>CM051826.1:71388413-72720813 GCA_028451465.1 Erethizon dorsatum
AATAAAAAAATATATTGAACGCTCCTCAGATGAGAGATGAATAAGGATTCTTTTGTTATAAAGTAGCTCATTAACATGGAAAACTAAAGTTCACAAGAAATAAAACCCATGAGTAGTTACTAAAATTCATGAGTAAAGTATAAAAGTGTAAGGTAGTAATTAGAGTTAATTAAAGGCCTACAAAATTCTGAAGAAATGGAAAACTAGATCATGGGTGACGCGATACACAGGTGCACGAGGAAGCTTGGAGAATATCTCTGGAGGGTGCAAGCATCAGAAATGGGGGAGGAAAACAACGTCAGATACAGAGTCATCCTGAAAGAGAAACACTAGATTGAGGCCAGTATCAGAGGGGTTAGAAAGGGAAGCAGGGTATCCTGCCCTGCAGTACCCCTTGCACCCTATGCCACTAACATCCCAAGGGAAGGAGCCAGTTTTGCAGCAGTGCCCAAAGCCCTGGGATAAGCTCCTAACCTATCCTCGCTACCTTCTGAGAGACAAAACTCAGCCAGTGAGATATTCCCAGATTAGCACACCAGAAATATTGAAAGACAGTGAATTACCTAGAGAACAGACTAAGATCGCACTGGTCGGCTCTTGAATAAGTAAAGAACAAAGGCTCAGCAGTGATTCAGGACCGGGTTGGCCACTGGGAAAGCTGTGCTGCAGGGAGCCGCAGACTGCAGCCACTGGGACTCTGGTCAGCAAAGTAGTTTGCGCATCATCAAAGCAGTAACTCACTCATTGTGCTCCCAAACACCAGATAATTCCCTGTGTGCAGGATACCCCGCCTGCGCCCAGTCACCTACATGGGAGTACCCCACCACAGGCCAACAGGCCGAAGGCTGTGGAGCACAGCGAGCTTCGGGCACCGCACAGTTCAAGGATGCAAAGCCACGCTTTCTGGGTTGCACAGAGGGAGAAGAGAGTGAAGCCAGAGGGACATTTGAACCAGCGGGTGCGAAGCCCCGGGCTCAGGGGAGCCTTATGAGCAGTAGGCACAGATGCCTGAGGACTATCGCAGAGGGAAAGGAGCAGAGGTCTAGAGAGCTCTTTCAGAAATCAGCGATTTCTGGCTTGCAGCCCAGGAATACTGCACCCTCCTCCCCCAACTCAGTTCAAAGTGTCTGATCATAAGACAAAGGCCAAAGTGTGCAGCTAGCTAAGCCCACAGGGACAAAACTGAACCTCAGTGGAGCACGGCCCAGCGAGGGAAGACGGGCTCGGAAGTGGCTCCGGATGCTTAAATCCTTTTGCTCCCTCTGGGGCAAGAGGGGAAGGCTCATTGAGGTACCACAGTGGGCTGAGAGCTGAGAAGGGAGAGCAGAAGGGGCGCCTTGCGGACCACAGGGATGCTCTGCACGGTGCCGGGTGCGGAAAAAGCCAGACCCCGAAAGACGGCCCAGGCCTACTCGGAGCCGGAGTTTCCGCATTTGTGACATTAGGATAACAGGTCAGTGGCTGAAGTCAGACTGCGTTTTAAATGCAACCGAGACGGCATTTTAATTTTCTTCTTGTAACTGCATAGGTTTTCTTTCTATCATCTCTCTGCCTTTTCTCTTTGTAACACATGCATGTAATATATATGTATTATTTATAATGTATGTATATATAATATGTATAATACATATATAATGTGCATATATATATACACAAACACATACACACACGTGCACACACATGAGAATTAACCAGTGCTTTATCCTAAACAGGATCTTTCATGGGCAAGTCAAGGTAACCATCCCAAAAATTGTGTGTATAGCAGATTCAAAACCAGATTACTATCAGCATATCGATAGGTTCCAACCTCCTGATAGCCTCCCAGAAGCTCAAATCACACTTTCCTCTCTCTGCCTCCCCTCTCCTGCCGCTACAAATATTCTCTCAAATATCCTCTCCATCAGCCCTCTATTCTAGTATAAAAAGAACATCAAGATTTCATCTCTTTTCTTTCTTTCATTTACTGTTATCCCTTTTCCCCTTCTTTCTAATCTATTCCCTTCCTTTTCCTATGCCTTTTGGTTTCCATCACCCTCTGCATCCCAGCCGACCTCTCAGTAGTAATATATCACAGTATTGATGGGTCATTGAAAAAAGGGTGAAATTGTTAAAGCAAGTTTTAATGTACATGATTGATATATAGTTGCATTTTTATATGTTGATATAACTGATAAGGGTTCTGTCCTCACAACATAGCAACCCATATGCTGGGTAGGTTGAAGAGGTATATAAATACCGAAACACAACCAACGCTAAGATCACATCATTGGGAAGCAAACTCTAAGTAAAGATATCACCATACTAGCCACTGAGTCCTTCCACTCCACTTGACCCTCGGCACACACACACACACACACACACACACACACACACACACAACATAAACAAACAATAGAAACATGAGTAAACAAGGCGACAGTTACCTCCAAAAATTCTTAACTCTCCAAAAGCTGATCCTATGAGGAGGAGGCGTGAGTTAAAAAAAAAAAAACAACTAAATGCCTGAAATGTATGAAGGGATAAAAGAAGAAACAAAACCAGGTGACTAAGATGTCCCGCCAGCTCGAAGATGTTATAACTGAACAGATAAGCGATGTAATTGATAAAATGGCCATTAAAGACATGAGCAATAAGTTGGATGAATTAACCAAGATGATATAAGACATAAATGATCATTTTAGTAGAGAATTAGAGACTGCGTAAAGATATTGTCTTAGCTACTTTTCTTATTGCTGGGACAAATACTCAAAATCCAAAGTTAAGGGGGAAAAGTTTTATTTAACTCACAATTTGTAAAGGTTTCAGTCCATAAATGACTGGCTCCTAGGCAGGGTGGGTTGGCAGAAAACAGTTCATGATGCCTGCAAGACAGCAAAAGCAACAAGGGAGACAAGACTCTGTCTGTCCCTTAGATTGCATGCAGGCTACCCGCCCTATGGTGGGTGTAGCACTCACACCCTTAATTCTAGCCAGAACTGTGCTGAACCAATCAGTGTACTGATTTACTAATGAAACACCCTTAATCCCAGCATCACACAGTCTAGATTCAGCCATATCTGAAAAAGTCCTATGATTGCATGAGGCTTTGAGGAGGACATCTAGACACAAACCGTAACAGATATTAAACATAAATCCAGTACATAAAATTCTATTGAAAGTATAGACAGCAAAAAGGAGCAACACAAAGAGAGTGTGAAAACTAGAAAAGATCAATGTAGGTGACCATAAATGCAAAGATATCTTAAAAAAAAAAAATGAGGCCATGGATAACTCAAAACAATCTGAGGAATACAGATGTTAAAGAAAAATTAGAAAATAACACAAAAGGAAAAAATAACTAATTTATCAAAATCATAAAAGAATAATTTCAATTTTAGGTAAAAATCTCACTTTTAGGTAAATGAGACATATGGAACCCCAAATGGCCATGATCTGACAATATTTTCTCCACAACCTATCGTAGTTAAAATCCCAGAGTCCAACCCAAAGACCATTTCTAAAAGCTGTTAAAGAAAAGCAACACATAATTTATAAAGGCAAACTTATCTGACTTAAAACAGACTTTTCAACATAAATCTTAAGCCCAAGAGATCTTGGATTGAAGATTTTCAAGCCCTAAAAGGAGACAACTTTCAACTCAGATTAATATGTCCTGCAAAACTATCTTTCGAAATTGATGAAGAAAGAAAGGCATTCCATGACAAAGAGCACCTTAAGAAATTCATGTTCATCAAAACAGTATCACAAAGCTAATCAAAGAAATCCTAGACAGACACAATGAAGTCAAAACACAGAAGAGCCTAAAAGAACAAATACATCAAGCAATATGAGTATTTAAGCCAAAGGAAAAAGCTAAGGAGTTAACAACAGAATAATGCCATGACAGGAATCATTAAACACCTCAGTGTAAACGGTCTCAACTCCCCAGTCGGAAAAACACAGACAGACAGATTTAATCAAAAATCAAGACCATCTGTATCTTCTTTTGAGAAACACACCTCATTAGTAAAGAAACTCGTAGACTGAAAATCAACATGTGTAAGACAATGGTACACTCAACAGGAAGCCAAAAGCAAGCAGGAGTAGCTATCTTATTTTCAGAGAGATTGGACTTCAAAGCAAAACTGATCAGAAGAAAACAAAAGTCACTACATACTGGCAAAGGGAATAATTCAATGGGAAGAGATAAAAATTGTAAATATATATGCACTGAATACTGGCACATGAAACTGCATAAGACAAATACAACTGGACATAAAAAACTAGATAAATATTAACATGGCTGTAGTGGATATGAAGAGAGAACACAGCACTCCCCTTCCAGGCAGATACAGCACATCATGTCTGAGAGATAGAAGAGTAACTTAGGAAAATAGAATTTAACTCAACCTTGGCCAGGTGATGCCATTTCAAAGAAACAGAAACTTAACTTTGAAAAGAGGAACTTAGTTCAACCTACCAGGCATCCTCGTTTGTCCCTTGCTGCCCAATCACCCTTTCCCACATCTCCTAAACCCAAGGTTCTGCGTAAAACCCCAAACACCCTTGGCTGGGGGCCAATTCTTGGATTCATGACCCAGGTGTAATATCACTGGAGGCAATGCAATTTCATTTAAATTTTCTTGTGGCTGGTTATCTTATTGGTTTTGCTATAGATCTTCATTGACTCTAAGAGTGAGATATTTCAATACTCCACTATCACAAAGTGGTCAATCACACAAAAGATTAACAAAGAAAAAGTAGAGTTGAACCACGTGTTTTAATAAATAGACTTCATAGATACCTATCTAATAGTTACAGATATCTACAGAACAAATAGACACAATAGATATCTATCTACAATAGATATCTACCCAACAACAAGAGAACACACATTTTCATGAGCAATACATAAACTTTCTCCATCTTGGGCCATAAACATTGTTTATATAAAAGAAATGAAATATTCTCAGGCACATTATCAAAAAGTAGCACAATGAAACTAGAAAACAATGGCATAAGAAATCAAAGAAATTTTCCACACATGGATATTAAACAATAAACTCTTAAATAACCAATAGGTCAAGGAAGAAATTAAAGTTTCTGGAATCAAATGATAATACCAGCACAACATATAGGAACCTGTGAGCCACAAAGTGGTCCTAGGAGAGAATTTTATAGCTGTGAATGCCCTCATTAGAAAAAATGGAGCAGGCCCAAATAAATGACCTAAATTTGAACCTCCGGGTCCTAGAAAAGCAAGAGCAATCCAAATCTAAAGCTGACACAGAAAAAGAAATTATAAAGATCAGAGTGGTAATTAATAAAAGTGAAAATAAAAATGCAATATGAAGAATCAGCGTATCAAACAGTTGTTTCTTTGAAAGAATAACAACATCTGTTTTATTACTTCTCTCATTTCTGGTACAAAATACTCCCAAGATAAAGGAGGGAAGGTTTATTTTAGCTCACAGTTTGTAGAGGTTTCATAGTCAGCTGACTCCAAGGCAGAGTGATATGGCAGAGGGCCATGGGACAGGAGAAACAACCCATCGTGTGGCAGACAGGAAGCAGCAGCAGTGAGCCTGTCTTTCCCTTTTGTCCCACCCAGGCCACAAGACTTTTTGTGGTTCCACCCACACACAGGGTGGATGTTCTGTCTTCAGTAAATCCACTCAGCTACACCCGTAACTGTGCTAATTCCAATCTTTGGACTAATTTAATACCACACAACTTTCTTCCCAATATCACACATCCTAGATTGAGTAAGCTCCAAAAAGCTCCATCTATGTGCACCTGAGGCTTTGGTGGGACATTTTGTTACAAGCCATGCTTAGAAAAACTTGCCCACAGAAAGAAAGAAAAGACCAATATCAATGTAATTAGAAATGAAAATGACAAAATCATAGTGGAAACCACTAAAATCCATATGATTAGATGCACCTACCTTAAAAACCCACATTGCAATAATTTGAGATTCTAGAAGAAATGGATAGATTCCTAGACACATACAAATTACCAAAAGTGAAGTGAGAAAATATAAAAACGCTAAACAGTCCAATAACTGGCAATGAAATGAAGCACTAATAAAAACCATACCAAGTTAAAAAAAAAAAAATAAAAGCCCATGAACCAGTGGATTCAACAGTGAATTTTACAAGAATTTCAGAGAAGAATTAATGTCAATTAGTGCCTCAAAATCTTCCATGAAATTGAAAGTGAAGGAACACTGCCCAACTCATTCCTTGAAACTAACATTATCCTGATATCAAAACTGGACAAGAAATTTTTCTAAAAAGAAAATTATAGAACAATTTCCTTAATGAGCTTATAGGCAAAAATCCTTAACAAAATACCAGCAAACAGAATGGAAGAAATCATAAAGATCATACATCATGACCAAGTTGGTTTCATCCAGGTCTAGAAGGATGGTTCAGCATGCAAAATCAATAAAGGTAATACAACATGTAAGCAGAAGTAAGAATAAAAATTATGTGGTCTTTTCAATTAATGCAGGAAATACCTTTGACAAAATCCAACATCCATTCACCATGAAAACTATAATGAAAACTGGCATTCGAAGGCCTCTTATTAAAGTCATAAAAGTGATTTATGAAAAGCTCACTGCCAACATCGCATTAAATGTAGAAAAACCGAAAGCTTACCCACAGAACTTTCAGAACTTTAGCTAGAGCAATTAGGCAAGAGAAAGAAATAAAAAGGATTTAAATAGGAAAGGAAGAAGTCAAAATACCTTTATTTGATACAGGATCCAAAAAACTCCACCAGAAGACTCTTAGAATTTATAAACAAATTCAGCAAAATTGCACAATATAAAACAAACACATAAAATCAATAGCATTCCTGTAAACCAAGAATAAACCCACTGAGAAAGATATCAGAAAAACAATCATAATTCACAATTGCTTCAACAAAATTAAATACATAGGAAAGAACATAACCAAGGAAGTGAAGACCTCTGTAACAAAAATTATAGTGTTCCAAACAAAGAGATCGAAGAGGACATTAGAAAATTGAAAGACAACCCCTGTTCTTGGATAGGTAGAACTGATATATCAAAATGGCTATATTACCAAAGAGGTTATATAGATTCAGCACAATTGCAACAACTATTAAAATACCAACAACTGTTTTGCAGAACCAGATAAAATAATTCTAAAATATATATGAAATCAGACAAAACCCAGAATAGCAAAGCCATCCTGGGGATCAAGAGCAGGGCCGGAAACATAATCCAAGACTTCTACTTGTACTACAAAGCTACAGTAGTAAAAGCATCATGATATTGGCACAAAAACAGACCTATTGAAGAATAGAATAGAATAGAAACACCTTCAGCCATCTGAGTTTTGACAAACAGGCTAGTAACATAAACTAGAGAAACGATAAACTTTTAAACAAATGGTGCTGGAAAACTCATTATACTCATACAGAAGTTTGAATCTTGATCCATATCTCCCAACCTGTCATGAAAGCAAATGAAATGTGATCAAAATCTATATATAAAAACAGAAGTACTTAATCTGCTGGAAGAAAAAGTTGGTAAAAGTCTTGTGGACATAGACAAAGGCAAAGAGTTTCTGAACCAACCCCAATTGCACAAGAAATACTGAGAATAAACAAATGGTATTGTATTAAATTAAAAAGTTCTGTAGAACAAAGGAAGCAAGCAACAGAGTGAAGAGACAACCTACACACTGGGACAAAATGTTTATCAGCTACCCATCGGACAGAGGACTAATATCTAGAAAATATAAAGAACTCAAAAAAATTAGACCCTGCACAAAAGATCCAATCAAAAAATGGCCAATTGAAATGACTAGACACTTCACAGAAGAAGAAATACAAATGGCCAATAAGTAATGAAAAAATGTTCAACATCTTTGGCCTTTAGACAAATTCAAATCAGAACACACTGAGATTCTATCTTACTCCGAAAACAAGAACTCACAAAACAACAAATGCTACCAAGAATACGTGGGAAAAATTAACACTTCTACATTGTTCCTGGTAATTTAAACTACTACAGTCACTTTGGAAATCAGTACGAAAATTCCTTAATAAACTACAAATGGAAATTCCATTTAACTCAGTTATATCTTTTTTTGGGTATCTTCCACAAAAAGCTAAAAACATCATACTGCAGATACATGAATACCTATGTTTATAGCAGCACACCTCACAATGGGTAAATCATAGAAGTGGCCTATCCATCCTTAAACAAATGACTGGGTAAGGAAAATGTGCTTTGTACATACAATGTAGTAGTACTCAGCTATAAAGAGAGGTAAATTTCATTTTTAGGAAAATGGATGGACGTTGAGAACATAGTACTAAGTCAAAAGTTAGTCACAAAAAATTGAATGTTGAATATTTCCTCTAACATGAAAAAACTACAATATAATTAGTTTGAGGATCAGAATAAAAAAGCCATGTTAAAAAGCAGCAAAGTAGAGACAGACTCTGTAGAGATGGGAAGGTGATCTGGTGAAAGAAAAGGAGAGTAAGAAGGGGGAGCAGGAGAAGCAAAAATATCCAAGATGTGATATGTATGTGGATCAAACCCACAAGCTGAATGTCACTATATATCACAAATATATACTAATACATTTAATTTTTAAAATTAATTAAAGGAAAAATGACCAAGAAACAAAATTCTGAGGAAAAGTAAGTTTGAATATGTACTCCAATTTAAGTGTGACATCCATGCATGTTCAAAATGTTTTCATTGCAAAGAAATAGTGCATTTCTGTTACAAATACACTTTCTGAGGATACTTGAGGATGTACTTCAGTTATCCAAGAGTAGCTACCATGACAATGACATCTGTGAGCCCTCGTGATAGAGTTAAGGGGAGAAATGACAGGATGGCCCCTGTCACTAATTCTGGAAACTGATCTCAATCGAGATCCTTCCATGAAAGGTTTTTTTCAGGATAAAAAAGGGAAAAGGAAAAAAAAAAGATTAAGAAAAGGATAAAATGGAAACAAAACTTTGTAAATAGGGAGGGAAAGGGGTTGAAAGGAAGAGAAAGTACTGGGGGGAAAAAAAGAGGAATCGAAATATATCATGTACTGGTACAAATTCCCTATGATGAACATGATCATTATGCATATCTAAAATATATCAATAAAAAACTTAAAAAAAAAGAACTTAGGCTTAAAAATGAGATGGAAATAGCTTTGTTTCACAACTCTGCCATTCCTACCTGTGCAATTTTGGATAAGTTCTGTAAGTCATAATTTTCTCTTCTGTGAGGTGGAATTAAGAATTGTACAGAGCTCTAATGATCATTGTGTGGGTTAAATGATTTACCCCAGTGTTTACACAATGCCTGGATCATAAAATGGACTCCGTTGAAAAGTTAAAAAAAGGAATTAATAGCATAGGTAAATAATCACTGTTATAAGGTATACATGAGAAAATGAATAAAGGAAATCAAAGTAAAAAGAAAAAATATGTATTCAAGGGAAACTATCATAGAAATAAGAGGAAAGTAGAAGAAATTTGTCATTCAAAGCAGAGCCAGTGTTATACTCTGAGTACTTGATGAGGTAAAAGGCGACTCCAAAACACTTCAGTACTTTTCTCTCCAGTGATTAGGACAGAGGTTATTTGTTGTAGAAAAGGTTAGGACAGAGGTTATTAGTTGTAGAAAAGTTGACGTAATCCTAGGAATCTACTTGTCTGTTTTATAAACACTATATAATAGTAGAAATAAGTCAAGGCTTAATAATTTTCTCATTAAAATATTAAAATGAAAATATATAATTATGATTAGAAAGCAGAATAGAGTGGTACCATTTTAAAAATGCAAGTAGCAAATGTCAACAGGAAAAATATATATAATTTGAGTGGGCTTTAAATCATTTAAACTGTTAATATACTAACTTACAAACAAAGAAATTAAGAGATAGTATAAAATTGAGAAAAATACTAAATACAGGCATAGGTATTCCAGTTAAAATATTCAAAATATTCCCTTTGCTTCAAAGCACTTATCCCATCATTCTTGGCAATGTTTCTTTTATTGTAACAAGTTTTTAAAAAGGTAAATAAACATTCACTGTATTTTTGGACTATGTTATGACTTGTGTCTAGTTGTCCCCCCAAAGCCTCATGCAGATAGGTAGGGCTTTTCAGAGGTGTCTGGATCTAGAGTGTGTGACACTGGAATTAAATGTGTGATGCTGGGATTAAGGGTGTGTGATTACTAAATTAGTCTACTGATTGCTCTGGCATAGTTCTGGGTAGGATTAAGGATGCCCCACCCTGGGTGTAAGTGTTACCCGCCCTAAGGGTGGGTAGCCTGGATAGAATATAAGAGACAGAAAGTGGACTAGTGTGGTCACTTATCGCTTGCTTGCTGCTTGCTGGCTTCTGCCTGCCCTACTTTGCCAGGGACTGTTTCTCCTTGACAATGCCCCTCTGCCAAACCTCCCTGCTTTGGAGGCAGCTGACTAAGGACTGAAACCTCCATGAACTGTGAGCTACAGTAAACCTTTCCTCCTTTAACTTTGGTGTTGGGTATTTTGTCTCAGCAGCGAGAGAAGTAACTAAGACAATCCACCCTTTGTATATGTGTACAGTGTCTGCACACACACACACACACACACACATAGAGGCACATCTCTGTGTGTGTGTGGTTTGTGTGTTATATTATTAAGGTATCCAAAAGAAAAACATAAAGTGGAGATATATCTATATATTTGGAAACTTAGAAAAAGGAGATAAAAGGCACTTTAGCAAGTTTTATTTTCAAATTTCATAAGAAAATTTATGTCATTGGTAAAGTTATTGAATAAAGAAAATAAAGACACAAGCAATATTATTATTTCAGCTAATGAAACTGTCTGTCTTTATGCCCAAAGATGCCAGGCTCTATCAGGAAAACTTGTGGAGTCCCATCTAAAAGACATCACCCTGCCTCTATTACTTTTCTTATTGCTGAGACACAATACCCGACACCCACAGCTCTCGGGATAAAAGGTTTGTTTGTCTCACATTTTGTAGAGATTTCAGTCCATAGCCAGCTGGCTGTAAGGCAGGGTGGCATGACAGAGTGGCATGGTAGTTCAGAAAGAGCTCTTGGCATGGCAGCAGGAGGCAGAGAGATCAAAGGAGGAGGGGAGGAGATAGACCCTTCCAGGGCGTGGCCCCAGTGACCCCGCTCCTCTCACTAGATTTTACTTCCCAATAGCACATTTAACTATAAACCCTCAGTGGACTAATCCAATAGTCAGGCACCCATGATCCAATCAGCTCCCAAAGGCCCACTTATGAGCGCATGAGATCTTGGGGTCACATCTAGATATAAACCTAACACTTTCTTTGAAAAACCCAGGAAAATTATAAACAAGTCTATCCCTGCTGAGAAGGGGCCCAAGCACCCTGGGAGGGGAAGCTCCTGGACGAGCATAGGGAAGAGGATTAGAGGACAGCTGCTCTTGCTGTGTGTGCCCTGTGACCTTGTCAGAGTCCTACTTGGCCACTCCAGAGATGTCATTTGCCAGTCCTTAATGAGAAATGAAAAAAGACGTAGAACCTTGCATAGCAATTTGACAACAATTTTATATTTATTGAATGTAATAAATAACCCTTTCCTGTGTAAATTTGTGCTTTTTATTTCATTTTTCTTGTGCTTTATGGCGCAGAAGTATCACTCTATGATGAATTGGCAGTGAAACTCTGCCTGTTCACCTCGGCATCTTGAAAAATACAGGTCTGCAGCAGGAAGCCTCCATGAGTCTGCAATCTACTTCAAGCTCAAGTCGCTAATATCTAGTGCTACGGCCTCCATGTGTTTGTGACTTGGGCAGTGTTTCAGGGGAGCGAAAAGAAGAAGGAATGCCTTAAACATGATAAAATTAATAAATATCTATTGAGTCTGCAAATATGAAAATTCAACTGTCTCTGAAGAATTTGACTGTAAGGACAGACAGACACACCAAGAGCTAGTCTGACTTTTATGTCACTGCTTTATGTCAATTACTCTTTACTACTCAAATGTGAGCAAGAATATTTCAAATGGGATAGAACATTCCTCTGGCTGCTGAACTGAGGAGGTGTTTCAGCTGGAATGGCAAAAATAAGAAAACAATGAGAGGGAAAGTAATTTTTTGTCTGTGACATACTTTTTAGGGAAGAGAGTAATGAATGCATATAAAGCAATGGTAATTGGCATACAACTTAACCATGGCCATAAATATTTATTGAAAAGCCTAAAAATTATAATTTTCATCTTAAAAAATGCTTTGTTCTACTTTCATATAATAAAAGCGGCACTCATTAAAATGTCAGAGTTTTATACACATGTGAGTTTTATCCTAGAATCTGTATCATATGATATTGCGACTATGGAGTAACCAGTAGAATTCTGCCATACATAATGACCATCACATGGGCAAACTATGTGATTGTCCTTTCATTATTTTCTATGATTACTAACTTTTCAAAAATGATAATTTCTTCAAGATCAGTTGTGGAAAAATTTACAAAAGAAAGTATAAATATTCAACCCTCACTATGTTAATGTAAAACATGACAATATCACATGCAATGGTTTTGGATTTTTAAAGTACACAAGGATTTCTCTCTTCACTAAAAGTATGAAGGCAGGGCATTCAAGAAACCCTTTATTTGATCAGAATGTTTCATAAAAGAGTAGAAGGAAATAGTACACACCATTGATTTGTTGCCTGCCAGTGTTGCCGGCCTAATGATTCTGGCAAAATTGTATCCGACGCCCACTGGTTATAGGATGCATTTAGATTAAAAAAATACACCTATCAATGCACTTCTGTTCATACCTATTTTTAACCATCACTAACAACAACAAAAAAGGATAATTAGAAGGCGCAGTAAACGCCATATAAAAGAGAATGCCAATTATCTTGTGATGTTGGATTATAAACCATTGTAAACAGACCTCAGAAAATGTCAACTGGAAGATGTTGAATTTGGGATTCTTCAGGCTCATTGCAATTTTCCATTTTACCCTTTTTCCTTTTTTATGGCCCCCAGGGAAAAAAATCTCCAGCACTTTAAGAATTATTGTATTATACATATATACAACGTGAAAAATGTTAATTCTTCTCAGAGATCTTCCCTTAGGCCTTTAATTTGATTTTGAAACAGATGAAGAGAACGACAGTATTTCATCATCAAAACCTCCCTAGGAAGGTACTTTGGTTTGCCTAGTAAATTGTGAATGTCATGTTGATTTCCTCTTTATTACTCCACTAAAGATTTTATTAACTCCTTGTGAAATTTGGGAATAGAGGAGGTAAATTACAAAATGTCTATCTTTAATCTCCTTTGTTTTCAGTGTTGAAGAACAAGGAGGAATTAATATATTCACTCTACGGTTGTGGCTTTGGTTATTTACCCCAAATTCTGCGAGTTCAGAATACCACATACCAATACTGCTAATTAATAAAACAAATTGTTTTTCATACTTATAATAAGTATATTATTCATACTTAACTTCAAAAACTATCTTTGTGTCATTCTACATCTGATCATTGCTTGTGACCTATGCATCTTATTAGACAAGGAGTTTTTATTTAGCACCAAAAGATTGGAGACATCAAGAACCTCACCAAGATCATCTAATCATGAATGAGTTTTGGAGCCCAACTTCTAATCCCAAGCACTCGTTCCTTCCCAACAGAAATCAGTATAAACCACTGAAAACTAACCCTTCATGTAAGCAGCACTCGTAGGAACATTCCACTCTCAAATGGGACACATTTGTTGTGGTCATTTTCTGTTGTAGTAAGCTTTCAGCTCTATGCTTTGGCAGTGTTTATGTCATTCATATTTTTAAAGGATTATGCATCACCCTCATCCTCACACCAAAGGATAATAATACTTCAGACCCCTGGACGTGCTTCAAACACTTCTTCCATTCCCAAGATTTACAAGCTAGACTCGGAGTCAATGCCTCTCATCTCATTATTATAATCTCACTCCAATCCCATTTCCTCCCATGACACTTGAAAGAGAAAGTGACAAAGTGCCTCAACCCTGTCCTCCAGGCAGGTAAGACGTGGTACTTCTACCACTACTAGAAACCGTGAACAAGCTAAAGCCGCTAGTGTACAGACGATTTAGGTCTCCGCTCTGCTCACAAAAGTACTTTTCCCTGCAAACACTGTTTGGTACTCAGGATGTGGCCCCAACCAGCAACATCATCTTTGGTTAGAAATTTATCAGAAATATAAATTATTGGGCCAGTAATTTGTGTTTCAGCAAGTCCCCAGGTGATTTTGATTAATCAGAAAATTAGAAAACCAATTTCTTCTTTTATAATTCTTGGCTTAATCTGTGGTGCTAAATGTTAACATTTTGCCCTATTCAGAGTTTTCTCTCGAACCAACTAAATAGCCTGTCATTTAGACAAAAAAATAAAAAATAAAATAAAATAAGACCAGACTTTGAATTCAGGTGAAAATGATTTAAAGTCACTCAAATATTGCTCTATCATCTCTTCTTAACATAGTGACACAAAGTTCAGAGTCACTGAAAGTCCATGGAAGCATTTCCACAGAAGCATATCCAAAATATACACATTAGTTGGTGTCATTGTGGTCAGTTTATAGTACTTTTATGAAAGGGAATCATTTAAATACCAAAAAAGAAAAGGAAAAGAAAAATAAATAATATTATTGCAAATGTTTATATGTGAATAGAAAAGTCTGTGTGTATTTGTATGATCCTGAATTTTAAGGTGTCTCATGTTGTTTACAGTGTTTCTGGTGAAAACTTTTTTACAGAAGACGGAGAAAGTTGCCTTAATGGATGGTTCCATTATTGTACCCTGAAAAAGTCTGGGCTTTTGGTCTGTAAGACTGTGCATCAAAGAGAATTAAATTCTATACTTTCCTGTAATATTCATAGATATTTTTTCCTTTGCAAAAATATGACTTGTAAAAATGGCCTAGATCCTGGAGTAACAAAAACTGAAAACAGTTATAATTTAAGATGTGCTTCTTGTCTATTCATAAGAATGAAAAGATACAAACACAGGTGGAGACAAGTGAACTAGGAAGTACTACACTGACTTGTAGTAATATAATTGAATATCAGACAAGAATACGAGTAAGATTCATTCAGTTTTTAAAACAAGAAACAGAATAGCAACTTCAGTTGTAGTAAGTACTACCTCGATTATATTTAAGAAACGACTGAAATCATCTGCATTGATTAGAAAACTAAAGAATATATTAGAGCAACTTAGATATAAACTAGCTATTTTCTCACTTTACAAATGATAACTTAAGTTACTGCCTCTGTGTTCACAAGGCATTCCCCTCTAGCTATATCTTCTCTTCTGTTTCCTGGCAGACTCTAGTCCTTGGTTTTAGGGCACACCATATAATTAGAGATGGTCACATCTCAAGATCCTTACCTTTCTTATATCTGATAAGACCCTTTTTCATAAATACAATTTCTGGCCCATTTACCAGGGCCAGGAATTGGGATGTTTGCAAATTTTGATGAGTGGTTATCATTTGACCCACTATATACTTTTCTTTCGTGTTGGGGGATGTAACTTAGACGTTTGTGGAATAATGGCACAGTTACGGATAGCTGGCTGCAAGCTTCAGTATTCTGTAATGTGCATTACTTTTATGGTCAGCCGCACTAAAGAATTCAACCCTCAAAGCAAGGAATCCTATTAAATGGAACCTTCTCCATTCCACTTGATTCTCAGTACAGTAGCCGTAATTTGAGATACTTGAGAATACATTTAATACACCACAATTGTATTAGTGCATCAATTTGCTCATTCCAGAAGGAACAGAGAAACTACTAGCAAAATGGATTCATTAGTTTGTCGATTTTTTCATACAGTAATGCAGCATACATATAGTAATGAGTTTTCTGTTAAACAAACTACTAGGCTCTGGGTATCCAATTATGAAAAGACATGCTCTCTGACTGTGCAATCCAAATCATGAGACTATTTTGTGGAGAAACAAACATAATAAAATGAAATTTGGTAACAAGTTGAAAGCTATAAGGTGTAGTGGGACAAAAACAATTAAAGGACTTCTAGAAAAAAATCACTGGAAAGGTCAGTACTTAGCTGTTAAAGAATTTAAGATGGAGCAAATTTTACCAAGGAGCAATAAAGGAGAGTGACCAGGCACAGGAAAGAGGACAGGAAAAAGCTGAGATACATGGGTGCCATTCTCAGGAGGCCTGCGTGCTTCCATCTTTCTCCAGCACAAACTATAGTAGGTTGGATAATTAGAGAAGAGTCAACAGAATCAAGATCAAACTTAAACTTGATTCTCATAGAATAACCTGATAATACTGACTCCTGAAACTTAACTGAAATTTGATTCCAAACTTATAGCTACAGATACAGTGATTGTTGTTTTTGTTGTTCTTTTTGTAATATCAGGATAAGCATTTTTAATTTTCATTTTTTGAGACAGAGTCTCCATATGTAGTTCAAGCTGGCCTTGATTTCACAATGTAGCTCAGGCTGGCCTTGAACTTGCTATGATTCTCCTGCCTCAGCATCCTGAGTTGTAGGAGTAGAGGTGTGTCACCATGCACAGCTATATGTGTTTCAAAACACGGTTTTGTTAAAATACATACTGCCTTTTGTTTCAACCACATCCTATTATTTTTATACCTTGCCAGTTTACATGTTTTTCTTACTTATATTTTCCTTAAAAACATTAGAATTTTCAAACTTGGAGAAAGAAATACTTGTATTTAGATGAATAAATGACATTATCCTTGTATCCCTGATACATAATCAATACTACAGGTAACTTCAAAATCCTAGCATAAGTGCTTTCTTGATAAAGTTACAGAGATGGAAATCAGCCTGTCACTGTCACGACTAAACTGAACAATAAATAATTCAAGACACAAAAATTTCAGTACAACACAGTGACCTTTAAGAGAAAGCAAATAAATGAAAGAAAAGCTATAATTACTTCAGTTTATTTGCAGGAGTTTCTGGCCACTGAAAAAAGGGAGAAGGGATCAATGATGTCAAGTTTGGGCTTCAAGGGACTTTTCTAGCAAGAATTTATAAGGAAAAATAGCCCTGGCAAGGGTGCCATCCAGAGAAAGAATTGGAAAAATTTACAGGGATTATGTCCTGCACACCTATAAAAACAATCTGAGGATGTCATGAGAGGCTTTTTAGGTAGAAAATATTACTAGAGATAAGCATGGACTCAGGGAAATTTTGTGTTTCAATAAGTGAGGCTTGAAAAGTTTCAATTCATTTTTACTATTTATTTTCAATTTTTTTTTCAATATATTTTTCTGGAGTAATTATAGCATTTCTTTCATTTCTTTTTTTAATTTTTTTATTTTATTTTTCTGTGGGTACTGGGGGTCGACCTCAGGACCTCATGTGCCAGCAGGCACCCGTGCTGCTGAGCGATATCACCGGCCCTTTTTTTGTATGTGGGTTCCGGGAGTCGAACTCGGGCCCTTGTGCTTGCCAGGCAGGCACTTATGCCGCTGAGCCATCTCACCAGCCCCCTCTTTCATTTATTTGCTTTCTCTTAAAGATCACTGTGTTGTACTGCCTATCAACAAATACCTGAAATTATTGTGTGTGTATGTGTGTTTTCAGAATTTATATATGTATTTTCATATTTATGTGTGTATATTCAACTATATATAAAAAGGAAAATACCTTGTGGTAAGGTGGGATTCATGTCAAAAATTTAAGAGTAGTTGAGCACTCAAAATCTACTAATTATACAGTCATTTCAAAAGATGTAGGGAAAGCATTTGATAAAATATAAAGCTAATATAAAGAACATTCACAAATTAGAAATAGATATAAATCTCCTCCATCTCAAGGAAACATCTGTGGAAACTCAATAGCAAACAGACTTCAACGTAAAAGACTCAGTGCTTTTGTTGCCCTAATATTGAGAAAAAAGCAGAAATAGTCATTCTCACCATTTTGCAGAGAGGTTCACCCCAATGCAATAAGAAAAGAAAAGAACTGAAGGACATTACTACTGGAAAGCAAGAAGTAAAAACACAATTATTCAGCATGACATCAAATAAGGGGAAAATTTTATGTAATACAAAAAATAAAAAAGTAAGTGAATTTAACAATGTTGGAATATATATCTAGGACCTTACAGATATTACTGCTTTTCTATATACTAGCACATGTAATGGAAAAACAAAATTTAAATCAAGATATAGAAACTTGTCCAATTTATATGGGAAAACTTAGAGATGTATTTAATAAAATGTATCAGATTTTTATTCAAAAATTATATATCAGTGGTAAGACAAATTAAAGAAGACTTGAATAAATTGAGAGAGAGAAAGATCATGATATGGATCAAAGGCTTTAGTATGGTTAAGAAGTTCACTTTCCTCTATAAAATTCCAACCCAAACACCATAGATATTTTGTAGAGAATTACTAAATGAACAACAAATTTGGAAAATTTATACATTCTGATTTCAATATTTATTAAAAAAAGATAACCACCAAATATGGTATTGTTTTAGAAACTGATAAATACATGGATAATTAGAACACAGTGAAGGATCTAGAAATGACCCACACTTATATGGCAAATTATTTTTCAATGAAGAGTGTAAAGCAATTACAGCGAAAGTCTTTCCTGAGCCCATAATGCCAGGAAACCTACAAAGTTTGTCTTATTGTACTCAGACAACACGCATAAATTAAATTCTAATTTGATGATAGACCTAAGTGCAAAAGTTAAAATAATAAAATATATAGAAAATAATACTCTTTGTAACCTTGAACTATAGAAATACATCTTCGACGGGAAATATAAAATCAACCACAAAAAGTAATATGCATTTCATCAAAATAAAAGTGTCTTTGTCAAAAGACACAAGGAAGTAAATGAAAACACAAACTGCAGACCAAAAAAAGTAATTTTGATAGATATATCTGACAAAGGAATTCTCTACATTCTGAAGAAACAATCCTAACAATAACACAATAACAACAACAAAAAAGACACACATCCAATAAAAATGTGCAAACAACTCCAATAAATAATTTCAGAAACGATCCATGAAGGTTCAATAGGCAAATAAAATACCCAAAATTAAACAAATTAAATACCTCAATATGGTACCACTACACATCATTAGAATGGTTAATATTATAAGTCTGATGTCAAAAATGTCGATTAGTTTTTACAGCAATTTTAACTTTCTGATGTTACTGGTGCCAAGGGTAAAACAGCGCAATCACTGTGAAAATCAGTCTGGAAGTTTCTCAGAGAACTGAAAATGCATCGACTTTATGGGGCAGAAATTCCATCCTAGCTGTTTTTTAAAGAAAATTAAAACCCACATACATGAAAAAGAACTATGAAAACGATTATAGCTGCTTTATTCCCAAGAGCCTTGACGAAGTTAAACAAAACGGGGCTCCAGATAAAATGGCAAAACAGGTTTTATTTAGTACCTAATAGAGGAGAAATATCGGAGCTCCTTTCCAATTCGAACAGAGCTGGCAGTGTTTTACAGGAAGACTGGAGCAGGAGGGAAAGGAAGAGAGGCTAAAATAAGAATCACTAACCTTGGGTCAGTGTAATCGTGATCGGGCTGCTGTGTCACCAGCTGAAAATTACCCACATTGGGATTCTCCTTCCGCGGGGCCGGGAAGACAGAGGCTGTGTCCTTCGCAATGATTACGTTTCAAAGGAATTGCTTTCCTGTTCTGAAGAAAGACATTTTTGAGTGTGGGATGAGCTTGTGTATGTGTGTGTGTGTGTGTGTGTGTGTGTGTTGTACGTCTCAGAGAGCAAGAAGGAGGAACTAGAACTCCAAGTTCAGTAAATGCTTTAAGAATGGGAACGCATTGTCAGATGCTGACTGAAGCAAACAGCACATTCACTTGGCTACATTGAGTTTTTCAAGTATTTTTTTTTTAGTACTTTAGTATATTTTAATAGCAAACATACAAGAACAGCACGGAAGACAGACAACACTAAAAATATGGTGCACAAATCAGAAAAGTAGAATGAATTGCTGGAATTCACTATGTGATAAAAATGCTATAGATGCAACTTAGTTGCCCTCAATAAGAAATTTACTTCAAAAAAATCCAAATGATGGCACTGTATGGAAGAAAATTAATAGCTTATTTGTATTATAAAGTTCAACTGCTGAAATATGTTCACTGAACTATTTTCACTTGCATTAATGTTTCACATCCTGTATTTACACATCCTATATTTTATTAAAAATTCATACACAGATGAAAATGGAAAAACCATGAATGCTTGAGTTTTTTTCTGCTTTCCAACTTTCAGTCCATAAGTACCTTTTGATGACATTGAAAAAAAGTACATCTAGTATTTGGAACTACAAATAACAGGAAGAAAAGGAAAATATTTATTTTTTGAGAATGAAATATTTCCACACATAGTGTATTCTTAAGCACATCTCCCCACGTGCAATATTGTAGCTAGATGTCACTGGCATAATTGTTCCCCTTTTGGAATGGATAGTTAAAAGTTAGGTGTCTTCAAAAATACAAACCTGATGGTCCTTCATTTGCCCCCTGCAAAACACCAATATAACTGAAGTCTTGAGGAATTTCTCCCACCAGAAGCTGGAAGGAGAGTCTGTGGGCAGAAGTTTCACAGACCTCTGATGGTTTAATTTGATAGAGACCCAGAGTACCAGCCTATAATGAGGTTACTTGACTCCTCCAGTAGAGGCGCTATTCTTGCTTTTGTAGCAAGTTGCTTCTTGGGATCTTTCAGTGGGTGGATTTGCAGGCAGTCACCTTGATAGCAGCAGCAGCATAGAGACCTCCTTTCTCCTTCAGCTGGGCGTCTCTAAGCTGCACTGTACTATTAAGCCACCCCAGGAATGGTGACTGGAGTTATCGTGGGGACCGGGCCTTAGGTTGCTAGATGTTACGCTAGACTTTGGTCCTGCCTTAGTGCAGAGGTTTGAATAGAGTAACCACATCCTGAGAAATTTGTGATTTTCAGCTCCATGCCAGAAACAAACTAAATACTTCAGAATATAACAATGGATACACAGACATTGCTCTATTCGTACAATGGGACAAAATCCCCAGTAATAAAACCAAATCAAGTTTACTACACATGACAACATGAAGCAAATTAGACACCAGATTACATCCTAAATGCTCCCACTGGCAGGAAGTTCTAGAACGGATGCAATTAATCCACCATGAAAAAAGAAATCAAAATAGTTCTTCTGCGGAGAGAAAAGTGTCCTTCTGGGTGGGGTAAATCCTGTGCCTACTCTTAGGGCACCTCTCACACTGTTCTGTAATCACTGTTAACCAGCTCTCCCCGTGACTGCCCCTATTATATAACTTTCTAAAGCCCTCGTTCAAAGTTGCCTCCATTCAGTGTTTACAGGACCAAACTGAAACCTTGGTCTCACTGAGTTCGATGGAAACATTTCCAGGAAATAACTCCTAGCTTCCTCATCAATCTGCTCTCAGAAATAGGGAAGAAGACCTGAGGAGTTATTGAATTGAGGCATATTTTTATGTCCCCATCAATAACAAATATTCATTAGGAACTATCTCAAAGAGCACGTCTGTTTCACACACAAACTTTTAGCAAGAATTAAAACATATAGATATACACATTTCACTTCAATAATGGAAAAAAGATAAAATTCAAGACTGGAATAGCCTGAAATATTTAATGAACCCTTGTAATTCTCTTGCTCAAACACATAGTCTTAGAAAGAAAATTTTAATTTCTAAAATAAAATATATGCTTGCATATAATATTAGAAAAGATAAGAAGGGCTGCCAGTCTAAGTTTCAGCAAATATGTAAAATGAAGCCTTAGAAAGCCATAGAAATTTTTAATTAAAAATAGAAAATTCTTCCTAAAACATGATGCTGAAAATTTTCTTCAGGATTATATCTTTTAGGCGTTATCACACTGAGGAAATGAAACAGAAAAAAAAAAAATACCGCCTTGCATTCTCAGCTTCAATTTATTTAGAGAGAAATGCTGATTTGTCACCTTTTTTTGAGGGATGTAGAAGATGAATGCTCACTAGCTGAGAAGATATATAGGAAAGCCAGAATAGCTATTTAAGGCGTCCACGATGAGGAGATATGACAAGACTGCATTGTGAGTGAAAACATAAAACACACCATTCGTTTCATTACTTTAGCAGCCTGCCAAATGCGAGGGTTTCCAGGCCATTGGTTAGGCAAATGTTATCTTTTTACTCCTTTCCACTTTTTATACCTGTCTGAAGATTTACACCAAGAGCATGCAACCATTAAGTATCAGGCACTGCTAATTATGACATGAAAACTGGAGTCCAGTCGGACTATGCAGTGCATTGTCACCACTCGCGGTCGTGGAGAACACCTCACAGCCCATCCACTTGACATAGTCCCTGGGGTTCTTTCTTGTCAGTTTTCTTCTCTACTTCTCTCTGGATGCTATTTTTAAACAATATAAGCTAGCAAACACCAAATTTTGCAGTGTAATTGACCTCCTCTGTGCCTTTCTTCAGATTCTGAATTGACATTTTTCGTTCCTCTTTCTCTCCAGTTGGCCTCTTACGCATTATCAGAATCGTTTGTTTTCTAAACTCTAAATTCAGAATCATTAGAAAATCAACCCTGGGTTCTTCCTCTGACCCATGTCTCCCTTTTAATGTTCACAGTTGGGAATGACAGACAGGCAGACTGAGGAGGCGGCAGCAGAGGTGGGACACATCCGCAAGCCTCCTCCATGCTGTTGAATGCGTTTTTTGTTGGTTCAAGATATATATTTTAATATGAATGGGAAGCCACTGATTTATATATCTTTCAATACTTTTCCTTGGTGGGAGTTCGAGAAGCCTGCAGAGCTACTCTGAGAACAATATAAGTTTTCCTGTGGTATTTCAAAAGCATCAACTCAAAAGGCCTAAATCAATAACAACAATAACAACAAAAATATGTCACTTTCTGTTGAAGAGAAAAGCTCAGCTAAAAGAACTGTGCCATCTATTGGTTCACTGACTCTTTGCATAGATGAGGTCCCCTGACAAGTAAGAAACCAGAAGGGAACACCAACTTCCAATCTCAGAAAACTCCCTAAAGGGGATGTCGGTGTCCAGTTACAAACTAGAGTTTCATATCCGGGCGTTTTCTCAGATGATTCCAATGTGTCAGGTATTTAAATTCATACAGCCTAACCTAAAACATAATGAACGGCAGTTTTGTAGTTGATTTTAATTTGATAGAATTATAATGATTCTAAAAAGAAGTAGTTACATCTGTGATCCAAAATCCAAGAGAAGCCTGGCACTTCCTGAAGTACAGTACCTCCCACCCGCAGCTCCCGGCCTCTTTCTGTGCTCCCATTTACTCCCGCGAATGTTTTTAAAGGCTGTCCGCGTTTTGCACAGCACTGAGAAGCATGAATCTCTCTTAGTACAGTCTGCCCCAATAACGTCATTCTCTAACTCGTAGATCAGGTCTCAGTCACCGTGGTATCATAACAATAATAGCTCTAATATTACAAACTTCACTGCCCGTTCTGCAGCCCACAAATCGCTGTGGAAGAGAGGCACCGAAGGCTCCGTGACAATCACGCCATTTCTTTCAAAGTGTACCTGGTGGTAACAGCGTCCAGTCCATGCATAGACAAGAAAGTGTGTGCAAGAAAGTGCAACTAAAGAAAAACCAAATCGTGAGACACTCGCAGGTCAACTTGAACCAAACACAAAAGTCATCGCAGAAGAAATTGCTAACCCTGAAGATGTTGGGCTGGCCCTCCTGCGGGAAGCGGTAACCATGCAGCCAAAGGAGCTTGAGGAAGATGAGTTTATTAACATTACTAAAGAAAAGGTTTGTGGTGAAAAGACAGGCACGTTTCGAAGAAAATGTTAATGGCAAAATTTTTACACTGAACCGACTCCTACACAATATTAAGAGAACAGCTAGGATTCTGAAAGTTGATGCGAATACGCAGAGGCTATAACAATTTCTGCAAGCACAGGGGAAATATTTACTTCATACCCTAGATTATATCAAAAGAGGAAGGTAAAATCTTTGGAAAGATTTTAAAAGGAAATAAAAGATTTTAATTTTCCAAGTTTCTAATGGTTTAAATTAATGTGTTAAATACATTTCACTTTTTTTTTTTTAATTTTGGTATGCATGTATAAAAATTAAATGTCATGACACTGTACATGTACTCTTTCCTTGTCTCGCTGGCAAATGGTTTCTCATAATTTAAGACTCACTTCAAAAATCATTTTCAGGAAGATTTCTGTAACTACCATAAAGCTCTGAATCTTTCCTATACAGTGTTTGCGTGACGCAATTCCAGGTCCTTATTGTCAAACCCCACTTTATACCTATAGGTATTTATTTTAAGGGCTGTGAATACCAAAATGTTTTATCTGTGTATCATTGACTTTTAGTCTTTGAAATAATAGCCAAAAAATTAAAAGAATGCCAAATAGGAAGAAAGGTGAGATAATTGTATACAAACGTAAATAGGAAGAAATATAATAGTAATCAGAGACTTTACAATCTAACTTTTAACATTTGGCATAATAAATAGAAGATCAGTTAGGAAATAGAGAATTTGAACAAACATATATTGTACAGACCAGTCAGACAATTGCTGAGTGGACAAAATATTGAGCCTAATGTGCATTTTTCCTAAGATCATTCTACAGGAAATAATTATATTAGGCAATAAAAACCTCAATACATTTAAGATTGAATGATACTAGAAATTGACACCAGAAGGAAAACTGTAAAGTTCACAAATATGTAGAAATTAAACATAACACATTAGAATAGTGGTTAAGGAATATATACCCAGGGAAAATAGAAAGCATTTTAAAATAAATGAAATTAAAACACAATACACCAAAATGTATGGAATGCAAAAAGAAATGCAATGAAGAAATTTCACAGTCATAAATGTTTATAAAATAACAAAGAGACCAGAGTAACAACTACATTTCACATATTAAGTAACTAGAAAAACAAGTATCTAAAGCCAAAGGTAGTAAAAGAGAACAAATAATAAAAAACAGATAAAAATAAAATAGCGAGTAGAAAAGCAATAGAGGAAAACACCAAAACCAAGGGTGAGTTCTTGGAGAATATCAAAAACTTCAGCTAGGTAGATAAAGAAAAAGATTAGGGCTCAAATAATTAAAATCAGAATTGGAAGAACAAATGTCTATGCTTATTTTACAGAAATAAAATTACCATAAAAGAGAATTATAAACATTTATATGCCAAAATTTGGATAATTAGAAGAAATGGAAAAATTCCTAGAAACACACATCTTGCCAAGATTAAATCTCAAAAAAGTATATTATTAGACCTATATCTACTAATAATGTTTAAATAGTAATGCAAAACGTTCCAAATAAAAGTGCAAGCCCCTATGGTTTTACTGGTAAATTTTATGAAACATTTTAATAATTAACACCACTCCTTATCAAATTCAGCCTAAATTTGAAGATGAGAGAACACTTCTAAATCTATTCCATTAAGATCAGCTGATTCCAAACACAGATGAAGTGATAAAAAGAAAAGAAAGTTCAGATTAATAATCATTATGAATATGAATACACAGCATAAAAATATTAGTAAACAGAATTCAACAGTATATTTAAATGGTGATACTTCATGTACTACTTAGGTTAATTTCTGGAATGAAAGGGTGTTCTATCCTATGAAAACTATTCAGTGTAATGTGCCACATTTACAGAATGAGGGGAAAAATACAAAGGATCATTTTAATTGATACAGAACAGTATTTCACAAGATTCAATGTCTACTTTTGCCACCTCTATTAATCAAGATGTGGAATGTTTAACCTAAGAATTTAAGCAAGAAGACAAATTGAGAATCATGCAATTTATAAAACAAAAATGACTTCTTTTCCCAAATATTTTAACAGTATATGTAGAAATCCTAGATTCCATACTGATACATACAAAAAATGAAATATCTAAAGAATTTAATAAATTTCAGCATAAAAAATCAATGTACCAAAGTAGGTGTGTTTCTATACACTAGCAGTGAACAATCCATAATAAAACTAAGAGAACAATTAAAATAAATCAAAATAATATTTAGGAATAAATGTAACCAAATAAATGATATACATTCACTAAAAACTATAAAATAGCACAAAAGGAAATTGAAAACATAAGTAAATGAAAAGATTTCTTGCATTCTTGGAATGTAATTTAAGGTCAACTTGGAACAATATTGTTGAGTTGACAATATTACCCAAAGCAATCCATAGTACCAGTAAAAACCTAATTTTTTGGAGAAATAGAAAAATTCATACTAAATTTCATGGGATTTCAAAGTGAACGGAATTGCCACAACAATCTTGAAAAAAGAAAAAACTTAGAAGTCTCTCATTTGCTTATTTCAATTTTTACTAAAAAGCTATGGTAATCAAAGTATTATGGTACTAGGAAAAAAGATATGTACATATATATGTATAACACTGGGCTAGTATAAAAAACTCAGAAATATACCCTGTCCCAAATGGTCAGGTGATTTTGGACAAGGGTGCCAAAAATGACAAATGGAAGCAAGACCATCTTTTTTGAAAATGGAACTAAGAAAACTTGATATCCACATGCGGAGGAGGGGGGATTGGACTCCAAATGACATGAAAAAGTTAATATAAACAGGATCAGAATACTAAATAGAAGAAATTAAGCTATAAATCTCTAAATTCTTAAAAGAAAATATGGCCAATTTTTTTTTGTTATATTGAAATTTGCAATTTTTTTTTTTTTGGATTATCACATGCAAAGGATAGGCAACTGATTAAAAAAAAGACAATTTGACCTCATTGAAACTAAAATGGTTGGTAAATAAATTACAATGATCAACATAGTGAAATTGACGCACAAAAGTATGAAAAAATATTTTCAGGGTATATATCTGATGGGAGATTCATATCCAGAATACATAAAGGACTCCCATAAATCAACAACAAAATTGATGAAGTTTAAAAATAGACAAAGAGGGCCGGTGAGATGGCTCAGCGGTGTAAGCACCTACCTGGCAAGCGCGAGGGCCTGAGTTCAACTCCCAGAAGCCACGTACGAAAAAAGGGCCAGTGATATCGCTCAGCGGCACGGGCGCCTGCTGGCGCGCAAGGTCCTGAGTTCGACCCCTGGTACCCACAAAAAAAAAAAAAAATAGACAAAGAATTTGAGTAGATATTTCTCTAGAGAAAATGTACAAATGCAAAACAAATCCAAAATGAAATACCTTTTACGCTCATTATGATGATTATGAGAGAACAGAGAGAGAGAGAGAGAGAAAACAATGCAGCTCTTGTGAAAAATGGCATAAAAAAATAGTCTTCAAGAAACTCATGATATTACCATATAATCCGGTAATTCTGCTTCTGGGTTTATATACAAAGGGACTGAAAGGGATTCCAACAGGTACATGTATGTCTTGTTCATACCAACATTACTTACAACAGCCTAAAGATGGAAGCCAATCAGGTGTCTATGAATGAGAAGAATGTGTCATGCACATCCAAGTAGACTGCTATTCAGACATGAAACAGTGTGCATGAAGCTGAAACACGTTAGGCTACGTGAAATAAACCGGTCACAAATGATAACTACCCTATTGTTCTGCTGCGAGTAGTCTCTAGTCAGATTGCAGGAGACAGGAACTAGGATTGTGATTCCCTGGGCTGGGAATGGGGAGTTGCTGTTTAATTGGTACAGAGGGATTCAAGCAGAGCTTCTAATAAAAATAAGTTTTAACATGCAAGATCAGTAAAATAAACAGACCACCTGCAATGTATTCTTTTCTAGACACTATTGGGAAATTACTATTTTTAAAAAGTGGACAAGCAAAGAGTATGTGAGGCATGAGATGAGAAGCCGAAGAGCCCAAAACGGGTGTTTGGGCAAAGCAGCTTGCAGGAGAGCAGTGAGGGCTCATCCCAGCGTGGGAGTGGCGCGGATGCAGAGCAGAGTCCTGGGCAGCTGGGGAAGGTTGCAAGTCCTGGGGACACAACAGAAGTCTTCAGGAGCACAACATGGACACAACATTGCATGCATATTGAATTCTTTTTAAGAAATTCTGATAGTTTGCAAAGAACTCATAGAAAATTTGTTGATGATCAAAACTGAACAACAAATGAACATTGCAAAACGCTATCATATAAATGAAATAAAGCAAACAACCATATTTTATACAGAGCTCGGTGATAAATACGATAGAAATAGATATCAAATATTATAATAGGGCCAGTGATATAGCTCAGCAGCATAAGTGCTTGCCTGGCAAGCTCAAGTTCCTGAGTTTGACTCCTGGTACCTGCATATAAAAAAAAAATTATAATGATGTTTGGTTTTTTACCCCAAATAAAAATATTACATTTAAAAGTATATAGATGAATAACATATATATGTGTAATGTTGCTAAGGAAAGAAATGTAGATTTCATATCGGGAGGGAAACTGAAAAGTTAACAAATCAATACCAACATTGACATCTTATTTAGAGACACAAAGATCAATACGATGACTGGCTCGAAGACGGTGCATTGGCCCAGGGCCTGCGTGGCTGTAGTGTAAGCTTGCGGAAATTCTCCTGGAGGACTTTTTTATTTCTCCCTAGTGAAAAAGCAAGCAATTCTTCAGCCTGAGATTGAGAAGAAATATTTTGATGAATTGAACACAGAAAGTGCCTTTGAAGTAATCACCTAAGAAATTAGGGGAGGCGTGGGCTTGTGGTAGACAATAACAATAAAACAACTTATGGGCTTGCTTTTGATTTTTAAAATTTTCTTATTCTAGCATATCCATGTGTGTTCATTAGCTAAAGTAGAGTTAAGTGATTAATGCCTAACCATCTCTTTATCTTAATACCAAATCCCCAACATCTTTTTCCCCCTGCTATTTATGCTGTTTGGTCGAAGTGTCTGTGAAATTCCATGTAAAATATTTGACCGGAAGAAATAGTAGAGCCAAAGGTTGTCTAACCACAAATCACATTCAAAAAGTGACCTTGAAATCAATGATTCTGTGAAGTCCAAGTACCTTAACATGCTCTCAAGTAAGAAATTTCTTGACATCTTCCAGAGAGGCCAATATGGGTGCATCTTCCGCCTAGGAGGAGTGATATTTCTAAATGTGTTCTGGCTTCTTTGCTCTTTGATCTCATGGAAATTTCTCCTTCTAATTTCAGCAACTTCAGATCCTTTCACCAAGTTTAGCATACAAATACTTATCATGTATTATTTTCCCCTTACTTTGTTTTTGCAATTATTTTGTTATGTTTATAAAGACAAAGGTAAAACCTTACAAGAAATTTCTCTTTTAGTCTCCAAATTTCTGAGCACATATTTCTCAATAGGTCTGGAGCTGACACATAGAGGTCATATCGACCTTGTCTCTTCTAATAAAAGTGTTTGTTTATAAACTCTTGTTGCTCAGGGTAGGTGAAAAATATCTCATACTCTGTTACAGGGAGAAAAAAAAATTCTCCTTTTAAAATCATGCACCACAAAACTTCTATTTAGCTATTCACAGCAGGAAACTCAGTAAAAATTATTTAAAGCACATTAATTCAAATCAGCTCAGTCTACCTCTGTGAGAAAGTTGTTGCATAAAGGGAACAGTTCTTCTAATTAAATCTAAAAACTCTACAGCTGTGAAACTATAAATTTTTATCTATGCTAGCAGTAGCTTTAAAAGTGACTCTAAATTAAAATATTAACTTCCCCCCCTCAGACACAATAAAAGACTCAAAATTTCTATAAAGTGAATCAGATGGTTTGGACCTTTCTAGGTGGATGTGCTGACCTTGGTATACTTTTTCTACCTCAGAGTAACGTATTTACTATTTGAAATATACATCATGCTCTCTTTTTTTTTTTTTTCAACTGGTTTCATAACATGACTCAACTCTAAAGGAACTCACTCTTTTAGGGTTTTCTCCATCTTTATTTTTTTTATTTATTTTTTTTTTTTTGTGGGTACCGGGGGGACGACCTCAGGACCTCGCGCGCCAGCAGGCGCCCGTGCCACTGAGCGATATCACCGGCCCCTTTTTCGTATGTGGGTTCCGGGAGTCGAACTTGGGCCTTCGCGCTTGCAAGGCAGGCGCTTAAGCCGCTGAGCCGTCTCACCGGCCCTCCATCTTTATTTTTTATTTGTTTTTAAAATCAGTTATTCCTGACCTACCAGTTACAACAAATACCACCTGGTCTATTGCCTGATGAATAGTTAAATCTCTTCTCTCCAGGATAGAAAAATCTGTTTCTAGTTCCTAAAATATGAATTTCACACATGTTCCAATATGGATGTCCAATATCATGGCTGCTACCTCTCTACCTAAACAGGGTAAAATGCCCACCAAAAGCATTGATTTCCAGAAATGATCAGTGAGAATGATAAATATCAGCTTTAGAAGCCTAGAAAACTAGCAAGTGATTAGAAGTTATCATCGCTGATTTTGTTCTTATAAATTGAGTTCGCTTGACAAATTTTGTCATTTTTCTAAAGCTTCTTTCCAGTATTCAAAAGTTAAAGTTTATTTGGAGAGTGTGTGAAAATATTTGCAGGCTTAACTTGCCTTCTTAAAATGATCCTGTTTATGTTGCATCAAGCACTTTGCACCTAGAAAATCATGGATCCTCTATTGTCTACACAGTAAACTGTAAAACCTACTGGACGTGTACGAAGATGGTGCACATCTCCAACATGCACCCCGCGCTACTGGCTCTGGTAAATGAACCCCAATAGCACACATTCTTACCTCGGCACAATTGACCTGTGAGGACCAGAGAGGTACACAGACCTTACAAATTAACTACCGTTTGACGTGGAGACAGGTAAATCTAAAAATGTGTTGTAGAGCTTCTTCAAACTTATCTTTTCATTTGGGACAAAAATTAGTAGAAAAACCACACATAGCAGATGATGAAAATATGTTGGTTTGTTTTTCTAGTTAATGATAACAATAATAAACCATTTCATCTTTGCAACATTTTATCACCCACCAATCTAATTCTGGTCTTACAATAATTTAACTCTAGTAAGGAATCCCCATATTAATCTCATGTCTAAGCAGTATTATTCCTTTATTCTCCTTCCTCAGAATCATAGAAAACACGTGCTTTACTCTGTTGGATATCTTCTTTTACCATGTCAATGCTATTCTTTTATTGCAAACTATTCTAGGATGAACTTTCAACCTATATATATATATATAAATATATATATATATATATATATTTTAAAATCTCTGGTTCTTTTGCCAGTGGGTACGTTTACTGAATCTTTTCCTCCTATAAATGTCATAAGTTATTGATAAACTATCTGATAACACTTTATAGCCAAGACTATTCTGTACTTCATTTGTTTGTGATTGATAAGTCCTACTCCGTAATCTAGGAGGCAAGAATAACAGTGAGTTAATAAGATCACGATTTTGAATTGAGAGACAGCTTTGTTCAAATTTGAACACATTTTATCAGTTCACATGTAAACTGTGAATACTTGTTACCTCATTCGGAGCATTGTTTTGAGAATGCAACACATGGCAAACACTCAGTAATTATAATTTTCCTCTTTCCTGAGGATAAACTAGGCTGTCCCTGAAGGACAGAATGTGTTGATACTATATTCCATGTTGGATATGGTCGATGGTGATATTGTTAGCCATAATATAAGCCAAATTATTATTAAGATGATTATTTTTGGTTTTTCAAGACAAGCTCTCGCTATGTGGTTCAGGCTGGCCTTGAACTCACTATGTAGCTGAGGCTGGCCTTGAACTCACAGTGATACCCCTGCCTCAGCATCCCAAGTGCAGGGATACAGCGTGTGCCTCCACACTTGGCTTCTAAGCAGAATTATTTAATGGTTACTTATGCTTCATCACATCTGAAAATAGCGCAGAAGACAATGGGAAGCATGAATGGCCTCTATGAATCTAAATAAAATGTAATCATCTTATATACTAGTACAAACCTACATAGCCAGTTCAAGAGGTGCTTATGCCGCCTCTCCTTTAAGGTGCATCATAAGTCAAATGTTGCTCTTGTGTTAAGTAGTTCTAAAATACTATGTGGTCAAAATTTGTGTACTATAGGGAAAAGATAGAACAAACTAAACAATGATAGCTGTTACTCAAAAAAAGAGGAAAACAAACTTTTTGTTTTGTATTTTTATGCAGCTGTAGAAAAACTAAAGGACCTCTATGTGGAGACTTTAGTACTGGGATAATCCAACATTCCTACCTTAGTTACTCCTAAAGTCAGCCGAGCATGGAAGTCCAGAGCAGGAGTGGAGACAGCAGGCTCTGCCTCACCAAGAAAAGGTTATCTGAGGTTTCACAAACTCCTTAGAGAGCCAGGAAGGTGTGAAATATGTCCAAGAAAGAATTTCATCCAAAACGGTTAAAGTACATTTTGACCACTTCACATTCCAGCCATCTGGAAAATTCTTTTATGTGGAATATTTCAGCCTTTGGCAAGGCTAGAGGAACAAAATGCTATTTTGGTTATCTGATGAAGAAAAATGAGTTAACTGACCACAAGGGCATGAAACAGTAGAGTAGGGAATCATTTGGATGCAATAGAATAGTTCTGGGTTTTAAAATCCTGGGATTTGCACTTCACCTGTCTAGAATTGGCTGAATCCCTTAGTATGGCAAAGATTCATCCCTATGATGGGAGGAATGAGACTTAATTTATAGATATATTTTGTATTAGGATAAGATTGAAACATGCAATGCTCTCAGCATAAGTCGTGCACATTTTAAACTTTGATGGTGGCATCAATGATTATTAATTATCATCACTGTTATTTGCCTTCCTAACATACTCATCCTAATGTAATTTCCAGCAAGAAGAAAGATTTCTTCATACATACCATTAGTTATCTAAAGTGATCAAAATTGTTGCCCTGAATTTTCCCTTGATCCAACCTTCTTGTGTTGTGCCATCCCAGAAAATAAAGGGCAGTTGCACAAAAGATGATGGGATAGGGGAGGTAAGCTATCCCAAGTTTTATTCAGGGCATTACTCTATTCTTGAAGCAGTAAGGGTATAAGCCTACTAGAGTCAACAAGAGAAAAAATTTTTTTCTACATCTGAGTCAGATTTTTAAAGTGCTAAAGAAATCGAATTGTTCTGTTACAAGTTACTGTCAGAAATGATGCATATCAAACTGAACTAACTAGACCCTGAAATTTAGCAATATCTGGAACTTTCCTGTAATCCAGTATATTATAAAGTATGGAAACCGCCCCAAAATGCTTGAATATTTTGAGATTACTTTCTGTGCATAAATGTACATGTGAATTAAATGTCCATGTGAATTTAGACTAGAGTTTAAAAAAATTAAGGTTCCTTACCTTTTAGAGTTCTGTTGTCACCAGACCACATGATACTCTCTGTTGATCTTTTGCTCCTGACATTTGTGCTCATGTTGAATCAGTGGATAGACGTGACTGTGTGACTTTCAACTCTAGTCAGAGCAAGTATTTAAACTTCCATATTGGACACGTGGATTGCTGAGCCTGAGGGAAGCCACCTGTCCCATTCTGAACATATTCAGGAAACCTTTGGAGAAGCCCAGATGGTGAGAAACTGAGGCCTCCCGCCTATATCCATGTGAGTGTACCATCTTGGAAATTGTATCTAGCTCCAGAGAAACCTGAGGTGATGGAAGCTCCAGAAGACATTTGTCTGCAATTTCATGAGATATCCCACTGCAGCTAAGTCACTTTGAAGATACTGAACCAAAGAAATTGTGGCAGATAACAGATAATTACTGTTGCTTTTACCCTTTCTGTTTCTGGGTGATTTATTTTATGATTTTAGCTAACTAAAACAAATTCTGGGACCTTAGGTGATTTTCTTTGTGTGTGTGTGTGTGTGTGTGTGTGTGTGTGTGTGTGTGTTTCCTTTTGTTTTTAACTCAGTATTCTTATTTGCAAATTGAACAAAATATACCTAGCTTACAAAGATTTCTGGTTTTTATTTGTTTTGTGCCTAGGTGTATGTGAAGATCAAATGTCTCAATACGTTTCCAAAGCCTGATTTATGACATTAAGTACTCAATAGTTCCAAATCATCCTTTCTTGCCCTCACTTATAGGAAAAGCATTGTTTTTCCTAAATATTTGTATGTGTAAAGGAAAATATTGAATGTTTAGTTCAAGTTTCCAGATATTAGGTGTATCTATGTGCAGTGCAAGTCTATGTGGTGAAATAGTGAAACAGGATTCCAAAATAGCATAAAATTTTGGAAGATTCCTTGGGTTGATTAAAAATAATTTATCCAAATGTCATAGTTTAGTTGCATTCTCAGAAGGGAGCAATGCCAAACTTCATATTATATTTTTGTATATATTATATTTTTATATATATTATATTATATATATTATATATAATATATTATATTATATATGTATTATATATATTATATATATTTATTATTATATTATATATATTATATATATTATATATATCATATTATATTTTTGTCACCAAAAATAAAAAATTTTAAAAATTATTCCAACAAAACAGGGGTATACAGGAAGTAGAACAAGAGGTGAATAGGAGCATTAAAAATGGGTTCTGCTAAAAACACAGAATGATTTGTCTTACACAGATACAGTGAGGCAAGCATTCGAGGTGAAGAGAGTGACAGAGCTGCAGCCATCTGGATGTTACACACCAGGGTTGCTTATATCTGTTTCCACCCCACTTGTTGTTTTTTCTTTGTAGCATGACTGCTACACCAGTTTTCTGTTTCATGCTAATGTGAAATTAAATGTGGAGAGGGTCAAGAAGCAGAAAGATCCAGAAATTCCACTTTCATCGAATTTCCAACTATATAATATTGATCAAAACTGTATTATTAGGACACCAGAGAATTTGAGCTCAATATGGTTTGCTAGTAGGGGAGAAATTGAAGTAGGCATTAAGTTATGCAAATACTGTAGCTAGGGCTGGTGATATAGATCAGTAGTAGCACAAGCACCTGCCTGGCAAGCGCAAGGTCCTGAGTTTGATTCCTGGTACCAAAAAAAAAAAAAAAAACCCAAAGAACAAAAAAGCAAATACTGTAGCTATACACACTATATTTGACCTGGGAAAAAAAATAGATACAATTTTTGTTATTTGTATTACATATGTTCTATAAAGTTACCACAAAATGTGAATTACTGAATGCTGAAGCATTCTTTCTAGGGGAAATACAGGGTCAAGTTCCTGAGCCACTGCTCAAATATATTTCTATCAGTTTATCTATGTGTAACCTTGTTTTATATCTGTGTATATTGACTGGGACCTGATATAATACATATTGCAGTTAAGTAGCACTGCTTATAATACCTCACTGCTGATAGCACTCCATGTCTTGTGTGAACAACACTCACGCTTGTGTTTCCTCTATAAGACACATCTCAGCCTTCTTGCACCTAACAACACTAGAAAGCCATTCAGCACCAGGTTTGGAGGCCACTTAAAACAGTAAACATAAAAAAGCACAACGGCATGAAAAATATGGCACTAAGTACTCTGCAAAGGAAAAAAAAAAGTTCCTTTTTAAATATAAAGCAGAGGGCTGGTGAGATGGCTCAGTGGTGTAAGCGCCTGCCTGGCAAGCGCGAGGGCCCGAGTTCGACTCCCGGATCCCACATACGAAAAAGGGGCCGGTGATATCGCTCAGCGGCACGGGCGCCTGCTGGCGCGCGAGGTCCTGAGGTCGACCCCCCGGTACCCACAAAAAAAAAAATAAAATAAAATAAATAAATAAATAAATATAAAGCAGAAATAAAAAGACAGAGTTTTGATTTTTTTGCCCTCAGCTTGGAATGTGTGCTTCAGGCAATAAAAATATTTTGTTGTTCTGTGTATGTCGAGAATGACCACAAAAGCATTGTGAATATAAATTTTGGGGTTGCAAATAAATTTTAGTGAGGAGGCAATTTCACAAATACAGAATGTGTAAATAATGAAACTAAATTTTATTCATGTGGTGCTCCTTATTTGAGGCAAATACCAAGACGGTGTGCTTAAAAGTACCTGTAACTGGGGCCGGTGAGATGGCTCAGCGGCATAAGTGCCTGCCTGGCAAGCGCGAGGGCCCAAGTTCGACTCCCGGAACCCACATACGAAAAAGGGGCCGGTGATATCGCTCAGCGCCACAGGCGCCTGCTGGCGTGCGAGGTCCTGAGGTCGACGCCCGGTACCCACCAAAAAAAAAAAAAAAAGTACCTGTAACTAGGCCAGTGATATGGCTCAGCTGCATAAGCACCTGCCTGGCAAGCACAAGGTCCTGAGTTCAACTCCTGGTACCCACATAAAGGAAAAAAAGGGCCGGTGATGTCGCTCAGTGGTGCAAGCGCCTGCTGGGAAGAACGAGGTCCTGAGTTTGACTCCCGGTACCCACATTAAAAAAAAAAAATAGTACTTGTAACTATCAAATAAGAGATTATAGTTGAGCCTAGCACTAAATATTTAACATCTAGTTCAGTAAAAGGAGGATACTGCACAAAAGAAGCCAGCCACAAAAATTGCACCAATATATATTATTTCTGTATCACTCTTTTCATTTCATATTTGATGAAAGTGCCATACTAATTCACATAAGGGATTCATATAATTTTGAAATTAATATGTTACATATTGTTTTCCAGCTCCCAGATGATGCTGTGACTAACTGATTTAATTCAGTGGTACTAGACATGAGTGGGAATATGTTCCATCAAAAAACAGATTAAAGTATAACCTGTTCAAGTATCCTCCAAGTGATGTATCAGTGTCAACAGAACATAATCCTGCCTGACCTTCATTGGACAAGTAGATTTGCAACTCAGTCCTGTTTATGGGTACAAATACAGATTTTGGCTTTAAATAGTTAGATATTGGAACTGCAAGTAAAAGATATTCAAACTTATGTGGTATGCTTTCACTGAGGGATTATGGCTTGTATTTAGATGTACCCCTAAAGCCTCATGCACTCATAGATAAGGCTTTTGGGAGATGACTGGATTTAGGGTGTCCAATGTTGGGATTAAGGGTGTATGATAACTAAATGTTTTTATCATAGTTCTAGGTGTAGATAATAAAAGCCTCCATAGGTGTGGGTGGCACCAATCATTTGGCTTACAGCTTGAGTGGAATATAAGGGAAAAAGGAGGAAGAAAGCTTGCTGCTGCTACTTGCTGCTTCACTGCCTTCTGCTTGCCATGCCATGAACTGTTTCTCCTCTTTGATGTCTGTCTGCCATGCTGCCTTAACTTGGAGCTTGCTGACAATGGACTGAAACCTTTACAGTGAGTCAAAGTAAACCTTTCCTCCTTTAACTTGTGGTTGTCAGATATTTTGCCTCAGCAATAAGAAAATGACTAAGACACTGGGTAAATGTTTAATATAACTACCCATAATACTCATTCTAAATCCAAGGTTTAACAACACTTTTAGGGAGATCTATTACCAAAATCCCCACAGAGGATCTGGGTCTCTTGCCCAGCAATAGGGCACACAGATGCAAAATAAAGACAAAGAGAGAAAGTTCTGCAGTTGAGGAGCTCTAGGATGACCAATGTTCTCTGTAGAGCAAAAGGCCATGAGTCCAAAAGCTCATGGCTTTTATCAGTATCAATCAAGGAGGTGGGTAATGGTCATGGCAGAGTGAAAAGAAACTTTGCAGGCATTGGCTATAATGACAAACAGCAATTTTGTACCAGGCACAAAGGCTCTCCAATTAGCAATACAACAGATAGCTTGATGTATGCAAGGCTGGCATTTTTACTGCCAGGAGAATATACTTCTTTTTGAGTCTCATGATCTCAATTGAGATGTTATCTCATGTCTTAGCCCTGGAATCTTACAGACTCTTACTCTAGCCCCCATTCCAGCCATTTGCAGGGGAGGGGGGATTCTCGCCTGGGAACTAGAATGAGACAAGTTGTCATCTTGGCCAGACTCGATCACATTCTTTAGCCAATTAAGGGAACATCTGGTTCTAGATAGCAATTTCTGCATGTCTCAGGGAATAGGGTTGAAAGAGAGATCAGGGGAAGATGAAGGCAAGGGGTTTCATCTGAATAGGGTTGAAGAGAGGGCACAGGATGGCTGTCTCCCACAATCTATCACACCATCTTGAAGTACCATATACAGTGCAGCAAATGTATAATCATCATTCCCTCCATTCATAGAAGTGAATCCTTCTGAAAGAGTAAAAGCAACTTATTAAAAGAAAAAGAGCTAAACAACATGTTATATTTTATGTGGATGAGAGTGTATTATACAAATTGAACCATACACACACACACACACACACAATTTAAAACTAGTGTGGAGGGTGAGACAGAAGGTGATGAGGATGAAAATGATCAAAGTATATTACATACATGTCCAAATCTGCAAAAATGAAATCCATTGATCAACATAACCAATGAAAAGGGAATTTTAAAAAATCACATAATAAGCCATGACGTTGGCCTTAAAAGAAACATAGAAGAGTATTATAGAATGTTATTTGTTGAAAAACAATATATATATATATATATATATATATATATATATATATATATAATACTATATATATCTTATGCTATATATATATAGGGCATGCACACCGCATGCTAGTAATTCTAGGCACTAAGTGTATAAGATGAAAGAAACAAAACTCACAGACAAAATAAAATAATAGCTATGATAACAAATATATGGAAAGTTCCTGTGGGATATTTTGTGTATCAGTTATTAATTCTTACAATATTACATGGCAGGTAAAATACTGAATTAAATCTGTACAAAACAATTAACACGTAATAAATAACGACAATGTCTGTAGACTATTAAGTAGAAAAAAAAATGACTGGAAGTGGTATCTAGCCAGGTTTCATAAAAAATTTTATTAAGCCAATGCATACTAGAAAGCTAAAGCTGATACAGATAAATTATGGCGTACCCCTATTCATATATTAGTTGATTCTTAAGATCTGTAGAAATCAGAGGGCTAAGGAGAGGGAATAATTTCGATAAAGTTTTCCAAGAGGACAATTATTTTTGATGATATGAGAAAGTGGAAATGACTTCGTGCTACAAAATGTCTCAAAGATTCAGCTTAAGATTTTTAGGAGTCATGTGATTCCTTTCTTTCTTCATTAGCAGATCTTGTTCAGTGTAACTGGAAGTGAGGAGGAACCAAAGTTTATTGTAACATCTATCCAATTTAACAGCTCATAAGTAAAGACATAATAAAATCAGCTTCTTAGGAAAAATGCAAGTCAGAAGAGTATGACTGAAAGATAAGATTCACAGTTAATTTCAAAGACTACTTTTATCCTCAGAGATTCTATCTCATGTCACTAACTCTTAATTTTCCCTTCAAGTGATACATAAATTTAATTTTAAGAAGTATCTTATGACTCAAATTTGTGCAATCAAAGTTCCATGAATTGATCACTTTTCTATTTAACTATAACCAGAAGTTCACCAGTTGTGTGAGGGTAAGTTCATTTGGAAATTATATATTCTTAGAATTAGATGGTAAATTACAACCAGCTTGGAAAATGTATTGTTTAGTGCAATTAATCCACTGAAACAAAGTCAAATAACAGAAACAGAGAAGCCCAATGTCTTAGATTTTAAAATAGCATTTTCATCTATATAATAATTTTTTTAAAAAGTTCCTATTCCTTACCTATTAGTAGCTTTAAATATAACGAAACTGAGACAGTTATCAAGAAATTGAAATGTTTAATGTGGAAATGGTTATAGGTGATAATAAGTAAAATAAGCCAGAACTTAGGGAATTACAATAAGAAATTAATTACAAGTATGAAATGTGCCCCCTGAGATTCATAGGTTAAACCCCAAATCTTCAATATGGCTGTATTTTGAGTTAGGGTCTTTAAAGTGCCAATCAAGTTTAAATGAGGTCACAGGAGTTGGGCCCTAATCCAAGATGACCAGTGTCCTCCCAAGAAGAGGAAAGGGTAGCAGAGGTACGCACACCACAAAGGAAAGGTTACATGAGGGTGCAATGAGAAGACACCCACCCAGAAAACCAGGAGAGATGCTTGGGGATAAACTAAACCTTCCCACACTTTGATCTTGGAATTTCACCCTTCAGAACTATGAGAAAATAAGTTTCCATTATATGAGTACGACTTATGCCTCCCAGCCTGTGATATTATGATACCCATAGCAGACTGCTGTATTTTCCTGTCTTTTTCTTGAACTATGATTGATAAGTACAGATATAATTTCTCATAGAAAATGTCTGAATAGTTTCTATAATATGCAAGGAAAGCATTTTAATTTTATTTTTACTTTTTTATGGTGCCTTGTGCATGCAAGGTAAGAACTCTACCACTGAGCCACATCCCCAGCCTAAGGAAAGCATTTGAGAAACATAGCTGAAGCATTGATAAAGCAAAGGAAACTGTAGAATAGGAAGTATAAGGCAAAGCACTACTTTGCGAGGATAAAAATCATAGATTCTGCCTTTGTTTTGGATAAGGCTAGTAGCCTTATCTAAGATTTAGACATATTTAATCACCACCCTTGTGTCAGGAAGAAGGGAGGGTGCCAAACCCACTATTAGATCTATTACATTTTTCCAGTGCAGTAGTCTCTCCATGTGACATATTGTTCAAAAGCAAATCACACGTTTACAATTATTTTCAGACGTTCTGGAAAAGGTGAGGACACTGGTCATGGTATGAAATAAGGTACATAAAACAGTGACATCCATCTTTGCCAGGGATATAGCTCAGCACATAACACCTTCCTGACAAGTGCGAGGTCATGAGTTTGATTCCCGGTACAAAAAAAAAAAAAAAAAAGAGGTAAATACAGTGTATTCCAAAATACAGATTTCATCACTAAGATATAACTACTTGCAACATAGTCTTTCACTCTGGAAGAAAAGCTTACTATCTTTGTCCCTGTTTCTTTCTAACTTACTCACATGCTTACAATAATCAATAAGAAAAAGGCAAAAGCTCCAATGGAAAAAGTTAGCAAAGACAAAATGGAATCTCACAAAATCAAATGTAAATATCTTATAAACAAGCCCAACCGAGATTATCTAGTTTTAGGAATGCATACCAAAGCTGCAAGCATTCACAATTATTAGATGGGTAAACACTTCAAATATATCAGAAGTTATGAAGAATATACAACAATGAGGGCTGATGATATAGCTCAGCAGCACAAGCGCCTGCCTGGCAAGCATGAGGTCTTGAGTTCGACTCTTGATACCTGCATTAAAAAAATATATATAGAATATACAGCAATGAGAATGGAGGTCATGTAAATCCTGCTACTGTTTTGTAGAAGTGACCTATGTCACAGAAGCTTCGTACACTAGACAAAAGTCTTACACATATGAAAGAGATATATAAAGAAATGCTTATAACAACAAAATCTATAACAACATAAATAAAACTACTCTCATTTGTATTCACTGAATAATATGTAGTTTGATTGTTCAAAAAATTTAATACAATATAGGAAGATAGGGGAATAGCTGTAGTAACTCATATCAACATGAATAAATTAAAAAAAAAATAAGACAGCTTTATTAAACCAAAAATCTGCATACCACACAATTTACAAACTTAAAATGTGGGATTCAATAGACCCCAGCACACTCACAACCACAACCACAACCACAATCAAATTTAGGTGATTTTTGCCATCCCAAATGAAAACACTCTGTCTACTAGTCATCATCCCAATACCAACCCTTAAATCTGGGCAACCAGTGAGCTACTCTCCGTCTTCATAGATTTTTCCATTTGGGGAATTCTTTTTCTTTCAAAATAGACCATACTCACGACAACAATAATGACCTAAATTTATGCAAAGAAATATAAATCCTGCCTCATGAACTCTCGCACCACATTAGAGTGAAAACAAAGACAACAGAAACCTACTTAGAATAGATTTACCTTTTTTCTTTTCTCTTTTGTCTCTCTCCTCTTTCCTATTAAATTTTTCATGTAATGGAAACAACACAATATACAAGCTTGTATGTCTGATTTACTTCACTGAGCATTATGGTCTCAAGGTGCATCCATTTTCCTACAAAAGCCTCACGTTTATTTTTCTTAACAGCAGAGTAGTACTTCACGGTGCATAAGTACCACACTTTCTTTATCCATTCCTCTGTTGATATAGACTGATTCCAAGATTTAGCTACTATGAATTGTGCTGCTATAAACATAGGTGAACATACATTGTTGTTGTATGTTTTTAAATCTTTGGGAAAATACCCAAAAATGAAATGAATATCTGTGTTAAATGGAATTTCTGTTTTTAGTTTTTTGATGAAATTCCGTACTGAATAAATTTATAAATTATAATTTTGAATACAGAATACAATCACAAATATAATATATACAGTATGAGTCCATTCATAAAAAATAAAGTAACAAAATAAAAAATGTGTCGTTTGATGATACGTAACAAAAATATATTTCTTTAAACAAAAAAATGCTTAAAACAAAATCCCAGATTGTAGTTACATATGCAATAGATTAAAATAGAGGTATATAGGGGCTGAAAACTTAAATATACTGGTAACATGTTATTCCTTACACTGAATGGTGTTTGTTTTCTTACTGTGTTTTTATGCATATGAAATAGATAAGGGCAACTTCAGAGAAAGAATTATTCATTAGACATTTGCATGCCTTAAACCATTTAAAAATAGAGAGGATTTCTGGTAAGTGTTTGGACCATTGTCCTTCACTCTGGAAGGACAGCCAACTTGATGCAAGGAAATGTGGAAACGAACGCAGAGTAGTCAGAGCTTCTTGCACAAACGCGCTCTATTACTTTAAGTACGTGATTTAATTCCTATGTTTTTCTTTGTCTGTTAAATGAGAGAGGTCAAAGTAGGTGGTTTTTAACAGTATTCTACCATATCTCATGACTGGATAGGTTGCCACACAGGAAATGAAGATAGAGTGTTTTAGAAATCAAGGAAAAGGCATATCTTTCCTTTAATCCTGATGCAACGTGATTCACATTTGAAAGGGCATATGTGAAAAAGTTACTACATGTGACAAGTGTATTATTCGTTCCCATTTGTAGAGTTACGTACTGACTTACACATGATTGTACTCTGGGCAAGTATGTTACCTGGATCTCCAATTCATATCGTTCACCTGTAATACACTTAATTTGACTATACAATGGTGTTAAAGTTCTTCATGTTTACTCCTAAAAAAAGAAGTATTAGAACTGCAAAACCAAAATCATGAAGAAGATGGGAGAAACACTTCTAAGTAAAAGAAAAACTGATTGTAACAACTAGGTGAGTGCAAGAAACAGGCAGAAAAATAGATTAGTCAAAAGTTCATTTCCTTGCTTTGTATTTATGAAGACTAAGAAAATGCCAGGTAATGGATATGGTGTGCCTTAGAAAAATAATAGGAGAAATATATATTGTTAATGTGCTTAAACTGAAATTAGAATTTTAAAGGAAAATATATGCTATAAATCCTTGACCTCACTACTCCAAAGTTTTATTTATTAGTGTGTAAGAGGAGTATTAAAACTGCACAATCTCAAATTAATTACTATGCTAGGGAGATGACCTTTGGTAAATGCAGGATGTCCTAACCCATTGTTGCTAAATAGGAAAGGCATTTTATACCTGTGATATATATGATTTGGGAAATAAAATCATATCTCAGTGTGATAGTTAATTCTGATGTCAACTTGAATGAATAAAAAGCCAACAGATTAATGTGGCACAGTTCTGGGTGTATCTGGGGGTGATTGATATATAGGCCACAAATGGCACCAATGAATAGGCTTGTAGCCTGGATAGAATAAAAAGGGAACAAAGAATGAAGTCTTGACTATTGCTTCCTTGGAGGAATTTTGGTCTTCTCCATTAGTTTTGAACATTTGTCTCCAGTTTCTTCAACCTCCAACACAGACCCTAAAACTTTCCAACATGGATACATACCTGACCCTGCAGGGACCTCCAGGCCTTCCACTTTCAGCTAGATTCTCCAGCTCTCCAGCATGTGGATGGCCATTTTAGCATCCCGCCACCTCTGATTCCACAGGTAAATTTACATAGTACATCCTTTCTAAATCATGTATTTATATATGTGTATATTCTGTTCCTCTAGTAATTCCTGAGACAGAGTTTGGTACAGTGGAGTTATTGTTGGGAGTACCTGACCACATAGTTCAGAAGAATTTGGAAGTGTTTCTCAGAAGGAGTTTGGAAAGGTCTGGAGATGCCAGTTGTCAAAACCTTACAATGCTCTCTCAGCTGAGCTTCATGGAAGATTCTAGTCTGAGCTCAGAACAGACTGTTGAGAGTAATGCAGTCAGTAAAGACCAGGCTCAGGGGTATCAGTTGGGAACAAGGACGCCTTTCACAGTTGGACCCAGGTCATGTATGTCATGTAGTGGCAGAAAATTTGTCTACATTTTGCTTATGTCCTGAGACTTTACAGGAGATTGAGATTAAGGGCAGTGAACTACCCAACCTGAGAGAGGAAATTTCTGGGTAGACCAATGTTTGGGCTGCAGAGTTGATAGTGTTGAAGGCTTCTAGCGAGCTCTACACGGACACACAAGAGCAAATAGCACAGCTGAATGATCTAAAAGTTTTGGGTTTGGCCAGAAAGGAAACTCCAGTAAAACTGGGGCCTGGAAAGTGGAGCAGAAGATAACTTTGCTGCTGAAAAGATTAGCATTAAAAAGAATCCAAGTACTTTGAATCAGGACAATAGGAAAAATGAGTTGAGAGCCTGTCACGAAAGAGCAAGGCCCTCCCCACAGACTAAAATTAAAAGACTTTATTTAAGAAGAAAGCCCAAGGACACTCTGTTGGAGCAGGGCTGCCTAAGGAATTGATTTCCTGGGGTTCAGTTTAGCATACTCGGCTCTCCAGGCAGTTGGAAGCCTCTGAAACCACTGGCAAGATGGAAAAGGGCTACAGCTGCTAGTAGACTTTGGGGTCATCCATCTGATACTGGTTTTCCATATGCATATGCACAATGTAAACATTACGATATCGTGGAGTTTTTCCTAGAAGAAAGCCTGTGACGCCAGCCAGTGTGCTTCTGAGAGAGTAGTGTGCAAAACTGTGAGAGTGAAGCTGAAGGTACAGTGAAGACCCAGGAACGTAGAATGTCTGAGGGAAGCTACAAGGAATGAGCAAAGCCAGCCCAAGACAAAAGCCATAAGAACTGTAATGACTGGCAATACCATAGGAACGGAGGCACCCAAGTCCTTCGTAGTTCACATCCACCACAGTTTGCCCTGCATGCTGGATACGGAACTTCAGGACTTAATGTTTGTTCTTCTGAGTTTTGGTCTTGCTTTTGTCTCATTCTTTTCTATTCCCCCAATTCCACCTTTTACATTGGGAATGTTTATCCCGTAGCATTTTATGTTGAAAGTTTTTAAATTCCTTTTTGACTTGCAGAGGGGTTCACAGCTAAGAATTTGCTTTCGGTTTCAGAGAAGAATTTGGACTTGGACTTCTTAGCAATGCTGGAACTCAGGATTTTGACAACCCTTAAAAATGGACTAAATGCATTTTGCATAAAGGGATGTGCATGCATCTTTTGGATCCAGGAGTGCAATAATGTAGTTTAGATTTAGATGTCCCACAAATGCCTCATGGATGATTGGATTATAGAAGCTTATGCTGATTTGTAGCTAGGAGGTGGGGCCTCGTTGGAAAAGGAGTCACTGTAGGCATAACCCAAAATGTAGTATCTTCCTGCTCAGTCCCTCCTATGACTCTCTCTGCTTCTGTCCATGATGACACAAGCTGCTTTCCTCTGCCAGGCACCACTGCCATATGCCCTGCCTTGGAATCAGCTGACTATGGACTGAAACCTCTACAAATGGTGAGCTAAAACGACTTTAAATTGCAGATATCAAGTATTGTGTCTTAGTGACAAAGAAAGTAACTAAGACACTGAGAAATCTTATCCGTGTAGCTCCAGACCACCACAATAAAGCAAATGTCACAATAAAGCAAGTCACAGAATTTATTTGATTTCTCGGTGCATATAAAAGTTATATTTATGATATACTATAGTCTACTATGTGTGCATTAACATTATTTCTATAAATGTACATATTTTATTTTAAAATATTGCTGAAAATTCTAACAATCATCTAAGCTATTAGAAAAATGGCACCAACAGATTTACTTTAATTTGTAAGAAAATGCATTATATGTGAAATGCAATTGAGCAAAACACAATAACATGAGGTAAATATGTAATTTGAAGAAATTGAGGTTCTCAAATGGAATTTGTATGTAGACTTTGGGGAGAAAAAGAACTCATGTTTCCAGTTTTTTTTTTTTTTTTTTTGTGGGTACCAGGGGTCAACATCAGGACCTTGCACACCAGCAGGTGCCCGTGCTGATAAGCGATATCACTGGCCCTTTTTTTGTATGTGGGTTCTGGGAGTCGAACTCGGGCCCTCACGCTTGCCAGGCAGGCACATACGCCACTGAGCCATCTCACCAGCCCCATGTTTCCAGGTTTTTAACAAATTGTAGTTAAGGGTTATCTTGCTCAGTAGATGACTTTTAAGATGGTTCTTCTGAGCCTTCCCCAAAAACATACCAGTAGAAAAAGAAAAATAAATATTTAATATCAATACACATTTTCGAACTAACCCTCTATTGATAATTTTGATTTATTTTTTTCTTCCAATATCAACTTTCTCTACTGTAGAGAGCCCTTCCTGGTCCTCGTCACAGTCCAGGAAGTTAGATTTGTAAACCCAAAAGGAAGTTATTGGAATTCTACCGAGTTAATTCCAATCTACCACATCCAATGCAATCCACGGCGAGAATAAAGACACTTAGGCATATTTATAGTTGTGGGGAGCCAAGAGGTCCTAAGTCCAGCCAAGATGGTGGCTACTGGAACAAAGGCCTCGACCCAGGGCCAAACCCAGGTTTTATTAATTCTGAAGGAGGGGTGTGGCTCGGGGATGAGTGACTGTGAGAGTGGTGGGAAGTACGTGAATCTCGTGAGCTGGGCCAGGCCTGAAATCACCTTTGCAAATGCAGAAGGAAGTATATGCAGAAGGAGTAATCTGCATAACACAATTCAAGATAGTATCTAATGTTATGGGGTCAGTGCTTCAGCTCTGATGTGTAACCTTTTACGCCCTGGGAAGTCATAGCCTCTTTCTCGAGGCTCGATCCCAGCCCACAGCGTGGAGCACTGCTCTCCATCCTGCCAGGCTCAACCATGTATTGGGAGCAAAGGGGTGGGGAAACACAGGCCTGTCGCTTTGCTTCAAAGACTACACATCAGGACTTCGGCTGGACCTATTTGCATTACCTAAAGCCAATTAAAGAGAGAAGGAAAAGTCCTAGCCAGCTCTGTATATATCGATAGGTGGAATTAGGGCCAGGTTCAGCCAAGATGGAGATAATTGCTCTTCTCTCAAGGGCAGCCATCCAGGTGGTCCCCCACACCCTACAAACTTATTTTGGTGACATTGACTGATCATTTTTGTGCATTTTGTAAAATTCTAACATTCATGGTTCACGGAGCAGAGGTAAGAATGATGAACTGTGTGAAGGTGTATGCTTCTTTATGAGTTAGTAGGAAGGACATGTATTCACACATCACTAAACACATTATTATTTAAGAACCAGTCTTTATGGAAAGCAAAGCAGCCACTCAAGACTAGAGAGAGTGTTTCCACCCTTTGGACTTTCCCTTGATCTGGCAAGTCCCCAGTTAAATGCTGTTGATCGTGTCCCTGCCAGGACCAGGGTGCCACAAGGTTTTAGGTGACAGTCCCCTTGTAAACTGTTCACTTATATTTCCAAGAGAATTCACACTAAAAATTAGCATGCTTCTACTTTACATGGAAAACTTTTTATTACCAGATTAAATGCAGCCTCACTAGAATGACATTCATATGGAAGCAAAGTGCTGGGGAAAAGCAAAGTGTCTTGTGTGTCAACATGTCCTTAACTACTACTATCCACCTTTCTAGTACTCCAAAAAGAAAAATTCTGGGGATCACAGCTAGATAGGCTTCTCATTATGTGAAACTCCCTCCAGGTTATTTTATATCAGTACAGTCTTTCTTAATCACTCAGTCCAGTTTCTCTTTTCAGTGATCCTCACAGTTCTTTCATTCCCATAGCTACCTTGGTCTGAAGTCTTCAGTTGGAAAGAGAGAATGCCCTTCGAAGCATCTTCATCTGAAGCAAAATAGGGAAACTGATTTGACAGCTTCAGCGTTATCACAAGGTAATGAAAGGCAGAGAGATTACTGGAGTTCATAGGAGACCAGAAGAAAAGAAAAGCTTCAAGGAACAGGGAGTTTTTTCTCTCTTTCACTGTCTCTCTTGCCCTCTCCTTGCCCAGGTCAAATGATATCTGGTTTTCTCTGGATGTGTTTCCCTCTGCCCTTCCATTTTCCCTCATGGCAGTCTCAGATGCAGGGTTACATACCAACAGAGTTTAACTGCCTCATCTATTCTTTCTGCACCCCTGCCCCAAACTCCCAGGAAGGAGAATCCGATGGCCCGGCTGGGTTGAATGTTCATATATCTGTAAATACAGATGAATCACACGTCCTGAGTAGGGCCATAGTTCTTGGAATACTGGGCAAGAGTGGTAATGGACTCTGTCAGCTGATAAGTGGGGAATCCAGTGTACACAGCAATAACTTTATGAATATTTCTGTGATAATGTCATCAACAGTTCTACTTCATTCCCTATGTCTTCCCAAAAGTTGTGCATTCACTAAACTTAGCAATTTTGTATTTAGTGTTGGAAAACTAGCTTTTTCTCATTCTAACACATTTTGTTTAGATCGACAACCATTAAGCTAAATGACCTGGTATTAACTTTTTTCTTTTATCTCTTACATAAATTCCTACGTTACTGAGACTCCTTATATCTTTTTCCCAAGCATATCTGTTTTCCATTTCTTGTTTTAGATTCCTCCTGTCATTTCCTGATACTGATCCTGATCACCTCACATTTGCATATCTTTCATTCCTTTAATTAACCTCTCTATCTCCAATATCTTGCAGATCCAATCCATCCTTTCTATTACAGGTGAAGAAAAACAATTGAAACATTGTTTTTGACAGTTAATTTGATAGAAAATGGCCCTACATTCAGATAAGGCCAACAAGTAAGGGAACAGAGCCTTTGAGAAGTTGAATAAATTACTGAGCTCACAAAGAACCCTAATGGCTGATAAGTATTCAAGCATATTTAGTCTAACTGCAGAGGAGCTTGCAAGGAGTTTGGGATTTTAGGCAAAATATATATGCCTTTTATACCACCACTTCTGTTTTACTTTTCCATGTTGAACCAATTTTTAATATCTTATAAAAGGTGTTATTCAGTTTGTAAAAGTTAATATTATCGTACTATCATCTAAGGTTGTTTTAAAGATTAATATCACTGTTAACATATTGCCTGATACTAGGAAGTGTTTAATGAATATGTTTATTACCTTTTCAGTAAAATGTAATGGCCTCTGATCCTCATTGCATTAATATCTAGTAAGTAAAATTTTGTAATATATCATAAACTTGCAAGAATTTATACTATTTTACTTTTCATATTAAGATTTATTATTATTAATATTATTATTATTATTTTGGTGGTACTGGAGACTGAGGAGATTGAATGGATGGCTTTGGCTCTGAGCTGCCATTACAGGGTTTTCTTTTTTTATTCTTACATTTATTTATTTGATTTTATGACAGGGTCTTGCTGAACTGTTATGCTACCCAGGTTGTGCTCTCCCTGCCCCACTATGCTTTTGGACCTGCTGAGCATGTGTAAGTGTGGGTTAATAAGGCCCAGTAAGCGCGGCTGCACCCCGTAACTCCCATCGTTATTCAGCCCTGCTAGAGATAGCAGCCACTGCGCTGTACTTTCTCAAGCCCTGTCCTCGGCAGGTAGCCATAACTCGCTTTCACTGAACTCTACTCCTGGCTCTGTAAATACCTCATAGCCTATGTGAGAGGAACCTTCTTGTCTAAGTGCCAGGGCAGTCCCTCTCAGGTTTGAAATAAATCTATCCTGTTGAGCTCATACCTTTGGGGTTTTTTCTTTGGTTTATTTTGGTCGTTGTTGTTTGGTTTGGTTTGGTTTGATTTGCTATTTTTTGTTTTGTTTTGTTTTGTTTTCCTAACAAGCATAAAGCAGTTCCTACACACTCCACTCTCCAGTCCATAACAAACACCAATTTTCTTCCAGTCTGTATGGATTTAGATATTCTAGCTATTCCATTTAGAAAAGAATGTTGGGATTATTTTCTTTTACTTAGCTTGTTTTTGAATTTCATCCATGTTGTGGTATGTATTTTTTTCAAGGCTAGCTAATGCTCCATGGTATGTACATACCACAATTATGTTCTGGTGGACACTTAGGTAGGTTTCACCTTTTGCCTAAAATGAACGTTTGTGTACCGGTTCCTGATATCTGTTTTTATTTCCTTAGGATATATACCTGGAAATGGAATTGCTGCATCACATTTCCTATGGACGTACGTAGTTATATGTTTACCTTTTAAAAGAAAATTGGTGAAGTGTCTATAGTAGTTTTGGGACCACAGAAAAATTGATCAAAATGTACAAAGAACTTTTATAAACCACTTATCTTTACATATGTACAACCTTTCTTTCTATGAATATCCTTCCCCAGAGTGGTGTATTTGTTGCAATTGGTGAGCATATATTGACATACTGTTTTCACCCAAACCCACAATTGATATTATAGTTCACTGTTGGTGTACATTCTCTGAGTTCTCATAAATGTATTTAGTGACATGTTTCCATAATCATAGTATCATAGAGGAGTTTCATTGCCTTAAAAATTTTCTGTGGTCTGCGTATTATCCCTCCCTTCCTCCAGTGTTTAATTTTTGAGAAACCATCAAATTTATTTCCCACAGTGCTTGAATCATTTTACACTTCCATCAATACACAAGTATTCTAATTGAATTCCTCATGTCTCAACAGCACTTGTTAATTTCTCAGATATTTGTTAATCCATCTTACTGTCAGTGAGGCAGATTCTCATTTTGATTTGCATTTCCTTGGTACATAAAAGACATGGATTTTATTTTCACGAATGTTTATACTTTTCTTCAGAAACATATATTCAAGAATTTTGCATATTTTTAATTTAGTTGTTCATTCTTTTATTATTTTGTAAGATATTTATATATTGCTAATACTAGACCCTTGTCAGGTATATAAGTTATAAATATATTCTCCAATTTTCTGAAATATGTACTTGTTTTCTTCATATACCATTTAATGCACCAAATTGTTATTCTTATTATTTTTTTTTTTGTGGGTACCGGGGGGGGTCGACCTCAGGACCTCACATGCCAGCAGGCACCAGTGCCGCTGAGCGATATCACCGGCCCTTTTTCCGTATGTGTGTTCCGGGAGTCAAACTCGGGCCCTCGCGCTTGCCAAACAGGCACTTATGCCACTAAGCCATCTCACCAGCCCCCAAATTGTTAATCTTGACAAATCCAGTTTATATTTTCTTTTTGCTGCCTGTGTTTTTGTGTCCCATCTGAGAATCATTACTAATTATTCTTAGGATTTACTCTTAATGATTTTTCTAAAAATTTGGTAGTTTTGGCTCTCATGTTGAGATTCTCATCTCAATTTTGAGTTAATTTTTATGTGATGCAGGGTAGGGGTCCAATAACTATGTTGCTGTATAAATACCCACTTGTCTTAGCAGCATTCATTGAAGATAGCATTCTTCTACATTGAGTGGGCCTGGCATCCTTATCAAACATCAGTTAACAACAGATACATGGCTTTATTATTTTGTCAATATGGTTTTGACTATCTGGTTTATCTTGCAAATCCACAAGAATTTAAGGAACAGCTTTTCTATATTTGCAAGTAATATGACTGAATGGAAAAGGTGAGGATAAAAGGTTTATCTGGCTCATAGTTTTGGAGTTTTTCAATCCACAGAGAATCAGTTTGATGGAGGTATTTTCTGCCAGGCTTGTTCATGTTGTTTGTCTATGGGGGGTAGTTATAGTATACACGTTTGAGATTTGGCTAAGGATTAAACCCGGGGCTTGTACATTTGGTAGAGCACATTACCAATGGACCATACCCTGGCATAAATATGATAATATAACATAAAAATGTTAACATATGGGTTAGGAATTTTGCATTGATATCAATAAAGATGAGATCATACTTTTCTTTACTTGTGGTGCCTCTGTCTGGCTTTGATATCCCAGTAATATTGATCTCATACAACAGTTACCAAACTTTCCCTTCTCTTACATTTCTTAGATTTTAAAAAAGATTTTATAGATTTTTATCACACTTAATGTGTTTATTAATTTGAACAAAACACTTCTGGCATTTTACTCTTTGTACCTTCAGATATTTTTGCATTTCTGCAAAGACAACCATTGGGTTTTAAATAGAAATTATATTGCATCTGTAGGTCACTTTGGATAGTATTATCACCTTTAGGAATTTAAATTTTCTAATTTAAGAACCTGAATCTTTTTATTTATCTACATTTCCATTTTTTTCCCAGTAATATTTTGTAATTTTCAGGATATATAGCTCTTTCCTCCTTGGTTAACATTATTTATGTGAATTCTAAATATTTTATTCTGTTTTGATGCTATTATAAAGGAAATTGTTTTCATCGTTTCCTTCCAGTCTTTCATTTTCAGGACACAGAAATGCAATTAATTGGTTTGTATTGATTTTGTGGTCTGCAACTTTCCCAAATTCACTTATTAGCTCTATAATTTGTTTGTGGAACCTTTTAGATTTCATGTATATATGATCATCTATTGACAAATATATATATATAATTCATTTCTTTCTATTCAAGTTAAATGTTTTTTGTTTTTTCTCCTTGCTTAATTTGCTCATGCTAGAATTTCCAGTACTCTTGAATTATAAGTGGTAAAATTGGGCATTCTTGTCTTACATCTGATGCTTAAAGAAAATTTTTCAGCCTTTCTTTTTTTTCCACTTTTTATTTAGTACATGTTCTTAGTACATAATGATTACATTCACTGTGGGAATGTTGGTACATGTACATAACACATTTTAATTCTTTTGTTATCACCTCCCAATGCCCACCGTCTCTTGGTTTCCTTCTCTTTTATAAAATTTCTCTGTATTTCTCATTATCTAACTTTTATTTTGCTCCTTATTTATACTTTGGGTTTCTCATATAGGAGAAACCATGCAAATATTTAAGCTTGTGTGCCTCATTTATTTTACTTAAAATCTTGGTTTGGGGGTGCATCCCTTTTCCCACAGATGACTCAAGTTCTGCCTTCTTTGTGACACAGTCAGCCTTTCCAAATTAAATACGGAACTACTCTTTGCAGGTTTTTCTACACGTGAATCTTTTTATGTTGAAGAAATATTCTTCTATTTTTCATTTGCTGAGAGTTTTATCATAAAAAAGTGTTTAATTATATTTTCTCTATATAAATTGAGATGATGATGAATATTTATTTTTCCTTTCATTTTATTTGTGTGTTCTGTCACATTGATTGAATAGCTCATGAAGAAGGATGTTTGATCTCTAAGAAAGATCCTGCTCGGTCATGGTATTTCTTTTATTATGTTGTTAAATTCAGTTGGCTACTATTTTGTTGAGGATTTTTGCATTAATATTCATATGGCATCGTGGTCTCTAATATTCTTTGGTAGTACTTTTGTCAAACTTTGGTGTCAGAACAATGCTGGCCTTATAATAAGAATCATGAATTTATTTTTAATGATTATTCTGGGAAAACCAATAGGTGTATTTAATTTAATAAAATCTTAGAGTTAATATCATACTACTTTGTGTAATTTACAGGATTTTTATTTACACTAGGCTCGTCTTTTTCCTGTTAATATAACAAATATATATATATATATATTTCTATAAAAATACATGTATGAGTATGTATGTGTGTGAAGATTATATATGTGAAATCTGATCATAATCATCTCAGCTGAATAAGCAATGCAAAATTCATCTTAATTTCATGATAAAAAATATAAATATGTAAATTGAACATAATGTTATTATATGATAAAGGCCATGCATGCAAAAAACTTTCAAATAAAATTTTCGCAATCAGCGCAGAAATGCTAAAAGGTTTTCATCAAACATGTGTATGTGTGCATGCATATGAGTCCCAATACATAACAGTAATACTGTAATAACCTTAAAGAAATTAAAAAATAAAACAAAAAAGTATTTGTACATAAGAAGAGAGAGAGGCTTGTGCATTTACCATGTATTTATTTTATGTTATTCTTGGTTTCTCTAATAAACTTTATTTATACTCTGGTAATCATACTGTACAAGTATTTATCTTGATGTATCTATCAGCATTCCCATTACTGAGACACAGTACCCAACTCCCACAACATACTGGAGGAGAAGTTTAATTTGGCTCATGGTTCAGGGGCTTCAGTCCATAGCCAGCAGGCTACAGGGCAGAAACATCATAGCAGAAGGGTATGGCAGAGCAAAGATTCTTAGTTCATGGTGGTTGGAATGCAAAGCAGGGGAACAATGCCCGAGAGGCAGGGGTAAAAGATGACTATATGCAAGTTCACGTATGGTAGAACCCAATGTCAGGCCTGCAGCACCTAGCCAGGCATTCAGAAGTGTGTTTACTAGTCCCCTCAGCAGCTCCCAAATCAGTCAAGCTAACACAATTAAGTTTAACCACTACAGTGGAAGATTTGGGGGTTTGTTTGTTTAGTTTTCCTGCTAGTTCTTTTCTTCTGTGTAAAAATTCCCTGCTTTCTTTTCGAAATCTAATTCGCCCTCAATTTGAATTTAATTTGATCTGTATAAAACTCTAGGCTGACTACTTCTTTTTTTATTACTTTAAAAATTTCATTTCAATATTTGTAGGCTTTTGTGATTTCTGATGAGTTTTATGCACAGCTGTATCAGTGTTTCCATAAGTGTGATTATTAGATTTCCATGAGCCACTTTCAAGGTAATTTTTAACAACTGACTTTTAGCAGTTTAATGTGAATATGCCTAGATGTAAGTTGTTCTTGTTTTTATCATATTTTCACCTTTTAAATACATATATTTTCTCAGATTTTTAAGTTGATATCTCATTAATGTTGAAAATGATTTTTCTATTTATTTTCTGCTTTATTCTGTTACTATTTCTCTGAGATTCAAATGCATATACAATCTATATTTGAAGTATTCTAGAGCTTTGGTAAGACATTACTATTTTTCTGTCTTTCATATTGGTAATTTCTTTTGATGTACTTTAATAATAGTAGCTCTCTTTCTGCCATCTCTAAACTTTTATTAAAATTATTTAATACACTTGAATTGTTCAATTTAGTGTTTCAGCTCTAATATTTCCATTTTTAATATAAATTTCTAAATCTACACTGAGATTACATACCCATCTACTAATTTATTGTTTGTTTTTGTTTTTTGTGGGTACCGGGGGGTCGACCTCAGGACCTCGCGCACCAGCAGGCGCCCATGCCGCTGAGCGGTATCACCGGCCCCTTTTTCGTATGTGGGTTCCGGGAGTCGAACTCGGGCCCTCGCGCTTGCCGGGCAGGCGCCTAAGCCGCTGAGCCATCTCACCGGCCCCCATCTACTAATTTAAAATTTTTCATTTTTCAGAGTTCTGGAGTACACTTATAGTTGCTACTTTCTAGTTGTTGTATGCTAATCACTAATATGGGTCATCACAGGATAAGTTTTTTTTTCTTTTTTCTCTTTACATTTTTATTATATCTTATATTACTTTCACAAAATATTGGGTTTCATTGTGGTATTTTTCATTCATGCATATAACATCTTTTAATCATATCCATCACTCTATTAACCTCTCTTGAAAGCTCTTTACCCTCCCTCCTTACTTCCTTCTTCATATTTCCTATTTCTTTGCCTGTTCTATAATTTTAAATGGCATACTAAACGTGTTTAGATACCATGTTCTTCTATGTTTCTGAAAAATAATTCTGTAGTCGTTAGTCTGTGAGGTATTTAATCTGGCTGGGAATATTTATTTTATCACACCAATGAGGCATGGCTCTGATTTCCCCACTTTATGTGAGAGAATTTGCCACTAGATACTCTGTCCTGGATGAGCCACAAAGAGCAAAGTGCAAGTCTGTCTGGAATCTGCGTGCCTTAAAGTGAGAATAATGATTGACTTCAGCTTGGTCTTCTGAATTTCCACTCCCTTTTTCCTTGTTTTCAGATTTCCTTATTCACCTATCAAATCAGTTGTACTTCTTTTAAGACTTAAAAAAAAAAATACCTTTATTTGGAGTACTTTTTGTTATTGTTAAGAGAATAATTTAATTAATTGGAAAAATATGTTAGTAACCAAATACATACATTTTCACCATCTTCACTAGAATTGTATATTGTTGGACAAGAATGTGAGTAATTGGGCCGGTGAGATGGCTCAGCGGCTTAAGCGCCTGCCCGGCAAGCGCGAGGGCCCGAGTTCGACTCCCGGAACCCACATACGAAAAAGGGGCCGGTGATATCGCTCAGCGGCACGGGCGCCTGCTGGCGCGCGAGGTCCTGAGGTCGACCCCCCAGTACCCACAAAAAAAAAAAAAGAATGTGAGTAATTAACATTTCCATTTTCAGAATAGGAAAACTTGAACTCATAGGTTGAATAACTATGCTTAATAAATGAAGCCATTATAGCTGGAATGAAGGTCCATCTAATACAAAGTCAATGTTTCTTTTACAACATGAGCCTAAGTTTAAACATTGGCTTACCAAGTGACTTGTTGTATGAACTGGGAATTTTCTCTCCTATAAAAATGGGATGATAAGAACTATCACATATGGTTGTATGCATAATACTTAAGTGAGATGATATATGGTTGAATCAACTTAATAACTTAGGTGAAGCATTTGCTAGACAAACTGACAGTGGATAATTACTCTAAGTAATATGTTTTATGTGTATAACATTTATATTTGCAACTAAAATCATAATTATGTTATTGGATGCTAAATAGATGTTTGAGAGCCCTTACTCTCAGTCTGCCTTCACTATTTCTATGTTTTTCAAGCACTTGGAAAATATGTCTGACCTAAAACACAGGTCCAAGTGTTTTTGTTCCTCAGAGCAGCTAAAACAATTTTCCAAATATCTGTGTTATACTTAAGAAGAGTGGGGGCTGAGTGCACTAAGCAATCAGACATAGATGTTGGGGGTCTGATCTTGGGATAGGCTCCCAGTACGGCTGCAAGCAAGTCACTTAACCTTGGGTTTCAAGTTGTTCATCTGTAAAATTGAGATAAAAACACTTACCTGCCTCTCAGGAAACTGTGAGGATTTCTGAAAGTAAACGTTTTAGAAAGTGCTTTGAATGCGAATGTGGGTCTTTCCATCATGAAGAATGACTCCAAGTCTTTTCCTGCTGTTCCCAGTGGTGTTTACTTCACCAGGTGAGGCACTCAGGTTTGCAGAACTGGAGATCTTCAAAAGCCACAAAGGCAGGTCTCAGGAAAATGCCAGTGTTAATCCAATGTGGAAATTTTTGGTACTTCATGCAGTATACTGTCAGATAGAATGTTAAGACAATATTTTGAACCACCTTTGTGTGGGTTTTCTGAGATCAGCTTGCTATGGCTAGTCTAGTAATAATTCTAACAAAATGCTTGTAATTTTCTCCAAGGAACCTGGGCATGTATTAGCACATTTTGTGAAGTTTGAAAAACTGCTAAGAGAATGTCTGCTGAAATTGAAGTTGATCTGCGTGGTCTTCAGTGAAGAAGAAATAAAATAAAATAAAAAATGGGGTGTCTATGACTCACTCTGATTGTGGTCATTTTTCATTCCTGTTCACAAGTCCTGGAGACACAAAAGCACTCTTCTCACATGTTCTCATGCTTGTATCAACTACTATGTTCTGTCTGCCCCACAACCAAGTTTACCCCGGCAATTTCTGAGTGAGCAATCAATTATGATGTGTTAGATAAAGGTGGATAAAAAGCACAAAATAACCTGACCATGACTTGGAAATCATGACTGGGGACACTTCTGAGAAAGAGGGAAGAATTACAACTTGGGGAAGTCTCCTGAACTGAAGAGGCAGTTGTATAATTCTGGATGGACCAGGACAAAGATGGCACAGGCTTTGTAGACTATAGAACTTAGGGCTCTGGTGGCATCCTGGCTGCAGAAACCCAACCCTGTGTCAGTTGTCTTAGCTATTGCCATGCTTTAGGCTCAGTAAGTACCCAGAACTTCACTGTGTTCAAAGTGTTTCCTCTGTCGACATAGTAAGTAATCAGGTGAGCAACAGTAGGAGGGAATATGGAAAAAGGCTTTAGACCCTCACTGATGATTAACTTCATTGTCTTGATGCCTAGATGAGAACACAATTTGGAGGAAAGAGCTCATCAAAACCTTCAGGTGACTGTCTCCTTCCCATGCAGCATTTAAATGTAATCAAGGAGCAGGAGACAATCAAGATGAAGCAATCCTATTCCCTAGTCACTACTGATGGTTTGCATTCTGAAGACATTCCAGACTTAACTAGGTGACAATCGTTCTTCCAAACCTCTGACTTTTTTCTAGTGATTCAATTTTGAGCTACTCTGAATAGCCTTCCTAGAAACCCCTTATCACTGAGGAAAATCCCAATAAAAGCCCCTGCATAAAACCTTGTGTCTCACTGGGTATTAACTGGTATCTTCTGCCATTTGATAACTGTTCTTTTTTTTTCCTTTATGTGGGTACTGGGAGTCGAACTCAGGACCTTGCGCTTGCCAGGCAGGAGCTTATGCTGCTGAACTATGCAACCGGCCCTCATACTTGTTCTTTTACTTTTATTACTTAGGAAAAATAATTCAGACATGAAAATATCACCGGGTGTTGTAAGGATGTTCCAGGGTTGAAGGTAAAAGCTGGCTTCATAATGCTTAAAATGTTACACAGTGGGTAGAGCACCAAATTACTAAAATATATGCTTTATGAGTGATCATTTTTATTATCCAAAACATATAGTTAATGCATAGGTAACAGTTACTATCCTTTATTATGTGATGCTCTATATCTCAGGGTATATGTATTAGTCTGATATGAAGAGACACATAATAGCAGAATCCTAAAGCTAGACCATTGTAATATTCAAGTTTACAGTTGCTACAGTTGAAAGTGTCTTTCTCACTGTGCTCTTGGGGTGACTACCAATGCACCCATAACCAGGAAAATCTCAAGCTTGAGTAAAAGAAATAACTTCAAGTAACAGCAGAAGAGATTATTCAAAAAATGCATAATAGCCACAGTTCAGAAAGTTCAAAAAATATTAGAAGATACAGAAATGCTAATTACCCTGATGTGATCATTCATATCACACTATGTATTGAATTATCAGAATATACCTCATATGTTTAAATGTGTTCATTTTAAAAAGTAAAAAAGAGAAAGAAGAAAGAAAAAAGGAAGGAAGAAAGAATGAAAGAAAGAAAGAAAAGAAAAAGAAAGAGAGGCTCCTACCTACACAAAACACAGATTCAACATAATACCCTGGGTAGAAGCCCTGAGTCCTCTGTCCTATGTGACTCCAACAGTGTGAGAGGTGCAATAGTCAAAGGCTTCATGCAGCCAGGTGGCCAGCAAATGTATGAAGTTTAGGGATAGTTTGTTCTCCTCTTACACAGTGTGTGTGTGTGTGTGTGTGTGTGTGTGTGTGTGTGGTATGTGTGTGTATGCATATGTATGCCAATACTTTGATACTTGAGAACTATGACAAACAGGACCTGAAGCCAAAAACAAACCAAAACAAAAAATAGTAACTTTAATTTCAGGAAAAGAGACTGCTTGCTAAAATACAATTAACTTCAACACAAATACATCAAAACGCAAATTTGCAAAGTTATCGCTTCTTGGCCTTTTGGTTAAAAGCAAATGTAGATTTGCAAAGTTACCTAAAAGAATTAAAATTGTATTTGAGCTATCAGTATTTAATACAAATTGTAGTAATGCAGATGAAGACAAAAAAAGTTCAATTAGAATGGCAATTGGTACAATTTAGAAGCACAGGATGTATGTGGTGATAACTGGTGCTACCAGTACAACATTCTCCAAAGAAAAGGGAAATTTAGTTAATAACTTTTGGATTTTTTGCCAAAGATTTCTCACCATGACAAAGACACAAAAACAGTAGAGAGGGCTGGTGAGATGGCTCAACGGCATAAGCACCTGCCTGGCAAATGCGAGGTCCTGAGTTCGACTCCCGGTACCCACATACGAAAAAAGGGCCAGTGATATCGCTCAGCAGCACGGGTGCCTGCTGGCATGCGAGATCCTGAGTTCGACCCCCAGTACCCACAAAAAAAATCCCAAAACAGTAGAGTCATACACAGTAGAGACATACACAGAATTTCCTCTCTAGGATTAACATATGATTGTAAAAAATATGGATATAACAATATGGTAATATAAGGCAGAAAGAAAAAATTCATAATGGCATCATATGTATCATGAGATGGGAATAAGAATGATTCCTTGCTGAAGGGGAGAAGTGAAAAACTGTATACTGGCAAAAGAGATTGGTGCTTAGAGTGTTATCATTTCCCATCGGGAATGAGAAAACACTGAGAAACTTACTGAAGAAAAGTTCTCTTTCATGTTGCTCCTAGGGTGAGATACCTGGGAGGGCACTGCTCAGATTCGCCATGCAGCCTACCATGGTGTTTGTGTTCCTTGTGGGAGGCACCGCTGCACATCCCATAGGAAAGCTCAGTGGGACCCCAGCATGGCCTGGACTACGCAGTGGTTTATTATGCGCACATCTTTTGCCTTCATAGCCTTTGGGCAGTACCACATTTTAGAAGTGAGAGCCCTCAGGTCAGAGGGCCGAAGGAATTAGTTCTGGTGTATACAGTTAGCAAGTGGTAAAAACGAGATCACAATGAAGTTCAGTTTTCTCTAAGACGCCTGCTTCTTCTTCGAATTGTAAAATTATTTTGAATTGGAAGTCACCATCTGATTTATTGGCAAGAGTGAAATTTGGAACAGATATGGTGGAAGTTTAAACGCTATTTATTCATTTGCCACTCAAGGCTTTGTCAGTGATTTAAACCTGATGAGAGATTTTAAAAAAGAACAACAGTGACAACTATTAAGGGTATTGATGGAAAAGACAGAAACACTTTCAGTGTGTCTCCTCATATTTATTTCTCATTCTGGTATTATTTACAAAGTTATTTCATAGATATTTTTTTAGAAGGAAATTTACAACCGCATTGCTCCATACTCCAATTATTACAAAAGAGTTGATCAAATAATTTCATTCTATGTAATTTTAATGTAAATTCCAAGGGTGCAGTGCAACTTCTTAAGATTTAAAAAATATTTATAAGCTTGATTTTCCATTGATTGCAACATTGTAATGCTCAGTGATTCTACTGCTACACAATAATGTAACTATCTTGTAAAACTACCTTCCTGTGTTAAAACAACTTTGTACCTTTCATTGCTTATCTTTCATATCTTCTTAATGGCAAAATCTCATTCTAGATTAGTTGGTTTACAAACTTCCCTTTGAAAATGGGTACCTTCATTACAAACTTAAAATATATCTGGGAGGAAGATAATCCCACCCAGTCACTGCGAAGTGTTCAGGCGTTTAGTGTATCTTAGAACCAGACTCTAATATCCTTAATATTATGGCAGTACAGAGCTTTTGGAGTATAAAAGCTCTGCAAAGAAAATGCCTGACTGAAGGTAACCAAAAGCAAATTTAACCAAAATCATGCTTGAGAACTGTGTGGCCTCTCATTTTGCTCTCACCCTAGGCTTGAAATGGGAATGATGTGTTTTTTCTAAAATGGTAAAAACTGTCAAAAAAATTACAAGAACCATCATGTAACAAGGAAGAGTAAAAGTCCATGGACTTTCAAAATAAGGTCAGTAAATTTGCAAGCACTGCGCCAGTCCATTGGCTAAAGAGGGGAGCAAATGCAGTGTGACTGCCACCCTAGGATTTTCTGTTTCACAAAGGTTCACAAGTTGCCTTTGTGTAGCTCTGCTTGGCCCTTCTGCTAGTGAATAGGGCCAATATAATATTCATCTCCTCTACACCCAAGGTGATCACCAAAAGTTATTTTCAGGATTGGTAGCAGGACTCGCAAGAAACCCTATTAGCCACTGCAACTTCTGAGCTGTTTTTTCTCAAGGTGATGTATGACTCAGCAGGGGATAGGCTCAAATGGTGTCAACAACCACCTTACAAGGGACCCTAAAATGTGAACACAGGAAGCCCGATGCCAGATTTCCAGTTAGGGTAAGCTCACATTCCATCATTCGAAAAGAGTGATAGACACACTGTCTTCAGTTCTACTCATTAAATACTCCTCTTAGGTCTGAGTTCTGTGTGTCCCTGCATTAGCACTTCTAGAAAAGCCGCTATATGCTCGTCACCGTTTCAACAAAAGAAGAGAGACAGTGCTTGCTTTCAAGTAATCAAACTGGTGCAAAATGCATATACAGTTAAATTATGAAAAATAAGTCCTTTTATTGCAGTGTTCCATTTTTAAAAGCCGGTTAAGATCCATTCGACAAATCCATAAAGATAATTGTCTAGTTCCCAGATTCCACTGGCATTTTGAAAAAGATGTTGGAGGTATCAGATAGTATTCATAAAAAGGTATGGTAAACAATGATTGACCACATGGTAAAAAAGTTCAATACTAAAATGTAGTGGGAGCGGGGCCGGTGAGATGGCTCAGCGGCATAAGCGCCTGCCTTGCAAGCGTGAGGGCCCGAGTTCAACTCCCGGATCCCACATACGAAAAAGGGGCCGGTGATATCGCTCAGCGGCACGGGTGCCTGTTGGCGCGCGAGGTCCTGAGGTCGACCCCCCGGTACCCACAAAAAAATAAATAAATAAATAAATAAAAAATAAAATGTAGTGGGAGCATGGTATAAATTGTAATTTATGATCTTCAAAATTACTCCATTAATTACTGTTTTCATTTTATATGGGTGAAGCTGAGGAACAGAAAAGTGAACTAATTTGCTCAGATCCCCATGGAAATTAGCACACTGATATTTGTAATCTGGTCTGTTGATATCAAAGACCATACTTATCATATTGTAGGGCGTGGCCTCCTCAGGCTACAGTTAAATTATGCAGAATTACCAGCTTTTGTCTTTCATAGTAACTGATCCTTCTGATAAAACTAACAAGTTACTGAGCATTCATAAAAAAAGTCTGCTCACAGACAGAGTCAAGCAGAATTTCTACCCTGGCCACATGATCACAGGGCCTGTGCCTTTTGCACTTAGTCCTGAAACTGTTATGAGGATAAGACAATTGCTGTGTTTGGCACTGTACCTAACAGTGACTCACACCTGGTGTTTGTTAGAACTGGGCATAAAATCCAAGTGGGGAGAAAAAGCTATTCCACGCTGTCCTATTTCTGGACTACGTATATAGAAAGTTAGTGAATTTATAAGGTCTTCACCATTGAAAAAATACTGAACAAATTAGTAATAAGTGTCCAAGCACTCGAGTAAACTTTGTCACAGCAATTATAAAATTTCTAGTAAGAATTTTTGACTAAGATAATTGATATTGACTGTTATAATTGTTACTCAAAAATATATAAATAGTTTTTCTTAACAACTGCGATGATGCAATATTCATTCACTGAGAACCCAACACATTGTGAGACAGAGGCTTTGGGATCAGATGCATGCGGGAAGGTTAAACCCAATGTCAATAAAGTTCTACATCCATGGTTTTGAGACCCTTGGAAATATCTGTGATAATTTATTTAATTTTCTGAAAAAATAAGACTAACAGTATTTATAAAACTTGAGTAGCATAAATAAAATACGTGAAATGAAATCACCCAATATAATGTATGGCCTAAAACAATCTTATCAAATATTATTTTCTGTTATTTTATATAACTAAACCAGGTCCATGTGATATTTGTAAATATCCTGGATAAATGGACTGAGACAATCTCCTACAGCAAATTCGGCACACAATACAAAACAACAAATGAATTTTTTGTGTTCTTTACCAATTTTACTCCTTATAATAAAAATTTCTAGTTGATGGACTTTATACTGATTTTATATAAATAATCGTTTTACAATGTTCATTTTCTATTAAAAACTATATTTCTTTAACTCTTGGCATCTCTCCCCACATTAAATATTCCAGTAACATTAAAAAGTTCTACTGAAATCCTGAAGTACCAGCTAAAGGACCTGGTATTTTATTGGTAATCTGGAAACATTATTTTGTTTATTACATTCTAATATCAATTATTATTGTAATTAATTTGATTAACATTTTAATTAATATAATTTATGTTTATTTTCTTTATTAACAAACTTTATTTTATCAATAATCTAGAAACTCTGAAAAATAATGCACGCTTAAATTACATCTGCCATTTCTTTCCTGGTTTGAAGTACCTGCATTTTACTCATGAGTAGTGGGTCATTTAAGCACTTTTATTCTTTTCTTTTTTTTCAATGTGGGTACCAGGAGTCGACCTCAGGACCTCGCGCTTGTCGGTGAGGTGCTTATGCCACTGAGCTATCTCACCGACCCCCAGCATTTTTATTCATGTAAAAGATTTTTGCAATGAATGTTAGCTACTGTGGTTTTGATCATAATGAGTTGATTTATATAAAATATTTTCTATTAATTTTACCATTGGATAAATATTAAAAACTACTCAAGTGCTCCTGACATTTGCTTTATCTAGAAAAAATTCTTGATATTCATTCAGATTTCATTATATTAATCAAAACTTGAAACAAAATCCCTGTGTCTCCAATTGTACTCCAGAAACAGTTGTTTGTAAGAAAAAATAATTTGAAACATGGTTTAATACATTGTAATGGTAGGAAAAGAGACAATTAGACAAATGTTATTCTTTGCTCAAAATTTCTCTAAGAATTAGAAAATTTTTGACAATAAGGAAGAGTGTATGGATAGCAAATGTTCATTACATTTCCCATTGTTTTTCTCTGCTGGTGAAAAATAATCAGAGTAGCATAGAAATGAGTTGCCTGTGGAGGAAGCATGTGGGATTAACCAACCATTTCAGAATATGGTCTACTCTGGACAATGTTTGATTTCAGTTACATACAAGAATAAATGCTTCCGACAAATTGTGCCACTGAAACAGAAGATCTCATTTGTGTTGTCTTAATTGGCACATAATAATTATATGTATTTGTGGGGAACAATGTCGTGTTGGTTATTTGCATGCCTTGCAGAAGGATTAAATCAAGCTAATCAAGATACATCACCCCACATGCATATTATTTTTAGTGCACTCGATTTCAAAAATTAATTTCTCCTGTCTAACAAAAATTCTGTACTTTATTACCAACATCTGCCCCATCAAAGGGTGGTTACCCCATCAAAGGTAACCACCACTGCATTCTTTACTTCTATGAGTTTGACTATTTTACACTCTTTATATAAGTGAGATTGTGTGCTCTTTGTCTTTCTATGCTTATTTCATTTATCATCATCTCTTCCAGGTGCATCCCAACTGTTACAAATGGTAGAATTTACTTTGTTTAAATTTAAACTGAATTGCATTCATGTGTGGGTGTGTGTACTACATTTTCTTTACCCATTCCACTGTTGGTAGACATCACGTTACCTCTAAATCTTGGCTACAAGGAAGAGTGCTTCAGGGGCCATGGTTGTGCAGATTGCCCTTTGATATACTAATTTTTTTTTCAACACATATACATTCAGAAGTGAGATTTTTGGATCATATGGTTGTTCTATTTTAATTTTTTGATGAATCTCCATACTTTGCTTCTATAAAAGGTATATCGATTTACACTCCCACTAACACTATGCCATTTTAATGGGTGTGATAAGATCTAGCATTGTGGTTTTAACCTTGAATTTCTCTGATGTTTACAGATGTTGAACATTTTTCCATACATCTGCTGGCAATTTATATGTTTTCTTTTGAGAAATGTGTATGTATATCCTCTGCTTATTTTAGCTACTTGGTAGTGAGTTCTTTGAGTTAGAAGTTATATTTTTTATTAGTAAGGCTGATCTCATAAACTATAACCAAGAAAATTTTAAGTTCAGTGTATGTTCTTCATCTCAATTTTCTGATCTTTTCCTCTTTTGGTTGCTTCCCTGAGCTACCCAATTAAAAAAAAATAAAGATCTCATCCCAATTCAATGGATCTGGTACTACTATGATATTATTTAATGTAGTCTTTGTGTTTTTTATGATGTATGTTTGTATATATTTATATTTGTGTTTGTGACAAAAAATGAGGTAGTTTAAGTGACAGCAAATAAAGTAGTTTAATACATACTTGAATTTATAATAAAGCATGTGTGCTGTATTTATATCCACACATAATAACATTGAGTTAAAATAAATGAAAATCTATATAACACAAAAGGAAAACAAAAGTGGAATTTTAGAATGACATCAGGGGTGGTTCGTACCATTGCATGTCATCTGTGAATACAAAACATGGCCTTGACATTTCCAATAGCCAAAACAAATTATAAAACATTTGTCACAATGCCTAGTAAGAAAAGTATTTGAAAACCTGATTACTTGAAAGGTCACTATAATGAAAGGAAAGTTCTTCTGAAATCTCAATGTTACTAAAGTGAAATAAAATTCAATTACCTTTCTTTACTAGTTTCTTAATTCATAATAAAGTAAAATTTCAAAAAATCGCACCCTATACTTATCAGATGATAATAATATGTATTTACTATAATTTCAGGCTTTTGTGCCAGATCTGTGGAATCAGATCTCACCACGGGGAGTTTTGGGAGATTTTTTAAAATTTATTTTGTTTTAAATAATTTTATTGTAAACACATTTTCCTTTGCTATATTTGTATTCAAACAAAATTTCATTCTAATTTTGGGTCCACTGTTCATTACTTGGTTGGCCTTATACAAATTATTTAACCTTTTGTAGATTTATTCAGAGATACAAATGATAATGCTAACTTCAAAGTTATTGTGGCATTGACATTACAGGGGAAACTTGCTACTTGGGTACATGGAATATACCCTTGGAATTGTAGCTGCTATTCTTATTTCTGTTTATTTATGGAAAGGTCCTCTTTCCTGTTAAATAAATGTTTGACATTAATAAAGATCACTGTATAATTGGATTGTTCTTTTGCCCCCTCGAATCATAGCCCATGAGCAAATAGTTTATCTATATATACAGAATAATAAGCCTTGAACTTGCAACCTGCCCTAATTTAAAATATGCTGTCTTATTGTCAATTACAATTGTTGGATATCCTTGCCTCATCTTTTGTGCAGGAAACGTAATCATTGCTAGTATCTGCTGAAGTCAGGTCCACCTTCGAGTGAAAGAATCTAATCCTTTGTCTCTAATGGGTATACATGCTTCATTTGTTCTTAGCAATGCTTGAACTCCAGGTTAAGTGCAAGGTCCTTGTCTAGGGGTTTTAGACAGACAATAGCATTTAGTTCTTAATACAAGTCAGTAATACAGATGCTACTGTCTGTATCACTTTTCATATGAAGGAACTCAGGCAAGGACAGTTTGATTTACTCAAAGTCATGGGGCTGGGGGAGATTGAGCTGTAACTGGTGCTTGTCTGGCTTCAAGTCAATGTTCTTTCCACGAATACATGCATTTCTTTTGTCATTTCTTGACTCTGACAAAATACACATAACAGAATTTAACATTTTATTTGCTTTAAGTGTACAGTTCACTGGTACTGAATACATTAGTAATTTTATACAAACACCACCACTTACCCATGCCTATAACTCTTTAATCGGCAAAAATGAAACTCTATAGCCATTAAACTACAACTTCTCCTTACAATCTACCCCAAATTCCTTCCAACCGTCATTCTGTTTTGTGTCTTCACAGTCTGATGCCTTATATAATGAAAATCATGAAATACTTTTCCTGTGTTACTAACTTATTTCACTTAGCATAATGTCTTCGAAGTTCATTAACATTGTGCCATGGGTCAGAATTGCCTTCACTTTTAAGACTTAATAATATCTAATTTTCTGAAGACACCATATTTTGTTATTCATTTACCCCTCAATGGGTTGTTTCCAGGATTGGTGTTATTTCTTACTATAAAATCTGGTGATATTCTTCAAAAAAACCATAGGATCCAGAGTTTTCTTTGTTAAATTATTGTTGATTTATTGATTCAATTCTTTACTATTTATAGGTCTGTTCAGGTTTTCTATTTCTTTTTAGTCTTTTAGATTTTTGTGTTTCCTCGAATTTGTCCATTTCATCTGCACTTCCTAGTTTGTTGGCATACAGTTCTTCATGGAACTCTTTCATAATCTTTCTTTATGCTTATAGAATCAGTAATAAAGTTGCCACTTTCATTTTTCATTTCAGTAATTTGACGCGTCTCTCATTTTTTCTTAGTCCCTTGAGCTAAAAATTGGTTAATTTTATTGACTTTTTCAAAGAGCCAACTTCTGGTTTCTTTGAGTTTTCTATCTTGTTTTTTCTATCCTCTATGTCATTTATGTCTGCCCTAAAATTCATTATCATTTTGAGAGATCTGGATTTAATTTTTTCTTCATTTTCTAGGTTACTAAGTTGTAAAAGTCAACTGTTCATTTGAGGTCTTTCTTGTTTTTAAATATTGTAAACATTTCTAGCTATAAATTCAAGCCTTAGAACCTGCTTTCTTCATGTCACATTTGGTATGTTCTATTTTAATTTTCATTCATCTGTAAATGTTGTCTTATTTGCCATGTGATTTCTTCTTTCAACCATTAATTAGGAATATGCTGTTTAATTTTCATAATTTTGTGCATTTTACAGTTTTACTTAGGTTACTTAGGTTACTTAGGTTACTGATTTCATTTGGGATTAGAGAAGATACTTTGTGTGTACTTTCTAAATCTACGAAGACTTAATTTGTAGCCTAACAAACTGTGTAACCTCAAAAATGTATCACATGCTCTTGAGAAGAACATGTACAGCTATCTTGTTGGGTAGAATGTTCTAGATATTTCTGTAGGAGCTAGTTTGTTTGTTATTGATGACCTTTATTTCTCTATTTTTCATTAGTTGGTAGTTCTTTCCATTAAAAAGAGTGATAGAAGTCTCCGAATTGTAAAACTATTTTTTTCTTCAATTTGTTAGTTTTCCTTCAAATATTTTAACTATTCATCATTAGGGGCATGAACGTTTATATCTGTTATATCTTCTGACTCGCTTGAACTTGTATTACTATCTAATGTCTTTTGTCTACTGTAACTTGATTTTTGTCATATTTCATCTAATATTAGTATACCAGTCCCTGCTCCACTTGGCTTTCTGTTTGCATAGAATGTATTTCCTCATTGTTTTGGCTTTCAATCTCTGTGCTTCTTAAATTATGGTATCTCTCTGTAGTGAGTGTCTTGTAAACAGCTCGTAATTGGATCTTGTTTTTGTACACATTCTATTAATCTCTGGACTTTGACTGGAAAGCTTAGAAGATTATTACATTTTGTTAGAGAGAAAAAAATAACAGTAATGATACAGAATTTCAAAACAAGGTAGTAGAAAATTAACAATGGTTAATATATTGCATATTGTTATCTTTAAAGTAGTTGTTCAGATTACAAGATATAGGCATGCAAAATTTATCAAATGCTGTAAGCACAAACTGTTCTTTTCAATGATCTAATAGAAATTAGTAGTGTAATTATCTTAGCTGTTATATATATATATATATATATATATATATATATATATATATATATTCTTTTCCCTTCCTTCATTTCTCCTTTTCCACATCCCAGTTGTACTTTCATTTTGAGCAGTTATTTCCCCTTTCACAATATCTTTGTACATTTTGGATCTTATTTACTCTTTCAGTTTCTTACAATAGGGAGAAAATATGATGTTTACACGTGGGAGTCTGATTTATTTCACTTATGAGGATGGTCTCAAGTTGCATCCATTTACCTATAAAAACCTCGAGTATATCCTTCTTTAGAGCTAAGTACTACTCCATTGTATTAAAATACCACATATTTGTATCCATTATTCGGTTGATGGGAATTTGGGTTGTTTCCAAGATTTAGCTATTATAAATTTTGCTGCTGTAAACATGGGTGCACATATATCACTGTGGTATGATGTTTTTAATTCTTCTGGGAAAATAGCCAGAAGGGGAATAGCTGGGTCAAATGGGACCGCTAATTCTAGTTTTTTGAGGAATCTCCACACTGATTTCCACAGTGGTTGCACCAGTCTATGCTCCCACCAACAGTGGAGAAGGGTTCCTTTTTTCCCCACAGCCCTGCCAGTATTTGTTTTGGTTGATTTATTGATGATAGCCATTCTTTCTGGGGTAAGATGGAATCTCAGTGTTGTTTTACTTTTCATTTCTCAAATGATCAATGATATTGAATATTTTTTCATATATTTATTTGCCCTATGCATGTCTTCATCTGAAAAGTGTGTATTCATCCCAGATGCTCTTTTTTGATCAGATCTTTGAATTTGGAGGGGTGGAGTTTTTTCAATTCTTTATATGTTCTAGATAGAAGTCCTTTGTCTGAAGGACAATTGGCTAAATTTTTTTCCCACTCTGTGGGTTGTCTTTTCACTCTGTTGTTGATTTCTTTTGATATGCAAAAACTTTTTAATAAGATGAGACCCCAGTTTTTGATTCCTTAAAGTGCTTCCTGTGTGGTTTGGTTTTTTGTTCATGAAGTCCCTGCTTACCCCTATGTCTTCAATATTTCTACCTTCTTTTTCTTACAGTAGATTTAGTGTTTTGGTTTTAATATTTAGATCTTTGAGCCATTTTGACCTTGGTTTAGTGCATGGTGATAGACATGTGTCCAGTTTTAGTCTTTGGTATGTGGAAAGTCAGTTTTTCCAGCACAATTTATTAAAGAGGCTATCTTTCTTCCAGTGAACATGTTTGGCCCCTTTGTCAAAGACCAGGTGGCTGAGTGTGTTTGTAGTTGTGTCTGCAACTTCTAATCTGTTCCATTGGTCCTCAGGTCTTTTTTTTTTTGCCAGTGCCATGCTGATTTTATCACAGCAGCTTTGTAGTATAATTTCAAGTCAGGGATTCTGATGCCTCTTGCCTTGCCTTTGTTGCCCAGGATTGCCTTTGCTATTCCAAGTCTCTTCTGTTTCCAAATGAATTTTAGGTACATTTTTTCTAGATCTGTGAGGTATGCTAATGATATTTTGATCAGGATTACATTAAATCTGTATAACAGTTTTGCGAGTATGGCCATTTTCACTATGTTCGTTCTTCCTATCCATGAGCAAGGGATATCTTTCCATTTTCTGCTATTTTCTTTGATCTCTTTTTTCAGAGTACTGTAATTTTCAATGCATAGATATTTTACTTACTTCGTTAGATTGATCCCTAAGTATTTCATTTTTTTGGATGCTATTGTGAGGAGTGTAGCTTCCCTAATTTCTCTCTCATTGAGTTTGTTATTTGTGTATAGGAATGTTATTGATTTTTGAGTGTTGACTGTGTATCCAGCTATGCATATGTTTAACCATCCCTACATTCCTGGGATGAATCCCACTTGGTGATGGTGTATAATTTTATTGCTGATTTGCTGCATTCTGTTTGCTAGTATCTTATTGAAGATTTTTGCATCTATGTTCATTAGGGAGATTGGCCTATAGTTCTCTTTTTTGGTTGAATCTTTCTCTGATTTTGGTATCTCGGTAATACTTGCCTCCAGGAATGAGTTAGGGCGAATTGCTTAACTTTCAATTTCATTAAAGAGTTTGAGGAGTATTGTCATTAACCCTTCTCTAAATTTCTTGTAGAATTCAGCCATGAATCCATCAGGACCTGGGCTTTTCTTTGTTGGTAAGTTTTAAATTACATTTTCAATTTCATTAAATGATATTGTGTTATTCTGAATTTTTATATCTTTTTGATTCAGCTTTGGTAATTCATACATGTCTAGGAATCTGTCCATTTCTTCTGTATTTTCCATCCTATGCGAGTGAAGATTTTCAAAGTAGGTATTGATGATCTTCTGAATTTCCACAGGATCTGTAGTGATGTCCCCATTTACATTCTTTATTGCATGGATGTGAGTTTTTTATTTCTGTTTTTTGATAAGGTTGGCTATGTGTTTATCAATTTTATTTATTCTTTCAAAGACTCAACTCTTCATTTCATTAATTCTTTGTGTTGTTTTCTTGGTCTCCATTGCATTAATCTGATCTTTTAATATCCTCCCTTGTATGGGTTTTGGGTCTGACTTGCTCTTCTTTTTCTAGAAGCTTGAGGTACAGCATTGGGTTTTTTATTTGTGCTCATTCTGTTTTCCTGATGTGAGAATTTGCCACTATAAATTTCCCTCTTAGGACTGCTTTTATTGCGTCCCACAGGTTCCAGTAAGTTGTATTTGCATTTTTGTTGGTTGTAGATATTGTTTAATTTCTTCCTTTATTTCATCTGTGACCCATTGGTCAGGAGGATGTTATTTAATTTCCATTTGTTTATGGAGTTTTTGCCATTTCTTTTGTTATTAATTTCTAATTTTATTGCACTATGGTCAGATAATATGCATGGGATAATTTTAATACCTTCACATTTACTTAAGCATATTCTATGGGCTAGTATACAGTCTATTTTAGAGAAAGTCCCATGTGCAGCTGAGAAGAATGTATATTCTGATGGTGTTGGGTGGAACACTCTGTAAACATCTACTAAGTCCATTTGTTCACAGGTTTGGTTCAATTCTGTTATTTCTTTGCTGATTTTCTGTCTAGTTGATCTATCTCTTTGTGACAATGGGGTATTAAGGTCTCCCATTACAATTGTGTTATTGTTTATTTGATTTTTGTGTATTAATATTTGTCTTATATAGTTAGGTGCTCCCATATTTGGTGCTTATGTATTTATGATCGTTATCTCTTCCTCTTGAATTTTTCCTCTAACAAGTATGTAGTGACCTTCTTTATCTCTTTTGATTATTCTTGGTTTGAAGTTCACATTGTCTGCAAACAGAATAGCTACCCCTGCTTTTTTCTGGGTTCGTGTTGCATGGAAGATTGTTTTCCATCCCTTGACTTTTAGCCTATGAATTTCTTTTTGAGTTAAATGTGTTTCTTGTATACAGTATATTGTTGGATCTTGATTCTTGATCCATTCTGCCAGTCTGTTTGTTTTGATTGGTGAATTGAGGCCATTTACATTGATGGTTATAACTGATAAGTATTGGCTTGTCTTCATCATGTTATTTTTCTGCTGTTGGTTCCCTGCTTTTCCCCTATTTAATTGCTTGCCCTGCTTGGTGGTTTCTTTCCGCTGTTGTTCTTGGAATTGTGGTCATTTTTATCTCTGTCTAGAATATCTTTCAATACTCTTTGTAGTGTTGATTTGGTGGTCATGAATTTCTTCAGTTGTTCTTTGTTGTGGAAGTATCTTATTTCTCCATTAATTTTGAAAGATAGTTTTGCAGGTTACATCAATCTGAGTTGGAAGCTGTTTTCTTTCAGGACTTGAAATTCTTCATTGCAAGATGTTCTTGACTTCAGGGTTTGAGTTAAGAAGTTGGCTATAATTCTGATGGGCTTTCCTTTATAGGTGATCTGTTTCTTTTCTCTAACAGCTTTTAATATTCTGTTTTTGTGCTGAATTTCTGGGATCTTGATTATTGTATGTCTGGGTGTAGATTTATTTTGGTTATGGTTTATTGGAGTTCTATATGCCTCACCTATCTGTATGTCAGATTCTTTTCCCATGCTTGGGAAATTTTCTGCTATTACTTCTGCAAGTAATTTTTTTAGGTCATTTGTGTTGACTCCTGCTTTTTCACTGACACCAATTATTCTTTTTTTTTTTTTTTTTTTGGTGGGTACCGGGGGTTGACCTCAGGACCTCGCGCACCAGCAGGCGCCCATGCCGCTGAGCGATGTCACCGGCCCTTTTTTCGTATGTGGGTTCTGGGAGTCGAACTCGGGCCCTCGCGCTTACCAGGCAGGTGCTTACGCTGCTGAGCCATCTCACCGGCCACCAATTATTTTTATACTACTTTTCTTTGCATCATCTTGCAGCTGTTGAATTGTTATTTCCTGATCTTTTGTTATTTTCAAGAGATCTTTCCTTTCATGATTGCTAGCTGAGATCCTTTCTTCAAGATTTGAAAGTCTGTCTTCAGTTTAGTTCAAGCAGTTTTGCTAGCTTTCAATGGGATTTTTAATTTCCTGGATATCTGTTTGAATCTGTTTTATGCATTCTATTTATTTCCTATATTGATCATGCACATTTCCCATCCTCTTCCTATAATCATCTTTTTTTTTTTTTTATCTATCTCTACTCTAGATTTGCTGAGGAATTCCTTTATAAATGTTGCCATTTCTTTTTTCACCTGACAGATTATTCCTGATCTGATTTCCTCTATAGCCTCATGGATTTGTTTCTTTACTTTGGTTGCTATCATTTCAGAAATTTCAGGTGTGTGTCTTCCAATTTCTTCTATGTCGACGTCTCCTGGACTTGTTCTGGGTGGGCTGGAGGGCTGAGATTGCATTTTGCTTCTTCATCTTCTCATTTGCTATTTTAAAAAAAATTTTATTTTGTTTTCTGTGATGATCCTTGTGAGTTTTTATAGTAGGTAGCTATATCACTAGTATCAAGGCATCTCTAGGAAAAGTCTGCTCTTCAGGGATGTCTTCTGTGTGTAGAAGATTCTTGGTTTGTGTCTGTCACAAGATCCTACCTTCCCAATTAATTAAGAGTGGGATGTTGATATCTGTTTGGCTCAGTCCCCGGTCCTTTGGTGTAGGGCTGTGGTGAGGTTATTACCCCAGAGCTTCCCAGTATTGTTACAGAAGGGGGAACAACTGATTATAGCAGATATGACATCCTAGCTAAAGTAGTAAAATTAACAATAATAATAGCATTGAGCACAATTTAGAAACTGAAAAACTGTGATAACTATTGATTTTGGACTTTAGACCATAGGAGCAGAGTCTATAGTTATATAACAGAACCAGTCATAAGCTAGGAGTTTATATGCAAAGTGTTTCCCCTTGGTAGAGTGGTTTTAACCTGTGGTGGGGAAATTTAGGGAGGATAGTGTATAAAACAAAGATAACTGGAAAGGAAGTAGAAGCAAGGCTTGAGGACAAAGGATGATCGTGTAAGGTTGGGAAACTAGAGAAGGGGTAGAAAAGAAATCATGAGGGAGTGTTCAAGGGATTATCTGAGCTTGGTCTCTGGGTTTGAGGGATGGGATTAGTTTTCTGTGGCTGGAGTTCTCCCCAGCCATTTAGAAAAGAGAGGGAAAAAAGAATAAAACAAAGAGGGCCGGTGAGATGGCTCAGCAGCATAAGCGCCTGCCTGGCAAGCGTGAGGTCCTGAGTTCAACTGCCGATAACCACATAAAGGAAAAAAAGGGCCAGTGATATCGCTCAGTGGCACAAGCACTTGCTGGCAAGCATGACGTCCTGAGGTTGACTCTTGGTACCCATAAAAAAGAAAAAAAGAATAAAAGAAAGAAAGAAAGAGAAAAAGGAAAAAGAAGAAGAGAAAATAATAGAAAAAATTGAGAGAAGAGGGCCGGTTACAGATTCTTGGAGTCTTCCCTAGCTGGTCTCCAGTCCTGCGTAGGCCTCAGTCCCCTATTGGTTTGTATTGTTATTGTTTCTTCAGATTTTTCATGCCACTAGTCTCACCTGTCCATCCTGTGCACCTTAGTTGGGACCCTCTGGTCCCTGGGCCTTCCAGAGCAGTTCACCGCAGTCGTGGCAGCAGTGATGGGAGGGCTCATTCTTTAGGCCTTCCAGGGCTGTTCACCTGTGTTGTGGTGTTAGAGAGGCAATGGGAGGGGCCGCTTTCCTGGACTATTAAATTTAAATACACAAATTTTACTGTTTTCTATATTCTTTATAATATTTCTCCCTAACTTCCTGAGTTACTCTTCTTTTGTGTTAAACTTTTTTTTTTTCTTTTGAGATAGGCTGTTGCTATGTAGTCCAGGCTGATCTTGAACTTAGTATGTAACCCAGGTCGTTCTCGAACTCACTGAAATCCTCCACCCGCAGTCTCTCAAGTGCTGGGATTACTGGCGTGAGCTAAAATGACAGGCCTAAACTTCTTTTTCTGATAGAGATATTTAAATTTCTTTCTCATTTCCATTTGTATATATTTTATGGCTATTTTCATTAGTTTACCATGGGGATTCATTTAGCATTCTAAAACTATAATCCTATAGTTTCAATTTATACCAGTTTAATTTCAATAATGTACAGAAACTCCATTACTTTTACACTTCCATTCCTACTTGTTTGGGTTGTTGTGAATAAAATTACAATGTGTACTCAAAAGTAAATATTTATATTAATTTCTATGTATTATCCTCTTAAATTTAATAGGAAAGAAAATACAGGTTTACAAAGTGAAGCTACAATAATACTAACTTCATGGTAATTGCTTATATTTTTATTTATTAGTACCTTAACTCACATAAAGAAGCACAAACTACAGTCAAAATCTGCATAAATATATATAATATATATGTATGTATGTATATTTCCACTGTTTTCAGTATGTAAAGTTTCTGAGAAGGAACCTGCTGATAACCAAATGTGACTTGTCTGTAATGAGTTGTTTTCCTCTTACTGTTTTCAGAATTTTCTCCTTGTCTTTGGCTTTTTGAAAGTTTGATTACAATATGTCTTAGTGTGAAAATCTTTTGAACTCATTTAATTGGCATTTCTTCAGCTTCTAAAATGATTACACTTAGGTCTTTTATGGATTTTGGAGCTTCTTGGCCATCATTTCTCTATGTTATGTCTTCAGCCTCTATTTTGGAGATGTCCACGGTGTATACGTCAGTTCACCTTATGTTGTCTTATAAGTCCCTTAGGTTTTGTTCATTTGTCTTCTATCAGTTTTTCTTTTTGTTCTGCATTCTTGATAATTTTTCTTCTCTTCAAATTCATTTACTATTATACCTGCCTCCTCCAATCTGCCTTTGAATATCTCTGACGAATTAGGGAATTTCTCATTTCAGTGTTTTGGGTTCTATTTTTATTTCTGACTCTTTGGATGCAGAGATTCATATTGGTTTCTCTTTAGGTTTTCTATCTCTGTACTGATATTTCATTTTGTTCAGTCTTTTCATGGCTTTCTCTACACTTTCCTTTAGTTCTTTGGGCATCACAAAGACAATTGTTTCAAAGATTCATCTAGTAAATTAGCTGTCAGATATTTTTTAGGGACAGTTTCTTTAGATGTATTTATTTTTCCTTTAAAAGTGTGTGATATTATATGTATACTTTTTGGTTTTCACCAGTGATTTCTGTCTAGTAACTCTGACCTACCTTGTCTGGTAGTAAGTCATATGCCCCTTCTCGTTGGAAAACAGTCCTGTTACATGCCCTGAAGGGAGGACTGCTGAGCAGAAGGGCAAGAAAACTCTGAGCAGTCATGAACTGCTACTATTAAGTAACTATTGCCATGAAATCTGAGTCATTTAAGCAAATTCGTGGAACCCAAGTGAGCCTTATAGGAACACTGAATTCTAGCCCCTGTGTCAGAGCATACATGAAACAACAGGAGGCTTACAAAGCCATCTAAAGCAAGAAGAGGCAGTCATGGAGAATGAGCTCTCAGCCTTTGAGATCTGACATTGTCTCCAATAGAGGGTGTAAGAAATGTTTTAGATTAGAAGACTCTCTGCCGGGGTCTGCTGCTGCAGACTGCTTGCTTGATCTATGGGGGAAACCTCCCCCTCCCCAGGTGTCAGAAGTGAACCAAGCTGTGAATATGTGGTAGGAGAAACAATGTGAGCTGGAGTTGGCTTTTCCTTCTGTATCTTCAGAATGGTTTATACTTCCATGTTTTTAAGTATGCCTTGTTTTTTGTTTGTTTGTTTGAGTCTAATAATATGATAATTCTGGGAAACAGATGCTTTCCTTTCTCCATTTCTTCCTGTTGTTATTATTTTTTTCCTACTGCTGAACAGAACAAGGGGTTCTTTATCACTGAGCTGCACTGCATCCCCATCCATTTTTAAATTTTTTTAAGACAGGCTCTCACTAAGCAGTACATAGTCGATTTCTAATTTTCTCTGTATTAACAGTTGCCATTGGACATTCCAGTCTTAAATCTGGCTTCTAAAAAGGAAAGATGAAAAAATTAAAGTAGAGGAGAAGCCATGTAAATGGTTCCATTCTCCTTAAGCAGAAACCAGTGATCATAGCAGAGATTCCATATTCAGAGAACAAATATTTTTTGCTCACCTTGTGACTTGCAAGCAGCATGCAGTCTACTCCAAGAACATGAGCACAGCTCCCAGCCATGGGACTGGAAATGGAGGAAGGGAGGCTAATGGAGCCTACACTAGAAGATGCAAACCTTCAGTGACTCTAGAGATCCAAAATAATATATCCAACAGATTCTTCCTCTATAGCTATTACATAGGTGTGGAGATAGATTCCCAGTGCCTCCTAATCTGCTAATTCCCAGAATACCAAGGTGCATTTTTTAACCAGGCTTCTGATGGTAACATGAGTCAACCTCTGCAAAGAATTCATATCTATGGGTAACTTATGAGCTAAACCTCCAGGTCACTACTCTTAGCATCTGTCTGAAGAATTGCATTAATATGTATTTCTTGGAACACATGTGGAGAAACACACATGCAAACATTTCTTTGGTCAAATACGTTTGAGAAACAGTTAGTGAGATACATTAATCTGATAAAAATTCATATTTCTAGTTTAAAAATTTTTACAAAAGCCCTTTCACTGCAAAATGTCTCCAAGCCAGCAAATTTCTCAATATTTAAATGTAGTTATTTATTTTTAACCTCTGCCTCAAATATTGATCTCTACAATCCTTTCTCTAACATCTGCCAGAGATACTTTATTAATGTACAGGGTCTCAGATCTCACCATGTAACCTATGGAGAGTCCACATTATCCTTGGAGGAAAACTCAAGTTCCTCGTCCTGGCCTGCAGAATCCTCAAGGCTTTTGTGAGGCTGACTTCCATGAAATTCTGGTGCACTCCCTATTTTAACTGGAGATAGAAAATAATGCTGTGGGGGGTGTTATTTATTTAGTATGCATTTATTTACTACCTCTGAGCATTTGATCAGGCTTGTCCATCATTCTAAAATAGTTTACTCTGTCTTTACCTGACACGCATAATATGGTTATCCTCTCCCCCTTTAAAAACCTTTGCCCACTCTCAAATGTAGATGTCCTTTCTCCTTGTATCTTTTACCATCACCTCTTGTACAGGTAATATACTGCATAGGAAATATATGTATCTTCTGTTTTCCTCATTATTAATTTGAAAGAATCATTTTATCCCAAGGTATGACATATGGCCTAGATTTGTTAACTGAATCCCATATGCTCTCTCTTTCTCTCTCTCTCTTTCTCTGTCTCTCTTCTCCTCCCTCCCTCCCTTCCTCTCTCCATCCCTACATCTCTTTCTAATGTTCTCAGTGTGGACACAGACACATATTCATGTAAACAAGATCATTGCTGTTTTCCAACCTATCCTGAAACCACTGACATAGCATGACATTTTTCTTTAAGTCCTACATTTTTTATTAGTGATCTTTATACTTTATGCCCCAACAGCAGTATATAGTCACAACTAGGGCTCTCTGCATCCCTGAAACATCAATCTTGTCAAACCTAATTGAATCAAAGCTCAAGTAGTTATAAATGGAGTGCAACTTGTCAAATAAAAAGGAAAGGAAAAATAAGAGACACACATCCAACCAATACTTTCATTTTAAGACATTCCCCAAAGAGAATACTTTTTAGTTTGCTAAAAATCTCTCTCCAATCTTTTCAGCCATTTTAGTAGTCATAATATTGCTCTTTATTAGAAACATTTACTCTAGAATTTGTTGTGATTCTGCACAAGTTTGATGCTTCCTAAGATAGAACATGGTTCTCTATGGTATAAATTAATTATCTCTATTTCTTTGGGAGTCTGGCCTTCAGTGGCAGGATTCTGATAATGCTTATGGAAAGGTCAGGATAAACATCAGAATGCCTAAGCCATCTGTCTCAGTTACTTCCTCGTTATTGGAACAAATACCCAACACCCATAAGTCAAAGGAGGAAAGGTTTAATTTAGCTCATGGTTTGTAGAGGTTTCAGCCCATAGTCAGTTAGCTCCAAGGCAGGGTAGCATGGCAGAGGAGAAACAGTCCATGGCAGGGCAAGCAGGAAGCAGCAGCTGTGATCCTCCTGTTCCCTTTATATTCCATCCAGGCACAAGCCTATTTGCTGGTGCCACCCATACCTGGGGTGGGCCTTCTGTCTTCAGGAAACCCATTGAGCCATGCAGCACTATGCTAAACCAATCAGTGGACTAATCCAGTACCACACACTCTTAATCTCAGTATCACACACCCATGGTTCAGCCTCCTCCAAAAAGCCCCACCTTTGAACACATGAGGCTTCAGGGGAACATCTAGATACAATCTATAATATCGTACATTTGTATCCCCAGAGCCAGGAAGTACTTTACTTGACTCTTATGCACCTTGTTAAAATTCCAAGTGTTGTCCTTGAAAGTTAACTATGTCTCTGTGGTCTGTGGTGAGTTTTTTGGATCCCGTGCCACCTGCCTACACAACGACTGCCTCTGGAGAAATTAGAATTGGAATCTGTTTGCATGATGCACTGTAGGAAAAACCTTTCTGAACAAAGCCCCTATTAACACTAACTTGTTGCAAACTCAAAAATTAATTTCACCTCCACAATTCACAGGTTAGTGGTTACCTGTGGAATGGAAGCTTAGAGAGAAGCAAACTGGAGACTTTGGGGTGCTGAAAACATTTATTTTCTTGGTCTGGATATTGGTTATGGTGCTGGTGGTGCCAGCATTCATTTGGAAAAAGTTCATCAATTCTTGCACTTATTTTTCCCTTTGTGGTGTACATCAGTAGGAAGGTATTTTTTAAAATTTTCTTAAAGAATCATGTGCTTTTTAAATGAGTTAAGGCAGTAGACTAGAAATGAAAATATTTCATCATACAATCTAAAATGAAAGAGTGGTTTCTAAAAAATGTTTTATTTTATGTGAACATGTATTAATTGTATGCATTAATGGGGTTCAAGGCAGGCAGCCTGTACTGATCAAATTCAGCCTCCTTTTATCCATCTCCCTCCTCCTTTCTGCACAAACTCCAGTAATCACTATTTTACATTCAGATTGACTTTATTGGCCTTCTACATATGACAAAGAGCATGTTGTCTTTCTGGATCTGGCTTATCTCATGTAACAATGTCTTTCAGTACCAAAAGTGGGCTTTTTGGGCTAACTGAGCAGAATGAACTTGCCAAATCTGCTCTTTACTGTTAGTCCTTCCTTATTAAATTCCTTATTACTGTTTCCCTTGTTAAATGGAAATTAAAATGTCTACATGATAAGGTAATTGAGAAAACTGAATTTAAATAATAGAAGAGCACTTAGCGCATAAAGAATCCAGTGTATGGTCCCGTGTTATTAATAGCAACAACAAACATGGTTGAATTTCAGTAAATAGAGACAACCTAGAGGCTTTGCTGAAGTGACTGATGTGGGGTTGTAGTAGTGATATCATTTACATAAGAGAGAGAAAAGCAGAACGGAAGTAAGATTTGCATTACTGTATTCAGGAAGAAAGAAGGAGATGAACGGGAAATGCTGAAGTACAGAGTTCTTGTAAAACTGATCTTAGTGGAAAAGGTTTTGATATGTGGGAGGCCAGGAAATGAGCCCATTAGCACCCAGCCGGAGGGCATACTTCTCTAGAATAGAGACTCCAGAGGGAAAGTGCTTTGGTCCAATGGAGGTTCACTGAGCTTTCGGAGCTGTGCTTAGAACACACACACAGGGATTAAAAGCTCCCATCATTCCTGCTGAGTTTGTCAAATTACATTATGCTGTATTGGAATGGCCTGGGGCAGTCTAACAAATGTGTATTCTTAGGAATGCCCTGAGTTTTTGGATACAATGGAATTACACTGGACAATGCTTCCAGAATTGGGATTCATCTTAGTGTGGTGAATCTTGCTTTCAGAAAAACTGGATTGAAGTCCTCATATTTCTATCAATTTGGGTCAATTACTGAGTTTCATATATAAACTGGAGAAAAGAATATCAACATCCCAAGGATATTGGTGATTAATGACATTATTTAAAAGGCAGCATCTAGAGGATAGTAAGATAAAGGCTGTTTAAATTAACTGAATAGAGTTTTCTATCAATATGCAGGAGGTGATACTTCCTCAAAAGATAAAACATTTCATGCATCTAAGGCATTGAGATCAAGTAGAACAAATCACTAGAATTCTCCATTACACAGGAGATCAAAAGTAGCAGTTGCAGGCCGGGGCTATAGTTCAGCAGCACAGCGCGTGCCTGGCAAGCGCAAAGTCTCGAGTTAGATTTCTGGTACAAAAAAAAAAAAAAAGTAGTAGCTGTGACTGTTAAGAAATGCATGAAACTTTTGGTCCTTAAAGGAAGAGAAAGGAGAGAAACATATAGTTATATCAAAACTAATTTTTATTAAGGCTTCAAAGGATCAAAAGACTGAAAAATATAAAATATTATTTCTCTATAGTCACATAAAAGCAATAGAAATTGTAAAACTAGTGTGAGAAAGTATAAGAACTTTAATCTTTTCCTTTGTCACCCACTCACTAGCCCTGCATCAACACTGACCACGGGACCTGGTTTCTCTCTAGTCTCACTTTCACTCGCCGGCACTAGCCACAGTGGCATTGTTGCTCCGTGTTAGTCAGAGTTCTTAGCAGAACAGAACAAATAGAATGCACATCTTATTATGGAAGCAGGTTTATCAGATTGGAGAATCAGAGGCTGGACAGTCCCAAGATGGGCCGTGGAGCAGCTAAAGAGCCAGGAAAACCTCTAGCTGCTCAGTCCAAGAAGCTGGAAGCCTCAGAACAGTGGGCCTAAGGACACAGCACCATTCTCAGGCTGAAGGCCTGGAAGCTCCCTGGAGAGTTGCTGCTGTGAGTCCAAGTTCAAAGGGTGAAGAAGCTAGAGTGGATGTCCGGGCCATGCAGCAGTACAGTATGCGCCATATCGAGAAGAATCCAACTTGTACACATTGGTGATTTTCTTCCTTCATCCACTTTTATTCCGTCTAAGTCTTCAGACACACCCACATTCATGGTGTGTCTTTTTCCCTGAGTTCACTGACCCACAACTGATAATCCCTGGAAACATGTATACACACACATCCATAGAACTATGCTTTAGCAATTTTCTAGGTGTTTCTGAACTGGCCAAATTCACAACCAAGATTAATCCTTACACCCTCTGACCCCAAGGCAAGAATTTTGATCCTGCTTCAGGGATTGTGCACTTACTGTGTTCCGTGCCTGAGGAGTCCTGTCCGTGCAATGTGGTTCTACCATTAGCTAATCTAACATCACTGCAACAGTAAGATTTCCCTTTACCTCCTTTATTAAAATAGTAGCCTACCACCACCAGAGAGAGACACCACATATGTTACTTACTGATACTGTCTAGCTCCCCTAGAAGGAAATCACCATTAAATCAGGGTTTTCTGTCTGTCTTATATCTATTCTCATTGCATAGCAAAAGGGCACTTAGTAAATCTTTGATGAACTTTTATTTGGAAGAATCAATGGACTTAATATGTAGTGAGATAAGAATTTTACTCAAAATTCTCACTAAGGATAGATTTTGCCTAAAAATACATAAGTGATTTAATTAGAATATGTCAAAATAATTTTTCAAGGCTTTAACAGAAAAGAAGAGTGAATATTCAAACTTTTTGCTTAATAATAAGATAAAAAATAGTATGTCTCATGATATTACACTAAAAACTTGGAAGAAAAATATAAATGGAAATATAGACACATATCAAACCTTGCCAAAAGGAGTCAGACAATATGGTTAGATGAAAAGGGACAAGAATAATTCGAATTTCTTTAGATAATTAAATAAGCATAGGAATAAAAGGAGCATATTCACAAATACATATGATGATTTTTTATATGATTGGAAATATTTAATATATAAAATGCATATGAAACCATGAGAAAAAAAATTAAGAATTAAATGGAATAATGGACAAAGGTCATAGATGATGAAATTTAATGAGGAAACATGAATTCTCAATAGCATATGAAATTCTATTTAACTTCTACAGCAATCCAAACAAGTGGAAGTCAAAACAACCATATGATGCCTTTTCCCATCTTTCAAATAATTTAAACTAGTGAAACATCCAGGCTAGGAGAGTGATGGAACCTGTCTTAGTCACTTTTCTCTCATTGCTGAGACAAAATACCCAACACCCGAAGTTAAATGAGAAAAGGTTTATTTAGCTTACAGTTTGTAGAGATTTCAGTCCATAATCAGCTGGCTCCAAGGCAGGGTGGCTTGGCAGAGGGCCATCAGAGAGAAGAATAGTTCATGGTGCCCACAAGGTAGCAAAAACAACAAGGGAGAGTGAGAGAAAAGATTCTTTCTGTCTCGTATATCATATGCAGGCTACCCGCCCTAGGGCAGGTGTAGCACTCACGCCCTTAATCCCAGCACTGGACCATGAATCAATCACGAACTCTAGATTCAGCCACTTCTGAAAAGCCCATCTCACCATGACTGCATGAGGCTTTGGAGGACATCTAGACACAAACAATAACAGAACCTATGTTCTCTCTGATACACTACTGTTGAGTATGTTAAAACTTTGAGAAACATGTTAAAAATAAATATCAAAAATCATAAAAAGTGTTCACATCGGGCTCAGATAGCACAGTAGTTCTTCCCTGAACATTAGTCAAAAACAGACAATGTTATACTTTGATGTGACATTCATTTTAGCCAGATATATAGAAGGAAAGAATTTAAAAAACATATTAGAATGGTGATGTAATAAGGATTCAGTCTTAAGGTAGGATATTGCATGGTTTTTTTCAATAAAGATGATTGAACATTATTAACAGATATATTGGAAAAAGCTTTTATTTAAAAATTATAAATTACACAGATTATCCATATAATCTGACCTCAAAAATAAAAGAAAATGTAATAGCAGATATGTGTAGGTATATATATTTAATTATATACTACTTCAAAAAATGAAGAGAAAATTAAAGATTAAAAAGTATCTTCCAGCAGATTTAATGTTTCTCTTTTAATATTTAGATCTTTGGCATATGGAAAACCAGTTTTTCCAGCACCATTTATTAGAGAGGCTATCTTTCTTCCAGTGAATGTGTTTCACACTTTTGTCAAAGATAATGTTGCTAAGTATGTCTGGAGTTGCTTCTGCATCTTCTAATCTGCTCCATCAATACTTGGGTGTGTGTGTTTTTTTTCCCCAGTACCATGCTGTTTTTATCACAGTAGCTTTGTAATATAATTTCATGTCTGGGACTGCGATGCCCACTGTCTTGCTTTTGTTGCCCAGAATTTCCTTTGCTATTCTAGGTCTCTTCTGGTTCCAAATGAACTTTAGGATTGTCTAATTCTGTGAGATATGCTGTTGGCATTTTGATTTGGATTGCAATAAATCTGTATAAAAATTTGGGGAGTATGGCCATTTTCACTATATCAGTTCTTCCTACCAAAGAGCAAGGGTTATCTTTTCATTTTCTGATGTCCTGTTCAATCTCCTTTTTCAGAGTACTGTAGATTTCAATGTAGAATTCTTTTACTTCCTCCATTAGATTAATTCCTATCCAGATAGCTATAAATTTATAGTCATAAATTATTGTGGTTTCAGATTCCATTGAAATGTTTTATTGAGGTTTGAAAAGTATTTCCCTGATCATTAAGGAATTTATTTTTATGGTGTTAAAATATATTTTCATGATTATCCTATTTCCCTACTAACCTCATTTTTAACTACCCATTTGGATATCCTCTTTATTTTCTGGTTGATATAATGAATCCTCTTTAATTTCTGATTCCAGAAATTTGACACCTCCTTTTTTCATTAAAAGGTAAACATTTGGATAATACATTGATCTCTTCAAATAATCAACTTTTGGTTTTATGGATTTTCTCTTTATGTCCCTTTCTATTACAGATATTTCTCTTCTAATGACCTATATGTTTAATGACTGTTCAGACATATAATCTATATTTTGTACAGTTCTGTACATCTTTAGAGAGCCTCAATGCCTTTTTTCTGCACAGTATACCTTGTTTACACAGTATTGTAATTTTTGCTGATTGCACTGTACAGTAAGTACTGTAGGTTTATGTTCTATTATATATTACAGTACTGTAAGAGTTATGCAAATAAAAGCAAATTCATAAAGTTGGAGTTTCCTTTGACCATTTTCTGTTCTGAATATTGCTATGTACAGACTATATACAAATCCTCATTTAGCAACTGATTCACCTAATGACCGAGTCACAGGGACTGTACTTTGCTATTAAACAAGGAATTTCTGTATTTCACTATTTTCTGCTCTGAGCTTTATTATTTACTTACTTTCTGCCAGTTCTTCCTTTTCAAATTACTTAAGGTAGATTATTTGGTTATTGATTTTCTTTTCTCTTTCTTGCTACGGGCACTTATAACTACAACTTTCACTCTAAGCATTGCTTTTACAGAACCCTGCAATTATTATCGTATGGTGTTTTTATTATTTTTCATCTCATAGTACTATCTAATTTTCTTATTTCTGTTTATATTCTATTTGGGAGTATGTTATTTTATTTTCAAATATTTGTGAATGTACTCAATTCTTTTTGTAATTGATTTCTCTTTCAATTCTATTGTTATCATATCATATACTATGTGATCTATTCTGGAATATTCCGTGTTTACATCAGAAGAATATATTTTCAGCTGCTTGTTGTGTAGATAACTCTATAGTATGTGCTTTGTATAATACATTTACAACTTGGTTTAGTTCTGCGTTCTTGTTGATGGTCTGTCTAGCTGTTGTAGCTGGTATGGAAAGGGTGATATTGAAGTTTTCAGCTGCTAGTGTTGAGCTTTCTATTTCTCCCTTTACATCTGTTAGTATTTACTTTCTGTGCTTTGCTGCTCTGTTATTGAATGCATACACATTTCTAAGTGTTAAATATTCCCAATTACTAAACCTTCAATTTTTTTAAATGTTTCTTTTGGTTTAGTAAATTTTTGTCATATAGTCTATTTTGTTTGATACTAGTATCTTCTTCTAGCTTCTGGGGTTATTTGCATAATATATATTTTTCTGTCCTTTAATGTAATTTATAGTTAAACTATATGTTTTTATTCAGTTTTCCAATCTTTTTATTGGATTATTTAATATATATGTTGATTATTTAATATATATTTAATATATATTTTGATTATTAAAATATTATTGAAATATTTGGATTTATGTCAGGCTTTTCATTTTTAATTTCATGTCTCAGGTCACCTTTTACCATTTTTGCTCTACTATTTCTACTTTCATTTGCATGAAGAGAATATATCATAATGTAATATGTTAACTTCTCTAATGATTTTTTACTATATTTTAGAATGATTCCCTTATTGGTTACTATGAGGCTTACTATAAAGATTCTAGTACATACTCACACTAACTTAATTGTAGTCAGCTACAGAAAGGTTGTTCTTATATAGCTTTATTTCATTCTCTCTTTGGTAATACTAATGATAATACCAAAGTATAACATACAAAGTAAGACAAAAGTGTAACATATTTTTACATCTTTGTATATTACTAATCTAATAATACATTGTCATAGTTATTGCTTTACATAAGTTTGTGTCCTTTAAAGAAGCTGACATTAAAAAATGAAAGTAAGTATATAGTTGTATGTTATAATATTAACCTTCTTACTTATCCATTCTACTTCCCTTCATTTGTCCCTGTGTTCGTACATTACTATCTGGAGTCATTTTCTTATTCCATTAGATTTGTTCCAAAATATCTTTTTATGTTGTATGACTATGTATTATATGACCACCATTATATTATATCCATGCTATTTTATGCAATTGCTTTTTAAATCTTTTAAGAGAAGGGCCGGTGAGATGGCTCAGCGGTGTAAGCGCCTGCCTTGCAAGCGCGAGGGCCCGAGTTCGACTCCCGGATCCCACATACGAAAAAGGGGCCGGTGATATCGCTCAGTGACACGGGTGCCTGTTGGCGCGCGAGGTCCTGAGGTCGACCCCCCGGTACCCACAAAAAAAAAAAAAAAAATCTTTTAAGAGAAACAAAGAGAAAACATGCATTTATATTATCATTTATAGTTGCATGATTTCTTTTATTTAGTTCTTTGTTTTGGGAACATTTGAATTAGCATTCCAAGTCACCTTCTTTCAGTCTGAAGACTTCCTTTTAGTATTTCTTGTAAGGTGTATTTGTTAGCAACCAATTCTCTCAGATTTTGCTTATCCGGTAATTTATTTATTTCTCCTTTATTTTCAGATAACTTCTTTGCTGAATATAGGCTTTGTAGCTGACAGTTTTCTTTTTACTTTGAGTATTTCTATAGGTTATTCCACTGTTTTTTGGACTCCACTGTGTCTTCTGAGAAGTCAGCTATTAATCTTATTAGAATTTCTTTGTGTTATATCAATTTACACTTTTATAAACAATGTAAATTGTTGATGTACATTTTTATTTTAAAAGTTTGGTTCTAACTCTTAAAAAGACAAAGATGATTTTACTACACTAAGAAAGAAAATGCCTTTATAGAGTACTGGTTGCAATTTAGAATGAGAGAACGTTTAGATAATTGATGAAATTTGAAATATGGAGTAAGAAAGAGCTTCCATTGGAGGGGTTGAATAGGATTGTGTGAGGAGCTCAGTGGGTACAGCAGTGGGAGAGCTTTGAGATTAAGCGTAAAGTCTTGGGAAGAAATTGTTTCATGCCATCTGTAGGAGAGGGAAACTGTTTAATGTGTATATCATGAAGTGAATTTTTGGTTTTAATATTTTTATTTGTTGGAGGGAGTTGAAAAAGAAACAACAGAGTTACTTGTCACTTCTATCTTCTTCTGAAATACTAGTTATTTTCATAAAAGTAGTAAACTCTGTGAGTATCAGTAAAGTTAATTTTTATTAACATTTTTGTTCTCATCTTGAGTACAAATCATTGCCAGACTTTAATTTGTGCTTGTTAAATAGAGGGAAAATATTGTCATAGTGATTTTGTTTTATTTTCTGTGATCGCTAATGACTTTAAATGTCTTCACAAGTTTACTGGATTTATGTATTTTTATTTCTGAGTAATGCCTATCTATATATTTTATGCGTTTTCACTTTTGTGCTTTCTGTGCTTCTTTCTATTGATATGCATGGGCCGGTTTTACATTCAGGTTGTTGTTTGTGTTTTGCTTTGTGTTAATTCCTTTTGGTGGTGCTGAGGACTGAGGAAGAGCCCAGACATGCTAGACAAACGCTGTGCCACTGAGCTGCGGACACAGCCCCTTCGCATTCTTAACTTTTTTCTGGTTGTGTCAAATTTCAATCAACTTGAAAAATATCTTTTCATTTCTCTTAAATAACCAGGATTTATGTGCACTAATTAATATATTATAGTCAAATTTCTTTCTGTGGTAGGATTTAGTTTTCAAATTAATTTTTAAAAGATTCTAGTTTATTATATATAGTTTTGTTTTGTATTGCTGGGTTCATGAAGTAGACATAGCTATCTTAACCAACACCTTTATTTCTCATTATCTCATTTATTTGTAAGTTATTAATAATTACTTACCATTGAAAGCTGACCTTATAAAAGATCTTAATATAATGTTTTTCTTTTATGTTCAACTGCCTTTGTTATAGTTACTGAAATTTAGTATGATTTTATGGAGCCCGAACAAATATTTAAGAATAAAGTAGTTCTGCTTTTTAGAACCCCATGAGATTTCTAATATAAAGTATGATCCACTAAAATCATTGAGAAATCTTTTTAAATTACTTGTACATGGCATTTCCCAGAACTAGTTCACTTAGAGACATTTTGTTGTATAAACCTTATCAAACTTAATATTTCTCTGATTTTCAGGGGACATTGTTTCAATTCGGTTTTGTGCTGAAGGGTTCAAAGTGCTGTAATTATAGGAATCACCAAGTTAGTAAATTCCACCTGAAGTTTATGTAACACTATGCAAAATTTAGAAACATTTTCAAATACACTTTCTTATCAGATTGATCATTTAAAATGTGTGCAGTAAAAAGATTTAATGTTTACTATTAAAGACGAAAAATTGAAACATCTCCCAACATGCTTTGAAAATCTGAATAAATATTTCCTAGGTAATCTGATAAAAACACAAATTGTAATTAACATACAACTCACAGAATATGACCGCACACAGATTTTTTTGTAAAAACATCCTCATTGCTTGATAATTATCAGTCATGTGGTGTGCTCAGCATTTATATATCTTACATTTATTTATGACTTTTATAAATGTGTCACTGCTAGATATTTATGGTAGTAAATAAACTAGATGACACGAAATCTTGATAAGATGCAAAGAATTTAATGAGTAATGCCTGTCGTGATATACTGCCACATAGTTCCCAGTTTGATTGGACTTCCCATATCCAAGTGATAGCTTTTCTATAATTAATAGCATCTTCAGATTTTGCAGAGAGGTGTGTTTAGAATTTTCATATTTCCCAAGAAAGTTACAACTGTGTTTAAATGTGAGGATATACTTTTCTTCTCAGGATACACTAGTGTTAGTCCAATATGCAAAGGTAAAATTATTTTATTACTACATGAAATTGAGGCTACTACAAAACTCCAGGAATTTTATAGTGAAAAGAATATTATGAAAATTTTAAGGACATTCAACTTGAAGGAGAAGTCCATTTTTCCTAAGTGTACAGGCTCCTTAATCACTTGCCTTTCGCCCCTCTCTACACCTCCTGTTTCTGATGTGTAACTGTGTGTTGTGGAGCTACTTGGGCTTAACCTAATGCGTTATTCCTTCTCTGTTTTCCCTCTTGTCATGGAAGATCCCTTAACCTAAGACATTCTTGTTTCTAATTCATTAATTTTTAATTCAGCAGTCAGCTCATTTAATCAAAGTGCTTGTGAATCATTCTATGGCACCTCCCTGTTGAAGTAAATGAAGTTTTCAGTGGATTAGTTACTCCTTCTCTCTACTGGCTTCCAGCTGAGTATCTGCCATACTGTACTCTAGCTCTTTCCATGTTTCTTCCTCTTCAGGAGACTGTAGTCTGAATGTAGTAGATAATACATTGTCTCTGTACTTCAAGTGCATGGCACAGTGTCTAGCACTTGGTGGAATCCACCAATATTTACAAAGGAAAGAAAGGAAAGAATGGAAAAAAGGGAGAACATGTGAAGAAAGAAGGCACAAAAGAGAAAGAAAAATGGAAATAAGAGAGGCTAAACTGAAATATTTAGTCTCAATCAAAATTCTTAAATGATGTCCTACCTTGCTGAGAATGACAAAGTACTCACTATGGTCTCCAGTGCCCCACAAGACCTGGCCCCCTCAGGTTCTCTCACCTCACTCCCTCCAACTCCTCTTTGACACAGTTTCTGCTGTACTCCCCCACAGGGCATCCAGGCCCAGACTCCTACCCATGAGACCTTGCCACAGGGTTACTCCCAGGTGCTTCCAGGAATTCACATGGTATATGGCCCACACATTTAAGGTTTTGCTCAAATTTTGTGTGGGACCACCTGGATTGCTCTCCTTGAAAGAAGAGCAATTATCTCCATCTTGGCTGAACCTGGCCCTATTTCCACCTATTGATATGTACAGAGCTGGCGAGGACTTTTCCTTATCTCTTTAATTGGCTTTAGGCAATGCAAATCGGTCCAGCCAAGGTCCTGATATGTAGTCTTTCAAGCAAGGTGACAGGCCTGTGTTTCCCCGCCCCTTTGCTCCCAATACATGGTTGAGCCTGGGGGGATGGAGAGCCGTGCTCCACGCTGTCGGCTGGGATCGAGCCTCGAGAAAGAGGCTATGACTTCCCAGGACGTAAAAGGTTACACATCAGAGCTGAAGCACTGACCCCAAAACATTAGATACTATCTTGAATTGTGATATGCAGATTACTCCTTCTGCATATCCTTCCCTGTGCATATTGCGAAGGTGATCTCAGGCCACCTACATAGCCCAGCTCACAGTACTCACGTACTTCCCGCCACTCTCACAGTCACTCATCCCCGAGCCACTCCCCTCCTTGGGAATTAATAAAACCCGGGTTTGGCCCCACCCCTTTGCTCCCAATACATGGTTGAGCCTGGGGGGATGGAGAGCCGTGCTCCACGCTGTTAGCTGGGATTGAGCCTCGAGAAAGAGGCTATGACTTCCCAGGGCATAAAAGATTACACATCAGAGCTGAAGCACTGACCCCAAAATATTAGATACTATCTTGAATTGTGTTATGCAGATTACTCCTGCATATCCTTCCCTCTGCATTTGCAAAGGTGATTTGAGGCCTAGCCCAGCTCAGGAGATTCATGTACTTCCCGCCACTCTCACAGTCACTCAACCCCAAGCCACTCCCCTCCTTCAGAATTAATAAAACCTGGGTTCGGCCTTGGGTCAAGGCCTTTGTTCCAGTAGCCACCATCTTGGCTGGACTTAGGACCCCTCGGCTCCCCACAACCATAAATATGCCTTAGTGTCTTTATTCTCACCGTGGGTTGCCCTGGAAGTGGTAGATTGGAATTACATCTCTAGAATTCCAATAACTTTTCCATGGGATTACAAATATAAACTTCCCAGACCGCGTCAAGGACTGGGAGGGCTCTCTATAAAGTTTAAACTTCTTGGGGAGTTCTCCTTATCAATTACTTAAATCTTTCACTCATATCTGAATCCATCCCATCTCCCTTATCTGCTCTACTATTATCACTGGAATGAACACTGTGGATTATTCCATATATTTTATATAGAGCATAAATATACATATATTTTATGTATTATACGCCTCCTACTATTTGGAAGGTAACCTCCATCTAAATAAGAATCTGTCTGATTTTTCTCCACAATATTTCTACAGTGCCTGGGAGAATATGGATGATAGCAAAAGAATGGGAGTAAGTACCTTCCTTACTTGATAGAGACTGAACTTTGGGTTACTCACAGGCTTTACCTGAAGAAGCACTAATTCTATTCCCAACCAGGGTTGGCAACTACTGCCTGTAACCTCTTTTGGAAATCACTGGGACATACCCATGTCCTTTAATTTCTGTTTTATTGATGGCTGCTTTTGTGCTACAATGGAAGCTTTGAGTAGTTGTGTTGGAAACTGAAAGGCACAGAAAGCTTAAAATATTTACCATCTGGCCCTTTACACAACAAGGTTTGCCAAAACCTGGCTGCCCATTAAAATATGCCTGATATAGAAACATTTGTGGTTTCATTGTCAATATTCACACTGCTCTCAAATAATTGGGCCAATCTATTTCCCACAGGAGTGATTGGTTTAGAAATCCAACTGGACAGAAAAAAACTACACAGAATGTTTTGCACATAAGGAATAAACGGAGTAAGAGATTTTCTTTTCCATGTTCTCAGTGGTTTTCGTGTCTGGAGTGATACCCACAACATCAGCAACAATTCTGTCATTGTGGGACAAAGTGTGAATGCAAAACTTGCACACAGAGAAAGACTGACAAAGATTAAAAAAAAAAAAAAAAGCCTGTGTCTTTGATGACATCCATCAACTGGAACTCATCAAACCTAGAGGTTTGGCTAGTATTGGCTTTCATATTGTTTTTTAAATAAATGTCACATTTGTTCAGGCCAAGCTGATTCTGGACATTCTAACTTCCAAATGGACGCATCTTAAGTGTCACACTAAAAACTTCCTAAGAAAATTTCAAAAATAAAATTGGTGTCTTCATGTTGAAGGGCACTAATTGAGTCTTCTATTTTCCTTTATTGTACAAAGGATTTTTAATCTTTAAAATACTATATATATGGATTAATTAGTTGATTGTTTTATGCTGGAGGAGAGACTGAAATATAAATAGGCAATTATCAGTGTTGGTTTTTCAGGAAAAGTAGATGGTCTATTTATGAAGGTTATGTTCAGTTTTTTTTCACTCATTAAATAGTTCTTTTTTAAGCAAGGAGTTTGGAGTTACTCTAAATTAAGTAAGGACCAAAGAAACGGTCACTGGTTTATACACATGTACACCCATATTCTAGTTTGTTTTCATATTCCAGAGACAAATCAAACTGATACTTTAAGTTTTCTAGGTTTCTGTATTATAATCTGACCTTTCTCCTTAGGTGAGAATTCTTGAGGATGTATTATAATTGACATCATCACTCAAGTATAAGAACCCATTAATTCTTTTATTTAATTTTGAGACAGGATCTCACTATGTGGTTATGTTGCCCAGGCCAGGCTTAAACTTGTAGTCCTCCTGTTTCAGATTCCCAGAGTGCTGGGATGACAGGCTTGTGCCACCAACCCCAGCTGAATCCACTATTTTAATGCCAAATATTTGCTAAATGTTAGATTCGAAAAGCAAATATGACTTTAAAACATAGATATATTGAATATAAATACATTCTAAATATCCACATGTAATAAAAATGTGCTTTATACAACCAAGGAATACAAAATTTGAATATAAAATAGTGTGTTAGTTCACTATCATGTCAACTTGAATAAGAAACGCCCATCTGATTGGTTTAGCTTGGTTCTGGGTGTACCTGAAGGATAGACTAACTGAAGAGGGAAGCCCCACCCTGGGTGTGGGTGGCACCAACCAACAGACTTCCAGCTTGGATGGAATAAAAAGGGAAAGAAGTCTCTCTTCTGCTTCTTTGGAGAAGCTCCAGAGTTCGGCATCGCCTTTGGACATCCATCTCCAGGCTTCCAGCACAGACTCTCCAGGCTTCCAGTGCAGACCCTTTGGCTTTCCAATATGGACTTGCACTGGTCCTGCAGTGAGCTGCAAGCCTTTGACTTTTGACTGGACCATCCAGCTCTCCAGTGCATAGATGGTCCTTTTGCATTCTTACACCTCTGATTCTGCAGGCAGCCATTGAGAGCCCACATTATAATTAGATTGTATCTTTTATATGTTATATTAATGTATTCCTCTAGTGAACATAATTGATATGAATAAGAAGTAAGATATTATTAGTTAGGTCACATACAAATGTCCCTCCATGTGCAATTTCCAGATGTATAAATAGCCATTTATTTTCCTTTGGGAACACCTGAAAAATGTGCTTTTATTTATTCTGATCTTTTTACAAGGCATTCCTTTTCTTCAATTCGCACCTGGAAAATTCTCTTAAGTCTTATTTTACATATTACTTCCTCAAAAAGTTGTTCTGTAATTTTCAAAGTCATCTTCAATTTTTCATTGCTATCTTTCATACCACAGCAAAGGCTTATAACATTTTTCTGTTTCTTTGTATGATTAAGTTTCTTGTGCATTGGCACACACTCCCGTAATATTAAGTGGCATCCAATTTCAAATGGCAGCTGAAGGCAGTTTTAATGTGCATGGAATCTAAGACCATATTCTTGTCACTGCGAATATTCAGAGACACGTGTCTCCGTGTACGGCAGTATCTAACTGTGACCTGCGTCTTGAGGGGAAGCGTTCTGTCAAAATTAGATTTACAGATGGATGGAAAGGTAAATGGATGGATAGATAGACGATGGAAGGAAGAAAGTAAGGAAGAAAGGCAGAAGGGGTGTATGGAAGAAAGGAAGGAAGGGAGGGAAGTAGGGAGGAAAGAAGGAAGGGAGCCAGGGAGATGATAGATAGAGATTACAGATGGTAGATAAAGAGATATCCACATAACACTGTGATAAGATTTCTATTTTTATTGCTAAATAAATACAGGACACATAAACAGAATGAAGTTTGTCTGCCACTGACTGGGAGGTTGGAGGATGCCCCTCAGACATCTAGGCAGGAAGGAAGGTACAGAATTCGCACCCAACAATAGCAGGCAATAGAGCCGTGCCAGGAGGCTCAGAGCGGGAGAAACAGACAGGGTGCCAATAACCGGCCGGCAAAAGAGCAGCACCTGGGCCGCCAGAGTCAGTGCTGCGCAGGGTGGGAAACTCCTCCCCTTGGGGGGCTGAGCTCCGTGTGCTGCACTGCAAGGGTGAGAATATTTTTCTAGGTGACTAGGGGCTAAATTTCTGCTCAGCCTGCTTTGTTTTTCTTCATATCTGTAATGTGATTTACTTCGGTTAATAAATTTGCAGTTTAACAAACTGAAGCAGAAACCTTTAAAATAGTCAAAGTAATTAATCAATAAAGCTTTTGTTGACTGTATGTAGTAGAATTCATATGGTATGCTAAATAAAACACACGGTGAAGAAGCGGAGAATGTGTGTCAAATAGAGGGACAGGAGTGCTGAGATAGACGGAGGAAACACTCACAGGTGTAAGGAAGTCACTACATGTCAGAATACACTCAGCAGGCATGGGAACTTATTTTTCGTGAGGTTTTAATTCAGCCATACATTTCTGGCCCTATAGGTCCCCTGCTCAGGAAACACAAATAAATCCCATAGCTATTCACAGAGCTAGTTGTCAAGTTCCCACGGCACCAAGCCACTTTCCCCATCGCTTTCCAATAAAGCAAGTGTGATGTTGGGCCTGGGCACTGCCCTTGTTTTAACTAAACCCTCTCCCTGGGTCTCCATCGTCAGCTGGAGGCCTGTGTGGCAGATCAGTTTTGGGAAGGACTTATGAGGATTGCCTGCCTGGAAATTCAGACAGTGAGTACTTCCCGTCTCACTTGCATGTTATTCTAAGGGTCTTATCATTTGCCTTCTCTTTTGTCTTTCTTTTCACTCCATATTTTAAATTGACTCAGTTAGCTGTGTCAATTAGCTATATTTAAATATTTAAGTTTGGTCTGTAAACTCTGCTACTCGGGGCTGGCTGAGATCACTTTCCTAATAATGTGCTTGGAGACCTCCACCACACAAAGACAATTTCCTACACAATAGCATCACAATCACCTTTGTTACTGCATGTTTATTTGTTTAGTTCAAAGCCTAACAAAGTTCATGGAGAACAGGAAATACTCCAAAAGTGTCTGGAGAATTAAGAATAAAACAGTAAAAGTGTCCTCACCTAAGATACACCCTGTTGCGATGCTGGAATCTTTGTATAACATGCAGTTAAATCCTTAATGGAAATTATAGGTAGCTATAAGCCACACGCTCTCATTTTCCTTTATATTCTCCTAGGTGTAAGAAACCATTTGCAGATTACAAATTCAAAGCTATAATTATAATAGTGAAAGAAAAAGATTCTATAGCACCCTCTGTAATTCTAAGTAATTCATACATAATGAATAATCATGACAGCTACTCTATAAGGATATACTATGATTAACTCCTTTTTAGAGATAATAAAACTGAGGCTTAAAAAGATTACCTAACTTTTCAAAGGTCATGAGAGATAGGATTTAAATCTCAAAGTCTTGCCTGTCATTTTCAACGGAGGACCTGACAGATTAAAGTATTCATCTGAGGTCATATAAATTGGAAGTAGCTGAGTTGACATTAGAAGATAAAAACCCTGACTTCTATTCATATTTTCACCACAACCCTAGTAACACCAAGCAATTTCTATAAACTCATTTTAGCGAGGCAAAATTGTAGAATAATGAATAATAACAATTTTGTGAGAAATACCGTAACAGAGTGTGTATTGTAATTTTATGTAGCATTAAAAAATAAATAAAAATCAATATTATGAAAATAATTATAAATATATATTATAAAATAACCATAAGTAATACTAATGATTGTTAATGAATTAAAATATTTCCTCTAACTCAGATACTTTTATTTTATTTGGTAAGGTATCCTCTTATAAATACTTTAAAAACTTTTAATGCATTTTTGATTCTACATCTTTGATTTTGGTGTCCATACATTTATAGCTAGTTAATGGAAATACAATTTTTTGTGTGTGTGTGGGTACCAGGGATCGAACTCAGGACCTCGCACTTGCGAGCAGGCACTGTGCCGCTGACCTATCTCACTGGCCCTGGAAATACAATTTAAAACATATTTAACCCACCTGACCCACTCAATCTCATGCATGAAGCAGTGTGTTCCGTACACGGCAGAGTATCGCCAGTTTGCCCTCTCGGTCCCTGTCTGACTGGGAGCTGCAGCTCTGCAGCTGGCCAGCGCTGTTAGAGAGTATTTTACTGCATATCATTGGTTTGAGAAAATATCAAAATTCAAAATTCAAAATAAGATTTCTATGGAATGTGTATCACTTCGTAGCATCATGAACTCAAGAAATCTCGAGTTGAAACAGTCAAGTTCTATATGTATGAATGAGGGGATGTACTACAGGGACTGGCCTGCGTGGTTTCGGAGGCCAAGAAATTGTTCAATCTGATGTGTGCAAGCTGGGTCTGGGATGTGTGGGACAAAGAGCAAAGCCAGGAATCTCACTGTTACATCATTCCCCAAGTTTCTATGCCATCTGCCACCTCCTCTCCACCATCCAGTCTTCCTATGTTTTCACTTTTATTTCTTTAAAGCATATTTTCCTGTGATGTATGCTGATCTTAGCTGGAAGAAAAAGTCTTTCCATCTTCCAGGAAGAAGAAGTTCCAGATTACGTATTCTTTTAATGTCTATAGATGACCACACACTAGGCCCTTCCCCACTCCCCACTGCCAAGATTTCACCTTCCATAGCTTCAGTTGCTTGTGGTCACTTGTGGCCTGAAATTATTAAATGCAAGGTTCCAAAATTGAAAAATCTAAAGGTTTAAAACTGTGCACCACTCTGAGTAGTGTGATAAACTCTCATATAGATTAACTCTGCCATGTGTCCTGCTTGGGACCTGAATCAACCTTTTATTCCAATGTATCCACACTGTGTATTCTACCACTCATTCGTCGCTTAGTAACCATCTTGGCTATCAGATCAGTTGTCATGGGATCGTAGTGCTTGCATTCAGGTGAACTTTTATTAGGCACCTAATGCTACATCACAATGCCTATGTCCTGTGCCTCACTTCATTTTATCAAATAGACAGTGCATCATCACAGTTCATCCATCACAGGGTGAACGATTACTACAACAAGAAGATTGTTTGAAAGACAGAGAGAAAACATGGATAAATAAATTTAATACATTTTATTGTTATAATTATTTTTTATTATTAATCATTATCATGCCTAGGTTATAAATTAAACTCTATCATGGTAGAATATATATATATATATTTGCATATATATACAAAACTTTTCATAGTTTTTGTAGGCTACTATTATCTACAATTTCAAGCATCTACTGGTGTTCTAGGAATATTTTCCTTATGAATAAGGGAAGGCCAGTGCAATGTTTAGTATAGGAACTATGTACAATTAATTCAGTCTCTCCCCTAGTATGGCTGGTTTGAATTCTCACTATTATTATTATCCTAATCAATAGGTTATTAACATTTCCTATACTTTTCCCTCTCACTTCTGGCGAGACTTTACTTAATCTAGCCCTGTGAATGCTTCTTGCAAAAAGCAGGACACTGAGTGGAATGCAGAGCTTTAACCATACTTGGTCTGGTGCCAGGTGGCCTCTGTCACAACAGCTGGCTCTGCAGAGGGACCTCAGTACTATTGTCCTCTGTCACACATACCACACCCCTCCACCGCGCACTCGGGTGTACCCCATGCCAGAGCTTACTTCAGTCTTTCCATTGCTAAAAGGAAAAGTCACAGTTACTCAGCACAGTTTCCCAGGGACCTGTGCTGACTGAGGCTGAGTGAGGGGGCCAGGCCAAGCTAGCAACTTAAGCCTTGAGTACACAGTTTTGTCTCATAAACTTTTCACATCAACAAGAGATCAGGAGTTTAAACTTTTGGAGCTTCAAAATTTGATCCAAAGAAACACCAAAAAAAGTTAAAAATTGTTTATCTGATTTTGCTAATTGCATTTTTTTTAATAAATAAGTTCTAGCTACCTTAACCAGGTTGGCTGCAAACTTGTGATCCAGTGGTTTCACCTCCCAAGTAGCTGGGATTATAGACATTCACTATTTGACTCACTAAGTATATTTTTTGACAATTTTGACTTGGTTTGAAGTAAAATTTCTTTGTTCATTCTTTTGAGAAAATAATATGGCCTAATAGAGTTGCAGTGTACTAAGAGACTTAATGAGAATAAATTAAAAAAAAAGAATCCAAATTTTCCAACCATGTGAATTTATTCATAGTTTCAGAGTATGATTCCCTATCACAATAAGAGGATAATAACAATATCCTCAAGCTCACAGGTCTGATAGGTGACAGAGCCACAAGTCAAGCTCAGGGGAGTTGATTTCAGGATGTGTTACCTGCAGGTGGGTCCAAAACTCTTCACACTTCAACAGACGGTCCTCCCAGAATTTGCATTTACAATTCTTGGATCTGCAAACTACTTCCTTTCAAGAACTGCCTCCTAATGGTCCCCAACCACTTCCAAATTCCATGCATAGACAGGAAAGAGGAATCCCATGAGTGAAACCAAGATATATGAAGCTTAAATTCCTTGTCCATGAAAATAATCTTTCTCAGAAGATTATTATCTCTAAGTTTCCTGCCTATTCTTCTTTACGTCTATTCATGCTAAATTCTGAAATTTGCTTGATCACACTGCAAAGTCATAGAAAAATGCAGAATTTGAATTGTCTTAGTGTTCCAAAATCATAAAGCAGCATTTCTTTTTAGGGGTTGCAGAATACAAGCTCTTTGCACATTCAGATTGACCTCTCCACCCTAAGTTAAGCGGTAAAATAGTAAAGCTGTCTGGTGCTACTAGCACCACTAGAGCTGTGCTGCAGGGGGAAGAGGAGAAAGGACATTTAAAGTACTTCCCATTGTCAAAGAACTTTTTTCATGGTCCACAAGGTGAGTTACATTGAAGTCTGTGCATTCTTTGTTCACAGATATTTGTTATACTACATTGAAAGAAGATATTATTGGAAGATTTCTTTGTTTTCTAAGTAGTAACTTTAAAAGATTTTTATATAATTTTTCAACAGAGTAAGAACAAGTAAGAGAGGGTTTGACCCTCTGAATCGTTGTGCACTTGGGGTGCAGCTTTACAGTGAGCACAGTGAGATTTCTCCTTTGTGGTTTAGAAATGGCCAGAGTACTGGATGGGGAGGTCACTGGGTCAGCAGTGTCATTTCAAGGAAAATATTTTGTTGTCGAAACTCTCAGCAAAGTTCAATTGATATTTAACTTTAATCTAAGATTGTCAGACTTTTCAAATAGAGATGGATTACATATAAAAATGATTCTTTTGGAGTATGGATTTCAAGATATGCTTGGTAAATCTATATTCAATATTATTCAATATTCATTTCTATTTTATAATATTTACAAGTTATTGAGAGTTTTCATATCAGGAAATGCAGTTATAATAATCAAATATTTGTGATATTTATGGAGATAAGTATTTTATTATTTTTATCTCTTTTGCCTACTTTACTGGTAAAATATGATTATAGATTATAAAAAATGCAAAGATTCCCTCTTGAGAGGCATATTATGTTCTAAATACATATGCTAGTACATTTTCTTGCTAATATTTTTAAGATATTTGTCTTAGTTACTTTTGTCATTGCTGACACAAAATACCCAACACCCAAAGTTAAAGGAGGAAAGGTTTATTTAATTCACAGTTTCTAGAGATTTCAGTCCATAACTGGCTGGATCCAAGATAGGGTGGCAAGACTGAAGGCCATCACAGAACAGAAATAGTTAATGCAGGCAGAAGACAGACAAAGCAGCAAGCAAGTGACAAGATGCAACCACAGTTCTTTCCGCCCCTATGTCATACCCAGGCTGCTCACTCTAGGGCAGGCAGCACTCACACCATTAATCCTAGCATTACACCATGAGTCAATCCCAGCATCATGTCCTCGATCCCAGAGCACAAACCTAGACTGCACACCTCTGAAAAGCCCCAGCCATGACCCCATGAGGCTTTAGGGGAACATGTAGACCGAAGCCATAACAGTATTTTTATAAAGTAGAAATATTAATAGATTTCTCTCTTCTTTTGTCATGTTTCTGAATTGAAACCATGCTAGTTTTTTTAAGATATACTGAAGAGGATGCCTTACTTTTCAAAACTATTGGAAAGGTTAACTGGCCTTAAAGCCATGTCTTTTCAAACCTGGGAAAGAGTACCCCAGTTTCTTCTGAGCAAGGTGTTTTTTGGAGGTTTTGATCTTGAAAAACTTGAAAACTATCTCAGTAATGGTAATTGGCCTGCTTAATATTTGTTTATATTTTTGTTACTTTGTTAATTTTTTTCTATAAATTACATTATTTAATCCAGTGTCTTTAAATTAATTAATTGAATTGATAATCTAAAGTGAAAAATACTCTCACAGTATGGTTTTCTTTACCCTTACTGTATTTTATGTCTTACAGTTTTAATTTTTGCACTTAATTTTACCTTTTTCTTGCTATTCTATGGCTTCCCTGAGATGTTACAAACTTTCTGTGCGATCTTTTTAAGAAAAGCCAGTAGTTTAATTGAGCTTCTTTTTCTTTTCTTTTTTTTTTTTTTTTTGTTGTGGGTACCGGGAATCAAACTCAGGACCTCGCACGCCAGGAGGTGCCCATGCCGCTGAGCGATATCACCGGCCCGAGCTTTCTTATTTAATGCAAATTCACCTACACTAATTTTTATTGATTTATTAGCAATAATTTTACAGTGACTCTTATCTATTTTTTAATTTCTTTTCTATTTTGCCATGTTGGCATCATTGCATAGTGCTGGATTGGCTTACATTTTATTAATAATTAATCACCTTTCAGTGAGGTAGGTTCTTATGAAATGGACTTTTTGCTAGAGGTTTCTCATGAGGAAGAAACCAGGAAAACATTGCAGGTAGAAAAGTTTTCTTTAAAAATTGTCCCAAATTCCAATGAAACTCCTTATGAAAAGAGATTAGTTGTGTAAATAAGTGAGGAGAAATCAGCTATTCAAAATTGTTCTTAGGTTAAATTTAAAATTTCTCTCTGCTCCATGGACAGGCTATTTCTTTCAAAGTTAATGTGAATTTTTTTTATGAGCAATTAGTTTATTACTTATTTATACCTATTACCAAAAATAAACCAGCTAAACTTACCACCCCGTACTGAGTACCAGATTCCTGTTTTTCTAACAAGAAATGTTGGCATTGGCTTTAGGAATGTGTCTCATTTACATGATAACTATTTTCTTTGTGTTTTCTATTTGTTTATTTACATTCCTCAACATTTGACTTCTCTTCAGGTTTACAAATTAGAAGCATTAAACATGAACTTACATTTTTCTACCACATTCTTTTCTTTAGATTAGGTGATGTCTTAGTTATTTTCTCATTGCTGGGACAAAATATCAGATACTCACAAGTTAAAGGAAGAAAGATTTATATTAGCTCACAGCTTGTAAAAGTTTCAGTCCACAGTCAGCTGGCTCCAAGGCAGGGCAGCATAGCAGATGGGTGCAGCAGAGGAGAAACGGTCCCTAGCAGGCAGGCAGCAGGTAAGGAGGCTTCTTTTTTCACTCTTTTTATTCCATCCAAGCTGTAACCCTATTGGTTGGTGCCACCCACACCCAGGTTGTGTCTTCCCTCTTCAATAAATCTATCATCCACATCCAGAACGATGCTAAATGAACAGTAAACTAATCCAGTATCATGTACCTGTGATCCAGTCACTCCCAAAAGCACATGAGGCTTTGGGAGGACATCTAGATATAAGCTATAATAGGTGATTACTTAGAGGAAAGGAGAACACTGATGTCTTTAATCCACCACTTTAAATGATGAATTTGAGACTGGAACAGGTTAGAGATGTAGTAGAGAATATTACCAGACACTTTGCATAACCACTGGAATATATTATGGTGTGCTCATCTTATTTTCCTCTTCTTTGCCATGAAAAAAATTAATTATCCTGAAAGTTAAAACCAATTGATCCTATACTTAGCCTGGATACTGAGTGTGGAAACCATTCTACCTGTTCATAGTAGCTGGAGTTTTCCCATTAGCAATAGTTTGCTGCCTCTGATTTTAACACCATGACATTTTGTCATGTACTCAGGTAAACGATGTTAACTGCCCAGTATAAGAGTTTCCCAAAAGGTCAGCCAGTGCTTCACTGGACACTAGTAACAGATAGTTTGTGCCCTAAAATACTTTGACTCTCTCATCCTAAAAGTCTTCCGCTTAAAAAACCAATTTTGGAATGCTATATGTCCCTTTCCCCAATTTTTTTTTTAATTTTAATTTTAATTTTTTTAATTTTATTAGCACATGTTTGTAGTGCATTAAGATTACATTCGTCTTAGGAAGAAGATCTATGTACATAACACAGCTTGATTCTGTTTTAGTCTCCTTCCACTTCACTTGTACTTCTTTCCCTGTCTTTAAATCCTCTTTCCCTGTTTCTATTTTTATGGTTATAATTAATCTTAATTCATGTTTGTGACATATAGTGTTCATATGCATTGTGGGCACTTGGTACCTGTACATGACACATCTTAAGTTGTTTTGCTTCCTCTTCTCTCTTGCCTATGGTCTCATTTTTTCTTCTATACATCTTTTATTTTGCTCTATATTTGTACTTTGCCTTACTCAAATAAGAGATACCATGTTATATTTAGGCTTATATGTCTGATTTATTACACTCGGTGTTATACTTTCAAGGTGCATCTATTTTCCCACAAATGTCTCGAATTTATCCTTCTTTATAGCCAAGTAGTATTCCATTATGTATAGATACAGCATCTTTACTATTCATTCTATTCATTTGTCTGTTGGTGGACATAAAGTGTGCTTCCAGGATTTAACTACTATGAATTTTGCTGTTTTAATCATCGGTGTGCATGCATCACTGTGATATGATGTGTTTAGCTCTTTCGGGTAGATACTGAGAAAGGGAAAAGCTGGGTTAATTGGTATTTTTACTTTTAGTTCTTTGAGATATGTCCATACTGATTTTCAAAATGGTTGTACTAGTTTACATTCCCACCAACAGTATATGTGGGTTGCCTTTTCACCACAGTCACACCAGCATTTGATCTCAACTTCTTGATGATTGCCCTTCTTTCTGGTGTGAGATGAAATCTTAGCACTGTTTTAATTTGCATTTCTCTAATGGACAGAGATGAGGTAAGGAATAAATTCATCTTGGCCTCACAAATGGGTAGTGTTGATTATATTTGTGGAGTCAGCTTTTAACTAGTTTATTTTTCCCCTCTCCTGTCAGTCCCATACCAGGCTAGTTATGATAATACAAAGTACATTCATAAGTTTACTTATATAGCACACTTCTAAGCAAGCTTTAATAAACTGTAATGTTTTTACTAGACATCCATTTAGAAAAGTAGAAATTTTCACACATTGGACAAAATCTAATAACAGGGTTTTAACAAAATTCTTTGTCCTCTCTCCACAAAACTATGAAGGTCGTAAAAAATAAGGGAAATCCAAGAAACCATCACCATCAAGAGGTGCCTAAAGAGACACACCAAATAAACGGCACATGGTATCCTGGATAAGTTTCTGAAAGTACAAACTAAGAAAAGCTGAACTGTGAAGTTAGTGATGTTTCAGTACTGGTTCATTGACTATATCAAATGTATCAGGTAACAAGAGAGGAATTTGCGTAGGGTATAGGTAGACAATCTCTGCTATCTACTTGGTTATAGGAAGAGAAAATAAATATTTACAGTAAAATAAAATAAATATTTAAAAATTTAATATTTTAAAAAATAAATATGTAAAAATAAAATAGTTAAAGAAAAAAATCCTTTCTTGACCATTTTCTTGTCTTAAATTTTTTTCATTGAAAATGAGCATTTCGCTCCGTTTTAATAGCCTCCTTTTTTCCTCCTTTCTTGCTAACAAAATTATTGCCCCAAATCAAAATCACAAGCCTTGTATATCCACACCAGTCCTTGAGCCCATCTGCAATCATCCTGTTCCTCTAAGATTCTGCCTATTTGCACCTTGTCCTGTGTCAGATCTTTGTCAAATTCTGTTCTGGTTCAGACAATCTTTGTTACTACCTGGGCACAAGACTGATTCTTTTCTATTTTTATTCAAGCAGCAGAAGTTTTTATTCCTACAATAAGAAAGAGCATTCTTAGAAAGAGAATTACTTTAAAAATGAGCAGACTGGGGTAGAGATTGGCATAATTTAAATAGCATGGGCTTTGAAATTGAAAAATCATTGTAGTAATAATATTTTCTTGAACAAAATAATTAGCATTTTTCAACCTCAGTTTTAACTTTATATAAAATAAGAATAATAATATATTTTAGTATTGAGACAGACAGGTCGACATTATTCTATACAGTAATTTAATGGGCTATGTCAGATTAAAAAAATGATCTGTGATAATAGAAACTGTGTGTGTGTATTTGTGCATGCATGTGTGAATTCAAGTTTTGAGGCTACACACAATTTGAAAAAAGAGATACCTAAACCAAACAAAAATTACAGTTCACTAAAGAAGAAACAAGGTTATTTTAAGTCAAGAAGAACAAGATAAGCCAATGAATAGTTTATGAAGCAGCATAGAGCATTTTGGATATTCATGCAGTTTATCACTGTTTTAACATAACTTGCAAGTAGGTAAGTGACAGGAAGAAAGCAAGTGATGGTCACATTGAAATACTCAAAAATGTCTTGGAGAGACACCTGGGGCATAATAAAGAATGCTGAAGGGATCTCAACATAGGGATACTTGCCTGTTACTCCAGCAGTAAGAGAGGCTGAAGCAGGAGGACCCAAAGTTTTTATTTTATTTTATTTTGTTTTTCTTTATTTTATTAGTACATGTTTGCAGTTCATCCAGTTTGCAATCATCTTGGGGTGTGATTACAGGTACATTCCACAGCTTGTTTCTTTTTTTGTTTTCAATCCCTTTTTCATTTTTTTCTCCTCCTTCCCTCCTCCTCCAATTCCCCTATCCCATTTTTCATTCTTGTTGCTATTACTAATCTTAGCTCATGTTATATATATATTTTTTTATGTGGGTACTGGGAGTTGAACTCAGGACCTCGCTCTTGCCAGGCAGGCACTTATGCCACTGAGCCATCTCACCAGCCCTCATGTTATGTTTATAATGTTCATATTCATTGAAGTTATTAGGTTCCTATGCATGGCATATCTTTATTCTACTTATTTCCCCTTCCCCTCTTCCTCATCCCTTGTACTTTTCCTCTTGGACCATTTCCCTATTGCAAGAGATTCATCTCTTTGTCTCCTTCTATCCATCCTTTATCATTCTCCTTGTTTGTACTTGCCTCGCTCAAATGAGAGATAGCATATGATATTTAAGCTTTTGAGTCTGGTTTATTTCACTCAGCATTATTTATTTTAGGTGCATCCATTTTCCTACAAATGCCTCAAATCTGTCATTGTTTATAGCAGAGTAGTATTACATTATATGTAGATACTGTACCACATTTTCATTATCCGATCGTCATTGATAGTTATAAAGGCTGTTTCCAGGATTTAGCTATTATGAGTTATGCTACTATAAATATTGGTATGCATGTACTGCTGTAGTATATTAAGCTCTTTGGGGAAGATACCTAGCAAGGTGATTGCTGGGTCATACGGAATTTCTAATTTTAGTTCTTCGAGAAATCTCCATATTGATTTTCATAGTGGTTGTACTTGTTTACATTCCCATCATCAGTGAGGAAGGGTTCCTTTTTCACCACAGCTTTGCTAGCATTAGTTAACTGAACTCTTAATGATTGCTTCTTTCTCAAGTAAGATGGACTTTTAGCATTGTTTTCACTTGCATTTCTCTACTGGGTAGGGGAGTTGAGCATTTTCTCATATGCTTGCTGACCATTTGTATTTCTTTCTCTGTGAAGCATCTGTTCATTTCTCTTGCCCTTTCTTGACAAGGTCTTTTTTTAAAGGTAGTTTAATATTTTTTAGTTTTTTGTATAGTCTACATATCAGTCCTCTGTCTGAGGAGTAGCTGGCAAATTTTTTTCCTCATTCTGTAGGTTGTCTCTTCACTCCACTGATTGATTCTTTTGCTGTACAGAAGCTTTTTAATTTGATATAATTCCATTTGTTGATTCTTGCTGTTATTTCATGTGCATTTGAGTTTCTGTTTAGAAAATCCTTTCCTTCACCTATGTCTTCAAGTATTTTATCTATTTTATCTTCCAGTAGGTTTAATGTTTCCACTTCAATCTTTATCCATTTTGATTTTAGTTTAGTACATGCTAAGAGATATGGGTCCAGTTTCAGTCTCCTGCAAACAGATACCCAGTTTTCCCAGCACCACTTGTTGAATAGGCTGTCTTTCCTCCAACATATGCTTTTGGCCCCTTTGTCAAAGATCAAATAGTTCAATCTGTCTGAGGCAGTTTCTGTATTCTCAGTTCTGTTCCATTGATCCATGTATCTGTTTTTGTTCCAGTACCATGCCTTTTTAGTCCCATCTGGGCAACTTAGCAAAATCTTTTCTCAAATGTGGATGTAGTTCCTGGGTTTGATCCAGGGTAACTAGATAAACAAAAGGAATGCTGAAGTAATAGGAAAGAGGCGATATTTTGTGGGAGTAAATTTAGAGCTGTAAGAAATATGAAAAGGTATGCAGAATATGTTACATATGTCATATTGAAGTAAATGGAGTATTTTTTTTTTTTTTTGTGGGTACCGGGGGTCGACCTCAGGACCTCGCGCGCCAGCAGGCGCCCGTGCTGCTGAGCGATATCACCAGCCCCTTTATTCGTATGTGGGTTCCGGGAGTCGAACTTGGGCCCTCGCACTTGCCAGGCAGGCGCTTACGCCGCTGAGCCATCTCACTGGCCTCCAAATGGAGTATTTTTATCTAAATAAATAAATAAATCTGTGGCTTATCAAATGATACCATAAAAGGGTACTAAATTTATGTCACATTAGACCTTTTTGAGGATTAACTGTAATTTCCTACACAGTGTTTAAAATTCAATTAAATAGAATAAAGTCTCTAGCCAAGTGTGGGAGACTTATTTACTTACATCTTATTGAACAGTCTCTGTTATATCTCCTTATTAATATCACATTAATGAATACATTCATCCCAATTTCTGTCAGATTCATGTCATGTGACAACTTCCCCTACAAATCTAAATACAGCATAATACTTTTAACTGAAGTTAAGAGAAATAAAAACATGCTCATAATTTAACACATGTTCAGGTTTGGAAAATACTATAGGTAAGATATCTGAATAAATAGATTAAAACTGTTAAATATTAAGTAAAATATATTTTATATGGTAACTTCTGAATGGAATTTTTTTGTTTTGTCTTGAAAATAAGAGAAGTATATGGAAAATGGTAAAAGTAAGTAAGAAATTTGATATTTGCCTCACAAATTCTAGGCATTTTTGCATTAAGTAGTTATTGCCTTTATATGAAGAGAATAAAATGAGATTTTTAAAAACGTCATATTAATTGCCTGTGCTATTTAGATAATGGAGTTAGGCTTTAAATCAAGATATTTCTGATTCTTAAGCCTCTGCCACATTGCCCATCTCAATGGACATACAGTAGAATTACTGTACACAAATCTTTGACTCAAGCAAAGTAACTCCTCTGTAGTCCTAATTTAGACCTAGTGAGGAGGGAAGTAAACTTTATTTCATAGTACGTTCAGTTTCTTCTGACAAAATCACAAAGAAAATATTAGTACATTGGACAAATTAAACAAAACATATTCTTTTCATCTCTCACAGAATTCCTATTCCCAGAATTCAGTTGGCTCAAAGACCTTTCTTAACCTACATTATTCACATTTTATACACATTTGCTTGGACAAGTTTGCAGAGGTTTATTTATTTATTTATTTGGTTAGAAAATTTTATGAGGATAAATTCATCAAGTATAAATTGCCTGTCATGATTTTATGACTCCCATTACCCCTTCATCTAAGAAACTCATTGAATTTTGCATAATACAAAATCTGAACTCAACTGAGAATACTAGCAAGGAATTGCTAGATTTTTATATTCCCAAACAAAATTGTAGATGTTACCCTATTTAAAATCAGTTTTAACTCAAAGCAAGTTTTAGTAATTAATACTATTTAAAAAGTGTTTCAATTGTGCAAACCGTTTTTTTTTTTTTTTTTTTTGTGGGTACCAGGGTCGACCTCAGGACCTCGTGCGCCAACAGGCACCCGTGCCGCTGAGCGATATCACCGGCCCCTTTTTTGTATGTGGGATCCGGGAGTCGAACTCGGGCCCTCGCGCTTGCAAGGCAGGCGCTTATGCCGCTGAGCCATCTCACCGGCCCTGTGCAAACCTTTTACTAAAGCATATCATTAAATAAAATTTGTTGTATATAATTAAATTTTAAGAAAGCACACTTTTTGCTTAATGTTCAAGAGACAGTTATGGTAAGAGAGAGAAATGGCTATACTACATACAACAATATCCTTAATGTGCATCCTAATGTATTTGAGTTTTTTTCTTAGTATGTATTTGCCATACATAATGTTCCCATTTATCACAGGGAATTTGTACCTGTACATAATTTGTCTTAATTCTTTTTTTCCCATTCCTCTCCCCTCCCTTCAACCCTTCTTCTGCTTCCTATTTACAAAAGCTTTGTTTTCATTTTTTCCCTTCCATTCTATTCTTTTTTAATTTTTAAATTCCATTTGAGCTTTAAAACAATCTTGGGGGCCAGTGAGATGGCTCAGCGGTGTAAGCGCCTGCCTGGCAAGCATGAAGGCCCGAGTTCGACTCCCGGAACCCACATATGAATAAAAGGGCCGGTGATATTGTTCAGCGGCACAGGCGCCTGCTGGTGCACGAGGTCCTGAGGTCGACCCCCGGTACCCACAAAAAAAATAATAATAAATAAAATAAAATAAAACAACCTTGCTTTCCTAATAGATTTAACTTAAAGAATAGTTGTAAAAAGTACTATAGAAGATTCCTATATATAGCATGTGATTTTCTATTATTTTGAACACTCATATCACAGTGGTTCCTGTGTCAAAACTAATGATTATTATTAATACACTATGAATTATTAAAGTTAATTCATTTGTATTTCCTTAATTTTTACATAATGTCCTTTTTCTATCCAGAATCTCATCTAAAGACCAAGCTTGTGATCCCCTAGAACATAGAAATTACTTGGACTTGCCTTGATTTTTGACATCCTCTATAATTTTAGAAGTATTTTGTAGGATGTTCCTCAGTTTGGGTCTCTTTGATATTTCTCTCATTGTTAGACTGGGGTCTGGCCTTTGAGGAACGAGACAACATGGGTAAGTGCTGTTTTCTGCTCATCATGTTAACCTCCACACTATCAAGAAAATTTTCATTGACTTCAGTGTTTGCCACTTTTCTCCACTGAGTCACCTTTCTTGCTTTGCATTCCTGTTCTTTATGGAAAGAAGTCATGAGGCATGGCCCTCACTTAAGAAGAGATGTGTTATAATCCACTCACTAATAAAGCAGAATTTGCATAAGTTATTTGCATGAAGATAAGTACTAGATTTCCCAGGCCTGACTTGACCCAGAATCTCTAGAATTTGTGATGTCCAAAGAAATGAAACCTTATGTATAACATATATACAATGGGAAGGTTTATATATATATTTCTCTTACACTTCACGGTTAAGGACAGTTAAGATTAGGCAAGTTAATTAAAGATAAGCTAACAGAGCTCTCAGAAGTACAAAGGTAATTTTTACCTTTGTTAGACTCCAAATCTGTAGTTTTCCTCTCACTTTCTAATGAAGAAAAATTGAGAAAGTTTGGTTTTTCTTTTAACTAAGTTGGTCTGTGTCCAAATTTGCTAATTCCCTGGCACTCACTTGCATCTCCAGATGGCTCTCAGTGTCGGGGGACCTGGGCGCTGCACAGCCACCCCACTCGGCACACAGGTGCACAGTCCTTGGCAGGCAGCACACACAGCTGCTGTGTTCAGGGAGCTCGGGATACAGAGCCCTCTTCTACAGTCAGAAAGCATCCCTATTGCCTCGGGGCTGTCATTTCTTCTGTGTAGTCCCAAAGTAAACCTACCAGTTGTAAGAAACAAACCCCAAGGAACAGAAAGGACCTAACAGTCTTCAAAACATTAGGTATTTTCCCCACTGTGCCTGAGAATACTTTGTCAGTTCTGGAAACAGGCAGTTGCCATTTTGACTTTGATGTGTCTCCAGAAGACAACAAATGGAGGGAAGAAAAGGGTGGGTTGTTTAGGCAATAAGACTGCGTTCTGAAGACAAGTGAGACTACTTTAGGGCAATTTGTGACCTGGGTGGGTGAAGAACATAGAACAAATGAGAGAAAGGTGGACAGGGAAGGATGCAAATAACAACAAAAAGCAGAGATACACTCAATGGAACAGACACTAGAAAAAGAGTGAGTTTTTCTGCTAAGTGTTTCGAGTATTGAAGTCAGTCAACTATTTTACTGTAAGACATATATATATATATATATATATATATATATATATACACAATGGCCCAAAACAGAAAAACATTTAGATAACATTAAGAAGTACAATGTTGATGTTCCATGATTTTTAAAGAAAAATACAAAATAAAATAAAAGGCAATGTCTTTGTGTAACTTGTATCAGTTTTAAGTAATTTAATACGGACATTATTTGGTGTTAGGTAATTTTGTACAATATTCAAAATTAGGAAATTTTCTCTATAACTAATGTGGACATGACACTTTATGTGTTTTCATCTACATTACCATTTAAAAAGTAATTAAGGTATAAATGCTAATTAATTATTCATAATAAACCACAAAATGTCTGTGTCTTTTGTATATCATACCTTATGTTATTATGAAACTAGCTTTGTCACTTTTCAAAAAAGACATTCTTTTGGAGAAATTTTAGGTTCACAGCAAAATTGAGAGAAAGGTAGTGAGAGTTCCCATATACTCCTCTCCACACGTGTATAGCCTCCCTGGTTACCAGCCTCCCCCATCAGAATAGTTCATTTGTTACAGTTGCTGAACCTATGTTGTCACATCATACTCACTTTCTTGGTGTTCCTCTTTCTATAGATTTGGACAAACGTATAGTGACATTTATCCATTTGTATCCATAACCTGCATGATTCTGTATAATTGTATATTAGTTTTCTGTTTCTTTTCTATTATCTTTCCTTCCACTTCCTGGCAACCACTGAAGTAGCTTCTTTGGGCTGACCTCTTTTATAATGAAATCCATTCAGTTTTGCATATATCATTTATGGTTTGTCATACATTTCATTTATAGTTTGAAAGTTCTTTTCTTCTCAGCATTAAATGATATTCCACTGCCTAGGTATACAGGGCTTTATGTCCACATTTGCCTACTTAGTAGGCAATATCTTAGTTACTCCAAAGTTTTGGCAATTATCAATAACGTTACTATAATTATCCTTATGCAGGTTTTACAGTATAGGAGCTTTCAACTACTATGGATAAATTCCCTGAGTATGAATCCTGAATCATATGGCTAGAGTATGTTTAGTTTTTAAAGAAACTAATTAACTGGCTTTCTAAGTAGTTATACTCTTTTGCACTTCTACCAGGAGTCAATGAGGGTTTCTGTTGCTTTACATCTTCGCCTGCATTCCACGTCGTCAGTGGTTTGGACTTTGGCTATTCTTATAGTAGTGTAGTAGTAATTAATTGTTTTAATATTTATTGTCCTAAAGACAATATTGACTAGCATCTCTTAATATGCTTATTTGCCACATGCGTATCTTCTTTGGTTAGTGGTATGTCTGCTAAAATCTTTGGCCTATTTACTAGGTTGTTCTCTTATGGTTTGTTTTAATGTTTTAGTTTAAAGTGTTTTTTTCATACTTTAGATAACAGTCCTATATCAGATATATCTTTTACAAATGTTTTCTACCACTCTGTGACTTGTCTTTGCATTCTACTAACACTGTTTTTGCAGACTATTTAATTTTAATTTCAACATTAAATATTACTTGGATTATGCTTTTAGTGTAATACCTAAAATGTCATCTCCACATTAATTGTCAACTAGGTTTTCCTCTATGTCATCTAGGAATTATGCAATTTTACGTTTGGGTCTATAATTTATTTTAAGTTAATTTTAGTGAAAGGTATAAGATGCAGTCTACATTTCTCGGTATATGAATGCTCAACTGTTTTAGCACCAATTGTTGAAAAAAACAATCTTTGCTCCTTTGTCGAAGGTAAGTTGATGATATTTATGTGGGTCTACGTCTGGGGTTTCTGTTTTGTTCCACTTATTTATTTTTTCACCAATGTCAAACTGTTTTGACCAAAATAGCCTTATTGTTGGTGTTGAGTCATATAGCATAAATTGTCTTACTTTGTTCTTTAACATTGTGCTGGTTCTTGTCCATGAGAACATTAGGACCAGTTGGTTGATGTCCATAAGAATAACTTCCTGGATTTTGATTGTAATTTCTTTGCATCTATGGATCAAAAGCAAAGAACAAGTATCTTGACAAAATTGAGTCTTCTTATTCATGAATATGGACCAAGTATCCCTTCCTCTATTTAGTTCTTCTTTAATTTCTTTCCAAAGACTTTTATTTCTGGCCTCATATAGATCTTGCATATATGTTTTTACATTTATGCCTCTTTCACTTTTAGGGCATGCCAGTATAAATGGTAGTATGCTTTTAAATTCAAATTTTACTTCTTCATTGCATGCAGAGGGGAAAGAGTATTTTTGTATACTGGCTATATATCTTACTACCTTGTCATTATCACTTACTAATTCCAGAAATTATTTTTTTACAATTCTTTTGGATTTCCTACACAAATAAAAGTGCCATCTGTGAACAAAAATAATTTTATTGTTTCCTTGACAACCTCTATACATTTAATTTCCTTTTCTTGTCTTATTCAATTAGATAGGATTCCATAATAATACAGCAAGGAGTATTGAGAGGGGGACAACTTGTTTGTGATCTTAGTGGAAAAGCTTCTAATTTCTTATCTTTTATGGAGGATGCTAGCCGTAAGGTTTTTGTAGATATTCCTTATAAACTTGAGGAAGTTCCTTTTCATTTTAGCATGCATGCACATTGGCTTTTGCCAAATATCTTTTCTGTATCTGTAGATATGATCATAGACTTATCCTCTTTAAGCTATTAACATAATGCTTTATATTATGGTTTTCAACTGTTTGAACCAGTACTGTATACCTACAGTAAATCCCACTTGGTCAAGGTGTTTAATCCTTTTTAAACAGTACCGGAATTTATTAATGTTTTGTTGAGAATCTTTGAATCTTTGTTCACTAGAAATACTGGCTTGTAGTTTTCATGTAATGTTTTTGATTCTTTTTGCCTTAGGTGAATGCTGGCCTAATAAAATAAGTTAGGAGATATTTTCTCTATTTCACTCTTTTGAAAGAGACTATAGAGAAATGGTATTATTTTTTATCTTGTCAGTTAAATTATTGATGAAATTCACCTGTGCATCCATCTAGGCCTGGTGGTTTCCGTTTTGAAAAGTTAATAAATATTAATTCAACTATTTAATGAAGACAGGATTATTCATAGTGTCCATTTGTGTGTGTGCATATGTGTGTGTGTGTGTGTGTTTTGGCAAATTGTGCCTTTAAAATAATGAGCCCACCTCATCTATGTTACTAAATCGGCACAGTATTGTTCACATTATTCATTTATTATCTTCTTAGTGTCCATAGGATCTGTAATGATGTCTCCTCTTTTACTTTTGTTATAAAAATGAAAAAATTACAGCATATTTATAATTAACATTTCTCTTTTTCCTTAGCCTCTTAGAAGTTTATCAATTTAATTGTTCTTTTCAGAAAACCAGCTTTAGATTTCATTGATTTTCTGTATGGAATTCCTGTCTTCAATTTCATGGCTCTCTATTCTAAGGCTCATAACTTATTATTATTATTATGTATTTAATTTGTTCTTCTCCTTATGGCCCAATGTGATCAATCTTGTTGAATGCTCCATGAGAGCCTGTGGCATTTTTTCAGATTCTCATAAGTGGCTAGATAGTTGAGTTTCCTTCTATCTTGCACAATAGCCTTGTAGTGAATGTCTTATACATAGGAAACCTCAAAGATGTGATTTTTCAAGGACTTTTCTCACTTCTTGCACAAACAGGTGTTACATGAAGAGGCATTACAATTGGGCAGGTCTAGTATTTTCCAGGTAAGTTCTATCCTTTATCAATTTATCTTCCTTTGGGAATATTAACTTTCTTATCTAGTTTTCCTCATGTGTAAATGGGATTATATGTATCTATTTGGTGAATTTTTTTTAAATCTTAAGCATACATATGTACATCTACAAGTATGTCTGAAATAAGAAGTATGACTGACGACTACGATGAATATATATATTTTTAATTATCGTAGTAAAAGACACATTGTCATCAGTCCCCTTCAAAATATTCCTCTTCACTTTAAACATACTTATCCTATCATTCTTGCACTTTCTGAAGCAGTTCTGGAAGTTGTCTTTCATCACTGTATTTTGTTGCATTGCCATGGCTGTCTTGATGTCCTGAATCAAATCAAAATATTTACCTTTCACAGTCATTTTGACTTTGAAGAACTGGAAATCCCACTGTGCCAGATCTGGTGAGTAAGCTAGATGAGGACACATTGTAATGTTTTTATGAGTCTTTCTGTTGGATGGCACTTGGCATGAACATCCACTGTATTTTTAGTCATACCTCCTAAAAATACTTGTGAAAGAGGATTTCCAGATCTACCTCAGAAAGTAGCAAGAATGATGGGATAAGTATGTTCAAAGTGATCCCTCATAATTATAAAGGAAATAAGTGTTATTAACTAAGAATAAAATGTGAGTTTATGTCAGTAATAAAGGTGAAAATAAAACATTAACAACAGCTTTTTTCTTCAGCTTCTTTTTTCTGAATATGTACTGTTGGAATTTCCTTTAATAAGGATTTTTTCCTGCTGCTGCTGTTGTTGCTTCTGGTGCTGCTGCAACTGTTGGTGTGTGTGTGTGTGTTGTGTATGTGTGTGTGTATATGAAAATATATTTAATTTACCGAGTTCTTAAATGCTCATGAAATTGATTAATGAATTTCAGTCTTATGGTTATTTTCTCAGTACATTGAAGAAAACCATTAATTTTTTGTTTTGTGGCTTTCGTATTTGCTGACAATAAGTAAGTTTTTCCACAGTAGACAATCTATGTTTTCTCACTGGCTGACTCAAAATTGTGTTACTTATCATTGTTCTATTCACCACAATGTATTTAAGCATGCATTTTTGTTTATTCTGAAATAAATTCTTTTTCATTTTTAAAACTGAGAAATATTTTATCATTCTTTCATTTTTTAATATTGCCAAAATGCTATTTTAGATTCCATCATTTCTTTTAATCTCTCCTCTGTTTTTTTTTTTTTTTTTTTTTCCTCCAAATTGATCTTACTTCATGCTTTCTTATTTTGGCTACAGTATTTTTACGTTTTTTCTTCTGTCTTTTTTGGGGGGAGGGGTTTCATTCTGGATAATTCCTTAGTTGTACACTGTTTTACAAAATCTTACTGTAATCTTATCTAAACTGCTATTTTTTATATCCAACAGTGAAATCTTAATTTTCCAGAATCTTTTGTTATAGTCCAGTATCTTAGTTTTGGATCCTTCTTTACTTTTTGAAACATTTTTAACATATGTGTTTTCACTTACTTGGATTATTTTAATCCTGTGCATCTATATGCAGCTATTCTCAGTGACATATTTTCTTTTTGTCTCATAATTTGGATTGTGTACTCATTTTTAAAAAACTTTGTTGCCATACTAAAAGAACATGTACCAGCAAACATTATTTTGTGTTTGCTCTTGTTCTGCAGGAGTTTTAAAGAAGTACCAATTTCTGAGCATTTTAAATCAGTTAGTTGATTAGAAATGAGATCCATTTGAAGTCTGGCCTATCTGCATGATTTCTCTGGGGACAGCTTGGGCATAGTCGCAGCTGAGTTTTTTTTCTTACAGTCTCATTTCTCACTGAGTGTAAAGACTTTTGAGGGCCGTGGCTTTATTTTCCCTCTCTTTGTTGTGTTTATCACTCTATTTCTAACTTTAAATATATATATTTCATATATTATTACTTTAATAAATAATACATATATATCCATTTTACGCTATATATATATTTAAATGAATAAAAAAGTGAGAGACTTCATAAAGTGGAGAATATTTTTTAAAATCTACATGAATCTATTCAAGCTCCGTATTTCTAAGTTACTGAGATTAGCAAATGCCTCTGAGGCAGTCATAATTGTAGTATCAACATATCAGAATGATTTTCTAGTCTCCGTTCTTTATAGGTGTCTGGAGATTTGTTTTAAAATTGTATGAATTCAATCATATTCATAAAGTACCTATAATTTCTATTAGGAATTTTTTTAATCAAGAGGTATATTAAGAGAAATTCTACAATTTCAGAAATGAATGTTCTTTAGCACATTTGCCCTGTACCAATCAGAAGGAAAGAGGGATTGTTAACACAGGCATGTGAGGAACTACTTGCAGAAAGAAATTTTCAGAAGGTGACAGCTTAAGGAGCCCAGGGTCAGTGGACCCAGAGACAGCAGTATTGAAACATGAAGATGTGTGTGCGTGTGTGTGTGTGTGTGTGTGTGTGTGTGTGTGCGCATCCTGTGTGTGTATGTTTACCTAGGCTGATATAATTGATGATGGAAAAGAATACTTATGTATCTGATAACTTTTGTTTTCCACATGACCTAATAATAAAGCATCTCCTGACACTGAGGAGGGAAGAAGTTGTATGATTCTATGCAGAAACAGGAGTGCATAAAATAGTCATTTCAGCCCATTGCCAATGAACATAAACAAGGAAAATGTAAGACATGATCCAGAAGTGTTAAAGACACATTCAAAATTTTTATTCCAGGGCAGGTGATATCGCTCGGCGGCATAAGCGCCTGCCTGGCAAGCGCGAGGTCCTGAGTTCGACTCCTGGTACCGAAAAAAAAAAAATTAAATAAAAAAAAAAAAAGTTTTAACAGGTATGTATAACAAAGGGAGAAGATACATTTCAGAAGGTGTTAAGAGTTTATGAGAAGAAACATTAATGTTAGACCTTTGAATGTAAGTGAGATTAGAAGAAAATGATAACACAAAGATACTGTAAAAGTGAAGAAACCAGTTCAATCACGTGGGCACATGCCCAATGTGGCTAAAAATATGTTGGGATTAAAATAAAATTGTAAGTGAGAATTAAAAATAACATAAGATTATCAGAGAACAAAATCATGGAAAGTAACTTCAGAGAACAAAATCATGGAAAGTAACTTTCAGACGTAGAGCAGTAGAATTCAGGAGCTGGAAGACCTAACCAGAACATTGGTTGGAATTGCAATGATGTTATAATCATTCAAACTGAAGCTGGTGTTAGTTACGGAAAAGTTTACGCAAATTAAATGATGAAATCTTTTGTAAATAAAGTAATTGAAATGTATGTAGCGTGCTCCAATATGGAGTAAAATATCTCCACTTGTAGCCATCTGAAGTCACATCAGAAAAATTAACCATTTAAATGAATGGAGGGAAGCTTTTAGAGTAGAAATGAGATTTAGTAACTAGTCATTATGAGATCAAAAGACAGTGTAACTAACGTGCAATTCATAAGGTGGACTCAAAAGTTATCAATAAATTTCACATGTAGATAGCCCTTTTACAATTTGCAAAGTAAGCCTGTACACTTATTCCTCAAACAGGACATATGATTTTCATAAAATACAAACTTCTTCATTATTTGAGAGGCTTGATACCCCAGTGTATATTTCCTCATAAACAGAACCAGGACTCAAATAGGTTTATGCTTTAGAAAGCTGTTACAATCTGACCAGATTTTCTAACCAACCTTCATGGATTCTGTGAGTTTTTACCATCTGTTCCACGCCTCAGTGGAGCACATAAAGTACCTTTTAAATACTCAGAACCTCTGGGATCTTAGCCTGGGCAGATTCCTTCTCTTGAGACCCTCCAGACTTTTGTTAACAGCTGTATCTCAGTGCTGAAACTGTTGTTCTTGAATAGTTGTAAAGTTTTTGAGCCTTTACAAAACCCAGTTGAGAATGCTGTAGTCAATTTCTGATTCTTTCAGTTGTGAAAAGAAATCGACACTTGAGGGCAAAAACGTTGAGAACACAGAAAGGAAATTCTTAAGTATTATAGGGTGCAAATCGTACAAGACACATCAAAAATTCAGAATTGGACCTTAAGTGTTGCGTTTTGAACAGCTAGAGTCGCTTGAGAGTTAAAATAAGTAATAGTAACAATGGTGTAGTAGATTGAAACAAGTCTGTTAGGAGACAAAACATACAACCTTTTAAAAATATTTCTATTTAGAAATCTAAACCATGAAAGCAGTAAAATATGTAAGAAAGAATAATTTTAACTCTAACAACTTTCTGCTTCCACGAGAGGTCAGGATCGCATATCAGTGCAGTCGTGTTGATCTTGAGAATCCTGGTCTCTCTCACTGTTGTTCCTACCCCGCTTGACAGTGGATGCACTGAAAGCGCAAGATGAGAAATTCATTACAACCTTGGGATGGGAGTATTGTCCACAGATGTTAGACTCTCACTTTAACTTCAAACTTATTGTGCAAAAGGAGGTGTTTTTTGATTCTCACCGCTTTTTCTTCCAGTCTCTTGATTCTAGGACAGGCAGGCAGAACTTTGGTTTTGTTTCCATTTTATTTTTTCAGGAGCATATATCAAATTATGAATCTTTATTTTTAAAATGTGTGTGTGCTTATGTTTCTCACTTACTATGATCCCAGGAAGGGACCCCCCACACCCACCCACCCAAGAAAGGATCTCTTTTCAGCTTTGGGAAAGCAGTAATTGCTTCTCATGCCAGTCTTGTTCTAAGTATTATACATAAGGCACCATTCACGTCTGCCATGAGGGGTCCTCTGATTCTTCACTACTTGTGTTTCTGAGTATTCTCCGTCTTGAGAATATTTTCATTTGCTGATTTTTTGTCTGTATTTTATTTTAAAAAGTGTCAAAAATTTCTCCATGAAATGTAATTAATATTTACAACAGTGAAACTCATTAGTCTGTAAGTGTTCCACCATAAAAGAGGTATAGCTTGATGAGGTTGTTATGTGTAATGAAAGATTTTTAGGTCAAGAGAGAACCTCAGGTAATTGTTGAGGTAAAAGCAGAAGGTGACCAAAGACAGGAGAGATATGTCAGCCCCAAGTGTACACCTCCATGGGAGTTCTAAGGAAATAATGTGTCATAATTTGGATTCCCTGTGACATAATGATAAGACATAATGAGCTTGAATTAATTCTTTTAATAGGTCTAACCTTTATTGGACCTCATTTAACAACTTTTGATCTACCTACTCACTGAATATTAAAATGCAAATACATTTAATGAGAGTAAAGCCTTGTTGATCTTGGAAAGAGTTTTCTTTTGCCAGAGGATACAATCCAAAAGCATAAAGGGAAAAAAACTCTTCTGCCCGGAAGAGTCAAAAGATATTGTTTCCAAATGAAAGACTTCTATATAGAGATAATAAACTTGGCCTTAATGAGACAAAAATAAAATGTTCCACAGTAAATTTTATGAGATTTATGAGAATGAAGAAATGAGGAGCAGAGGGCAACCAGAGAGATGCCAAGAGAGATCTGAGAATGGGAGATCATTAAAACTTTAGTCATAGAGACACCATCTAGAAATATAAGCTCCTTTTTGTCTCTAGGTTTACTCCTTGAGGAGCTACCTTGCATATCTACCCACACATGGTGCACAAAGTACTCCGGTGAGAGTCACTGTAAAACCCAGGAGAGCCTCAGGAACGTGAGGTGTGATTGCTGTGTGCATCTTGCTAAAAAAGACTATTTCCATAGGGCTGCTGTCTTCTCCTCTCAAGGTAGGGGAAAGATTTTTACCTTTAATGTCTTGTCTGTTTGTCCTTACTCAAATTTTTATTATTTCTCTACTAGATTGTCATAATTGTAAAATGAGATGATAATTATCATACATATTTGAACTTTGTTTATAAAGATTGGTGAAATGTGTTAGATGCCTTCAATGCTGTGTCTAGAAAATGAGATGTATTAAAATACAATAATGGTTAAGACAATGACAGTTGCTATGGTCTAAACGTTTGTGTCCCCCATTCATATGGAAAAATTCTAACTTTCTAGTAATGTTAAAAAGTGGAAACTTTGTGAAGTAATCAGAACATGAGGGTGGACCCCTCAGGAGTGGGATTGGTACCCTCATAAAAGAGACGCTAGGGAGCTGATTTGCCCCTTACACTGTCTGACAATACAGCAGCAACACAGCAATAGTGAATAAGGAAGTAGGCCCTCACCACACAACAAGTTGCTTTGTGTATGACTTCCCAGCTTCCAGAACAGTGAGAAATAAATTTCTCTTCTTTACAAACCACCCATTTTCTAGTATTTTGTTATAACTTCTTCAGTGGACTAAGAAAACAATGGTAATAATGGTAGTAATAGGTAACAGTATAAAATAGGGATTTGGTGGCAGTGATGAAGGAAGTAATGCTCATTGTTCTCTCAGAGAGCAATCAAATTATTCTCAGTATGTAACTGAAAATGACCATTCAGACTACAGAAACCGGTAAGAAGTCACAGTGCCCAGGACGAGTATAAAACTAAAAAGAAAAGCTGCATTATAACAGGAAAGAAAATCCATTGCATTTACCCTCAATAACAGTCCTCTTGAGCCATCAAATTTGGCACATTTGGGAGAAAATACCCATCTTGCTGTTTCTTCATGGCCTGGGAAAGAGAAGAGTGAAATATATGTTTAATTTTCTATATTTTTCAAAGAATGTCTGAGGAACTGCTTTCTATCTCATCTACCATAAGGACTGATAAGAGCTGATAGATTTAGGGTACCTGGAGGCAACAGAAAACAGAGGATAGTTCAGCAAATTATTTCAGTAGCAGAGAACCATCAGCCCTGCAGTCACTAGAGGTAGTGAATGTGAGATCCTGAACCAGCAACTGGTAAACTTCTCCAATTGAGGAATTAGACACCTAATCCCAGAAAACATGCAACTCTAGAAAAGGATTGATAGCTCCTCAGAATCTTTAGCTGGGCAGATTACTGAAATTGTTGTCCTAAAGGAAGCTCATCTACAAGGTCGAGGAGAAGTGAATGTTTTGTCCAGTGCCCAAACCAGGCCCCAAAATTAATAAAGCTTATGAAGACACAGGGAATCATGGTCCAATTAAAGGACTGAAAACTATTTTCAGACACTGACCCTAGACAAATAAAGGTCTATGAATTAGCTGACACAGAATCAAAATAGTCCTGTTAAAGAAGCTCAGTAAGAAAATAACAATGTGCAACTAAATAAAGAAAATTATGATAGCAAAAAGTGAAATAACTGCAATGAACTACAGTAGCAACAAAGACCAAACAGAAATTCTGCAGCTGAAGATACAATAACTTAATTGAAATTTGCACTAGAAGGACTAAAAAGCAGAGTAGTTAAAGCAGAAGAAATAATTAATATACATAAAAACAAGTCATTTTAAGTTATTGAATCAGAGAAACAAAATAAGAAAGGATAAGCAAAAGTGAAGAAAACCCCAAGGCTTATTAGACACTCTCAAATGGACAAATAAACACTTTATGGAAGTCTCAGAAAGACAAAAGGGAAAAGGGGTCAGAATTTTTTATTGATGTTATTAATTGTAGCTCATGTTTATAGCATATAATATTTATATTCATTGAGGTTATTGGGTTCCTATACATGGCATATCTTTTTTCTACTTATTTCCCATGTGCTCCCCCTCACCCCTCACCCTTGGTCTCTTGGACCACTCCCCATTTGCAAGAGATCCATCTCCTTGTCTCCTTCTATCTATCCTCTATTGGTCTCTTTGTTTGTACTTTACCTTACTCAAATGAGAGATACCATGCGGTATTTAAGCCTGTGTATCAGGTTTATTTCACTCAACATTATATTTTCCAGGTGCATCCACTTTCCTACAAATGTCTCAAATTTGCCCATCTTTATAGCCAAGTAGTATTCCATTAAACACAGATCCACATTTTCTTTATCCAATCATCTGTTGATGGGTATACAGGTCACTTCCAGGATTTAGCTGTTATGAATTGAGCTGCTATAAACATTGGTATCCTTGTATTGTTGTAATACACCTGAAGCTCTTTGGGGAAGATACCTAGAAGTGGGATATGGGTCAAGGGGCAGATTTTTTTAAAGAAAATAATGGCATAAAACTTACCAAATGTGTGGAAGTAAATTGATAGTCAAATTCAAGAAGCTCCAAGGTTTCCAATCAGAGTGAACCTAAGACATTACATTGTGACGCATTATAATGAAAATATCAAAGCCAAAGGCAAGAAGAGAAGATGGAAAACAGGAAGATATAAGTGACTCATCACGTAGAAGGGAGCTCCCAAAAGATTTTCAGTGAATGACTCAGTAGAAACATTACAGCCCAAAAGGAGGTGGCACAATAAATTCAAACCGCCTAAAGGAAGCACATTCATTAGCACAGTCGTACACACAGACATGCAAAATACTACGTTCAGTGAAATCATTCTTCCAAAATGGAGAAGATATAAAGACCTCGAATAAACTAAACCAGAGGAAGTAAATCACCACTGGTCCTGCTTTACATGAAATACCAAAGAGAGTCCTGCAAGTTAAAATGATAGGACACTAGACGACAACATGAAAGTCTATAAAAATATAAATCTCTCTAGAAAGTGTGTGTATATATATATATATCCACACATATATATATTCCTTTGACACTATAGTAGTTGTAGGTAAATCAAATTTTTTATTCTGCTGCAAATTTAAAACATGAAAGCATTAAAAATTAAAAAATAAACCTGTTAAAGACAATAAGTATAAAATGATGTAATTTGTTGAAACCAATGACCTCAAATTGGTGGAGGAGATGTACAAGAGTAGAGGTTTTGTAGGTTGAGGTTTTGTGATCAACTTATCAAATAGTTTGACATAAATATAAGTTGCTTTAACTACCCCCATAATGACTGGAAAGAGAATGGCATTCAATTAAACATTTAATGAAACACAAAGGAAGAGAGCAAAAAAAAAAAAAAAAGAAAAAGTAAATACACATAAAATATACAACAAAATGACAATACTAAGTCCTTCCCCATAAGCAGTCACTTAAAATGTATATGAATAAAATTTTCAAATCAAAAGACAAAGAGTGAGGCCAGCCTGAACTACATAGTGAGTCCAGGCCAGCATAACCTGCATAGCAAGACCCTGTCTCAAAAACAAACAAACAACAACAAAAAAGACAAAAAGGGGCTGAATGTCAGATAAAAAAGAAAAAGAAATAAACAAGATCAAACTGCATATTCTACGAGAGATTCACTTTATAAACACACACATAGGCTAAAAGCGAAAAGATAGAAACACATATTCCATTCAAATAGTAAGCAAAAGACGGCAGTGTTGTCCATACTTAAATACTCAAAGTAGACTTCAAATCAATAACTGTAATAAGAGATAAAGAAGGAAATGATATAATAATAAAAAAGTCAATCCATCAGAATGTTATAATAAATAATATATATTTTAATTATATATATATATATACATATATATATACATATACACATTCAACATCAGCACACTTAAATGTATAAAGCAAATACCAAGAGATCTGAAGGGAAAGGTTGACTGTATTAAATAACTGTGGGAAATGTCAATATCCTCATAGATACTAATGGATAGAAGAACCAGAAATCAACAAGGAAACAGAAAGCTTGAAAAACGTTTTGGACCAATTGAATTTAACCAGATATATTGCAGAGCATTACACCCTCCAGCATCAAATTATAAATTCTTCCCAATAACACATAGAATATTCCCCAGAATAGACCATATGTTAGGCCACAAATAATTCTTTTTTTTTATTAGTACAAGTTTACAGTAGATGATTACATTTATCATGGGGAACTTGTGTATGTACATAACACATCTTAATTCCTTATGTCCCCTTCCCTTCCCACCCCTCCCCTTCCCTTCAACTCCTGTTCCTTTTCCCATTTGAAAAAGATCTCCCCACTTCCTATTATCTATCCTTTATTTTGCTCTTTATGTTTATTTCAGTTTTCTCATATAAGGGAAAGCACAAAATATTTGAATTGTGTGTCTGATTTATTTAATGCAAAATAATTCTTAACAAACTTATTAAGTTTACAATTATACCAATAATTTTTTCTGATCACAATGGGATGAAATTTAGAATAGCTACAATATATAGAAACCAATAGCAAAAAGAAAGCATATTGTTAACACTCCTGTACCATACACCTATAAAGATTAAAATGGTAAATTTTATTTCTTTTTACAACAATAAAAAAATTTCATAGTATTTAAGCACAGACACTGTGAAGTTATCCAGAGAAAGAAAAAATAACCAAAGGGTTACATAATGAAAACTATATGGAAAAATATATGTATATCAGAACTGAATTAATTCTGGACCCTACTGAATGCTTCAGAAAGGTCAAGAAAAATAACAGAAATTAACAACACATGTAATTTAGTAATGATAGTTTCAGTGGGACAAAGATGAGTTCAAGTGGTGGCAGATTTCAGGATTTGACACACAATTTTCATCTAGTAATGAATGCATTTTAGAGTAAAGGAGATATTTTTAAAAAAGCAAGTAGATATTTTAAATATTTATTTACTGTTGCATTGGTTTTGTTGTCTGATGCATCCGTGCAATTTATTATTTGGCTGCGGATTCGGACTTTTATTCACTTACTGTAAGAGCCAAAACTTGCAGACTTCAAGCAGAGAAATGGTTGCTAAGATCCTCAGGTCTTACTCGTTTTTAGCCACATCAACTCCAGTGACCTTTTAGAAATGTCAAAATGTATGAATTTCTCTGTCTTCCCAAGTTGCAAGCAGATTTCTCAGTATTTTAAAAGCCCGAAAAGCATACTCGGATAGCAGTGCTGGAGCCGCGGGAAGGGTGACGATGAATCAGGCAAAACGCAGGGTCAGGGCAAGGGGAGCAGGGGCGGAAGAACAGCTAAGAGGGGCCGATGGGTAAAAGCTTAATCTCTGCCATTTACAGAAGCAACAGAAGAGATGGACTCAAAGGCCTTACGTAACCATGAGTTGATTTTCCCAGATGATCCAGAGGTATGCATTATTTCTTTTTCATTGCAGTCTTGTGGACGGGTCCTAGAGGCAACAGAAGGAGGTAAGTTTCGCAGCAAACTGGAAAGCAAGAGATGTGAGCAGTTGCACTGGTATGGGGCTTTTGTGCTGCCCCTGTACCCTCTAACAGCTAAGGAGCCAGTGCACTTGGCCTTGCAGCTTTCTTCTGAGAGTCCTGGATGCACTCTGCCATTCCAGGTTAAGCCATGTGTTGGCATGAGGTCTTCTCACTGCGTTCACTATCAGGCATGGCCGTTGTCAGATGATGTAAACACAAAGTGCAGGCTTATGTTAATTAAAATGCAATTATTGCATGTAATTATATTGCAAATTATATTAGTCAGTTGGTTAAAAAATCCAAAATGAACGTTAAACCGTTTGGATAGATAAACAGTGGACTGCAGTGAGTGGGATAAATAGGATGAATGCTCACTTGGGCACAAGACAAAAGGAATTTATTTACCAGAGCAAGTGCAGTAAACTTCCAGAAGCTTGGTGCTGGCCAGGTATAAGGATACCAGTTGTTGAAGCAGAGGTTGATGGAAAAGAATGTACCATGTTTATATATGAATAGGACAGGATCAATAAATACATGATTTCCATTGAAGAAAACAAACATGAAATCTTAAAATAATTGACCTGGGCCGGTGATATACCTCAGCGGCATAAGCGCCTGCCTGGCAAGCGCGAGGTCCTGAGTTCGACTCCCAGTACCCGCATATAAAAATAAATAAATAAATAAAATAAAAATAATTGACCTGGTTCACACAATACCAATTTAAATCACAGTAGCTTCTTCTGAAACTTTACAAAATAGTTCCAAAACAGATACGGAATATAAACGGAAAATAAAAATAGCAAAGCATATTTTATATGACATCTTTTTTTTTTTTTTTTTTTTGTGGGTACCGGGGGGTCGACCTCAGGACCTCGCGCGCCAACAGGCACCCGTGCCGCTGAGCGATATCACCAGTCCCTTTTTCGTATGTGGGATCCGGGAGTCGAACTCGGGCCCTCGCGCTTGCAAGGCAGGCGCTTACGCCGCTGAGCCATCTCACCGGCCCGCAAAGCATATTTTAAATGAAGCTAATTGTAAAATACTCATACGAAAGCATATAAAAAGGTATAGAAAGCCACAACATGGTTTTTCTTACACATTCCCAACATGATGCTTCCTCCTTAGCTTCTAGCTTCTGGAATTATACAGTTACGCAGTCCCAGAAGAGCACATTGCCAGTGGCAAAATAAGTGGCATAGATAATCCTTGCTTCAGAAATTCAGATAAATGAGAGGGGTAACTTCAAATTAATCTGATGTGGCTTTTGAAAAATTGCAAGTTAACCTGAGATTTTTTTTTTTTTTTTGCATTTTAAGGTTTCTAAATGAGAACACATGTATGTTGCCCATATCAAAAATAAGGAAGAAAATACTTATCATAAGTTCTGAATTAATTAGATTTAACTATAAAATTGAATAGCATACACTAAGGCAATATCAGTAATTTATTCTTTCATTCCTTTAAAATATCTTCACTGAGAATATACTGTATATACTATAGTATGATATAGTCTATGAAATTTCATATAAAAAAGAAAAATAAAAAATGACTGTGGAAGAGGGGCTAAATTTGGTAGACCATAGGCAGATTGCTCCCATATGAAAAAGCAAAGAAATGATTTGTGCATCCAGGTTTAATCCTCAAGCTTCTTAGTGATTAGAAACTTTAGTCACTGCCAAGAACAAACTGCTTTAAAATTGGGAGTATCTTTACAGTGTACAAATAGAAACAACTATATTTCAAGTGACTTTGAAAATATGTAAATAATTATTTTCCTCATAGTCTGTTTCTCTTCACACTTCACATTTTTCATGCACATATATCGCACACATCTTAGTGGGGCATGCTCACCACGCCTGGAGAACTTCTAGAACCTGAATGCATCCTGCCCACCTTGTCTCCCAGTAGCAGAAGCTAGGTTTGTTTGTTACCAGATCCATTCCTCTTAGGTCTCCAATGCCTGAACTGGACTTTAGCAGTGCTTGTCTGAATCTGCATTTAACTTCGTTTGGAAAAAGGCAACATGTGGAAGTGTGCATCATAGGCAGTTGGTAAGGGCGGTGGTGAAGAAGTGGGACTTTGTGGGAGTGGCGGGGAGGAGACTCCTGCCTTCCAGTGCTGGCATCATCAGCCAGGGCAGCGCGGGGCGCACCTCAGAGACAGCGGTGCCGCAGTAGGGTTGGAAGGTCCCTCCTGGCTGCAGATTGAGACCCTGATGCTCTCACCCTCCTGAAAATTCTGAAATTTAACTAATATTTCAAACTAAATGAATTGTTTATTGGCAGATTGTTGCTTAAAATTGTTACAGTAGATTCTGTTTCTCACAATTACAATGTCTAATACAATTATAATGTCTAATACATTTTAAAAAAAAAGCACTATAACTGGCCCATCGCCTTTATAGAACCTGGAGCAGGTCCTGGAGGTTTGTCCTGGGGATCATTTCATCCATCAGACTTGGAAACTGTAGCCATCATAATGTCACCACACCAAACAACAGGAACGCGGATCAGTTAATACTGCAAATTTGGCGTGTCACCTCCAGGAAGAAGAATTTGAGCTGCTGCATGATTTTAAGAGAAAAATAAAAGTGGAGGACAGAATTTAGAGTCTTGCATCACAGGGATTGAATCCCAACTTTAACATTTAAGAAAGGCAAATTTTTGCATCTTTAAGTTACTTATCTCCAGGGACCAGTGTACATCACCATAACATGAGAAAATACCAACTAATAGTTGTAAGAATTGCAGGATAATTATTTGTATATGTGCTGCTGAAGTGAGTACGACAGGATAATTATTTGTTCAGTACAATGCTTAGCCCAAAATAAGTCCTTAGTAAATGTTATATATTATAAATTTATAAGATATCATTTAGTATAAGGTACTCTTCAGATGGACAGAATTTCTGAGCATAGAATGGGCTTTCAAATGATAGTGATGTTCATTCACTGCAGATAAATATAGCAAGGGTAATCACCTGAAAAAGATTTAAAGAAGGGATTGTGACATAAGATGGTATAAGATGATATCAAGTTCCCTTGTAACACTTTGTCTTCAAGTGTAATTCCAAGACACAAGACATTTGGTCTCTCTTCATAAAGTGTTTCCTATGAGAAACAAGTGCAGATCTCCCCATGTGGATAACAGAGCAGAAAAATGGCATACACGTTTTTCTCTGAATTCTTTCAACAGCAAATGTTTCCACTAATATGCTCCATGAAATGCTGGCAGCACAAAAAGTCAGGGCTTAGCAAGGCCTCAGACCCGTGTCTTATGGGAGATGCTTTCATATGATCCCATCTTTTTCAAGGTTACAAGCTTCCTATTAATGCTTCAACTTGAGAAATCCTATCTTTATGAAACAAAGCTACAAATGTCCCCTAAAACCCATATATGCAATTCATAAGACTGTCCTGTTTTGGAAAAGATAAATCAATCCTGGAATATGGTTATATCTTTGATGTAATAGAATTCAAATCATAAACATATTTTTGATGTGCAAAGGGAATTGACAATGACAGAAGCAAAATATCATAGAAATGTATGAGCTAATCACGGTATATTGGAAAAAGGACAGAATTTATACATAGAAGGCCAGAATTTAATTCATTGTGTTAAAAGATAATGTCTTTTACTAAGCCACCTTATCTTTGACAAAGGTGCCAAACACATTCGCTGGAAGAAAGATAGCTTCTTTAATAAATGGTGCTGGAAAAACTGGCTCTACACATGCCTAAGATTAAAACTAGACCCATATCTTTCACCATGCACTAAACTAAATTCAAAATGGATCAGAGATCTAAATATTAAAACAGAAACATTAAATCTGCTGGAAGGTAGGATAGGTAAAACACTTGAAGACATTGGTGTAGGCAAAGACTTTATGAATAAAAACTCAACCACATGGGAACTATCCCAAAGAATCAATAACTGGGATCTCATCTTATTAAAAAGCTTTTGCACAGCAAGAGAAACCACCAACAGAGTGAAAAGACAACCCACAACGTGGGAAAAAATGTTTGCCGGCTGTTCCTCAGACAAAGGATTACTATCGAGAACATATAAAGAACTCAAAAAAATCAGACCTCCCAAATTTAAAGACCCACTCCAAAAATGGGCATCTGAGACGAATACACATTTCTCAGATGAAGAAATACTAATGGCAAATAAATATACAAAAAAATGTGCAACATCACTAGTCATTCGAGAGATGCAAATTAAAACAACACTGAGATACCATCTCACCCCAGAAAGAATGGCTACTATAAAGAAATCAACTAATAACAAATGCTGGAGGGGCTGTGGGGAAAAAGGAACCCTTCTTCACTCTTGGTGGGAGTGTCGACTGGTACAGCCACTGTGGAAGTCAGTGTGGAGATTCCTCAAAAACTAGGGTTGGAGGTCCCATTTGACCCAGCTATTCCCCTTCTGGGCATCTTCCCAGAAGAATTAAAAACATCATACCACAGTGATATATGTGCACCCATGTTTATAGCAGCACAGTTTGTAATAGCCAGATCTTGGAAACAACCCAAATGCCCATCAACTGAGAAATGGATAAGAAAGATGTGGTATTTTTATACAATGGAGTACTATTCAGCCATAAAGAAGGATAAACTGGAGACTTTTATAGGTAAATGGATGCAACTCGAGAAAATACTCATAAGTGAAATAAACCGGACGCACATGTGTAAGCATCGTATTGTCTCTCTAGTATGAGAAACTGAAAGAGTAAATAAGATCCAAAATGTACAATAGACACGGTGAACCAAAAAGAAATTGGTCAATAGGAAAGAGAGACTGGAATAGGGAAAAGAAAGAAGGGAAAGGGGAAAAAAAATTGTATATATATATAAGATGGTTAAGATAGATACACTACCAATTTTACTTACTTCATTGAAGAGTAAGGTTTGAGCCAATAATGTTTGGACAATTGAATGCTAATGTCTGGTATCCTGAATAACTAACTTAAAGATAATAATACATAATGCATTGACCATTGTTACCCTCATATTATGTTGTTTTGAAAATTTGTTCTTTTTTTGATTTGTTTTGTTTTTTCTTCTCTTTAAAATAAAATTAAAAAAAAGATAATGTCTTTGAAAATGTAAAAATCACAATTCTCATATAGGTATGAAAATAAAAAAAGATTTAGACTTAGGTTTACTCAAAACTGAGAGAACTAGTAAGATGGTATGGACACTTGAAAAGGTAATTGAAAGAATATTCATGTTTATAAATAAGGAATATTGAAATGAACATGAAAATTGGAGGCAATCCTGGAATCTCCACGGTGTGAGGGGCAGGTCAGTTAGACCTCCACTGGACGGAATTCACCTGTTTATACTCAGGAGTTATATGTCTTTTTAAACTTGCCTACTGTTTCCCATTCTGTGAGACACAAAACAATAAAAACCCTCTCTATAATCAAATACCTTAGAAGTTGTGTTTTAGACACTGCACAGCTTTCTGTTGAAGGAGTTTTTAGCCATTTCCTAAGTAACTATTGCACATTGATGTCATCCAACTCAACCTTTAGCTGATATTTCAATAAATTCTATGTAGTGTTTTGTAGGTGATCAACCCAGTTATGTTTACATATTTCCAATAAGAAAATTAGCTTATGTAATTAAGAGATTATAATTTTTTCTTTAATACCGAAGAGCTTGAGTGTTTATTAAAAAATCCACTATGGAGAGTAAAGAGAATCTCATGAGACAATGTATAGAGCTCCTCAGCTCTTGGACTAGTACACCTTCAAACACTACTCAGGAATTCATCATTAACCACTCAACATTTCATGATTGCTACAGTTTTTGGTGAACTCTGAAAAGGTAAAATAGAATGAATATTACTTATAGATTATAGCAAACATACAAAAACAGAAGAGTACTACTGATATATGCACAAAAGTTGTGATGGTTAATCTTGATTTGTCAACTTGACTGGCTCAAAAGGCTCCTGGAGAATTATTGTAGGGTCACTAAACTCATCCATGAATTACCCCATTGATGAGCTCATAAACAAAGAGGCTATTAGGAGGTTAGAGGGAGTGAGTCATCAGGATGTGACCTTGTGAACTATACCTGGACCCTGGCCCTTTCTTCTCAGGCACTCTTCACCTGTACTCTGCTTCCTGGCTTCCTTGAGTTGAGCAGCTTTGATCCACCACTGCTCCACCATGCCCTTCCACCATGATAACTCTGTGTTGGAGCTACCTGACCATGGACTGAAACCTCTGAAACTGTGAGCCAAAGTCAACTTCTCCTCCCATAAATTGTGGGTCATATTTTATCCTAGTGAGAAAAAGCTAGTACAAACATGGATGAATCACAAAAAATATTAGGATAAATGAAAGAAGTTTATAGATTTATGTGAAAATCTAAGAAAAGGCAAATCTATGGCAAGAGAAGAAACAAGTGATTGATAGGGGCCAGTATGTATGGTGAGGGTGAGCAACTTTATGCCAATGACAGTGGAGAATTTTCCAACTCATGAAAATACTTTATACTGTGTTTGTAGTGACATGTATTTGTAAAACCTATGAACCCACTGCCCTTAAATCTGATGAAATTTTACTGTATATAAATTTGAACTGAACAAAACTAACAACAACAACAAAAAAAAAAAAAACCACGTGATTTAGTTTGAGTCTGTCCCCTTGAGCACTGGGTAAATACATCTAAAATTACTTTTTCTCATTTTTCTTCATACAGTGAAGTTTATGTCAAAATTTTTCTTTGGCGGGGGGTTATCAGTTTTACAGAAACTAGTCAGTTGTTTTTATTGGCTAGATAGGATGTTGAGAAACTAACTTTTTCTAATTCCATTGGTTTCTCCAAATAAAATAGAAACAGTGAGTTTCATTACTGTGTGGGGTTCTGAACTGTTATTATTTATAATCATATTGAGGGTAAAGTTTCCTAAACATATCTAATATTCTCTTCAATACAATTAGATACTTTGTCAATAAAGAAAATATATATCCAACTTGCTGAGTTCCTTCCAAATAAATTCAGATTGTGTGCAGGTGTACGCTTGCCCATTGTTTCTGTTGTTGCCTTGCTTTATATTGATTTTCAGATTATAAATGTTTCCTTTATGGATGCCTTCAGAATGCCTAAAAAGGAGCTTATGTAATAAGCTTTAAAGTGCAGGAATAAGCCCACTTGATGTGGCAACACTGTGTTTAAACTGCATGGCTCTTCTTATGTATCTTCCCTTCCTTTTGCGAGGCAACCTTCCCCTAGATTGTTATGAGAAGCAATTGCCTTTGGCTTCATCCCAGGTGCAGAAGACAGATGAAGACTCAGGCTGACAACATTTCCATTTCCCTGGTAAGGATCACTTATGAAGTGCCTTTAATCATTTATGAGTATGTTTCATTTGCAGCTTGCTACAAACAGTTTGACTCTGCTGAGTTTGACAGCTTTCCGACATTCAGCAAACAGCTGCGATAATAGCCTTGACAATGTCATTTACAAATGAAGCACACCATTGCATGAACAAAGCCACTGATACATTCTAAGTTATATGATAATGGTATGGCAAGTGGTAGGAAAAACAAGAGAGAAGCGAGATTGCCTCACCCTGTTGGAGAGGTGAGTTCCTAGACAGAGGAAAGAATTGCTAAAATTCATCTCTTTACATCGTGTAAGCACCGTGTTCACCAAGTATTCTGAAATGAGGGCTCAAGAAAATTTGGGATGCTTCACCCTTTACTATTACTGTTAAAGCCCACTCCTATTCTTCACTACACATCTTTCACATTACATTGTTTTTGCAACCAGATTTTGAATATAAACTCATAACTCTTTCTATCCCAATGCCTGGCAGAGTATTTTATACATATCATATAATTGACAAATATCTGAATGTATTACTACTCTCTAATATTTCTTTAAATCAGTCAGTAAGCTTTTGAATTTGTGTGTTTGAATTTCTTAAATGTGGCACACATATGTATACATATATGCAAATATGTGTGATGTGTGTGTATGTGTGTGTGTAAATAGCTGCACAATATAGGTGTGTTATAGTATGGTTTTATAAGTTTTGGAGTTAATATTAGTGACTTTGAAAAATAATTTCTAAGTTATTTTAAAAATTCATATGTGAAGCATCAGTTCTGCACATTTTTAGAGTTCATAATAGTGAAATATTTTGAAACACAGTTATTTCTTAATCATGTATTATTTGTAGATGTATTGGGCAGTTTTAGATTTCTCAGAAAAATTGAAAAGAAGATACAAAGATTTCCCATATGTTTCCGGTCCCCACATATGCACAACCTCATCTACTGTAAGCAACCTGCAGAAGTAAAATGCATTTAAGTTTCCTCCACGTTTTTTGATGGCTTAGGCTCCATTTGCAGCAAATACTATTCCACTGTTTGGATATCCTATGCTTCATTTGCCTACTCTGAAGTAGCCATACCCATGCAAAGCCATCTTTGTTACTTCCAAGTTTGACCAATTCTGAATTAGACCATTGTCAACTTCTCTGAGGAGGATTTTAGTGGCTATAAAAACCTTCACTTCCTCTGGATAAAGTTCAAAGAGTATAACTGCTAGATCATTTAGAAAGTATCCCACTTTTAATATTCTTGTATTTGTGTTATTTATTCTTCTGTGCTTATGCTTCCTATTTCATGTGATGAATTTGAAAGCTGAATTCTGTTAACAATAGTGTTTGATGATATTATTTTAAGATAACAAAGTCATCATTCATTTTATTATGAAAAGGTATTTCTAGTACTTGATGTATTGATAAGTTTTGTCTCCTGTTTCCAATTCTGGCTATTTTAGACAAAATGCATTTAGAAAGATACCTCCTTAAAATGATTTACTACAAAATCATATATAATATTAAAAATATAAAATAATATTAATGCACAATGACATAATAAATGATGTGAATAGATAAAACATTGAAACATTATGAAGATGACTATAAAGTTCAGCTATTTTTAATTTTTTAATTTTAAAGAGAAAATATTAAAAATAAAAATAACTATAAACAGAGTTTCAAAACAGGCTAGTAGAACAGTAACAATAATTAATACATTGCATATTGTTATCTTCATAGCATTTATTCAGAGTACAAGATATAGGCATGAAATATTGTCCAAACAATATTTTTAATTGTATAAAATATTCTAGTGTCACATTTTCTACTAAAGACTTTTCTGAATTCATCATTTTATTATATCACTGTGTGTCTATTGTTATGGGTTATTTTTATTTATAGGACAGTATATAAAGTGTTTGATTGTACTAAGGATTCCACTTAGTGTTTTAATAAACTAATTGAATACTCACAATACTATAAAGCATGTACAGTGAACCCCTAAAACTAGTGGGGATTATGTTCCGAGAGCACCTGCAAATTGTGAAAAACCACAATTTTCAGATGTGATCAAAAAGATGCCTATAAATGCCCATTTTATAGTTTAAATACTAAATATGCAATGTCTCCAACAGTTATATAATTTAAATTAATAAAGCACTGTATTACTAGAGCCTTAGAACATGCAGGGTGTTTTGGCGGTATCTTAGGGATCTTAAGGCTCTAAGAAGAATAAAATTGAGAACACTGGAGATAGCTACAGTGGTACAGCAACCTGTTACGATGTGGGAACGCTGGTGTGTCTGCCCCAGATGGGTTATAGGGCAGCAGCCAATCAGCAGCAAGAACTCAATAAAACTCTGGTTGGCTGCTTGCAAACCTCCCAACAATAACGACAAAAAAATTGAGAAGAATATTTATGGTTTTCGTGAAATTGTGGGAGTTTCCTTGAGCAATTAATAGTATTAGTTAGGTTCTAAGGAAAGATCTGCAAACTACTGAGCCTATGAACTCTGAACTGTAACTTCATGGGGGTATACTGTACTTCAGCCGCCTTTTACAGAGGAGAAAATTGAGACCTTGAGGATGAAGTATCTTTGCCAATACCATGCATTTATCGGTAGTGACCTAGGAATTAAACTCAAACCATTTAAATCTATTTTCTTCAATATTGTGCTCTACAATACTTATCTTCTCATTGCCCCATATCAACTTTTTAGACACTGCAGCCAGAAGTATTTTTAAATAAGATGGGAACACTGTCACTCAGCTTTGTGTTACTAAATAAGAATCTGAGATAATCAACTTATGTAGAGGAAAGCTTTATTTTAACTGTTTCAGAGGTTCTCATCCACTCTCTGTTGACCATATTACTTTTAGGTCTCCGGTGAGGCAGCGCATTTTGATGAGAGCACACAGCAGAGCAAAACCACCTGCCCCTTGGCAGGAAAGAAAGCGCAGGAGTAAGGAGGGAGGTCCTACAACTCTGCTCCAGGACACATCCCAGGGGCCTAAGCTCCTCCCCCAGGACCCAGCTCTGTTAGCTTCCACCACTTCCCTGGTGCTAAGGGCTGGGAACAAACCTTTAATTCAAGTGACTTTGGCGGACACTGAAGATTCAAACTATAGCCGTATCAAAAGGAAAAATAAGTAAATGTTGGTATCAATTCAGACTGCTTAGAAAATATCTACAATATAATAGTCAGTGGAATGCAAAATGATCCTAAATGCTATAAATGGCATGTCCATATAACAGCATATATGAGTGGATATTAAAACTGGATTATGTGCAAGAAGGAAAAACACTTTCTTAGAAAGGTGGAAAAATGGGCTTTTTAAAATTCAAATTATTCTTTATGCTGTTTAATCAACTATTCAATAAAAATAATACCCATTCTCTCAAATCCAATTAGCAGGAAGTTTTGACAAGAAAATATGTTAATGCCATTAAAATTCTAAAGATTCTTTCTGACTTTTACATACATAAGAAAAGTATTCTCATGTGTCTTAAGGGTGCATTGTTAAGTTTTTCTAAATTGCAAATTTTTACTTTTGTAAAGTCTTAAAAGTCATCTTAGCAGGCTAGGATGGTGATAAAGCCTCACTTGTTACGACATCCCTAGTACTGTAAGGAACAGCATACATTTAGCTTCAAGTCGAACTGTAATAATCGTTTATGAAGTTAATGTACTAATTACAAGGCAAGTGGAATCTTATCTCCAAGTAAAAGTCTCTGCCGCTGGAGTAAAACGTCCACAGTAACAGTGTTCATTAGCAGGAGCGCTCACTCTGCCTGCAGGATTTGGGCCTAGGTCAGAGACAAGGATGCACTCTGATGTCAGCCGGACCTTGGCAGCCCCTCTCGTCCTACTCAGTCTTGAAGACTCCATCTATCAGTGATAGGAATACCGTTCCTCCCTCACTCCTTGAAGAGAAACGAACAAAAGACTGGAAGAGCGGCCCTTAATAGAGCCCCGGGCACGAAGAAGCCCAGAAGTTTGCCTCTCCCTCTTCCACTACGGCATGACCTGGTCTTCACATACCTGCCTGAGAGGGACCCTGGAGACTTTGTGAATTAAGTACGGAAACAAAAGAAAAGGTTTTTAAATAAAGACTTGGTTAAAGATGAGAGAAGACTTAGGAAATAGGTATTGTGTCCCTTTTACAATGAGAACTAAGGGGGCTTTCTAAATGCGGCCCTTGACTTTTACCATAATAGTACGCTCCTCTTTGGCACAGGGCGCCTTTGCCTGACCATGGGTTCAAACAGACTGTGTTCCCTTATAAGTGTGCCACTTCCTCTTGGCAAGTTTCCTCTGTTAAGAAAAGCTTAATCTATAGAACCTACAGATACTGATAATACTATCCTTCATGGGATTGCTTGGCCATTCACTAAATAACATAGAAGTGCTTTAAAAATCTTAAGCACATCATAAATATTAAGGGATATTAATCACAATGGCACTGGTTGTAATTGAAGTCAGCATTTAAGTCTAGAAGGAAAAGATTGGGATTATAAACTATTAACATCTAGTAAGTCCTTTTATATTCTCCATTGTCAGCATCTGTGGTGAACTCTGCAATAAGATTATAGGGTAATAAAGGATAAAAATGAAGGACTCAGAAAAGTAAAAGAAATGAATTTCCTATGTGGTACAAGAACAGGAGTGGACAGGAGTAGAGAGGTGGGGAGAGAGTGTCCCTAGCCCTGGCTTTCTTCACCCAGTTGTTCATATTTCACAGTTATTGGGGAAATGGCAGGTGTGCTCTGGGCACTCTGTTACTTGCTGAGCAGTCAACAAGGTGAGGCCAGGAAGGCCTTCATTGAGCTAGCTGGACGAGGTAGAGCTGCTAGCTCAACGTTTACCTCAGTGGTCTTCAGTTTCTCTGTATGTCTAAATGGAGACAAATTTCTTCTTTTTACTCATTTCATAGAAATGGTATTTGATAAATAGATGTAACAGATGCAAGAAATGTTTGAAAAATGGTATATATATATATATATATATGAAAAGGACCCACCATTCTGTGGAAAAGTTGACATTTGCAATCAGTGATGTTATCTTTGAACATGAATTGGTATTGACCTCTGGAACTTGAAAGAATTTTTCTTTTGCCAGTAGGGTTTATATTCTCTGCCTTCCTCTATTTGTTTAATATTTTGTTTTTGGAAAGTCATAGTATTCCTTTAGTTTATTCAAATAAAATTCAAAGCAAGCACATAAGTTAATATAAATTCGGAGCACATCAAGATTCCAAATAAGCTAATGAACAACAAACAAACAACCAGTTAATGGATTTATTTCACAAAAGAAAGAGGCACATTAATGTCTGATGAAATCATGTATATCTTTTTTATTTTTTGAGTTTCAAGCATCCTGACCTTAAAGACAGGCAAATTAAAAGAAAAAATCTTTAGAAAAGCTAACGTATTTAACAGCAAACCTGAAATGAATTATTAAGGAAAATCATGGAATACATCATTAACCAACGGGTTTATTACTAAAAACAATAATCACAGTTCCTCAATTTATATAGTGGAGTCTCCTCGCGAAAGTCAACATTCTTGAGGATTCATGCACAGCGACTACCTAGGATAATACTAGGGGAATATTTTACAATGTATACTACACTAACAGTGTGTTTTAAGTCTCTGTCATCACGTAATCTATTGCACAGAATATATTCTTCATATATCATAAGCAATATTTTGAGGCTCCGAAATAAATTGTGTATTGGACTTATTTCTCATTCTATCCTTAGGGCTACCTCACCCTTGATATTGGGTCCTGCCAGCAATGCTTAAATTCAAAATTGCTATTTATACATATAAGATGTACATCTAAATAGCCAACATGGCAACAGTGATAAGCCCACATTAGCCTCCAATTACATTTACATTTCAATTATAGGAGCGAATCGTGGGCAGCTGGGAATTACAATCTATGCAAATAGAAATGTGAAGGATATCACATAAAATCATAATTACATGACTTAAGAAATATCTTTTTCCTGTATTTAGGAAATTATGGGATGCTGCAGGTGATTATGAGTTTATACTCTAAACCAACAGCCTGGCTCCTTATACACCTTGGTTCTTCAGGAAGCATGGAATTTAGGTAAAAGGAAAGGTAGCCAAACAAGTACTGCTGTGCTGTCAAATAGCAAAGTGTTAGGTATTCAAAAATTACAAAACTGAAAAGCATTAAACACTCATTTGACTACTATCTCTCTATAACTTTCCCTCACTAGCAATGAATATGATTAAATGTACCTAAAAGGACTTAAAATAATTAAAGCACTGTATATCACATTTAGTTTCTTTGCAAAATAAACTCATACACAGATTAGCCACTTAAAGGCATAGTAAAATATACACATCATTCTCTATGCACATCTTGGAATTAGGAAGCAGCCAAAATTGTAAGAAATCAAACTAAGATCTAATTCAGAAGTTTGACTTAAAATTTTGGGTCTCCAGATATTGGGAATAACAAAGTAAAAAAAGATAGAAAGATTTTGTACTAAAGAGTCTCCTTTTGGGGTTTAGAAGTTTTCTTCACCTTAAGCACATCTCAGGTAAGTGCTGAGTATGAATTTGTTTTGTCAATAGTTGAGAAGTAAGCCCTTTGGTTTGAAGCTCATGAGAAGGTTTTAATCATCCACCACCATCTCAGTATGTACTATCTATCAGCACCTACTTTAGCTGTTTTAAATACATCATCTCATCCTTTATTTAGACTTTTCTACTCGATTCTTCCATTTCAGTCTGAAAATATAAATATAATCAATTCCTTGTCATTGAAATGAAACAGTATGTATTAGATATATGAGAAGAGGAGATAGATACTATATTATTGCTATTATTTTTAGGTACAATATATTTTACAGCATAGAAAATGTAGCAATAGCTTTCTGTGACTAAAAGGATGTACTTGAAGTAGGTGTCTATGTATTATGGAAGAAAAGTTTGGGCCTCTGTCCTGCAGCTACTACAGGTCAAGCAGGTGAGAAATGACTTTGATGTCTGTATTAGGCCTACATGTTACCATGCATCTCATGCAGGTTGCTAGGCTGAGGTTCAAATGGAGAGGCACTTAACTAAAGAGGAGGTCTTGCAGCCAGGTGATGATTTTACTCCTGTCATAATTTTTATTTTTAAATTAAAAATTAGATAAAATTCACATATCAAACAATTCACCAGTTTTATGTATATAATTCAGTTGTTTTTAATACATTCAAAAAGTTTTGCAACCATCAGCACTAACCAGTTTCAGTATATGTACACCTCCCCAAAAAAGAAATTAGCAGTATTCCCATTTTACTGTACCCTCTGCCCCTGATAATTACCAGGTCACTTACTGTCTCTACAGATTTGTCTATTTTGGACATTTCATATAAATTGAGTCATACATTATGAGGTCTTTTGTATTAGGCTTTTTGACTGACCATAATGTTTATGGGATTTGGATTTACTGTTTGATTAATCGACAAATAAAAATTGTACATATATATTTATGGTATTCAACATGCCAACCTAACATATGTATGAACTGTAAAAATGCTAAATCAAGCTGCTCAACATAGACATTGTATATATTTATGGCATACAACATGCCAATTTAAAATTTGGAATGGCTAAAGCAAGCTGTTCTACGTATACATTATACATTATGGTACGCTTGTGGTTAAAATACTTACAAATCTACTACTATGAATTGTGAAGTACACAGTGTTTTGTTATTAACCACGGTCACTATGTCATACAATAGATCTCTTGAGCTTACTGCTCCTATCCAGCTGAAATAGTGTATCTTCTGACTCACATCTCCCCAACCCCACCACTGCCCAGGTTTTGGTAACCGTTATTTTACTCTGTATTTCTGCGCTTTCACATTTCATATGTAAATAAAAACAAGTGTACCTTCTGTACCTTATTTATTTTACTTAATATAATGTCCCTTGTTTTCATACGTGTTGTCACAAATGACAGAATTTCCTTCTGCTTTAAAGGGTAAATAGTATTCCACTGTGCTTATGCATCAAATCCTCTGTATCCAGTCGTCACTGATGGACAGTTGGATCGATTGCATACTTTGGCTTCTGTTAATAACGCTGTGGTGAACAGGAAGGTTCAGATGCCATTTTTAGATATTGATTTTACAACCTTTGGATACCTACTTAACTGTTGGCTGGCTAGATCATTCAGTAGTAGCATTTTTAGTTTTCTAAGGAACCTAACATCCGTACTTTTTAATGCTGTACTAATTTATGTATCCACAGAGTACAAGTGTTCTTTTTCTCACATCCTTGCCAATATTTGTTATCTTTTGTCTTTTTGATGATAGACATTCTAAAAATAGTGGAAGGTAAAAACTTAGATTTTCCTGATGTGAGTGACATTGAACATCCTCTCATATACATATTATTCATTTGTCTATCTCCTTGTGAGCAACATCTATCCAGGTACTTTGCCTAAGGTGCCTTTCTTACTAGTGAGTTGTTTGAATTTCTTACACATATTGTCTCCCTATCAGATCTATGGTTGGAAATATTCTCTCCCATTTCATAAGCTGTGTCTCTGCTCTAATAGTTATTTTATTCACTGTACAGGAGCTCTTTAGGCTAACGTAATTATATTTGTCTATTTTAGTTTTTGTGGCCTGTGCTTTTGTGATCATATCCAAAAACACACTTGTCCAAACCAATATCAAGTAGTTTTCCCCTATATTTTTCATCTAGTAATTCTGTAGTTTCGCATCCTGTACCTAAATCTTCAATCTATTTTTATTTGATTTTCACATGTAGTGTAGGATGAGGACTTAATTTCACTTTGCACATGGACATCCGGTTCTTGTGGCACCATTTATTGAAGAGGTCATCCTCGCCCCATTGTGTGTCCCTGACATCTTTGTCAAAGATCAGTTGACCATATATATGTGCATTTTTCAGTGTCCTGTGCTTCTTTAATCTGCACATCTGTTTTATGCCATCTCTATGTTGTTTTAATTGACATAACTTTGTAGTAGGTTTTAAAATCAGATAGTGTGATGCTCTGGCTTTTTCATTTATGTTCAACTTTCTTTTGGCTATTTGGCTATTTTGTGGTTCCAAAAAATTGGATTTGCCTGACGTGAGAGACATTGAACATCCTTTCATGAATTTTAGGGCTTTATTTTTCTATTTTTGTGAAAAATCATTGGAAGTTATTATAAAGATTGCATTGAATTTATAGATTGCTTTAGGTAGTATGGACATTTTAACAATATTAATTCTTCCCATCCATGAACATGGGACATCTTTTCACTTGCTTATGGTGTCTTAAATTGCTTTCATGAATTTTTATAATTTTAAGTTACAAGTCTTTCACCTCATTGGTTAAATTTATACCTAAGCATGTTAGATTTTGGTAGCTATTATGAGTAGGGTTTTTTTCTTGATTTCTTTTTGTTGAATACTTAATTTAAAATTACTAATTTTGTATTGAGTTTGTATACTACAAATGTACTGAATTTATCAGTTCTAACAACTTCAGTGACTTTTTGAAGTTATCCATATGTAGAGTGATTTTATCTGCAAAAAAAAATAATTTAACATTTTTCTTTCTAATTTTGACCCTTCTTTTTTCCTGTCTTTCTTGCTTCATTCCTCTGTCTAGCATGCAGAAATGTGTTGAATAGAAATAGCAAGAGTGAGCATCCCGGTCTTCATGAAGTGAAGTTGGGCATAACCAGTCACTAGGGAGATACAAATAAAAGCCAGAATGAGATATCAGTTCATAGTTACTGGAATGTCTATAACGACAAAAGATAGCCACTAACAAATGTCAGTGAAGATGCAGAGAAACTGAAATTTACATACTTACCTAGAGAAAAATGTAAAGTGCTACAAGCACTTTAAAAGTGGATAAATTCATCAATAAGAAAGAAGTTTATTTATTGATGGGGGCTGAGAGGAGGAATGCACAGTCATGGCATAATGAGTATGGTTTCCCTTTGGAGTGCTGTACATGTTTTGGAACTACACAACATTATTAATGTATTAAATGTCACTGAATTATGCGTTTTAAGGTGGTTACCTTTATGTTATGCAAATTTCACCTGAAATGCTAATTGATTCCATTTTCTCTTTGGATTATTTGAAATGTCTATGTATTGACTAGACATTGGCCAGGATATTGTTAATGTTAACTTGATTGATAATTGAATGCTTTTGTTAATTAATTTCTAAATGTCAAACTGCTCTTGTACACCTGAAATAATTCCACTTCATCATGTTTTTCTACCCATTTTATACATGAATGCATTTTATTTGCCAATAATATCTTAAAGTTTGTCATTATGTGGAGAGATGTACTAAAGTGTTTGAGTATAATTATTATGGATTTGTGTGAAAGCTCTGCTTTTGTGCATTTCAATTTTTCTGTATATTGGGATATATAATGTGTATATATGATATATTATAATAAATATAAACTATATATGTATGTGTTATGTGCATGGATGATATAAAAGGAATACATATGTGTATACTACACAAGAATAATTTTCCTACTAGGAAATACAAATATTTTAAGTGCAGAGTTAAATTAGTTTTGACAAATATATAAAGCATTTATGAATTTGTTACCATAACATCAAAACTGCTACATCTCTTTGCCCTTAGAAAGTGGCCTAAAGTGGCCCATGTTTACTAATCAATTGCAACAATACTTCATCCTCAAATGATCAATGCTTTGCTTACAAACAATACTTCTTTTTTCTAACTCTGAGCAAAACACTTCAAAAGAAGTATTTTTTTCCAGTGTTATAAACCATAGTTCTCTGTGGACCCCTTTTTACTTGCTTTTCTGAATGTCGTGAGAAACCTAGAACGGCCGTGTGACAGGTTCAGTTTCTGAGTTGAGTGGTATAATTTATAGTCTAGAGGTGGAAGCATTCCTCCCTTGAGTGAATAAAACATCTACCTAAACAGAGCACAGACGTGTAGGAAATGGGGGGGGCGCAATATTTTGAAAGTAGGTCAATAGATGAAGTAGAGTAATAGGTTTCCTCTAGCCCTCAATCCCATTTATTTCTTTTTTGAACTCCATATTTAGGAGCATATGTATATATATATATATATATATATATGTATATATTTCCAAGCCAGAGCTATAATGCAGCATAGAAGACAGTATCTTCCAAATCAGTACAGATTGTCAGTTAATTTTGCAATTTGCACTGTAGTTAAATCTACAATAAAGCATTTTAATTTTTCAAAACACTAACATATGATGGTAATTATTTAAATGTATCAAATTCTAATTATATGGCAAGCACAGTTCTTAGAACTTTCAAAGGTTAATTTATTTAATCCCACAGCAATCCTGTGCATAGTATACGTATAGTCTTCTGCAGATGAAAAAAAAAAAGTCACAGAGAGGTAAAATGAGTGGCTCAGAGTACACAGCTTGTAAGAGTTAAGTTACTTTAGAAGGCCAAGTTAGGTGGAATTAACTATTATTTTAAAAGTCTAATTTGAAACCAAATAATCTTTTTCCAAAATGCATGCTCTTAACCACTATTCTTTTCTCCAGTATTACTCCTTAAAAACATCAATTACTTTCAAGATCTTTACTCCATTTCTCTCTTCGAGCATGATGTCAAATAACTTGGTCACAATTATATTATATAGAATACCATGCAAAGAATATGGCTGTCAGGCTTGTAAGGGGCAGGACAAAGCTGCTCGTGAAATGGGAACTGCAGGATTTGTATGAGACAAAATCCTGTACATACCTCAATTTAGTCATGGTGTGATACGAGTCAAAATCAAGCCACTGACCAGGGGGATAAAATATGGGTGCTATGCACTTTATTGTCCTAGCAAAAACTATTTTTACAGGAAAAGACAATAAATGAGTTAAATATTTTAAGAGACTTCAGAGAAAATAGCAAGAACATACATGCAAAAATCCTCACTAAGATACTGAATGCAGAAAATAAGATAAGAATGCAGCAAATCATCAAGAAAATTATGCACTATGACCGAGTAGGATTCATCCCAGGGATGCAGAAAAGGTTCGACGTATGCAAATCCGTAAATGTAGTACACCACATTAACAGAACGAAGGACAAAAACCACATGATCATCTCAATAATGCAGAAAAAGCATTTGACAAAGTCCAACACCCATCTATGATAAAAAAAACCCTACAGTAAATTGGAATAGATGGTCTTTATCTCAACCTGATAAAAGCCATCTATGACAAACCAATTGCCAACATCATACTAACTGGTCAAAAACTGAAAGCTTTCACTCTAAATCAGGAACAAGATAAGGATGTCCATTATCACCACTCCTGTTCAATATAGTTCTGGAAACATTAGCCAGAGCCATTAGACAAGAGAAAAAAATAAAAGGATAGGAAAGGAAGAAATTAAATTATCATTATTTGCAGATGATACTCTGCATAGAAGACCCCAAAAGTTTTCTAGGTTTAAAAACCAAATTCAGTAGTGTAGCTGTATACAAAGTCAACACTCAAAAATCAGCACCATTTCTGTACATAAAAAACAAATTCACTGAGAGAGAAATTCAGGAAACAACACCTTCCACAATAGCATTCAAAAAAGTGAAATACTTAGGAATCAACCTAATGAAGGAAGTAAAACTCCTACATTGAAAACTACAGTACTCTAAAAAAGGAGATCAAAGAAAACATTAGAAAATGGAAACATATCCCCTGTTCTTGGGTAGGAAGAAGCAATGTAGTGAAAATGGCCATACTCCCAATTTTTTTATACAGATTTAATGCAGTGTCAGTCAAAATACAAATAGCATACCTCATAGAATTAGAGAAATAGTGTGCCTCATAGAATTAGAGAAAATAATCCTAACATTCCTTTGGAACTAGAAGAGACCTAGAATAGCAAAAGCAATTCTGGACAACAAAGGCACGGCCGGGGCATCACAATCCCTGATCTGAAATTATACTACAAAGCTACCTTGATAAAAACAGCATACTATTGGCAATCAAACAGATCCAAGGATCAATGGAACAGATTAGAAGATGCAGGAACAACTCCAAACACACTCAGCCACCTCATCTTTGACAAAGGGGACAAACACATTCACTGGAAGAAAGATAGTCCCTTTAATAAATGGTGCTGGAAAAATTGACTTTTCACATGCCAAAGATTAAACCAGACCACTATGTCTCCCCATGCACTAAACTAAAATCAAAATGGATCAAAGATATAAATATCAAAACAGAAACACTAAATCTGCTGGAAGAGAGAATAGGTAGGACACTTGAAGACATAGGTGTATGTGAGGACTTTATGAACAAACCCCAGTTACACAGAAAATATTAAAAAGAATTGATAACTGGGATCTCATATTAAAAAGCTTTTGCACAACAAAAGAAATCACCCACAGAGTGAAGAGACAGCCCACAGAGTGGGAAAGAATTTTTGCCAGTTGTTCCTCAGACTGAGGACTAATATCTAGAATATATAAAGAACTCAAAAAAATCAGAACCCCCAAATTTAAAGACAAAACCCAAAAATGAGCCTCTGCAATGTATGGACACTTCTCAGGTGAAGAAGTACAAACACCTAATAAATATATAAAAAATGTTCAACATCACTGGTCATTCAAGGGATGCAAATTAAAATGACATTGAGTTTCCATCTCATTCCAGAAAGAATGTGTATTATCAACAAAGCAATCAGTAACAAATGCTGACAGGGTTTTGGGAAAAAAGAATGATTCTCATTCTCCACTGTTGGTGTGAGTGTAGATTGGTGCAACCACTGTGGAAATCAATGTGGAGATTCCTCAAAAAACTAAAACTAGAGGTTCCATTTGACCCAGCTACACCTCTTCTTGGTATCTTCCCAAAAGAATTAAAAGCATCATACACAGCGTTATATGCACATCCATGTTTATAACAGCACAGTTTGTAATAGCTAAATCTTGGAAACAGCCTAAATGCCCATCAACAGGTGAATGGATAAAGAAGATGTGGGTTTTTTTTTTTTATAAAATGGAGTACTACTTTGTGATTAAGAAGGATAAACTTGAGACATTTCTAGTGAATGGATGCCTCTTGAGATCATACTCTTAACTGAAATAAATCAGATACACATGTTGGTATATCACATTGTTTCTCTGGTGCAAGAACCCAAAAGGGTAAATAAGGATCCAAATATATAAGAGATATGGGGAAATAGGAAGAAAATATTCAGATGGGAAGGGAACAAGGGAGAGGGGCAGGGATAGGATGGAAGAAAGGGAAAATTAAAAAAAAAGAATAGAAGGAAAAATGGAAACAAATCTTTTGTAGATAAGGAGGGGAAGAGAGCTTGAAGGGAGTGGAGGGGATTGGGGAAAAAGCAAGCATCAAGATATATCATGTAGAGGTACAACTTCCCTATGATGAACATGATCATTATGTATATCTAAAATGTACAAATAAAATTAATTAAAAAATAATTATTTTAGAACACTGCCCTTAAATATTATTTGTACTGAGCAACTGAGACCCATTTTTACCATCATCAGATAGCATCTCAGTCATGTTGGGTGTTTCCTACATAAGATCCTATTAGGTCCAAAATGGCAACTCCGATGCCACCAGAAGTCGGTAGCACCTTACCAATATTAATCCCTTTTTCTCACATGAAGATTGTCCTCTTCTCCTGGGCCCCATTTTAAAATGTCAGCTTTTCGAGTTACCCTTTGAAAGATTTAGTAAGAAGCACAAAAATGTAGTATATGTTGTTTTGAAAATGAGAAATGAACCATGAGGCATCATGAGGGTAGGATTCATAAATTTCTTCTTTTACAGAAAGGAAGTATATTCCAGGCTGCTAAAGAATTAAAGATTCTTCTGTAATGGTTAAGTAAGGCAAATGTTACTGTAAGAAATTTAGTGCTAGAAAAATATTCACCATCTTACAGATTAATAACAGGTATAATTTACTTCGCACTCACTATACACCAACTAAGATACCAAAATTTTATATGCACTGGCTTCAATAATAATCTTATAAAGACAATTCATTTATAGCCACATACTTAACTGTAATTGTGTATTACACTTACACACTTGTACATTTAAAAAATGAACAAATGTGGGTTTGAGACTGATGAATTTTTCATTGTCACTCAAGTATAGACTTGAGAAATAGTACCCAAAAGACACAAATCTGATGTTTCCAGTCTTTTCATGCTATTACCTTAACTGTGATTTCTCTGAAATTTTTGTTTTGGGCGGTTGCTTCTAAAATATGTAGATACTATTTTGGAAAAAGTGGATTGGGGTAAAAAAATCACTTAACTTTCAGCTATAATTTTTATTTCATCAGCCTAAAATGGAGACCTAGTCAAAATAACCAGTAAAAGACTTTCCACTCAAATATTAAAATTTAATCCATACAAAAATGTTTATCCAAGGACATAATTATACAAATAAATAAATTAATATGTGGGTAAGGAGAGACAACTCTTCCTTATACAACTGTCTAATAAAGGTATAAAAAAGAGGAAAATAGAGAAACAGCAGTAGGCAAATACAACAGTACCAGGTGTAGAAGGCAAATCATTATGGCTACTAATACTACATGGACAAAGTTGGTAAATAGACGGCATGTGCAATATATTAAAATATGCCACTTAAGATACCTACTATAAAAGGAAAGATAATAATTTCATGGTGGAGAAGTCTGACACACATCACCTTACACCAGTGAGTACAGTAAACTTCATTAGTACAAAGATATAATAGCATTATTAATTTATTGATATGATGCACAAAGAAGGACATAGCATCATTGTTGAAGTAGTCTTGCCTATGTGTGTAAAAATCAGTAGGGATCAAAAGTGCCAACTTCACAAAAGCATGGAAAAACTGAGGAATCTATATTGACTACAAGAGACAAAATAGAAATAACACCTAAATGTAACGCGGGACTCTGGATGTGATCCACAGCAGAAAAAGGACCACAGTCCTGGATTAAAACTCATCACTTGATGAAAACTCAAAATCAGTTTATTCTTCAATTGATGAAAACCCAAAATCACTTCATTTTCTTGATGAAAACTCAAAATTGGTTTATTGTTTAATTCATAATATCATATTTATGTTAATTTTCTGCTGTTGATGATAGTGCTATAGCTAGCTGAGATATTAACAGGTAACTTACATAAGAGAATTCTTTGAACTCAATCTGTATTCTGTAAATCTTAAATCATTTCAAAAATTGGTAAACAAACAAAAGGCTATGAATTCATCAAAATAAATCTTAGTGGATATGTGGAGATGTACCTTGTTGCCCAGTCTGAAGAATCATATTTGCAATATGCCCACTGAATATTTTCTGGCCATCTAGCATTGATTTCCTCATGTAACCCTCCAAAGGATCCAGGAAGTTAAACACCATTACTTACCCATTTTAAAAAGGTTGATAGCGTTTCCTTGACAAATTTCAAAGGATGTTTCATTTTACATAATCCAAAAGTATAAGCTCTTCTTCTCACACCATTTTGCCTCATGCTCACACATGCCTATTGCCAAATAGCATGATTCAGATGTTAATTTCTGACCTATTTTGAAAGTACATGGTTAAAGAATACAATCTAGAGTAGTAACAGTAACATTTGAAGCTTAATTTTGGCATTCAATTCATTGGATCTTCTCTCAGTCTACCTCATGTGATGGTTTAGATGAAGATTCTGCTTGCGTCTTAGAACTACTGAATCAGGAAAACTCTCAGATAGGATCTGGGAACTGGTATTTATAATAAACACCTGGAATAAGAGCACCTAACATGGGTGCCAATTTCCACAATGCCCAATAACAAAGGAAATTGAGCCATGTCCCATGGTCCGTGGCCACTCTTCTGCCTGTTTTATCTCACCTGACTTTGAACTGCACACCCAGCGCTGTTGAACATTTCACTGCTGAACTGATGTTTTACCCACAAATTACAGCTGATTCTCACCACCTAAACTACTTTAAAGCATTTTGAGGAGTTGTCCTTGATTTACATTCTTCTTCCAATCATTTTGTGTGAACACCTCGCTGGATTCAGCCCTTCCTAAAGAACATTATTACTACACAACCTTGAAGTCGATGGCATTGACATGTCTGTATAGTCAGTCTTAAATGGAAGCTCAGTGTGAATTTTACGTGCCCCAAATCATCCTGGTTTGATTAGAATTGTGCTGACACTCAACATAAAGAACCATGCAGTATTGAGATCATATTCCACAATCTTCATTGAGATTGTGTAAGATTAACAGAATGGTAGCCACTTTTTAGGTTTCTGTATTTTGCCAAGCTCTATGCTATGAAAAATACATTGATGAAGATCATGATGTTAATTATAAACTATATATAATTTTATCCCTAATGATAACCAGTCATCTCTTCAGATATCCCAGTATGACCCAGTATGTCTACACAATATTTTTACTGGATATTATCATTCACAGAAACTCAGTCTTCAATTATTTTGGAAATTGATTAAATACAAGTTTGTTCATCGCTGCCCTTTAAAATTGTCTAGGTGGTTAGCAAATGAAATCAGCGAGCAACATTTCTTCCTTTATCTTGTTTGGAAGATTAAGAGACCACCCAGAAATATTTTTTCATTAATAAGACACTAAGTGAAAGAAGTTTTGGTATCCTGTTTGTGTGTTTTAATCACAGAAAAACATGGAAGGTTGAAAATTAAATCAATTTCATTTGGAAACAATTCTGAGTTAAGGGCTTTAATTTTGTGAGTATCTACTTCTCTGCCTCTCATTCTCACTGTTATTCATAACTTAAGTCCTTTCACACTCCCTTGCTTTCTCTTCAAAGGAAAACTTTTTTTTTTCCAGAAAATAAATCTAACAAACATATGTATTTGCATGGTGTCTTATATCACATTCTTTCTGATAAATGATTTTTTGGCACCCATCAAACCCATATACCCTATTTAAAGCTGAGAACTTTTGGAAACCTGCAGTGTGACAGAGACCATAAAGATCTTCTGAAAGGTGCTATCATATCAAATGTCCTTTACTTTATAACGTAGAGTTCACATATGATAAATTTGCACAGTTTAAATGTTCATCTCAATGACAATGGAAAAATACAAGCACCAGAGTAATCATCACCTCTAACAAAACCAGAGCATTTAAAAACATTTGATAACAGTGTTATACCTACCATTGTCATGAGGACTGCAAAATGAAAGTTGTCAGCCTAGATCACAATAAGGAAGGTAAAATTATTTTTTTTCAATTGTGATATTGATATTGTAGTATTATTAAATTGTAGTCTAACCTTCAAAAGTAACTATATGACATTCCATGTTTCACAAGACATAGGCATTGATAAGATATATACAGATCTTCTCTCTCCATTTGCATAAAGATAATATATCTTCCTTTTCTTAAATATTTAATAGTTTCTAAAAAGGTCTGAAATATACTTAAAATCCTGACCCAAGATCTGTATTTGAGCTTTCCCATGATCATCTTCCATCCCTCTCATGTCAAGAATAATTACATCAGAACAACACTAAAATTGCACAAATTATAAATATAGATAGAAAAGAGGTGAAAATAAATGTTTTATAAAGCAGCATAAGATTTAAAAGGAACTGCATTTTCATTTGTGAACATTAAATGAGTCAAATATGAGAGACATATTGAACAAAATTCAATTCTCTCAGTTCGCAAACTGAGGTAGAGGACAAGTTGAAATACAGTGTTCTCACTATAAATCTGGTACTAGTACCATTACACTAAGACACTCCAGTGGAAGTGTGAAAATCATGTCTCTAGACTTCTCCTTGAAAATAAGCATACATGTAATTGATTTATTTAGGCTTCATCATGAACTTACTTTGTAGTACACATTAATGTTTCTTTCTCTCAGCAACTATGGTTCAAAGATTTATGGATGCCAGTAGGAAACATGAAACACCTGGGTCAGAATCAAAGGACAGTTAATTACTCACAGTAAGAGAAGGATCCAGAATACCATCATTGTTTGCTGAAGTTCCCCATACCCCAATTTGTATAAGGCAACACAAAAAGGGTCAGAAGATACCTAAATATACAATGAGTTGTTACAAAAGAAGAACTTCAGGTCAGAAAATGCAAATATTTTACAATGAGGTGCAAGAAAATATAACAAAATTTTCTGTAGACAAAAATTAATAATTTTATTAAACTGGATAGAAAACTTTCTTGCTGTTCTGGAGAAAGATACAATCTTTATCTTTTAAGACTGGTTGGATTATAAACATTCATGAAAGACCATCTTTGTTCACAAGATATGTAGAAAAAAATCATGGAGAATTGTATCCCAGCCTAGCCCATCAGAAAATAAAATGGGCTGTCAGATCAACATAACCAATTGTTTTCAATACACAGCAATATTTAACATAAACTTACATATATATATATATATATAGACATCCTTTTTTGCATGCATGAGTATATATATACACTTTATATATCTTTATTATAATATTTATATCATATGTATTTCATGTATCATATGTATGATATGTATAAAACTTCTTAACACGTATTATGGGAATGATATGCAATTCCATACTTGGATTTTCCATATATATATATATATATATATATATATATATATATACATATATAACATATATAAAGAAAATAATAAGTAGTATATATCATAACAGAGAGTATATGTACATATTACATATAAATAACATAATGTACCATAGAATATATGTATATTATATGTATATTGCATGTGTGTATGCATGTATAATGCATATGTGTACATATGTATGTGCGTGCATATATACTAATGTATATATTATACATTGGTACCTATTATATCCATTACTACATACATTAATACATTATGTATATATCATACATTAGTATACATACATTTTAAAAATACATACATATATATGGAATGATTCAATTTGAAGATACATTGGTGCTTTATAAACAATCTCTGTCTTCTCTGCACAGCTGTTCTTGTCAAAAAACAATTATATCAATTATTTCTAATTATATGATTTTCAATGACCACAACACTCAAATTCATTAAAAAAAACAAATTTTGCAGCGTGCTGTGAAAACAACATCCACGTTAGTAAAATGTCACCTGCTCAGCAGTCCAAAAACACATTAAAATTAAAATGATCATGTGAACTGTCTGCTCTTGTCAACAAGATTGAATTTTGAAATAATGTAACACATGTCCAATTAGGTAATGAGCATGAGCTAAATGAAGGAAAAACAATTTAACTGTGGACTTACAGACCATGAAAATGAGCGATGTACGCAGTGTCACACTTACTTATGCATAATTGGATTGAACATGAGATCATCTAATCGACAGGATTTTTGACCCCCAGGAATTGCAGAATTCGTATGTAATCACTCAAGAAAATAAAGCTTCTTTCTCTCTCTGCTATTGTGAAGCAGAGCAACAGGAATTAAAAGTCCATCGTCATAATTTTCTTGCGTTTTCTATTTCTAAGAAGACAGAGTATCTACTGTCTAAGCACCTACTCAGTGGCAAAAATATTGTATACATTTTTGTTTTTTATGCTCACAATACTTTCTGAGATAGTGTTATCCCTGAAACTAAGATTTTGGGTGCTTAGTAATGCAGAATTAGAAGCTGTGACATTCTCCCAGCTGCATATAGCCTTTCTTCTCAAGAAAATTGGCTTCATTCTTAACTGTTTCCAGCACTCTTGTAGGTAGCATATAAAATCTTTAAAAAATACTTAGAAAAATATTTCAATTTAGTTGCAATGGGGTTGGTGAAGAATAATAGCCAACACAGACACACTAACTCTTCCTTAGGTAAAATTACTTATACACTTGCAGCAAACACCTGTTAAAAATGGCAATGAGGCTGTATTAATACAAAAGAAACAAAAGCCAAGGCCAGGTTGGTGGGTAAGTATGATGTGTACTGAAGAGAGTTATGGAGGGTTCTACGCTGAGTTATGAGTTTATGTGTTCTCTATTGCTGTCGTAGCAAATTACCACAAAATTAGAGGGATCAATAAATTGATACAAAGTTGGAGGGATAAATAAGAAGTCTGAATCAGTCACAGTAGGCTAAAATCACGATGTATACAGGGTGTAATTCTTTCTGTAGACCCTTGATGAGATTTGTTTCCTTGTCTTTTCCACTAGATGTGGCTCCCATTGGTTGATCCATGAGACCCCTCTTACCCTGGGAAAGTCAGCAATTGTAGATTAAATTCTCTTTGCTTTTCATCACTGCAACACACTTCTCTGCTTTCCTTTTTCACTGTTAGGACCTCATGTGACCTAAATGTGGTCAAACCAGAAAACCCAGAATAATCACTTTATCTGAACTTTAATCACATCTATGAAGCCCTTCCTGTTATGAAATCTAACATATTCACAAGTTCTCAGATTAGAATATGGACATTTTTGGTGGGGACATTATTTCACTGAGCACAGTGAGGAAGGAACACAGATTGTCAAAGTAAATGAATACAAAAAAAAAAAAAAAAAAAACCAACACCAAACTGTGTGTTTCCTAGAAGATATTCACTTCAAAAATAAATATTCATAGAAGTAGAGAATAGGAAAAGGGCTCTCAGAGGCTGGGAAGTGGGAAGAGGGAGATATTTAAGGGCATAAGGGTGTAGATTGATAAGAAGAATAACAATATTCTGTACCATAGTAGGGTGTCTAGCGTTGAAACATTTAATTGTATGTTTCAAAAGAGTTAGTAATGAGGATTTCTCAGTGTTCCCAATGTGAAGAGATGACAAAGGTTTAGATGAATTTGTCAATTTTTCAGAGTATATATATATATATATATATATATATATAGAGAGAGAGAGAGAGAGAGAGAGAGAGAGAGAGAAAGAGAAATATCATGCTGTACTCCATAAATATGTATAATTATGTTTCAATTAAAAAACTAAAAAATAAAGATGTAGGTAAAAAGTAAAGGGAAAATGAAAGACATCCTGTGCAAATACTAATCAAATAGTATTCAGACAAAGCCTCCTTCAACACAAAGAAAGATATCAGGCACAAAAATTTGTTGCTTTTCCAGGAAGCAGACCTAAAGACATATGCAACTAATAGAGCATCAAGATACATGCATCAAAAGGGTTTAGAACTACAAGAAAAATACAAATCACTATTATAGTTGAAGGTTTTAATGTATCTATAAGTAGTCGACAGTTCAAGCAGGCAGAAAATCAGTAGGGATATAGTTCCAATGGACAGCACTTATAATTCATTTGATCTAATTGATATTTATAGAATATTTCATCCAACAACAGTAGAATACACATTCTTCTCATATACATGTGGGACATTCACAAAGATAGATGGTATTACAGGCTATAAAACATATCATCAAATTGCATACACTAATAAATAATAAATGGGTGAGAAAACAATCTCAATAAAAGCTTGAAAAATACACATACTTTGAACTAAGTACAAATTAAAACATATCTTATCAAAATTTTGAGATGTAGCGAAAGCAATACTTGGATGGAAATTTATAGCAATAAATGTATATATTAAAAAGATCTAAAATCAATCTAAACTTCCTCCTTCAGAAACTAGAAAAAGAACAGCTAAGTATAAAGCAAACAGAAGAATGCAAATAATAAAAAATAGTGCAGAAATCAATGACATTAAAAGTGGGGAAATGATAGAATCAATGAACGAAAAGCTGATTCTTTGAAATGATCAATAAAGCTGATAAACCCCTGACCAGTCTAAGGAATCAGCAAATGTTCACAATTATACATAATTTACTGCCTGCATTAGCAGCTAAATTTTAGTCAGGGACCTCTCCTACCCCCTCACACCCAAAGTGATATACAAACCACCAACCTTAGCTCATACAGAGAACCAGCCTAATGACAAGGAGGACAGAAACACTTCCTATCAGACCACCTCCACTATGCTGTCTGCTCACACACACCCTATTTCTCCTTAAAATTTTCTTTTCGTCTTACTCACTCCTCCCGATAAAAGGAGTTATTCGATTTCATTTGTCCTGCATTAGGTTTTGAAATACCTGTATACGCTATGTTTGCAATATTTCCCATGTTCAAATAGTCTTTTCAATAAAATGTCTTTTAAATCTAACTGTTCTCATGTAGCACCAAGAAAAAAAATGATATCTGTTACCTTTACAGAAAGAAGGGTCATGATAATTCTTGATCTGATGGACATTACAAGTATCACCCTGTCAGGGAGCCTGCATCTATTTCCAGAACCTCTGCAAAAAAAAGGCTCAGTGGGGTTCAAATGAGGTGTGCAGTCCACATCGCTCCTGCTCCCCTTTTCTCAGGCCACAGGTGGTCACTCGTTTCAGGTAAGAGGAAAGCTTAGAACAAAATGTGACTAGTACTTAGTTGTCATGTTCTCATTAAGGGGAGCTAAATTATGGGAGTGACTTAAAGATGCAATACCTTCATGAGCAAAAATGAAGCCAAACCAGAGGCTAAAAATTGCATATTTTTTGCTTAAACATGCACTGATACCTGTATCCACTATGATAAGCATCAAACTGCTCATCAGAACACATCAGGAGGTGCACTTGAGCAATTTCAGGGGAGCAGGTACAAACATAATGAGCAATGATCTTCCCTTGTAGAACCCCGAATGAGTCCACAAAACAGACTAAAGAAGAAACCAAACAAGTGGAGCAAGTAGTTATGGAGACTATAGGTCCAGAAGTGAGCGGTAAGATGGCTCACTCTTGAAAAGGGCCAAGCTTGGTTCAAAGTAAGCAGAACCATCCCATGGGGTGAGGGGGCAGATCTTCAGGTGTTGTTAACTTTTACACAAGTGTGAAAGGCATATCAGCAATCCCATGGCTCCTAGTAAACTCTGCAGCCTTCTCAAGTTCACTTTGCAGGGGCTTCCTCACCTGTGCACAAAATCCAGGGGAGATCTGTAAGTAAAGTTTGCCAACACACTAGCTTTGAAGTTCTCTGGTTTAAAAGCTAAATCTACCCAGTGGAGTTACTAATATCACAGAAATTGGATCACTCGGTCATAATTATGTGTTCTTTATTCTTTTATGAAAAAGCAAAACAAAACATAACAAAAAATAAGAGAGTAACAATAGTTACACTGTGTATCATTGTCTCTAAAGTAGTTACTCAAGGTATAAGACATAAAACAAAAAGAAAGCTTTGTGTTATTATCTTATGTTTTCTTTACATTCAATTTTAAAGAACTTCTAAGGAAAGGAAAGATGACATCTACATAAACAATTCTAGTTTTATTCCTTAAAATAGTCTCCAAAAATGTATTCTTTAAGGGACTATTTCTGATGTCATAAGTCACCTCGGTGTATCATGCTTCCTACCCCTAAACATCCTCCCGAGTGTACTCATCCCCGAGTGTACTCAGTGGTTTAGCGCATGCTTCAGGGTCTAGAGGTCTCTTGAATCTGACCAAAATGTCCCACAGTTTCTTGGTCCAACTCTACCTTGGAGAGAAGTGAACAGCTTGGTTTCAGGGAATCTATTTTTGCCCTATGGCTAAAACTCCTTAGCAAAATTTTTAAGATTAATTATGCTATGATCCTACTGATTCTTTCAATATCATTTTTCACCACTGCCTAACTGTGGACCTATCTCCCAAATCTTTTAGGTCAAGCTTTCTGACTACATCTGGCAGGTGAGTTTGGGCCATAATCCCAAAAGACACAGCCCCAGATGTCAAAATTCTGAACACTGAAATCTAAAAGACTGCAATTCTTAAAGTTTGAAAACTGAGAGATAAAATTACGAAAATATAATTCAGAAAATAATTTCAAAAATTATTTAGAAGATGTTTATTTACATTTTAAAATGAGGATTTATTTCAAAAACAAAAATTTTATGAAGCATTTCATAGGCAACTTTATATAATAAAACTGACAATAATATAGATACTTTTACAAGCATAAACCCTCAGGTATACTTACATAGGTATAAAAATCATGAGCAAATGAAGAGTATTGACTAGGAAATAGGTTAAAATGTGAAATATACATAGAGACAATACTATAGGCAGTACGGGATGCACCCTCCTTTATAGCTGCAGTCATCTGACATACCATGATAGACAATTCAACTATTTTTATGAGACTGATCCAAAACCATTTTCTTCAGTTTTTTTATTCCAACAACTTGATATCACTGCACAGAAGATCTTCAGAAATAGCTATTTATGTCTCTAATGTCACTTGGAAAATATATATGAACTCACTTGCTAAGGTTTTATATTTATGAAAATGTACAAAATTTAAATTTACTCAGATAAACTGTCGTGCTGGTCATGATCCTAAGAGACACGCTTTAGAACATAGTCATATTTTTCTGACATTACAAGTATCACCTTGCAGTTTTGGAAATTTCAGCTTTTAGGCATTTAATATGTGTGATTTCAATATTCTCTAATTTTTGAGATTCTAGGCTTTGCAGATTTTGATCTTTTCAGATGTCAACACTTAGGATTATAGTATTCAAGACTATAGCGATTCTCATATTGTCTAATTTGAAATTTTTATTTCTTGTGTATTTTCATCCAATTCCTTTTTTGTGATTTTCAAAATTTTATTTTATTAGTACATGTTTGCAGTAATGCATTTCATAATTTTTTTTGGGAGTTGACACATGTGCATAATATAGCTCGTTTCTTTTTTTAAAATCCCCTTTCTTCCCCCTGCCTCCTTACTCCTCTACTTCCCCTTTCCCACTTCTCATTCTTGTTGAGATTATTAATCTTTTTTTTGTGTGTGGGTACCGGAGGGTCGACCTCAGGACCTCGCGTGCCAGCAGGCGCCTGTGCCGCTGAGCAATATCACCGGCCCCTTTTTCGTATGTGGGTTCTGGGAGTCGAACTCGGGCCCTCGCGCTTGCAGGGCAGGCGCTTAACCTGCTGAGCCATCTCACCGGCCCGAGATTATTAATCTTATTTCATGTTTATGCCATGTAATGCCCACATTCATTGAGGTGATTAGGATCCTGTCCATGGAATATCTCCACTGTACCTATTTCCCCATCTCCTCGCCATCATCCCTTGCCCTTGGTCCTCAGGGCCCCTTCCCATCTGCACAGGAGCCATGCACTTGTCTTGTTTTGTCCTCCTTTATTTTTCTTGTAGCTTGTACTTTGCCTTACTCAGATGAGACAAACCACATGATATTCAAGTTTGTGTGTCTGATTTATTTCCCTCAAAATTATGTTTTCCAGGTACCTCCATTTTCCTACAAATGTCTGAAATTTGTCTTTCTTCACAGCTGAGTAGAAGTCTGTTATATTTAGATACCACACTTTCTTTATCAAATCATCTGTTGATGGGTATACAAGCTGGTTCAAGGATTTTGCTATGAATTGTGCTGCTATAAACACTGGTCTGCATGTATCGCTATAGTATGATGTCTCAAGATCTTTGGGAAAAATACCTAGAAGGGGAAGAGCTGGATCATATGGAATTTCTAATTTTAGCTTTTTGAGAAATCCCCATACTGGTTTCCATAATGATTGTACTACTTTAGATTCCCACCAACAATATAGGAGGTTTCCTTTTTTACCACAGCCTCACCAGCATTTGTTATTTTTTACTTTCTTGATGGCTGCTATTCTTTCTGGAGTAAGTTGGAATCATAACCTTGCTTTAAATTTGCATCTCTCTAACAGTCCGAGATGGTGACATTTTTCACATAGTTTTTGGACATTTGTGCTTCTTGCTCTGTGAAGTATCTGTTCCCTTCGGTTGTCCTTTCTTGACTGGGTCTTTAGTTTTAGGTGGTTGAAGTCTTTGAGTTCTTCATATATTCTAGATATTAGTCCTCTGTCTGAGGAGTAGCTGGCAATATTTTTTTTCCCATTCTGTAGGTTGTCTCTTCACTATACCGATTGATATATATATATTTTTAATGTGGGTACCAGGGGTCGAACTCAGGACCTCGTGCTTGCCAGGCAGGCGCTTATGCCGCTGAGCTATCTCACTGGCCCCCGATTGAGTTTTTTGCTGTACAGAAGATTTTTAGTCTGATATAATCCCATTTGTTGATTCTTGCTGTTATTTCTTGTGCATTTGAGTTTCTGTTTAGAAAATCCTTTCCTACATCTATGTATTCACGTGTCTTCTATCTTTCAGTAGGTTTAATGTTTCAGTTTTAATGTTTAGACCTTTGAACCATTTTGATTTTAATTTAGTATATGGTGAGAGATATGGGTCTAATTTCAATCTTCGGCAAACATATACCCACTTTTTCCTATCACCACTGTTGAATAGGCTTTCTTTCCTCCAACATATGCTTTTGACCACCTTTATCAAAGATCAAATAGCTGAACATATATGGGGATGTTTATGTACCCTTTATCCCATTCCATTGATCCATAAAACATCACTATTGTTTGTAATATAGCTTGAAGTCTGTTATCATAAAGTCTTTGCTTTGCTTTGCTTTGCTTTGCTTTTGTTGCCCAAAATTGCTTTTTCTATTCTGCATCTCTTCTAGTTCCACATAAATTTTAAGACTGCTTTCTCCAGCTCTCTGAAGTATGCTGTTGGTCTTTGATTTAGACTGCACTAAATCTGCATATTGGTTTTGGGAGTATGGACATTTTGACAATATTTGTTTTGCTTATCCAAAATCAGGGGACATCTTTCCATTTTCTGATGTCTTCTTCAATCTCCTTTTTCAGAACACTGTAGTTTTCTTCATAGAGATCTTTCACTTCCTTGGTGAGGTTAATTCCTAGGTATTTCATTTATCTTGAAGCTATTATGAATGGTATCGTTTGCATAATTTCCTTCTTATTGAGTTCATTAGTGCTATACACAAATGCTAATGATTTTTGTATGTTGGTCTTGTATCCTGCTAGGTTGCTGGAGTTGGTTATTAATTCTAAGAGATTTTTGTTGGAGTTCCTTGGGTCTTCTGTGTAGTGTACCATGTCACCTGCTAATAAGTTGAGTTCTTCCTTTCCTATATGTATCCCTTTTATGTTGTTCTCTTGCCAGATTCCTCAGGCTAATATTTCAAATACTATGTTGAATAGAAGTGGTGATAGTGGGCATCCTTGTTTTGTTCCTGACTTTAGGGGGAATAGTGTTTTCCCCCTTTTAATATGATGGTGGCTATTTGTTTGTCACAAATGGCTTTTATCAAATTCAAATATTTCCTTCTATACTTGTTTTCTTCAGAGTTTTTATCATGAAGGGGTATTGAATTTTGTTGAAATCCTTTTCTACATCTATTGAAATGATCATGTAGTTTTTGACTTTGCTTCTGTTTAAATGATGTATTACATTTTTTGACTTACGTATGTTGAACTAACCTTGAATCTCTGGGAGGAAATCTGCTCAGTTGTGATGTATGATCTTTATGATGCTGTGCTGCATTCTATTTGGTAATATCTTGTTGAGGATTTTTGCAGCTGTATTTATTTATTAAGGAGATTGGCCTATAATTTTCTTTCTCAGTGATGTCTTTATCTAGTTTTGGAATCAGGGTGATGATGGCTTCCATAAATGTAATTGGGAGCAATCCATCCCTTTAAATTTCTTTGAAGAGCTTGAGGATTATTGGTGATATAATATCCTTAAAAGTTTTGTAGAATTCAGCTGTGAATCCATCAGGTCCTGGGCTTTTTTTAGTTGGTAGATTCATTATTACTGTGCAATTTTATTGCTTGTTATTGGGTTGTTAATCATATTTGTGTCTTCTCAGGTTGAATAATTTGTATGAGTCTCAGAATCTGTCCATTTCTTCAAAATTTGCTAATTTGTTGGCATATAATTTTTCAAAGTAGTTATCATCTAATTTTTTCCAGCCAAGACACTTCCTCTTAGAGTTTCATTTTAAAACAGCATTTCTAAAAAGTCTTTACAGTATTATTCCACTATTACTACCCAGTTTGAGATAAAATTTCCCACAAAATGTATCATTTCTCACATTACTGCAGTATCTGTGTATTTATCTTCTCTTTCATTATATCTGTCAGAACTCACTAGAGTAACAAGATAGATGATAGATTAGATAGATAGATAGATAGATAGATAGATAGATATAGATAGATAGATAGATAGATAGATAGATAGATAGATAGATAGATAGATGATAGATTTTACAAGGTAGACTTACAAAGACTGCCTCCAGAGTCAGTTGTAGAAGAGTGCAAAGGTCTGTCTGCTATCTGATACCAGAGAGACAAATGAACCGGTTGCAAATAAGGAAGACCTGGAGCTCCCTGCAGAATCCCTTTGGAAGCTGAAGGGTCTGCACTGAAAAGATGAAGAATCTGAGCTTCGGTGCTGAAGGGTCTGCACTGGAAGCCTGGAGATGGTTGTCCCAAGGCAAAGAGTGGAGCTCCTCCAAAGAAACCCAGGGAGCCTTCCTTCTTCTTTCCCCTTTTATTCCATTCAGGCTACAGGCCTATTGTTTGGTGCCGCTCGCACCCAGGGTTGGTGTTCTGTCTTCAGTAAATCCATTCAGCCACACATGGAAGTGGGCTAAACCAATCAGCTGGATTTTTTTTTTACTCAAGTTTGATACAACCATTAACAATCACATCTACTACTGAGTTAACATTTTGAACGAAACAATGACTAGTCCCAACAAATATGAATTTCTAGTGCCTAAATAGCAGATGATCAGTAAATGCCTGATAAAAACATATCTAAACCTTCCTGGCTAGGTATAGTGACCCAGAGGCCTGAGTGAACTTCAGTGGTGAGACTGACTAGATTTGTGAAAATAGTGTTGAGGCAGCCAAATATCTGCCAGTGAGGAAATCAGTTAGTCTAGAAAATCAGCCTTATCATTTGTTATTTTGTACCAGCTACAATGCACGGTCTCATTCTTTGATTCTGGGATAAATACACTAACATATTCCTACACACATTGAAAATAAACTGTGATGAAAGGCAGACATACAGAAATGTCCTTGGTTGATCCCTAGCTGGCAGACCAGCCCGGAGAAGCAATCTGACCTGACATAGAAACGAAGGACTGCCATATCAATTCCCTCTATGTAAAAGTTCACAGATAGATTTTCAATTTGTGTTTTTCTCCTTAAAGAGTGGTTATTTATGTGTCTGAAGTATCTATATATGCTAACAAATGTGACATCGATACATTCTGCCTACAGAAGGATGAACTTGAGTCATTTGTAGGAAAATGGATGCGCCTTGAGACCATAATATTAAGTGAACTAAATCAGACACACAGCCTTAAATATCTCATGATTTCTCTTATATAATAAATCCAATATATAAATAAAGAGCAAAATAAAAGACAGATAATAGAAAATAGGGAGGTAGATTTTTTGCAAAAGGGAAGAGCACCACGAGATGGAGGGAGGGGGAGAGGGGATGGGGAGGGGATGAAAAAAGAATTAGCACGTTACATTCATGTACCGGTTCCACACAAGGAATGTAATCATTATGCACTGCAAACTTGTACCAATAAAAATAAATAATAAAATAAAAATCAAAAAATTAAAATAAGGAAAACAGTGGTTCTTTCTCTCCCTTGGTAACTCAAGTTACATTAATAAAGCCTTTCTTATCCTTTCCAGAGGAGACTAAATCATCTTTCTTCCTTACCTTTGTAATTTATTCTTCTGTAGCCAGAATTTTGGTGTGGTTCTCCATTCCCTCTCCTCCTGTTTTATAACTTCTCAGTCTGACTGAAGACGTTCTAATTGTCCCCACTGTGGCTTCTAAGCTGGCCCGATGAGCTCACAGCTGCTGGGGCCCTGCTCTTTCCCTGAGCATCACCGGCTATGGGAAGGGGGAGGGACTTTCCCCACTGCATAGAGTTCCGCCTTCTCTAGAGGCCTCACAGTTTTCACAGACATGGTTTTTATATGCTGCTTTCTTCTGTCATTTCAAAAAGTTTTAATATATCACACTTGCCAGGCAGGCAATGCATTTGAAATGAATCACTGATCAGAAGGAGACACTTAAATGAGGTTCTCACTAAAACACCCAAAGTGATCTTTAAGTAATAGGCTAGGCCAGCCAAATTGTTTGAGTTTGTCTTTGCAAATCAACATCTTTCTATGAAGTTTCTAAAAATTTCCAGAATATTAAATGTATGTTTTTCCTAACTTGTTCACTGTCAGTAACTATCACACCTAGCAATGACTGAACACCTATAAAACCAGGTGTCTTGAATCTCACGATAGAGCAAAATTGGAGATCTTATTATCTTCATTATTTTTTTTTTCTTTGCTGATTAAGTCTAGCTCTTGGAATCATGCCTGACTGCCATGCATACTATATAGAATGTAATTAATAAATATTAGTTGTATTGCTTATTTTATTTAGCAATTTAAAGAAATTAAACTTCATCTCTCATTACTAATTCTTCACTTCCACCAAGAATGCTGCCTTGGGCCGGTGAGATAGCTCAGCGGCATAAGTGCCTGCCTGGCAAGCGCGAGGTCCTGAGTTCGACTCCCAGTACCAACATACGAAAAAAGGGCCGGTGATATCGCTCAGAGACACAGGCGCCTGCTGGAGTGCGAGGTCCTGAGGTTGACCCCTGGTACCCACAAAAAAACAAAAAAAAAAGAATGCTGCCCTCTTTTTGTGAGCTATCAAGGGAGAGTAGCATGAAGATAAACCAGTCATATGAGAGCCTAGAAAAGAGCCCAGGTTAATAATCAATTTTTCTCAGTCTCATTGCTCATGCTCTTCCCCTTTTCTTTTTTAAAATTAATTAATTTTATTGGTATATTTTAGATATACATAATGATCACATTCATCATATGGAATATGTACCTGTACATGATATAGCTTCTTTTTCTCCCATTCCCCTCCACTCCTTTCAACCCCTCTTCCCCTCCTTATTTACAAAAACTTTGTTTCCATTTAGCCCTTCTATTCTCTTTTTTTCTTTTCCCTTCCATCTTATCCCCCTCCCATCTCACTCTTCCCCTTCCCATTTGAACATTTCCTTCCTATTTCCCAATATCTCTTATACATTTGGGTCCTTATTTACCCTTTTATTTTCTCACACCAGAGGAACAATGCAGTATTTAAACATGTGCATCTGATTTATTTCACTTAAGAGTATGGTCTCTCGGGCAGGTGAGATAGCTCAGCGGCATAAGCATCTGGTTTGCAAGCGTGAAGTCCTGAGTTCAACTCCCGGAACCCACATAAAGGAAAAAAAGGGCCGGTGATATCGCTCAGTGGCACAAGCGCTTGCTGGAGAACACAAGGTCCTGAGGTTGACTCCCGGTACCCACATTAAAAAAAAAAAGAAAAAAGAAGGGTATGGTCTCAAGATGCATCCATTTGCTTAGAAATGTCTCGAGTTTATCCTTCTTTATCACAGAGCAGTACTCTACTGTATAAAAACTACCCCCACATCTTCTTTATCCACTCATCTATTGATGGGCATTTGGGCTGTTTCCGAGACTGAGCTATTACAAACTGTGCTGCTATTCCCCTTTTCTTTGTTCCCATCAATTTCATATATCTTCCAAACCTTTGGAAATGATTTTGACTGAAGCTCTCATCTGAGTCAAGCATCATAATTATTTTGGGTGGACAGTTATGTAGGATTTGATAAATCTAGTCATGTACCCACCACTACAATCAATACATAAACAGTTCCATCCATCCTACATTATTTCTTCATGTTGTTTCTCAATGTTCTGATGCTTCCCAACCCCAAATTCTGGCAACTACTTGTATGTCCTTTGTCTCTAGAATTTTGTCTTTGGAAGAATATCATATAAATATTGTTTAAGCCAAATCTTTATTTACCTTGAATAAATATTTAAAGGGGAGTTACTAGTTCATATGATCAGTATACGTTGAACTTTATACAAAACTGACACATAGTATATCAAAGTGGCTGTACCATTTGTAATTGTGACAAGAGTGTATAAGGCTTCCACTTTCTCTGCATTCTTAGTGCTAGGTGAGTCAGATAGATGCATGTATGCGTGAATGTATGTTAGAATTCCACCAGGTGTCTAGTGCGATATCATTGTGGTTTCAACTTGCACTTGATTAACAATGTCGAGCATCTTCCCACTTGCTCACATTCCATACATATATCACTTTTAGTAAAGTGTCTATTGAAGGTTTTTTGTCCCACTGCATGTCTAGGCTCTCATTCATTTTCCAGTTAGATATTTTGTTGTTATTCGGTTTTCTGTATAGTCTGAATATAAGTCCTTTGTAAACTATCATTTGCAAATATTTTCTCCCAGTCGGTGGCATGTCTTTTTGTTCTCCTATCACTATTGTTTACATAGTGAGTCTTGTGATGTAGTCTATTTCATTCTTTTTTTCTTTTTTTTTAGTTAATTTTTATTGTTTGGTATTTGCCATACATAATCATCACATTCATCATAGGGAATTTGTACCTGTACATAATTTATTCATTCTTTTTTAAAAGTTTCACAGATAACACCTTGGGGTTATATAGAACTTTTCCCTAACACTAGTCCACAAATATTTTCTTTTCTTTTTCAGGAAGTTCCATAATTTTATAATTTACCTTTGGTTTTATAAGACTATATGATGATCCATTTGGAGTTAACTCTTACATGAGATATGAGTGGTAATTTGAAGCATGTTTGATTGTATGCAAATGGATATCTAATTTTCTAGTACCATTTGTTGAAAACATTATTTATTTTTAAAATTTTTATTAATACTTAACATTTTAACTGTATTAATGGGGTTCTGTGTGATATTTCCATACATGCATGCGAGTTAACCTGATCAAATCCAACTTCTTACTTTCTACCCTCCATACCAACACACCCTCCCTATCGCTAATAAAAATATCATTGGATCATTGAATAATTTTTGCACCTTTGTCAAAGAACAAGAGAAATATGCCCAATAATGTGGGCATATTTCTAGACTGTTTTGTTCCATCAGTCTTTCTGCTTGTTCTTTCACCAATTTTCTACTCTTTTGATTATTATAATTTGATTATTATAACAAAGTGAAGCAGTGCAAGAGTTCCAACTTAGTATTTTCAATATAAATATCTGATTTTTAAATAAGTTGTAAAATCAGATAATGAAGCCTGCTGAGATTTTGACTGTGTTGCATTAACTCCATAGATTCATCCATGTTGACCCATGAGGTTTTCTGCGGAGTTGCACCACAAAGCACCAGCAGCGGACCCTCTCCTTTAGCGCTTTCTCCATCCATCTTCTTCTAGCATCTTATGGTTATCCACAGTTAGAAACCACAGTGAAGGTTTTGCATGGCTCCATAGCTGAAGACAGAGACCCTAAAGAGCACAAAAGTGAAGTGACACCAAACTTAGCCATGTCTATGGATAGCATATTACCAGTCCAGCCAAAATACTCTATAACACACCACCCTACATGGACACAACCCTGACTCCAATAAATGTTCAAGTGTAGTTTCTTCAAATTAACAAAGCTCAGCAGGTAATTCTGCTTTAGCTTCAGCTTAATGCATCCAGTGATCGACCATGCTGTCAGATAGCAGGGTATCACTGCAGATGGCTTTGACCTTTAGATTTGTGATGTTCTGAAATAGCCCCAGACCTTCTCCTTGGGTACACAATTGCTTGCCATCCATGATGAGGTCTGAAGGCAGTAGGACTATGTCTTGTTCTACTATGAAAATGTAAGAAGCCCTCTGGAGGAGAACAATGAAAGGAATTACCTTTCATAAAATAAAAACTGTAAGTTGTAAACCCAGACAATTACAACACATGATTGTTCTCCATTGTTCTCCCTCGGGTCACTCTGCTTTCAGAGCTCTACACAGCACACAACTAAAGTGGCCAAGGGCAGACTCCTGCAGCTGCGACCCAGGCCTTCATCTAGTATTCCTTTCTGAAATGGCTGTGTTTCTTTTCAGACTCTTCAGAAGTGAGCAGCACTGGAGTTTTGTTTCTTCTTAGTGCTTATTACTCATCTTCCAAAGAAGCCTCTTCAGATTTAATTTAAGGAGAAGTCACATCTATACCACTGTTTGAAGTAAGAAGGGATGGTGGAAATGAGGATATTTATCCTAGAGAGCTGTGTGTTGTATTTAGAAGAGCTCCTTGAGTGGAGGTGGAGGGATGGCCAGCTGAAATCCTGCTAGTAGGGAGGCTGCTAAGAGGTATCAGTGGATGACAGCACCTTGAGATTTGTCAACATTTGTCCTATGTCTTTAAATGAACTCTGAAGAACAAATAATTACACTGTGTTAACAGATCCAGATGAATAAAACTCTTGCTAACAGACAATATATTTTACACATAATTGCAGGGAGATTGTTCTCTTCCATGATTTTTGAGCATGTGTGCAGGGACTCGGGTGTTTTCTCTGCAGAGCACCATCTCCCTTATAACAATATATCTCCCTACCATTCCAATCATGAAGAACCTGCCGAGTCTAAAGTTTAAGAAAGGGGCAATAAATAGACTTAGAATATAAGGAAAAGTATGGAATTATTAACTTCATTTCTTTGTCCTGCCTGGTGCTTGGTCAAACACACATGGTCAAACTTTGCTTCTTAATTCTGTTACATTTACATTTTAGTGCTAATCCTTCCTCTTTCGGGTGACTCATCTTTGCTTTAGATTGCATTAATATGATAAAATTACCTAGCTTTCAGATATCACTCTGCAGCAGCTAAGCAGTCACTTCTCTCAGCTACTCTCCCAGAATTTCTAGACTACAGTCAGATCCACTCCCAGAAAACAATCATCCATCGTAGTTGCTGCCTGCAGTAATTATCCAAGACAAATCCAAACTGATAGGTCAGGCAGCTGACAAGAATACATACATCATGATACTTTCATATTCATTTATCCATTTAAACTGTATTTAATGCATCTTATATTAAAAAGTGAGGGATATAAGAATAAATACCTTTACTTACTTAAAGGTAATAACCTAGCAATGACACCCCAAATCTCAAAGGTGTGAATTCCTCTTCGCCCTTGGCTTCCCCTACAGTGACCTAGATCCAAGGCCATTCTTGTGGACATTCACGCCAGGAGTTTACAAGCTACTTTCTAACATCCACTTTCATGTATCTTTTCCTTTGATCCTCTTGACCCACATCATACATACAAACCAAATCTGTCCCTAAAATTTGATTTTTAGGTGTCGGATTCTCCCTTTGAGGATTGGAGTTTTTCTGTTTACTGCTCTTTGGTAATGTAAACATCAGAGGTCATTTTGTAGTTAAGAAGTCTACTAACTTATTTTGAAAGAATATCTCCAAATGTATCCAATGGTAGAGAATAATCACAAGGTTTTTTTAAAACACATAACATAAAGAAGAAGATAGCTAAGAGCTTTTATATGTATATGGTAACAATATAGAATTCATACGTCAAACTTAACCAGAAATGCACAGCTATTTCTACTTCAATATGCTGCCAAAATAGATACACAAGAACCAGAAATGGGAAATGACCTTGAAGATATTTTTTACACACACACATATTTTAGATCTTTGATCATGATAAGAAAAAAAAAGGAAAACTAAGGTTATGTGAAAAATTACTAAATCAAATAATTGAAACAATTAACATCCAGCCCCGGAATTGGCCTATTCTAACTAATCATACAAAATCCATTTGCAGTGAATTCTAATTAATGCTTAACTTCTCATACCATAGTTAGTGTGAGTGCTAAAAATGCAATTAAGTGACCATTTTAATTTATAAAATTGTTATTACATTTGCTTTTTGTGTAGCTTGAGTTTAAATTATTAATAACACTCGGGACTTAGTTTTCATATTTTTTTAGAGACAAATGTGCTCTGGTTTTCATAAGAGCTACTGAAATCAGTGTTTTAGATGTTTTATGAGTTTATTTCATAATATTTTGAACTCTTGCCATTCCATGCTCCTCCATTTCACCAGGTATGTTTTCTCTTTCCCAGTAGGCTAGCAAGTTCAATCAAAGCCTGTGTGGAATCTCATCACCATCCAGTGTATGAAGGATCCTCAGTGTCCATGAAGACTTGAATATCTTTGTATCTTTGCAATTACTTTTCCTCCCCAGATAATATTTCCTACAATGATAATTTAATCGTATTTGATTCCATGAGTCTTGATGCCTCAAGAAAAGAACGATGATGGCTTGGTCTGTATGTCTTTGATTCCAGGAGAGTATTGAAGGCAATGTCCAGTGCCTACTTGGATACAGTGAAAAGAAATTTGAAAAGTCGATGCTGAGGAAGAGGAGGAATTAGTAGGCTGGAGTTGGCAGACCAGGCAGTAATTAGCAGGCTAGGCAGTAATCTATTGCTCCCCAGTGGTAAGGAAAAAAAAAGAAACAACCCTAAGTCCAGAAGACAGAAAACCTTCTTCCACACAATACTGGTGTCGAACAAAAAAGAAAGATTCAGTCATTAGAGTTACACTCGCAATACTCAATTGAAAATCTTCGCCACTTCCAGGAACTTGCTTCACATGGCATTTAGCATCTGTTAAAAATTAATTTTAACTAGATATTTCAAAAGAACATATTGCTGAGAAATGTAACACAATATTTTTTTAAAAAAATTCTTTGTATTCTAAGTTTAGCCATGTCACACACATTTATACACTCACAAATATGAAATTTTATGTTCTCTATTTCTCTGACTTTTCAATTACTAATCCCAAATGCTTCTATATGCATTATACAAATCACACATGTTAATAGCTAAATACATGAAGCATATGATCGGGCAGATCTGGAAATACATACACATGTGTAAACACATAAAAACACTGGAAAAGAATTAGATCATTTGCTTGATTTATAGAAACTGTCAGAGACTCCACTTCGTAAAGAGAATGAAAAATGAAATCAAGGCAGAAGCTGTTTATTTCAGCTCAGTTGTGAAACATACATTTTAAACTGCTTCACACCTGGACTTCAAGAGAATCAAGGTGGTGCAACTAATAAGTTATCAGTGGGAATTTTGAAAAAATGACCTGTAGCAGTAAAAACTACATGGAAGCCTCTAATCCCTCCTCAGCAACCTTGTAAGTAAATGTCATGTTTGACAAAGTAGTTCATGTTGAGGAACACCATCTGTGAGGAGTATTAGAGACGATGAGGAGATGCCATGCTTGGTAAAGCTGGTAATGTCAGTGCCCATCAGAAGAGCTGGCTAATATTTCAAAATCTCAGGGAAAAGAGTCAAGAGAAGAAAATGATGAGTTTGAAGAAACCACCTGAGACCAGTCCTAATGAACACAAGTTTATGAGGATCATTCTGTATAAAAATGTCACACATCCAAATGAGTTATTTCTAATTCTGCTAAGCGACTAACCTCCTTATTTTTAATATTTTTTCCTCTGCTCCCAGGTAACATACTGGCCTTGCCTTTTGACACTTATTTCATATTGTTGTTTTGCACATATTAATGTGCATCCATCTTAGAGGTTAAAAATTAATCTAAGGAGGTTTGTTCCTCCATTCTGGGTGTCCTATTCAATTCAATAAATATGTTTTAAGGGTATTTTCTAAAGCACATACTATGCTAGGCATTATAGGTCACTATGGTTTGTTCCCTCCAAAATTCATGTTGAAATTTAATTTGTGTTGATACACTATTAAAAGGCGTGACTATTAAGAGGTGATTAGAATGTGAGCAATCCACATTTGTGAGTGGAAGAATGTCCTTACTGTGGGAGGCTTCATTACTGAGGGAGTGGATCTCCGTTCTCCTGTGGAGTTCCTGTTCTCCTGCTCTCCATCGCTCCCTGTCCTGATGCAATACGATGTCTTCCACCTCGTTATGATACAGCAAGAAAGCTCTCTCCACACGTTGGCACCTTAATCCTAGACTTCTCAGCCTCCAGACGTATGAACCAATAAATCACTGTTCATTGTAAATTACATAGCCCGTGGTATTCTGTTATAGAAGCAACACAACATACGGAGACATAGGCACATACATGCCCTCCAGGAGCTCAAAATCTAATTGGTACACAAAGAAAATGGTATCTCATTACAACCTAGTGCTGTAAATTTCCCACAGTAATGTCCGTGCCGGAAAATATGGTGGTTGCTATGCCAGCAAGATATCACGGGATCTGTTGTGAGGGATGAATGATAGCTCATCCTGTAGCAAGAATCTAGTTAGGAATATGAGTCGTCCATGCACTTCATAAAGTCACTCACACATCTGCTTTTTACTGCCACCTCACACTAGAAAATTCCTCTAAAAAATCTTCATCAATTCATTTGGTGTACCTGTGTTATTTACAAAACAAAAATGTTAATATTCAGTCATCTTTTAATTAAAAAGTTGCACGTTCATGGTGAAACTGATTTGTTCATCATTTTATCTCCAGTAATTAGGACCAAGTTTGGAATCGTTTTCTGACAGACTACTTTAGCAGACCCTTGTTATAATTTTCCATGCAGTTCCCTTAATACCCACTCTATAATTAATGATATTGTTTTTGCTCAGGAAAGATGAAAAAGACAAACTCTGTCTATTAAGAAAGTAGCACTAAGATATGTCAGTTTCTTTCTATAATGAATTTCTTACAGTGCAACACATGAAACATGAAATGCTTGCAGAGTCTCTGCAAGAAAACCTAGTGTATATTTGCTCACTGCTCACTGCTCACTGGAGCTACTGCGATGGACAGGGATCTGGTCACCAACCTGCTTGAAACGGCTTTGTGTAGCTATGAGTAGAACTTAAAGCAAACAGTAGATTTAAAGCAAATCATTTCTCTCTAAAGGAGAAGTTACAAAGTGGATTGAGATAGCCTTTCTATGGTTCTCTTGGAAACATCCCTTCACTGTGAAAGAACATTTTGTGTTTGCTTCTTTCTGAAACTGGAAGTCAATAACTTCTCAGACCTTTTTGAAACAAAGTAAAACCCTTCCCAGGGCAAAGGGCTGAAATATGTCAGTAGAGGGTGGGATTTAGTATGGGTGTTATCTGATTGTTGTTTAATTTCATTGCTTAAAAGACAAAGGACAATGAAAATGTATCTTAAGTCTGACTGAAGACTCTCTCATGATAAAATTTCTTTTCATATCTTAGTGAGAAAATAAATCAAAATTAAATTTTGACAGCATTTCATTTGGCAGTTTAAACTTTGGTTATCTACATGGGAATTAGTAAACAATGAAAGCGTACTAAAACTAGTCTATACTCTTTGCTGGATATGTTGCCAACAGTTGAGGGTTCTTTTGCTTGAGTCAGATGAATTGGCAAAACACAGCCCTGTTAATTGTTCTGATGCCACTGGATAATGCCAGATGCCAAGAGTGGACACAGCCTGCTGCTGGTCACTGCTGCTGCCAGTCGACAAGTGCCAACGCTGCCTTTGGTGGATGCTCTAGTCATCTTCCTCTTGTGCTGGAGCCCGGGGTCCGTCCACTCTTCCAGCTGCTGGCTGTTGGTTGTTGGTCGCTGGACTGCTTCAGGGCTAACAGTCCCTAGTGTTTATTGCTCTTTCGTTGAAATGACCACTCTGTCCACACTACTCAGAATAAAACTCTCAAGCAGTTTTACAGGGTCTTCCAAGCTCTGCTGAGAGATAAATCATAAACTGATTTAAAGAACCAGCAGGGGGAGTCTTCCTCTTTATCTTAACATTACCTGTGGGAACACCGGGGGTCAGCGCCCCAGAGGGAGCCCTCCTAGACTAACCCCTGAAGTGCCAAGGGAATGTTGCTTATATAGCAGCTGCAGGCCTGGGATTAGTCCAAATGTAAGCCTATATTGTTCAAATTCAGGCCTGCTGACTGACTCAAGTGAAGGCCATGATTGGTCCAAGTGTGTGTGGGGTGTGTCTAGAATAGTCTCAGAAATCTTGGTGATTCAGTGGGGGTGTGGGGACATGAGCTGTTTGACTGACAGCTGTTCTGTCTTAGAGAAAAATACCGGTACTGCACCAGGGAATCCCGGAGGGCTAATGCGTTCATTAAAACAAACTGGATGTGGGGAGATTGGTTAACATTGGTCCCAGATCCCTCCACCCCCTAATCTTAGCCATGTCAGAACACTTCCCCTCCTCTCCAGCATCTAAAGCAGAACTGGGAGAGGGGCAGTTCCGAGGTGGAGGAGGGTACCGCGGCTGACAGCACAACAGCCCTTGGCTAAACCTTTCATGCCAGCACAAGAAAAAGAGTGGCCCAGTCATGTCTCGTTTGTCTCAGATGCTTTCCTTACACCAGAAAGCATGGAAGCTTCGGAGGTACAGTATTTTGCTTTTTGTAGTTTCAGTCAGGTATGTGAGAAGTTGCATTGGAAAGTGCTGTATACCAGCTCAAAAAACAAGCAGGTGTTGATGATCTATAAAAATGTAACAGCTATGCAGCAAATGGGACAAATATAATTACAATAATGGTGCCTTAGTGCTGATAATGTGCTGAAAGAATGTTGTGGCATTAGGAAGAAAAATGTAATCACATCATACATATGCTATGATTGCTGCTGACTTCAGAAAAATTAGCTACTGTAATTGAACATGAGGCCAATTTTACTAACTTGAAGGCAAACATGCCAATAACAATATTAAGCATCATCCTTTAGCAAGTCGCTGGACTTAAAGTCTATAAGCGTCTTATTGATGTATATGTGTGAGTTTGCAATAGAATACAGTTATACGTTCGGTCAATTGGTGAGGAATAAACAATTAGAAACTTTGTGCTATAGTCATTTTTATATTACAGCAATACCCTCAGTACAAAATAACCCTGCATTTGGAGTCCAGCTCATCCACTTGGTAGCTGTGTAAGACAGTGAGAGGTCACACATCAATATCTACTTTACAGAACTCTTATAAATATTAAGAAGGCACCCTGTAGAAAGTAGATGACCAATAAAATTTCCGATGGGTTGGCCTGCATAACACAGATGTCACATTCCCCGCTCTTCATTTTTATTATAATTCCTCTTGGTTGTGTTGGCTTCCTTCCTTTCCTACCCTTTCCCCAGGCTGGTCTAAAGCAAATAGTGGTTAGCCCACGATCATCTAAATATGGCCGCTAGGGCAGGGTCTGATGTTTTACTCAGGAAACAACCAGCAAAAGACATGGGAAGATCTATTTTTGGTTCAGAATTGATTACACAAGGCGCCCATCAAGCTGAAATGGTTTTGAAGCGCCTGCTGCTCACCACGCTTCACAATCTTTTTTGACCCACTGAGAGTTGCAGTACACAGAAGACCACGGTCACTGGGATGGAAGGAGAAAGAGGCAGAGAGTCATGGTCCCATTTAGTTATCCCCAGTAGCCAGGACAGGAAGCTGACGTTATGCAAAGCATGCGTTAGCGCAGTCTCTAGATCCCGTTTCTGGATATTTCTTGCCTTTCTATAGATTCTATTTGCTACCTCTCTCGGGGCATTGCCTGCCTATGACTTACTTTCTCAGAACTCTTATGAGGGTTGGCCTGATGAACTCTATCAACATAAGGCACATCCTTCTCTATATATAGTCATTATGTTATCATTATCTACCTAGCTTTTGAAGTGTATCCGTGAGAAAATCTTTAAATGTGCGAGGAAAAACCATTTTAAATGCTATTCCACCATCTTTGGCTTTCCATCTTTTCTGCTGAGAAGTTAGCTGTTGCTGGTAAGGCAATATGTCTTTTTTCCTCTGAATACATCTATTAAGGTTTTTACTTCCTCATTGGCTTTCTTTAGTTTATTTTTATTTTGTATGCATGTTTATAGTTTTATTTGGTAGGTTTTCTTGACATCTTTCATCAAACTTTGAATATAGGCCATCATCTCTTATAACACTGTTTTCTCTAATCTCTCTCTCTCCACTCTTCTTGAAAACTCAATCACACACTTCCAAAATATTTTCACCATTTCTTACCTTCCATTTTTCTTTCAGAGTTTCATTTTATGCTTTCTTATGAATCATTTACTCACTAATCCTCTTTTCCACAGTGTCCAATGTGCTATTATACCCATCTAGTAAGTACTAAATTATACAGTCCTAGGATTTCCATTGTTTCACTGGATATAAATTGGAATTCTCTTTTTAATATGTTCATCCTTTCATTTATTTTCTTACCATATTAATTGTGGCTAAATTCTTGCATAATAAGTTCAACAATTGAGTCAACTATGAATCTGTTTCTGTTGTTCATTTTTCCTTTTGGTTCTGTTATTTTGTTACTTAGTGTAGCTGTCTTCTTATTCGTTTTGTTGTTGAATGCTGGAAATTCTGACTGAAAAACTGTACTGGTTACACCAACTCTTCAGCTTCTAGCAGACAGACTAAGTAAAAGTTTCTTCTTCATCTGTCAGTGCTCGCTAAAGTAGACGTAGCATATCAATCTATATTTGGGCTGAGGAGTTTATAGTTCTCTTCACTCCTGGGCAATAGTCTACGTTCCAGGAAGTTCAAACCCAATAGTACCACATAGCTCCTCTGATTTTCTATTTTGTCTTCATAGCTATGAGAAGAGTATAGTTGAATACAGGTTTTGTATGTATCTACACTGGCATAAATATCACATGTTTCAAAGTCATGTGCTATGTTTTCAGTCAATTGGTTAATAGCTTGACAATTTTGTTTTGCCAAAACCTCGTTCTCATTTTTGTCCAGAGATTATTATCCACGGATTATGAAAATGATCTTTATAAAAGAAACTTTCCATTCTTCAACATACATCAATGACGACAAGACACAGTGGGACCTCCCGGGTCTTAGAAAAGGGTCCGTCAGACAGTAACCAGTGTGTACTGCTGTCACTGAGCCAGAAAGTTTTGCTCCTTTTCTTCTATAAGATCGCTCGTGTGTGTGTATGTTGAAAAATCAGGTATAAAATATTTATTTTTCAAATGGATTGCATCTTCTGGTATTTGTTTCTCCAAACACTAGCATAGTAAACTATATGAAATTAAAACTAGCTTTCTTATTTACTTACAATATTCAAGATTTTCTCTACCTTGAACAGAACTTCCAGAATAATATAAATAATTATTGGCAGAATTACATATCTTGCTGTGTCCCTAAATTTGATGAGAACTCCCCTAATTTGTTTTTTCTTTTTTCCATTATGAGATGCATTGTCTGTTCAAGATAGATAATTTTTATTATATGAAGAACATGACTTAGCTAAGCATGGTGTCACATGACTGTAATCCCAGCAATCTGCCTTGAGTTTAAGCCCATTATGGCCCACTTCGTGACTTAGTGAGGTCCTATCTCAAAATAAAAAATAAAAATGGTTGGGGATGTAACTCAATGTGAAGGCTCTGTGTTCAATCCCTGTTTTTTATAAAAGTGTCTATCTCTATGGCGTAAGTATTTATACTTACCAGAAATAGTTATATTTTTCATATAACTGCTATTGGGTACTAAATGAACATATGCTTTTTCATCCTTATTCATGATGCTCTAATTATAGAAATATATTATAAAATTAACCTTTAAATTGTTTGTCTCAATTACTTTCCTGTCACTGGGAAAAAATATCCTACACCCACACTTAAAGGAGAACAGGTTTATTCTGGCCTCTGGTTTCAGTGGATTCTTAAGCAGAGAGAGAAGGGAAGAATGGGGGCTCAAGAGTACCTCCTTTCAGATCACACCCCCAGGGACCACTGCCACCAGGGTGTGTGCCACACCTCCTAACAGCACATTCAGCTGTGATGAAATCAGTAATGGATGAATCCATTACCCCATCATCTAATTACCTTCCCAACACATGAAATATGGGAAGACATTTTAGATCTAAACAGTAAAACTATTTATACAAAATAAACTGTAATTTTAATATGACACTGGCTTATATCCGTTACAATTTACCTGAGATTAGTCTGTACTTGTATGATAAATCTGTAGTTATTCTCTTTTGCAAAATAATTCATTTTGATAAATAAATTACAATGTTTGTAATTTTCTGTTTCCTGGAAAAACTGTAGTGTTAGAACATGTTACCATTACAAATCTAACAAAACTCCTCATAGAATAATCAGAAATTAATATTGTGTGTTTTAATTCCTCAATATTTTTAAACATGTATTTCATGGTATTTAGGTTTTCTACTTCTTTTGATAATTTTTCCAATGTATTTTGTGACCCAAATACATCTTAAACCCTAGGAATCTGTAGCTGCTAATAATGTTTATAAAAACTTCTATAGATTGAAATCCTAGTTCCATCATGAAGTGAGCTTTGCTATATGGGCATATTCATTAGCCCCCATAAGCCTCAATTTCTTTATTCTTAAAATAGGAAAAAAATGATGTAGTATGTCTAATGATTGTTTAACAATTACATGAGGAATATAAAGCTCTTGGCAGTGGCTGACATATGGTAAACTCCAAAGAAATGTTAACTAGTTAAAGGTCCTATGAAGTGTTTATCTCCAAGGTAACTTAGTAGCCACCACTGGGTAAATAGAAAGACTGAGCTCGTGTCTTTTGTTGATGCCACTTTTAAATAAGTAGCTCTTGTTAATGTTCGTGTCTCTGTTTCTGACATTCATTAAAAATTATTTACAGAAGACAAAAGATAAACATGGTGTGTTCTAGGCATTATGAATATGGATGTCAAAAACTGAAATTGCTTTCCTGAGTTTTATTCTGTTCCTCTCCTTTCTACTTAACTACTGTCTTTTGTCCATTATCTATTAATAGCAGTTCCTTTTTATTATGTGTTAAGCATTATTTGACAAATATACTAAATTTTAGAAGTAAATCACAATTCTTCACTGAATTTTTTATGCTTTTCTTGAATGCAAGGCCAAAATTTTATTCTCAAAAGTCTGAAGAAAAGACTTGAAAGATTTGAGCTAAGAAGTGTGATAATTAGATTTATAGTTCAAGATATTTTATTGATAGCAGTGAACACCCAGAGTAGAACAGCCCCCGGGAGTAAAGACCCCTGACTCACCAGCAGGCATGACTTTGTGAAAATGGGGAAGGAAGATCAAAACGAGAGGAGTTATAGATGCAAACCAGAGGAATACTGAAAAAATTTTGTATGCCACAATGAGGGAAAGGAAGATGAAATTTGATGAGGTCTTCCATGAATTCTGATTGGAATATCTGTGAATATTAGAGGTAGCATTTATCAGAATGGGAGATATAAGGGAAATCACTCATTTTGGATGATGAGATGATTATTGTATATGTTGACTGTTACGTGTTAAAACACTACCCAGAGAAATTATGAACAGTCAATTTTTCCTTCATGGAAGTATTTTCAGTGCCTAAGACTGCACCTAACATGTAGTAAGCAAGTTTGAATACACAGCAAGAATTGGAAATTATGTGACAATATAAATATAGGTCAATATCATTTGCCCTCTAAATTTCATATAATTGCCATCAAAGTGATTTATTAAGAGAACCTGAAAAGCAATTCTTAAATTCAATTAATAAATAAATACCTCGCCCGAGTTCGACTCCCGGAACCCACATACAGAAAAAGTGCCAGTGATATTGCTCAGCGGCATGGGTGCCTGCTGGCGCGCGAGGTCCTGAGGTCAACCCCAGTACCCACACACACAAAAGAAATAAATAAATAAATAAATAAATACCTCAAAAGAGTCAATGTTTTCTGATAAATAGCAGCAAGTTAATTTTGTTAATCAGATAGCAAAACACTCTATGATTCTATAGTACATAAAACATAATAGCAGTAATTCTGAAATGAGCCTTGTTCAAGAACTCAGAAAGAGATCTGTGAATATGGGGAAAGAAGAAAATAAATTGTGCATGTGTGTAAATATTTATGATTTATAATTTCAAATTGATCCTGAAAGCAGGGACTGTTCTGTAGGTTGAATAAGGCTATTCTTTTATAGTGAGAGTGAAGAGGGAAGGGCAGAGAGTTTCTCTCCATTTCTCATTATAAATTCTAGGTACTTTACAAAACCAAACATTAAAAAAGAATAGGAATGATGAGAGGGAGCAGCATGGTAGAGAAAGAGATACAAACCACCTTCTCCCCCCATACATGACAGCAAATAGTTATCTACAAATGTAATAGCTTTGGGAGGGCTTAAAGTTAAATTAAAAAAATAAACACGTGGCAAGATGGTGCAGCAGTGTGTATGTGTGTGTGTGTGTGAGAGAGAGAGACAGAGACAGAATAACCACATAGAAAGTATCCCTGTGAAGGGCACACCTGACATGCCTGGAGATGCCTAGGAAGAAATGAAAAAGGCAGAGTCTAGCTGTACTAGCCAGGATGATGTACAGAAAAAGGAACCTTTGCAAATTGATTGTTGAAGAGTATGTAAATAAGTATAGGCAAATGAAAAATGATACAGAGGTTCCTCAAAATTTAAAAAGGAAACTACCATATGATCCAATAATTACACTTCTTTTTAATATATAATTGGTAGCTGTCTTAGTTATATTTCTTGTAGCTGAGACAAAAAATCCACCACCCACAAGTTAAAGGTGGAAAGGTTTATTTCACCTCACAGGTTGTAGAGTTTCAGGCCATAGAGGGCTGGCTCTGAGACAGGGTGGCATGGCAGAAGGGTATCACAGAGGAGACACAGTCCATGCAGTGGCAGGCAGAAGGCATCAAGCAGCAGCAGCAGCAGCCTTCCTTCTCTCCCTTTATATTCTCTCTAGGCTATAAGCCTATTGATTGGTGCCACCTACGCCTAGGGTGGGACTTCGCTCTTCAGTAAATCCCTTCAGCCACACCCAGAACTATGCTGGTCCAATGTAGTTGGACATTTCTTACTCAAGTTGACACAAGCAGTTAAGTATCACAGTAGCTCAAAGTGATGTTTGCATTTTCATATTCATTGCAGAGTTATTGGCAATAGTCAAGATGTAGAATCAACCTAAATGTCCAACAACAGTTGAATAAGTGGAGAAGGCAAATGTGATACAGGCTTGAGCCGATGGTGGCTGGAGGCAGCCTGCACTCCCAAGTCATTCTGGAGTATCCACCCACAACTAGAAGCCTGTGGCTCTGGGAGGAGGCAGGCGTATCACAGAAAATTGTGGAACTGGGTCCTGATGGAGCTAACAACTAGGCAAGCCCCTGAAATACTGGTGTTTGGAAAAATCAGCATTACACCCTCCAGCTCTGAAGGAGCTTCAGCTCAGCAGGGAAGGGGATTTTTTGCTCCCTTGCAGCAGGAAAAGGAAAAACACAACCTTCTTTTGTGAGCCCTGGCTCTGCTGTTGCACAGGAATGAAGACCAGAGCAGACCAGAGATCTGAGCAGCCAGGAGAACAGAGATGGGAGTGATAATTTCTATCTTTTCTCCTCATTATTTAGACAGGGTCAGATTAGCAAACTTTCTCAGACCTTGGCACAGTACAAGAAACAGGAAATAAATTTGGGCAGAATTGGGGCTGAAGACACCTGGATTAACTCCCTCTGCCACCTAGGAAATCTCCACATTTTCTATAACGCTAAGACCTAAGTGACACAGTGTTACAGAGAGGAAGTGGGCACCTGATGGAGTAGTTAGCACAGGAAAAAGGTGACAGTTATGCGGTAAGTCCAGTACGGGAGATGAGACCTGCAGAAAGACCCTAGCTCCCATCCTCCTGCAGATGGAACCCTCAGCTGGGAGAAACTCAGCAGGGCCGACAAACAGAGGAAACAGAGCAGGTTTGAACACAGGCAAAGGCAAGGAGTTTAGCAGGGTGGGGTTTTGCAGCCTGAGGGGTTTGAGTCAGTATAGAAATCAGTATAGATAGCATTTGAACTAGCTATATCGCTTCTGGGTATACTGCCCAAAGTCATCTTACTATAGTGATGCATACATATCCATGTTTATTACAGTGCAATTCATGAAGCTCTGAAAACAGCCTAGATGCCATCAACAGATGAACAGATAAAGAAAATGAGGTGTAATACACAGTGGAGTATTATCCAGCCACACAGAAGAATGAAGTCAAGTCGTTTGTAGGGAAATGGACAAAACTTCAGACCATAATACTAAGCGAAATAAGCTGGACTCAGAAAGTTAAACATATCAAATGTTTTATTCTTATATGAGTAATGTAAAATATAAGTAAATAAAGCACATGACAGGACTAGGAAGTACACTTTTAGAGATGGGGAAGGGGATAACTGGGAGAAAAGGTAAAAGGAAGTAAAGGTACTGAAAATGATCAAGATATGTTACATGCATGTACCAATCCATTCCCAAACAAACACCACTATTGTGTATTACAAATGCACACTAATTAAAAAAAGAGGAAAATGTGATATAGATAGATAGATAGATCGATAGATAGATAGATGATAGATAGATAGACCATGGAGCATGATGTGGTCATATAAAGAACTCAACCTTGTCATCTGTAAGAACATGGATGATCCTGGAAGATATTATGCTAAGTGAAATAAGCCAGACACAGAGAGACAAATACAGTTTTATTTTACCAATGCGTGGTATCCAAAAAGGACAAACTCAGCACAAGCAAAAGGTAGAGTAGTGGTTACCCAGGGCTGAGGAATGGTGGTGGAGGCTTGGGAATACAAAGTTTCATTTAGATAGGAGGAATAAATCTCTGAGATCTATTGTTCTGCATGGTGACCATAGTTAATAAAAATGCATATTATGCTTGGAAATTTCTGAGAGTAGATTTTTTCATCACCATAGTATGTGAAGTGATGGATGTGATACTTAGCTGACTTAATCTTACAATATATATACATATCAAAACATCACATTGTGCATCATAAATACATACAATTTTGTCAATTAAATTTTTAAGGATAAGAAACTATTAAAATGTGAGAAATTACTTGAAATATTTAACCAAGAAAACCTTAAATAATATATAAAACCTAGTATCACCAAAGAAAGAGATTCAGTAATTTTAATATATGAAAGTAGGATACTCTATCAGAGAAAAAAGTATTTAAACACCTTTTTAAAGAGAAGAGAAGGGCTGGTGAGATGGCTCAGCGGCGTAAGCGCCTGCCTTGCAAGCGCGAGGGCCCGAGTTCAACTCCCGGAACCCACATACGGAAAAGGGGCCGGTGATATCGCTCAGCGGCACGGGTGCCTGTTGGCGCGCGAGGTCCTGAGGTCGACCCCCTGGTACCCACAAAAAAAAAATAAATAAATAAATAAAAAAATAAAGAGAAGAGAAATATGTGCAGTATCTAAGCCAACAATATTTATATTATGTGAATACTCTACTGAATCAAAAATTTGTGTATAAATAATATGACAGGAAAAGGACAAAATATCTAAACACATAATTCATGGTAGAGAAAACCCATGTCTGATATAACAGAAAATTAAAAGTCCATAATAGTGTTAATTAGACACAGTGAAACACAAATTGCCAAAATATTAGTAGTATTTATAGACTGTTACAATAAATTTTAAGAAAGCAATTTTTTGTACCTACATGTAAAATTCCTGTACCATTAAACTGCAAAATTCCACTTCTACTCTTCTGTTGTTTCACAAAATTATAAAATATGCATATAAGAATGTTGCTTATAGTATTGTTCCTAACAATAAATCAGGAAAGACCTAAAATTTATCAATATGTAATTAGTTAAGAGTTGAGATATAGCTATATAATACAGTACAGTTAAAATTATAAGCAACCAAAATGTATTATAGATTTTGGGATACAGGAAGGAAATGTTCAAATGGGAAGGGGAATAAGGGAGAAGGCAGAGGGAAAAGGAAGGATGGGAAAAGAAACAAAGAGAATAGAAGGAAAAAATAGAAACAAAGATTTTGTAAATAAGGAGGGGAAGTGAGGTTGAAGGGAGAGGAGGGGATTTGGGAAAAAAGAAGAATCAAGATATGTACAGTTATAAAGTCCCTATGACGAATGTGATCATTATGTTTATCTAAAATGTACCAATAAAATTAACTTTTAAAGTTATGAGTAAAAAATAAATGGCTCTTGGGCCGGTGAGATGGCTCAGCGCATAAGCACCTGCCTGGCAAGCGCGAGGGCCCGAGTTCGACTCTCGGAACCCACATACAAAAAAAGGGCCTGTGATATCACTCAGTGGCACGGGTGCCTGCTGGCGCGTGAGGTCCTGAGGTTGACCTCCAGTACCCACAAAAAAAAAAAAAAAAAAAAAAATGGCTCCTGACGTGCCAACTTAAACCATCTCCAAATGATGTTGCTTTGTGGATGCAAGTTGCCAGGAGCCATGGGTGGAAAGAGCTCACGGTACAAACAGGGGCACGCATGCTGACGGTCTCAAGGTGTATCTGTTGGGTGTGCTCATGTGGCTAGGTGTGTACACCTTTAGGGAAATCACAGAAAGATGTCAAGAAACTGAGAACAATGGCCATTTCAAGTAAAAGGAATGACTGAAACGAGAATAAAAGTAGGGCACTTTGTGCTTTATATAAATGTATGTACTTACTATCCTTTAGAAAGACTATTTACTTTTGGGATAAAAAATGAAGGCTTTCCAAGTGAACAAATGCAATAGGTAGTTATTTGAAAGCAGATGACTGTAAAACCTCTATGATTAGAAGACATTATTTAGTGGAGAGATAAGATGTTTGTTTTTGATAGTATCCTCACTGGTAAATATATCAACTGTTACAACGAATGTATTTATACACACTACTGAACAAAATTTCATGTTTCAGCAATCTCTGAGTAATTCCTTATAATACACAATTCATCAAAATTATGAGAACTTCAGATATCATTTTTCTATCTTATTGAGAATAATTGTGGCTTCTTAGACAAATTAGCAGTTTCTCTTAGAGAACTCTCTGAAGTAAAAATAAAAATTAAATGGGCAGGCTAATGTGACGAACTTGAATTTAGATTATCTCTCCAGTTCAGGTTAGGCCTCTGATGTGGACTGTAGCTTATTTACACACAAAGAGTGAAGAGAGAAACTGATTATATTCAACACAGTTTTCAGAATTGCTAAATTTAAAGAGTTTTGGATTCTCATCCAGATACAAATTTGTGGAATTTTGTATCTCGGAGTGCAATGATTTCCTAAAAATCACAAGCCCAGGCCTTGCTTCTCCTCCCAATAGATCATTACTTTAGTGTAAGTTTCTCCAGAAACAGAACTTGTGGAAAGATTTTAATTTATAACAGCTACTTGTGAAATGATTTCAGGAACTGCCAATAAGGAAGTGGGGTTTGGGGACATGGACTAGCAAGCAGCAGAGAAGAGAGTGGTGTGTTCTCAATCCAATTATTCCTGTGGTCACTGGGGCTCGATCCTACTCATCCCTCTCCCAATGATCTAAGGAAACTGATGTGTACACAGCACTCCCGGGCCCCCCTGTCAAGGGCTGTGACTGGCTTAGGCTTCAGCACTTCTGCTTACTCTATGCCAAAGCTCAGCACACCACCAAAACCAGTAGAAGTGTTCTGTTGACAAGTCTCAGAAGTTCCACTTAAGCAGGCTTCAGCATGCAGGAATACATGCTCAGAGTATAAAGTAGGCTGAAGAGACGTCTGCCATATTTCTTCCCTTGACCTCCACTTTGTCAGGCCATGGGATTGTCACACATACTTAACAAAAATTAGAAAGAAAACTTCTATGATAGGAGTTTTAGGAGAACCAGACAGTCCCTGATAATGCATTTGTTTCCACAAGCTGCAATTGATTTTCATCTTCTCCATTCTCTATCACTAGTTCTATATGCCCATTACCCTTAGTTATATTTCCACTGGCTGAAGTTGCTTATGCAGAAGAATAACCCAGAGCTTCTTTTCTGTATTCTTTTGCTCCTTTGATCTCCTGGTTATTAGCACATGGTTGTTGCAATTGCCCATTCGTGGTTATCCCCAAGCACAGAAGCACCAACTGGGACCTGTGTGAATCCTTTAAGTTCCAAACATATGTTTCCCATTGTGGATACATATTCTGTATTTTTTATTTCAATAAGGATTACTTAACTTTCCCACTATGGCAACATTTTTGTTTGTCTCCTAATCTCATATCATGAAAAGTCCCAAAATAACTAGGAAGGAACAACAGGTATCAGAAGAGAGATGCAGCTCATTTGCCAACAAATAGGTTACTTGTCTTCTAAGGAGGTAGAAGCATACTGAGTATTTAACATCAGTCTTTGCTCCTTGCTTATTGAACATTCAGCACCAATAACAGCTGTATATTCTTCAGTGATTAGGAGCTCATTTCATTAGATACCTGCACATTTTCCACATCTGCCATGACAGCTATGTTATTTACAAGCACACTGTGAAACACTGGTCTGTTTCCATCCTCATGGTGAGCAAAGACAGAAGGTGATGCACCGGAAAAATATTATTTTTTTGGTACTTCCTCTTGATGCTCTTTGGTGTCCATATATATGCAGTTCAAAATCTACACATTTTATGTCTACAGAAGCACAGAATTTCTTACTTTTGAAATTCCAACTTTGGTGTTTCTGAGGTGCTGCTCCAGAAGTGAAGATGTTTGCCATTATTCTAGAATATATGCATCCTATTATTTCAGGCTACTTCTCTCTATAAACCAACTTTATGACTTAGTGCAAGTATTAGCAAAATATGGTGCATGATCAAGCACCATAAGTAAAATTTCATTGGAAGAGCCAGATCTATCTGTTTATGTTCTGCCTAGAGATATTCCTATCCTAGCAGGGTATTCCCTGAGTAGTTAGGATAGAGAACAATAGGTTATCCTAACTACTCATTGCTGAGTAATTAGGATAGAGAATGAATGACCTGTAACCTTTAAGTATGTATTATATGTCTTTTTTAAAAAAGTTCACTGGCTCCAGTCATACTCTATTGCTAAAATGTCTTTACATTGGGAGAATTTTCTTTCATTATGGTGTTTCAAGGTCAACCTTGATTGGGATTGTAATCTTACAGTAATGTTTAGCTGATAGCAAGACACTTAACCAACTCATTCATGAACCAGGTGTCAGATTTTTTCATTCTGTTAGCTCGTTTGTGGAAGCTTCAAAAGACCAACTATGTGGGTAAGGGAGTAGGGTCAGAGCATCAGAGGAAGGTGACAGAGTATCTCAGCTACCTGGCTGTATGACTCTTGTACCCTCCGCATTATCATGTTTTAAATTTTGTGTCTTTAGGAGCCTTATATACCTGGAGAAAGATGATCCCTGCCAGAGCTAGCTATTTACTAATCTTTTTTTTTTTTTTTTTTTTTTCTAAATGTGGGTACCGGGAGTCGACCTCAGGACCTCATGCTTGCTAGCAAGCACTTGTGCCACTGAGCGATATCACCGGCCCTTTTTTCGTATGTGGGTACCGGGAGTCAAACTCAGGACCTTGCGCTTGCCAGGCAGGCGCTTATGCCACTGAGCCATCTCACCGGTCCACTAATCTTAATCATAGTAGCAACTTGACCACAAATGTGCCATGTTTTATATATATATATATATTTAACACTGAGCCCCATATATACTACTTTTATGGCTTGTATCTCTATGTCCCCTTGAAGTCTCATGTGGTCATAGGTGGGGCTTTTTTGGAGGTGGCTTGATCTAGGGTGTGTGATGCTTGGATTAAGGGCGCCCCACTCTGGGCATGAGTGCTACCCACCCTAAGGGCAGGTAGGCTGGATGGAATATAAGGGACAGAAAGAGGGCTGCTACCATGGCTTGCTGCTGCTTCTGCTGCTACTATTTTTGCTTGCTGCTTTGTTGCCTTCTGCCTGCCGTAAACTGTTTCTCCTCTGTGTTGCCCCTCTGCCACGCCACCATGGCTTGGAGTCAGCTTACTATGGACTGAAACCTCTACAAACTGTGAGCTGAAATAAACCTTTCCTCCTTTAACTTGTGGGTGGTGAGTATTTTGTCTCAGCAATGAGGAAAGTAACTAAGACAACTACCTTCCTTCTTTAATCCTTATCCACTAAGCTAATATTCCCTTTGCCCTAAATTGTTCAGAACCAGACAAATAGAGACAACTACTATTACCAGAATGTGGTTTGTTTATGGATCTGATATAGCAGTGATGGTGAATCTTTTAGAGTTTTCAATGGTACAAACAGCCATAGTAATATGGAGTTTGAAAGAACATTTAAAGATAAGGAACGAACCAGACATTTGGCCAGAGTAGCTCATCATTAACTTAGGGGGTGAAAACTGTGAAATTGAGCTATGAAATTGAGCTTGTTAGTGAAAATGTTAAAGATGATGTTTGATATGAAAGCTTAATGTAACAGGATCAATCTGAGACAGAAAAATACTTTGAGGCTAAACCAAAGCCGAAGGATACACTAAAGGGGGACAGATTGATTTAAGGGCTGAGTGCTGGGCCATGATGGTTTCATAGGTCAAGAAAATGAGAAAGAAGAAACAAAGAGGAGACAAGATGCACACTCAGAAACAGGTGGAAACAAATGAGGTGGAGATTCATATCTTCTTGATAAATGTGTCAGAACAGAGATTAAAATTAGCACTTTAAATTCTGAGTGTTTTCTTTACATTATTACATTCAAAGATTACATTTTTTCAAGTATTACTATTTTACATCTGAAGAAACTAAAACCTAAAAGTTAAGTCATTTGCCCATCTTGCTGTGCTAGGGGACGAATAAACCCATTTTGAGCCCAGGCCTCTCTCATTTGAGTGACCAAGCTTTTATATCACCATCCCTTCTCTTGGTAAAGGCACTGTATTCTCCATTCACCTAATTTAAAATTAGTTATTTCTTTGCTGTCTGTTTTCCCCACTAATTTACAATTGTATTTCGTTATGTGCTTCATCAACTACTAGTGCCGCAGAGTGGAAAGAGCCTGAAGAGTCACCTCACTCCCCTGCCCCCCATTATGTTAATTTCACTTTACTGCTGCAGAAAGGAAAGGAACAGTTTGCAGTGTGGCATAGCTGTTAAAAATCGCAGGCCATAAAGCCAGATGGACTAATTTTAGGTCCTAATTCACCACTTGTTAAATTTGAGTGACCTCAGAAAAGTTAAACTATTCAATTTTCTGTTTGTAGATGAGACTAACAATAGCACCTACTTCACAGAGTTTTATGATTCAATGCATTAATTGGCATAAAGCAATTAGAACACCATTAGTGCTTAGTAATATTATCATTTTATATGACTTTTTGAGATATAATTAATAAACTCACGTTTTATGTGTACAATTTAATGTTCATTAGTGTATTCACCAACTAATTCACTGTCACTTATATCTAATTTCTGAATATTTTCATATCCTCAAAATAAAGTATATACTCATTAGATGTCATTCTCCATTCCCTGTTCCTGTAAGTGCCAGGAAGCAACAATCAAGAGTTGTCTTTCTGGATTTCCTACCTGCACATTTCACGTAAGTGGAATCAAGTAATAGAAAAAAAGTGTGGTTTCTTTCACTTACCATGATATTTTCAAGGTTCATCCATGTTATTTCACATATCAGTATTCGTTACATGTCCAAATAATGCATTTTATGGAAATAACACATTTTGTTTAGGCATATATCAATCAGTACATTCTTGATTTATCTCTATTTTTGGCTATTATGAATTGTTAAAATAGTAATGTACAAGTTTTTGTGTGAGGACTCATTTTTGCTTATCCTGGGAATGTACCTAGGAATGGATTTGCTCTATCACATGGCAATTCTGATATGAGATTTCTAAGAATCATGAAATTGTCCACTACAGTGACTGCACCACTTTCTGTCCCCACTAGAAATGTTCGCTTGTTCACATACTTACCAACACTTGCTGTAGTATATCGCATTTTACCATAACCATCCCAGAGAGTGTGACCTATTTCATGGTTTTGATTTGCATTTCTCTAATGACTGATTGTGAGCATGTTTTCATATATTTATCACCCATTTGGCTGTCTTCTTTAAAAAAATGCCTATTCAAATACTTTTTTTTTTTTTTTGTGGGTACCAGGGGGACGACCTCAGGACCTCGCGCGCCAACAGGCACCCGTGCCACTGAGCGATATCACCGGCCCCTTTTTCGTATGTGGGTTCCGGGAGTCGAACTCGGGCCCTCGCGCTTGCAAGGCAGGCGCTTACGCCGCTGAGCCATCTCACCGGCCCATATTCAAATACTTTTGTCTGAATGTTAGATTATGTATCGTCTTTTTGTTGAATTATGGCAAATGTTTTCTCTTATTTTCGTTTACAGTTTCATTTTTGTAATAGTGTTCTTTGAAGCACATTTTATTTTTTTTTAATATGCGGGTGCCGGGAGTTGAACTCAGGACCTCGTGCTTGCCAGGCAGGCGCTTATGCTGCTGAGCTGTATCACTGGCCCTGAAGCACTTTTTTTTAATTTTCAAGGAATTTTGTGTAACTAATTTTTCTTTTATTGTTTATGTTTAATGTCATATCTGAAAATGTATTAACTAATCAATATCATGAAAATTTACACCTGCGTTTTCTTCTAAGTGTTTTATAATTTAATTCTCAAAGTTAAATCTTTGATTAAATTGAACTAATTTTAGTGTATGTAATGAAGTATAAATCCAACTCTTTTATTTCTCAAGAAAATACCCAATATTCCAAGTATCACTTCTTAAAAATATTGTTTCTTTATTTGATTATTCTGACAACTTTCTAAAATAAACTTGATCATAAATGTAAAGATTTATTGCTTCATTCTCAATGAAATCCTGTATTTCTGTTTGTCTTTTCCTATGCCAGTACCATATTGACTTGATTACTACCTAGCTTTTCAGTAAGTTTTAAAATTCTGAACTGTGAACTCTGAAATGCTGTTCTTTTACAAGAATTTTAGATTATTTGGGTTCCTTATCTATTCATATGAATTTCAGGATCAACTTCTCAATCTCTGAAAAATATTTTGATAAGGATTGCATTGAATCAGTAGACTAATTTGTTTCTGTTTTCATTTGGAAAATATCAAGTTTTCTAACCCCTGAACACAGAATGCCTTTCGATTTATTTAGTTCTACTTTAATGTTGTCTCTCAGTTTTGCATTTTTTGGTTAAATTTATTCCTATCATATTATTTTTGTGCTATTATAAGTGGAATTTATTACCAAATTTCATATTTTATTTTATATTGACAAATAAGATAAACAAAGTTTGTGTTTGTGTACTGATATTGTATCCTGCATCTTTGTTAAATTACTGTTTCTAGAGACACACAATAGCAAAAATAATACCAGGTAACAAGAGCAGAGTAGGAGGAGTCACCATCCTGGATCTTAAGTTGAAAAACTACTGTGATAAAAACAGCCTAGGGGCGGGTGAGATAGCTCAGGGGCATAAGCGCCTGCCTGGCAAGTGCGAGGTCCTGAGTTCGACTCCCGGTACCCACAAAAAAAAAATTAAAAAATAAAAAAGACAGCCTAGTCCTGGCACAAAAAGAGACTTGTGGCTCAATGGATCACAATAGAAGATGGAGGACCCCCCCCCCCCGTGCACTGGGATATTTAGCCATTTGATCTTTGATGAAGGATCCAAAAACATGCTGGAGGAAAGATAGCCTGTTTAACAAATGGTGCTGGGAAAAATGGTTGTACACACTAGAAGACTGAAGTTAGATCCGTATCTCTCAACAAGTACTAAACTAAAATCAAAATGGATTACAGACCTAAATATTAAAACAGAAACACCTAATCTGCTGGAAAATAAATGAAACTGTTATAGAATAAGCATAGAAAACATTTGTCTGAACAGACCCCCAATTACACAAAAAATAGCATCAAGCATCTGCAAATGGGATTGTCTTAGTTACATTTCTCTCACTGCTGAGATAAAATGCCCAGCACCCAAAGTTAAAAGGGGAAAGTCTTATTTAGCTCACAGTTTATAGAGGTTGCAATCCATAGTTGGCTGGCTCCAAGGCAGAGTGGCACATGGCAGAGGGGCATCGCAGAGGAGAACAGTTCATGATGCCCACAGGGTAGCAAAAGCAACAAGGGAGAGCGAGACAAGCCTCTTTCTGTCCATTATGTTGTATCCAGTCTACCAGGAAATCCAATCAGTGGACTGATCCAGTAATCCCCCCACTTAATCTTAGCATTGCACTATGAGTCAGTCACACACTCTAGATTCAGCCACCTCTGAAAAGACCCTAAGACCACATGAGGCTTTGGGGAAACATCTAGACACAAACCATAACAGGGATCATATCAAGTAAAAAAGGTTTTGCACAGTAAAAGAAACAATGAACAGAGTGATGAGACAACCTATAGAATGGGAAAAATATTTGCCAGCTATACCACAAGCAGAGGACAAGTATCTAATATATATAAAGAACTCAAAAAAATTAGACCTCCATCAAATATAAGACTCAATCCAAAAAATGGACAACTGAAATGAGAAGAAAAAATACAACTGATCAATATACACAAGAAAATATGTTTAACATCTGTAGCCATTAGAGGAATATAAATTAAAACAAACCAAGATTCCATCTAACTTTAAAAAGAATAGCTGTCATCAAGAAATACAATAATAAATGCTGGTGAGATTGTGGAGAAAATAATCCTTCTACATTGTTGGTGGGAAAGTAAACTAGTACAAACGCTATGGAAATCAGTGTGGAGATTCCTAAAAATATAAAAATAGACATTCTGTTCACCCAAGCTATTCCCCTTCTATGTATCTTCTCAAAAGAGTTAAAAATATCATAATATAATGGTACTTTCACACCCATGTTTATAGCAGCACAATTCATAATAGCTTAATCTTGGAAGCAGCCTGTATGTTTGTGCACACATGAATGGGTAAAGAAAAATTATGGTATTTATACAATACAGAAGGATAATTTCTAGTCATTTGTAGAAAAATGAATGCACCTTGAAACCACAATGCTTTTTAAATTTATTTTACTAGTACATATTTACAGTATGTGAAGTTTATATTCATCATATGGAGTAGATACATGTACATTACACATCTTGGTTCTTTTTATCCCACTTCCCCTTCCTTCCCATCTCCCTCCCTCAATTTCTAGATACCCTTTGCTTATTTTCATTATTATTGTTATTGTTTTTTTAGTTCACGTTTACAACATATGTTTCATTCTTTGTGGGTATTGGCACATGTATATGAGACATCTTAAATATTTTTATTCTGCCCCCCACCATCTCTTGGACCCCCTTCCCACTTGCAAAAGTGCTATCTCCCTATTTCCTTCTATCCGTCCTTTATTTTACTCAAATGAGGGATACCATATGGTATTTGAGCTTCTGTGTCTGGTTTATTTCATTTAACATTATGTATACTCAGTGTACTCATTTTTCTAGAGATGTCTCAAATTTTTTCTTCATAGCTATGGAGTCTTGCACTATCTGTAAATACTTTTTTTTTTTTTTTGGTACCAGGAACCGAACTCACAACTTTGTGCTTGCCAGGCAGGCACTATGCCGCTGAGCTATGCTCCTGGCCCCTTAGAACCAATACCAAGTATTTTTTATCCACTGATCTGTTGATGGACATCAGGCTGCTTCAAGGAATTAATTATTATAAATTGTGTGGCCATAAATATCGGTATGCATGTATCCCTGCAAAATTATGTCTTTATTTCTTTTAGGAGGATGCCTAGAAGGGAAATAGCTGAGTCAAATTGAATTTGTAATTTTAGTTCTTTGAGAAGTCTCTATGCTGATATCCATAATGGTTGTACTAGTTTACATTCCTTTTTCAGCCCAGACACACCAGCATTTGTTACTATTTGATCCTTTGGTTATGGCCATTCTTTCTGGTGTAAGATGAATTCTTAGTATTGTTTTAATTTGGATTTCTCTAGTAGCCAGAGATGCTGAACATTTTTTCATGCTTATTGATCATTTGCATTTATTCTTCTGAGAAGTGTCTATTCATTTCATTTGCCTATCTTTTGATTGGGCCTTTTATTTTTGGTGTTCTAATGTTTTTTAAATTCTTTATATATTTTTGATATTTGTCCTCTGAAGAAGCTGGCAAATTTGTTTTCCCATCTATAAGTTGTCTCTTCATTATGCTGATTGTTTCCTTTGCTGTGCAAAAGCTTTCTTTTAATTTCATACAGGAGCAAAGCAGGAGATATCATACATAATACCTGACATCAAGTAATACTACAAAGCAACAGTGATAAAAACTGGATGGTGTTGGCAAAACAGTCAGGTGGATCAGTGGAACAGAATAAAGGATATAGAAACATCCTCAAACACACTCTGCTATTTGATCTTTGACAAGTGCTAAAACCATACCCTGGAGGGAAGATAGCCTACTGGACAAATGGTGCTGGGAAAACTGGCTATTCTTACACCGAGTGTCAAAGCTAGAGCAATATCTCTCACCATGTACTAAACTAAAACCCAAATAGATCAAAGATTGAGACCATAATGTTAAGTGAAATGAATCAGACAACTTAAATATTGTAGAGTTTCTCATACATGAAAAACCAAAGTACAAATAAAGAACAAAATGAAAGATAGAAAATAGGAAACAGGGAATTAGATCATTTGCAAAAGAGAAAGGGACACAGAGATGGAAGAAGAACAGAGTTAGAAAAGGGGAAGAGGATGAAAAAGAATTAAAATGTGTTATGTATATGCATTAACTCTCCACAGTGGATGTATTCATTATGTATTGCAAACATGTACTAATAAAACTATAGGGCTTACATATCAAAAAATAAATTGCTATGTCTAATAGCGTTGTGTGTATATATTCCTTAGAATATTTTATGTACAATATTATGTCCTCTGAAAATCTTTCCTCCCCCACCAATATGGATATCATTTCCCTCCTTTTATATCAGGGCTTGGACACACAGTCAAATGTTGAATAAATGTGCAAAGAAAATCAGTGATTGCCTTGTTCTTGATCTAACAAACATTCAACGATTCATTATTAAGTATGGTATACGATCTTACCTGTTGGTGTTTGCCATGGATTGTTTTTTTAATTCCTTTATCAAACTAAGGAAGTTTCCTTTTACTCCTAGTCATCAAGTGTACTAGTCAGCTAACCATAAAATTCAAGAGAATAGGTGGTTTATACAATAAATATTTATTTCCTCATAGTTCTAGAGGGTATAAGCTTGAGGTCAGGGTGCCAACAGGACCAGGTCCTGGCATAAAATCTCTTCCTAGCTTTCAGTCTTTGTGCTGTGTTCTCACGTGTGTGTGCATATAAAGAGAGAGAGCTTTGTCCTTTTCTTTCTCTCCCTATAAGGCCACATGTCCTATCAGATTAGGGTCCCACCCACCCTTATGACCTCATTTACTTTTAACAGCATCTTAAAAACACTACATCCAAATTCCCTCACACTGAGATTAGAGATTGAAGATATAAATATCAGAAGGCAACAATTTCTTTTCATGAAAGTATGTTGTGTTTGTCAAATGCCATTTTCAGCATCAATTGAGATAACACCATGGGTTTTTATGCATTCTGTCATAGGAAATGTTACATTTATTGATTTTCATATGATTAAACCATCTTCACTTTCCCAGGATAAAACCCACTTTGTGAATGTGAATCTTTTCATGTGTTGGAGCACTCACTTTGCCAGAAGTTGGCTGTGTATTTTTCCATCATCTGTATTCATAAAAATTACTGATGTGTAGTTTTCTTGTGAAGGTTTTCTTTCTCAGTGACGGAGTAATAATAGCCTCATATTGCATGAGAAAGTGCTCCCTTCGTCTGAATTTTTTGGAATGATCTCTGAAAGACGGGTGCTAATTTTTTAAGCGTTTAGTAGAATAGACAACTAAAGTCTCTGCATTTGTACCTTTGGAGAATTCTGTGACTATCAATTTAATATTTTTATTTGTTATACGCCTTTCAGTTTTTTTTTTTTCTGTAGTCAATTTCAGTATGTATTGGGATTCAGTCCTTTCGGGACTGAATCTTATTTCATTTTGCTGGCATAAAATTATTCACAGTATTTCCTTATAATCCTTTCTTTTTTCTGGCATGTAAGGAGTGACATATTTTTAGTTCCTGATTTTAGCAAAGTCTTACTCTTTATCGTTACCAATCTAGATAAAACTTTATTTTGTTGATTTTTGAAAAGACTAACTCGGTTCACTGATTTTTTCCCCCCTATGGATTTTCTGTACTTTATTTCAAATTATTTTTATTCTAATCTTCATTACTTATTTTCGTCTTGTTCTGGATTTACTTTGCTCCTTATGTAGTTTCATAAGCCAAAGGTTTGGTTATAAATTCCAGGGTTTCTTTTATTTTTTTAATGTAGCCGTTTACTTTCATAAACTGTCATATAAAGGTAATTCTTTACAAGTGTCACTTTTGAGGAGTCCAAACCTATTTTGTCTGCTTCCCTGGGAGCTGGCTTTCCCTGTGACTGTGAGAGTGTTGGCTTTCAGGGCTACAGTGTAGCTGGGGAGAGAGTGATGCAACAGACAAGAGCAATGCCAGAAATTTTCATATTCTTATAGTTATATAGCTATTTTTCTTGAATAGGAGTTTTTTGGATTTTTTGAAACCTGTGGTTCATTTAAGGAGTACCCAAAAAAACAGCTTTTCATTTTTTTCCAGTGTTCTGAGTGTTTTTAAGGGAGAATAAATTTGTTTTAGAGGTTTTTCCTCTACAATTCATACTGACTACTCAATAAATTTATTATCAATCCAAATTTGAACAAGGGCTTGCCAAGCACAGAGGTATCTTCATATATTAACATTTAAGAGAGAACCCAATGTGAAATCCATACAATTACTAGTTTTCAAGTAATTTTATCAGGGCTTTTAAAATTTTTATTAATACCTGTTTGCAGCACATAAAGATTGGATATATGTGGAGAGTCGGTACATGGACCTAACACATCTTAATTCTTTCTACTTCCCCTTTTCTTCCCTTACCTCCTCCTCCATCTCTTGATCTCCTCCTCACTTATTTGCAATAGAAAAAATTTTATGTCTCTAATTTTCATACTTCTTAAACAATAAAAATATTCTTTAAAATGAAATGTTATACAAAAGAAAAATAAATATTAAACAGTTTGAAATAAAGTTGTCTTATTTTGAGAAGGCAAGAGGTCCACTTGTGGACCCCTGACCGCTTCCATCTCTGTGGAAGACACTGAGGAAGCTCCCCAGAAACTCCAGGATTTACATAGCTGCCATTTGCAAAGTGAAGAGTCAGTCAGGAAAGGTGAGGGTGGCAGAGGGATGAGAGAGGAATGGTCTTCCCCAATACCCAAATGTGCACATGCAGGTAGTCTTAGCCACCTTGCTAGTGGCTGAGACAAAATATCCTCCACCCACAGCTGAAAGGAAGAGAGGCTTATTTGTGGCTCCTGTTAACCGTCCATGTGGGCTGGCTACAAGGCAGCACTACTTGACAGAAGGGCACGGCAGAGGAAAGCTGCTCACTGCACAGGCGGACAAGAGTGAAGGGTAGAAGCAGAGAGGGAGCTTAAACTTTCCAGCCCAGGCCTCCAGTGACTCATCCCCTCCAACCTAGCTTCTCCTCCCAACATCACATTTGGCTATAAACTCATCAGCGGATGAGTCTACCGAAGAGAATCAAATTCCCATGGCCCAGTCACCTCCCCCAAACCCCACCTATGAGCACAGGAGGCTTTAGGTGGACATCTAGATATAAACCATAATACAGGTCCTATGATTCTAGACCAATTCTTTCTCTTTCCCCACATGGAAAACTCTGTAATGCTACAATATTCTCTACTCTATTTGATTAAAGTACCATTCATTTGCATTATTGATATACATTATTTTCATCAAGTAGTCATATTATGTATAATTTGCTCCATTCTGAAATATGTACTTAACTTGAAATACATGCTGACTATATGTTTTGAGTAACAACAACAACAAAGCAAATATTTGATGCCAGGAGAACAACAAAAATAACAGCCTTGAAAGAAGTTAAAAAAGGAAATGCTGATCTGAATAAAGCCTATTTTCAAATAAAATTTTATGCTACATCTTGGGAAGGAAAGAAAAGAACAAATTAAATACCAATGCAGGAGAATTGCAAGAAAATGCAATTTTCCAATAATAAACTAACTTTATCCTTTGAACATCTGGATTTAATTATATCATTATCTTATCCCTATGTTTTCTTACTTTTTAAAATAGATTTTTTTTTTTTTTTGCGGGTACCGGGGATCGAACTCAGGACCTTGTGCGCCAGCAGGCACCTGTCCTGCTGAGTGATATCACCGGCCCTTTTTTCCTATATGGGCACCGGGAGTTGAACTCAGGACCTCGTGCTTGCCAGGCAGGCGCTTATGTCACTGAGCTATCTCACCGGCCCAAAATAGACTTTTTTTTTTGTGGGTACTGGGGGGTCGACCTCAGAACCTCGCGTGCCAGCAGGCGCCCATGCCACTGAGCGATATCACCGGCCCCTTTTTCGTATGTGGGTTCCGGGAGTCGAACTTGGGCCCTCGCACTTGCCGGGCAGGCACTTAAGCCACTGAGCCATCTCACCGGCCCCCAAAATAGACTTTTAACATATGAAACAAACAGTGAAAATTCTTACTTTCTGAACAGGTTTCGAACAATATTGCATTGGTTAAAATTTGTAGAACAATAAAGGTATCACATTGATTTAAAGAAGACAAACATTTTCTTTTCCTTGCCCATGTTGGAAATTTGTTCAAAATTTCTTCTTCAGGGCTCTGTGAAATAATTTTGTTGTGAACTAGGGGCCTGGGTACTGTAACAGAATATCATTGATTTTTAAGTAGCTGCTTCATAGCATGTTTCTCATTCACTTATTTTACTCATTCATCCAACAAGTAATACTTTTTTAAGTGCAATAATATTTGTTAGATATGTGAACACTATTTCCCAAAGAATCTTCAATAAATCTTCATTTCATTTAGACATAATATTGATTCATCTGGAATATTTCAGATGAGAAATTTAGAAAGGATCTTCTATTCTAATCATGAACTTTCTTTAAATCGAATTTTCAGTCCAAAGTAAGAAAATAAATCAATCTGTCCATGTCCAACATGTATCCCTGCTTCAAGATTGCAAATATTACTCAGGCTAATCCTGCACTTTCCCGGAGTGGTTACTGAGTCAAATGTAGTCCATTAAGATGCATAGTAGGAAAGGCACTGATTTTCCAGGGATTAGAATGTAGAACACACTTCGCAGGGCATTTTCCCAGCATCTGCCTTACTCGTGACTGCCCCGGAAATAAGCAAACACATCTTAGTCTCCTGTGTCCCTGCAGCTATCTTGACTTTACCAGGAAGAGTTAGTTGCTTGTTCCTCTATTTCATAGAGCTGGGGCTATACCTGCATTTTAACAGAATTAATAATATAATTTCAATCGTTGCTTTTGTATCTGTCTCTTGTACGTTAGCAAGCCCACAAAGTATCCATGTGACCTTCATAATTCCTGTGCCTATCACAGAGCAGGCTTCGGTAAATGTATTTTAAAGGAATGAAGGAATGAATGATACGTGACGCACAGCAGCTTGCTAGACAGTATGAAAAAAAAAGGATGAATTCATTCATTTTCTCTGATCAGTAGGAATGAACTAGACCAGTCTATGTAGTCAGGCTGAAAGGAGAAATACCCCACACTCTAACCTGATGTCTTGGCTATTTGAAAGATTCAAGGAAAAGCTTTGTTCCAGCCAAAAAGCTGTAGACCCACTTGCCTTTCTATCTGATTCACTGCAGTTCATTTCTTAACTAGAATTAAGAAAGTGTCTGTTATCAACTTTATAGATAAACAGAAAAGAGACAAGTTTCATCCCAGTGCATCCTAACTTCTGTTCAATAAGAGGGCCTGTCAGTTGGATAAAACCATGTAAATTCTTCATAGAAATTTCTGGAAACACTAAGAAACTTACTTAATAAATTTTGAAAGACACAGGAATGCATCTCAAACATAATCCCCAAATGTTTCTTACCAGCAAGCTTGCTGGTCTAAAGAATACGCAACGTGGGAGGAAGACAAGTTCTGGTTTGTACATGTGATGGTGGACATGAGAAAGTGTTCGGGAGATGGTGCTTCAGCTCTATCAGACTTGTCTTTTTCTCACTTTTTCCCCCATAAACAGGAAGGATAAGTTGATGAGTGTTTTAGAAAATTAAACAGGAGTTGGTCCACTCGCAGACACACATACAGGAGTCAGAATGGCAAAACAAAACAAAAACTGACTTTAACACATCTTTCTGTGTTCACTAGGGCTTGTAAAAATGAATGCTGAATGAAGGGAATCGTCCTTAAAGTTTTCTCTTACTCCCTTGGAGGAAGGGAGTAGCTGCAGGCAAGGACCTATTATTAAAGGATGATAATATAACCTCTTAAGAGTGAAAAAATGTTTTAACATTTAGAAATCCCAATTCACCTTTCTGTGAAGGCCTGACCTTCAAGACTCCTCCTTTGCGTGAAGTTTCAAATGTGCAGTTGGTCAAGCACTGTTTCTTTTCTCCGGACGTATTTGCCTGTGCTTCTTCAGGTCTTGTAAGAAGTGATGCCAAGATCTCAGAGGTCCAAGAAGCATCATGGGAGAGGGGACTGCATAAAGAAGTGAGATTCCATCACAATGTGTGGCAGTCCTGACACCTCAGGAAGGAGAGACAGGAGGCTGGAGGGTGATAGGATGAATCGCAGACTCCAGCACAGTTGCCACAAAGGCAGAGAGGTGCATGCGGAGTCAGTTCTGGGATCAAACTTATTTTAAGGGTATTCTGCAACTCTTTAAGAGGGGTCTGCTTCAGTAACCCAGCTGTGTTTGGTTACTGAATTAAAATGGACTTCGGAAGGCAATGCCTTGTTTAAAAGTTGGGGGACTTATTAGATTCTTGTTGCCACCATAGCAGATGAAAACACGTCTAATGATTTAAGCAACATAAATTAATTGCTGTAGAGTTCTGGTCAGAAGCCTGTGCAGATCTGACAAGGCTGATATCAAGATGCTGTCAGGGCTTCCGCCCTGTCTGGTGGCTCCATAAAGAGTCAGCTTTTCTTGCTAATTCAGGTTGCTAAGATTCATTTCCTTGCAGCTCCAGGGCCAAAGGCTTCACTTTCTTACTGGTTAGAAACTGAAGACTATTCTATGATTCTAGAAGCAATACTATTTCTCAGTTCTGACCCAGTTCTTGACTCCATCTTGAGAGTCAGCAGCAGAAATTTAAGTCTTCTCACTTCTCGTCTCTCTGACCATTTCCATATCTGCCCATTCTCACCCAGGTAAGAAAACTCCACCTTCTAGCACACATGGGATCCCATTGGGTCCACCATTGTACTGGGACAATCTCCCCATCTCCCCAATTTCCCCAACTACCCTCATTTTAGTTTAACAGAGAAAACAGTGACAAAACAATTAAGATACTCTATTAATAGTGCAATGGACTATTTATAACAGTTACTTCATATCTACTTAGTTGAATAGAATGTAGAGGTAGAAATAGGTCTACATGAATATGGTTATATATATATATTTTTTTTTATGTGGGTACCGGGAGTCAACCTCAGGACCTCATGCTTGCCAGCAAGCACTTGTGCCACTGAGCATTATCACCGGCCCTTTTTTTCCTTTATGTGGGTACCGGGAGTCGAACTCAGGACCTCACGCCTGCCAGGCAGGTGCTTATGCCACTGAGCCATCTCAGCGACCCTGAATATAGTTATTGAGTCTTAAAAATTGAAATAATTTTAAACTAGTAGAAATAGAGATCCTCTTTAATAAGTAATGTTGAGATCGTAAACTGGTTAAAGAAAAATAATGACTTTAGTCCTTACCAAAAAAAGATAGATTAATTGAAACTTGAAACTTCAAATGATTACAATAACAAAAGATCTAAAAAGGAAAGATAAATATAATTAAAAATCTTTGACTGGGAGAGGTTATCATATCAGGTCACAAAACTCTTGAGTATAGAAGGAAATGACTGAAGTGACATAGAAACAAGACCAGAAGCAATCAACTTGTTGATGAGCAGAAGGCTCATCAAATTAATTGATGTTCATCTGTAGAATGAATAAAATAAAGCTGTCCATTTCAGTATGAAAACATTCCTAAAAATATTTTGGGTCAAAGCCTTAGAATGCATTATATTGTATGCAACATAATTAAATTTAAGAATATTGCAGGATATATGTGGTCATTTTTTTTTTTTTTTTGTGGGTACCGGGGCTCGACCTGAGGACCTCGTGCGCCAGCAGGTGCCCGTGCCGCTGAGCGATATCACCGGCCCTTTTCTCATATGTGGGTTCCGAGAGTCTAACTCAGGACCTCGCACTTGCCAGGCAGGCACTTATGCCACTGAGCCATCTCACCGGCCCAGTATGTGGTCATTTTTACATGAAAAATATTTATACAAAGATTTTATCATATCTTCAAAGAAATCAAAACTAAGTTACTTAAAGGCAAATATTCATGCATACTAGTTTAGCTATGTTCTGTGCAGACAAAAAAAAGCCTATTGTATTAATCAACTACATTTATTTAAAATACTAATAATTTCCATTATAGCTTATTTTGCTTGTCATTGATCATAATTTGATAACATATTGGAGAGAAAGAGTAAGAGAGAGAGAAAAGGAGAGAGAGAGACTTTGTTTTGATTTCATTCTGCAACATTTATAGAGTAGTTTCACATGTTTATGATTCATTACAAACCATATTCAGTACTTGAATAATTCCAAAAATAATAAATGTCACTTTCTGTTCTGTTCATCTATCTATGTATATATCCATTCATAGCTCTGTATCATACTATGGTAGAAATATCAGGTTATATTTTTGTAATCACGTGATTGCTAGAGAAACAACCAACCAGTATATAAAGTTACCTCTGGAATTTTTAATCTCTCAGAGTACTTTATACCAGACATATTTGTGTTGCTAGTCACAAAACCTGATCCTTGTGGACTAGTTGGTTTTCTGTTACTAAAACTAACACTTGAAATAATCAATTTATAAAGAGAAAAGTTATTTTGGCTTATAGAGTTAGAAGCTGCAGTACACAATCAGGAGGGCCCATTACTTCTGGGTCTCGCTGGGGATGGCAGGTGGCAATGGTAGGGAACACACGAGGCAGCAGCATTGTTCAGCTTGTGGCCAGGAAGCAAAAGCAAGGAGGAAGAAAGAGCTGGATTCATTGTCCCCTTCAAGGCTACGTCTCCAATGATGTGAAGACTCCTCTCCAGTTCCCACCTCTTAGAGTTTCCACCACCTTACAGCAGCATCTACCTGGGAAACAGACCTCGAACACCTGCGCCCTCGGGGGACACTCAAGATCCAAACTATACCGCATGTAGACGTTGGTGGTCCATGTTGTAAAGCAATACGCTCTCCGGGCAAGACAACCCACTGCTTTTCTATTTGAAAAGTATTACAGGTGACAAAGATATTCCTCATATTTCATTGTTCTTGGGTGAACAGATGTCAGGTGACCTACAATCATTCATAAACAGACATGTTTATTACATTTATATAACAAAAGTAGTCATACAACCTAGATTTAAAATACAAAAAGAAATCCCCTTTATTTTAAAGAACACTGAACTGTAAATGAACCACCCTTGCAAATTTGCCTCAGGAAAGTGACTTTTATGTAGCCTTCATATTGCTTTACTTTCCTGACAGTGTAGTAAAGAGTAAATGAAAAGTAGTAGTGTTGAATACCATTCTAGCACAGGACAATAGAACACATATGTACATGTACAAAGACAGATGAATTAGTTGACCTACCACAAAGCAAAACAGAAGAAAATTAATTGCTCTCATTAGAGTCTAGCTTTTTTCACTTTAGAAATTCCAGGTGTGTCTGACATAAGTGCCAATCTCTTTATTTCATTGAAAGTAGCACTTGCTTTTCAATCTGCTACAAATAAGCCTTGGTATGTTCAATGACGTTTCACAAAACTGATCTTATTTATTTTCAAAACTTTCAATGGGAAAATGATCCATAATTTTCTTTTATTTGCCAGATCTCCTAGTATCTGTGTTTCTAAATTGAGCAACCAAAAAAGAGTGTGTTTAAAAATCTCAGTAGTCTGATCCTGCTTGAGAGCTCTGTGTTGCCCCCCTTCTTTGCTCATGTGGATATGTGGAGCCAGAGTGAGAAGCCCAGGGGCAGGAGGCAGGTACTTATGGTTCATGACCTGAAATCGGTCTTATGCGTTTAAGGACTGAGGGAAAAGGAAAGATTTTGTGATATTTGGAAGTTATATACAATTCCATTTTCATATTGTTGGAACAAAATCCAGCTCATCTGTTGATATATTGTCTGTGGTAGCTTTTTTGTTAGAAGGGCAGAATTTTATCACTGCTAAGCCTAAGATATTTGCTATTTGCCTTCACAAAAACTGCTGACCAATCTTGACTTAAAGTCTCAAATTTCCTATGAGGACCACATGCTACTTCCTCTATGGCTTCCATATTCTTTGATGTCGTCATCCTTTTCTCCCAATAATTTACCACACTGCATTGATTTCTGTTTGTACCATACTTATTACATTTGTAATCTCCTAAACTAAACACATGTGGTGTGAGACAGGCACCCACCCTCAGGCTCTTCTCAGATCATTCCCTTTGCCTCCTCCCTGATCCTCACTGCAGCTCCAGACGCTGAAAATCACTTGTGGGCCTCACTTTAGATACATTCTCTGGGTGTTTCTAGCCAGCTGCCTTGCTCTTTTTCTTACTATCTTAAAAGTACTTAAGATTCATTTGAACAAATAATAAAACCAATTTCTTCAGCCCTCCAGACTACCATTTACTAAACGTTATCTGATCTTTTCTTCTTGGAGAAAGTTATGTCCTTTATACTCTGATAAGACTCTTGCAGACATGTGTTGCTTCAAGGCAGTCTCTTTTCCCCTAGGCACAAATCTTCTTAGATTTCAGGCTCTGAGACCAAGAATATAAAATAAAAAGTAGTGGGAAACAAACCGTGCTTCTGACAATTTTAAAGAGAAAAATGTTGGCTTTTTTTCTAACACTCTAGATATTATAATTCCAATGAAGATTTTGCTTTGTTTTGTTTTGTTTTGTTGTTCTGAATTATCTTTATGCCAAGTGTCTCAAAATTGGTAAAAAAAATTCCTTAACCTGCATTCTAGACACTATAAATGGATTTATATTTTATATTGACATTGTACATCTTTCATAAATATGAATTTATAATTTTTAAAGCATACATCTACTTTTTAGGAAATATAAATTTCCACTTATGTTTTTCTATCAATATTTGTTTATGGAGAAGGAGAATATTTTTTAAAGCAAGGAAGAATATGTCCTAATTCCATTACTATCCATTTTCAGTTGCGATCTTGGTTCTGACTTCAAGACCAAAGGCCAATTAAGAATACACAGCTTCACTTATAACCTGTTTTGCCTATAAGAGGATGCTAATTTTCAAAATCCCTGCAGACTGATATGGGGCACAGATGTGCACAGCAGTAAGCACACAATATGTACGCATCCACCTTATCTTCCAAAGTAGCAATTGAAAATGGCACTCAACCTAATTAGCTCTCAAAAATGATTTAAAAGGACAGGAACTGTGAGGAGAGTCAGAGCCAGGCAATATGTTACCAAGTTTTGAAGTAGAAATGTCTGTTTAGTAGAAAGTCTTTAAAAAGATTTTAGGTGAGGAGATGAAAATGATGGAATATTACCCAGGGGTCAGCCGGCCTCCCATCAGCCTCCATCTTCCCGATACTCTGCGAGTGGTTGAGACTGCGTTCTTCCTTGGGAATCATCCATCGACGCAGCAGGCACAGAAGGACGTCCTGCCAGCCCCACCCCAGGTCTTGGTTCAACCTGTTTTTCCCAACTCACTTCAGTGCCTGTAGGTTCCATGCCTTCTGTTGTACTCACAGGTCCTAACTTCTCACTCCACTCCCTCTTTTTGAAGTCTTCACTCTGTTCCGTGGATTTTTATTTGAAGTTCTGCATGGGCTTCACTGTTTGAGTTGGATCCCTAGGACAGTACCCAGGAGGTACACCCCTATTCCTGTCTGAGGAAGTAATCATAATGGCAATGTTAATGACACTTAGCTCTCGTGAAGCCCTAAAAACGCACAATTTTCTCTAGATCTCCTCGGCTTTTTGTTGTCCTTCATCTCTGCTGTTTTGTTTTTAACATCCAGGCTTTTGATAAAGGCAGATTTGAGAAAGCATTTGAGGTTATTTCCATAAGAATAATTAAATAAAGTTTAGAAACAATCAAAAATGATATCAAAAATTTGAGCAAAATTCATCGAATTGCTGTCTCCTTCACACTATACTTAATAAAAATATCCTCATCTGTGCCTAGATACACAAAGACCAATGGTTTTCAAGTATGTGTTTACAAAAGTAAATTGCATAATCTAATGTTCTATGACATTCTAGTGGAGCTGGAAGTGTAACTCGGTGGTAGAGCATTTGCTTAGCTTATGCAAGGCCTTGAGTTCAATGCCTAGAACTGAAAAAAATACGTAGTAAATAATTACTTCAAAAAACATATGATTTACAATGTTTAAATTTTGAAAATTTATTTAGTTTTATTCTTTTATATGTAAAGAAACACTTATCTTCACAAGTTACCTAAATAAATTGGAAGAGATTGTTCAGAAACGAAACTGTCTCTGTTTAGCACATTATTTAACATTTTCTATACACCTAGAAGAAATAAGGAACCTTTTCCCAACTTGAAAACTCATTATTTTGGATGAGAACCTAGGTTTGAACTCTTGCCCCACTCTTCACTATGCAGCTGTGTGACATTGGGCAATTTACCCAGCACAACTCTGTTTCCTAATATTTGGTAGTTATGATAGCAGTGTAGTCCCTAGTGAATCACTAGGGATTGGTTTCAGGACCCAAATTCTCAAACAAGTCCCTTATATGAAATGGCATAGTGTTTGTGGACTACTTACAGAATCCCCCTGTGTACTTTACATCATCTCTGCATTATTTGTAATACTTCACACAGTACAAATGTTATGTAAATTGTTGTTATGCTCCTTTGTTTAAGGAATGATGAAAAGAAATAAAAGATCTATACATGTTTAGGATCAGCATAATTTTTTTTCAAATATGTTCATTCTATGGTTGGTTGAATCCTCAGATGTGGAACTTGCAGAAATAGGAAACCTACTAGACTACAAAAGAATATAACTTGGATTTGTTATATAATGTTGATTAAACACAGTCAAGTAGGCTTAATAAAGATCACTTCCTCCATCTTTTCTCTGAAGAAGTTTTATTCCCTCCATCCCTTTAAGCTGGTTGTGATACTTGGATGGTCTCTAAGCTCTGAGATGCACACTTTCTGTCCCTCCCTCCCTCCCTCCCTCTCTCTCTCTCTTTCTCTCTGTGATGTACTAACTATAAATTTGGATGAGTTGATGTTTGTAATGAACCATAAATTGATTTCCTCTATCAAGAAGTAGCCCCATCCTTTCCCTTTAGCTATTCTTTTTTCTTTCTGTAAAATGTTGCCCTCAACTAAGAAATGCTCATGTTCACCCCATTAAAGAAAACAATGATAAAGTGATCTTCACAGAATTTCCTGTTTCTCACAAATGCATTTACTTGACCAGATCATATTATCTGTATTTCTCTTAAATCAACCGTCTGCCCTCCATAGAATTTAAGATAGATAAAAATTTTTTGTTATTCTCTGCTCTAATTATTGAATACATTTTGTAAGCAAAGAGATTTTTCTCAGCACTCAAAGGTTGCACTCTTGTTTGTTTGATATTTGTATTTCATGTTGCCTCCATCAGTCTCAGAAGTGCACAGATACACCCAGTAAGAGAAAGATAGAGACAGACAGACTGAGAGAGGGGGGCAGAGAGAGGGAGAGAGGGAGGGAGGGAGTGGGAGGGAGGGAGACAGAGAGGGAGACAAAGAGAGAGAAAGACACAAAGACAGAGAGACAGAAAAGAGAAGAGAATACAAATGTGGTTATTTAATATTTTATAATATTTATTTTTATAATTGAAACTTCTATGAAATGACCTTTCTGGACTGTTCTAGAAATATTTGGATGGGATGGGATGCATATTTTATATATTTTAGAATTCTTTTTCTCAATTGACACAAATAAGATAGATGCTGAATGTTGTGCCTTGCAGTTGAAAATTCAGGAATCTCTGCACAGGAACTTCAACCAGAAACCCAGGGTTACCTTGGCTGCCATTCAAGTCATGAAGCCAAACAGTCCTCATTTCCATCTGGGTCAGAACTTTAGCCTGTCATTTCTAAGAGCGGAAACATCTTAATAATTAAGAAGAAATATTACCTGCAAATTTCTAGGAATGATTTGTGAGGAAAATCATAGAGCACAGTGGCGATAGTCAGTTAAACTTAGTAGTCTCCCAAAGGGCAAGGGTGAGGCTGCATCATGCCAGGTATTTTCACACCAGTTGGCATTTATAGGTCTTTTCAGAGAATTCTCAAGTCTAGGAGAAGTCAAGCAATCAAAATTGTGTTTGCTGTTTAAAATAGGTTGCAGCTCCTTAATTTCTTGATAAAAAGGCTGAGGTTGACAAGATCTATTAATTTGGATCAAAGAGGGTTTTATTCTATTTGATTCTTGATAAATATAAACAGTGTTAATTAACTAAGGAAAGGGATCATGTGGTGAATCTGGGATCTCCCAGTTATGTTCCCATTTGTCCATTCATTATCAAAGCTAAGTGTCTATTTAAAGTGAGGTATTCTGACGTGACACATTCCAGTGTGGGATGGCTTTTCTTTTACCCCAGGCACAGGAGGGAACACTATTGTCTCTTATATACATAAATCAAGGCTGATGGACTTGGATGTGCTTTTACTTCAGAATCCAGCTTGCCTTCCACCTATTGGGACTTCGCCAGTTACACTTTCCTCCCTGCCAATTATTCTTTTCTTCTCTCCACAAAATGTTGCCCTCAACTAAAGAATAATGATAGTCCCCCATTAGAGGATCCAATGCCAATCCAATTTGATTTTCTCAGCATGCCTTCTTCATCAAATCTCTGTACCATGTTTGCTCTATTCAGCAAGGCATACACTCACTGAACATTAAGAGCAAGGACCAGATAACATATTTCAAAGTCAGAAAAATATGAAAACAGAGTGAAAAAAGATAGTTGATTTTAGCCTTGTTGGAGATTATTCCAATACTAACACAAGCTGATGACTCTGAATTTTCTAGTTTATCCATCCTGTTTGATAATGTATCAATAATATACTTTTCTATCAATATTTATATTTTTATCTGATTGGAAAGTCTTACTTCCAGTAATTCATCATGTAGTTACTTAATATTTAATTAGTGTTTACTATGCATGTGACAGGCACTGAAGCTACAGCAGTAAACAAGATGACTATGGTCTCAGGTTCCCAGGTTCTGCTGTACCCTTTACCCTTGCCCTCCATTTTCTATCTGCTCCATTTCCTATCCTATCTGGGTGTGACTTCTTGCTTTATTGCCCTCATAGCAGCACCTTTGATCAGATGTAGAACTTCATTGATGACCTTGGGTGCCATGTTGATTACAATACAAGCTGGGCCACAGACCCATGCAAATAACCCCAGCTCATCTCCTACCTCAGGTTTTCCAAGCCCTGGAATACTTCTCAGCCACAGCAAAATGCCATAGATTCAATGTGGGATCAAGAAGGAAGATAGGGATAGAGTTGAGGACATGGGGTCTTATCTGCACAGGTGTGGGGGACAGGTATTTACTAGCTGATCTTCCTCATGCTCCTGGGCTCATCTCTGGAGTCCTCAAGAAACAGAGTCACTTGGAGCCTGCAGAGGACCCTCCCCTGTCTTCAGGTGCTGAAATGATTGAGCAGAGGTCACTGGTATCCTTATGTGCGATCTTGCAGATAATGACTGTCTTTTTCATCTTTCTTCAGTGTTATTATTTCAATGAGCTTGCAATTAATACTTATTTCCACTTGCTTTATTTGGTGAGAATCACAATGACCTAAACCCAAAGAGTCTGATTTTAAAGCCTGTTGTCAAAACTGCTTCTCATATGATTGAAAAACATGATTCATTGATTCCTACAAACCTTGTAAGATCTATAGAATTGGAATTATTGTCTCTAAGTCACTGCTGAGCTCCAAGATGCTCTGATTCCCTCATTCTACTGAAATCACTGCTGCCAGATCTTCTTTCACTCAAGTCTCTCTACATCCACTCTCTGCACAGCAGTCAGAAACATCTTAAAATGTAGATCAGACCACATCACTCTCTGGCTGAGTCTATTTTAGCACTGTAGCATCCCTCGCACTAAATGCAAATCTCTTCAAAATGAAGCTACAACATCCAGTCACTCTCACTAGTGGCTGTTTTCAAGGTGGAGTTAGAGAAATAAATAAAAATCTATACTGTGATTCCTTGGATCCATTCTTCATAACGAGGTATGCATGAAAGATAACATATTAAAACATATTTTGCCTACAGGGAATTTTTGAACTTTAACCACAGTCAAATAATCAAATCATATTCTAAAATGATAATGCCATCATACAAGAGCTTAGATTGCCTGAAAACAAGAAAGGAAGAAGGGAAAATCTTTGTAAAATATGCATGCTTTCCTGGTGATGTGTTACTAACATCCACTCTTTGCTATGCTTACTGATATCTTTCTTCTCCACCTAGATTTGCCTAGTTTGAGATCCTTTGGGGTTAGAAAGAATGATGCTCTCTTTTTGGTCTGTGTAACACACCTAATTAAGAGCCACATCCTTGGGCAAATTGCTTTTCTGAATAAAACAGTGAACTCCTTATTGAAAAAGTGCTGTGTGATCTCCACACGTATGAATTTAACACTGCCTATGCTTTCAATGTGTGAAAGTTTGGAAGATTGCATATGGGGGAAAAGACAAGTGTACTGAGCTCAAAACTTTGAAGAAGAAATTACAAGTTAAAAAGTAACATGGTAAATTGTAACTAACAGGTGGCATATCAACAAATTAAAATGCGTTAACTTCATTAGAGCTGAGTATAGCTGGTCAAATTAAGTGTAGTAGGAGGTGGAGGAGATAAAGACAGACAGAGGAAGACAGAAATACAGGAATTCTGGAAATTTGAACACATACTTGACATTTTATTTGTGGTTTTAAATGTAAAATATTCTCATAATATATTTTTACAAATACAAGCTTTTTGCAGAGAAAAGACATGATACCTGAGATTTGACTCGCCGTAGTCCATTGGAGACAGAACAGGGGGGTATAGGTATGGACAAAATAAGTGGGATCATATAATGTGAAATTTTTAAGCTTAGCAACAAGTATATGAAAGTTTATTGTGTTATTTTTCCTATTTTCCATTATGTTTAAGCTTCCACAATTTAAAGAACGATGAATGTCCAAATGACTAGCAAGACTAATAACCAAGTAGAGAAGAAACAAGTAATGTAATAGAGTAGGGTGAGGTCTATGAAAACTGTGTGTAATGGTTGATACATTGTGTCAACTTGAGAAGTTTAGAAGCTTAACTATGTAACTCAGCAGTTTAGCATCCAGGGGTGTAGAGGACATGCCCTGGGGTGGCTGTTTATGCTCCAGTCTGTTGTGATAGTTGATTCATTGTGTCAACTTGAGAAGTTTAGAAGTTTAACTAAGCGACTCAGCATGGGGCCAGGGTCCTCACTTTATAAACCTCCTGAACCTGTGCAAGAGGAGGGAAGGGGAGATGTGCCAGTGCCAACCTGTCCCAGGTCAGGTAGCCTGCTTATGCTATCAGGTAGGAAAAGAGGCTTGCTTCTCTTTTTGGCTCTTGTTGCTTTTGCTGTCTTCTGCCGCCTTGAACTTTTCCCCTGTTCCACATCACCCTGCCTTGGAGCCAACTGATTATGGACTGAAACCTCTACAAAACTGTAAGCCAAATAAACTTTTCCTTCCTGAACTTTGGGTGTTGGGTGTTTTGTCACAACAACAAGAGAAAGGTAACTAAGGCAGAATTTGGTACCAGAGAAGTAGGGTCATTGCTGTGACTATACCTAACTGTATGGTTCAAGAGCCTTTGGGAACAGCTTTTGGGAAGAGTTTGGAAAGGTTCAGAGATGTTGCCTGAAAGAGTAGAGCTGGAATGCCTTAGGTTGTTCTGTATGGGAGATTCTGGTCAGAGCTTAGAAGACCAGAAGGCTGATAGAAATCCTGCAGGGAAAGTCCAGGCTTGGGAGGCTTCTGCTGGGAAGAAGGACTGCATTGGCTGTTAGAGTCCAGATGATGTGTGCTATGGCTTGGCAGAAAGTTTGTCTGCATTTTGCTCATGTCCCAAAACTTTGCCTGTGACTGAAATTAAGGATAGCGGACTAATTAATCTGGCAGAAGAAATTTCAAGGCAGTCGAATGTTGAGGCTGCAGCATGGCTGCTGTCAGGGGCTTTTAGCCCGATCCATGTTGAGAATCAAGAGCAAAGAGTTCAACAGGATGATTTAAAATGTTGTGAGTTTGGTGAGAAAGTAAACTCTAGTAAGGCTGTGGACTGCAAAGATAAGAGCAGAGGAGACCTTGATTGCTGAGAAGGAAAAGGAGTATACAAAAGATGGCCTGAGGGCATCATGAGAAGCAGCAGAGCTACCAATAACCCAAACAAACTGGCTGCAAATATGTGTGGCTGCAGAATACATGACGATGGGTTGGATCGTGAAAGTTTCCACATATTCTTCATCTTTAGAATACAGAAAATTTTCCAAAGCTCATTAGAGTCAAAGAAAGGTTTTACTCTAAGAGCTGTTCAAGTGCCTTGACTGAAAGATGGGAGGACCAGAATCCAAGATGGAGACAAGGTGGTTAAGTCTATGCAAAGATGTGGAGGTGCAGATGTGTAACCAGTTCACCAGCCATAGCAAACAATAGCCTGAGTGAGGGACAAGGCAAAATCATCCGTGTAAATAATTCCAGAAACTCTGAGCTTTTCTGGTGCTGGAGTAGCCTATGCGATGACAAAGGGCATGGTGGTTGGGTCAATGCTTAGTCACCATGCTGTTTGGACAGATGGCTCCAATTACTGCTTGGATAGGATGACTGCCTCCTTCTGGGAAGAGGGATGAGTACATAAACCAACTTTTGCGGCTGTGGCACTGAGTTCCTCTCCGGAAGCGCACATCATCTGCCTTGCTCACCAGACGTAGTGCATGTAGGTGAGGGCTAGGAGTTCATTATCAGAGTGACAGCTTCAATACACAGTTCCTCTGAGGCTATGGGAAAATAAAATTTCATAAGGAGTCTTGGGACCCAGTTTTTGATAGTTTATTGATCTAATTTGTGACTTATTGTAAGTCACTTTTCCTTGGCTTTATTCAAAGGGGTGATTAAAAGGCAGGATTCTGGAAGTCACTGAACATTTCCTTGACAGTGCCTTTTTGGGTAACTGGAAAAAAGTCCTGCTGGTAACGAGTAGTGAAATATGAAATGAGTAGTGAGACACAGAACAAGACAGAACTAATAATACTGAATTAGGGTATAACAATCCAGGAACATTTCACTTTATTTACCAAGAGAGTCTTGGTAAAACTAAAAACTTTGCTATTTTCATTCTCCTGTATATACTAATCTGAAATACATTCTAATACTTTAATTTTAAAAATTAAAGTTAATTTTTCATTTTTTTGCTCTGCTCATAGCAAGAGAACCACAAATCTTCTCTCTCAGTCAGATCTCTCAGTCAGGTCTTTTCCCACGCAAGTAAGTGTATTTATAAATAGTGCAGAGATTCAGCCATTAGAACACAAGATAGGGGGCCGGTGAGATGGCTCAGCGACGTAAGCGCCTGCCTGGCAAGCGCGAGGGCCCAAGTTTGACTCCCGGAACCCACATACAAAAAAAGGGCTGGTGATATCGCTCAGCGGCACGGGTGCCTGCAGGCGCGCAAGGTCCTGAGGTCGACCCCGATACCAAAAAAAAAAAAAAAGAACACAAGATAATTTCTGAGAAATGTAAGCTTGATCAGAAAAGAGATCTTTGTCTGGAGTTAAATTTCATGATACCAAATAGAAAGGGAAGAGTTTCAGAATGAAAATGTACAAACAAAAACTCATTAAAAGCTAAGCAGAACGATACCTACCATATACATAAGGTGCTATCTGGATGTATCTTTTTTTCCTTTGAGAAGCACACTATTAAATACATTGAATATAAATGTTGCTTAATATGAAAAACTGTTTTAAGACACATGCCAAACTCTGGTGAAGTCACGTCTTTCACTTTTTTTTAATCTATTATATTTGAGGACCAGACTTGTATTAAAAAGGCAGGAAGATGAGAGGAGAGAGAGTGGAGTAAATAACAGAGAGAGGTGTTGGCACTGGTATGTGAGGAATTCTAGCCATAGGTCTTGCTAAGGTCATTCACAAAATCACATGTGGGTGAAATGAAATATTGCACTAAAATGTATGTGCCTATAAAAAGATAAGTGTGGGCCAGTGAGATAGCTCAGTGGCATAAGCGCCTACCTGGTTCGACTCCCAGAACCGACATAAAGCAAAAAAGGGGCCGGCGATATCGCTCAGCGGCACAAGTGCTTGCTGTAAATGCGAGGTCCTGAGGTCGACTCCCAGTACCCATGTAACAAAAAAAAAAAAAAAAAAAAAAAGATAAGTGTATAAAATGTTTAAACCTTGATATGACATATCCACATATGCTCATGCTTATATGCATATACCACATACATTGCATACAATTCTATATATGATAATACTTCACATATATATGTGTCTATACACACACACAAGCGCTAAAGGTTGTAAGTGGGTGATTTTAGCCAAAATGCTATAGATGTGATCATTCAACTAAAAAAGTAAGAGTCACAGATCTTTAAATATTAGGGACAATATTTCAGGTAATATTCAGACTGCGTTTTCTATTTTCTTCAATGACAAACATAGACACCTTGATACCAAACACACAGAATGAAGTATTATCTGAATAATTTTAGGTACAAATACTTTGTACATTCATAAGAACATAAGAGAATTACAACTTAAAGCCTCCTCATTTTATACAGGCTAAAAAGAAAAGGTAATGAAAAGCTGTTGGTGCAATGGTAAAATGTTAATAGACTCGAACCACTTTAGTCACAGACTTGATTCTTTTTGTAGTCTCCCCCTCAGCTGAAAGTAAACTCCGTAAGACAGGGAACCTCATCTCATTTCTTCAGACAGTATTCCCACCCAGAGAGAACAGAAGGTGCAGAAGATACTGGATATGTGATATGTGATGTGTGATAAATCAATGGGAGAATAATCTTATGAAAACTGATTAATCTCTATGGTAATCAACTTTTTGTGTGTAAACTGAGAAATTTTGTCAACTGAGTGTAAGATGACAAGTGTGAAGTCACTGACTTTGGAGCCTGGTACATAATTAGGTGCTCAACAAAATGAAAATTAAAACCTCAATATGAAGGTTATAGGCAGCTGGGAAAGGGTTAAGCAAGTGGAAACTGAGTGGTTATGATCTGTACATTAGAAATGATAGGGAGGGATTCTAAAACAGGATTTTTGCACAAAAGTTTTACCATAATCCTGACCAAAGGAGAGGAGCCTATTTGCAGGGGCCTACAGGGTATGGCAATAAGTATAGAATGGGCAGGAACTTTAATGCAGTGAAGTTCAATAGTATGCTTTTCAAAAAAGTCATCTTTAAATACCAGAAATGGGTGATGTTTTCTAAAATTATGTCACAAACAAACAAACTACCTTACTGGTTTATGTGCAGATTCTAATCTTAAAATGAATGGAATTAAGAGCTAGGTATATAGCTCAATGTCAATGCAAATTGTTAGCATGTGAGAGACCCTGAGTTCTATATTCAGCACCACACGTTGAAGAAAGGAGTAAGTTCCACCTTCACAAAAATCTGTATCAACTCTCTGCAGCTTTCCACTCTGCTCCTGTCTTTTACTGGTGTGATAGAGTGATTAGGGCTCTGGCTGTGGACTTAGAGGATGGGAGCTTCCGTTCCAGTTCCATTATCTACTCACAGTGCAGCCTCAGCAGTAATGCTCTTGAAAAATCCCGTTCTTCTATTTTCAAAATGAAGCTCTTAATGTTGCAGTGAATTGTGAAAAATTTTTTGAAACTTGTAAAATCCTTAGCCTAATGCCTTGGACATTGAAATTTCTAAGTTCATATCAGGTTTTTCTTCTAATAATACTGCCATTGTTATTTTTCAAACTACACGTGGCTCCTAGTTGACTATCAAATTTAATCATTTACTAGTGCCATTTATTCATGTTTTAGTTCATCTTTGACTTTTCACACACTTCCTTCTCCAGCTGTGTAGATCAGTTTTTATTTCTTCAAAAGAATTCCAGTAAGCAGCTACAGATGATCAAAAAGTGGGTAAAATATGGAGATCATCATACATGGAACACAGATGAACGGGGTTAGCAGACTACCCACTTTATTTTTTATATGTTTAAAATTTCTCAGGATAAAATGTTAAAACAAAAACAGAATGCATTTACTAATAGTGATTTTATATGCTGGCCAACTTAAGTCCATTTTCAGATGAAAGACTTCTGATAAAGGGCCATTTCTGACTCACTTTGACTTGCTATTTTACAGTTGGTATTAATTGAAATAATGAAATTCCTACTGATTGATTGGGGAATTAACACTCATACACTTGGCTGTTTTTCAGTTCATTGCCCACAACTACATGGAACTGGTCCCTCTGTTCTCTTCCTTTTGTCTTTACACCCACTCTTAGCGCCCCAATCTAATTCCTATTCATGAGACTTCTTAGGGTGACTCTCCGAGCAAGTCAGTCTCCTAGGGTGCTTGGGAAGTGCTAATCTCCACACCTCATCCTTGAATATTCTAATCCACTTGGTCTTGTGCAGCTCTGCTTTTCTGCTTTGATTCAGTAGCGGGGACCTGACATCTGCCCTTCGTCTCACCCTCCACCATTCTCTGACTGGCTCTTTGGTTATAGGTGGTCCTTGTACTAATTTAAAAATATTTTCTTTTGCTTTAGTTTCCCTCTAGCCAAAGAAGGATTATTTTGTGTAAGATGGCCTCTGGTCACCTCAGACAGCCACTTCTGTCCCCAGGATACCACAGTACCCCTTCTTTTCCTTAACTGACAAAATGAGTCCAAACATGTGATGGCTTCTCAGAGATTTTTTTGGATGGCATAAATTTCTCCCATTCTTCTTTAGTTCTTACTTGTAAGAGTCTTCCTTAGGATATCTGAAGTAATAATATCACAGAATGAAAAGTCCATGATTAACACCCATCCATTCATTCAAGAACAAAAAAATGTACACCTATGATATGCTAGTCACTATTCTAGAAATTTAAGATACATTGTGGAAAAGAAATCAAAACAAAGCATTCATCCTTCCTTGGATGCATGCTCCATGTGGAGGAGAAAGAAAATAAACACAGTAAGTGAACAAATAGATGGTGTGTTTGAAGATGTTAGGGGTATAAACTTATAAAGCAGTGTAACGGTCCTAGGCGTGCTGGCTGGAGGCAGGCATTGATTTTAAGCCTGTTGGTCAAGGTAGCCGTGGTGAAAAGAACACCGCCTGTATAAAGGCTGAAGGAGGTGAGGATGGGAAGGATGAAGGTAATTCAGGCAGAGGAAACCAAGATGGCCAGGAGGATGAGCAGGCACGCTGATTGAGTAGCAAGGGAGCCAGTGAAGCGCAAGGAGTGAGCGAGTGCAAGAAGGGAGGGTGGGGAGGAGGAGAGGCCAGGAGGCCAGGAGGCACTGAACGGATCGAAGAAACTATGTTTTCTGTTTGGAGATGGGAACCACTACACTATTTGGAGCAGAGGAATGGGATGACCTGGCTTAGATTTTTTAAAGGAACATTATGGCTTCCTGGATGCTTGGACTTTTTTTTTTTAAATGGTATGAAGTAGTTTGTGAGTTAATGCGCTAAGTCATTTTGTTGGATTGGCCATGCACAGTGATAATGAAGAGCAGACCAATTTTAGCTGATTTAATACAGGAGGAGCCTCAACTGAACTCGAAGTTAAAGTAAACTGAAAGTTTAGTTGAGTGCTTGCAAGGACACCCACTAACCTCTCCTTGGTATGTATGCCAGGGGCTACAGGGGTTGTGATGACAAACTCTGTATGAGATAGAGGAGGCACAAACGGTGGAGAGTTTAGAAGATCTTACTATAACTACATATCAACAAAGGCTAGTCTCAAAACATTCTCCAACAAATCCTGGGCTCAGAAATTTGCTATAGATCCGGGAAGATGAAACTGGTCATTTTTATAAGGAGTCAATCTGCTGGTAGATAAAGTCAAAGCCAGTTTACTTCATATACATCTGAATATGTTCAACTAGCTATATGAATGATGTCAGGGAAAATCATAAAATATGCTTGATATGTAGTAAGGGTGCACTAAAAACTTGTTTAATTGATTTGGATTTTAGACAAAATAATGTATCATATCCATCAACAGGAAGACAAACCACCACATTGCTTGGAGCACATAAAAAATTTCCCGGGCAACTCTCATCTATTTGGTGGTCACACTGATTCTACCTCGTGTTGATTTCCTACAGAGGTAATTTCTCACATCTCCAGATTGTAATGTCAACACAGTTGCACATCTTTCTGCTTCTTTTCCAAAAATATCACCACAGTCCAAGTCCAAATTGCCAAAATGCATACAGCCAATGACTGAATTAAAGCTCTGTCTTCCAACTTGACAATTGCAAAAAGCAAAAGATTAATAAATTGGGAACTCTTTTGAAATGTATTTCAAGTAAGGGCATTTATTGTAAGGTTAAACCATGTAAGATTTGATATTCAGGCTTTAGAGGTGGAAAATATTACCATATAAGTTTAATAAGGTGATGTCAGAGAATACAGGAACAGGTTTTAAAAAGAATTGACAATTCCCAATTCTTAGGAATTGCCCAAACATATAGCCCCTCTCCTAATCCAGTTCTCCTGGAGATTAGAACTATTAACAGTCTGGATGGTCCCAGGAGAATCACAGATTTTTGGAGTATCAACGTCAGATACCAAACCTTGAGATCACTGTGAGAACTGAGTGAGATTCTCTGTTTAAACAACACTAGAAACTAAAGACTGCCCAAGTATGAAAATATGACTATTGTGACTGCCAAATAGCCACTGTCCTAAGCTGTCCAGGTATTCTTCATCTGCTGGCCAATTTTGCCCCTCCCTTGGGATGATTCTTAACTGCTCAGTGTGCATACCCAATAAATTCGACTTTATTTTTTGGTGGCGGCATTGATCTAGATGGAATGTAGTGCCTGGCACATGCTACCCATATGGTCTACCACAGGGCCCCACGCCCAGTTCTCAACATTTTCTTGTCACTTTCTTACATTAGTGACAACTACACAGTGCACATCCCAGGAATGACGACAAAAGAGTGCGTGATCCATGTGGAAGTACTTTTAATAGTTAGAAGTGATATATAATTACTAAATGTTAGTTCAAGCTCACAAATACATAATCATTTTACAGCTGTTTTCCCCTTCCAATGAACTATGTTTAATGTCATTTATATTCAAATACACGCAGGATGCACTGATGAAAAAGAGTACAAGAGCATGAGTCTCACCAGCCAGAACCCAGTTTCAGCCATATGCCAGATTTGGAGAGCACCCCGGTGCTGCCAATAGAGCGCTTGAAGGGGCCAGACGCTACTGCTGGGGAAATCCTTCACACACCGCTCATCTACTGCTTACATTACTAATTAGTCTAAGCCCTCACAGAATAACAATTATTCACTAGAAGACGCTTTCAGTTACATTTAGATTTCAGGCTTCTTAGTATCCCCTCTTCAGTGTGTCCTCCACATCCTGCGCTGCCGACTTCGTCTCTGGATCCCTCAATTTTTATTTTTTCTTAGTGCATGTTTGCAGCACGTAATGGTTGAATTCCTTGTGGGAATTCGTTACATGTACGTAGCACATCATTTTTTGTTTAATCCTCTTCCCTTTTCCTCTCTCCCACTCCATCTCTTGATCTTCCTATTTGAGAGAGAGCTCTCTACTTCCTATTACCTATATTTTACTTTCTTTCATGTAATCAGTCTTCACTCTGGGAGTTATCTGAATGGCCCTATTTCCCCGTGGATGTCAGTAGTCATCTCAAATTTAGCAAGTCTCTGGGCTGCAGTGTAGTTTAGTAGCAGAGCACTTGCTTTCCACACACAAGACCCTGGGTTCAAATTCCAGCACCACACACACACAAAAAAAAAAAATCAAGCAAACATTTAGCAAATCTGAAACCCTTTGTTAAATGTCACCTTAAAAACAAGGTATTTGGGCCAGTGGTATAGCTCAGCGGCACAAGCACCTGCCTGGCTAGCGCAAGGTCCTGAGTTCAGTTCCCGGGACCCACATAAAAAAATAAAATAAGGTATTTTCCCAACCCTCTACATAAAACAATAAACATCCACACAATACAATGTGTCACTTGCTCCAGCGCTTTGCCACAGCTCTTATAGCCATCGGAAATACTATATATGCACTTGTTACTAGTTTTTTTTTTATTCCAGTGTGTAATAATGAACCCCAGAAGAGAAGCAATTGTTTTCTTTTCTATCACTGTATTTCCAGTGCTTAGAATAAAGTTTCTTACATAGGAATCAGTCAATAACAATCGTTGGTTGACTGGATCATCTGTCTGTCATTGATCATGTACCTTCCTTGGTCCTAGGGAACCGGGATCTTAGGAAATCGTCCATCCTCTCAGAAATCTCACAGGTTTCTCTCCAAATATGTGGTTTAGGGGCAAAGGGAACTGGGGTCTCTCTGTATTTCCTGCATGCACTATATATTGGATTATTTTCTCAAAGTTAATTTTTTTTCAAAGTTGATTTACCCGCGTGAGTATTCCCTCAAGTAAATTGTGTTGAAACTAGATATGGCTCTATCTCAAAGGCAAATATGTTCTTTAGATAATTTTGAAGTTAAAAATGGGAAAAATGATTAAATTTGTCCCTTCTTACAAATCTGTTCAGAAAAACTGATTAAATTAGCCCAGTAATTGTCATAAGCTAATTAGAATAATTAAGAAAAATGGAGTAAACTAATACTAGTCTTTATGCAAGACATGCTTATTTCTAATGTTTTATTAGAAGAAAAGCAGGAATGAAGTCGTTGAATCCTAGTTCAGGGAAAGCTGCTTTCAAAAGCCCTTTTCTGTAGGTATTGGTGTTGACTGGTGAATCCAATTCAAAACATAACTGGTCTTCTGGATTCAGAGGTTCTTCTCCCATGGGGTGAAGCAACCACAGATCAAAAATGTTTAAAAACATGCTGCATGTTTTCCCTCACATGTGCAATCAAAAATGTGTATCTTACAGAAGTTGAAAGAATAATGACTAGTAAAATTCAGGGAGTGGTGGAGATGGTGGTGGCAGTGGTAGTGAAGGGGAAAGATTAGTCAAAGATACTAAGCTATATTTAAATAAGATAAATAACTTCAGGTGCTCATTTCATAATTAAGAATAATGCACATTACTTCAAAAATTCTAGAACATTTTAAATGTTTTCATTACAAAGAAATGATATATGATTGAGGAGATAGATAATGTTCAACCAGATTTGAATGTTATGCAATGTATACATGTATCAAACTATCACATGATACCCTATAAATATATATAATCTTGTCTGTCAATTAAAAATTGAAATAGAAGAATTTTTAAAAGAAAATGTTTGAAAAAGTATTTCTGGTTCTCTTCTTAATCAAATAATAACAAATGGTGGGGAGGCTGTGGGGAGAGAGGAATCATTATATATTGTCGGTACAACCACTGTGAATGTCAGTATGGAGATTAATAAAAACACTAAAAATAGCAATTCTATTCAGTGCAAATATTCCCCTTCTAGGTATCTCCCCAAAAGTGTAAAAGACATCATATTACAGTCATACATGCATACCCGTGCATGGTTCATAATAGCTAAATCTTGGAAGCAGACTGTATACCCATCAACATATGAATGAATAAAGTAAATATTGTATTTATAAACAATGGAGTACTACTCTGCAAAAAGAATGAAAAACTTGAATAATTTTTAGGAAAATGAATGTACCTTGAGACCATAATGCTAAGAAAGTAAATCAGACACACAATCTTAAATATCACATTGTTTCTTTTATATGAGAAATCCAAAATATAAATAAAGAGCAAAATAGAAGGTAGATAACAGGAAGCAGGGAATAGATCTTTCTCAGATGGGAAACAGACCAAGGATGGAGGGAGGGCTAGAGAGAGAAAGGGAAGGGTGTGAAAAAGGAATTAAAATCTGTGATGTGCATGTACCAACTCCACACGAGGAATGTAATCATTATGTACTGCAAATATATACCAATAAAAACAGAAAACAAAAAAGAGGGAAAGGTATTTTTAATGAACATGTAAATTTTTCATATCACTCCCTAAGCAATACCATGTAGCAACTATTTCCATAGCATTTATATTATGTCAGGTCTTATAAGTAATCTGGAGATGACTTGGAGTATGTAGAAGTTTGAGTGCAAGTTACATGGAAATACTGCACCATTTTATATAAGAGACTTGTACATTTGTGGATTGTAGTGTCTGTAAAAGTCCAGACACCAAGCCCATGTAGATGCTGTAAAGGGAGAGTGTTTGTGAAGCACTGCCCCACGTCCAGTCCGGAAGAGCTTGGCCAAAGTGCACACTAAGAGGTCCGCTAGAAAGTCTGATTCTCTGACCAAGATTTGACTCTGTATAACATCTGCAGTCAGGAAGTAGATCTTACTTCATTCTTGTGACGGATAAACCATTGTTTGTATTGCAATCATATATAAATGTATATATATATATACATATATATATGTATACTTTTTTACTTTATGAAAAAATAAAACAAAATTTCATTACAAAATAAGAGAATAACATCAATTAATACATTGTGCATCATCCTCAACATAGTTACTCAGAGTACAAGACAGACAAAAATCATTCTATCTTACAAAAGAAATAGATAATAGCACAAAACTTCCTTTACATCGAACTAGTAGTATAAACTCAGACGGGCGATGTCAGAAAAGATTGTCTATGATATAAACATGATTAGTTTTCAAAAGAAATTGTCTGTGCTTTTTTTTGTAGTGAGGATTTATTTTACATTGTCAATGAATTCTGAAAATATAAATAAAATTATTTGAAATGCTAATGTTATTCCTGATTAAGTCAACCAGATTAATTTTGTACTTATTTGCAATTTGTAGCAAAATCTGTATTCATTTTTATCACTCGGTCTACTTGGTACAGTTGCTAAACATTCCTATCAATATTGCAGACAAGATGTAGCACCTGATTAATCCAAATACCTAAACAGAGTTTGCCTGATGTTGGCTAATTTATCTTGTACTGACAAAATCAAAAGTGCTTAAGAAATAAGCATACAAAATGTTACTTACCACCTTGTAAATGTCAACTTTATTGGGAGGCAATATTATGCGGGAATGTGTGCCTCATTTAAATTTCTCAGAATAGTTGAAATATGTTTTAATACATCTTACATATTAAAAATAATCCAGTTGCAACAGGACAAGGAGAATTAGACTTATTTGTTAACATTTTCATTTAAATACTTAGAACTATCTTTGCACTCAGTGATTATACCAAATAAATCCTTCAAATCCACAGTAAAAATGTGATTGCCTGAGAAGGGATACAATAAAAAAGTGGACAGGAAATATATGGAATGTGCACTGCAAATCTAGAGCAAATCAATACTGACCGATTGATAATGTTTGTTTTTGATGTTTTAGAGTTACAATTTGAACTGTTTATGTTGTGGCTATGTAAGTTTATGGGTTGTTATAAAAAAAAATCACAGTGTCGTAAGATTCATTCTCTTCTATCTCTTAAAGGTATATAACAAAATTGTAACATCAAATTTTTCATTATGGATGTATTAAGGAAGCAACAATCTCTGTAGAAAACATAAATTTAGTATAATTCTCTGTAGTTTTTCCAGTTCCATCCGTATATTTGTTCCTTCAACATTGCTTCTCTTGATGAGAAAGGCTCAATTCTTGTTAACACCTCCAAGTAGATTCCTTTGCCCTCATGGTTCTATACGTGTTGAACATTAAAGTGGCAATTACACTATTGTTTTAACATTACATGATCTGTTTCTTCAGTTGTCAGTGAGATCTTCAAAACTGTTCATCCTCATATATTCCCTAGGATCACGTGCAGTACCCAAAGCTTACAGACACCTGAAAAGATGCTTGTTGCATTTTTAAAGAAGCAGAACTGAGTTGAGCTTATCAATCAATCTATAAAAAACTTGGTTTAACATGCTCTAGAAGATTCTTTCATATCTTTTTTTAAAAAATTCCACCAACAGTGTAACAAAGTTTGATGGGTTATGAGAGAAAATAGATGTCTTGTAGACTCAATTGATAAAATGGCAAAATGCAAAGAAACCCCATCTTCGTCAGAACCACTATCATTTGCTCATATAGTCATTGCCCAGGCATTCACCAGTTACCTGACATACGCAGGGCCCTGGACCCACTTCTGCCAATATAAAAACATCCTTCTTTCAAGGGTCTTCAAATGTATCAGGAAGTGTGAAGCTATGTAACTATATATCCAGGGACACTAGATTTCTTCTACCAAGTGGTTGCTTCCCAAAGTACCTAGTTTCTTACATGCACTTAGTACCAAAGCATACTACGAGGTTAAGGTGAAAACATATTAACAGAAATCTTCAACATCAAGTATGAACAACCAGCCTGGGTGTGGCACTGACAATTCCTGGTGAATCTCAGGCTCTCCGTAATGAGTGGCTTCCCTCTCAGACATGCTTTGCCTCACAGGCACCTGATGAGTGTATGGTACTTGTGTTCTGGGTGAAAACTCTCCAATCCTCCAGTGACCAGAGCCCAGGAGCCACACAGCTCAATGCGCATACGGAGCTTCTGCTGGTCCTCTGAAAGTGCGGAAGGACCATAATCTCAAGTAGGTGGCCCCAGACTACCATCCTCTCTCCAGTGATTCCTGGCCTTCTTGCTGGGCGCATGGACACTGCTGGCCCTTGGCTCTGAGCAAGCATCGCTATCAGTGCAAATGGTTCTGTCACAGAAGTCTTCACTGTGCATTGTGTACACTCCCACTTGTGTCTGCACTCTGAATCCAAATGTTGCATCACCTGCTTTTCTCTTTTTATTTATATCCTTCAGATTCAGAAGTGAGCAGAAGCAGGTGTGGCCCTTGTTTTGGTGAAATTTATAAATCCTAGACATGGAGTGTGTGCTCAGCCCTTATGCCCCCTACCTTGTGCTTTTTTCTCTCTTCCCTTTTTGAGTTTCAAGAGGCTAAGCATGAGCCAGGTGGAGCAGCACACATTTGTAATCCCAGGTATTTGGCAGGCCAAGGCAGGAGGTTGACAATTTGAAGTCAGCCTGAGCAGTTTTTATTTTTTTTTTTCCTCTTTAACAGAATGCTTTCTTAGCATATCCAAGGCCCTGGGTTCAACCTCCAACACACACACACACACACAGCTAGGCAGCGACACTCATTACTTCTCATTACTTTTGGAATTATGTGTGTCTATGTACACCTGTGTATGGGTTTGTGAGTTTGACACCATGACCATCTTCAAAACACACCCACATCCACATCCACAGAAAAACAGGCATCCCCCAAATACAGAACTTTATTCTTCCTATCACATATTTTCTAGCTACTTGCGGATCCCATTTTCGTTCTCTACCTATATAACTTACAACACGAAACACACTACGTAGAACGTAGAAATTCTCCCAGGACCTCCTGAGGAATAATGCATAAATAAATGAATAAGCAAGGAACTAAAGATCGTAATTATTCTCTTACAGGAAAGTCATTAAACTATTTTTAGAAACTTGGTAGTTTATGATAGGCCAGGACCATAAGCACTGAATGTCTCTGTGTCTGTGAAGATTTTGCTTTCCCAGCCCCTTGACACTGCACTCAGCCTTCCGATTTGCTTTAACGATGAAATGGAGCAGAATTGATGCTCTCTACTCCTGAGCAGAAATGTTAAAAACAGCTGCATGATTTATCACCCGCTTCTATTCCCTGTGTTCTGAGCCCAGTATATCTGGGAGGAGAGCATTTTCCTCACTAGACCTTAGCATCCAGGGGTTGCAGAGCCTCAGCTTAACTCACAGAGGACATCCACAGATGGCAAGAAGTAAACTTTTGCTGTTTCAAGCCATTGAAATTTACCGACTTTCGTTTTGTTTTGTTTTGTTTTGTTATGTTGTAGTACAACACAATCAAGTCTAAGCCAATTGATTAATAAAATATCAGGGATATGTTTATTTGATGGAGGAATTATCCAGAGTTTCCACCATTCAGACAGCCAGAATTGCTTAAAGGAAGAAAGCTATCATTCCCTAAAAATCCAGTGAGCATCAAGTATTAGGATCGTACCATTTACTATTCTTACAACTTTATCCAGGTAAGGTCCTTCATAAGTTATAGGTGAAAAAGCAGGACCACCTCATAATTTTTTTTTTGTTTTTGATGTAGGTGCCGGAGTCAAACTCAGGACCTCGCGCTTGCCAGGCAGGCGCTTATGCCGCTGAGCTATCTCACCGGCCCCCACTTCCTAATTTTAATTATAGTTGTTGAGCTTTAACAGTGTTCCTGCTTTGTGGAAAATTTTAATTTTTGCAATTATCCTAGAGTCAGTGACTTGTCCTAGCAGAGACCTTATTCCTCAGCGTTTCACTTTGTACATGTACAATTTGTGTGTGTGACACTGTGGGTGTTGGCAAGGTGTGCCACAATAAGAAATGTTTGGTTTCTGCTCTTTGGTTCCTAATTTGGAACCTAAAGTCTTTGCAGTTCCTTGAGTGACAGGGATGAGAGGACCGCACTTTGCTATTGAGCTAAACCTGTGTTTATGCTAATTAGGTGACCCTCCGAGGATGGGGGCTGGTTACCAGGGAAACCAGCCACGTGATTAGAGGATTGAAACTTCCCACCCCAGACTTTCACATGGTGGGAGGGGAGAAGGGCTGGAACTTACTTAATCATAAAAGGCCAATGAGTTAAGCAATCACACCTACATAATGAAGCATCAATAAAATCTGAAATGTTGGTATTTGGAAAGCTTCTTGGTTGGTGAATGTGTGATGATACTAACAGGCTGGGACACCTAGGGAGGGGTGGAACTTCTGCCTACACTTCTGCCTCATCCTACACATTTTGTGCATTTGGCCATTTATCTGTATTCTTTGCAATATCTTTTTTTTTTTTTTTTGGTACAGGGAATTGAACTCTCAACCTCGCTCTTGCCAGGCAGGTGCTATGCCACTGAGCTATATTCCCAGTACAATAGCCTTTTTAATAAACTGGTAAACATAAGTCAAACTGTTGCTGTGGCATTTTTGAGCTGGAGGAGGAGATAATGGGGGAGATAATGGGAACCTCAGATCCCCAGTGTATTCCTCAGCAGCATATTTGACAATCCAGGATTGAAACCAGCCTCTCAAACAGGTGTTCAGCCTTTTGGGTCTAAACCCTGAAACTGCCTAACCCAAGGGAGTTACAGTGAGAATTAGTCAAATTGCAGGGCACTCAGTTTGTGTCTACAGAGAACTGGAAAATTACTTCATGTGGAGAATTCACACATTTGGTATCAGAAGTGTTGTGAGTATGCAAGAAAACTACAGTTTTATTTTTTACAAGATGAGGGTTGATTGTGGGGAAGACAGACAATGACAGTTGACTGTACTTGTGGCACTTCAGTATTTGGGAGAGTAGTTCAAATTCCAATTCTGTAACTGACTTTCTGATGTGTAAAATGAATAATAGAACTTCCTACACCATAACACAACTGTAAAAGTAAGTGTCAAGTAATACATGTAACAATCCCTTGAAGACATATTCTCTTCTGTGTATGCCAGGTCACTATGTCACAAACAGGAAGAAAGAAGAAGCTCACTTCTGATCATTCCCAGTGAGGCGCCAGAGCACGGATAGAAGACCATTTCCACCTTGCACATGCGTGAATCTCTGGTGGCACAAAAACAGAGAGGAAGAAAGGAAATACTATCTAAATTTAAAACTTCCAAACACCCCTAATTTTCAACATCAAGTTAATAGGAAAAAGTGATTCCGGGATTCTTGTTATTAAATGAGAAGAGGGAAATCAGAAAGCAAATAAAAATGTGTCATTTAGTGGCAAAGTAGCTGAAGGAATGTCCCTTGGAATCACCAGGGCACAGATTGACAAAGCACCTTAGAGATTCGCAGACCAACAACTTCATTTTGCGGGAAGGACAATGGAAACACAATGAAACAAAAGGAACTTATCTAGTCATTCTAGTAATTGTCTCACTTCAGATAGCTTAACAAATTTTAGGAAGTTTTATTGAACTGGGATTTTGCATTCCAATAAAATAATGCTAAAGTAAATTTCATTTTTTTCTGTTCCTGATTACCATGTGGTACTGGTTAGAACTCATCTGAGTTCTCTACCTTTCAGTTGACCTCTTTTATTGACTCTAACATTTGTCCCAATATATTTTAATTTATTCAGTCATGTATGGAATTGAATTTTGATAGCAAATAGAATCATATCAGGAAACGAAAGGTTCTTTAGTAAAGAGGATTCTTTGTGTTTATTTTTGTTAAGCCTATCTATCAAATCTTGATTACATAAGATTAGAGCTCTCACTTGAGAGCTTAAAGGATAAAATCACTGTGTGCCAACACAGCTAATAGGCCACCTAAACAGAGGCTAACATTTTAATGGACATTGAGAAGATCCCTCTCAATTAGGATCTATGAGAAGGATCAAGAGTGTTTTAAGTAAACAATGTTTGTATTGATTAAAGTAAAGCATCAGATACTGCATCTGTTTTTCTTTGAATTTTATAAGGCACCTCTAGCTTCAGGCAGGGACAGTGACTCTAGCTAAAGATTATGATTATTTGCAAAAGTGCAAGCATTGTTAATAAATTTATATTTAAGTTAATAATTTAAATGATAATAATAAGAGAGAACGATTAGTATTAGAATACTTATAAAGCCTTAAATCTCCCTTCTCAAAGGGAACTAAGATTAATAGGGCTTTTTAGAAAAGGTAGGTCTGGATCAGATAGGAAAGTGGAGATTCTAGCCAGGAAAATAGCAAATACCAAATACTGGACAGGACTACAAAAAATGAACTAGGAAAATCAAAGAAAATCTTTAAAGATTGCCTGACCTTTGTCTATACAAAAAAAAAAAAAAAAAAAAAAAGAAGAAGAAAGAAAAAGTTTAGTAAAAGAAATTATCTGTAAAGCGTTTAAAGTATATAATCTGCAATTTTACCTTCAAAAGAAGACCAGCCAAAGGAAGAAATCTGTAAGCGCTATTATTTCAAGAACCAAGAAAATGCTCACAATTATGAAAAAAAAATTAAAGTGGGAATCTGAGATTACTAGATGCTTTCTTTGCATGTCGGCTATAGAATAGCTCATTCTTTTGCACATATTTATTTATTTGTTTATTTTTTATTTTAAAGAGAAGAAAAAACAAAACAAAACAAATCAAAAAAGAACAAAATTTCAAAACAACATAATAGGAGGGTAACAATGGTTAATACATTACGTATTGTTATCTTTAAGTTAGTTATTCAGGGTACAAGATATCAGCATTCAATTGTCCAAACATTACTGGCACAAACCTTACCCTTCAATGAACTAAGCAAAATTTGTAGTGTATCTATCTTAACCATCTTATATATAAATACAATTTTTTTTCTTTTCCCTTCTTTCTTTTCCCCATTCCCCCATCCCAGTCTCTCTTTCCTTTTGACCAGTTTCTTTTTGATTCACCATGTCTATTGTACATTTTGGATCTTATTTACTCTTTCAGTTTCTCATACTAGAGAGACAATACGATGCTTACAAATGTGCGTCTGGTTTATTTCACTTATGAGTATTTTCTCGAGTTGCATCCATTTACCTATAAAAGTCTCCAGTTTAAAAAATACCACATCTTTTTTACCCATTCCTCAGTTGATGGGCATTTGGGTTGTTTCCAAGATCTAACTATTATAAATTGTGCTGCTATAAACATGGGTGCACATATATCGCTGTGGCATGATGTTTTTAATTCTTCTGGGAAGATACCCAGAAGGGGAATAGCTGGGTCAAATGGGACCTCCAACCCTAGTTTTTTGAGGAATCTCCACACTGACTTCCACAGTGGCTGTACCAGTCGACACTCCCACCAACAGTGAAGAAGGGTTCCTTTTTCCCCACAGCCCCTCCAGCATTTGTTATTAGTTGATTTCTTGATAACAGCCATTCTTTCTGGGATGAGATGGTATCTCAGTGTTGTTTTAATTTGCATCTCTCAAATGACTAGTGATGTTTTTGCACATATTTATTAATACTATTCTCAAGTGTCTTTGCTAAAGTCTTTTATGTTATTTAAAAATATTTTTAATCAGAAAAAAACCCAAGAATGATACTCTGAAGGCCCTGCTTCCAATTTAGAATGACAGTAGGAAAAGTATGTGATGACAGCCACAAGGAGCACTGTGGGAGCTGACAGGTGACATTGAATCTTTCATATGGAGAAGTTGGTTTGCTTTATAAGAAGGGATATGCCTTGACAACAAAGAAACCATCAAAGAGGTGCTGTAGTACTTTTGTTGCATTACTGGAGGTTGAACCCAGGGTCTTTATACTGAACTACATCTGCACCTTTTTAATCTTTTATTTTTAGACAGGTTCTTACTGAGTCACTAAGTTGTCCTAGCTGTGCTCAAACACCCAATCATCCTGACTCAGCCTCCCATAGTGCTAGGATTATAGGAGTGTGCCACCATACCCAGGTGTATGTTTTAAGATGTGGGGCTGTGAATGTGCCTCTGTGGGTCAGGTGCTAGCCCTGTCATTTAGCAACTGGTCTCCCTTGGGCAAGTTGGATTAGTGTCTTGGTTATTTCCTTGTTGCTGAGACATAATGCATGAAACGCATAAATTAAAGGAAGAAAGGTTTATTTTAGCTTACAGTTTGTAGAGAGTTTGGTTCATAGCCAGCTCCAAGGTAGGAAAGCATGGCAGAGCCTCATCACAGTGGAGAAACAATCCATGGCAGGGCAGGCAGGAGGTAGCAGCAGTGAGCCTTCCTTTTCCTTTTATCCCATCCAGGCTACAAGCCTACTGTTTGGTGCCACCCATGGCCAGGGTGGGGCTTTCCATTATCCATACTCAGGACTGCTAAACCAATCAGTGGACTGATAATCCCCTAATCCACATTCATACACCCTAGGTCCAGCCATCTCCACAAAGCCTCACCTATGATAACATGAGGCTTTGAGGGCACATCGAGATAAAAGCCATCACAATTAGTTAACACCTGTAAAACACTGTGAACAGTAAAAGTAGATGTGGGTGTTGAAGGAATATAGCCATCATTGTATTTCCCTGCAGGAAGCTTCCAGCTGTCTGAATTGACAGGTTATATGGGAAAGAGGAAAGATGCCATTCCAGACAGTCTGCGTACACAGGCCCTCAGCAGAGTCAAGGAGCAGCCTGAACAGGCCACGAAGCTGAGGAGCAAGGCCAGGCTGAGGCCACTCAGCCCTTATCTCTTTCACCCACTCTTCCCTTATGGCGCAGGTCAGTCTCCCCAACCCCATTATACCAGTTTGTGGACGCGTCATGGTCTTTACATGACTGGCACCTCAGAAAGGGTGGTGAGCCACCACTATAATGCAAGGTGGATGCTTGTTAAATGACACAATAAAACACACAGGTGTGGTTTGGGAAAACATCCAAATCTGAGTTCTGGATTCTGTAAAGACCATTGCTAGTTCCATTCCCTGACTTTTTCCAAGTCAACTCTCCTTCCTACTAAATTATGCATCTGCCCTCAGGGCTCAGGTGAAACCCATTTTCCCCAAAAGCCCTCTCTAACAGCTGTGCTTCATGGTCATCATCCCACAGTCACATCTCTCTAGGATGATTCCTACCTCAGTTTATGGGACTCAGTTGATTCATGTAGCATGAGTGGCCTCCTTGAAGAGCTATGTGTACATTTCCTTTCGGGTGCTTTCCAGTCAGACTACTCTGACAGCTCGGTTCAAAGACGTGAATGAAAGCAAGCATCTAATTATCTGTTTCTACAGTAATGTTGTGGATACTGCACAGATAGGTCCATAGGACATTTTAGGGTCTAATTCTCACTTCGGCAGAAGTTTGAGCATCTATAAGAGGAAACTGAAGTACCGTCATCCTCAGTGCTGATCGTCAGGTGAGATCCAGATTTGAGCATATGCTATAGGCATCTCTACCACTGCTTCAGAGGGTGGCATTTGCACTTGGGCACCCGAGCTCCTGCCACCAAACCATACCTACAGGGGCCTACTGCATGGTGCTGGAGATCCAAGAATCCCCAGTTGATGTGGGTTATCTTTTGGAGGACAAAAAGGTTAAGGTAAATATTTTTAGTTTTAACTGATATCAAAATATGTTCTTACAGCACATAATACACAATTTCCATAATTTAAAAACTGAATTTGAGCCTTGAAAAAGATTTTAGTTTCCAGCAACAAGCACCTCATATGCTCTGGTGGAGTAATTCATTCCCCTTGGTGCCAGGGCGTTGGCCAGAGGTCTGGATGAGATCCATGTGCAGAGTTACAAGTGGAATGTCTGGTTAGAGATTAAGAGAGAGCCCACTGGGCCACGAGTCACAGCAGAATCAAAATAGATAGCCTGAAGGAGTGAATGCTCTGGGCTTTGTCCTCCCCACATCCTTTATCTTTTGGTTTAGTCCCAGAGTCAGTCACTTAACAGACCATCCTCGTAGTCCCCTCTGCTTCCCGTCACCTACATGGGTCCCTGGGAAATGCCTTTCTTTTTTCTTTGATCCTTGCTTCCTGGTTCTATCAATGAAAGGCCACAGAGGCTTCAGCTATCCTTTGAGACTTCCCCACACTGAGGGGTCTCCGTGAACGGCAGCCCCTCTGGGCCCTGTTGCGTTTGCATTGGACAGTGACTCCGCGTCATCTTTCACCCTTTCGCGCCATGCCACCGTCATGAGCTGCGACACCATGGAGTCTTCTCTGTCCCATGATGGATACGCTGAGTCTCCAGTTAAACAACTGCTCCCTCTGTGCAGGACGCCCCAGCAGAAGCCGCCCCGAGAGTGCCCAGGAGAAAATTGGCGCGTGCTGCTCCACCGATGAGAGTGTCTGCAGGAGCACGTTCAAGGCACTCGTGTACTGCATTCTGCGCTGCCATTGTAATTAGCCAAACGGTTTTGTTTAATTACAGTAAACGTAATTGGAATTACATAATCACTTGATAGCAAGGAAAACATTTGCTCTAATTAGGTATTCATTGAAAAATTTTAAAAATCACTTAATATTAGCAATTAAGCATGAAACTGTATTTCCAGATGGGATTCCCCCTGTCAGTGAACTAAGCAGTCCAACATACACCAGTCCCAAATCTGACAGGACTGATTGCAGCTCTGGAGGTCACAGAATGAAAGAGAAAGTAATGGGTTGACTGGGGGTGGAGGGCAATGTGCAGAACAGCCAGGCCCAGAGAAGTCACCAGGGCAGACATAGGCTGAGATCCAGAGAAACATTTGCGTACAGCAAATCCTGGAGAAAGGAGGATGGGAAGAAAGAGAAGAGAGAAAGGAAACAACATGTATTCATCTGATAAATGACTGGGCCCTTTCAATAAGCAACAGCTTGCATTCACTCAGAGCAAGCTTGGAGGAAGCAGCGTCCATGCAAAACAACAGCACAACAACCTGAGGGCAGAAATCACCGTGCCATATTATAAACCCCATCAAGCAAAACCGTATGAAGTGTCACATTAGTGATAGAGGCTTCCTTGCTGTGTCCAAGGCCACTGTCCAGTAAACAGGAAGTTGCCAGGCAGCTTTATGAAGTAGGTAGGCTGTTATTATTGTGTGCTGGTTTTGAGTGGAAGAAGAGAAAGGCATTACATTTCTAAATAAGAACAAGTAAGTCTTGAATATTTAGTGTATTTTTAAAATATGTATTTGGCTTGCATTAAAAGTAAAATTATGTTCAATTTCAGCCAGATGATTTTCTTTCACATAGTTTGGAGAAAGAGAAGTGTTTTTATTTTCCCTTGAAATGCCATTGAAGGTGTTTTCTGAGATCGAACAAAAGACAGCAAAGCGTAGAACTGTAATTGTGTTTGTATACAGGCTGATGCATGCATCACCTACTTAGGACTCCAACTTCTCTATTCATTTTCCTTTTCCCTCCCATCAAAGCATCCAGAATTGTATGTTTCAATCAGTGGAATGAAGTTAGCACATTGTGGTTCCCTTTTAAAGCTACGCCAAGGTTCAGTGACAGGTCCCACTCAAATACTACATGTTTTCTTTAGACAGATGCCACATCTGTCACATACAGGGAGCTTTTTTGTTCTATTTTCTAATTCATTCCTTTCCTTGTCATAAATCTTAGCAAAAGAAAGCTGTGTCTACATGTATAACTAATTTGACTGCTTTGAATGAATGAGGGGCTATTATCTGCTTGCTGGTAAGTTAGTTAAACAACTAGCTGTCAGAACGATCATGTGGCCAGGTGTTACAGCACAGTGAGACTGACTGAGACAGGCTGTGCTTTACCAATGCACAGGGACCCCAAAGACAGAACCGTGGTCTATACAAAGCTGGGTCCAGAGCCACAGGTGGCAGTTTAAGCATCATTTGTTTTCTGACTTAGGCTCCTCTGACTGAACACAATAATTATAATAATTTTTCTTGAGTTTTAAAAATTGTCTTGCCCATGCATTCCGTTATGTGCTCATTTAAATCACACTTTTTCAGTGATCTCCTCTGATACCAATTCTTCAAGTTACTCACTGTCCAGTGGGAAAGGAGAGTGGATGGTTCTTCTCAGACTTCATCACAGAAATTCTTCCTCTGCCAGTTCCATCAGTGCCCAGAGCTCCTAAGATCCTTCCTCAATCCTTTCTTCCCTATGACTTTAAAGTTCTTTTTTCAGCTATTTCTGTACATTGAATTACCACCTCAGCAGTCATAACTGTATAATCTGACTGAAGCCCAATACTCTTTCTGTATCCAACTTGCCAGCATAGTTCTCAGGCCCCTAGAACCCAATCTCTGACACCTCTCCTCTCCTTCTATCCAAGTGTGTTCTCTATCCCTCAGTCTTTGCCTCTGAGTAGCTCTTCCACCCGTCCACTGGCTGAAGCCTCACCCCTGATCAGCAGCTCGAACTCTGTTCTCAGCCCTGTGTGGCATTTTTAATGAGTCATCATGAAAAGTTTGTCATACTGTCTTTATACATCTCATCTCAAACCCATTAGCCTGTTTCATTTCGACTATATGCATGACTGCTCCACTTCAGGCAACCTATAATTTATCTTTGAACCTAAGTCAACATCAAATACCCAGACATCTCTTAGCCTTTTCCTCTACAATCCATCCTCTGCTGCGCAATGAGCTATCTCGTGTTTAAAGTCATAATATTTATGTTATACTTGCAAACATTACATTTGATCGTCTTGGACAACTTAAGTCTCTCATAAGCCCCTCTTGGCTCACAAGGTAACTATAACGTCGAATTGCAAAATCTTTAGAAAGCAATGACAATGAAAACACTATACTTTAGAATCAAGATGCCACAAAAGAACTGGTCATGTCGGTGGTAGTGTCACACACTTGTAATTTCAGCTACTTGGAGGTGGAGACAGGAGGATCACACATTTGAAAACATCCTGAATAACTTAAAGAGATCCTGTCTCAAAGTAAAAAATAAAAAGAGCTGAAAGTATAACTCTATGCCCCAGTTTAATCCTCAGTACTGAAAAAAGAAAGAAAGAAGAAAGAAAGGAAAAAAGAAAAAAGAAAGAAGAAAGAAGAAAGAAAAAAGAAAGAAGAAAGAAAGAGAACTGTTCATATAAAATATAATTTCAAATACCCATAAAAACAAAAAAGAAACAATGAAAATGTTCAACAAATTAATGAAAGTGTACAATTTTAGCATCTCCCTGAAAATGAGAACAAAAAGAAGAAAACCTAATTAACAGCAGAAGAGGAAAAAGAATTATTATTGAAGATAAACATGAATTGATAATTTAGAAAAACCGAAAAACAATAAAAAATTTATTTCTTTGAAAAAAATGATAAAACATTAATTGATTTGGTAAAAAGGAAAGGGAAAATGCAAAACAAATAAGATTACAACAAACAGAAAATAGTCACCGAAACAACTGTAGAGCAAAAATCAGAACAAATATTTCTTTTTGCAAATTCAAAGCAAATAAATAGAAAATCAGTTGAAATTAACAAAATATTCTTTTCTGAAACTGACTTGATAATGAAAGAATCTAAATAGATTGATTCTCATCAAAGAAGTGGAAACTTGGACAACAGAATACTGCATAAAGGATATAGAATTTGTTGGTTTCGCAGGAGAATTTCAGCCTAAAACACACAATCAAATGCTATCTCAAAAGAAATGCAGTCAGTATGTGGAGGAGCCCTGGGCACTCCTATGCTCATTGCACCACTGTACACAATTGCCAAGAAATGGAAACAAATGAAATGCCCACCAACTGATAAATGGATAAAGACCTGGTGCATAAACACAGTGGAATACTATTCAGCCATGAAAGACTGAATGAAATTCTGCCATTTGTGATGATATGAAAGGAACTTGAGATCATTAGGTTGAATAAAATAAGCCACAGCAGAAACACAAATAGTGCATGACCTCGCTCATATGTGGAATCTGAAATAGCTGATCTCAGAGAATCTGAGAGTTGAATGTGCTTACCTGAGGTTGCGGAAGGTAGGAAGGAAAGGCAAGATGAGGAAACTGATCAGTGTGCGCTCACACAGGGTTTGATAGCAGAAGGAAACACCAGTGTGCTGTTGTCCAAAAGGGTGACTGTAGGCAGAGTATTTTACGTTTCCAAAAGCCAGAAAAATATTTTGAAAGTTGTCATCCTGAGGAAATGATAAATGTTTGAGGAAATAGACATGCTTAACGTGTTTCAAATGGCATACAATGTATTCATGTATTGAAATGTCATAATATTTCATTAATATGTACGTACACTGTTATCTTTTTGTGTATCAGCTAAAATAAATTTAATAAAAAGTAACAATTAAAATGCAAACCTAATAAAAACTAGAAAAAGAAAGGGACAGAATGCAAAAGCACTAAATTTTTGTAACAAAAATACAAGCTTTGGGATAAATATACCAAGATATGTTCAAAGAATCAATGTATGCAGAAGTTTATAAAATATCCTTAAAGACTAAAGTAGACTTGACAAAAAATGTCTATAATAGAATTATTTAGTCTCATAAAAATTTTGATTATAAATTATATAGAAATTAACATTAAGTCAATGAATTTAGCAAGATTTACTTCTGAATTAGACAAACTAAGATTCTAAATCTCATATAAATATAATATGGCTATAATAACATTGAAAATAAAAAGATAATAAGGAGATATATTCTTACGATATTTTAATATAATAAAAAGACCCAATACTTGTAACATGTAAAACTTGATAAATAAGATTAAAAGGCAAACCTAAGAAACAGAAAATTCCATAGATAAACTCAAATGTTACTGAAATTTTGAACAGATCATAAGGTATTTCAAGCCATGAAAGAAAATACTTTGGACTACATTTAAGTAAACAGCTTTATATATATTTCTAAAATCACATATGAGAAGAAGTAATAATATTTCAGCTTTATTCAAAGCAACATTTTCACAGAAATATCAAATTACCTAAAAGGCCACCAACTGGGGCTTATTAAATTCTGCTGGACTCAGAGTGGAATCCCGAGCACTCAGAAACTAATGTCCCTAGACAGTGAGACACGTAGAATATCGCTAATTGAACAAAGCAAGGCCGAGGAGTGTGCATGTCTTGTTACCTTTTGAGTAAGCAAGAAGAGAATATGTTTATCTGTTTAGATTTGCATAGAGAAATACTGGAAGGCTACGCTGGGCCCCTGCCTGTGGGCTTTGCACATGCTCACCCTCTGTCAAGGTAGCTTTCCCTCCTTTGCTTTCTGCCCATTCCTATTCAGCTGTTCGGTTTCTACCTATTATATTTCTTACTATTTAAAATTCTGTAGAAATTATTGTGGGTTCTGTGGTCCAATAATTTGTTGGAACTCTTGCCAGGTTCTCATTTTTATTTAATATTAATTTATGTTTATCATGTAATTCTCTAATAGTCTATGTGTTTCCCCCTTAAGTGTTTTGATTCAACAGCCATAGTTTGGCCCCTGTTGTATTTCTTTCACCTTAGCGCGGTCCTAGGGAAAGCTACATCTGAGCATTCTTGTAGGAACAGGGAAGGAATCTAAGAAGGGTTTGCCTCAATGTATCATTTTGATTTACCCCCTGCCTCATCTTTCTCTAATGACTAAACACACACATGCTTCATGCTGTTTGTAACCAAGTTGTATCAAAGTGGGAGGAGCTGAGTGGATACTTGTGAAAAGCAGTGTTAAATCTATCACCATCTGCATGTAAAATGAGACTTTTCTTTTTCCTGAATAAGAAATAATGTAGTAAACTCATGTAAGGTGAGTAAATAATAATCAGGAAAATGCTACATTCCAGGAACTTTGCCAGGCTTTTGGCATAAGTTTTCACTCCAAATTAAAAAAAAAAAAAAAAAAAAAAAAAAAAAAAAAAAAAACTTAAAAAAAGCCAAACAGACAAAATGTTTCTATCATATTGGAAAAACAAAGGTTTTCTACTCAGAAATAATCTGGTTGACGTGAAAATACCTACTATTTGATCCTGGATGGACACATCACCATTCTGGTCTAATTCCAACAAAGTAATTGTCACTGAACTTTAATTTTACTTATTTCTAATTTATAAGTGTCTCCTGTTGCTGCTAAAAACCTCAGCAGTCACAAAATCAGAAAAAGGTATTTATTGGGAATTAAAACTAATTCAGGGGCTGGTGAGATGGCTCAGCAGCATAAGCACCTGCCTGGCAAGCTCGAGGTCCTGAGTTTGACTCCCGGTACCCACATAAAGGAGAAAAGTTCTGGTGATACAACTCAGCAGCACAAGCGCTTGCTGGCAAGTGCGAGGTCCTGAGGTTGACTCCAGGTACCCACATTAAAAAAAAAACAAAAAAAAAACAAAAAAAAAAACCTAATTCAATCTTAATATACTGATTTTCTTCCCTTGACATGTTAGAGTCAAAGTAATTTCGGAAATTCCAGACATAGTGTCCTGAGGGACTGGACTAGTCCACAAGGCTTTGTTCAAAACTTCGTAGAGCTGGGCCCTTGGTGGAGTGGTTACACCAGTGTCCCCAGTCAGTAGTGGAAACACAGATGAGGACATCAGTTGAAATCACATCTCAGCTTGAAAAATAAACAGGGTACAGAGGTTATAGCTCAGTGGGAAAGTGCTTGAAAGGCCCTGGGCTTGATCTCTGACCTTCCAAAAAGTAATAATTAATATTAATAAGAATAAACATATAAAAACTGTTCCATTTGTACAACATCCCTCTCCATTACTACTACTAATGCCCTTCATTAATGCTCTCACCCAAGATTTTTCTGGAAGTATTTTCATATTTTTAAAGTAGTTTCTAAAGTGTCTTTTATTCAGTTTTTCATGGTGGTTTACATCAGCAAGTTTACTGTTAACAACATAAACCGTTGCTTACAAAAATGGAAAAAATCTATACTGGAAGGGTTGGAATTAATCTTGTCTCACATCCCTGAGAAGCCTGCTATAAACCATATCCACTCTTAGGTAAGCAGATTTGGGGTCATCCTTAATAATAGAAAAAGCAAAGTTTTTATTTTATGTTTTTGAATACAGCTTTGCTCCGTTGTTGGGATCTTTCTGTTCTGGGAAAATAATCATTCATATTTTGGCCTTCGTCTCACTTATGGCTTGTTTAAATGCTTCCAGCTGACTGATTTTGCTTGCTCTGTATTCTGCTGTTGTGGAGATCCTCAATACGCTTCCTTAGCTCTCCATTCCTCCTTCATTCTCCTGTTTTATCCCTTTGTTACTGATTTCTGCTTCATGCACTGATGCCCTTTTACAATTCTGCCTTTGACGCTATTGACATTCTGGTCAGGGTAATTCTTTGATGTGGTGGGACAGGTGGTGGGAGTGTGTACCATGTGTTCTAGGTTGTTTAACAGCCTCGTGGCTTCTAGCTATCAGATTGCAGAGGATATTTTCATCTCAGTTGCAGTGAGAAAAATGTCTCCAGATTTTGATAAATGTCCTGTGGAGCCAAAACCACCTTGAAGAAATGATTTATCATGGACTGGGCTCCAAAGTGATCTTTTCATACTCTGCGAGTGAATATTTCCCCCCTTCGTTTGTTTTTCAGAGATGCCATATTTTGCTGTTATTGTTTCATTGTTTGTGAACTTGCTTACATTTCATATGACCTGAGAACTGTTACAACTCACGTGACATTTGTTTTCTTATCCAGTGAGCTATAATTTGAAGAGTATGGTGGGCAAATGAGGGGCTAGAACAGGACTGAAATTTACTTCCACAGAGAACAATGAGAAGGATAAACCTGATATATGTGTGTGGGAAAGATCCAACCTGGAGGCAACTCTACCTTGACTTTCCTGTGGGGGCCTTCTGTTGGCTGGGGGGGAACCCCAGAAAATAAGACAGAAGCTAGGGCGCCACATCATTGTGCCCTTCCAGGGAAACATATACAAAGTCACAGGACTGGCAACTGGAATTTTCCAGTGTAAGGTCGTTGAGTAAGTCACGTTGCCTAAGGAGAGCAAAGTCCCTCTGTACAGCCCTGTAACAGAGAGGCAGCGACTGCTGTGGGGAATCCGTCAAAGAGACTGTGTTCTTCCCTTTAGTCCCTTCTCATCTCCCTCAAGGGTCAGATGTGAGCCACATCCAAGGTGACATGTAGAAGGGTTAGAATTTAACTCCAGGTCGGTTTCAAAAGCTGAGAAAAATCACTCAGTAAAATCCTATTCATCTCCATACATCCACTTCCACGTCTCTCTTCCGCCATGTAGCCCTCACTTATTGCTCCTGTTTAAGGAGTTGGGAGAATGATGAAAGAAGATAAAAGGAGATCCTTGAATTTTCAGGAATATGTGTGGAGCTTTGCCCATAGCACACTGGAGTGATTCAGTTGCACATCTTGTCTGCTCAGGATAGCAGTATCCTACTCCTCTCTGAATTTCAGCATCTGCACATGGTAGTCACTCACTGCATGATAAATTGAATTTATTTAAAGTAAGGTTTCTGCCTAACCTAAGCCATGCAGTGTCTCTCGTGTAAAAGTTGTGAACATATTCAGTATTTTAAACAAAGACAACACAACATTTGAGTTATCTGAAATCCCTACACCACCACCACCACCAACAACATACCAAAAAGGCTAAAAGGAAGACTGAGGTCCGTGGCATATGTGCAGCTGGGAATGGTTTTGCCTGGCCTGTATCTAAGACATTTGATCTTTATAAGAAAGCATCAGATTTTATCATATGTTAAATGTCACCCCAGTTGGAAGATAAAATTCCAGTTTCAAAAATGAGTTAAGTTGCAGTTCAATCCCCAAAGAGTAAAGGAAATAGAAGATAAAACTTCTTTGAAGCACGCTACAGGACACAATTTTTCTTCCCAGATTTCTCAATTCATTTCTCACAGTACAATTTCAAAGAGTGAAACAGAGATTTGTCTAGCTTCCTCTTCCCCTCAAATTATCTGGGAAATACCCTTTGCAATCTCCACTGTGGGCCTTGAACTCATCAGGGTTCCGAAGCCGCTACAAGTCATTCACTCTCCTGGCAAATATAAAACAGCTCTTGTTATCTCTTGGCAAATATAAAACAGCACAGGTGTTCAACAGCTGTTATCAATTCTGAATGCCAAGGCCCGCAGAGCTATGGGAGAAGGGGGCCTACTCACTGATAGAAATAAATAAATAGGTTCACTCAACAGGCCTCTTTTAAGTTTGCCAAGAGCACTACCAATCAGGAGTGATTTGTAAAGGCCAGGAAGGTACTTTCTACCCCAAACTCCTCTATCTCTAACCTTGCATGTGGCAGGCATTGGGGTGCAGCCCAGGCTGGCGAATGAACAGACCCATGTGTACTGGTTGGGCTCTACTGTTTTCTAGCTATGTCACTTGGGCAAATTCCTTAAACCTTTGAATCCATGTTTCTTCAACTGTAGCACTTGAAGAAGCAGCTTAAACCTATTTCAAATGGGTTGCCATGAAAATTAAATCAGAAACTATCTGTAAGAACCTGCATTGGAGAAGCCCTCCGTTGGCTGGGTATTGGCCTTGGACAATGCACCAGCGCTACCTGTGGAATCGTGTGCCGAGGTCTTCATCGATGCTGCCATTGAACTCCCCCTCCCTGTTCAGATCCTCCAGAGGGAAGAGCACGGGAGGCCAAGGGAATCAGTGTTTTTGGTTGTAAATCAAGTCCACAGAATACTTTGGGGGGAAATATTTTATTAGTTACTTGGTGAATCAAGAAGGTTTATGTTTTCAGGCACATAGCATCACTCAAATGATAAATGTGAGTCTAGGACATCTGATTCCATTATAAGTATTGTTTTTATTTTATTCAAAACCCCCCTGTTGTGCATTTGAAAGCCAATCCCTGAATGCTGGACTCCACCTGCAAGCTCCTGTTCTCAAGCCCAGGTCTACCTCCTCAGCACCTGGCCCGCCCCGTTTCCAGTGTCAGAAATGTGTACCTGCTGTCCCCTGGGACTGGAATCCTCTCTAGCCAGATCACTGTGCAGCTTCCTCCTTTTCGGCTTTTGATGCCCATCTTTAACACCCACTCTTTGTGACATTCCCAGAACCTCTGAGATACCCTACATCTGGGTTCACTTGAATCACAGCATCAATGACAACATGATGGTTTCTTGTTTATTGATGTCTTAAGGGTCTACACTCCCTCCCACTCTTACAAAACTTGGCATACCACAAGTAACAATGTGCAAGGCAACTTCTCAAAAAATTTAGATATTTTATCATTATCTTCAAATTTCCATGGACTTGTGACGTAATAACATCTACGGAAATATGTTTACTTAGTTTTCTTTTGGGGATGTGCAATTTTTGAAGTATGATTTACAATGAAATAATAAAATAAGAGTAAAGTTGCCTTTCCTTAACTCTCTTTACAGATCTGATTAAAAACAACAGGAAAAAAAAAAAGAGAGAGAGAGAAAAGGGATAGTAGAAAGGCATTTTTGTGTGAAACCAGCAATCACAGGGTCTGAGGTAGTGAGGGGTGATGAAGAAGTTTGTCCTAACAGCCAGGCGGCCCAGAGACTGGAGAACACGGGCCTGCTCGTCGGGGCCCTACACTGAGCACATCTGAGAAAAGGCAACAAAGAGAGGCCCCCAGGGAATCTGTTGGGCACCAAAAGCGAGCATGGGAGGTAGGGACACATGGGCAGTGATGCCTGCGCTGTGCTTGTGGGAGGCAGACTCTGGCTTTGGGATAGGGAATCAGAAGCATGGTGGGTACAGAGCCGCACCGCTCTTCTCATCCTCACACACTAGTCACATGCGCCACGCATGGCCTTGGGTCTCTAAATATGTACGTCCCGAAAGTACAGTTTTGACTGTCTCATCCTGTTCAAAATAAACATTGGATCTATTTTTTAAAATCATACTATGCACCAAACATGCGCACCAGAGGAGAAGTGCTCTTATTGAGTAGATGAACACTGCTGCAATTGTCATAAAATAAAAAACAAAAAAGCTGTAATGAAGAAAATGCCAAGGGGGAAAAAAGTCTCAAAACTGAGAAACAACATTTATGGAAGAAAAAGGTGAAGCAAAAGAAAGATATAAACATGAGTAGGTAAATTCAACCTTTTATAATGGAAATTAAAAATTAAACCAGTGCAAAAATATAGATAACTATAGAAGCTGTGTAAAAGAGAATATTACAGAAAAACAGAGAATGGTCTGTGAAACACAGGATTAAGAAAAAGGAAAAATGTGTTAAAAAAGAATTGAAAAATAATTATATGGTGCTGAAATTATAGCAATATTTATAGAAGACAGATTCTTATAATAAGTGTTTCTGAAGAAGAATCATTGCTTCTGAAGAGTAGAAAAGAAAGAAAGAAAGAAAGAAAGAAAGAAAGAAAGAAAGAAAGAAAATTAAAGTGCAATTTAATATTTGTTTCCAGGTAGAAAAGAAAACTTGATTTTAGATATTAAGGAGCATGCTGAACTCTGGGAAGGAATTGATACATCACTGCTAACCCTGAAACACATCCTAATAAAGTTACTGAACGTTAAATTAAATAATCTTTTAAGATTTATATCACTGCTGAAAAACAGTAGAGCAATGTCTAAATTCCTAAGTGAACAAAAATGTCCCAAGAATTTGAAGTGAGGCATAAAGCGGTTTAAGGATGAAGGTGACAGTTATACATTGTAGAACCGCTAAGAACAGATGGAACTGTTCTAATGATGCCATATGAAAGAAACTATGATTATGTACTGAACTTAGGGGAAAAAGGAAAAGGATGGATAAAAAGCTAAAGCACGTGTGGTAGTGCTGGGACTTCAACACAAAATGTGAAAATCATAAGAGCTGAAGTTTAGGGATGGCGTAACATTTCCATGAGGAAAATACAGTACCCAGTGATATAAAAATGTAATATCCTCATATTTCATGACTGGAGTTTAAAAAAGGTTACTTGTAAAAGGTAAAATGGAGAGCATTTAGAGGCAAAGTTCTAAGCACAGACAAAATATAATCATCCAAATCATAAATGAAATAGTTGAGTGGTAGATGCAGATAATATGTGTTCTTTTACTATCTATGAAAAAGAAATATTAGAAATCGTTTTACTCAAAGGATGAGAAAAATGTGATACACATAAAGTCATGGTCACAAAGCTAGTAAGTAGCTTAAAAAACATAAGAAACATGAAAACAAAATAAAATAAAGACTATGTAAGCAAACACAAAAAAGTGGAAACAATACTGTTTAGTCAGGATTTGCAAGGGAAACAATTTAATACAGGACACAAAATTTATAGAATTATTTTATAATAGTCAACCAAAGAGTCAAATGCAAAAAGAGTGCAGAAAATCTTTCCACACACTAAAGACCCAAAGAATCCAGCTGAGGGCCTGGATTCCACAGTAATGTCCTGCACGAGTCCAGCTGAAGACCTAGAGCCCATGGCAATGTCCTCCACAAGTCCAACTAGAGGCCCAGAGCCCACAACAATGTCTCATGCAAGTCTGTTTCACAGATCTGCACTGAGAAGGCCCAAAAGTCCATGGTGGATGCTAGAAATTCTTCACCAGTGGGATGAAGGATCTGTGCCAGCAGGCTGAGAGATCTGCACTGGAGCCAGGAAGTGACACTCAAGGTAAGGACCAGAGCTCCCCTGAAAAGAACCACAGCCATCCTCAATGACAGCAAGGACCTGAGCTCCTCCGACGATGAGAACAGCCAAGTTCATATCAGGAAAACCAGAGTGACAAGCTTCTCCAGGAGAATCAACAGCACCACCCCTCCCTCTCCAGTTCTCCTTTTTATGTTGTTGGCAACAATCCTCAGGTGGGCCTTCCATGCCCAGCACCACGCTGATTCATTTCAGCTGGGTGTTACAAGTTGACCACCAGTTGTCAGTCCACCACAAATACTTTGGTTTATCTTTGATTATATTGCAGAAAAGCAAATTAATAAAAAGAGAAAGCAGTATTTATAATCTGAAAATCAACCAAACCAACCAAAATCAACCAATCAAAAACAAAACTCTTTTGTAAACAACTTTTTTCAAAAATTAAGTTAGAAATGGAATTACAAATAATGTATAAATCGATGAGTATGGAACAGTCCATATCCAAATCAATGGCACAGCTTAGAGTGTTGGAGAGAATGTGGCTCATCTTAAGTGCTTAGTAAATTGGAAAGAGTGCAAATGACTACTCTTATACCCAAAAATTATTTGGAAAAGGAAAATCAAAACTTGTAAGTTATAATGATGGAGGTAATAGGGTCACTAAACTAATGAAATAGAAAGAAAAAGAAAGGAAAAATATGTACAACTCTTAGAAAATGAACAACTACTTAATCTGGTCAAAGCTAAAGGGAAAAAATGCAAAACAAAAAAAGAAAGAAAGAGGAAAATAGGAAAGACAGAAAACCGCTCATATTTATGAGGGGTAATGACAACACAGAAGGAAATACAGGATTTACAAAATACCACTTTGTTAAACTCTATAAAAATAAATTAAAAAGGATACATTTTATGCTCATTATGGAATATGCAACTCCCAAAGCTGATTTTATAAGATTTATGTGTCCTAAAAAAACAGAAAACAAGAGGCCGGTGAGATAGCTCAGCAGCATAAGCGCCTTCCTGGCAAGTGCGAGGGCCTGAGTTCGACTCCCGGAACCCACACACGAAAAAAGGGCCGGTGATATCGCTCAGCGGCATGGGCGCCTGCTGGCGCACGAGGTCCTGAGGTTGACCCCCGGTACCCAACAACAACAACAAAAAACACCAGAAAACAAAAGTCTGTCAATTTCATAACAATGCAGAAAACAATGCAAAACAATTAGCTACAGTTAAAAACAAGACATAAAGGTTGTCAAATAACTTCTTTACCAAAAGAACAAACTAACAATAACAACAAAAAAGACTGTCGTTCCAAAAAGGACTTTTACTAATCTTTAAGGAAGATATAGATTTCCTAAATCCTTAAATAAAACACGCCTGCTCTCAATAACCAACAAGTGAAACTACCCAGTTTACTTAAAATCTTTAATGCTATTATTTTTACATTTAGGAATATTGTAATAACACTTTTGAAGTTGGCAAAATATTCCTACCAAAACTCAGCTAAAATGAAATCAAAAGGAAGCCTAAGATCTATGTATTATTTAAATATTGCTTCCAAATTCCATAAAGAAAATAATTGCAAACTCTGGCAGCCCACTTACTGCAAGTGCGAGAAATGATTTCATGAAATGCATGAGTTAGTTCTAGAAAATATGCCATCCTAATTTGACTGAAACATTAAAAGTGAAAATAGTCTTCGAAAACTCAGAAAAACTCCTTTGTTTATTAAGCCAGTATTCACAATAGCCAAGAAATGGAAATAATCTAAGCATCTATTAACTGGCAGATGGTGAAGAAAAAACATACAAATATATATTGTATATTGGCCTAGATATAGAATACCATCCAGCCATATAAAAGCATGAAATCTTGTCACTTGGAATAATATAAATGAAACTAGAAATCATTATTTTAAGTAAAATAATTCAGGCACAGAAAGATAAATACTTCATGATCTCACTAATATATTGAATCTGAAAAGCTGATCTCATAGAAGTTGAGAATAGTAGTTACTAGCGCTTGGAAGGGTAAGAGGAAAGGAAGTTTAGGGAAAATATGGTCGATAGGTGTTGGTGCAATTAGATAGGAGAAATAAGTTCTGGCTTACTTTGGCACAATAGGATTACTACAGATAACAATAATGAACTATAAATTTCAAACATGCTGGAAAAAAGAATTTTTAATGTTCTCTCCAAAAAAGAAATAATACTTGAGGAGATAGGTATGTTTAACCTGATTTGAATATTACAATGTGTACATGTATTGAAACATCAGAACATACTCTATAAATATGGACTATTTTTGTGTCAATTAAAAAATCAACTCAGCAAAGCCCATTGATAAAACAGCCTCAGTTCTTGAAAAAAAGTCTTAATAATTCTGTACATTAACGGATTAGATTTATTGAGCACTTATTATATCCCAAGCACTATTCTAAGTGTTTTGTGTATGTAACTCAACCACTGATGGCTGCAGTTTTATGGAGGAATAAACAGCTGGATTCCTCATGCATATATACATATAAATTCATCATTGCAGAGATTTTACTGAGTCAGGTATTGTTCCGAGTGCTTTTCTTACATTATGTCTTTTAATCCTCACAACACCTCATGAGGTAGATGTTAGTCCCTCTATGTCCACATATGCATGAATATAAATACTCTTAAAAGCTCTCCTCAGGCTTTAATGAGGAAGTATTACAACCAGGACAAAGACATGATTTTCCGTTAGCACCACTGTTATTTTACCCGCTTTTTGTTTTTTTTCCTGTGGGTACCAGGGGTCAACCTCAGGATCTCACGCACCAGCAGGTGCCCGTGCCGCTGAGCGATATCACCGGCCCCTTTTTCGTATGTGGGTTCTGGGAGTTGAACTCAGGCCTTCGCGCTTGCCGGGCAGGCGCTTAAGCCACTGAGCTATCTCACCGGCCCAACCCGCTTTTGCAATTAGAAGCAAAAACTATTACATGAGAAAAAAATGTGACAAATTGAAAAACAAAAGAAAAGTATGGGGCCGGTGAGATGGCTCAGCGGCTTAAGTGCCTGCCCGGCAAGTGCGAAGGCCCGAGTTCGACTCCCGGAACCCACATACGAAAAAGGGGCCGGTGATATCGCTCAGCGGCACGGGTGCCTGTTGGCGCGCGAGGTCCTGAGGTCGACCCCCCGGTACCCACAAAAAAAAAAAAAAAAAAAAAAAAAGAAAAGTATGTATTATTCCCAGAAGTGTGACCATATGGATGATTCAACTGACCAAACTTATTCAAATGATAAAAAACTCAGAAAAATCGCTATACATTTGATATATGGAAATTAATAACTTTGCTCCTAAACCACTAGAAGAAATGATGGAAGAAAAGATCACATTTGTATCTTGACTAACAGTAAGGAAGAGGTGGTGATGATGTAGACATAAGCTATGGACAAGGTCTGTATTGAAACTAGCTCTGCAATGAAAATGGTACTGATGGGCCATTGACGCAGAATGACTTTAGCATATAGAAAGTGTTATAGTATTTTAAAGCAAAACAAAAATTAACTGATCTCTATTAACATAAAAATGTCATGCTTCTGCAATAAAATTACCAATTTGTTTTTGGAGTATTTTTTTTTTCCAAAATCCTTACACTATCATTACAAAATACTTTAAAAAATGGCTTGAAATATAAGGGTAAAAAATTTAAAAATAAGGGTAAAAAATAAGGGTAAGGAGAGAGTAAACCTAGATGATTTTAAACATTATATAAAACATCAAAAATAAAAACAGTGCTATTTTTGCATGAAGAGACACAACAATGAAAGATATTAGAAGGCTAAAAAGAAAGGAAAATACTGCCGCTGGTATCCAGGCAGCAAAGGGCAGCTTATTTATCCTTTCTGTATCTTATATTCCTTGTCTGGAGAATGGAATTAATATGGAAACCACCAGGCCACTGTGAACATGTACTACAAAGCAGGGAAGGGACATCTGTAGGCAGAGAACGTGTTTCGGTAAGAACAAAATGCTGCCATTTCTATCTATGGAGAAGATCCATTATGATTAAGAACCCGCCCGGTACCTGGGTCACCTCTCTCTGAAGTGCATCCTACTGAGAATTAGTGAGAGTCGCCTTTGCTTGCAGACTGCAGGGCCACCACTGGCTGTGGCTTACTGTTCTTGGTGAGTGAAAGTGCATGGGGCTACACACAGGCATGACCGCATCCCTGCCGCCAAGGACACTGTTTGTCTAAGCCATCGAGTGGCTAGGGTAAGTGGAAGAGAGGCTGACCGGTCATCTCATCCATGTGATCATTAAAGTCCTCCTCTGCTGATGTCACCCTTTGGTGAGGATTCACATGAGACACAAATAGGTCCTGGTTTTCTCCATTCAGAGAGGCCCATCCCACATACCTCTTCCTCAGATTTTCTAGTCACCATGTCTCCAATCATGTTCTGTCCACTTTCTAGAACATCTAGCCTAACGATTGGCCACAGCTTATGAACTGATACATTTTCATATATCTGATATATAATCACAGTGAAGCAAAATGAGAAACAAAGTTCACTGCTCTAAGTTATGCTCTCTGGGATTTCCCTTCATCACTGTCTTTTGGGAAAGTCTCAGAAAAGGACGATGATAGTGCTACATCTGCCCTCTTCCAGCTGATGCCTGCATATTGTGCAGAACCATCCGCATCAAGGCCTGAATTTCACTTGCTTGGTCATCTGACTGCAGGAAGTTTCTGTGAGGCCACGGAGGTTGGCTAGGAGAAAGATCATGGCCTCTCAGCTTGGGGACCCTGGGCATTTGGACCACTTCTTCATGTAACTTTCTTGTACCTTCAAGGCATGCCTGAGCCTTATCTGGCATATGCCATCATCTGTTTTTGACATTGGGATATTGTTGTGCATGCCCAACTTGAAGGCTTGTAGGGCCCTCTAAGTGCACTCCATGACTTCCATGACAAGAAGCTCAGATTGCTTGGCAGTATGGCGGCCCAAAGTTAAACATTCCATCTCTACAAGGGTCAGTGGTGGATGAAGCATGTTGTTCCAAGAGAAAATAGTTATTTTCATGGGATGGCAGGACTTTGGTCCAGAACTCACCTAGAAGGACCTGACAAAGGCATCAAAGAACATTTCTGTCTGCCACTGGCACTTCAGGCAGCATTGGACCAGCTAGAAGGCAGAGCAGCTTGAAACATAAGCCTCAGGAGGCAGAGCACACTGCATGACAGCCTGGACCAACTGGCTAGTATTCTTCTGTTCCGATCTCACAGAAAACAAGCAGCTTTCCAGGTCACCCGGTAACCGCTTTGCAGTGATACACCTAGACGAGCAATATTTTGGTTGCAAAATCTTAAAAGTCCCTAGGCATTGTACCTTTTCATTTGGTTGTGAATGGGATCAGATACAGCAAATTATCTGTAACCTCAAAAGAGATAGCTTGACCTGTGCCATACCACTGGACTGTCAGAAACTTCTCTGAATTAAGGGCCTCTAAAGTTTTGCCAGATGATTTTCCATCCTGTGACATGCACGTATCTTACCAGTAAGGCCAGCATAGCTACAGTGTATTGTTCAGTACATCCAACCAACATGTCTTTGTTGTCACCAGCTTTCCATTACTATAATAAAATACATGAGATAATCAGTTTAATAAAAGAAAAGGTTTATTTTGGCTCATGACCTCAGACATTTCAGTCCATGGTCACTAGTCCCCCATAGCTTTAAGCCCATTGTGGCATAGTACACAATACATCATGGTGGAGGCACATAGCAGAGGAAGGCTCTTCAACTTATGGCAGTCAGGAAGAAAAGAGAGAGACAGGAAGTGGCTGAGGTCCCACTGTCTTATACATGGATGCAGCCCTAATAAGCTTTTTCCCACTAGGCCCCTCCTCTTCATTGTTCAACCACCTCCCAATAATGCCATGGGCTGAGGACAAAGCCTTTAACACATGGACTTTTGGGAGACACGGTAGACCCAGACTATATGAGTGATCAGTGTAGTGGACCAGCCTGATGTCTTTTGGAGGAGAAAGGCAATCAAGATCTCTCTGGAGAACCAACCCCTGTTGTCCATTACAGTCAGTGCTCATCTTACTACTGTCAGCTGAGTGCTGCCACTTGGTCCCTGTCAGTCCATTGCTCTCATCATGTGTAGGTTTCCCAATACAGCAGCAACAGTTTCAACTGCAGGTCTTGCTCACAGAGAAGGGCAATCACAGAGCTCTCTCTTCAAGGATGTCAGGGTCCCTTACAAATGTATTTCCCAGAGCATTGATGAGAAGCAACTCTTCTGCAGACATTCTTCTCAACACTGAGTAGCATTGGGTGAGTAGTTCTTAAGCAACTAATCCATTCTAATACGATAATTTCCTAAATCTTTGGGTGTCATCCTTTACCAAGCCAGATCCGGCATTCCGAGCTCCTTTACTTGGACCACCTTTTGGCGCATAATTTAGCCCAATAGCTTAACTATTGGAACCCTTTCTAACAGCAACGTTTACTCTAGAGTCTCTGCTTGGTGGACATATGCCAATAAATTCAGCTTGATTCAAATCTGTGTCACTTTTACCATAATCCTACATCCTTAATATCCATTCTATCCATAATTCTCCAAGCTGTCTGCCTAAATCAGAGAAATCAAGTATTTCTTTTGGAGTACAACATACCTACTCATGTGTCACACTTTGTCCTCTCCTTAGAAGCCTGCTAACTTTTGCCTCTAGTGACAAATCTAGAAACAGAGCAGTGATGGATGAGAGAACGGAGCAGAATCAGCTTCGTCATGCTCAGCAGCTGCCTCAGGGAAAAGCATTGCGGTCTCCTGAGCAAGGCGCAGGCGTGCGAGTAATGTCTGCTTCTACTGACAAGGACGACTCATCAGAACTGAGGAACCCAATGTAGACATTTTCATCAGGGCCTTCCCACAGGTCCCCATCGCACTTTCAAAGGATTCCATTCCTTGAAAATCGATGGCTTCACTGTGGTTGTAAACATGCTGTGTATTCAGAATTCAATCTTCATTGCAATTCAGGCTCTCATGGATTTTGACTTTTGCAGAAATCTCAGTTCTTCACCTATAGGAGATAACAGTCTCTTTCAGGAAATCATAGAAGATTTAGGTCACTTATATTGCCCTCGAGTTGGGACTTTGAACCTCTGAGCTCATCCTGAACTTTCTTTACTTTATGTAGAAATTGGGATTAACCTACTAACCTCATAACATTTGTGAGTTTGACAAAATTTTTCAACCTTGTCTCTGTCGAGTATTGATTGTGAGTACCCAATGGAGATACATTACATACCTCTACTGTTGCATCACTCTATGAACTATCAGTGTCCCCTTCACTGCTGCAGATATTCTTTAGTGCCCTTAATCTAGTTAGACTAGAGAATCAGCCCTCCCACCCTTATACTGGGGATTAAACACAGGCCCTTGTGTATGCTAGGCAAGTGCTGCACCACTGAACTACACCTCAAACCCCTTCCGAATTTTGTTTTGAGCCAAATTCTCACTATGTTGCCAAGGCAGGATTTGAACTTATGATCCTTCTGCCTCATCCTCCCAAGTAACTGGGCTTACAGGTGTGCACAACCACACCCAGCAAAAAGAATCCATTTTAAGGGTCTATTCCTCTGGAACCACTCTCTGAACTAAAACATGTAGGAATCTCCAGAAAAAACAGAACCAATCAGAGAGAGGGAGAGGGATTAAGGGAGAAAGAGCAGGAGAGAGAGAGAGAGACCCCTGACTTACTATGGTTCCACCATTCTGCTATTCAGGTTTAGTATAGTTTTCAATAAATTGCAAGAAATATCCAACACCTTATGAAATACCATGTGTGTTACATGATCTTGCACAAATATGTTAATGTAACTTCTGAACATATTAGGTAGATTAGGCTATGCTATGATGTTTGGTAGTTATATTAAAAGTATTTTCAACTTACATTATTTTAAAGTTATAAAATATATAAATTGAGGAACGTGTGTACATATATGAAAAGAAGAGACAGAGACAGAAAGAGGAGACAGGGAAATTTATTTCTATAAAGGAAATAGTTCACATGTCCAAAATTTACAGGGTGTGGCAGCAGCCTGCCTGTACTGAGAGGAGTCATGTTGCAGTTTTAGTTTAAAAACAGTCTTATGGCAGAATTTCCTCTGCTGGAGAGATTAGTCCTTTAAAAAGTTATAGTGTATACATGTATGAAAATGCCACAGTGGAACCCAATATTCTGTATTATAAATATATCCTAATAAAAATATAGAGTACTTTAAAAAGTTGTTAATTGTTTATATGAAACCCATCAACATTATACAGGAAAATTTGCTTCACTAAATGTCTACTAATTTAAATATTAGCTTCTCTACATGAACAAAGCCATTTAAATAATCCTTGACAAAATTCGTATGCTGTGACCCAGCCAAACTGACACAAAATTAACCATCACTGGCATCAAAATGAATGCCTGAAATTTTTTGAAGAGAAAGTACGAATGCTTATATAATTTTTTTCAAATTTATATAAGATGATAAATGTAAGGCATAGTTCCACGTATATAGTTTGTATTTGACAAATTGTCAATTTACATTAATTATAACCTATTTTCAGTTGTATTTTTCAAGATAATTTTATTCAAAGACTAAATTGTCTCCTACCTTAGTGCATTTGATTGTCAGATTTTTAAATATATTATATAAAAGTAATCACTATAGTTTTATGACTAAATAATGTTCCAAACTGCATTTACCAGTTTGCTTATCTTCTATTTACCACTTCACACTTCCAGTTTCCACTATATAACATATGTCATGGATTTTGAAACAGAATCTGCTCTGTTTTATTATTTTTATTATTATTCTTTATACAATATTTATAACCTCCCAAATACACACATATTTTCATCATTTTTGAATGTAGATTTTAACTTTAAATTTTAAGGCTGACTTCAAAACATGTCTTAAGCTTTTACTCAATTTCTTGTCTTCTCAATATAATAGGAAAGACGTTTATTTCCTTGGGAACTGGTATGGGCTTATGCATGCCACTCTATGAGAAAACATCTCCCAAGAATTTTTGCTTTGAGGGAAAATAAAAGGTTTTACAGGTGCCTTGAGAATATTTCAGAATTTCATCCAGTACTTCCTAGCCTCCAAATATAACTTTATTTCAGAGAAATATCTCTGGGACCTTGGCAGAGGTAGGTTTTGAGATGAGTTGACACAAGAATGTGTGATGGATCACCTTAAATACCAACAGGGTACCTTGGTAAAAAGGATGTTAGCTTGGAAAGTCTAACCTGTTTCATATTTTCTTTTATCCTCTGCCTTAGAAATGTAAATGCTCACAAATTACTTAAACTGGATTTTATTGCTCTTGGGGATGATCTTTTCCAGGAAATAAGGGCAAACATTAAAGTCCCTTAGAGACTGGTTTAAGAATGTTCATGCCAGCTACCTCAGTACCTCCTTTGATAATCTGTATTCCTTAGGGGTTAATGCAGGCATAGTATCTTGAAAAAGCATCCTCTGGTTATTTGTGGTTACTCACGTTCAATTTTGCTTCTAGAACCACTCAATGGAGACCACAGATCCTACCAAATCCTGACATTGTACAACTGTAGATTATGTTTTAAGTTAGGAACAGAACTGGGAAAGAAGTGCAGATTACTTAACTCCCACTCTTGCATTCTTTTTACTGTACTCTTTTTCCAAGAATTATGTTCAATTCATTTGAAGTTCAAAATATATTACATAAGCTGCAGTCAGAAAAATATTAATAAAAACAACCCTTGTGAATTTTTGGTTACAAACTTACTACTAAATTAGGAAAATGAAGATAAAGAGAAAAATCTGAAATAAGGATCTTTCAGGTATTCAAACATACTTTGAGAAAACAAATGAGTTTTATATATAGTTATCTTGAGGATAAAATCTCAACATCACCATTTACCAGCTTGCCATTTAGCAAAAATGAATAAATTACTTAACCTTTGTGCTTCTTTGTTTCCTTACTGGGGCTAATGGAGAAAACAATACATCTCTCATAGTGTTGTTGTAAGAATTACTTTTTATAATTTGTAGAATAATCTCAGCCATTGTGAAAATGATACTACTCGTGAGAATTGTAACACAATAATTCCTAAAGTCTTTCCCTATTGTCCTTTAATTTGATAATAGTATTGAGGTAGGGGATGGAGTATTTGTTCATTGTCACTAACAGAACACATAAAGAAAGGTTTTGTATTGCGGATATGGAAGAAACAATCTCGGTTTTATATTTAATTCAGAGCATTCTTAATGGTTTTTGCAAATTGTTGCATAAAATAACCCCATAGTGACTGTGTGAGAGAAAGGAGAGAGAGAGAGAGATAGAGAGAGAGAGAGAGAGAGAGAGCAACATTAGAGCTAGTTTATCTTCCTTGACTCCAGGATACTCTGCAGCACACATTCTTGTATTTGTTCTGCTTCTGAAACAATCAATATTGTCATCTCTCAAATGACCTGGGATATATAATTTATTCTCATTTTGACCTGCTTCCCCACTTCCTCAATTGTAGAGTGAAGTGATGAGACATAATCATCCCAAAGGTTTCTTTTCCTCTATTAAGATGTGTCTCTACAATTATGGCACATCCAAATAAGGTTTCTTGCTATAACCACAACAGATCTAATGTTTTTATACTTATAAGTCTCGTCTAATTAGCAACCATTAGGCAATGTGCGGCAAAAACTATACAAGGAAAGTAGGATGGCAAGTTTCTCTCAAACAGTGATCACACTGCAACATTCCCCATAGCTCACGTCATACACACATTTGGATTCCCTTCTCCTTGTCTCCATTTATGGAGCCTGAAATGTATGGATATCAATGCAAGTTCAGGAGTAATCAGACTCATGCTGTGTTACCATGCTGCTGAGGGTTCTTTTGCTCGATTCTGATAGAAATCACAAATAGCAAAGTGTAGCTTTTTTACTGTACAGATCCTCAAGGTTTGGGTGTCAGCAGCTTTCTGCTCTGTTCTTAGTGTTAGCAGCCCTTTTCCACTCTCCTCTCAGAAAAGCCAGCAGCTACCGGCAGCCTTTGAGAAGTCTTCTGGCCACACGGTAGCATCTCCCAGTAATTCCGCATTGCTGTCCATCATTCTCTGCTGCTAGCAGCCTTCAGTGTTCCCCGGCCCATGTTCTGGATTCTTGTAGCACCATCAGTATTTAGTGCTATCTGTCATTAATGTTCACAGCTCAGCCTGTTCTACATGAGATAAACTTTACCAATAGAACTGATACAACATTCAAAAAAGGATTTATTAAGACTTATAGTGTAATCTAAGAAGGAACAAAACAGAGACTAACCCACAAAAAATGCAGGGGAAGTTGCTTATAAAGAAGAAAAAATCAGACTTATAAATGTACACTGTCAGCTTTTCTGTTTAGTCAGGGATAAGGAAGAGACTCCTTGTGGGTCTGATTGAGGATGGCTACAGAGGGCTGGAGTCATCCTGAGACACAGTGTCCTGAGACACTGTGGGGTGGAATCATCTGAAGTGGACCTGTGGCCAAGCTTCCTAGGGTGAAGCAAATGTCACAGAGTGGCCATCAGGTGTCTGATGTCATGGCCACCTATGAGGTGTATCCTTCAGGAGTGTCAAGCCCTTCTCCTCTGTCTCAGTTGAACTCTATATAACTATAAATTTTCTATTTTAGTATCATTGCAATAAGAGAAAAACCATGAAAACTAACTGCTCCATCTCCTCCACCTATCTTCTTTTTATAAAGAATTTTGAGCCATAGAGATTTGAAGCTCTATCTCACCACCTCCCCAACCCAGTGGACATGTTATGAAAACCAATTCCTATATTTGTTTAGATCATTGCTGACCAATATACTAGCCACAAGCCACATCCAACTTTTTCCATTTTAAATTTGAATTAGGGATTTATGCTCATTGAAGAATTAAGCTGGACCTGGGATAGTGACTGGACAAATAAAGGCAAATGACATGCAGACCTGCGTATACCAGCAGTCATGACACCCCATTCTGCCTTTTGCTCTACACCTCAGGAGAAAGGTGGGGTGTTGTAAGGTCTTCTGATGGAGTGTGTGTTGGAGACAAAACGGAGGAGTGAATGCAAAGGATTTGACCTGGGGACTAAGGACACAATTGTACATGTTACCCATGATAGAATCTTCATTAACTGCACTCAAGAGAAGGGATATATTTATCTCCCAAAATTATTTGCCTATCGTCTTTGAAATAGAAGCATCTCTCATGACTCTTAAAAAATTGTTTTATTTTTCTTCCTTTTGGGGTAAAATGTGGCTCCACAGATCACAGGACATTTTGTCTAGAGATAGCCTCACACCCACTTGGTTCAAATCCAGGTTGTATCCACTCAGGTCAAAAAGAATATCACCTCCTATTAGAATGAAGGGACAGAGCTAATCTTTTTCAAGTTCTTGAAAGTGGTAGAGAAAATAAGACAGTTTTCCTTATAAACAATAATTGTATCATTTTTAGTGTATTATTTGTATTTTTCACTCATCATAAGCCTGGTGAAATTTGACACATGGAAGAAAGAATGTTAGACACTTCAGAAAATGATCGTTCTTTTCTTTTATACCAGCATTATTTTGCCCCAAGTTAATGCTCCCTTGTGATGACTGAGGTTTGACACCTGAAAGAAATCACCGTTCAGCTGCAGGCTGGTCAAGCTAATGTTTAGCTTCAAGCATCACAGTTTTATGTTCTATTGGACAAACTTTCAAAGGGAGAAAGAGCTCCAGTGTCATGGAGCAATTTACAATCTTAAGCTAGGGCAATTAATAGAATACTAATATTTACTCCAAGAAATGCAGTTTATTGATTGCTGGCCTTTCTGTTTCCAAAGGCTTTGAAGCCAGCTGGTGCATGCTGTGGGCATTTTCACTCATTCTTCTGAAGTATTTTCTAGTACAATCTTATAATATTCTTCTACAAAACTCCACTGAGTTTTGCTCTATCAAAGATTAACTGTCCCTGGGGCAGACACTTTTGGTTGGCCAGTGAATTAGTTTCTTATGGCTCCCTTAACAAATGACCACAAATGTAGTCATTTTGAACAACAGAACCCTATTCTTTGACAACTGTGGAGGTCAGAAGTCCTGACCTTAAGGAACCAGCAGAGTTGCTTTAATTCTGGAAGCTCTAGGGAAACACTTTTTCCTTACCTTTTCCAGGCTATTGCAGGGACTGCTGCATCTAGTCGATCCTTCCTCTAATTTGAAGCCACCAGAAAGTGCATCATCTTAAGTGCTCTCTCTGATTCCTGTCTGCTCCTGTCACCTCCTTTTCTAAAAATCTGATCCTTCTGACCCCCCTCATAAGGGCTCTGGTATTTACACTGAACCCACCCAGATAATCCAGGATTTTCTCCTTATGTTTGGTTCTTAACTTAATCACATATTCAAAGTCTCTTTTGCCATGTGGAGTGAAATGCTTAGATTCCTGGTATTCACACAGGAAGGAACCATTATTTAACCTTCAAAAGCCACCCTGACTCTGGAGCTCAGGTCACATTTTTTTATTTTCATTGGTCTTCATGGGGAACTCTTGCTAGATTAATATTCTGATTCACATTCTTTCATTTGGGCCCCCCAAAAAGCACTCTGTCAAATACTATATTTTTTAAACTTATTTTAGCCATGGGTCCAGAAAGCCTGAGGATTGTCTTTATAAAACTGTTAAAATAAACATGGTGACTTGAGAATTAAGACCTAACTGAATAACATTAAAGGAAGCACTGGCAAAGTGTGGCATAATTTTTATGTCCCACAAACCATTCTCCATTGATCTTAGAACCTGGTTTTGCCTTGACTGAGAACTTTTATTAAAAATTTCAGTGCATTTGCAATACATAAGAGGTATAAACACAGTCAGCTTGCTCTTTGAATTATGAAACAGGGCATGTTTTGATGAACATAATCATTTAGATTTTTTTTTTTTTTTTTGAGCTTGTAACAGGGAGATTTCACCAGCACTAGAAGTGAATGAGAGCTCCACAGAGAGGGAGAGGACAGGCAAGGAGAAGTTCTGGGAACAAAGGTAGATTTCATAGCTCTGCCTAAGGCCACCCCTGAAGGACATTTTTGAAAGAAACCAGGTGATTTAATGGGAAAGACAAGACCTGGAAAAAGAAAGTGGCTGGTGGCATGAAATATTAAATGAAAAACACAGAGAAGTAAGTTGCTTGATATCTACTACTCATCAAGGGCAGAGCTATGATTAAGCCTGGTCTAGATCCTCATAGGAACTCCCCAGGCACAGGTTCTGAGGACTAGGAACTGAGAAACTGGCAGAAAGCTCTAGAGATAAACCAGGAGGTCTTGATACAAGGATAAATTCTGCCACCAAAATTCTACATGATGGTGGACAACACAATTCACTCCTCAGTAGACAAGTAATGCAGTGGAAATAACATGAGACTCAGTATTTGTAGAATTAACTTTGAATCCAGAAAATGCCATCACCTTGGAGGAAATTACTAATGCTTTTTTCATCTTCTATTCCTTTACCTACAAAGAGCAGGCTTGATATGAAAAAAATAATGAAATAATGTATGCAAATCCCTGATACGAAGCATGTGCTGAATCTTAGTTCCTTTTTCAGTTGTACATGAGGGAAAAGCTCTTGAATTTTCAGAATTTTACAGTCTTCTTCCCTCTTTTCATCACATCTCAACGGCTGGCCTCCCTATTAATATGGTAATACCTTTTCAAGGTTTCAAATTTAACAATTTGAAATTTAATGGAGAGGAGCTAAACCTGAAGCTCATCTGCTTTAATCAGGGGGAATGTGGCACACCCCCTCCATGGCCTCTCTAATGTTGGTGTAATTCCAATTGCGGCTCCATTATTTCCTGTCTAGTGAGGCCAGGGGCCCAAGGGCACCTTGGTGCTGAGTTACGAAGGCCCCTCAGCCCCATGTTTCAGAATCTCAAACCCTGATACAGGCCACCTGTAATTACCTGATTACACACTGATTGCCTTATATCTCTCAAACATGCCTTATATGTCTCTGCCCTAATGGGAAGTTGATGTAATCTCCTCTCTTAGATTTTATGTGCATAGCTCTGGTCACACCTGTTGTGGATTATAACTTATCTATCCAAAGCCCTTTCAAATATAATTATGCATAAGGGCTGAGGCTAAATATAGAATAAATATATATTTTTTTGGTTCTTTATATGCACAGTTAAACTGCCCTCATTAAGTCACATAAGTCAGGGTCAGATTCTTTTCCATGACAGAGACAAGAGACAAGTTAAGCAAAGGAATTACCAAGCATCTTCGTCTGAAGATAGAAAACCCCTTGGCTGTACCTGAGCTTGGAAAGGGAGCCTGATTCTCCTCTGTCCAGTTACTCAGGAATGGAACAACTTATCCAGATACTTGGGAACCAGATATTCAGGAATTAAACAATTTCTCAGAAAGAAGAGTGCCAAAGATATCCATTAAAGTTTGTTTCAGTGGAGGTACTCTGACCCAGTTTTTCTTTATGGATCTCAGCATAACTTTCAGAATTCTACCAAGAATCCTTCCACTTCTTGCTGTCACTGTTGCTAGACCTCCGGGAGCCACCATGGTCTCTCATATGGACAGTCAAATGAATTTTGCCCTGGCCTTTGTGATACCACTGTGCTCCATCCACCCACTCTGCATCTAGCAGAGCCTTAAAATAGAAATCACATCATGTTACAATCACATCATGTTACTCTTCTGCTCCAAACCCTCCAATGATTTCCCATTTTCCAGAATAGAAGGTTGAATCGTTCAAGTTGCCAATATTACCCAAGTTGGTCCAGCTCCCTTTCAGCCATGCGTCCCTCCAGGACCCCATTCCTTCTAGCTCATTCTTTGCTGCCTTACTTGGCCTCCTCACAGCTCTTCACACACTCAGGACTGTTCTACTCTCCCCAGCAATCGCTGTTCACTTGCTCACCTGACTGAAGGCTTCTCCCAGACGTCACCCTCTCCTGGAGGTCTTGCCTAGCCACTCTATATAGAGTTCAACTCCCACTCACAACATTCTTCCTCTACCTTTGTGCTTTATTATTATTATTTTTTTGTGTGTGTGGGTACCGGGGGGTTGACCCTCAGGACCTTGTGCGCCAGCAGGCGCCCGTGCTGCTGAGTGATATCACCGGCCCCTTTTTCGTATGTGGGATCTGGGAGTCGAACTCGGGCCCTCGTGCTTGCTGGGCAGGCGCTTAAGCCGCTGAGCCATCTCACGGGCCCTGTGCTTTACTATTTTTGACAGAGATTTTAATACTATGTAACACCATTTACACACACACACACACACACACACAACATTCCCAATATCTGCATGTTATTGGTTCCAAGTCCCATAGGCTACCAAAGACCCAGGATGCCAAAGTTACTTAAATCCTTTCTAAAATGGCATAGTATTACCATATAGCCTATGCACATTTTCCTTTATACCCTGCATCACCTCTAGATTACTTATAATACCCAGTGCAATGTATATGCTGTGTAAATAGTTAGTATATTGTATTGTTTAGAAAATAGTGGGCCGGTGAGATGGCTCAGCAGCATAAGCTCCTGTCTGGCAAGTGCGAGGTCCTGAGTTTGACTCCCGGAACCCACATAAAGGAAAAAAAGGGCCGGTGATATCGCTCAGTGGCACAAGCGCTTGCTGGCAAGTGTGAGGTCCTGAGGTCGACTCCCGGTACCCACATTAAAAAAAAAAAATAGTGACAAGAAAAAGTTGATATATGTTCTATTCAATTGCTATATTGCTTTAAATTTTTTATCACAGATTTTGGCAAATCTGTGAGGGAGAATCCCACAGATATGGGAGACTGCCTGCATATATATTTTTAATATTTTGTTTTTCCCATTCAAAGAAAGCTCATGAAAGCATCAGTATTTGAAACCTTTGCTGCTATTCTTTCCTGAGCAAAGAGCCTGGAACAAAAGAGACACTCTTTATACATTTATTGAAAAAATAAATCCATAGGATTTATGTCCAACTTTCAAAAAGATTTTGTACATAGGTCTTCAAAAGATATCTTAAGTGAAAGCTGAAGGTATGAAACAAGGTAAAGAGGAACTCTTCTGGTCAAAGCGTGATCCTCATACCAGATTAGCTAACATTTAAATGGCAGGCTTGCTTCCAAAGACGTTACATATGTGAAGAATTTATCTCCACAAAACCCACTGATACAGTTACTATAATTTTCCCTGTGATGCTCATGTGGAAACTGAGACCAAGAGCTATCAGGACACTTGCCTCATGCCACAAAATGAGCACAGTGGGAGGCCTGGATTTTGTCTGCTGTCACTGCCCATTGCTCATCCAGGATATGCTCGGCCTCACAGGGCGTTTTCTGAGACACTCGACAGAACTTCCAGTTTGACAAGCAACCATTTTTAAGATGAAGTTGCATACTGCAAGCAAATTCTTGAATACCCATGTGATCAGGCAAATCTTTGCATCTCTATATCCATGACTTTGAGCCTATTCTGTCTTTTTTTTGGAATGTCTGTCCCATCATCATTGGCCTAGTAAACAGCTGTGTTTCATGTGATGATTTACTATTTAGCTGTCCATAAACTTTAATTCCCCTGCTAACCCACGAGTTCTTTGAGAGTAAAGATGGCATCTTGGTTGCTGCTACATTTTAGAAACAAGCATTAGACTAGATGACCCAGGTGCTCACTGATATGTTTTCTGCAGGCCGATCAAATGTCACACATCTGGAGAGGAGAAAAGGCAGGATTTGAATTTACCGTAGTCTGTCGTGAGACAGTGGTAATTCCACAAATGACCTTATTTCTTAGTTTGTTAGATACTTACCAAACTATTAAAACCCATGAACTCTTCTCATCCTTGTATTGTTTCTTTGACAAATGCAAAAACAAGAGCAGGCCTCCTCAATTCCCCTCATCTGTATTGCCATAAACAGCTGCAGCCCCACTTGCCTTAAGCAATAAGAAGGTCATTACCTCGCACAAAAAAGAAGTCCATAGGAAATGTCTTCCCTGAGTTTTTTTATGGGTCAAGATGGCCAAAGGTCTTTGTAGATTTTCCCTGCATCCCCTTAAAAGAGGGGAGGGTTATTTCCCTTAATCTGATTGTCTTTTTTTTTTTTTTGTGGGTACCGGGGGGTCGACCTCAGGACCTCACACGCCAGCAGGCGCCCATGCCGCTGAGCGATATCACCAGCCCCTTTTTTGTATGTGGGTTCCGGGAGTCGAACTCAGGCCCTCGCGCTTGCCGGGCAGGCGCTTAAGCCACTGAGCCATCTCACTGGCCCAATCTGATTGTCTTAAGGAAGTATTAAATGAGAAATAAATACTGACTAGATAAGGAAAGACTTCATTAGAAAGGTTTATAGCGCTACAGGGAGAGGAGTTATTATACCCCAAAAGCTGCCTCTTAAAGATAAGCAGAAAAGCGCTTTTCTTTTATAGGGAATGGTGAATAGGTAAAAGGAACCTAAACAGCCACGGGGTGGCTGGATGAGTCAAGTTAGTGACCTTGAAGAGCAGACAGCAGTGTTTTACCCTGAGGCCAACCTGTTGTCTGGAGTTTTGGGAGGGGCTGTGCATGGTGTTAGGCTGGGTCAAGACCAAAATTTCAGTCTAGGGGAAAGAGAGAACCTTAACCAGAGTTGGTCCATGTCCAGACAGCAAGTGTGGTGCCAGCTTCGTCAGCAGGTCCCAGAAGTTCAGATAAGGCCTCAGTGAGGCGGAGAGTTGGAGCAAAGTGAGTACGTGCGGCCTGGTTATAAGTAAATGAGGAGGAATCAAGAGCCATTTAAGCGATGCAAGGAGAGCAGATCTGTGCAGAAAGCCTTTCCCAGAATATAAGAGGCAGGGCATTTATTTAACTGTCACTCCTTTCCTTTCTAGAATCATAGGGCTCAGATGAAGTTCAACATTATCAAAGAAAAGTCTATCTTCCAGGTGCTCAGAAGATGTGGTCTTCCTTGGAACTCAGTGGGTTGGACTGGGTCACATGCTAAGTCCAGTTGCAAGAAAGCTGTGAAGCTAATGCTTGGCATCGTCAGTGATTACAGTGCAACACAGGCCATGTCTGCAGGGAAGAGCTGGGGAAGAGGGCAGAATGGTTTCCAAGGGGTAACCACTTGGGCCCACTAATGGGAAATGTGCTCTCCAGCTCTTTCCAAAAGTAACCATCCAGTGAAGGATGAAATAAAGATGAACCTACCCTAGCTAAAGTAAGGGCTCTTGGTACATCATCTGCCTCATTCACCAAGTGTTCAAGCACTTAGTACAGAGCCTAACCACAGGGAATACCCGCCATACATTTAACTCTGATTATGTACTGATGAAGGTACATTGTTGGAAACTGATCAGACATTTGAGATTCATTCACTCATGTGATCAACAAAAGGTAGAAAATTTGTCACTGAATTATCAAAATTCACATTTCGTTCTCAGCATCTTGAAGTGTCGGCTACTGATGATAAATGAAAACGGGTCATCTTGCAACAATGTAACTCAGGACAGATTCACATGATAAGGATGTTTTTAGGACCCCTTAAGGCAACTGGAGTTTCTGCTAAATTATGAAGAGAGCTATAAGTAATGTAAATTTCTGTTGATAAAAGTTTTTATAATTTTCCACCATGCAAAAAACATAGTGCATAACCACTCAAACAAAGGTTGAAGGCCTCCTTTTGGTTAATCTCAGGCTACCTCTCTGAACAAATCTCTCATCTCTGCACCTTGTTCTTGTGTGTGGGCCAAACATACCTAACTGCCACCTTCCGTTTATTTATTCACTCAACAAACTTTACTTGGGGACCTATTATGTGTTGGGTAAATGATAGGTACTTATAAAACTTCATCCAATGAAACTGGCAATCAACAATGACCACATGGAGCTGCCTTTCTAAAGACAGAATTTAGGCAGTTGGCAGTAAACTTCATAAATAAATAAAGCAAATGTTGTAGGAGTTTCTTTGTACGCTGGAAAAAAGAAGGATGTGGGGGAGAACTAGGATACTGGGACTTCCAGGAGGCACATGATAGAATTACATGGTGTCCTCGCTTTGAGAATATGCAATTGGAGAAAAGACTTCAGAGGTGAGGGAACGTGAGCAGGGTCTGAGGGAAGACAGTTGCTGACTGATGAAAGAGGTAGATCAAAATTTAAAGGCAGGGTCGGTGAGGTAGCTCAGCAGCATAAGCGCCTGCCTGGCAAGCGCGAGGTCCTGAGTTCGACTCCCAGTACCCACATACAAAGGAAAAAAGGGCCGGTGATATCGCTCAATAGCACAAGGGCCTGCTGGCAAGTGTGAGGTCCTGAGTTCAATCCCTGGTACCCACAAAAAAAAAAAAAAAATTCAAAGGCAGTTGGGTCCCTGATGTGTGCAAGGTGTGGCAAGGCCAGTGTGCAGGAGTCGAGGGAGGCAGAGAGAGGACAGGAATGGAAAGCAGAGGTACGGCAGCAGCCGAGCCAAGAGGGGCTTGGTGAGTGTGGCTTTCACTCTGAGTAAACAGAAATCCAGAGGCTGATGAGGGAGGCGCGCAGTAAGGTTTCCAAGGCCCAGTCCTCCTGCCCTGTTGAGAATACATTGTAGCAAGAGTAAGAGTAGGAGCAGGAGTCTTGACACAAGGGAGCTGAGCCTGGACAGTGCCTAGAGTGGCGGCGGAAGGGGTGGCGAAGGATGATCCCTGTGTGATCCCACTGAGTAGACTGGGATTCCCGACGAACTGAATGCGGGTGAAAGAGAAAGGAACGGGTCAAGGGTGAAAATTAAAACAGCGAGCTTATAAGAAAAGAAAGGCTGCAGGACAATTGGCAACACTTACATTGTGAAATCTGGAGGACAGTCATGTGGAGACAGACCCTGGTCCCCAGTGCATCTTGGCATATTCTCTCAGTCTAGAGACACATCTTCTACATTTTCTTGTCCATTTTTCTATTCTTTGAGATTAAATATTATTGCTTATGGTAGCCATCCTTTATAGGACTTCTATAAAGGAAAAAAGTTTCATTACTTGAACCGGAGTAACTTTCATCTCTTCATCCATTCATTCTTATCCAATTTTCATCCATTCAGTGCCAGCTAAGTACCACCAGGTTACACATGGTTTCCTACAAATTGCAAATACAGAAGAAACGAAAGACGTACAGAAGACCAGAAATATCATGCCTTTGTGGAACTTTAATACAAGATGCAAGAAAAAAATAAAAGTCATTAAATACATACAGAAGAGAATTTCACATAGAGCAAAGTAAAGCAATCACAACACTGTGAAGCGGAATTCCTAGTATGAGGAAGCAGCTCAGCAGGACAATCGGAAATAGCATTCTGAGGCTGTGACAGTGGAAGTAAGAGGAACATTGCATTAGACAGGCAAAAAGGAAGTACAGAGCTGGCCAAGCACTGCCAAAAGCTAAAGTCGAACAGGTGGAGTGTGAAAGATTTTGCCAACATGTGCAGGATGCAACGTGCAGGACAGAGAGGCTGAGTTTAATCCCTGCAAACAGGAATGGAGGCAGAAAGGAAGGACAGAGAGCTGGCTTTGGTCTAGATGGCACAGCCTTGTGACCCACAGGGAGATGTCTGGTTTTTGTTCCCAAACATGGACGAAGGCCTTCGCTTCCTCATACCTTGAGCTTTCTTGATGATAGGACACATGTATGATTCTGAATATATATGAATATCATGTTTCTGAGAGTTGTTGAGAAGATCTTATCGTTAATAATATTCGTAACCACTTACGTAGATTCTGGGTCAGCACCTTCCATGCAATCCACTTTTCTAAGTTTTCACAAAACCCTAAACGTTGCTGTCACCTAGCTTAATGGGTGCATGGGAATGAGATTTAGATGACTCACTGAAGTTACAGCAAAGGCAGGACTCCAGCCTGGGCTAGCCTTTCTGCGGTGGCCCAGTTAATAACCACACGGGCACTCCTGAGCCTCGGCCTGCTCTCCTGGGACCACCCTGCCTCCTGTGTCCGAGGCTCGCACCTCCATGTGCAGTTCTCAGTGTGATCAGGCATATAATGAATACTTATGTTGTGCAACATAATGCTACTCTGTAAAAAGAATGAGGAATGTATGGAATAAGTTGTTAAACACACAGAAGCTACTGGGGCCTGTGAAACTAAAATGTCACTGAAAAACCAAAATTAATTTTGGAAACATTGGTGGAGTGCAGAGTTTTACAAAGAGAAAATTGAGAAAATAAAAACTGCGTGAGCTCAGTGAATATAAAAGGCAAAACATCTATCCGGAGGTCTTTTGCCTTTGCTGGAATTCATTAACTTTATTTTGGCTTCAAGTTTTTGACAAAGTTCTGCCTAGAGGAATTCTTTAACTTGGACTTCATGTCCAAAGAGAGCTTTAGAGGGGCTCGGAGGCTGAGCAGACGCTGGGAAGAGTCCAGGACCACCCAGAGCTCTCCGGAATCGATAGACGCTGTGGGCAGAGCAGGAAGGAAGTGCTTTTTGATGTTAGGGAGTGTGATAATGACTGTCTGTGAGCCAGAATCAATCTCTCCTATAAAGACAGATGCCCTCAGGGAACACAGCACACAGACATTTTAATCATTCTCTCGTCTTCTGGCCATTGACAAAGTCTGACTACCCAGGCCACGCCTCAGTTGAGGAAATGGGATGCAGTTTTCAGGTAAGCAAGGGTTATTTTCTCTTTCTCCCATCACCATTTACTAGTGTTTGAGGTTACAGATATGTTAATTATGATACATCATAGCCTCCTCAGTCTCTGTATCCCCCTCCCCCAAACATATGCATCGCTCTGAACCCATAAATATGTACACATGCTACTTCTCGATATCCAAGAAAAATTTTTCTAAAATAAAAGTAAGCATATTATATAACATTAAAAAATTTTAAGTTTGAATATTTTTCATACTCAAACATATGATCTTTAAATTACATTTATCCAGAAAATTATTTTTATCCAGAAAAGGGAAAAATAGAAAAATCTCTATAACCTTATCAGATAAGCACATCGTTTTGTGTGACATTGCATTTTCTTCTCTATTTCATTATATATGTGCACCATTCATTGAGCTCTGTACATACTCTCATCTACTCTATTTTTGTAATTTGTAAAAGTTATCATTACCTATTTTATAGTAGAATTATATAGAATAACTTAGTGGTTACAAGTATCTTTTCTCAAATCAGGTTGCTTAATTTTGAATGGTGGCCCCAGTATCTCCTAACAATACCACCGAGGCCAAACCAAGATAATACTAGTTCTCCGAGAGTAAGTGCTTTGTGAATAACTTTTATCACAGAAATAATCAGCGTTATTTTTGATTATTTACAAAATATATTCCCATAAGTGCAACATGAAAAATCATGCTTTTATTAAAGCCTTACAAAAACCATTATCAGAATTTGAATGGCAACATGTGTAAAATGTGCTTCCAACCCCCTTCTGTGCACGCAATCGCAGGACTTCCTACAGAAAACACCCTCAACTATTAAGCTAGGGCTTTCTCTACACTCCAACCTGTAGAACATGCACATTCTATACCAGAGGAGTTATACATGGTTTGGAATTAATGTCCTTAAGAAAACCATTAATCAATGTCAGACTGGAGGAAAAATATTACCTCAGCCTCCTGGTCCTTTGGATCTACCATCTGCAAGAAGCTTCCAGAGGAGTGACCTCAGTTACCCATTTAGCTGTTTCTTATGAGTTTATGCATATGCCTACCATACAGCCCAGCAATGTTAGTATTAGTTAATTACTCAATACAAAAGAAAACTTATGATCACCGAATGTGTATAGCAGCTTCATTCATAGTCGCTCAAACCTAGAGATAACCTATATGTCCTCAGTGGATGAATGACAAAATGTGGCAGCAAATTCATACAATATAAAACTACGTGACTGTGGTGGGTTAACTAGTGGTCAACTTTAGAGCCAGACTCTAAAATATGCATACTGTATGTTTTAATTTATACAACATTCTGGGAAAGCAAAATGATAAGTACATAAAACAGATCAGTGGGTTTCAGGGACTGGGAGTTGATTACAAAGGGGAAGTATAAGAGGAATTTGGGAGGGTAGTAAAAATATAGAGTATCTTGATCGTAGCCATGATTATATGACTGTGTGCATCAAACTGTACGCTGAAAGGGTTGAATTTTACTCTATGTAAGTTACACTTCAAAACCCTGAAGTGTTTTGGAAAAAATTCCCTGTTTATTAGCCATTTTAATTAGTTTACTAGCCAATTGAAAGTAGTTAGACATTTTGCTTCCTTATCTCACTTCTTTGTTCCTCTTGTTGCACATTTTCTGATCATTTCCCAAGTAAACCACTTGCATAGAGTTTTATCTCAGAATATATATACTTCGGGGAAAATCCAGTCTAAGATAAATATTACTGATAACATATTTTTCCTATTTTATTACATTCTTTTGAAACAAAATATAATGACTACATGGTATTCAATTGAGGGCATTATCGGAATTTACTAATAACCCGAAGTTGAGCATTATGTTGCTTACTAATTTCAACATTAAAAATATTGTTAAAATTAATCAGTGTCTTCATGTAAAAAAGTTTTAAATCTCAAACATGATTTCAACAATGAAATTATCAAATAAAGGATTACTGAGTCAAAAAAGCAAGTTCCTAAATATCTCTTGAGTACATATTGTCATTCTTCTCATTAGCAAAGTAAAATTATCTAATTCGTTATCTTGTTGTTTTCACAAAGTTCTCATTTTAATTAACCTGTATTCATTTTAAAAAATAAATTCATTCCTCATTACCAATCATAATTTGGGAGGCAGAATAGCATGATGGTTAAGAGCTCTAACTTGGGAGCCAATTAGTTACATCCCAGTGCTGCCTTTTAGTTTAGTTTGCATTTATTTAGTTTAACACAGGCCCCTTGCAAGAACTTCCCCAGAAGTTACCTATCACATCTTCCCAGAACCTCCATTCCTTCTCCTGTAATTTTATTACCCAACATGTATGCTTCTGAGTATCATTTTAAAAACACAGTCTAATAGGATACTCATCATGTGTATTTGTATATTTCAGGTTACTTGCATAATAAATGCCTAGAACAGGGTAATGATTGAGCATATATTTAAAAGATGAGGGCTGGTGATATCGCTCAGCGGCACGGGCACCTGCTGGCGCGCGAGGTCCTGAGGTCGACCCCCGGTACCCATAAAAAAAAAAAAAAAAAGACGAGAATGTCCAGACCAAACTTAGCAAAGAATAAACATAATTATAGTAGTATCACTAAAAAGAAAGAATTTATTGATCACCTTCAGTGTACTAAGCATTCCACATGAAGTCATTCAATCATGATAATGATCTTACAGGTTAAGAATTACCAATTCAATTTGTAGATGTAGTGGCTGAACAGTGTCCCTCAAAATTCACGTTCATGTGGCACCTGAGAATGTGAACTTAGTTGTTAACAGGGTCCTTGCAGACATAATTAATTAACTATGTCGACAGGAAACCATCCTGGATTTAAGGGAATCTTTAATCCAATGAATGCTGTCCTTACAAGAGGAAGAGAGGATAACAGGTACAAGGAAGAGTCTCATTTGGTGGTGGGAGCAGAGAGCGGTGTCACACTGTCACAGCAAGGACTGTCATGAGCCACCAGGAGCTGCGAGGGGCAAAGAAGAATTCTCCTCTAGATCTTCAAAGACAATGTGACCCTGCTAATGCCTTGATTTTAGATTTCTAGTCTCAAAAACTGAGTGGAAATAAATAACTTCTGTTGTTTTAAACCACGCGATTCATGGCAGTTTGTTATGGAAGCCCTAGAAAATGAATACAACAGGCATGAAAGCTGATGCTCTGAGCTCATCCAACCACTTCCCTGGCTTCATTGTCCACGCTAGTGTGCAGAGGAGTGTGGGTATCCCTGGCCTTCCAGGATGACAACTACATCCTTTGCAAATCTGTTTTGGCTGGGTATGCTAGGGGCAGTGGGTAACCTTCAGCTCATGCAGAGAATGAGGGGGACAACATACAAAAGATGACTCTAAAATACATACCAAAATATGTTGATTCACATATATTTCCTTTATTTAAGTAACAGTTCCTGTTAAATCTTCCCAGCCCCACTTCCTTTTACAGTGGTGTTATGTTATTATTATGACAAATAACACTATCAATTGACCTGCTGACTCTTGTTTTCATGACCCTAATAAAAAGTACCACAACATTCAAAAGAAAATCCATCATCCATCCCTTCTTGTGACTCTCATTTAATAAGACCAGAACATGTTCTAGCTGCGTTGATACCTCCAACCTCTCCCCATCTGAAATAAAGCAGTGCCTATTTTCCATATTAGTCAGAAAATTATAAGTGCTCTTTTCTCTCACCTTTGAGAAAGATTTTGCTAAATGTGTAAAGGACTAATAATTTATAACTACTTGAAACTTCTTTAGAAATATTTCTTACACCTCAAGTAATGGCTATGTCCTCACCCCAGTGTGCTCTGCATCCAGGGCAGTGGAAGGAAATCTAAGATATGACTTACATACTTGCCATCAAGAAAGAAAGTTTTGGCTTATTACAATTTGAGTTTTCAAATGTCAGTTTCCACAGAATTGTCATAAAATATTTGACACATAGTCTATTTATTGTAATTTGTTTTGAATATATATCTTATGGTTTTAATTTCTCAGAGATTTTTAAATTATCTTCTTTCACCACTTTGGCTTGCTCTCTCCCCACAAAGTAGTATGAAATAGTCAAAGAGAGTCAATAAAATACACTGTACTTCCACATGTGAGTTCTCTACCCTGGCTCAGCTTCTGAAACATGCAAGATTAGAGGACAGGAGGATGAAAAGAGAAATAAAACACAACACAATGAGAAATATATAATACATTTGTGAAGCTTGAGGATCATTACTTTTTAGCTTTTTTATTTTTGATACAATATTTGCATATATTTATGAGGTATGTATGCAATGCATAATGATCAAAACAGGGTAATTAGCATTTGTTTTCCATCGTGGATTTATCATTCCTATCTGTTGGGAACCTTTAGACCCTTCTGACTATTTTGAGATGTATAATAAATTGCTATAGGCTGTTGTTACCTTTCTGTGCTATAGAATACTAGAACTCTTTCCTCCTACCTAGCTTCATATTGATATCCATCATCCAAGTTCTTTCTAGTTTCCCTCCCCACACCTTTCTTAGTCTTTAGTGACACTATTCTACTCTCTATTTCTTCAAAACTTAGTTCAGGAGCTGGTGATATAGCTCAGTGGCATAAGCACCTGCCTGGCAATCACGAGGTCCTGAGTTCAACTCCCGGTACCCACACATAAAATAAATAGATAAATAAATAAAAATTTAAAAACTTAGTGCAAGAAAATGTGGTTATTCATGTGCAGAAGAATGGAACTAGAACCTTACCTCTCACCACAGACAAAAATGAATTAACAATGGATCACAGAGCTAAAGATAAAACATCGCAACTGCAGAACTACTGAAACATGATTATTTTAAGATTAATTCACCAATTCCTTATTATCTGGAAGGCAGGAAGAACTAGTTTAGAATATGCTAGTTACTAGAGGTTTTTGGATGCATAATGGGCCTCTCAGAGTTTCTGATTCAAATGAAGAAAAAATAAAGAATAAACACTCTATGAAGTGGTAATGTTTTAATAGTGGAATTATAACAAATAATATCCAGTAATATAACTCAATATGTTGGGAACTCAATAATAATGGTAATAATAATAATAAAATTCATAATCTAATAGGCCACAACTCCTGAATCCACAACATCTGATAATAATAAAATAAAGACAGATTTTAGTTTCTATTATTAAAAGATGTTGGACCTCAATCATTAAAACAGACCCTTTGGTTGAGGGCTGCATAGGGTTTCTGGTTAGCTAGAACTGAGCAATAATTACTAGAGAAGATTAATTGTGAACTCTTGTTTTTCACACATCTTACATAAGCCAGATACTGTGCTGGGTGCCATGCTACCATCATTTATTGTAAGGCAGCCTCATAGAATTTTCTCTCTGGACTCAGAATTGTCTTTATGTTCAACAAAGCCCTGGAAGCTAACCCAGAATCTCACTTGCCATGAGGACATTCTGGGCTTTTCCAACTTGCATTTCAGGCATATCCAGAAGAACCTCAGCTTTTATATTCTATTCAATTTATACTCTCAAGTTGGGACCTGCATACTGACATTTTATTTTGGTATGATTTTTTTCTCACTATGGAAGAAATGTTGTATGCTCAGAAAATCATCTGTGTTGTGAACACTTGGAGCACTAAAGAAACATTGACCTCTATTTTAAGCCAGGGAAAAGGAAATGACACTATCCTAATGAAAATCATTCTTTACGCAGAATTCCCAAGACACTGTGGTGACAAATCCAGTGATTATTTTGTAACCTCATCATAATTTCATTGTGAGTCAATACCACCAACATTTACTCCCATCTTGAAGAACTTACTTCTATGCTCTTCTTTCACAAACACACACATGCATGATTCCTCCTACTCCACCAGCTCTCCTTCCCTAGTGACTCCTCTTTGCAGAATTCTGTATACTTTCTTCTCAGAATTCAGTCCCATTTCATGTTCTCTTTCCCTTCTCCCCCACACACTCTCCCAGTTGATTCACATTACTATAAGGAAATATCTGAGGTAATTAACTTACAGAAATAAAAGATTTATTTAGCTCACAGCTCTGGAGGGTACAGTCCAAGATCAGGTGTTCCCATTGTTTATGACTTCTGGAGGAAACCACTCACATCAAGAGACTGGATGTGGAGAGAGAGGCATCGAAGAACCTCCTGTACAACCACACCTCCTAAGTTTCAAACCACTTCCCAACTGCACCACCCTTGAGACTAAGCCTTTAACACATAAACCTTAGGGGGGTACTATGAGTATTTAAACAATATCAGTGATCAAAAATATCCCAGTACATGTAATCTCCAAGTGGAAATCTCATATTATAGTATCCTGCTGAATCAATGATGTGCTTTCAAATGATGTCTGCTATGTCTATGAAACATTTCCTCTTAGACATCTGAGGAGCACATCAAAATTTACATGATGATTTTGTACAAAACTATTTTTAAGAATCTATAGAAATTTTCAAATATGCAAAAGACTAGACAGTGATGGGTTCATTATTTAACTTCTATATTTGTTTACAGAAATGAATTCTCCATCAAATGTGCTCCTCCATTTCAATCTTTATCTCAACAGAAAGAATCCTGACCCAAAAGAGCATTTCTTAAGAAGCATTAACTATTCTAATTCCTTGTCTTCATTCCTTTTCTTCACATCGAAATTACAGATGTTATTCCACTCACAATAGGGTTACGTCCTGATAAACCTATTGTGAGTCAAAACTGCATTTTATACACTAACCTATCAAACATAACTTTGCAATATGGTACATTGTGCAGTACCACTTGTTTCCTCCTTGTATTCTGGGACTTGCTGGAAACTGCAGCTCATTGTCCCAGCCAGCAGTGTGAGTATCTACTACACATCACTAGGCCAGGAAAAGATGCATAGGTGTTGGTTCAGCCAGATGGGGACACACTAGAGAAACATATTAAATATTTTACTTCTAAAGCTTCTTTTTATAAACAACTTTATGAATTTAATTTTTATACATCATGTTCTGAATGTTTGTGTCCTTACCAAAATTCATGTATTAGATCCTAATCACCAAGGTGCTGAGGTTTGGTGATAGCTTCTGCCCTCATGAACAGGATTAACGTCCTATTATAGGCCCAGAAGCCTGCCTGAGCCCTTCCACCATGTGATGACACAATGAGAAAGTGGCACCTGTCACTCTGGAAATGGCCGTCATTAAACCTCATATGTGCTGGTGCCTTGACTGCAAGCTTCTACATCTAGGACTGTCTTCCAAAAAGTTAAAATATGATTTTCACTGAATGTGTATCATTTTCACAGTAACAAGTCAAAAATTCTTAGTTGAACTGTCCTATGTTGAGGACCATCTGTGTTACTAAGTATCTTGATCCTAAACATATTCCTAAACATATCTTGAAAGCATGAACTTTATATTTCAGGGCACTATTGTAGTCTAGAATCCAAAGCACCACTAGCTCTTCCAGGCTCATTGGAATAATCTCCTCATTGGTCTTTTCCTTTCCAACGTGCAATCTTCCAATTCGCTCTCAAATTGTGTCATTACTTGCTATAGGGACTTTCATTGTTATCCTAGCCACTCACATCCAAGTAACATCCAAGCCAGTGACAACGGTCAACTGGCTTTTTCCTAGCCTGGTTCTGACCGTCCACACCAGCCTCTCTGTTTCCCCAACTTGATCACCACATCCTAGACTCACAGGTTTTCTTTCAGTTCTAAAAATATTAAACTCCGCCTTGCATCCTCCTTGACATATGTTCATTAGCCCTAACTGGAGTCCTCTTTTCTCAACTCTTTTCTAGGTATCATTTATTGTTACCTTGTTAAATTAGTATTGTCTGCTTTTCAAAAGACCCACATCACCTAAAGTGTCTATTTCTACCTCCTCAAGACCTGGAGCCAAATTCAGGAATTTTATTTCTCCTTACCACTGAGGTCTTTACAATTGTTCCATAGGCCCTTAGGGTTTGTTCATATGAATCTCAATCATTATCCATATTAAGCAATATTTTTTCCTATATTTTCTGTCTCTTTTGTGGCCTCTTCTGATTTATTCAGTTAAATACTAGATTATATAAGTGACTTGGAGAAAGAATCAGTGTCTCTCTTACCCAGCTTTGCAACTCCCAAACATAGCATAAATTTGGCCTGCGTCTGTGCTGCATAAGGAAACACATGGAATGATGTAGAAAGGTCACTGTAGCAGATGTCACAGGAAGTTGATAGCATGAAGCTAAGCCTCTTTTGAAACTACTCTGTGAATCTGAAGCAGAGAAATATGGCAGTAGGCAAATGGGACAAGGAGAAAAAGTGTGTTTTATTATTGTTATTTTCATTTTAAATACAGATGATTACAGAGTATGACTTTGTGTTAATAAAAATTAACCAACAGAAATATTGATGACTGTGGTTCAGAAGAAAGACAATAAGTAAGTAGAATGAGAAGGGATGAGACACAGGCCCTAGATGAGGTCAATGAACCTTGCTAGGAGAAGGGACAGTTCCTACTTTCCTTCAGCTTGAGAAGGTGAGGGTGAGGAACAGTAAGATGGTCCATCGATAATAGGAAAACAAGTGTATCGATTTCCTTTTCCTGTCAGTGTCACTTGAACAATGTCATACTTGAGAGTGAAGAGAAAGAATGGGAAAACATTTCTGTGAAGTCAGTCATTATACAATATTATACAAAGTATTCTTTGGGGTGAAAAATGGCCCTTCTAGAAAAGCAGAGATGGCTCAATAATATTGAGGTCCAGGGTAGGCTCGTACCACAGGGTTAAAGTGAAACTACTCAGGATGGCTGTGTGATTTCCCCCAGCACCTCAGCACCCAGTTAAGGGCTTATCTTGCATTTAGACTATTGTAAGCATCAAAATTCTTCTAGTTCAACAATTCCAATGTATGAAGAGCATGATATTTTAATTCAGTAAGTCAATTAATAGCTTGAATTGGCCAGTACTTTTATGCCTATTTTAATGATGTGAAAAACTAATGCTTACAAGTGTAAGGGACTCACCAAAGCTCATGCAGCTTGGAAATGCAGCAGTCAAGCTCTGCAGCAGCACACTGGCCTGACCTCATTATTTTAACAACTGCATATAAAAGTCAGAAACACAGAGTCTACAGCTCAAAGGAAAGGGGGCAGAGGACTCAGCCAAGACAGCTGTGTTCTAATCCAGAAGGGAGGTGCACATTCCAAATGTACTCAAGAGAGACCAGAGGACACTTAGTGGGTTCCTTCCTGCCCAACCTTCTTCCAGTGCAATGTGAAATCTTATCTGTTTGACTGATTTTTATACACATGGAGAATGGACTACTTAGAAGTAAGCTGCTGGTTCCTTCTCTCCGGATGTGCCGCTGTGTCTGCTGGTCAGCCCTGCTCCTCCAGCATCAGCTACTCAACATTATCCTTTCCTTAACAATCCGCCTCCTTCATTTTCTCTTTATTTAAACCAAATGTAAATCAATGTCCTTTGCTGTTGTCTAGCCAATAACAAAAGAGCTAAGTGCTTCTCAGAAGCTGGATCTAAGTGCACAAGTGGAGAGTGACATGTTTACATCACGTCAGAAATGAAAAAGGACAGTCTTCTCCTCTCCAAACCCATCTCCTCTCACAAACTGATGCTAGAGAGTGCTTCTTCTTTTTTTACTAAGACTATGCCTTTAGCTCATTTTTTAATAGCCCTGATTTTGATTTTGGCTGTTACAAGAAAAACAAATCATTTCTGATTTGAGGACATTGAAGACAATCCTTTCATACCTCTTGTCACTTTGACACAAAGCTGTGTTGGATGGAAGTTTAAAGCTATTGACAATAGACACTGAACTGATAGTTGCTTAGGAGATTATTGCCCTTGGGTCTACCACAGCCTAGCTGCATAGGTCCTTGAGTAGATTACTGAGATGTGCTCTGAAATTGCATCTGCTTCCTTATGTTTTACCTGCATTTAGCAATACTTACAAAATTTGTTTGAAATCAGAATATAAGTGTAGGATGCTACAGAGAAGCTTGGATGACATTTGGTTGTGGATTTTAATCCTGTCACATGATGATAATACATTAACTTGTCACATCTGATGTCCAGTTTCTCGCTCGGTAAACTGAGGGTAAAGAGAATTTAATTTGCCTGGTGATTTGAATATAACATACCATGAAACCTGAGCACAAGGAAGGAAAGAGAAAGCAGGGACTGCACAAGAATGACACAGAGCAGTGTACACTGGTAAGGCCACCACTAGCTCAAAGCTCTATGCTAGGCCACTCACAAGCCTTCTCTCCCTCACTACAGAATCTCCACAAGTTCACATTCTCCTCAGTGTTCTTAGACGGGTGCAGTTTTGTTTTGGAGGAGCCTGAAAAGGTAGGAGAGATGACATCCTCTAAATGAACAATAAATTTGTGTGAAGGTATTCAATTTAGACTCATTGAAAACCTAGTTTCTATTTCCTATTTCATAGAGCATTGGGTTGAAAGAGAGAGAGGAGCCAAAGGCATTCCAATATTCTGTTTGGCTTCAAGCCTAGTTTACTTACCATCAGGGGACTTCATGGTCAGAGCTTGCAAGGTCCTAATTAAGAGAGAGGTATGTTTTGTTCAACTAAGCTGAAAAAGCATGGGTCATAATTAAGAGGGCATCCCTAAATCAGTGCTGCGTGATATTTCCCCTCATAAAAATGGACTTTTTCCAGCCTCCACAAGGTTTTGTTGGCCCTGAGTTTTGCTGTAGAATAATTAATCACATTGGGAAGTAGATAAAAATACTCCAGGTGGAGTCTAAGGGAAGCTGCAGCCAGCACATGCAGCAGAATGATGGGGCACTGATGCACCACCCTGCCTGGCCTGCCCCACACTCACCCCATGGAAAGCAAGTACTGGGGAACAAGCTGTATTCTGTACTTTGAATGTTATTTGCCTCAGCATGAGAAAGACCAAAAACTCTTTTTGAAACAGAAAATAAGATCTTGAAGAAGGTATGCAGCTATTTTTAAAAGTATAAAATGATTTTCAAAGAGCCTCTATTGGAAATCTGAGTAGGAGGAAGTTACAGTATTTATGCCCCAATATGTCACTATCCTGTAACTATGTTATACAATGGTCATAAAGAGGAAAACAGAGGTCTACCGTTTTGATGTGAACAAAGCCGCCCTTGCTCCTGCTGCTAGTAATAACACTTACTGTAATGGAATGTGGAGTGAAAGTTTTCCAGTTGCCCTGTAATTGGCAATTAATGCCCATATTCTAAAGAGAACCATCAAGAAATGAGGTCGTATATGCCCCAGGACATACAAAGATAGAAGGAAATATTTGTGGAACAATCTGTTACCTCTAGAAAACTTGTCGACCCTGGATATGTAATGAATGACTGAGGAAAGAGGAACAGAAGAGAAAGGAGAGGGTTATTTTTTCCTTATCTCCAATCTTTTAGAGAAAATACATCCATGGTTCAAGAGAAGTTACTTTCTTCTTTCCATACGATCCAATACCACCTCCATCACACTCCTAACCTAAGGAATGGTGGGCAAATCACCCACAAAGTGGGATACACCTGTGCATGTGAGAGAGAGAGAGAAGAGACGGAGGCTGTGGTTAGCATTGGACTCACCTGATGGTACCTGCACGCCTACCCTGATACTTCCTGAGAGAACCGCTGGGTGAGTGAGCTCTCAGGGAGCTTGGCACCCATGGCCAAGGGAATGCAAAAGATGAAGGCTGCCGGCTTTCTGACACACAATTTCTAAATATGGGAGGATTCAAAGAGTTGTCTGCACTTGTAGGGAAAGGTGCACTTCCTCATCCCAGAGCCCCAAAGCCCCCAGAAGGCATGGGAGGAAGAGGACCTCTAGCTCTAGTGTTTCCCTCTGAAGAAAAGATGGCAGTATGGAATTTTTATGGGGGGAGTCAATGAAGGAACATGAACCCCTCTAAAAGTGAGTCTTTAGGGAAATGCATGTTGAAGAATTCTAAACAACACACACACACACACACACACACACACACACACACACAACACATACTGACAGTCTGCAGAAGCTTGCCCGTCTAGGAAGGCAGGGGAAGACCAAGAGTGGCTTCGTCACAGCAGCCCCAAGTTGCACATGATCACAATGGTCTCATCATTGCTGCGCATTTGCCCAGACCGAGAGCAAAATCCAGAAGAGTGAAGGTCAGAAGGAAGGAAAGAAGAGGCATAATCGATCCTCGCTCCAAGTCTTTTCCCTCCAGTTATAGAAAATAAAAAGAAAAACCTTTACATCTGAAGTAGGATTGGATTTGTAAACTTCCCTGGACTGACACAGTAGCTATAAATCACCAAAAAGTTATGGAATTTTATGATGTCATTTTCACAAGGAAAATTTAAAATTGTTTCACTAATATTGTTACCTTTTAATGAGCAAATAAAATAAGAAAGGCATTATTCTTGGACTAATATCTGCATAATTAAATTGATTTCACCAAAACCTTTTGTGCATTTGATAGAGGAAGAAATGGAAGACCAGGGAGGCCAGAAAAGAACCACGGCCATTTTCAATGGGGCTAAAAGTCCAAAATGTACACTGTTAGAATTCTACCTGAAATGTAAATGATAGATTTTCTTATAAATTGGAATCAATTTTATGATTTTCTATGTACCTTCTTTTCTTTATTTCCTTTTTCTACTGCATGAAAATGAGAATATCAGAATAGAGGTACATTTATGCTTCATTCCTAAGGTTTTTGCCACAAGTATAAGTTATTACAGGCTTTACAGAAAATGCAGATCATGTTTTGTGTTACTCTTTGTAAGGGAAATGATGAGAAGTCTGCCAATCTAGATGGTAATAATGTAGCTGATGAGAATAATTGTTACAGCTGTGCCCTTTACTGGGCAAGAATAAGTAGAGGAATCAAATACAACATTTGAGGGACAATCTTGACTCTTTTGCATCTCAGTTGATACAGGTTGCTCATGTTCAACCACTGTTATAGCAGCCAGGAGCTCAAGTCCTCATACCATAAAAACTAATGATATTAGTTATCTTTTTATTGTTTGATGAGGTGGCACCTTGAAGGCACAGATACAATGCAGGACAGGAAAGGGATTTGTGACAAGATTCTGAAGGAAGTGAAGTATCTATACGTTGCGATAGAGTTGCATAAGAACTGACGCTGGGCTATGACCTGTAGCTGCAGAATATGAAGCAGGAAGAAACTAAAAACTAATAGGGGAGAAAGGTCAATAACAACGTATCGTCCACATTACTATCAGAGCAGGAAACAAGAGCTTTAAGTGCACTGCCTTATTTTCCAATGGAATGATCCATTTTTTAAAGATTTTTTTTTGTTTTTGGCATAACAGGAAAGAAAATGAAATACTTCAAAATTTTTCATTATAATTGATAATCTGACAAAGTCTCATGCATGAACTTGTACATGATTTACATATATATTTATTTCTACACACTATATGTATGTATATACACCATATTTATCTCCATCCATATATATATATATACATCCATATATATGTATATATATCAGTATACATATATATATATATATATATATATATATATATATTTAACTGTGTTGTACTGCATTGTATAAATTCTTTAATTGTTCTGAGTGAAGGACTGCACTGGGCACTCTAGGAGCTATTTCTGCTCTAATATAAACAAAGTTCTTGAGCCCAGCCAACACCATAGCCTATGACTCAGTGAAAACTTCACACCAAAACATACGCTTTATAGGCTCATCCCCGCCTCTTCTACTTGATGCATCTCTAACTATTCTGATAGTTTTCTTACCTACTTAATTCCTGATCATATATTTGAAATTTGACACCACATCCTGGCTCTGAAGACCTCTCTTTTTCCTTTGTCTTGTATAGTTACTCCCCTGAATTTCTTCATGCGCTGCCTGGGGCCTCCGGAGCATGAGGTTATAATCCAAAACACTGGAATTCGCTCACCCTTATGTTCTGTTAGTTCTAGACAGTGACAAAACTCCAGCTAGATGGCTGGACATAAAGGACACTAAATAATTAAAACCCCAGGATGCAAGCATATCTGCAGGCTCACTTTTTTTTTTTTTAATTTTAGAGAGAAAACACAATAAAAGCAATGACACAAAGTTTCAAAACAAGAGAGTAGGAGAGTAACAATGGTTAATACACTGTGTATGGTTATCTTCAAAGTAGGTGCTCAGATTAAAAGATATAAGCATGAAAAATTGAGCAAACAATATAAGCACAAACCTTTCTTTTCAATGAACTAATAGAAATTGGTGGTATAATTATCTTAACTATTATATATATATATATATATATATATATGTATTTTTCATTTTCCCTTCTTTCTTTTCTCATTTCCCCCATCCCAGTTTCTCTTTCCTTTTGAACAGTTTCTTCCCATTTCACGATATCTATTGTACATTTTGGATCTTACTTATTCTTTCAGCTTCTTACACTAGGGAGACAATACAATGTTTGCACATGCAAGTCTGATTTATTTCACTTAAAAGTATGGTCTCAAGTTGCATCCAATTACCTAAGAAAGACTCAACTTTATCCTTCTTTACAGCTGAGCAGTACTCCATTGTATAAAAACGCCACTTCTTTTTTATCCAGTCCTCAGTTGATGGCATTTGGATTGTTTCCAAGATTTAGCTATTACAAATTGTGCTGCTATAAACATGGGTGCACATATATCGCTGTGGCATGATGTTTTTAATTCTTCAGGGAAAATACCCAGAAGGGGAATAACTGGGTTGAATGGGACCTCTAATCCTATTTTTTTGAGGAATCCTTTGTCTGAGTCCTTTATCTGAGGGACAATTAGCTAAAATTTTTCCCACTCTGTGGGTTGTCTTTTCACTCTGTGGATGATTTCTTTTGATGTGCAAAAACTTTTTGATAAGATGAGATCCCAGTTATTGATTCTTTGAAGTATTTCCCATGTAATTTGGGTTTTGTTCATGAACTCTCTGCCTACACCTATGTCTTCAAGATTTCTACCCACTTTCTCTTCCAGTAGATTTAGTGTTTTTATTTTAATATTTAGATTTTTGATCCATTTTGACTTTAGTCTAGTGCATGGTGATAGATATGGATCTAGTTTTAATCTTTGGCAAGTAGAGAGCAAGTTTTTCCAGCACCATTTATTAAAGAGGCTATCTTTCTTCCAGTGAACATGTTTGGCCCATTTGTCAAGGATAAGGTGGCTAAGTATTTTGGAGTTGTGTCCCCATCTTCTAATCTGTTCCACTGATTCCTCAGGTCTGTTTTTCTGCCAGTACCATGCTGATTTCATCACAGTTACTTTATAGTATAATTTCTTTCTCAGTGAGTTTTTTGTTTGTGTACAGGAATGCTATTGATCTTTGAGTGTTGACTGTGTATCCAGCTATGCTACTGAATTTGCTTATTAAATCTAGAAATCTTTTGGTGGAGTTTTTGGAGTCTTCTATGTAGCTGTCTTGGTTACTTTTCTATCATTGTTAAGGCAAAATACCTGACACCCAAAATTAAGGAAGGGAAGGTTTATTTAGCTCACAATTTGTGGAGGTTTCATTCCATAATCAGCGGGCTCCAAGGCAGGGTGGCACGGCACAGGGGCAACAGTTCCAGACAGCAGAAGACAGCAAAAGCAACAGGAGCAAAAGTTGGGGAGGGGGCAATCCTCTTTTCCTCCCTTATATTGTATGCAGGCTACCTGCCCACACCATCTCCATGCCCTGCTCTTGCACAGGCTCAGGATGTTTACAAAGTAAGGACCCTGGACCCCTGCTGAGCCACTTAAACTTCTAAACTTCTCAAGTTGACACAGTCTATCAACCATAACAGTACAGTATCATGTCATCCTGCAGGCTCACTTTTAAAGTAATGTGGTAAAATGGAAAGAAAGGGGGTTTGAAGAGGGGAGAAGTGTAATGGAAGGTAACTGACCAATGCAGATGAGAACACCTAATAATCTGGTTCACTTTTTGTCACACATCCCCAGGGGTGTGCTCTGTTCTGAATTCATGTTCACCTTCCTCTTTAATTCAGTGTATGCTTCATTTTCCCCAATCTTTAATAGATTTATCATATATTCTTGTGAGGCCAAGGATGTATTTAAAAACAGTTGTGATAATTTATCCAACATATATAGTTTTTTTCAGTGGGAGATCATTCAGAATCCCTAATTCATCGTATTACTGAAAGGTAAATATTTTAAAAATGATTTTTATTGTTTTAAGCTTTTAATAATTCGAGATATAATAATTCTGTACTGTTCTGAAGTACAATGTACTAGTTTGATACTTTGTATAAAGACTGACTCAAGCTAATTAGCATTGCCCTAAACATTTACCACTTCTTTGTGGTAACAACTCTCACAATCCTCTCTTCTAATTTCTTGAAATGTATGGCACAATATTGTTAATGGTAGTAACCCTATTGTGCAGTAGGACATGATAATTTAGTCCTCCCATGTACTGTAACTATGAAGTTGTACCCACTGACCACGTTTTCCCATGTCTATTCTACTCTGAAATTCTCCAAGATAAACATTTTAGGCTCTACATATAAGTGAGAGCATGTGGCATTCGTCTTTCTGTGCTTTGCTATGTCATGGAGTAAACAAGGTACAAAGGTCAGGTCAGGGACCAAATTTCTCGGGGTGTCAGAGGTAGACACAGTAATAGCACATATGCATTGGTCCTCCTCACCTGCATGTGGGGCAGCACAGAGACCAGCAGAACACAACACCATGCTCCGGGGATTGTCCTGGAGGACATACAGCATGGTGTGTCAGCTACCCAGCCTCAGTCTACACTGGCAGCTCACAATGCGTACGAACATTTCCCCGGGTGTGATCAGAGATGGAGCACCAGTCTTGTGGCCACAGCTTTAAGGCAGGGAGCACTAGCCAATCTGCTGAGCTCTCTACCAAGCCTACTGCCAACACTAGGTATATGTGGAGCTCTCTGAGAAAGAGCCCTACTGCTGGAACCTGTTTAATCTCTGTCATTTGTAGTCATTATCATATCTAATATTATTTAGATATGCCATTTCAATCTGTGTTTAGTCTTTATTATATTTCATTATTTTTCTTTCCTTTCCAACATATTAAATTGTCTACTGCTTTGAAAATTGTATGTTTCATTTTAATTTTACTGCTGGTTTTGCAAATTAAAATTGATAATTAACTTTTTTCTTAGATAATTGTACTAACTTCTACATTACTTGCAACTTACTTGCTCATATCTTACCTCCTTCTTGACTTCTCTATCCAACCTGGTCTCCATATATAATTTTACCTTAGATTATTATAGTCATACATTTTTGACAGATTTATTGAGGTACATTTGACAAGCACAAACCACATATATTTAATGGGTACAAACTAATATTTTACACATACACTCACACATACACATCCTTGATACAATTTTTATTTTTAAAAGTACACAAGGAATTTAATAGATTTACCACCTCTATATTGTTCTCTCCCAGATTTTCTCCCTATTGTCCTAAAACTACTTCAAGAACTTTCAAAATACAGTCATATTTTATTGTATTCAGGGCTTACAAGGGAATGGATTTAATACAGGACACATAATTTATAGGATTATTTTATAATATTTACCCAAAAAGTCAAATGGAGAAGAGTGCAGATGTATCCATGCAATAGAGACCCAAAGAATCTGGCTGAAGGTCTTCATCCCATGGCAATGAACTACACAAGTCCAGCTGGAGGCCTAGAGCCCACAACAATGTCTCCTGCAAGTCTGTATCAAGGATCTGCACTGGGAAGGCCCAAAGGTCAGTGGTGGAAGCTAGAAAGTCTGCACCAGTGGGATGAAGGATCTGTGCCGGCAGGCAGAGGGGTCTGCACTGGAGCCAGGAAGCGATGCTCAAAGTAAGGACTAGAGCTCCCCCCAAAAGAACTGCAGCCATCCTCAGTGACAACAAGAACCCAAACTCCCCTAATGATGAGAACAGCTGAGTTCATATCAGGAAGACCAGCGTGACAAGCTTCTCCAGGAGAATCGACAGTGCACCATCTTCCCCTCCAGTTCTCCTTTTATGCTGTTGGCAACAATCCTCGGGTGGGCCTTCCGCACCCAGAACCACACTGCTTCAGTTCAGCTCTGTGTTAGAAACTGACCATTACTTAATCCACCACATACCTCAATTCATGAACACTCTGTTTGCAAACAATTTGGTTTGCAAACAAAAGCATTTGGCACAATTTTACTTAGGCTACTGAACTCTGCAATTGGGTGACAAACACAACCACAGCCATCTTCCCCACACAAACACAAAAATAGCCGTTTTCCCCAAAATCGTAAAACAAATTAAGTTTGTAAACCAATGTACCACTGTAAATCTTCTTGTGAACATTCTGAAGTTTCTATGATTTAATTTCTCTTAAATTTAAGTAATAATTTAGTATTATCTAAAATTCCATATTTGAAGTTCTTGTTCCACCTCTCTGAAAATAATACTGTAATGTTTTTGAGTACTCTAAGTTTAAGTCAAGCTGAATCACATTGTATATAGACAATCTTCTTTCATTCATAGGACATCTTAGCAATATTCTTTAGTATTTAACTTTTCAAAATTTGAATGTAATATACTAGGTATTAATATTAGTTTTTACTTATCTATGTAGCTTTCTCTATTTCCTGCCAAATAAGACTCTATTTCAACATATATTTTAAACAATTTCAACATTTTCAATGATTATATATTTAAAATATTTCCTCCCCCAGTGCATTTTTTCTTTTTGAAAATGCTATTTTACAGATGTTGACATTTCAAATTTTACATTTTTTATCTCAATATTTCTGTCTTTTTTTTGCATCTCTTTATCACTTACCAGTGCCTTCAGCTTTCTATAACATGATATCCAAGCTTACTACTCACTCTTGAATGTATCCATATCTACTCATTTACTAACTGCTTATTGATTTCAAACCTACTGATACAATTGGCCTGTTACTATTCCATACAGTATGTTCATGCTTTGAGAGAAGGGAAGCTGACTGGTTAGAAGGGGTGGCTGGTCTTTTGAACTCCTAAATCTCCAAGTCTAGAGAAGTCAAACCTGAACATAATACAAAATCTAACCTTCCGGGCTTACTACCTGAATCCTTCACTGAATGAGATGGAGTGCCTTATTGAAAGAGTGATGGAAATAACATAAATAATTTCAGGCAGGTAGACATAGTAAACTGAATAAATGTTGTAGATTTTCTATCTTTTCTTTTAAAAGAACAGTGTTTGAATATTTGTAATGGCTTCATAGTGAACATATTTTAACATTTCCATCTCATGACTTGTTTTCACAGTGAAATGGTTAGCGATTATGACTTAATCAGGATTTTTATGTATGTGCACTTTAGGGTTGATTTCTTGTACTCCAGTGACCTTCAACACTATGTCAAGGGGAACTGGAGCTATAAAGAGAATGTAAAGAGATGGAAAACAGACCTGAAGGCACCTGGGAGGCAATTTCATTCAGTCTCAGATACATAAGCAGTAAAAATAAAAGTTGTTGAAAACCATTAAATTGGGAAGATTTTTGCAGCAGCATTATTGAGTGATCGTTTATGAGTTCACCTGTATGCCAAAATGATCACTTCTAATGGTTGCGTGTTTATGCTTAACATGGATCATATCTGCCTTCATTTTCTAAGGGCATAATTTTTTTCATTCTGTATCACTGCCTGTTTTCAAATCTGCCTGTTGTCATATCCCTTACAGTATCTTCTCCTGTCTCCATCAGCAGGGCTGACCCCAGGAGCTACTTCTTTAAGTTGGACTGCTTAGCTCTCAAGGCTGCTGGAAAAGGCATTGCTCAGAGACAGCATTCGCTGCACTTACTGGGATTCTCCCTCTGACCATCCCTGCTGGCCCTTGCCCTGACATCATCCTCCTGACACTGATAGAAGCTGGTTGCACAGGAGATTCTCTAGGCAAAAAGTGGAGGCAGGTCAATATTTGTCTGCTCAAAGAAGGATCAGCAATCAATTTAGAAAGCTCACTAAAATCCTATTCCCATAAAAACACTTTCTCTTTAAGCAGTCCACACACGCTTGGATACAGCTGTGCTTGGCATTTTTCTCAGCCAATATACTTCTCCCCATTCATTTTCTCTTTGTTTCTGGAAAATTTATATTATAAGTTTTAAAACTATGTATTCCATTCTCATTCTTTATGTGCTTGTCTTTATGTTGTGAAAGCTTAATTTCAAAGCCAGAAAGTGGTCCACAAACCTCCTAAAATATCAGTAATGGCTGAATAGTTACAAAAGATACAGAATTTCCAAATATGAACTTGAACTAGTTTTCTTCTAGATTTCTGCATTTTAATGTACTTGTATGGTAGAGCTACAGTTCAGTTTGTTTTACAGAAATGTTAATTCTTTTATTTATTCACCTAAATTCATTTTATATATTTATTTTTTTGAAATATTTGCAGTGGTGCTTCTGATAAACACCATCAACTCCTTCTTGCAAAGGTGCTGTCTACTGAGATTTATTGTATAATCAATAGAATTTATCCGTATGGTCACCTCTTTTATATGTTTGAACTTCCAAAATTTCCAATAAAATATGAAATAAATAGGAAAGAGAAGCTTAGCATATAAGAAAGATAATGAAAATTCTTATAACCGAAGTAAGATAAAAATAAGTAACTACAGTGTAGTGTCGATAGTTGTCTTTGAAGATCTGTTCTTCTGGCTTTTTTAATTCTGAGAAAAATGCACTGTCATGCCCACATTAGTGAGGGCGTTTAGAAGTCTTTTCTCACTGGATCTCATGATCATTTTATCTCACAAAAAGATCTTGTCTTCATTTTTCTTTCTGCTACTCCAGTATAAAGACAGGCACAGATTTATGTAATTACTGAAACCTAATTTTCTAACATAACAGTTAGAAAATCTAAGGATTTTGTGTCCAAAGTAAGTATATTAAAATATTTTTCTGTAAATATCTAAAATAATTTCCAGACATAAAAGTAATCTACATTTGCCTGAATCTCAGGTTGTGACAGCCAGCATTTTGCCCCATGAAATTTGAGTCAGCTTTCAAGACATATTTCAATTATTGACTCCTCAAGTATATGATAGACCTTTTATGAAAATAATTCTTATATTCAATTAAGAAGAAATATAGTGACATAAAGGAATGCATGTGTATATTTTATATCCTATCACAAGCCTGTAAAATAAATACAAAGGTGTAGGGAGACTCTGGCTAGAGGAGTGATTAAAGCCATTGCTAAGATGAAGAGGTCCCCTGTGACAACAGATCAGGCTTCCTAGAATGCATGGTTAAAGATTAAAGCTTGCAGGGGCAACAGCCAAGCGGGATCCAGAATAGGTTATCCTTAGATATGGTTGCTCCAGGCACTGTTCTTTCCCTCCCTGATCCCTTGCTTAGATTCAGTAAATATGAGTCACTGCGACCACCCTGTCCTTTACCTATCCCCTAAATGAATTCCTGCACAGCTGTTCTTCTTTTGTCCTTTATCCTTGCTTCTTACTTCTATCAAGAAAAAGCCACAGAAGGTCATATTGAGGCCGCTTTTTCTGAGACTCTCTTACACTGAGGGGTTGAGGGTAAGGCAGTCCCTCTAGGCTCTTGGAGTAAAAATGGACATGGACTCTGTGTAATCTCTCATCCTTTGTGCCACCACAGTCATGCACAGCAACAAGTGGTGCCCCATGTGAGGTGTTTTTGGAACTCACTGAGTGAGGCCAGAAACTGTGAGGTGAAAATACTAGGACAGAAAAACATGAAGTAATCTACAGTTAAAATTCAGCACAGAGGACCAACCTCCCAAAGCCTGGAAGAGGAAAAAGGATGGGTTTAATTCTTCATCCCAGCAAAGGGACAAGGGTGGGCACAGAATAGCCTGGCACATCTTGGCAAGACTTCAGCCTAGATCTTTTCCACCCAGAGATAACCACTGTCCAATTGTTAAGTAAGTGGACACAGTGCTTCTTCACATACTTTCTTGTTTTTGTTTTGTTCACTTGTGTTACTGTCATGGGTCAAACTTTGTCTGAAGAAGAAAAGTGCTTTAAACAATGACTACTATCTTTTTTAAAAATATCTGGTTGCAGGGTTTTAGAGCCTCAGTTTACTGAATTGTTGATTGTCATTTGCCAACAAGATCCCTGGTTCCTACTGGAGGGTAGCTTGGACAGAGGACCGGGAATGAGTTGGTCACAAATTAAGACAATCTCTTGGCCCAGCAGAGGATGGTCACCATGTTATGTGGAATTTTTGCAGGGTCACCATTTGCTCCATGCAAACAAAAGAGATTCCAAAGCAGGAACTGTTTCCCCATCCTCTGCCTCCTTTGCTCCCTCTTGGGAGCCTTGTTTACTCATTCATCTTTTACTCCCATAGAAGCTCATCTTAAAGGAATGAACTTAAAAATTACAAAAATGATTAAGACTTGCCAAAATGTCCAAGTTCTTGCCACAGGTTTGCAGCCCAGGAAATGTTATATTTATAGGAAGTAGGATCACCTTATAAAAGACTATAAAAACAATAAACTATATATTGGTACAACCAAAGCAAAAATGTCCAAAATGTAGTAAAGGATATCATTGGGCAATCATTGCCACGCTAAATTTGATATAGATGGAAATCTTACATTGAGAAGAGGGAAAAGGGGAACAACTCCTCTCATCTGAATACTAACAGGGAGTCAGTCATGGAATGTTCACACCCTGGTATCGGAGCTGACCTGAAGCCTCCACACTCCTTTATAGACATGTCTTGGAATTAAAAGCAGCTACCACTGGTAGTGCAAGTCTTGATCTGACCCTAATGGAAGGTTCAATAATAAATGAAGTTGGCAAGGTTAAAGTTGTCCTGGTTTAATTGGTTCAGACTATATGGGACAATTTTAAATTACGATAAGCTTAGGATATCATGTTCTCCTTAAAGGAACTCCCGTTAGTATTTTTATAAGGGTTGAAGTGCATCATGACCTATTTATCTGGGATTACATTCTGGTTTAAAAACAACTGTTTTAGCCAGGCATGGTGGTGCACACCTGTAATTGCAGCACTCTAAGCCTGAGGCAGGAGGATTGCTGAGAATTCAAGGCCAACCTGGGTTACACAGTGAATAGTTCAGCCAGTCTGAACTACACAGTGAGGCCCTGTCTCAGAAAACCAAATGAATAAATAAATAATATGACTGTCTTGTGTGTATTTGTCCATCTCTCTTTTTAATCTGTGCTAGCAACTGCTTATAACACCTGTAGCTGCTTTGTTTGAGTTCAACAATTTCTTTCCTTTTTTTTTTTTTTTTTTTTTTTTTTTTGGCTCTTTTTGAGATTTCCGTGGAAAACTGTACAGGTTTTTAAGGTAAAGCATTATCTCCAATGCTTGTGAGTCACCTAATTTAACAGTGGGCTAATGTAACTCAGTTAATAAAAGTAATGATGTCTTCAATATTAATGGCATGCTTCCATCCAGGTTATCAGCCAATTAAAGTTATATCAAAAATTGGTTTTACAAATGCAATGTCTATTGTTATCTATATAGAATAACTTAAGAGATTTTCATTGGTCAAACTTAAAAACTTATGAGCGTAAATACATGAAAATGGGACCAAAAAATCCTATAATGTGGAAAAATGTCTGAAGAGTTAGAAATAGAAACATGTAGCTTCTTAATTCTGGCATGCCTGTCGGCACAAACAAGCACCACTCTCGCAAGAGTATAAATAAAAGCTTCACTTTCTCTGCCTCTTGAGTCCAATTTGGGACTGAATGAGTAAATTCATCTCTAATAATTGGGAGCTTGCTTGGGAAATTTGATGCCTGCATGGACTGAGTCATGTTGGAGAGGGATACCAGGGGGTAGCATGGTCTTTTTGGGTGACCTGCTCAGCTTGGATATTCCTTCTTCTCTCAGAAGCCATAGAACACCTGAGATTATTGTTTTGAAGGCAGTGAAACTGATGCAGGAAGAGATAAAACAGGAGACTGTGGTGACCTGATAACTTTATGCAAGAGTCAGAGTAGAAAATTAGACTAAATACTGCCTCTTGGTAGTCAGGACATTTTTGGGACACATAAATATGACTGAGGAATCCTAGATGGTGATTAACTGAACTGAGGAACAATTCAAGATAAGAGGGAATTAAGAAAAACTTAGCCACAGGGACCAATAAAAAGTAAATGCTCTAGGCCTAGGAAAACAAAGATAGAAAAAAAATTCTTCCTGGGACATTGCCGCCAGTGTTCAACGTTAGTACCATTGTTATCTTAGCTGTTTGATATGTTTATTTTGAGCTTCCAATTTTTTTTGTGTGGGTACTGGGGGTCGACCTCAGGACCTTGCACACCAGCAGGCGCCTGTGCTGCTGAGCGACATCACTGGCCCTTTTTTCATATGTGGGTTCCAGGAGTCGAACTCGGGCCCTCGCGTTTGCCAGGCAGGCACTTATGCCACTGAGCCATCTCACCGGCCCCTTGAGCTTCCAATTTGAGTTGGTATTTTTCTTCAATTGATATGCTTAAAACATTTCTTGTACATTGGAAATTCTTATACTATAATTACAGGGTTAATTTGCTTTTCTGCCACTGCTATAATGATAAGGTTTATTGGCAGGCAGCCAATGTTAGGAACACATTAAAATCCAAACAGAAGCTACCAGGTTTTTTATAAAAAATTATAATATGTAGGATAAAAAATTATGCAGAAAGCTATAAGTTTGGAGATATATTTTAAATGTGAAAGAATTTTGTATATTAAGGTTCTTTCCCTACTAGAAAGAATGAAAAAAAGAGAACTAGTGGCAAAACTAGAAGGCTCAAGTATGTCAAGAAAATGTTCATAGAGGATGCAATATATAAAAAGAAATATGTATGTATACATCTAAAATAAGCTATTCAGGAGAGGAAAAAAGATGGCGGATGAGTAAGAAGCATGCAGAGAAACTCACTAAAAGTTGCCATTGGACTATGGGAATATAGTGACCGGGAGAGCGCAGGAGGGGGGCAGATGCCTCCCCGGGACCCAGAAAAGTTCTGAAGCGCAGCTTGGGACCCCGGCACCAGTGAAGGGTACTTTTCAACAAAGAAGGAGCAGACCCCGCGCGCGCGCACCTTCTACCATCCCAGGAATCACGGCGGGACAGAAGCTCAAAGCTGCAGACACACGGTGACAGCTGGCGCCCAGGGAGCCCCCACGGAGGATCGTGAGACAGCGGCAGGGCAGGGGAGCAGCGGAGAACGGCGCTGGACGGCAGTGAGTGTCTCTCAGCCACAGCTGCCCCGCGCCAGAGAGCGACTGCCCGGGCACCATTGTGGGGGGTGTGCCGAAAATCAGAGTGGCTCGAAAACTGCTCTGGGAACTTGTGCTCCAGACAGGGCAGCGCGGTGCCTCTCAGCCCCATGAAAGTGCACTGAGGGCGGCGGGTGAAGGAGACTGGTCTCTCAGCCTGTCCCATGCCAGAGAGCAACTGGCCAGGCGCCATTGTGGGAGGCATAGCGAAAATCAGAGCGGCGCGAAAGCAGTGAGCTGACAGGGGCGGGCGAAGGAGACCGGTCTCTGCCTGAATGTCCACGCTCTGCTCACCGCCCCGCCACAGGGCCGCTCCTGACTCGCTGAGACGGACCTGCACGGAACAGGACTCTCATCACACGGTGCCTGCCTACAGCAGAGTCAACACCTGGAACTGATTATTTTTATTTTTTTTATATTTTTTTATTTTTTTTCTCTCTCATTAGTTTTTTGTTCTGGTGAAGGCGTTTTTATTTTTGTTTTTATTTTTGTTTTATTTTTATTTTTATTTTGTTTTGTTTTTATTTTTTTCTTTTGTGGGGTTTCATTTCTGTTTTATCTCTTTGCTTTGTTGTTTTTGTCTGCATTTTTGTTTCTGTTTGTCTATTTGCTCTTTCCTTCATTATTCTCTCTGGCTTTTATATGAATGTAAACAGCGCCTCTAACCTCTTTGTGATTGTGGTTGTGATCTGTTCTTCCTTTTATCCTTTCCTTCTCTTTTTCCCACCAGTCCTCTGCACCAGTGTCCCAATGTTAGTGGGATCCCTCTTGGTCCTGTAACCTTACATCTAATTCCTTCCTCTTCTCACAATACTCTATTTCCTCCTTAATTCATTTTAAATTTAAACTCCTGAGGGGAAAAATTGACATATTAAGAACTTGTATACTGCATATAATTTTTCTGGTGTGTTTTAGATTTTGTTATATAACCGCAACTCTACTTTATACAGCTAAAAGTGGTAAATAACTGGTTAGCTCAGTCTGTCATTTTCTAGGCTGTGTTTGATGCTTCAGTTACCATTATAGCCAAATGTAAAATAATTGTTCTAAACAGCTTTCCTTCCTGATATTTCATGATTGATATTGACTAAGGGACACAGAAAATACAGTGGCACAGTACCAAAGAATCAAGGACTGGGCCAAACAGGTAGCAACTTCTCACATCCAAAGAACTTAAGAGGTAGGATCTGGCAGAAAGCTCAAAACCCAAAAGCAAGCTCCACTTGGAAGATACTGCAGAGAAGTAGTCATCTTCTAAGGATCTTGAACACTAGCAATAAAGTAACCTATCATAGGTAATTTACAAACATCACCCCAGGAATTAAAGAAAGAAAAGATGAGACGACACTTAAAGAAGATGCAACCCCACACATCCAATTCACCAAAGGCAAACCTAGGGGGCAACGAGGTGGGACAATCCGAAAGCCACCCACCTGGCATATCTGAAGGGGTAACAACAAAACAATTGAATGAGGCTCTGGAAAAAATTAAAACAGAAATAATTTCACAGATAACTGCAGAGATAATGTCCACAATGAAGACTATGCTTAAGGACACTATAGCTGATACAGACAAAAAAATAGATGAGCTTAAGAAAACTATAGAAACCATGAATGCTCAGCATAGGAAAGAAATGGAATCCATAAAGCAGATTCAAGCAGATATCCAAGAGAACAAAAATTCCATTGAAAGTATTTGTAGCAGATTAAGCCAATGTGAGGACAGGATCTCAGATATAGAAGACAGGCTTGCAATTAGTGATCATGAAAAGAAAGAATTCTTAAAAACAGCAAGGGACCATGAAAAATCAATTCAGCAGCTGCTAGATGACTTGAAGATAAACAACTTAAGAATAATTGGAATAAATGAAAAAGCAGGAGATACCATAAATGACATTAAAACCTTGTTCAAAGACATTATCAGGGAGAACTTTCCTAGAAGAGAAAAAGAATTTGACCCCCCAATAAGTGAAGCTTTTAGAACACCAACTAGACATGATCAAAAAAAAAAACTTCAGCCAGACATATCATAGTCAAGATCCCAGAAATTCAACAGAAGGGCAGAATCTTAAAAGCTGTTAGGGAGAAGAGACAAATCACCTATGAAGGAAAACCCATCAGAATCACAGCTGACTTTTCAGCACAAACCCTCAATTCAAGAAGAGCTTGGAATGACATATTTCAAGCTCTAAAGGAAAATAATTTTCAACCCAGATTGATGTACCCCGCAAAACTATCTTTCAAAATTGATGGAGAAATAAAATACTTTCATGACAAAGAACATCTAAGAAAATTTATGACCACCAAACCAGCACTCCAAAATGTTCTGAAAAACATTCTAGAAAGAGATAGGAACCGCAACAGAAGGAATCCACCAGGCAGGGTAGATAATTAAATAGCAGGAAAGGGGAAAAACAAAGAGTGGGAACCAACAACAGGAAAATATCATGACAAGTATAAGTCAATACATATCAGTTTTAACCATCAATGTTAATGGTCTCAATTCACCAATCAAAAGGCACAGACTGGCAAAATGGATCAAGAAGCAAGATCCAACAATATGCTGTATACAAGAAACACATTTAATTCAGAAAGAAATTCATAGACTGAAAGTCAAAGGATGGAAAACAATACTCCATGCAACAGGAACCCAGAAAAAAGCAGGGGTAGCTATTCGTTTGCAGACAAAGTGAATTTCAAGCCAAGAAGGATTCAGAGAGATAAAGACGGTCATTACATCCTTGTAAAGGGAACAATCCAAGAGGAAGAGAAAACAATCATAAATATACATGCATCAAATACCAATGCACCCAACTATATAAAACAAGTACTAAAGGACATGAAAAATCAAATCAGCACTAATACAATTATATTGGGAGATCTCAATACTCCACTGTCACAAAAGGACAGATCAACTAGACAGAAAATCAATAATGAAATAATAGAACTGAACCAAACTTTGGAACAAATGGACTTAGTAGATGTCTACAGAGTGTTCCACCCCACAACATCAGAATACACATTCTTCTTAGCTGCACATGGGACGTTCTCCAAAATAGACCACATACTAGCTCATAAAACCTGCTTAAGTAAATGCAAAGGAATTGAAATTATCCCATGCATATTATCAGACCATAGTGCAATGAAATTGGAAATCAATGGCAAAAGAAATCACAAATACTCCCTAAACACATGGAAATTAAACAGCACCCTCCTGAACAACCAATGGGTCACCGATGAAATTAAAGAAGAAATTAGACAACTTCTAGAACTGAATGATAATGACAGTACAACATACCAGAACTTATGGGATACAATGAAAGCAGTCCTAAGAGGGAAATTTATAGCATTAAATACTTATATTAGGAAAATAGAGCAAGCGCAAATAAACAACTTAATGGCGAACCTCGAACTTCTAGAAAAAGAAGAGCAGGTTAAGCCAAAAGCCCATACAAGGGAGGAAATTACAAAGATCAGAGCAGAAATTAATGTATTGGATACTAAAAAAACAATACAAAGAATCAATGAAGCAAAAAGTTGGATCTTTGAAAGAATAAATAAGATTGACAAACCCTTATCCAACCTTATTAAAAAAAGAAAAGAAAAGACTCAAATCCACGCAATTGAAAATGAAAAGGGTGATATCACGACGGACCCTGCAGAAATCCAGAAGATCATCTATACCTATTTTAAAAATCTATATTCTACTAAGATGGAAAATGCAGAAGAAATGGACAGATTCCTAGATTGGTATGAATTACCAAAGCTGAATCAAGAAGATTTAAAAATCCTAAATAAACCAATATCAACCAATGAAATTGAAGATGTAATTAAAAACCTCCCAACAAAGAAAAGCCCAGGCCCTGATGGATTCACTGCCGAATTCTACAAGAAATTTAGAGAAGACCTAATGCCACTACTTCTCAAACTTTTTAATGAAATTGAAAGGGAAGCAATACTCCCAAATTCATTCCTGGAAGCAAGCATTACCCTGAAACCAAAACCAGAGAAGGACCCAACTAAGAAAGAGAACTACAGGCCAATCTCCCTAATGAACATAGATGCAAAAATCCTTAATAAGATACTGGCAAACAGAATCCAACAAATCATCAAGAAGGTTATACACCATGACCAAGTTGGATTCATCCCAGGGATGCAGGGATGGTTCAACATACGTAAATCAATCAATGTAATACACCATATTAACAGAACCAAAGACAAAAATCACATGATCATCTCAATAGATGCAGAAAAAGCTTTTGACCAAGTCCAGCACCTTTTCATGATAAAAACCCTACAGAAAATTGGAATAGAGGGTCTTTATCTCAACCTGGTAAAAGCTATCTATGACAAACCAACAGCCAATATTATACTAAATGGCCAAACACTGAAAGCCTTCCCTCTAAAATCAGGAAAAAGACAAGGATATCCACTGTCCCCACTCTTATTCAACATAGTTCTGGAAACTTTAGCCAGAGTGATTAGACAAGAGAAAGAAATAAAAGGAATAATGATTGGAAAGGAAGAAGTTAAATTATCATTATTTGCAGATGACATGATACTCTACACAGAAGACCCCAAAAACTCCACTAAAAAACTGCTAGATTTAATAAGCAAATTCAGTAGTGTAGCTGGATACAAAGTCAATACTCAAAAGTCAATAGCCTTCCTGTACACAAATAACAAACTTACTGAAAGAGAAATTAGGGAAACAATACCTTTCACAATAACATCCATAAAAATGAAATACCTAGGAATCAACTTCACAAAGGATGTAAAAGACCTATACACTGAAAACTACAGTACTCTGAAAAAGGAGATTGAAGAGGATATCAGAAAATGGAAAGATATCCCTTGCTCCTGGATAGGAAGAACCAATATAGTGAAAATGGCTATACTTCCAAAATTGTTATACAGATTTAATGCAATTCCAATCAAAATTCCAACAGCATATCTCACAGAATTACAGAAAACAATCCTAAAATTCATTTGGAATCAGAAGAGACCTAGAATAGCAAAGGCAATTCTGGGCAACAAAGGCAAGGTAGGGGGCATCACAATCCCTGACTTGAAATTATACTATAAAGCTACTGTGATAAAAACAGTGTGGTACTGACAAAGAAACAGACCTGAAGATCAATGGAACAGATTAGAAGATGCTGAAACAACCCCAGACATACTAAGCTACCTTATCTTTGACAAAGGTGCCAAACACATTCAGTGGAAGAAAGATAGCCTCTTTAATAAATGGTGCTGGAAAAACTGGCTCTACACATGCCAAAGATTAAAACTAGACCCATATCTTTCACCATGCACTAAACTAAATTCAAAATGGATCAGAGATCTAAATATTAAAACAGAAACATTAAATCTGCTGGAAGGTAGGATAGGTAAATCCCTTGAAGACATTGGTGTAGGCAAAGACTTTATGTATAAAAACTCAACTGCATGAGAACTATCCCAAAGAATCAATAACTGGGATCTCATCTTATTAAAAAGCTTTTGCACAGCAAGAGAAACCACCAACAGAGTGAAAAGACAACCCACAACGTGGGAAAAATGTTTGCCAGCTGTTCCTCAGACAAAGGATTACTATCGAGAACATATAAAGAACTCAAAAAAATCAGACCTCCCAAATTTAAAGACCCACTCCAAAAATGGGCATCTGAGATGAATACACATTTCTCAGATGAAGAAATACTAATGGCAAATAAATATACAAAAAAATGTGCAACATCACTAGTCATTCGAGAGATGCAAATTAAAACAACACTGAGATACCATCTCACCCCAGAAAGAATGGCTACTATAAAGAAATCAACTAATAACAAATGATGGAGGGGCTGTGGGGAAAAAGGAACCCTTCTTCACTGTTGGTGGGAGTGTCGACTGGTACAGCCACTGTGGAAGTCAGTGTGGAGATTCCTCAAAAAACTAGGGTTGGAGGTCCCATTTGACCCAGCTATTCCCCTTCTGGGCATCTTCCCAGAAGAATTAAAAACATCGTACCACAGTGATATATGTGCACCCATGTTTATAGCAGCACAATTTGTAATAGCCAGATCTTGGAAACAACCCAAATGCCCATCAACTGAGGAATGGATAAGAAAGATATGGTATTTTTATACAATGGAGTACTATTCAGCCATAAAGAAGGATAAACTGGAGACTTTTATAGGTAAATGGATGCAACTCAAGAAAATACTCATAAGTGAAATAAACCGGACGCACATGTGTAAGCATCGTATTGTCTCACTAGTATGAGAAAGTGAAAGAGTAAATAAGATCCAAAATGTACAATAGACGTGGTGAATCAAAAAGACACTGGTCAATAAGAAAGAGAGACTGGAATGGGGAAAAGAAAGAAGGGAAAGGGAAAAAAAACTGTATATGTATATAAGATGGTTAAGATAGATACACTACCAGTTTTACTTAGTTCATTGAAGAGGAAGGTTTGAGCCAATAATGTTTGGACAATTGAATGCTAATGTCTGGTATCCTGAATTACTAACTTAAAGATAATAATACGTAATGCATTGACCATTGTTACCCTCATATTATGTTGTTTTGAAAATTTGTTCTTTTTTTGATTTGTTTTGTTTTTTCTTCTCTTTAAAATAAAAAATAAAATAAAATAAAATAAAATAAGCTATTCAGTGAGTCTAAGCTTTAAAGTTAACTTTATTGAGTTGAGACTACATAAGTATATAAATACAAAGTAACAAATAGATGCTCACTTTGATACAATATATATTTAGGCCTTAAATATATAAAATGATCAAAATTTGACATCTCTTAAATATTGGTCCTAACGTTCAAAGTTGATCTACATCTATTGGCTTTAACAAAACAGGCATTTTGTTATTGTATAAAAGAAATACACTAGAATATTGAGTAATAAGTCTATTTGCAGTAATTCAGTTTCCTAAACTGAGCAAAGCACTAATGATGTCCTTAATTTTTGTCAATATATTTATCTTATAAAATCTGTTAAAGGAGCCTAAAATTTGTATGAATAGTAGAAACTAAATATATGTAAAGATTTCTATATAGCTGTGATACCAATTATTACTAACGTCATGTTATATTAAATTGTATATTTGTATTTCCCAATTGTACAGACCTTCAAAGAAGCAAACTAAAATATCTTATCAAACTGGTGACTTCCAGCTAAAGTCGTTTATAGTAAACCATTTTTTGGCTCAAATATCTGGCTTTCCCTTACTTTTGTTCCAGCTATTCATGGTGAAATGTGCATGCCAATCCAACATTAAACAGCCACCCAAATGACGTCAATATTTTTTAAAGGCTTATGCTATGTGTACATTGTGTATGGGTTGTAACACTAAGAGACAATCAAACACTGTACTGTCCAGCAATGTCATGTAAAGTTCCTCTATGGGCAGGTATATTCTTCTTAAATGGGATTCTATTAAACAGTGACAAATTTAGGTAAAAATTTCTTCATGTCATTTAATATAATGATGTCATTATGATTGTTATACTAAAATGTTATATTTTCCTTAATTTCAAATTTTTCTTTGTGAAACTTTATGATTGCTATCTGTTAATATTCTATAGGGATTCAACTTCTAAGACAACCATGATTGATAAAATCTACTCAGGCAGGAGTCAATCCCTGTAGTTTAAAAAGCACCTTCTGTTTTTGGTCTAGTTTACTGGGGGACCCTAAGCATCCCCTTCTTCCTCTTATACTAGCAGAGCCTGGCTGCCCCCTTCTGGACCTTTAAGGGATTTTGGTAGGGATTGTGGTCACTCTGCTGGCATTTACTCCATAAATGGTACATTTTGGCCAAAGAATTTGCTCTATGAATCTCTGCTAATATCACCTCCAGTAACCACTGTATTCCTTTTCAGCCTTGGTGGTATATGAATCATATTTTCATTGGGCCTAAATATACTATAGGGGCCTGTTATGAAGTTTTCATTAACTCTGCCGGAGTAGGGGAAATCACTCTCTCAGACAGGCACCTCCCTCAATGTAATGTCCCTGTTCACTCCCATCCTTGGGTGTCTACAGGGGACAGTTTAAATCTAAGTTGGACGTCATGTAGACCCACCAATTCCCAGTAACACCCTGTCTGATAATCTGACCTTGGAAAATTTGGGGCCCCATAATCTGATGGTGTTACAGTCCAATTCAACCTGGAATTATAGTATACCTTTAATTGCAGCAGCAGCCCTTTGTTATGAAATCCTTGGCTTGCTGAAACTTTATTATGTTGTTCTTCTGGCACCTACTTATATGCTCTTAAAAGAAAGCATTATGGGGTTTAGCTATTGCTTTCTTTCCTCACAGTATCAGAATTGGCAGCTACCAACTGCAGACCACCCTGTCTTTTGCCTGTTTCCTACATGAACTCCTGCACAGCTGTCCTGCACAGCTACCACATGGATTGCTAGGGATACTTCTGATCATGTCATGATCTGTACTTTTCACCCATATGTTTTGGCCCTTACTAAAGAGGAACACATTTTTACTGTTTACAATTCATCCACTCCTTGATGCTGACCTTTTATGGCTCTCAATATTACCTTGCCCACAAACTCCAATTGGCTCACTCCATATGTCACTATTAATAATATTTCTCAGTTAAATATTCCTCTTATTATCATGCTTAGACAAAGGGCTGAAGTCTGACTCCCCACCAGTCTTACACATGATTGAATGGGAGACTCTGCTCTTGAACAAATTACCTCAGCACTTAAACAATTCTGACAAAAAAATGGCTTGGGGGCATTTCAATTGCTGTCCTTATAGCAGTGATGACATTGGTGACTACAGCAGCCACAGCAGCCATTGCCCTAATTCATTCCATCCAAACTGCCCAGACCATGAATGGCTATTTGCAAAACATTACTTCTGAGCTTTTAACTCAGACCAATAAGACAATTTTACAAAGACCGGATGCTCTTGAAGCCATGGCAAGATGGCTTAGTGAACATCAATTTGGACACATAGTATTCTCAACAGTGTTACTAGTCACTATTCCATGTGCATCCCTCCGATTCTATTTAATCATTCTGAATTGTGGACAAAGTCCAGAGTATGCTCCATGGTGCTTTTCATGCTGATCTCCATGGAGAGATTTCTACTCCTCAAGGTTGACTACAGGCCCAGTTACCTTAACTTTAACTAGAAACTCATAATATTACTTTAGATCATCTCAATGATATTGTTTACTGGATCAACCCTAGGAACTGTTTCTCTTGTCTCAACTGTCACATTTTGATTCATACAGCTACTAAAATAATCTTTTTTCTCCTCTTTCCTGCAGGTCTAGGAACACTCTGTATGTGTTTCCAATGGGCCTTCCAGGCGGAAGCCATCGTGAACCACCCACACCAACTCCTATACCCCTCTGCCCCACACTCTACCCCTGTCTGCTCAATTTGGATTATATAACAAAAAGGGGGGATTGTAGGGAGACTCAGGCTAGAGGAGTGAATGAAACAATTGCTAAAATGAAGTAATCCCCTGTGGCAATGGCCCAGGCTTCCTGGAATGCATGGTTAGAGATTAAAGCTTACAGGGGCAACAGCCAAGCAGGATCCAAAATAGATATGGTTGGAGTTAAACTTAGACATGGTTGCTCCAGCCACTGGTCTCTCCCTCCCCAATTACTTGCTTAGATTAGGGAAATATGAGTCACTGCATACCACCCTGTCTTTTGCCTGTTTCCCACATGAACTCCTGAACAGCTGTTCTTCTTTTGTCTTTTATCCTTGCTTCCTGGTTCTATTAATTAAAAACCATGGAAGATTCAGATTGGGGCTGTACTATAGGGGCCACTCATGTGTAAATACTGCATTGTTTCTCTGTGCAAGAAACTGAAAGTGTAAATAAGGACCAAAATTTATAATAGATATTGAGAAATAGGAAGAAAGTGTTCAAAGGGGAAGGAGAACTAGTGAGTGGGGAGAAGGAAAGGAAAGAAAGAAAAAGAAAAAAATGATGAGAAAAGAAGGAAAAAATGGAAACAAAGCTTTTGCAAATGAGGAGGGAAAGAGGGGTTGAAGGGAGGGTAGGGGAATGGAAAAAAATGAATCAAGTTATATCATGTACAGGTGCAAATTCCCTGTAATGAATGTGATCATTATGCACACCTAAAATGTACCAATAAACTTAATTAATAATAAAAAAGATTTTTTAAAAATGAAAAATAAAAATACATTTGTACATCAAAGGACCCTATACCTTTCTTCCATTTCCTTTTTTCATTCCTTTTTCCATTCATATTTCCATTTTACATTCACATGTATTCATATTATACATATATAAACACAATGGAATTGTATTAAGCCTTAAAAGAAAATTCTGACATTGCTATAATATGGATGAACCTGAAAATTTTATATGTGAAATAAGCCAGAAAAAGCACAAATATTGTATGATTTCACTTATGTGAAGTTACTTAAGCACTCAAATTCATAGAGACAGAACATGACATAGTGGTCACCAGGGGCTGGGAAGAGGGACTTAGGGGATGATAAATGGGGCACAGAGTTTCAGTTTGGGACGATAAAAATGTTCTGTAGATCAGTGGTGGTAATGGTACCACAGCAATGTGAATGCACTTCACATCACTTAAAAATGATTAAATTGGTAAATTTTATTATACATACAGCAAAAGAGAATTTATGAATAAAACCAAATGCTAATCAAAACAAAATGTTAGAGTAGGAAGGGCTCTCGTATGAATGGAGAGATAAGGATAATAATTGTAAAATTTGATGACTGGCCAATAAAAAACCCTAATCAACATTTTAGACATTCACAGGAGAATTTCCATTAGCCAAGGGATATATGTAAGAGTCTACTTAGGAATGTGCTATTTGCCCATTACACCAAATGCACCTTGGAAATTAGCTATAAAATTAACAATGGTGTGTGTGTTTGTGTGTGTGTGCATGTTTTCTGAGGAAACTCATTGAACTTAATAATATTTCCTCATACCTACATGATAAAACTCAATCTCCCTGGTGTGGCATACAAGATTCTCTACCTGAAATTCATCTTGGATTTCTTCAACTCCTACCACCCTACTCGACATAGTGTATGTTTAACAGTGTCAACGATACATCATTCTTCACACATACCACAATATTTGTGATTCATCCAAAACCTATCAGTCTTTGCATATGCCCTAACCTTAGCCTATAATTATTCTTTGAATCCTTTATGTGTGTCAGTCCCTTGTTGAGGAAGTAATATCCCAGGTCAGTGATGCTGTAACCAATTTTTTTCCTCTGGGCTCTTGTCCTAAGGACATTGAAGAATGAGGCTGACAGAAGAGCAATGGGGAATGAACCAAGTGTAGTTTATTAGAAAGAACAAAGAAAAAAATCTCACTACCTGAAAGGGGCTCCAAGGGAGTTTGCTGAGGAGGTGCTCATATTCAGTCATTCATATGCAGGCTTTAGTGAGCTAGTGAACTATTTTGGTGGACACATGAGAATGAAACCATAATACAATGTGGTTGTCACTTTTAGTTTCTGATGTGAGGGGAAACAGGCTTTCCCTGCTCTCCAGCATCCCAGGGCATATCTCAGTTTACCTTAGGCCCTTTTCCTTAAAAGAATGGGTTGCTATTTTTAGCTAAACTTATGAGGGGGAACAGATTTCCCCTGCTCTCCTGCTTCTCAAGGCATATCTCAATTTACCCAGGCCCTTGCCCTTTGAAACAATGGGTTTTCACTTTTTGGTGGGCCTCTGATGTCAGAAGAACTCATGCTCCCCTGCTTCCCTGTCTTGCAGAAGCCTGGGGTAAAGGGGGCTTTTTCTGTTTGTCTCGAATCCTTCATTGAATGAATTCAGAGAAATTGATCTGAGCTCCTTTGGTGCCTGCAAAATGGTTCTACTGGCCCCACCTCACTTTAGAAGTCCTTCCTTTACATGCTTAGTACCACTACTGTGCTTTAGTATTCAGGTTTCATTATGTGCTTATTGCCCTCTTGAATTTAACTTCAGTATTTTTTATTTAATTAATGAGATGAATTGAAAAAATTCAACTAAAAAACATTAAGCCTTATGAAATGTTGGTGCCTGGAAGCCACCAAACTCAATTTGTCACTGCAGACAATGAAGCACTTAGACATCAAGAAATCTCAACAAGGCATTTTGCTTCTGCAGATGGGTGCAAGCATGAGGTAGCAGGGCCACAGGACAAAGAAGCATTGCCCATTTTATCCCTAATGCAGGAGGAGCAGCTGACCTTTAAATTCATTGGCTGAATTCAAAGGGCTACAATCTGTTGTGGTTGACTAACTCGAGTGGAGGAGGGGTTCATGCTTTGCTGAGTAAGTTAGGGAGGGCTCCCGTGGTCTGGGACACAGAGCCCTTGGTTCTTATGCTGAGGGGATGGGTGGTTAGAGAGAGGGGACATGAGATTTGGAAAGGAAAGTTCATGATTCTTTATCATGGAAACTACCTGTGTTCTGGGAATAGGTACATAGTCACCATTTCTTGGAACTCAGAATATGAATGAGGGGGTGGATAGCAAGTAGATGGCCAGGTTATTTAAACCCAAAACGGAGTTGCTTTGGCCTTGCATTTTGACAGAAAAGACAAAGCCTGTTTCTCAGAGATGAAAGGAGCTGTGCAGGCTGCAAGACCAGAAAGGCATGTTTGTTTGTTTGTTTGTTTGTTTGTTTCATGTGGGTAGGGGGAGTCAACCTCAGGACCTTGCGCTTGCCAGCAAGCACTTGTGCCGCTGAGCGGTATCACCAGTCCCTTTTTTCCTTTATGTGAGTTCCGGGAGTTGAACTCAGGACCTCGCGCTTGCCAGGCAGGCGCTTATGCCCCTGAGCCATCTCACCGGCCCCAGAAGGTGTGTTTTGAGTTCTAGTTACCATCCTTACCCAAGGCACGATAAGCCCAGCTGTGGTAAAATCCTGGAGTATGACTTTATATTCCAATTTTATCATAAGCCAATTGTGAACTTTGTATGTCCTTACCGGTTTTCCTTATACTTTTCACATATATGTTAGGGAAGCCTATTTCTTCATGTTCTCAGAATCATCGTAAATATGAAAAGATGTATTTTCTTAAATCACTTATAAACACAAAGCATCATGAAAAAACAATGAATTATAGTGGAAAACAGCATGTACTGTAAATTTTTTAGGATTTTCAAACTTGGTTTCTATTCTAGCAACCCTTATGCAATTTTGTAACTGCTTTCAGCTTCGATTGTATCATGTGTAAAAAGAGAATATCTCAAGAAAGCTGCAAGCATATTTTAAGTATGGTAAGTGTCTGCAACAAAAGCCTTCAAAAAAGTTAGCTATGAATTTTAGTGATTTTATTTCAGGGTACCCAACTTATATGTTACTGAATCCCTTTTTCCTAATACATAATGCGTTTGTGGATATGTGGTGGCCAATAAATAAATATTACTTAAACCGAAATGTATCTGCCATTTGCTACCTAATAAATCACACAAAATTAGAGGAAAATATACACTTAATTTTTTTCACAAACTGAGAGGTATTTAAATGAGTCAAACCATCTACATTTTGCTTTCATTGGTATATTTTTGCTATTTTTCATAATATATAACATTTTGCTTCTCATTATTTTGCATAACTAGCTTATTGTGACTCCTTTCAAATCATTTATTGTACCAACTGAATTTAATTTATTATAGTTGGTGCTGTTTTTTTTTCAAAAATCAAAAATTTGGCATATATTTTTAATATTTATCATTTAATTTTTTGGAGCTACCTATGAAATTATCAAAATAAAAAATCAATAGCTCTATTCTCCATGCAAGTCCTCTAAAGGGCTTATAATGCTTTGTAGGTAATGTTTTTATTCATCTTTCTTTTATTTTATTTTTAGTATCTTAGTTATCTTTGGTCTCTATCCTGTAAATTAGTTTCATGATCACAATTATTAGAAATAGTATTACTGTTGTGTAATAGATATGTTGACTTAACAATTGTTTGCACAACCTTTTCCTTTCTTGACAGTTCTAATTTATTTCTGGTGGAAATCTCTTCATTAAGATTTGTTTTAAGAAGGATAGGATAATAAGCTGTCTTTCGTTTGAATCTCTGAAAGTACTGTGTGCATACTACTTAATGCAGGTCAGTAATATAGAATAATTGGTTGAATAATTCTTTACTATACAAATTTGAGGACAGTATTTTGATATCTTTTATTATGTTTGTTGCTTATAAAATGTCACTCACATTCTTCTATCTTTTATGTGTGATATTCTCTGTCATGGAGGCTTTAAGAGATCTTTCACTGCATTTGAAGTTCTATACCAGCATTCGATAGCCTAGGTATGGAACTGCCTTCATATCTCTGCTCAGGTCCCAGAATATTATTTCTGTGAGGCTGCAGTTTTACAAAATATAAAGACATTTTGTTTTGAAGTATTGTTTCCTCGTTTGTTGTAATAGCCTGTCTTCTGGAAGTCCTACATTTTGCACAATAGATCTTTTTCACGTATCCACCCAATATCTTAAATCTTCATCCATATTTATTATCTCTGTATATTTCTCTGTGTTGATTCACAGTAATATCCTCAAATCTCTCTTAAAATTTACTAATTTTTTTCTTTGTTATTTAATCCATCAATAAAATTTTTTTATTTGAATGAATGAATTTTAACTTTTATAATTTCATTTGCATTATTCTGGCTAAATTTCTTCTACATTGTTCATTTCTCCCTTTATATTTACTTATTCTTCCACTGCATCATCAGCTTATTCTAGAAACATCTGTTTCAAAATTGCTTTAAAATGCATGTAATATCTCCAGTATAAAGTAATTTTTAATGTATTTCCTCTTTTGAAATACCCCTCATAGTGTGGGTGTGTTTTTGTTCGATTTGTACTTTTATGCCTGTGATTTCCCCTGGTGAGGTTTCCCCATCTGCATGGTTTGTGGTGATTCCCCTACAGAAAATATTTGCACTTGTTTCCAAAATGTTTTGGTCATCTGGTTTCATCTTAACCTGCAAAACAATATTAAGGTAGTTGGAAGAGGAAGGAGTAAGATTTAAGAAACAGTTATGAAAAATTGAATGTAACAAATTTTTTTGATATAGTTGCACCATGTTGATAACGCAAGTTTGAACATTGTGATTATGGGAAATGTAGGCTCAGATTTCTAGTATTTTGTGTGTGATGCATTTCCAGCCATGTTCCCTGGGAGTTGGAAAATATTCTTAGTATTTCCTGGTGTTGCTGTATAGTTATGCTCATAACTGTTTCATAGATGAGAATGACACCTACTTTTATGAAAGTAACTCATTTTTATCCCCTGAAAGTTATGGAACTTACCTTTAGATAACTCTCCTTGTATAGGTGTCAGATTCACAATTCCCTTAATTTAACCACCCATTCATCATTCTGGATTTAATTCACTGCCTCCCTCCTTTTGTTTACCCCTTACTTCCTTCTTTGTCTGTCCTGACATCTGCATTGGGGATAGTAAATAAATTCATAATGTGCAACTGCTTAATTAACAATATTAAACAAAATGGTCCTCCATTTAATTAAGTATAAATCAAATGTAATCAGTCATATGACTTCAAAGAAAGTATACATTTTCTGGTATACAGTTTTGTCAATGATATGATAGTGTTAACATCATTTTTGTGCTAAATTTGGAAGAGCAATTTACACTCAGGGTTTTCAATGGAAGTTTATATTTGCACTAAGAACAATCCATCCTCAGGAAATGCTAACTTTGGTTTATTTACGAGTTGTTTTCATTTGGTTGGTTTGTTTGTGCACTACTGCTTGGATTTGTATGTCTCAGTGTAAGCATGAACATTTCAATAGAAAATTAAGAAAGTCTGAAAGGAGCACAATTACTTACAGATTTACTCAAAAGTCATTGAGAAGTAAATTGAATTGAATTTTCAATCAATTGGGATATATTTTAAGTCACATTTTAAAAACTGAGAGAATGCATAAGTTAGTTTATGATCCTAGATATTTCTGAAGTGTTATTAGTATTATTTTGGTCATAAATAAAGGTCATGCTGTTGCCAATTGGTTGAGAGTTCTTTTGTTCAATTAAGATGAAATCATGAACTGCAAAGTGCAGCTTTGATAGCAATCATATCACCAGATGACAGTAGATAATGCTGGATGCCAACAGTTGACATGGTGCTGATCTCTTTTTCTGATCTTTGTTGGCTGCTGGTCTCTGGAGCTCCTCAGGGCTAACAGCCCGTAGTATTTAATTGCTCTTTCCTTCCAGGCAGCCTCTCTGCCTACACTACTCAGAAGTAGATTTACAGGACCTTTGGGAACCATACTAAAGAAATAAGTCACAAACACTTTTATAGAACCCCCAGAGTGAGTCTATTTTAATGGGAGTTGTCCTGCAGCACAAGGGAGTCAGTACACTCAAGAGAACCCTTCTAGACTAACCCCAAGAAGTATGAGGAGAGTGTTGTTTATATAGCACTTGCAGGCTTGTTGATTGGTCCAAGCACAAGGCCATAATTACTCCTCATGGGTGTAGGGTCCCAGGACGGCTGTAGCTGTCATGGGAATGATTCAGTGTAGGGGAAGTGCATCAGTCAGTTCTTGCTAGAAAAACAGATTTAATGCAAGGTATATAAATATACAAGAATTTACAAGATTGGCTTACAATGTCTACCCACAGAGTCAGGTGTGGAAGACTGCCAAAGGTCTACCTGTGCACTGCAGATCTGAAGGATCCAATTGAAGGCATGGAGCTCACTGTAGTGTCCCCTGCCAGTCAGGACCAGCAAGCTGAAGGACCGTGATGGAAGGTTGAGGGTGTGCACTGGAATGCTGGAGTCCATGCTGGAAGCCAGGAGACAATATCCAAGGTGAAAACTGGAGCTCCTTCAAAGACACAGAAGCAACTTGTCCTTCTTCATTTCCCTTTTATACCATTCTTGCCATAATCCTCGCTAGGGTGGGTCTTCCACACCTACATCTAATGCTGATCCAATTTAGTTGGGTGTTTCTTACTCAAGGTGACACAATCTGTTAACTATCTCAGGCAGGGTGATGGGAGCTCTTTGACTGACATCTGTTTGCCTCTGGGGAAAATGGTGGGGTTGAAACCAAGGAATCTTCAGGAAGGGCAAACCCCTAATAGGGGTTTGGGAATGTTGGGGATATTAATAGTGGGCTCAAATTCCTCATTGCCTCATCTTAGTCATCTAATCTGCCACCCATCTTCAAAGAGGCAGCAGCAGTGTCTCAAGTGGCAAGAGCAGAGGAGGGTCAGCAGTGTTACAGTGGGGAACTGAACTCACATCAGAGCCTCCTGGAGGACAGTGGCTGCTAAATAACACAGGAAGATGCCTAGGCAAGTTGTCCTAGTCCACTGGGGGAAGGGGGTGCAGTTGAAGGAAAATGGTCTTGGGGGAGGCACAGCAGGTGCCGGCCTGGCAAGAAAAGATGAGAGTCTTGACATGTCTCATCTGTCTCAATGCTAAAATTTTTAACTAAAAACCTCGTGTCTCAGAAATCTTTAGAAATTGCTTTCCTATCGCAATTTTTCATGTTGTGCTTCAGAGGGAAAGCCAAACTAGAGATATCTTTGTGCTTTTAAAGAAAATTAGGCTCGTTAAGTGAAATGTTTCCATTTTTCTGTGTTTCTCTTGATCTTTTGATCCATCTCTAAATTTACCTCATGTATCTCTACTTATATTTTTAATATCTGTTTTTACTGCAAATGATGCTTTCCCATACAAAATCAAAAAACTGGTTTCTTCTTTTGCTTTTAAAATCTATTGCTTTTGTGCTTTTATTCTTTTATTTTGACTACATCACTGAAATTGCTTATTAAGTTTTATAACATTGATTTCTCCTTGGTTTATTTGAATAAACACTTAAATCATCTTCAGATAGTATTGTTTTCCATACCTTTTTTCTGTATCTTCTTCTTACACCTATCTTTAAATTGAATGTTTCTCTTCTTAACATATAAAATATGAAAATGATAAATAATGTTTTCATTTAGAAGTTGTTATATTGTGCTACACCTACTTAAAAAAACTAGGCATTTTTTTCTTTTGGCTTCAAGATTTTAAATTTTATTGAGCATACATTAAGAATATTTGAATGTATCTTGTAATCATTCAATTTCTTCATTAGAACTTACAGAAAATTAATTCACAATTATATTTCATGAGCCAATATTTGTCTTTTTGTATAAGTTGTTAGACTTGTAAACTAAGATACAAAATGTGTTAAATGAGATTATTTTTAGCGTTAATTATTGTCTTAGTCACTTTCTTGTTGCTGAGACACACAACCAAACACCAAAAATTTAAAAGAGGAAAGGTCTATTTCAGCCCACATTTCAACCCATAGTCAGCTGTCTCTAAGGCAAGATGGCTTGGCAGAGGGGCCTGGCAAAGGAGAACTGCTCACAACATGGTAGACAGGAAGCAGAGAGTGAGTGGAGGTACCTGGAAGGGAAATATGTCCTTCCAGGCCATGTACCCAGTGATCCACTTCTTCTAACTAGGCCCCATCTAGTTAGCTGTAACCTCATTGGTAGACTAATCCACTATTGATTAGTGCACCCATGATCCAATCGCCTTTGTAAAGCCCCACCTACGAGTGCATGAGAATTTGGGAGAATATCTAGATATAAACCATAACATTCTGCCTCTGGTCCCCAAAAGATTCATATGCAACTCCTTATGCAAAAAGCATTTAGTTCATCTCTAAAAGACATCAAAATCTTACCAGTTCCAGCATTACTGAAAAGCCCAAATCCAAATTTTCCCCTGAGACATATGGCAAACTCTTAGCTATGAGACCCTGTAAATGTTAAAAAGAAATGTAAACATTGTGGGCATAAAATAACACAGGAGAGGCATTCACATTCCAAAATGGAGGGAACAGAGGGATAGTACCAATGGGACCGAAGAAAAACTGATACCCACCAGTGCAAACATTACATCTTGAAGCTCCATGTCCAGCACATAGGGTAGGTTACAGCAAGATGTAAGTTCCAAAAACTTGGGCAACCTCTCCACTACAGCATTGCTCTCATAGTTATTGCTTTCATGGCTTATGTCTTAGGCTGGCTTAGCTCACTCCTTGTAGCTTTCTTTAGATATTCCACACTCACGGCATTTCCAACTTCCTGGGGTCTTCACTACAATTTTGGCTTCACTCTCAGCACTTTACACATTGCCCTCTCAGGAGAATGCTGCCTGGACTCTCAGCCCTTTGTCTGAAATCTGCACTGAAGCCTTCATGGCCCCACAACTCTTGCATTTGGTATGCCCATAAAACAAATACCAAGTGGATGATGCCAAAGTCTGCTGCCAGTTCAAGCAGTAGTGAGGATCCCTTGAATCATGGATAAAGAGGCTTCTGAGTACCAGGTTGGCTGGGTATCATGAATTGAGTCCTGGAGAACAAATTCTCTTGGGAGCCATTATTGAGCATGGCACTTTGAGGCTTTCTTCTCAAAGCAGTTTTTCACTTTAGCAATTTTAAACCTGTGAATGGTGGAGCCTTGGTGGTTCCTGACATGCACTTAAGCCATTTTTCTATTGTTCTAATCTAAAGTACTTGGCTTCTTTTAAATCTTTTCAGGAGCCAATCTCTCCTCTTCTCCAACTTATAGACCCCAACTTTACAGGAGCTTCCTTTCATATGAAACTCAAAACCTTTAAAATAACTCATCTGTGTTTTTCTACTTGATTCTCAATGTAGAGCTGGCTAAAAGCCCCCAACACTACCCATGTCTTAGCTTGAATACTGGGCTGCTTTGAAATTTCCTCTCCCAGGTTAAACCACTACCTTTAATCTCAGTCTCAGGGCATTAGCAAGATGTAGACAAATTTTCTGCCAGAGCATAACATGGCCTACAGTCCAGTGCCAATGAAGATCTTGCACACAACTGAAACTTCCTGAGCCTGTGCTTCCTGAGCCTGCTCTTTCCTGGATGCATTAGTGTCAGCATTCTGGTCTTCTGAGCTCTGATCAAAATCTCCCATCAAGTTTGGCTTATAGCATTCTAGGATTTCTCTAGCTGGACTCTCCAGTCTTTTTAGAACTCCTCCCCAAACCAGTTCCACAGACTTCAGAATTACAGTTAGTGTTACAGCATGGCACTGACTTCTCTGGTACTAAAGTCTGCCTTAATTGTTTTCTAATTGCTGAGAAACAATACCCAACACCAGCAATTTAAAAGTAGGGAAGTTTGTTTTGGCTCACAATTGAACCAGTTAACTGGTTCCAAGGCAGAAAGCATAGCAGGAGGGCATGGCAGAGCGAGAGCTGCTCACAGCAAGAGGCATGGAGTGAAGGGAAAAGTCCGGGAGAGAAACACACCCTTCCACACCACATCCCCGGGGACCCATGTCTTCCAACCAGACCCACCTCCTAAAACACAAACAGCTATAACTCGTCTTGTACTAACCTTGCACAGCCATGATCCAATCATTTTTCAAAAGCCCTGCCTATGAGCACATGAGTCTTTGGGTGATATCTAGATGTAAACATTACATCATATTCCCTGTTTTAAGAACTTATTTTTGTGCTAAATGTATTTTTGTCAGTCTATTTGTTTTTTTGGCTTTAAAGTTTTAATTTATTAACAAACCTATCAAGGTTTTTTTAATTTATTTATTGGTAAACATGTACTATATATTCAATTCGCTTGTTATCCTGGCCCATGTTTTCATAGATTTTAAAATGAATGTTAATCATTTTTCTGCAGCCTATTTCAGTTGTATTTTGAAATGTGGTGATAAATCATTTTAGGTGATAGTCTATGGTTAATTTTTCTGTACTTAAATTCATATCCCAGTTTTTATAACTAGTATTGTTCATTTGTACCTTCAATTTGTCCTATCAAACTGGTTAAAACCGTGTCCATTTTTTATAATATTTTTAAAATTCATCATTTTAAAGTATGGTAAAGTACACATAGAATATATTTACATTTTAGCCATTTTTAAGCATGCAGTTCTGTGGCATTAAGAAAATTTGTATTTTTGTGCAACCATCAAATATTTTACTTTGCAACACTGAAATTATGTGTCTAATAAACATTAATCCCATGTTCCTCTCTATTCTCCAGCTTTCTATTTTCTAAGTATCATATACGAATGGGGTCAGAATTTATTTCTATTTCGTGTTTAGGTTTTTCACTTACCATAATGTCTGGAAGGTTCATTCACATTGAAGCATACAGGGGCAGGTTGAAAATAGGATGAATATTTAAATTGAAAACATTTATTATATGAAGATATATTGTCATTAATCCCCTTTAAGAGACATTTCCTAGATTGTCCTATCTTTCCTACCACTTTCTGAAATAGTTGTGGGAATGCTCTTTCATGACTCTCTTTGCTACAAGGTATAATAAAATAAAAACATTGAATCCTGCTGCCAAGTGCCATCCAACAGAAAAACAGGCTCATAAATATACTGAGGAGTATCTCTATTCACGTTTTTCATTGGGTCTGGCTAAATTCTAAAACTAAAATGACCATGAAATATAAGGGTTTTGAATTTATTCAGGACATTGAGGCAGCCATATCAGTGCAATGAAGGATATTCTAAAGAAAGCCCTTCCAGAACTGCTTCAGAAAGCAGCAGGAATGATGGGTAAGTATGTTTGGAGTTAAAGGGAGTATTTTGAGGGGGGATTAATGGCAATGTATCTTGCACTGTAATACTATTTTAAAAACTTAAACATTCACCATATTTTTCAGTTGTACATCATATATCAGAATTTCCTTTCTCTTTATAAGGTTGAATAATAGCCCACTTGTATTTATACAAAATTGGTATTTATACAAAATAAATATTTTTTATTCATTAATCCATCAATAAGTATTTGCTTCTACATATGGCTTTTGTAAATAGTGCTGTTATAAATATGACTGTACAAATATTCATATAAATCATTTCTTTCAATTCTTTTGGCTACACAGCCAGAGACTGAATTGCTGGATAACTATTTTGTAAATATTTTTAAAGGATTTTAATTGCACTTTCCACAGCGGCTATATTATTTTACATTCCAGTCAGCACTGTACCATTTTCTCTACTTACATTTTTGTTTGCTTGTTTGCTAATAGTAGCCACTTTGGTGGACTTGATGGATTTCAATTTCATTTTTCCTAATGATTACTTATACCTTGCTACCATACCTATTACTGAAAGTAAGATACTGGAGTATCTAGCTACTGTTTCAGGTGTATTTCTAGCTTCAATTCTATCAATGATTGTTTCATATATTATAAGGGCTTTGACATTTAGTACACATAGGTCTATAAATGTTATCTCTTCTTCATGAACTGACCCTGGTATTGCCACATAATATCTTTCTTTGTCTCTTCAAATAGCTTTTGACACAGTCCACTGTGTTTAATATTATGTTGCTACTTCTGCTCAGTTGTGGATACTGTTAACCTGAAATATATTTTCCTTCTTTTCACTTGTAATTTTTGCTTGTACCAAAATATAAAATGTCTCTTTTAGACAGTATTTAGTAGGATATTTTTTCTTAAATCCATTCTACAAGACTCTTCCTTTTGATTGGGGAGTTTAACTTATTATAGTTAAGCTAGCATCTAATTAAAAATGAAAAACTATTTCTGTTCTGTTGTTTGTGCATTTCATATAGGTTTTTCCTCTCATTATCTCCTTTTCTGTCTTCTGATGTGTTTACTTGATTTTTAGTGGCATGCTTTGATTTTATTTCTTATTCTTTTTGTGCATTGATATAGATATTTTTGTTATAATTACCAACAGAGTTTACATATCATCTTAAAATTATTAATATTTGTGTTAGTCAGCTTTCCATCCGTATGACAAAATAACTTAGAAAATCAACCTAAAAGAGAAAAATTTTATATTAGCAGAAGATTCAGTTCATGGTCTTTTTGCCACATTGTTTTGTACCTGAGATTTGGGTGAACGTTATAGCAGAAGTGTGCAAGGTAGAACAAAGCTGCTCACCTCATGCCAGTTATGAAGGGGAGAAAAAGAGAGACAGGGCAGGGAAAAGAGAGGAGAGGAGAGGAGAGGAGAGGAGAGGAGAGAGAAGAGAAGAGAAGAGAAGAGAAGAGAAGAGAAGAGAAGAGAAGAGAAGAGAGGAGAAGAGAGGAGAGGAGAGGAGAAGGGAGGGGGGAGGGGAGGGGAGGGGAGGAGAGAAGAGAAGAGAAGAGAAGAGAAGAGAAGAGAAGAGAAGAGAGGAGAGGAGAGAGGAGAGAAGAGAGGAGAGGAGAGAAGAGAGGAGAGGGAAAGAAGGAAGGAAGAAAACAAGGAAGGAAGGAAGGGAGAGAAAGAGAAAGAGAAGGAGAAGGAGCTAGGGAGATGATACAATCTCGAAGGTAATGTCCTCATGACCCGTCTCCTTTAACCAGGCCCACCACTTAAATTTCCATCAACTCCAATACTCCCACCAAATTTCAAAAGTACTGATCCATCTGTGGATAAGTCAATCATGATAGCAGAGATTTCATGATCCAATCACCTTCTAAATCCCCACCTTTGAACATTGCTGCATTGGTGACTAAACCATCAACACATGATGTTACACGGGGTAACACGTGGGATATTACAGATCCCACAGACAACATTATTTAATTTAAATTGGTACTAATCTATCTTCAGTTGCACATGAAACACTACTTCTTTACTCCTGTCCCCCCCAATTTACATTATTAAATAAAGCAATCATCTACGTACTATGAACACATTGACATGGATTTTTAACTATTTTTTGTATTTATCTTTTAAAGTTTGTCCAAAATAAAAATCAAAAGTTGAAAGAATACTGTTTATTTGGTAATATAATTACCTTTCCACATATTTAACTTTCCCACAGTTCTTATATAGCTGTAAGCTATTTTCCAGTATTCTGTCATTTCAACCTAAGGGATTCCCTTTAGTATTTCATATTAGCATATCTAGTTGTAAGAAATTTTCTTTAGATGGGAAATCATTTTCCTCTCTCTCTCTCTCTCTCTGTTTTCCTGCTTCCTTCCCTCTCTCCTTCTCTTCATGCTTGTCGCTATTTACTTTTGTCATACCAGGGATTCAACCCAAGGCCTCACGCATGTTAGACATGGCAAGTACTCCAGCACAGAACTGTGTCTCACCTTTTTCATATTTGTTCAGGCAGCATTGATGGATACATAATTATCCATTGACAGACTGTTGTTGATGCTGTTTTCTGTCAGCACATTCTACTGAGAAATCCACTGATAATCCTTTGGCATATTCAGTATATGACATTTCTCTTCCAATTTTCGAGACTCTGTTTTCATTTTTTTCCCTCATCAGCTTGATGATAGAATCTCAGTGTCAATTTTTGGGAGCTTAAGTTTTCTGAGATTTGTTAGCTTTTTGGATTTTTATTTATTTCTTAAGTTTATTGGTACAATTTAGATAGACAGTCATCAGAGGAAATTTGTACCTGTACATGATATATCTTGATTCCTGTTTTTTTCCTAGTCTGGTACCCTCCCTTCAACCCCCCTTTTCCTCCTTATTTACAAAGCTTTGTTTCCATTTTATCCTTTTTTTCTCTTTTTTCCATTTCCCTTCCTTCCTTTCCCCCCTCTCCCCTTCCTAGATCCCCTTTCCTTTTCATCAATTTCTTCCTATTTCACAATATCTGTAATACATTGTGGTTCTTATTTACACTTTCTGTTTCTCACACAAGAGAAACAATGTGATATTTACACATATGTGTCCAATTTATTTCACTTAAGGGTGTGGTCTCAAGGTTCATCCATTTAGCTGTAAATGCCTCAAGTTCATCCTTCTTTATCAGAGAGTACTACTCTATTGTACAAAAAAGAAAAACACATCTTTTTGTATCATTCTTCTGTTCATGGGCTTATGGGTTGTTTCCAAGATTTAGCTATTACAGACTGTGCTGCAATAAACATGGGTGTGCATATATTGCTGATGTATGATGCTTTTAATTCTTTCAGGAAGATACCTAGAAGGGGAATAGCTGGGTTGAATGGGACCTCCAAACCTAGGTTTTGAGGAATCTCCACACTGATTTCCACAGTGGTTGCACCAGTCTACACTTCCACCAACAGTGGGGAAGTGCTCCTTTTTTCCCACAGCCCCACCAGGATTTGTTGCTGGTTGATTTCTTGATAAAACCTACACTTTCTAGAGTGAGATGGAATCTCAGCATAGTTTTAATTTCCATCTCTCAAATGACCAGTGATATTGAACATTTTTTCATATATTTATTTGGTATTTGCACTTCTTCATTGAGAAGTGTGTATTCATCTCAGGTGCACATTTTTGGATTAGGTCTTCAAATTTGGGGGCCCTGATTTTTTTTCCATTCTTTATATATTCTGATATTAGTCTTTTGTCTGAGGAACACCTGGCTAAGTTTTCTTCTCACTCTGTGGCTTGTCTTTTCACTCTGCTGGTTATTTCTTTGGCATGTAAAAGCTTTTTTAGTACGATGAGATCTCGGTTGTTTTTTGTAGTATTTCCATTCCAATTGGGATTTTGTTCATGAACTCTGTGCCTACGACTATGTCTTCAAGAGTTCTGCCTATTCTCTATTCCAGCAGATTTAGTGTTTCTGTTTTAATATTTAGATACTTGATCCATTTTGATTTAGTTTAGTGCATGGTGAGGGATATGGGTGCAGTTTTAATCTTCAGCACGTCGAAAGCCTGTTTTTCCATCACCATTTGTTAAAGAGGCTATCTTTCTTCCAATGAACATTTTTGGTCCCTTTGTCAAAGATAAGGTGTTTGACTGTGTTTGGAATTGTTTCTGAAATTTTTAATCTGCTTCAATGATCATCAGGTCTGTTTTGTTTTGTTTTTTGTTTGTTTTGTTTTGTTTTTGTTTTTGTTTTGTTTTGTTTTTGCCAGTACCATGCTGATTTTAGTAGCATAATTTCAGGAATTGTGATGCCCCCTGGCCTTGCCTTTGTTGCCAAGAATTGTTTTTGCTATTCTAGGTCTCTTCTGGTTAAAAATGAATTCTAGGAATGTTTTCTCTAGCTCTGTGATGTGTGCTAATGGTATTTTAATCGGGATTGCATTAAATCTGTACAGCAATTTTGGGAGTATGGCCATTTTCACTATGTTTGTTCTTCCTATCCAGGGCCAAGGGATATCTTTCCATTTTCTGATATCCTCTTTGATCTCCTTTTTCAGAATACTGTAATTTTCAGTGTAAATATCTTTTACTTCATGTGTTAGATTTATTCCTAAGTATTTCATTTTTTTGGATACTACTGCAAAGGCATTATTTTCCTAATTTCTCTATCAGTGAGATTTTGTTTGTGTACAGGAATGACTTTAATTTTAGAGTGTTGATTTTGTATCCAGCTATGCTACTGAATTTGTCTATTAAATCTTTCAAGTCTTTTGGTGGAGTTTTTGGGGTCTTCTATGCAGAGTATCGTACCATCTGCAAATAATGATAATTTAATTTCTTTCTCTGATATCTTTATTCCTGTTATTTCTGTCTCTTGTCTAATTGCTCTGGCTAATGTTTACAGAATTATATTGAATAGGAGTGGTGATAGTGGACATCCTTGTCCTGTTCCTGATTTTAGAGTGAAAGTTTTCAATATTTGACCCTTAGTATGATGTTGGCTCTGGATTTGTCAGATGGTTTTACCAGATTGAGACTAAGACCATCTATTCCAATTTTCTGTAGGGTTTTCATCATGAATGTGTGTTGTGCTTTGTCAAATGCTTTTTCTTCATCTATTGAGATGACCATGTGATTTTGTCTTTGGCTCTGTTGATATGGTGTTTTACATTTATTGATTTACGTATGTTGAACCATCTCTGCATTCCTGGGATGAATCCCACTTGGTCATGGTGTATAATCTTCTTGATGATTTTCTGCATTCTGTTTACCAGTATCTTATTGATGATTTTTGCGTCTATGTTCATTAGCGAGATTGGCTGGTAGTTCTTTTTTTTGGTTCAGCCCTTCTCTGGTGTTGATATCAGGGTAATGCTTGCTTCCAGGAATGTGTCTGGGAGTATTGTTTCTCTTTAAATTTCATTGAAGAGTTTGAGGAGTAATGACATTAGATCTCTAAATTTCTTGTATAATTCAGCACTGAATCTATCAGTACTTGTGATTTTGTTTAGAATTTTTAATTATATTTTTTATTTCATTGACTGATATTTGATTATGTAAATTTTTATATCTTCTTGATTCAACTTCAGTAATTTGTATGTATCTGGGAATCTCCATTTCTCCTGTGTTTTGCATCTTATTGGAGTAAAGTTTCTCGAAGTGCATATTGATGACCTTCTGGATTTCCACAGGATCCATTGTGATTTCAACCTTTTCATTCATAATTGTATGAATTTCAGACTTTACTTTCTTTTATAAGGTTGGCTAAGGATTTATCAATTTTATTTAATCTTTTGAAGAACCAACTCTTCGATTCATTGATCTTTGTATTGTTTTCTTAGTCTCAGTTGCATTAATTTCTGCTCTGATTTGTATAATTTCCTCTTTCATATGAATTTTGAATTTGCCTTGTTCTTCTGTTTCTAGAAGTTGATGTTCAATATTAGGTTATTTGAGCTTGTCCAGTTTTCCTGATGTGAGAATTCACCACCATATATTTCCCTGTTAGGACTGCTTTCATCGTGTCCCATAAGCTCCTGTATGTCGTATTGGCATTCTCATTTAATTGTACATACTGCTTAATTTCTTCATTAATTTTATCTGTGACCCATTGGTTGGTCAGTAGGGTGATATTTAATTTCCATATGTTTATGGAGTTTTTGCAGTTTCTTTTGCTATTGGTTTCCAGTTTTACTGCACTATGGTCTGATAAAATGCATGGGATAATTTCAATTCATTTGCATTTATTTAAGAATGTTGCATGGTCTAGTATGTGGTCTACTTTTGAGATTATCCCATGTACTGCTGAGAATGTGTATTCTGATGTTGTGGGGTGGAACACTCTGTAGACATCTACTAAGTCCATTTGTTCACAAGTTTGATTCAGTTCTTATATTTTTGTTGATTTTTGTCTATTTGATCAATCCGTTTTTGACAGTGGGGCATTAAGGTCCCCCATTACAATTTAGTTAGTGCTTTTTAGATTTTCCATGTTTATTAATTTTTTTATATAGTTGGGTGTACCTGTATTTAGTGCATATATATTTATGACCATTATCTCTTCTTCTTGGTGTTTTCCCTTAACAAGTGCATAGTGACCTTATCACTTTTGGTCAATCTTGTCTTGAAGTTCACATTGTTGGCAAACAGAATAGCTACTCCTGCTTTTTTATGAGTTCCTGTCCCATGGAGTATTGTTTTCCAACCTTTGACATTCAGTCTGTTAATTTCTTTTTGAGTTAAATGTGTTTCCTTTATGCAGCATATTGTTGAATCTTGTTTCTTGATCCATTTTGTCAGTCTTTTGATGGTGAATTGAGAACATTTTTATATTGATGATTATAACTGATATGTATTGGCTTCTCCTTCTCATATTATTTTGCTGTTGTTGGTCCCCTGTTTTCCCCTCTGTTTAATTACTTGTCCTGCCTGGTGACTTCTTTCTGTCTCATTTGTTATCTCTTTCTAGACTATCTTTCAATACACTTTGTAGTGCTGCTTTGGTGGTAATAAATTTCTTCTGTTGTTCTTTGTCATGTAAGTATCTTATTTCTCCATTGATTTTTGAATGATAGTTTTCCAGGGTACATCATTCTGGGTCAGAGGATTTTTTTTTTTCAGGATTGACAATACTTCACTCCAAGCTCTGCTTGACTTAATGGTTTCTACTGAGATGTCTACTGTGATTCTGATGGCCTTTTCTTTATAGGTGATTTGTCCCTTTTCTCTAACAGCTTTTAATATTGTGTTCTTGTGCTAAATTTCTGGAATTTTGATTATTATATGCCTTGGTGTAGATTTATTTTGGCCATGGTTATTTGGAGTTCTATAACCTTCACTTACTTGTATGTGAAATTCTTTTCCCATGCTTGGAATATTTTCTGCCATTACTTCTGTGAACAGATTTTTCATTTTGTTTGTGCTGAATCCTGCTTTTTTATTGACTCTGATCAATCTTATCTTGTTCTGATTTGCATCATCTTGCAGCTCTTGGATTGTGTTTTTCATGGTCCCTTGCTGTTTTTAAGATGTCTATTCCTAAAAGATGTCTTCTGGATGCAGCTGGCCCTTGGTCTTTGTGTCTGTCCCAAGATCTTATCTTCTTACTTCATTAGGGGTGAGAAGTTGTTATCTATTTGGGTCAGAATGCGGTCCTTTTTTATTGCACTATAGACATGTTTATTACCACAGACAATCGCAGTGTTATCATATCAGAATGAACAACTGATTGTACAGCAATTTTGCCTAAAGTAGTATGGTTAGCAAGAACAATATCACCAAGCACAGTGTAGAAACTGATAAACTGTGGTAACTGTTAATTTAGTTTCTCTAACCATAGGATCAGGTTCTATAGTTATATAACAATACACAACATAAACCAGGAACTTCTACACAGTGAATTGCCCCTTGGTAGAGTGATTTTATCACGTGGGGAAGGGGAATTTAAGAGGGATAGAGAAGAAAATAGGGTGATAACTGAAGACAAATATATAGAAGTAAGGCTAAAGGACAAATCATGATCACCCAAGCTTTGGGAAGCTGGAGAAGAGGACAGGAGAGAAAGAATGAAGGGAAAAGCAGAAGAATATTGAGGCAAGTGAGAAAGACTAGAGACAATGTTCATTAACATGAAAATTTCCAAAAATCAAGAAAGACAATTGGGAAAAGAAACAGGGCAGACAAAACAGCCAAACAATAAACCTAACAACCTAAACAACCTAACAACCCCTCCCCAAAAAAGAGAAAGAAAGGCAGAAAAAGGAAAATGAAACAATCTAATAAGTGAAGAGAGAAAGAGGGGAAAAAAAGAAAAAAATTTCTCTGGTATCCCCAGTTCTGTGCTAGTGACCAAGTCAGAGCCGGAATCTGTGCTGAGTAACCTCACCAATCTGCAGTGGGAATACTGTTGGGTTTGGGGTTGATCTTGGCCACACCACTGACTCCCCTCACGTGTTAGTCATAGGGCAGGAGGAGACCCTTTGTCCCACTGCTGGCAAAGGCTGCTTGTGTGGACATAGAGCAGGCTGTGTCAGGACACAGAGTAGGAGGATGCTTCCATTCCTTTGTATTTAGGGCTATGACTGGTTTTTGGCAGCCACTGGAGTGGATCCTGACTGGTCCCATCTTCTACTTCTCAGCAGAGTTCCCCCCAGTCAGATATCCAACTGGTGGTAGTCTACTGTGACTGGACAGTGAAGTGACCCATGGGTGTTCTGCTGCTAGAGTTTAAGCCTCAAGCCCTTTGAAATAAAATGGCAACCCACCTATCTGTTGTTGCTCCTCCATGTAACTGTGTGCTGGGGCAGCACTCTACCTCACTCACCAACTGCTGACTCTGGGGGGCCACTAGGGAAACAGTCTCTCATGTTCTCAGTTCTGCCTCTGACTGTGTAAGATTCTCTAGGTCCAGGTCAGGACTCTGTTTCACAGTAAGCAGCAAAGTAGTTTTTGCTGCCTCCCTGCCAGGTTGGCTACACGGCCTCATTTGCTGCACTGCATGGTCTCTGGTCTGCAGTGGTGAGCTTTTCTTCTGTAGCAATGAATTCTACTTTTTTTTTCCTTCTCTGTCAGTTCCTTTGTGGTTCCCATGTGCCCTCCACTCACTTTGGTTCCTCTCCAGGCTGTTGTTTCCCAGACTCTCAGCACTTGGTCCTGGAGAAGCTGAGTTGCTGGCCCTCACTATTACATCATTTTTCTCTCCCTGCCCATTTTTGGATTTTTAGATTCATATCAACTCTCAAAGTTTAAAAGTTTTGGGTCATTGGCATTTAGATAAGTTCTTTTCCTATGTCTTTGCCTCTTCTTCTGGAACTCCCATAATTAATGCAATTGTCCATTTACCAGTGTTCTATGAGTCTTTGTTTACTTTTCTTTATTTTTTTTTAAATTTGTTTCTTTTTATTTCAATAGTCTTTTCTTCAATTTTGCTACCTTTTTTTGTAGTGGAACTCTGTTGTTAACTCCTTTAATAAATTTTTCAATATAGGCCTTGCATTTTTAGCTCCAGAACTTTTTATTCTTTTAAAACAATTTCTGTCTCTATTGATCTTCTAATTTTGCTTACATATTATTTTTTATATATCTTCAGCTTTTTTAATGTTTTCTTTTATATATGCATATGTGTTTGTCTCCCTAGAGTTTTTGCTACTTTAAATTAGCCATAATTTTATGTATTTTTGTAATTAATCTTTTGTTGTGCTGTTGAAAATTGGCCAGTTAAGAAAACAACCCCTTCTCCAAGTTTTTAAAGATTGGCTCTGTATCAGGCAACCTTTCATTTAAAGCATTCTCCCAGCCTAGGAATCATGAAACTCGAGGTCTTCTCAGGTCTTCTGAGCATCACCTTGCTCAAGACTGCATCTGGCTTTCTCAGTCTGCTTATTTATACCACCAAAATTGAATATCTTAGTTTCCAAAATATTCTCACTCCAGCTCCGTTTTAGGAATTTAGGTGGTCAGTTTAATGCCTCTGTCCCGAGGAATCTATATGTGTGTAGTCCCCCCTGAGTTTTATGAGTACCGGCTGTCAATCAAGCTACTTTTCCCCAACTAAGTCAGAAGACATGGGCTAAGGAAATTGCTTAAGATTAATACCAGCAATGACAAGACACTTGCTAAACCATTTCTCTTGTACAGAATGAATACATATTGTGTCATGTGCTGAAAATTCAGCTTCAGCAACCTGCCCCAAACTAAGAAGGACAATAGGAAGTAGAAAAAGAAAATAAATTTGAGTTTTTTTTGTTGTTGTTCTTGAAAAGTAGCTGAAAGAAATGCATTTACTGTAAAGGAAATATTCTGTTTTATCTCTTCCACTTCTGGCAGAACCAAATTTTAAGATAACGTGTATAGTGTCTATATTGTTTTTGCACATTGTACAATTCCTACCTTACCCCAACTTTTCATTATTTCATTTTCATTAGTGACCTAAATTCCAGGTACTCGTCTATGACCTTTAGGAACCAGGTTGAACAGCAGAAGATGAGCAGTAGGCAAGGGAGCAAAGCATCATCTGTATTTGCAGCTGCTCCCCATCCCTTGCATTACCACCTGAGCTCCACCTCCTGTCAGAGCAGCGGTGGCATTAGATTCTCATAGAAGCATGAACACAACCGTACGTGGGAGGTTTCTAGTTTGTGTGCTCCTTATGAGAACCAAGTGCCTGATAATCTGAGGTAAACCTGAGGCAGTAGCACTGGAACATGGTTGCAAATGTACATGAATATTAGCGAAGAGGTTTGACTTCACAGAGACCATAATAAATCAATTATTTGCAGACTTACATCAAAACAAATAACAATTAAGCTGCATCTAAAGCAGCCCAAATCAAGATTATAGATGAGAAGGGACAAGAGCAACACATTTCAGGTTTCACTATTTCTCATCACCCTTAGACGGAGACCATCTATTTGCAGGTAAACAAACTCAAGGCTTCCACTTGCTCTGTATTATGTTGCATTGTATAATTATTTCATTATAAATTACAATATAATAATAATAATAGGAATAAAGTGTACAACTAGTGTAATGCATTTGAATCATCCTGAAACCCTCCTCCCACCTCCCAATCCATATAAACATTATCATCCATGAATCTGGCCCCTGGTGTCAAAAAGGTTGAGGACCGTTGCAGTGTGGTGTGTAGTGAATGGCATTCCATTAATATTGTTATACTGTTACCAACCGCAGATGTTTTTCCCTGTGGGGTTCTGGGTTTGAATTTGCTGAAAGATTGACAAGAGATTGGGAAGATCAGTGTAAAGATTATTCTCATGTGTAGAGTTGCTACAAGGTACTAGTTTGTCTTCGCTCTCCACCAGTAGTGTGTTCAAATTTCTTCCAGACTGTCAAGCTCTGGTCAAAGAGCACCTTGAAACCCACCATCAGCTACCTGTCAACGTACTTGCAGAAAAATGACCATGTGAGGAGAACAGCTTTGCCTTGTTTCTTCACTGGCTCCCTTTGCAACATAACTTTGGCAGCTGCTGTGCTCAGCATTCCAGATAACCTTTTATTAGTTGTGTCTAACATGCACCCTACCTTTTTCTGAAATTTTTTAAGTGAAGAGGGACTATTTGGACCATATATAAAATATAAAACTGGTAACATATGTAAATATCAATACTTCCTTTGTATATATTTTTATTATAATATTTAAATAAAAAGAGGACAAAAATTTGGGCTGCAAGTTGGACAGGACTGTTTAAGTTCTAAACTATATACTCATCCAGTGCTTCAAAAGGGTTTGTTCTTGATGTTACACTAATTCTTCCATTCCCTCTCCAGTACTCTTGCTTACATCTGTTGTGTAAAGTCTTACACCTGAAATGAATCTGTCATTTAAAATATCCACAGTAACTCTGTCCACAATTTAAACTTATTCAGGTCTCCTAAAATTCTTCACTGGCATGGATAAATGAAGAATTGAAAAAGGTTTGGTTTTATAAATTAATAATGATTATTGTATGAAAAATATTGTTATTGTAGTCATAATATATTGTAAAATGATATTTACTGTAAAAATAAATTATAAACAAGGATGTTTCTCCCCCCTTACTTTTATCCTAACTCTCCCTGCTTATATTTCAAAATATTATAGACATGCACTTATAAAGTCCATTATTAATTCTATTTTTTTATGGTAAAAGTAAATTTACTCTTAGCATAAAGCTTAGGTGTGGTTCTTACATGTTCTATGTGGAGGTAATTCATGTACGTCACACTCCAAATTGTGTAGTCTTAACAATTCCCCCAAAAAAGGCTTAGCATAAATGCTTTTATTTGAGTGATTGCAATTGAAAAGAATGAACATGTATTGTTTTGACACAATTCAAAACTTGATAATGGATTATTGCTGACTCAAATAAAATGAAAATTAAGTAATGCTTTGATTTTTTACCTTCAGTGCACCACACACTAAGAATCTTAAAAATTTTTTAATGGTTTTCTATAGTATAAATATTTATGAAATGTATACTCAATTTTGAGTATGATTCAATAATATGTAAATTGAGAGAAACAAACCCAATAAAAACATAGTCTTAAAAATGTTTAACAATTCTACCTCTAGAGGCAACTGAATATTCATAGTAGTAGTTAACTTTACTAAGTTTTCACAATGTAAAGCTATATTCTCATTTATTTATGTATGTAAACTCACTTATTCCTTACAACACCCCTTTGAAATGTGTATCTGTAACCTGGTTTGATGAATAAGGAACCAAATAGAGGACATTAAAAATATCTGTACAAAGCATGAAACTGGTAATTGGCAGATTTTAGTTAAGCTGCACGCTTCAGTTTCTAAACTTCATCACTTCTCAGTTCAGTTGAAGATACATAATCAAAGATGCTCATTGCTTTTTCATTGACACTAGCAAAAAGGATATATTAAAATCACTCCACATTAGGAAATGGTCAAATAAATTATGAAATATTCATAAAGTTGAATATAATAAAATTTCAAATAACTCTATGAATAGTTTATCATTTCATGGGAAATGCATTGGATATAATGGTAAATAGAGCTTTGTTTATTCAGGGTGATAGCAATCTTATAAAATTCATAGAAAATTATTGAAAGGAAAAATACTAAGACAAAGAGTAATTATGAGTTTTTCCTTTATACATTTCTTATGTATTAAAAATGTCTCCAATGAGAATGTGCTATTTTTATGACAATAAATAATGTTTTAAAGATGAAAGTTTTCAGAACATTAGTGGCATACAAGTCCCAGAGTTCTTTCAACTGCAGGAATTATAACTTAATAACTATATGATCTGAAGACTTTATGATAATTGCAGAAATGATTTTTCTGCACAGTACCCTAAAGCAAATAATAGTGCACCGAAACAAGTAAGAAATCTTGTCAAATTTACCCACAATAGCCCCTTAAGCCCACAATGATTGCTGCAATCAGGAGATAGTGCCTAACTTGTAGCTTGTTCCTCAAGAATGAAAGAGAAATATGGATTATGTATTCATGTTCTGGCTTTTCAGGTGAGTTACCCAAGGGATGAATTTCTGCCATATTTCTTCCAGAATGTTACGAAAAATCATTGTGCTTTTGATGCTTCTTGGCCCTTGAGAACCACGGACAGCTCAGTTGCTTGTTGTGCCACCAGAAAACCTCCAGTATTGCAGAGAGATACCAAAAGGAGCAATAGATTATAATTCTCAAATACTAAACTAAAATAATTTTTAATTGGGAAATTATACACGCAAACTCAGAAAAGATACATTTCAAGAATGGGTTTGAGAGGCCCACAGAATCAGTGGCTGAGATGACTGCTGGACGTTTTTGCCCCTTTCTAATGCCAGTCTTCAGAGCCTTGGAGAGGTGGATGTCTTTAAAAATGAACACCCCCCCAAAAAACCCAGTAAAGCGCATGATGGAACAGGAAAACATGGCTGAGTTCAAAGAATAAACTATATCTCCATAAACTGATCTTTAAAAACAAGATTTATGAATTTCCTGGCATAATTTAAAGTGATCTGGATGGACAGCAGAGGCCAAGTGGACTCAAGTCTAAGGCCATATTGAAAGCCTGGGGGTGGCCAGTGGTAATGGAAGAGTCCAGAATAATTGCCCGTTCTGGGTGACACATAAGTAGTATGTTTTTAAGAAAATAACAAGGTATTCATGTCCCCACTACCTCAAGCAACTTCCAGCCCTGCAAGCTCCTTTCCTGAGGCAGCAGTGCATGAGGGAGGCTCCAAAGACGTGCTCTGGATAAACAGCGAAACACAGCAAAGGAGATTTTCACACACTAGGGCACCAGAGAAACTGAAAGCCAGTGAGCGCTGTCTGAAAAATCACTCGTGGGTCCTCAGGAAAGTAGGAAATAAGTGTAAGATCCTGACTAGGGACCCAGATTTGAGCACAGAGAAAGCCACAACTTCTGTGGTTACACAAGTGGGGGTGACTGCAAACAGTGAGACGCTAGGGAGATAAGTAATCAGACTGGCTCAGGAATAGGTATTCACCCCTTCTTCCTCTGAATACTGGCAGTCATGTACCTGTGAGAAATCTTGCTCACTGCCCACAGATCATGGTCAGGAGACCACAAGGAAGCTCCCAGCTCCCCCAGCTGGAAGCTACCAAATGCACCACCAAGTTCATGAGCTGGAGAATCACACTTTGTGCAGAGTGAAGAGGGAAACACTGCGGGAGAAAAATTGGAGAAGGACAGGTTAGCCAGAAAGCATCCCGCAGAGCATTTATAAGAAGCCTCGTCAAGGCGACCACAGAAGAAGCTGCAGGGATTGACATGAAGGAAAGGGAGTGGAGATTGAGAGGACCTGTGTGGAAATCAGCAGAAAACTGAATTCTAAGTCAACCACACTGTACCCTCCCCTGTCCAACTTAACCAAAGGAGGTTTGATGTTAAGACAAGGCAAAGGGCTCCAGCTACCCGTACCCAGTGTGTGGATGGGCCGCATCCATCCAGATCACCAAGCCTCCTCACTCAGAGGCAGTCAATTGAACAAGTCAGGGTGCTCAGGGGTGGGGGGCAGCTGGTAGAACCCGGAGCAGCAAGCTGTAAACTGAGAAGGATGAGGAGAAGGGCCTGCTGTCACAGTGATGCTCTCAAGATGGCAGAGTTGTAAGAAAGAGGCAGAGCCAGAAATCTGTCCAGAACCCCCTACACATCAAAGCTTCCCCATTGTGAAACTGGGGGAAAGAACTCACTGGTTGAATTCAAACTGCAATATAAATAGGACGGTGAGCGTGCTCTAATATTGTGTGTTTGCAAAATTTAGGTTTTTTGTTGTTGTTGCCTTCCTCTTCTTCTTTATCTTTTTTCTTTTCCTTTCCTTCTTTCTTTTAATAAATATGTATGCATACATGTTTATAGATATGTACATATATGTATATGAGGTTTCTGTGTACATGCAAAAGAGAATAAGAATTAATCAATGCTTTAATCTAAGTAATACCCTTTAGGGGCAAGTCAGGGGAATCCTCAAGAAAACTGTGTATGGGGGTCCAATCACAAACTATCAGCATAGTAACAGGTTCTTGCTTTCTCAAAACTCCTTTGAAACTCCAGCTACACTTCCCTCCCTCTCCGTTCCTTCTCCATCTCTCACAAATTTGTGCTCCTCAAAACCAGCTCTCTTCCCCAGCCATAAAAATCATCAATAGAGTTCAATCTCCTCTTTCTTCCATTTGTTGTTACTTATCTTTTCTTTTCTTTTTTCTGATCTACCCCTTTTTCTTTTTTCTTACTTTTTCTTTCCCCCACCTACCACATTTCAACCTATCTGTTAATAGGAGTTAATAATAGTATATTATAGTCTTTATGGGTCATTGATAAAAGGATGAAATTGTTAAAAGAAGTTTTAATGTACATGATTGATGTATGGTTGGATCTGTTGATATAGATATACCTGTTAGAGATTCTTTCATTTCAACAGAGTAACTGCGTCCCAGCTTACTAATCTGAGTAGATGGAGAGGTAGATAAATATGAAAACACAACTGTATCGGTTAGGGCTCATTAAAGGAAAAAAAAAAATATATATATATATAATAAAGAGTTACAATGGCTGGCTGCAAAAGGCCCATGTGTGTGCTGGAGAGCATAGGATCTAGTCAAAATGTGAAGGCCTGGAGCTCACTGCAGAGTCACCTGGGAGTTCAGATCAGGGCATGTGTTGGAAAGCTGAAGAGTCTGGACTGGAAGCCTGGAGACTTTTGTCCAAACGCAATGGCAAAGAGTGGAGCCCCTCCAAAGAAGCAAAAAGCAAGACTTCCTTCTTTCCCTTTTATTCCATCCAGGGTGCAAGCCTATTGGTTGGTGCCACACATGCACAGGCTGAGGCTGATCATTCCTCTTCAGTAAATCAGTCATCCTGACACACCCAGAGCTGTTATAATTAATCTTCTAGGCATTTCTTAGTCAAGTTGATACCACATTTAACTATCACAACAACCAAAGCCAAAATCACATCACTGAGAAGCAGAAGTTAACTAAAGAGATTACCACATTACCAACAGTCTTTCCTCTCTGATTCTCAATCCTCAGCAAAAGAAAAAAGAAAAGAAACATGAGAAAACAAGGGAAAACAAAATATTTCCCAACCTACTAACTCCTCCAAAGCTGACCCAATAGGCATTGATGGGGAGGAAATTCAAAACCAAATGGTTGAAATGCATGAAGGATAAAAGAACAAACAAACAAAAATAGATCAGTAAGGTGATCAGCAAACTCAGAGATAATGGAACTAAACAGATAAGCTCAACTGATGAAATTATCAACAACTGCAAAGAAGATACAAATAAAAAGGTAGGCGAGCTAACCAAAATGATACAAAATATTAATGACCAGTTTAGCAAAGAATTAGAGCCCATGAAAACATATCAAACAGAAATTCATGAAATAAAATAATTCTATGGAAAGAAATTATGGGCAGCAAAAGTGACCAGTGAGAAAGGAGATTGTCAGAACTAGAAGATATGTTTGATGCAGGAAGTCGTATACAGAGATACCTGAAATACAATAAGAGATTATGAAATCTGGACTTAACAGCTACTAAATGACTCAAAGAATACTAAATTCAAAATAATAGAAGTTAAATACCACATTTTCTTTGGAATTGGGGAATTAGGTCTTTCTCAAAGGAAAAGGGGACAGGAGAAGAATGATAGGGGATGAAAAAAGGAATTGCAATGTGATATATACGTATACCAACTCCACATAAGGAATGTAAACATTAGGTACTGAAAACATGTATCTAAAAAAATTAACAGGATCATGACATGGGTAGATGGGGGAGGGAAAGAAAAAAAATAGGTGAAAAAGGAATTAAGGTGTGTTACATACATGTACCAACTTCCCCCAAGGAATGTAAACATCATGTACTATGCACATGTACTAATGAAATAAAATTTTAAAAAGAAATAGTAGAAGTTAAAGAAAAGATAGAAGATGACACACATGATAAAAGTTTCCATTTACAGAAATTATAGCAGAAAAATATCCAATTATAGGGAAAGAATTCAACATACAGATAAACAGGGCATAAAAAACCTCAGAGAGCCATCAGAAAAGAAGTTCTCAAGACATATCACAGTTATAATTCTAGATAACCAACATAAGGGCAGAATTTTAAAAGCTGTTAAGGAGAAGCAACAAATCATTTCTAAAGGTAAATCTATTAGATTTACAGCAAATTTTTCAAAACAACCAGGTCAAGAGAGTTTGGAGTCAAGCTTTTCAAGGCCTAAAGGAAAATAATTTTCAACCCAAATTAATATAATCTGCAAAGTTATCTTTCTAGACTGATGGAGAAATAAGGACTTTGCATGACAAATTGTACTTGAAAAAATGTATAATCACCAAACCAGCACCACAAAAATACTTGATGATGTGTACTAGTCAGACAGTGAGGCCAACAATGCCCAAGGGCCTAAGGAGTGAACGCGACAAATAGAATGAGCAGTTAGCAAAAAGTAACAAAAAAGAATTAACTCTGGAAAAATAATGCATGACAGGATTCAGTAAACATCTTACAGTATAACTCTCGGTATCAATGATCTTAACTTCCCAGTAAAAAAACAGACAGAAAGATTGGCTCACAAAACAAGATGCAACCATACTGCTACATGAGGCAGACCTCATCCAAAAGGAAGCTCATAGACTATAAAGGAAGGACACAAAATTGTACTCAATGCAACCAGAGCCCAAGCATAAGTAGGAATATCTATATTCAGAAATAGCAGACTTCACATCAAAACTGGTCAGAAGAGACAAAAATGGTCACTATATACTGGAGAAGGGAACAGTTCAACAGGATAACATAACAATTATAAAAGTATGCAAAAACGGTGGTGCACCCAACTTCAGGAAAGAAAAATTGCTGGATATCGAAGATCAAATAAATATTAACACAATCAAAGCAGTGGACTTCAACATCCACTCTCACAATAAGAGAGGTTAATCAGACAAAAAATTAACAAAGAAATATCCTAGTTAAACTACACCTTTGAACCTTGTGGGCTTAAAAGTTATCTACACAGTGTTTCATCCAACAATAGCATAATACACATTTTCTAGGTAGCACATTGAATTTTCTCCAGAATAGACCATCTCTTAGGCCACAAAGTTTACCTTAATTAATATTAAAAATAATTGAAATAATGCCCTGCATACTATTGGATCATAGTGCAATAAAGCTAGAAATCAACAGCAAAGGATACAACAGAAATTACATGAACACATAGATATTAAATATTACATTAGTGATGAATCAACGGATCACAGAATAAATCAGGTATGATATAAAAAAGTTGCTAGAATCAAAGGACAATATAAGCACCACATGCCAAAATCTATGGGACATAGTGACAGCAGTCCCAAAAGCTTATAGCTGTGAATGCAAATATTAAAAGAAATGAGACATTTAAAATAAATAACCTAATAATGCATATTAAATTTCTTAAAAAAACAAAAGCAATTCAAATCTAAAATCAGTAGAAGGAAATAAATTATAAATATTCAAGAAGAAATTACTGAAATAAAGACTAAAAACACAAAGGATCAATGAATCAAAGAGTTCATTTGTTGAAAGGATAAACAAGATTGATAAACCCTGAGCCAAATTTATCAAAAAAGGAAAGAAAAACACATATTTATGCAATTTGAAATTTAAAAAAGCAGAAATCACAACAGACATGATAAAACATTGATATTATTTTACTTCAAAATTTATATGCCAATAAATTGGAGGACTTGGAAGAAATGGAGAACTACCTAAACACATATGAATTACCCTAATTCAACCAAGATAATATTTTAAAATCTGAATAGACCAATAATAGGCAATTAAATAGAGGCAGTAATAAAAGCTTTACCAAAAATAAGGCAACACAAGACCTAATGGATTCACCACAGGAATTCTTCTAGAAAGTCAAGGAAGATCTAACACCAATATTCAATAAAATTATAAAAGGAGTACTTTGAAACCCACTCCAGGAAGTTAGCATTACCTTGATACTGATACCAGAAAAGGATTTAACAAAAGAAGAAAGAAAGAGGCTAATCTTCTGAAAGTATATAGATACAAAAATTCTCAACAAAATACTGGCAAATAAAATGCAACAAATAGTTTAAAAAAATTCCAAATAATGACTAAGTTTACTTCATTCCAGGGATGCAAAGATGGTTTATCAGACAAAAATCAATAAATGTAATGTGTCACTATTATAGTTTCTGTCTGGATGTCCCCCCAAAGCCTCACGCAGTCACAGGCACAGGCAACTAGAGTTTGTGACTGATTCATGGTCCAATGCTGGGATTGTGGGTGTGAGTCCTACACCCACACTAGGGTGAGAAGCCTACATACAGTATAAGGGACAGAAAGAGTCTGCTGTCTCTCTCCTCCTTTTTTGCTTTTGTTGTCTTCTGCCACTATGAACTATTGTCCCTGTGCTATGCCACCCTGCCTTGGAGCCAGCTGATTATGGGCTGAAGCCTCCACAAACTGTGAGCTAAATAAACCTTTCCTTCCTTAATTTTGGGTGTCCAGTATTTTATCTCAGCAATGAGAGAAAAGTAACCAAGACAATCACATACACATAATCAAGGACAAAAACCACATGATTATATCACTATATGCTAAAAAAGCCTTTGACAGAATTCAATATCCATTTATGATAAAACCACCGATGAAAATACGTATAGCAAGACTGTATCTCAAACTGGTAAAAGCCACTTATGACTGCCAACATCATACTAAATGAAGATAAAGTGAAAACTTTTCCTCTAAAATCAGAGTAAGACAAAGGTTTTGAATCTCACCATTCTCGTTCAATATGCTAGTGAAAATTTAGCCAGAAAATCCAGCGACTAAAAGAAGTAACAGGGATACATATAAGAAAAGAAAGGAAGAATTCACACTATCCTTATTCACAGATGACATGATCCTTTACACAGAAGATCTCAAAAAAAAGAACTTCACCAAAATATTCATAAAACTAATAAACAAGTGCCGGTGAGATGGCTCAGTGGCTTAAGCGCCTGCCTTGCAAGTGCGAGGGCCCGAGTTTGACTCCCGGAACCCACATAGGAAAAAGGGGCCGGTGATATCACTCAGTGGCACGGGCGCCTGCCGGCACGCGAGGTCCTGAGGTTGACCCCCCCGGTACCCACAAAAAAAAAAAAAAAAAAAAACTAATAAACAAATTCAGCAGAGCTGCAGGATATGAAATAAGAACACAAAAATCATTAGTGTTCCTGGATACCAACAATGAACCCCTGAAAAAGAAATTAGGAAAACAAACCCATTTCACAATCATTTCAAAAAAATTAAATATTTAGGAATATACTTAACCAAAGGAGTGAAAAGCCTCTATAATGAAAACTATAGTATTCTGAAAAAGATCAAAGAGGACATCAGAAAGTGGAAAAAGAGAACAAATATTGTCAAAGTGACTACATTATCGAAACATATACAGATTTAATGCAATCCTAGTAAAAATACAAACAGCATTTTTCACAGAAGAAAAAAAAATTCAAAAATTTATATGGTAGCAAAAGCAATCCTGGACAAAAAAAGCAAAGCAGAAGGTATCACAATCCCAGATTTCAAGTCATATTATAAAGCTACAGTGATAAAGCAGCATGTGCTCACACAAAACAGACACTTGGCTCAGTGGAACAGAATAGAGGGTGCAGAAAATATTCAAGGAACATTTGGTCGTCTGATCTTTGACAAAGGAGCCAAAACAAAAACAAAAATGAAAAACAAAAAGCAAAACAAAAAACCAAAGAAAATGTGCTGGGAAAATTTATTATCTACAATGCAAAAGATTGAATCTAGGCCCATATATTTCCCTACGTACTAAAATAAAATCAAAATGGATCAAAGATCTAGATATTAAAACAGAAGAATGAAATCTGCTAGAAGATAAAATAGGTAAAATTTTTGAAGACATTGGCAAGGACTTTGTGAACACAATCCAAATTGCAGAAGGAATAACACCCAAACTCAACAAACTGGATTATATCAAATTATATCAAACATACAATCTCCTTCACAGCAAAGGAAAGAACACGTAGAGTGAAGAGACAACCAACAGAAAGGGAAAAATTATTGCTATTATCTAAGATATATAAAGGACGCAAAAATTAAAGACTGTCAAAAATTAAAAGAAAACCCAACCAGGAAGTGGCCAATTGACAAAAGAGCATGTGTCCAGACTAACCAAGCTAGTGGGGAGATTTAAGACACATTTTCGTTAGAGAACTTTCCCTGATGTAATGTCACATGAGAGGAAGAGACTTCCTAGGTTCTGTTTTCACCCAAAGGAAATAAAGGCTTGCTTTGTGTATTCAGGGCTCTAATTTTCTAAGAGAGTTTCAAGAAAACAGAATTCTGTCCTGTTAATCCCTAAGCTTTGTTCTGGCTACCTGCGGGCAAATGGAGATAATAATTTAGATTGTAGATGGCATTAATCTCTCTTCTGCCGAAACTAAAAGTGATTGGATGAAAAAAAAAAAAAAAAAAGCTAAACTTACAGTTCCCTCCAAGAAAGGAAAGGAATTAGCCCATGTGTTCAGCTCCAATTTCTTCATGAATGCACAAATAACCAATATATGTCTTTCCAGTCTTGGTTTACACCAACACAGAGAGTCAAAAGAAATGAAGAATCGGGGAAAATGTTACAAGATATAAATCTCCAGAAAGCAACCTCAGTGAAACAGACTTGTATGATTTACATGATGGAGAATTAAAAATAACTTTCATAAGATGCTTACCAAAGGCAAGGAAAAAAAGTGAGAATTTCAAGAGTGATCAATAATATTAGGAAGCACCAAATAGAAATCATAGCATTAAAGAGCATGCACTGAAAAAAATCACTAGAAGGGACAAGAGCAGACTACATTAAGCAGAAGAAATTTTAAGGAAACTCAAGGACATATCTCAAGAAATAATTTAAGAGAGACAAAGATAAAAATGAAATAGAGTGAAGAAAGCTTAAGGGAATTAGGGCACCCCACCCATCTAGAACTGACAAATATACACATGTTCTGAATTTCTACATGGAGAAAGAACCAGAGAACTTATTCAGAGAAAACAGTGGCTAAAACTTGCAAAATGGGTGGAAATAAATGAACATACAGATCTCAAAGGATAGCAAATAGTATAAAGTCAAATCCACACTAAGATGCATCAGAATAAAAATTTCAAGTCAAGGTAAAGACAATTTTTAAAGAATCAAGAGAAAAGTAAATGGTTACACACATTTAAACTCTCATAAGATTCTTGTCAGTATATCGACAGAAACCGTGCAGGTCAGCAAGAGGGAGATGTATATCTTAAGTGCTGAATTTTAAAATAAAATTTTAAAATAAAATTGATGACCAAACATTATTCCTGTGAATATAGGTGTAAAAATAAAAATACTCAACAAAATACTAGAAAACCAAATCCAATAGCAGATTATCCGGATCATACAGCATGACCAAGTGATCCTTATCACGGGGACACCAGAACAGTTCAACATCAACTAACAGGATGAGCCATTAACAGAACAAAGGCTAAAAATGACATGATCTTCTCAAAAGCACACAAAAGCATTTGGCAAAATGTATTGCCCCTTTGTGATACACATTTCAGCAAATTAGGAACAGAAAGAAGGCACCCAACGTAACAGAGACCATATTTGAAAAGCGCAGAGGCCACCTCACACTCAGTGGTAGAAAACTGAAAACGTTTCCTCCACTGCTGATTCTTGGCACTTCTATTCAAAAGAGTACAGGAAATGCAGCCAGGGCAATTAAGCAAGAATTAAATGTATTCAAGTGGGTAAAGAAGAAGTAAAATGTTTCCTGTTTGTATATGCATGATCTTTTTTTCATTTTATATTTTATTTATTTATTTATTTATTAGTATATGTTTGCAATACACAATGAATACATTCAGGGCGGAAGTGTCACATACACTTATTGCACCTGGATCCTCTTTACTTCCCATGTGTAGATAACTCTAAAAGCTCCAGGAGCTGAGTGTGGTGGCATATACCAACAGTCCCAGGTCTCTGGGAGTCTTAGGCAGGCAGATCCTAAATTCAAGCTCAGCCTGGGCAATTCAGGGGCTTAGTGAGTCCCTGTCTCAAAATAAAAATTTAAAAAGGGCTGGGGCTATAGCTCAGTGCAAAGACCCTGAATTCAATCTTTAGTACCAAAGAATGAATGAAGGAATGAATGAAGGAAGGAAGGAAGGAAGGAATAAATTAAATAAATAAATAAATAAATAAATTCCAGGACAAAACAAACAGAATACCATTAGAACAAATAAATGAATTCAGTAAAGTTGTATGATATAAAATCAACAAAAATTAGTTACATTTCCATATAGTAAATATGAGCTATCCATAAAGGAAATTAGGAAAACAATACCACTTATAGTAGCATCAAAGTAAATCAAATACTTAGAAATAAACTTCCATAAGAGGGTGAAAAAGTTGAACACAAAAAACAACAAAACACCAATGAAAGAAATAAAATAAGACACAAACCTATAGAGACATCCTGTGTCCATTGATTGGAAACTTTAATATTGCTGAAATAATGTCCATACTGACCGAAGTAATCTACAGATTGAATGCTATCTCTGTTCAAATCCAAACAGTAGTTTTTACAGACATAGGAAAAGCAATTGTAAACCTGCCTGTAACCACAAAAGACTACTAAAAGACAAATCACTCTTAAGGATAACTAGTAAGTGAACACATCACACTTTTTCCTAATTCTAAAATAAATTACAAAGCTACAGTGGTCAAAATGGTTTGTTATTGGCATAATGACAGTCACTTGGAGCATAAAAACAGAATAGAAATAAGTCTGCACAACTGATCTTTGAGAGGGTGCCTAAAGCACAAAATTAGAAGCAATAACAACTTCAATAAATATTTTTGGAAAACCGATACCCACCTATGAAAGAAATTTAACTTGTATCTTAAGCTATTCACATAAAATCAAGATGGATTAAAGACATCAATGTAATACTTGAAGCTGAAAAGTGAGAAAGCAGAAAATCTAAGGGGAAAGATCTTACAAAATTAGTGTTGGCAATTAGTGGATATGACATCAAAAACTAAGTTAAAAAAGCAAAAATTAACAAGTGGGACATATTAAACTAAAAAACTTTGGTTGAGCAAAAGAAAAGAAAAAAAATCAATAGACAAAAAAGGCAACCCAAAGAATGGGAAAGATATTTGCAATCATACATCTGATCTTGGGCTAACCAAAAAAATAAATATAGAAATCCTACAACTCAATATTAAAATATAAATGATATTTTAAAGTGAGTAAAATGCTTGAATATATATTTCTCAGAAGAAGACACACACAGAGTCACCTGGTGTGTGAAAAGACGTTCAGCGTCATTAATAACCAAGGAGAAGCCAAAAATCCCATAATGAGAGGTAACTTCAAACTTTTCATGATGGTTTTTACAAAAAATCAAAAGATGAAAAGTGTTTGGCAATGATATGGAGAAATTAAAAATTTTGCATTGTTATGAGAATGGAAAATAGTGTAGCTAGTCGCTGTAGCAAATATTCCTCAAAAAATAAAAAATATAACTACTATATGACAATCTCAAAGAGATATTTGACACTATGTTCATGTTAATATTATTCACAGTATCCAAGAGGTTTCAATTGTGCACGAAGAAACGCTCTAGAGATCTAGATATGACTGCACAACAATGTGCACAGTTAACACTGCTGTACTGGACATAGTTAAGATATCTTTGATGTTATGTGCTTTTGAACTCAATAATAATAAAGAAAGAAGTACAGGGTGGAGGATCAGCCTGGCGTTTGCTGAGGTGGTGGAATAGAGCTGAATGGGGAAGTAATGCCGCAGAAGCTGGGGAAGAGAGAGAGCAAGCTCCACAGAACCTTCTAGGTGGGCTTGCAGGGTACTGGGGAGCAACTGAGTGGAAAGAAGGGCAAGTCACATTTTTTTCTCTTCTTCGGAGAAGGAAGGTTTTGCAGACTTTCCCTAGTGAAGAGCCCAGTCACTGAGCATAGTGCCTGATTGCGTGGAGTGGAGGAAGAGGGGAGGCTGCAGGCACATAAGACGTGGGTGACACCTCCTTCAGAGGCAGGTGAGGTAGGCAGCGGGAAAATGACACCTCTCTGTGGCCCGCGGAAGCTAGGAGGGTCCTGACTGCAAAGAAGGGGACACTCGTCCTCGGCTGGTCACTATCAAAATGGCACTGGGTCTTTAAATAAAAAGCAAAAATTTAAGGAAAAATTAATTTCAATCATTAGAAATCCAGAGGACTGATTTCTCATTGCTAGTGAGGTTGTTATTTTTGTTGGTGTTTTTAATCTTTGAAGATAAAGGTAGATTATATAAAGTAGTAAAAGATATTTTCCCCAAACACCATCTTGTATCTAAGTAATTTTATCTTATTATTTAAAATTAAGAATTGGGCCAGTGAGATGGCTCAGCAGCGTAAGCGCCTGCCTGGCAAGCGCTAGGGCCCGAGTTCGACTCCCGGAACCCACATATGAAAAAGGGGCCCGTGATATCGCTCAGCGGCACAGGAGCCTGCTGGTGTGCGAGGTCCTGAGGTCGACCCCCAGTACCCACAAAAAAATAAATAAATAAATAAAATAAAATTAAGAATCATAAGCATGTCTTTTTTTCTTATGCCTATAAAGAATCACATTTATTTTTGTTACTTCATGAGTATAAGAAGGTAACAACTATGAGATCAGTGTTAACAATTAGTGAATATAGTCCTACCAGTATGACCTACAATATTGTTAAAAATAACACATTGTTTAAAAGTAGCCCATAACAAACATTCTTATCAAGAATGTGCCTCAGCAGAGTTCCCACTGGGTCCACTGTTGTCCTTTCAAGGTCAGCACTGGTGAAAGCTTTGAAATTTAATTATCGTTACATTTGACTTCTTAATTTTCCTTCCCTATCTCTCTGCCTGCCGTCTAGACCCTTAGGTATATATGGAAAATCTTGCCTAAAAAGCCAATGTAAGTAGATGTTTTACCTTTCCATACCAAAATTAATATGTCTTAGTTTTCTTACCCTTTGATTCCACAAGATTTCCTCCTTGAACTCAGAGTGGTACCTGTAATTGACAGAAATATGGAGAGGTGATGCTTACACATGAATTCTAAGCACAGTCCTAACTTCTGTGGCTCCTTTGGTTTCAAACAACCCTGAAGCTCCCTGATCACCTGTTTTTTTTTTGTTTTTTTTTTTTTTTTTCACTTGCAAATGAGTATTTGAATCCTTTTCATTGCTTCCTTACTGATACGAGGATCCCAGGTTGTAGCAGATTACTATAGATTGTATTCCCTGCCAAATTCATATGATAAAGCCCTAAATTCCAGTGTGGTTGTTCCTGGAGATGGAGCCTCAGGGGAGTGATTAAATCTAAATGAAGTCTAAGAACAGGTCTCTGACACAATAGGTTTAGGGTCCCTATAAGAAAAAAGACCAGTGAAATCTCCTCCCTGTCCCCATCCCTCTCCCTCCTGTGTGGAAAGGACACTGTGAGAAGGCAACCATCTGCAGAGAAAAGAGCCCTTACCAGAATCTGACCATCCTCAGACACTGAAATCTTGGATTTTCAGGCCCCAGAATTATGAAAAAATGAATTTCTGTTTTTTCAGTCACTCAGTTTTGTGGTATTTTGTTACCTACCATGACCAACTGACACAGATAATAAGAATTTTGAAATTGTTCTAAGACAAAAATATCAGTATTTATGTAAAAGTCTCCTTTTTTGTGATTAAGAGGACTTCAGCAGAACAAAGGCTACATTAATCCAAGCCAACTACCCACAAAGAGGAAGAAAAAGCAGTACCGGTCTTCATTGGAACCAAATATGAAGCTGTTCGTTTGAATGATATACTTCGTTTTACCAATGTTTTTAGACTATTCTCCGATCTTCCCATCATTTTCTATTGCATTAGAGGAAAAATACTTTTGTGGATAACATTCATTTCCTTCCAGGCAACAAAGAAGCTTTTTTTCTTTTTTTTTTTTTTTTTTCCTTTCAATCGCTGGAAATGAATGATGGTTATTATCTAGTTTTCAGAAAACATTAAAATTCACGAAAGTGAAAAATCAATTAGTATATTATTATTGAAAAATAACATAGTGAGAGAAACTCTGCAGAGCACTCTGCCAAATGGAGAAAAAGGTAGCTTTTATCTGTTCCCTTGAATTTATGGTCTTATTAGAAAGCCAAAGCGCATCCAACGGAAGGGACATTCTGGGTCACCAGTCACATTGCTCACGGGAACATGGGAAAGGGAGGATCACTGCGCATAGGTGAATTCTCTGCTTGTTTTTTTGACACTTTATTTTTTAGGGCTCTTGTTTTTGTTTCATTTTTTTCGCAGTGCTGGAATGAACTTAGGACCTTGTGCTAACTAAACCAGCTCCCTACCTCTGAGCTATACCTGCAACCTGGTATTGGAATTCTTCCAAAATAATTAATCATTCCTCTCTTTGAATCTCACCTTACCTTCCAGATACTTCTATTTTTACATATATAAGTCTATATTATTTATTTTAAAGAGAAAAAATAAAACAAAATTTCAAAACAAGATAATAGGAGAGTAAAAATGGTTAATACATTGAGTATTGTTACCTTTAAATTAGTCACTCAGAGTACACGATATAGGCATTTAATTGTCCAAACAATATTAGCACAAACCTTTCTTTTCAATGAATTAAGAGAAATTAGTAGTATAACTATCTTAACTATCTTGTATATATATATATATATGTGTGTGTGTATGAAAATATGTACTCGGAGTATGTATATGATCAAATAATACCTGGAAAGGTATGTTAGACTGGGAGATGAGATACGCCATATCATGATATATCATTATACAACAGTGAGATCATGAAGTAGAAGGGGGATATTTAATAATTTTTAAATTTTATTTGATATAGAAGAATTTATAATAGGATATGGACTATAAACAGTATGTAGTTTTTTCTCCAGATTTTCTATTTCTTTCAACTGGTGTGACTATGTGAGTAAGTACTCTTGGTTAATAACATGCCCATGGACATATGCCTACGAGGATTTAGAGATTAGGTTAAGACTAACACATTTGGGAAGAAATAGTGCTGCCACGATTTAATAATAAGCAGCTTTAAGGCCCAAAATGCCAAAACAAACATTGATTCTCATCGTAGTAAGCCATAGGGCAAGTTTCATAACTGATGTTTAACTGTAAAACACAATAGGCAATGTTGGCTGAGTGAAGATTGATTATAAAAATGAGAAATCACTTTGCAACCAATTTTAGGGGAAAAAAACAAGAAAGAATAATGTCTGAAACTCTCTGTGATCACTCACTGTGCATGTGTGTGTGCTTAGATGGAAGTGTATGTAAAATATGTGTCAAATTTGTGCTTGCAGAATCTGCTGATGGATTGTAAATGGTGCCTGCTGGATATTTGAGTGGACCTGCTAAGTAGTTTTCAGCTAAGTGCTGTGTGAGGGAATCCATGCTGCAAGTGTGAATTATAGTCATCAAAATACAGGACATGTTAATGGCCCTGAGACCAGATAAGACTTCCAAAGGGTGTAAAGATAGAGCACAGTCAAAATGCTAAACCTTGATGAACTTCAGACTTTGGAGACTGAGAAAATAAATAATTGAATTGTCATAAAATAACATAAAAATTATTATGACAAACTCATGAACATGTTTGCCTTTCTTCCCAAAGTCTCATGAAAATATTACCTTTCTGGAATAAAGCTCGACTCTTTGTTGAAATCTTTTAAAATTTTTTAAAAAATTTAATGGACAGGGCTGGTGATATAGCTCAGCGGCACAGCACCAGCCTGGCAAGTGCAGAGTCCTGAGTTCGAGTCCCGGTACCCGCATATTAAAAAAAATTAATGGACAATATTTATATTTTTATGGGATGTAAGGTTCTGTTTTGATATATTCTACATTGTGGAATTATTAATATAATTAACATGTTCATCACCTCACATACTTATACTTTTATTTTCAGTGGTAACATTTAAAATTTATTACCACTGTGTGCAGTGGGGCATACCTGTAAACCCAGCTACTCAAGAGGCTGAGGCAAGAGGATCACAAGTTCAAGGCCACCTTACTTACTTTAGTGAGACTCTGACTTAAAAAATAAAACAGGGGCTGGGAATATTGTTCAGCGGTATGATGCCTCTAGGTTTGATCTTCAGTACTACCTACTAAACTCATTCTCTTAGAAATCTGGAAATATACATTATTACTTACTATAATAACCAAATTTTGAATAGAAGGAGAATGACACTAGGATTGTCACTTAATGACCATATCATCCCAAACGTTACATGAATGCTATTTAAGATGTATCACAGTTTCATTTTCTCCATTTTGTTTCCTCTAGTTCAACATTCACGTAGCCACCAGAATAACTTCTCTGAAATACAATTATTTGTTTACTTAAAATGATCAGTGGGCCCCTCTTGACCTGAGAAGGTTAAACTCCTCATCATAGCACAGGACACCTCACGCCTTTCACCCACAACCCTGGCAATATTATTCACCACTTCCCTGCTCATATTTGCAGCTACATAGTATTTTCCCTAAAATTTCATTCTCATTTATCAGCAGGCTTGAATCCATGGTGCATCCCAGCCTGGGAAACTCTTTTCACTCATGTTTGTTGGCATTTCTGACATCCTTTAGGTAGCCCTCTCTGGACTTTCTAGTCAGGTTAGATATTTTTTCAATACTCTTCCTGAGTAATAAGGTGGGAAATGCACCCAGAAGAGTGGAGTTCTCAACTCTGAGTGCCCCAGGGCACACCTGGCAAAGTCTGAAGACTTTTCCGGGTGTCACAGCTGAGAAGGTGATGCTGTCATCTAATGGGCAGAGGCTTAGCTGCATCCTCCAATGCACAAGACAGCTCCGGGAGCCAAGAATTGTGCACTTTAAACTGTCAGTTACGCCAATGTGGAAAAAACTTACACTAGAATGAAGAGAGACTCACATAAGGAAAATAGAAAGCAGTCCAAGGAGACCTGCTCTGTGGAGGCTGAGGGAGTCGAGGTGGAGGTGGGTGCTGTGCACCGCAGGAAGGAGCCCACTACAGACAGGAGGTGCAGGATGGGGGAGGAAAAGGCTAGCAGGAGAGGCAGGTGTGTGTGAGAACACACCGTTTTATCAGTTGCACTGGCGAAGGGAAACGGTGTTTAAAGATGTTTAGGGAAGCATTCTGCTCCAGCTACTGTGGGAAGCCCTCGTGCTGCCTCTAAGTATTGTAAAGTTCCGTCCTGCCTCTCAACACTTTTCAAGACAGACTGCTGTTCCTTTTAATTTTTCTGCAGTTGTAGAATAGACCACAAAGCGCGGGGCCAATGCTACTGGAGTTAGAGTCACTCAGCTGTCTATCATTTCCATAGCAGCGACCTCCTAGGGAGTGAGCCCTGTTTCACCATCTTTGAAGTCCTGGCACCTACTGCCAGGGGACAGCACAGATTATGAACACACTCAGTGCCTTACACTTTGGGGTCAGACCCGGTAAATTTTAAAGTGGTCAGTGCTGTTCTTTTGCCTTTCTTCCCAGTGACACAGTCCCTGCTTTTAGCCTTAGGTTTTTGACATGGTGTGCCCTTCCATGCCATGCATCCTGCCACACTTCTTACCTGCTCTTTCCCCCCGTCCATTATAGTCTATAGATGCGTGGTTATGAATGCTTTGATTCTGTATGTAAAAACTGGATGGGAGGCTGACCCACTCATGGGATAGGCTGCATCATACTTATTCAAATGTACTTATACACATACGCACATTACACTTCAGCACGTACATATACATGCATGATATTTCCTAACAGCTTAATTCTAAATTTATCCTTTACTGTGACTTGTGAGTCCAACAGCAACACAGGCTTTTGACTTCCAATTCATGATATTTCATTTTCTTACTGAGATCTAAGAAACATATTCCACGTATCTTAACATCACCTTTTTTCATCTCTAAAATGGGGCTAAATCTTTACATGCTATTCACTTCTTGGAAGGATTACATGCTTCAAACCATCATACAATGACAGGCAAGGACAGCAGCAAAACCTTTCACTATTTTAACGTGCATGGTTAGCAAGCCAAGAATGAGAAATTTTAAAGCAGCAGAAAAGATCAACATTTAGTAATGTTGGCATAAACTGAAACTCAGAATTCCAAATTCTAATACGAACTCTAGTGAACAATTTTAATATTCGTGCATAAAGAAATAAAGATACTGATATTTAGTGCAACATTAAGTAAAATAGATAATTGTAAGTAAATTTAATGTCCATTAATAGGTGAATATGTAAGCAAATCGTGGTACATTCATACATTTAGAGAGAATGACCTGGACCTATATGTTCAGTGCCCACTAAAATCCTTTACAGGGGGAAGAAGGGAGACAAATCAGAATGAAAGGGTAATAAGAAAAAGACTTCAACTGTGACCATGACATTCTTTAAAAAATGGGGAGTTAATATTACAAAATATTCAAGTTTTTTATATCGAGACAGCGTGTTTATTGTTTGTTAATCTTGGTATTATGCAGTGGTCAGAATCTTTTCCTGTGTGTGCGTACACCAGAGGGGGCTTAACTAAGAAGTTTGAGAGATTACTGCTGCTGTTTCCTTAGCCTTTCACTAATCGAGAAAAGGAAAAAGCATTATTAAACAAACCTAATGTTTCTAAATAGTCATTCAGTTTGATTCTTTCCCCTATTTGCATAAATCTCAATGTTTTTCTCCAAATTACTAGTAAAAACAAGTTTTATTTTCACAAAATTTTAGATGCACAGTCAGCTTTATAAATGAACTACTTTTCCTCATTTCTTTAAATAGCCTTAGGTTTATGTTTCTGTACACTAGTGGAAACCATGGCTTTAGTACTTAAGAATGTGAATTATTATTTTATTTCCTTCTACTTGGAGTTAGACTTGATTTTGTTAGTCTCACCAGTCTCTCTTTTTATCTGTAATTTTTAAGATTTCTCTTGGGCCGGTGAGATGGCGCAGCGGCGTAAGCGCCTGCCTGGCAAGCGCGAGGGCCCGAGTTCGACTCCCGGAACCCACATACGAAAAATGGGCCGGTTTTATCGCTCAGCGGCACGGGCTCCTGCTGGCGCGCGAGGTCTTAAGGTCCACCCCTGGTATCCACAAAAAAAAAAAAAAAAAAAAAAAGATTTTTATTGCTTAAAACATACTTTGTTCCCATTAACTTTCCTTTCAGTAGATCTGGGATAGTTCCTAATTATTTAAGTTTAAATTAATATCCCCAAGAATTATTTCCTTTTATTGTCAACCTTAATGAACCCTAATTGACTTAGGGTAATTTCTTGTAACGTAACCTTTCTTTTTGTAGCACAATGTTTAAATAGCAATGTTAAATCTTAACTCCTTCTCCTTAGTTTTTATAATCCTTCCCCCTCATTATTTACCCACACAACACTCTGCCCTTGGAGTTTCAGTGTAAAGAGCCTCAGATCCAGGGAGCTTCCCTGAATCATCCATCTGAATTAGATTCAGACTCACTCCTCTTATTTTCACACACAGTTGAGATTCTCACTTAACACTGGATTTTCTGAACATAAAACCAAGATCTCTACATGTATATCTATGTGAAAATAGGTGACATAGAGAGATAATGTATTAGTCAGCTTTCTCATTGCTGTGACACAATACTGACACCCACAATTTAAAGGAGGAGAGGCTAACGTAGCTCACACCTTCAGGGAATCCAGTATATGGTCATCTGGCTCCAAGGAACAAATATCATGGCAAAAGTGGTGTGGAGGAGCAAAGCCATTTAGTTTATGGCTTCCAGGAAGCAGAGCAGTGGAGCAATACTAAAGAGAAAGAAGCAAGGGGCCAGATATAGTCTCCAAATTCATGCTTCCATGAAACACCCAGACATATCCAGAAGTGTGCTCCACCAATCAGCTGGTCAGATGCCAAAGCCAATCCACCTGACACATAGTTAAGATGACCGTCATAGATAGGTAGACAGATAGATAGATAGATAGGAAATAGGTATATAATCTTTAATACATATTTCTGGATACCATGTTTGTTACAGAATAGATATTCAGTGAACACTGATATAAACATGAGAACAATGAAAAATCATCTATTCTTATTATTAAAACTGCAAGTGTCCTCTTGGGCAATCAGTGTTAGTAGGACAAGCTTGCTCTTATTCTCTACTAGCGCTATCTTTAAAATTCTGGAGCTGACTTTTCAGCATATTTGGCTAACCTTCATCAATTATCAGTTATGCAGTTACAGGTCACAAATGTAGCTTGCAGAGGGGGTGGGAGCATTGCTTAAACTCAAAGCAAAATGGAAGGAAAGCAACCGTCATTGCTTAAATTTGAGAAACTCCTCTTGCGATAATGACAATTAAAATAATAATAAGCACCACAGAATACCACCCACTTAGTCTATGATCAAACTTCTAACACCTTCAAGAATCTAGATAAAACAAAGCTGACATCAGATGAGTCGCCCCACAAACCGCACGCATTGCACTAAGAAGAGAAATATCTCCTTAGCCCCCTCCCAGTGTATGGTCCTTAGAACTACACCACTTCATTAATTCTTTATTTGTATGCATGGCTACTCTAGTGCCAGAAATATTTACTTTTATTTTCTGTAATAATGTTACATCAAATATACTAAAATGAAAAGGAGAGGGGCAGGGCTCTGTAGCTCAGTGGTAGAACTCTTGACTGGCAGGCTAGAGGCCTTGGGTTCAATTACTAGTCCTGCAAAAAAGAAAGATAATAATAACCAACTGAAAAATATTTGCAACATAAATGGCATGGAAATTTAATTAAGACAGATTTATAAAAGAATTACAAATGGCCAATAAGCAACTTCATTTGTATAAAAGGTAAATAATCAGAATCATATTTCCTATAATTTTATCAAACATTAAAAAACATATTCAGTGTGAGTAATATTAAGATATTCTCAATAATTGGAACATGTACATTGTTAAGAACATTCTGAAGGAAAATTTGGAAATCTTAACTCTCATAGTCTTAAAATGTCCATCCCCTCTTTTACTGGTCGCAGAGATATACAAGGACATTAATCAAAACAATTTTAAACAATAAATCTACAAAATGCAATAACTAAGAAAATAATTATTGGATAAATGATGGGAGGATACTGCCAGCAAATAGAAAAGTTCTTTAAAATGAAATCATTTTTCAACCTGTGTTTATTATTTAAGGGGAAAATAGTTTTGTCACATTTTTCATGAAGGAATGAATTTTCTAATTCATAATACATGCTCAATGTTAACCCCTGCTTATTAAAAAATAATAATGATTCCATATGATGATTTTCTAATTAGTACTTCATTCTATCCCAGAACATGACATCTACATCCCACCATCAGGGACCAAGTTCTTCCTAAGGAATCAAAGTGATCTGGGCTCAGTGACAGGTATAATTAAATCATCCACATCCTTTATCATTTAAAGGGAAAGCATAGTTATACCATGACCTGTTAATAACAAAATGATCAGAAGAGTTCTTGCCAGAATTTTCAGATAATTCAAGATTGGATAAAACATGGGAAAGGGTATTTATTAACCTGTATGTAAATCACAAGGCTATCCTATAATTTTTTCCTAAGATATTTATTGTGCTAATCTCCTTTATATCACAACTGCCCCCTGACAACTGATGAAAGGCTATTATTTAGTAACGTTCCTTGATAAAATACTAGTAATATTAAGATGAAAGAGCAATTAAACCACAACTCAAGTAAGATGGCTGTGTATCTTTAAAAATTTATATGAAGAACAAAATATTCTACATTTCTTTCCTGAATTATACCTTTGAAATACAGTAAAATAGCTGAATAACATCAAATCAAGAAATTTGACCTTCATCTCCTGTCTCACAAGATATAACCCATAATAGGCTTGGCTCTTGAAGATTCAGGCAGAAATGGACAACCTGAAACTCTAACAAGCTCTTGACCTGCACTGCCCCTTCCTGCATTTTCATGAGAGGGTGATGTAATTCATTATTTCCGCTGCTCTGTTCAGAGCTCTGGGCAGCATCTTTGCTATTCATTTATTCAATCTAGAGTAATCTGTGCTTAATAGAGTGCTGGAGCATGTCAGAATGAACAATTAAGTATGATTGTTGTCATTGACAACCAACAGTTACTGCTAAAAATGTCCCAGGCAAGAATGTGAGCACTGAGATGTTTACTTTAAATAAAGGAGAAGTTTAAATGAAGCAAGTTTTCCAAATAATGACAATTAAATTCTACCATTCAAATAGTACACTTCTCCTTCAGAATAATAGAAATATTAGCAGAGTTTATTTCTTTTGGCTTTCCTTACTCACTGGCACAGGAGATTAATTCTTTATCTGGCCAGGTTTTGACTGAGGGCGTGATCTGAAATTATTCAGCACTCTTGCTGAAGCAAGATGGAGTGGGATTGGGGAACGTCACCACTGCATTAGGAAAGAAGGGACATAACTTTGAAACAGACTGGAAGGACAAACGATGAACTGTAGGTAACCACAGTGAGAAACATACTTTGAATAGTGACAATTAAAATGAGATTTGGTCAGGAAAATACCTTACAAAAGTGTTCCCCTTTTCCTCCAATATCTAAAATAGGCATAATATTTATCAGTTCTCACAGCCAGAACCTATTTGTTTCTGAACAAACACATAGGGGGCAAAGGGGAAGGTACATGACCCAGCGACTAGTATATCATTTCACTTCAGTGAAATCATGCAAGCTGCTAAAAAAATGTGTCTGTACTTTTCTATCCCCTACCATGGAACTGCTAGTCAAATTTCTCAATATGCAGAGAGAAATATTTTAAGATGGAAATTTCTCAGGGTTGACATGCAAGCGGTATCCCAGAGGAATTCTTATGGGGTGGATATAAGCACACCTCTCACTGTATCCACAAAAAAAAAAAAAAAAAAAGAGGCTGCACAGGGCATCAGAGAGGCTGGTCAAGTATCACCAGTACTGCAGAGATGGCCACCCCGAGCAGCATGGTGGCCACAAACCTGAAGGCCCAAGTGTGACGGAGACAGCAGTTCAGAGGAAGGAAAGCGGAGATAAAGGATCTCCTTGCATCCCAAGGAGACGCTGTCTCAGACAGCATTTCTGTCACAGATCCATAAAAAGGTGGGATACAAGCCAAACCTGCTTGAGTCCTATAAGAAGTCATCCTTCAGCAGAATTTAGCTAAGCATCTATCATTTTATCTAATGTTCACAAAATTATAGGAGGAATAATTTTTGTAGGAATGTAATAATTTATTGGTAGGAATGTAAACTAGTACAATCATTATGGAAATCAATATGGAGACTGGAGATTCCTTAAAAAACTGACACTAGAAATTTAATTTGACTCAGCTCTGTAATATGAGTTAAAGACATCATATTACAGTTAAACATACATATCCATGTTTATAGCAGCATAATTCATAATAGCTAAATCTTGGAATTGGCCTATATGTCCATTAACAGATAAACAAATAAAGGAAATGCAGTATTTGCACACAATAGAGTATTACTCTGCCAGAAAGAAACATAAACCCAAGAAATTTGTAAGAAAATGGATGTACTTTGAGACCATAATATTAAGTGAAATAAATTAGACACACAAGCTTAAATGCCACACAGTTTCTTCTATATGAGAACTCAAAACATAAAGAGCAAAATATAAGATAGGTAACAGGAAGTAGGGAGGTAAATCCTCCTCAAATGGGAAAGAGAGCAAGAGATGGAGGGAGGGGTAGAAGGGGAAGGGAAAGAGGATGAAAACAGGCCTCAAGATGTGTGATGTTCATGTAGCAACTCCACACAAGGAATGTAATCATTATGTTTTGCAAACATGGACTAATAAAATAAAATCTAAAAATTAAAAAAGATATCATTAAACAGGTAGAACATTCCCACTTCTCTACTTTCTTCAAGGTTTCACCTTTCCATGCTGAAGGAAATGATGGAGGCATTTTTAATCTGTCTTCATAAAGCAAAGTAGTAGTATGCCCTATCATTTGGAGAAAAAGGCTGAATAACCTTCACCAGCACACACACAATCTCTTATTCATTTAACTTATATTTCTGACAGCTTTTTGAAGATCAGGCCAGTTATTAGACCTGCACAGAGTCATCCAGTAGCATGGGCCTCTTAGTTCTCATCCACGGGCTTCCTACTAGTTGGTTGCTGAGCAGCAGCCTCAGCTACCTCTGCGAGGAAACTCTACTCTGCTTGGAACACTGACATGCCACTACTTTGTATCTCACTTAAAAATATCTCTGATTTGTTCAGATATCAATTTTAAGCTTTTTTGACTGTAAAAATACATTTTGTTTTTAATTCTACCCTCAAAATGCTTTATGTATTGGAACTATGGGTAATATTTGCTGAAGAAATGAATAATTAATTGATGACATGTAAGTATAAGCAACTGTAAATTACACTAACACTGATAACCTTATATTTGGGATTCCTTACTTAAAAATAATTGAAACACAAGAAACACTCCCTCCCATAAATAGTCTTAATTAATAATTTACTAGTTTCCTTAAAATTTTTCCTTGATGCATTCAATAGAATACAGCTTGAGGGCCGGTGATATCGCTCAGCGGCATGGGTGCCTGTTGGCGCGCGAGGTCCTGTGGTCGACCCCCCGGTACCCACAGAAAAAGAAAAATACAGCTTGAGTGGCAAAGGAAGGTCTTTTAAGGAAGAGTAATAAATTAAATCAGTAACTTAATGGGCCAGAAAACTAAAAAAAAAAAAAAAAAATATATATATATATATATATATATATATATATATATATATATATATACAAAGGTAGAGATAAAATTGGGGTAGCCAGAGAACTCCACTTTGACATAAGCTTTACATTCATCTTGAAGAAAGCTTGAAATTTCAAAAATAGCATAAAATAATTTAAAAATGTTAGATTTGGGAAGTAGGAATAAGGTGTATAAAATGAACATGTTAGTTATACTTCTGTAAAAAATAAGCTTTTAGAGTTCTCAGAATGTACACATCCCTGTTAATTAGTAAATGGGAAGCATATTCCCAAACCAAAAGCAAAGGGTTACCTTCTGGATACCACAGCTCCACTCCGAGGTGGACTCGCTTGACAGCTGAAGGGACTTGCTCGCACTAGAAACTGTTTCAGTGAGAGGTTTTAAGTCTAAGTATTCAGTAAACATTTGCATTTTTGTCACAGAGAATCTATGTGTCTCTAACTACAAGGATAAACACCGTCTTTGTAAGGCAGAACAAAAGGTGAAAGACATCTTTTAGAAATTAGATGTGCATCAGACAAGATCCCAGCATAAAGACACAGTTTGCTCAGACAGGATTTCCCAAAGATACTTCTTAATGAGGGCAGTTTACCAAGGTATAGGAAGACTCGGGACCCACACAGAATATGTGGATATATATTAGCACTAGTGGGAAGCCTTTCACCATCCCAGGCCTGCTGGAACAAAGGAAGGAAATGTGTTACTGGATCTTGGGTTACAGTTATGAGTTGCGGCAGGGGTGGTCCTCATTGCCATGGTGCTGGGCTGCTGACATTACCAGATCTGAATTCAGTTAGAGATGAGATGGGAGGAAATGGTACCCTGATCTCTCTGTTGCCCACCCTCTATTCTCTGTGAGGCTTCCCATCTGCCTAGCATCTAACTGTGCTTCCTTTGGAAGCAAATCCAAAAGAAAGAGTCTGGCTGATACCCTCCTCTGTGATCAGTCACCTCAAGACACAGGTGAGAGGAACTTAGAGAATGGATTTGGAGAAAAAGGCCAAATAACCTTCACCAGAGTGAGGGGTGCTTTTCGCTAATTACAGTCATTCTTGGTACTCGACTGCTTTGAAACTTGTTGAATTTGGTTCTCAATGCATTTGACACAAAAGTTTTGTCCAGGTACTTGCAATTTGTTTGGTAGTCCATGGGCAAACTAGAACTTGCAGGTGTTGATTGCCTCCTGACTGGCTAGCCTTTCCAACCAAAGCAATTTTTTTGGTTGTCTTTGCATCTCCCAGAAGTGATTAACAATGATTCCTAAGGGAACCCTGTACATACACTTACAGGCAGTACTTACAATTATTATACACTTCCAGAATTTTCTGGACGAATGAAGTTTAGACATAAATTCAAGTTCAAAGTCTGCCCTGGCTTTGCTGACAGTAGCCACACCTAGGGTTGTAGGAAGTGATTAATGATAAGCCTTTGAGATCATCTCTTCCTCCCTGTACTTTAACCCATAACATTTTTTTATGTACCTTTTTATTTTAAGTAAAAGTGCTTTTTTTGGATAGATGTGATAATCATACAATAAACCTTGTTGTCTCCAGGACAGGGTGCATACAATCTCCAGGCTTTCTAATGGTCCTTTGCATACAAGGTGAACCCTATAATGAGAAAGTACAGTACAAATATTTGTATGGTTTGGTCTACAAACGTCATGAATTCAGACTTGAACATACTTTGAAAACTTAAGGACCAATCTGAGGTCGACTTGTTGAAGAACAAAGCTCAGCTTGGGCTTGAGGAAACTGGGATCTATTTTCAACATACCCATTAATGGCGCTTTTTGAAATTTTTTCAATTTCCAAATAATGTTTCAAAGGTAATTTCGGTTGAAGTTAGGAGTAGTCAAGCACAGCAGAGTGTTTCCTTTCACGTAGTTTTCTATTCATCTACAAATGCCTTTGGTCTGCAATTTGCCTTTGGAAAATGAATGCAATTTACTTTGATAAACTGAAAATTCTATCCTCATGCTGCTCTTTTGGGGGAAAGCATGAGGCTCCTACATGAATGGGCAAACAGAGCTGCAACTTGTCAAAAGTACTAACATTTGAAAAATTAGAATTATAGTAATTGGATACATCTATTTTTAAGGGCTCCTGTGAAAATAATCTCCTATCACTATTTAACTCAAAAGGTTTTAATGTCTCATTCTGGTTCTCCAGGGCCACTGTGCAGTGCCAAATATATATCCAGGGAAGAGGAATAGAGGACTCCTGGGGAAAAGCTGAAGAGAATAAACAACAGCCCGCACCTGGGGGTTGTGGAAAGTGACTCATGGTAAAGGATGTCACACAGCACCTAAGCAGTACTTTGACATCCCCAAAATAGCACAGAATAAGGTATGAGACCCTAGCAATGGTGTGAACATTTTTCCTTCCCATCTCTTTTTTATGTATATTTTCCTCAGAACTTTCTTTTAAAAACATACAGATTTTTAGTACATTTTACTACTTAATATTAAATCATTAAATACTAAAAATATTCTCACCTAAGCACCGGAGATATTTTTCCTGATTATTGTTATCTTTTCCTGTAAGAGGTACTGAAATAAGAAATAGCACCCTCAAAAAAAAAATTAAACTCTTGTTTATACATTGTATTTTAATAGGCACAATTTATGTTAAACCTGGGCCCCAGAATCTTCACAGGCAGGAGACTTCTAGTTAACAGGGATTGAAGGAAATCACTTCTCACCCTATGAAGCTTATTAAAATCTATAAAAGTACAACAAACTCTCCAGAAGAAAGGTCCATCTTTATCACAACAAGGATGGGCCCCCACTCTAAATTTCACATGTTAAGAATATTTGTCAAAAATATTTTGGACGAATGAGGTTAAAGTCTGAAAGTTAGTACGTGGGCAGGTCTTAGATCTCCATAAACATGGAATTTTGATGATCAAGTAGCCATGCAACAAGTCAAGGATGGGTAAGGGGTGCAAGTGAAAAATGGGACATGGCCATAGGCAACATTTTATGTTAAAACAAGGGGAAATGAAGGAGGAAACAGTCCATCTATTTTCCTCTCCCTCCCTTCTGGTTGAGAAACTGCTGGGAGTGAAGTGGGGAAGAAGAAGCGTAGAAAGGAGCAGAAATCACAAGATCCCGACAGAGAGCGCTTGTAGCTTAAAAAGGCGATACCGTCGCCAGCCAGGTCCATGCGTTGTCTCACCTAAAGAGCAATGTTCTGGGACGGAAGACAGCACTGCTCCCCACCCCACTCTACAGGCAGAACTACCTGCGGGCACTTACCTTTCTACAGTCTGCCTCTACCCAGGCATCTATGTTATCAAATGGTCACAGAGAATCTCTCCTTTCCTGAGACTGGGATTCCACTTTGTTTTTTGAGATATTTTTCTTGATTTTTTTTTTCTTGTCCTTTTATGTATTAGTTAAGTTTTTAAGTATCGATCAGTCATATTTATTTATTTATTTATTTTTATTTTAGAGAGAAAAAAACAATAAAAATAATGATACAGAATTTCAAAACAAGATAGTAGGAAATTAACCATGGTTAATGGACTGCATCTTGTTATCTTCGAAGTAGTTGCTCAGATTACGAGATATAGGCATGCAAAATTGATCAAAGAAAAAAAATATATATACAAGATAGCTAAAATAATTATACTACTAACTGCTTCGTGTTCATTGAAAAGAATGGTTTGTGCTTATATTGTTTGATCGTTTTAAAAATAAAATGTCAAATAGAAAACCAAAGCTATCCACTTTTTATAAAATATCTCATGAGTTAGTGATTTCAGAAGACAGAATTATTGACACCAGAAGGTATTTTTAATGAGAATTTGATAATGTTTGTATCTACTGAATTGTATCACGTGTGTGTATGTGTGTCTGTGTATCCGAGTGTAAACACAGGCACACACATGCACACGCACGCACACACACACAGGTATTACACACAGAAACAGAAACAGAGGTTTCTCTTCCCTTACGGTGTTTTCAGCCAGTGCTGCTGAAGAGGTAGCTTCTGTGATCACCCAGCCTGGATTCTTCCTGAGATCAAGAGTCTTCACGAGCAATCACAGAGCTTTCTTAGTTTTTGCTCTTTCTGTGCGAAGGAAGCCCACATCAAAGTAGTTCCAGTCTGTTAGGTTAGTCACGTATTCCCTCAGTAGTACCTTAACCATCCCATCTCAAGAGTAGGAGACTTCACCATCATCACTTAATATCGCTTCAAACCCAATAGCGAGGAAGAGTATCACCATTCCCCCACATCACTTTGCATCATAAATGCCTTCATCTCTTCGTTTACAGAACTGGACAATATTTGAATCTAAAGGAAGAGAATGGTAGAATGGATCGTTATTGAGCACTTCTTATGTGGCTTGTCATTTTTAAGCACTGTACATTCTCCTTTCACTTACTACTAAGAGTCCCTTAGAGATATGTATCATTATCCTCATTTTATGGATGAGAAAATCGAAGTTTAAATAGTTAAATAATGTGTGCATGGAATCCTCATTACGCAGAGTGAGGCTGAGATGCTAGCTATGACCTTGAGCTCTTACTCTGCTGCCCCAACGGGGAACATCTAGTCTAACCCTTTAGCTTGCACGTCTTAGAGTAGACACAGCTCTTCCACAAGTGTCCATTGTCAGTTAGGCCTGACACAGAAGCAGTCTCCCAAGTCGTGTCTCAGTGACTTTTCACCTGCCAGCTTGCCTATTCCCACAGCAGGCACAAGTAGGGACAGCCCCAAAATGTCCTGCATCAGAGAACAAGCACTTCAATGGACCCAGGAGATTCCCCTGGTGCTGGTGTCTCACCCACCCTGCCTCAGACTCCTGCTCTGTCTTTTCAGTCTGTGGGTCACCCTTGTCCCTCCTGATCTACACTGTTCCCCATACGGAGGCCATGCACAACTACACGGTTTGTTTTGAGGATCTTACTGGTGCCACCCAACAATTGGAAACCAGTGAAAAGTAGCACTTCCTCATAACCTAGCTTACAGAAAATTATGAAATCAAGTTCCAATCCAAATTCTGACCCATATGCAAGCACTTGCTAGCAAACATGTAGCCTCAATGAAATTCCAGTGTTCAGTTTTGAGGATCTGAAAACACCTTGCCTGGAAAGTTCTCTAGAAAACAATGCTGCAGCATTCTCATTGTGTATTTCAGTGAATCATGTGTTGGAATACAGTAACCAACTATCTTTTAAAACAGCATCAAGACAAAAAAATCATTCACATATCAACTATTCCATATCATCTCTGAGAGCATATGGTAAAGTAGATACCAGATTTATTTTAATACCTCTCCTTTAAAAATAGGGAGTGCTTTTGAAATATTTTACCTAATCCACATGTTTGAATATCAAAAATTCTCCAGTGGATGCACATTTCTAACACCCACTATCCTAGTCAACAACTTTTCTGTTATCTTTCCACCTTTCTAAAATTTAGCATGATCTCTCTTACTTTTTTGGTGAGCAGGGAAGTAGAAATACAAGGGGTCTTTCATATTCACAAGTTCCAGATCTATGGATTCCACAAACTATGCATCAAAAATTATTTCTTTTTAAATTCCAGAAAGTTTCAGAACATAAGACTTGAGCTTGCTGCATGCTAAACACCACGCTGAATGCAGGAAAATGAAGCAGTGGGGAGACCGCTGTGTTGCAGCCTCCCTTGGTGACTTACAGCTTCAGTCTTCCCAGTGCTCCTGGTGTGAGCACTGTTCACCACGGATCTCATTTGTTCCCTACACAGTTAGGTTGTGGCTGTAGTGACAATGCACAGGCTTTTCTTTGGCTTGTCATTGTTCCCTAAACAATTTTCCTGGCACCATTTTCTTAGCACTTACATTGTATTAGGTATTATAAGTAATCTAGTGATGATTTAAAGCATGCAAGAGGACAGGTCTAGGTTATATGCAAATACTACACCACTTTACATAAGGGCCTTGGTCCTCTAGAGATTCTGTTATCACTGGGCAGTGGGGAGGGAGGGTGACCTTAAGCCAATCCCTCAGGGTACTTGGAGACAGCTGTGCTTGTAGTAGCCACCTCTGGATGGTGGGGTTTGGGTTTTTCTGTTTTGTTTTGTTTCCTTTAAAGCTAGCAGATCTCTCTCGCTTAAAACTCGGACAAACTAATATGTGCACCCTCATGGGGCCTGAGTTGAAGTAATTTAAAGTAAATTAGTACTTACACACTGACTCACTACTTTCCTTCACTTACAGTCAATATCGCTTATTTAACTGCTTTCTGTCTACCTTGTTTCTAAGATAGTCCTTCACCATGACCTTCAATAAAAGTGTGTTCTCTACACCCTGCCTGCTCCTCCCTGCCCCTGGCCGAGACCCTGTGGGCTAGGACCATGGTTCTGGAGGCTTTCTGGATCTGCTTGGTCTTACATTCTCCCAGGCTCTGTTGTTCCCTCCTCCGTGGGGCTCACACTCTGCATCCCAGGGGTCCATATTCTTCTGTGTGAATGGCGAAAAGGACTTCAGTCAGATCTCTTAACACTTCAGTGTCTCTCTTGCCAGATGAAAACCTACTGGGAGGGAGACTTAGAGAAAAACTTAGTTTATCTCTCCTTGGAATGTGAGCTTCTGCTTTATAGTCTGACTTTATAATGAGTCCCAAATCTGGCACACCACTTCCTTTGCACCCTTTTGTAGTGGTGGAACTGGGAGCACTAGAAGTTATGACCAAGTTATTGACTATGACGATACCACAGACTTCTCAAGGTACAGGGTGATGATAGTAGGTGGCTATGAGACTGGGTGAACACCTGCTCTAAATAGAAACTATTCGGTATTCACAAATGTTTACATATCAGCAAATAAAAAATCACTCATCAAGATTAGCCAGCTCCTAATATTGAGCTGAAAGATTGGCCAATTAAGTGAATGGGCAAGCAGGGATGGTTTGGAAAAGACCACATTTGGAAGGAGCAGTCTTACTACTGTAAAGTGGCTCATCCTCCACCCAGGAAGCCTAGTTTGCAAGACCTTCATATTTTCAAAAGATGCATATCATGTTAATTTTTGATATAAATTGTCATTATTCTACAAATGCTTTTAATGATTTTAACTTAAAAATAATTTTATGCAAACAAAATATTGCTGTTTGCCCTCATCCCTTAGCATGACCAGAGTGTTGGAAGTTTTAGTGAGTCTTATTTGAGTGTCAAGTGTTGAGACATCTTAGATACAAGGGCAAATCTTTGAACTTCTCTATTTAGATAATAAAATATTTCACATGTCATACAATGAAAACAATTTTGTATAAAATCCTTCAGCAACTACTAAGAAGATATTTTATGGAAGTCAAAATAGAAAGCATTTTGCTTACGATATCTAATTGCACCATCTGTCAGAGTCACTTCCCCATCAATGGGACACAAGACTTGACACCCACAGTTTGAAGGCAGAGAGGTTTCTTTGGCTCATGCTTTCAGTCTGTAGTTGGCCAACTCCAAGGCAGGAAGGGCATGGTGAAAGGGTCTAGTGGAGGAAAGCTGTTCATGTTATAGCATCCAGGAAGCAGAGATGGAAAAGAAGAACCAGATATGCCCTTCCAGGCCATGCCGCAATGACCCACCCACCTCCAATCAGCCTCTACCTCCTAACAGCAAGTGCTTACACATGCATAGGCTTTTGGGGGACAATTTAGATCCAAAACCTGACATGCCATCTCTGGCCCCCAAAACACTCATTTCAATCTCTTTAAGCAAAATATATTTTGTTCATCTCTAAGAGTTGCCAAAGTTTTGACAGTTCCAGCATTTCTAAAAAGTCAAAGTCCAAAGTCTCCCCTGAGACTCAGGGCAAACCCTTAGCTGTGAGCCCCTGTTAAAATAAAAAATAAAATTACATACTTCAACATATGATAAAGTATGGCATAGGGAAAACTTTCCCATTTTAAAGGGGAGACTTGGGAGATAGAAAGGAATGGTACCCAAGCAAGACTGAAACACAGCAGGGCACACATAAATATTATAGATCTATGTCCAGTACCTGGAGTGTCCCAAATACTGAACCAGATCTAGGATGAAAGTTGGGGATGCCATTTATATTTTGTTCTTTTGATTGGAGCCTTTCATTTTCACACTTGGAACTAGAATAAATGGTATTTGGCTTATTTGCTTACTTTAATGTGAGTCTATCAAAATGTCAAAGTGTTTCCCAGTGATTTTGAGCATTCCTAAGTTTCAGTGACTTGAAAAAAAATTCAAGGAATTTTGCCTTAGAGTTGATGTTATGACCAGCATTCTTGCTCCAGGGCAAAAGACAACAATGAAAAGTGAGGAAAAAGTCAATTCTGAAACCATAGTACTGAGTTATCTGTGGTTTACTTTCAGGCATCCTTGGAAAACATGTTTTAAGGAGGCCACACCTTTCCTAAACATCTAAATTGTTGCTGTGGGCTGGACACAGGAGGTTTCCTGGGATCTGGTCATGACTTTCTCTTACCTTGTGGTGAAGTAGGGAGAAGATTACATAACAAAGTTTCTGATGTTTTTGAAGAGAATTGACCATGTTGTTTGAATCCATAAACAGAAAATTTGATCAGAGCAGAATTTGGATCAGAGGAACTGGGCTCTAGCTCAAATTCTTTTCACTAGTATGCAGTTTTCTCTGTTAAACAGCAATGGATTAGATAACTGTAATAACTACACTGGTTGAAACAATATGTACACTTTGTCTGTCAATTTACATGGATGACAACATTAATCTTTTTTTAAATTTTATTAGTACATTATTACATTCATTGTGGAGAATTGGTGCACATATATAACAGATCTCAATTATTTTTTTCCATTTCCCCTCCACTCACTTTTTGCCAGCATCCAACTCATTTCTTATAAATCTTTAAAAAGTTAACATACATACAGATTAACAACCAGATTAATAGTTCAAAAACACAAAACACACTAGACAATCAACCTACACTTTTAGATACATTGTCTATGCTAGAATTACAACATTTTTCTCTCTTTTTTTCTATTATCTATTGTTATACTGCATTTCATTTATATATTAAGTTTCTCATGTAAGGAAAACTATGCAATATTTTAGCTTATGAGTTTTATTTACTTTGCTTAGCATTAAGATCTTAAGGTAAATCCATTTTTCCTACAAATGAATCAAGCTTATCCTTCTTTATGACAAAGGAGTACTCCATTGCATATAAAGATCACATTTTTTATCCAGTCATCTGTTGATAGACATATAGACAGTTTCTAAGATTTAGCTATGATGAATTGTGCTGCTAAAAACATGGGTAAGCATGAATCACTGTAATATGATGTCTTTAGATCTTTTGGGAAGATACCTGGAGGGGGAATAGCTAAGTCAAATGGAATTTCTGTTTTTAGTTTTCTGAGTAATCTCCATACTGACTTCCATAGTTGTTGTACCAGATTACACTATTAATCTTAATTTTATTTTATTTATTTATTTTTGAGTGTGTGGGGGTACTGGGGGTCGACCTCAGGACCTCGTGCGCCAGCAGGCACCCGTGCCACTGAGCAATATCACCGACCCAATTAATCTTAATTTTCATCACGAAAGTTTACTTACTGTGGTTTACTTACTGGTCTAGACTTACATAAATCTTAAACTGCAAACCTATAGATGTTTTTCCCCAAATATTCAAATGCTCATTAATATATGTTCCAACTTTTCATACTATTCTACTTCTTCCATCATCTACTCAGAGTTAATTTCATTTCCACTGAAATTATTTTTCCTTGAGCTCCATTATGATATTATACAAAGAATGAGCAATGAGAATGCACAGTACATATCCACTGTGGGTAAAACATACTTGACAAAACTATGTTAAAACTAGATTATAAATCCAATTCCAGGAACTATATGCATATTTTTCTTACATCTAAACCTGTTTCTATTTAGCTGTAGGGTAAGAACATGGTAGGAGCTTCTACAATGCTCTTATTCAGTTTTGATTATCTGATGCAACCCGAGTGATATCCTGAACACTGCAGCACAGACACGCAGGCACTTCTTCACTTCTCCACTGTGTTTCTCCCTCTTTACTATTTCCTGTTCCCAGAATCACTTTGCTTCTTTCCCAGTCTTGCTGTATCTCGTGGAAGCCTGTAACTACAGGACACAGCACTGCTATGTGAAAGAACAGGGACTCACGCCAGGCCTGCTTGACAAGGGTGCATTTCTGGAGCTCTCAGCAGACACTAAAATACCTGTAATAAAGTGTTCCCGACAGATGTAAATCTTCTAAAGAATCAATGGACAAGCGTAGGTATTAATAACACTGAAACTGAAGGAAAATCTCAATAAACCTTCTAGCTTTGCTTGCTTTTATTTACTTGCTTTTATCACCAATTTTAGAGGTCACATAGCTAAGCAGGGTACTCCCTTTAGCTTTGCTGTAGATAACACCGCTGTGTGTGAGTCACAGTGATGATGTTGCCTATGTTGCTTTTCAGGAACTTGGAGGATGCTTTTGTCCAACTCAAACCAGTTTCAACCACCAACCCTTCACTTAGCCTATGCCAAAATCTGATGGGTGACCTTTGACATCAAAAGGCTACGAGTCTGCTCTCATAGCAGGGTAACATCATTTCTGAACACGCACCCTATGAAGAGCTCAGAAGTTTAACTACACATGTGCAGGCCACTGGTAACTCATTTTTCCCTGCTTCCAATCATCTTTCTCTATTCTTCACCCTCAGACCACATTTTTCCTAAGCCCATCAATACCCTATCCTCACAGAGGTGAACCTAAGCCTTGTCCCCCACTTTATCATATTTGGCTGTGTATAGAATAAACCCTTTTGCAAAACTTGTGCATAACATACTGTGTGGTGAGCAAAATGGGTATGCTTGGTAACAACACCATGTGATAAAAAGGGCATGGCTTTAGCTTCTCCTGTAGTTCATGTATTCTGTAGAAGTCACAATAATCTTAAAATGTGCATCCATTTAAAGGAATTAAGCAAGCACACACATAGTCATTTAAGGAATAATGAGACTTAAACAGTAATGCTCTTTTTTTTTTTTTTGGATACTTTCAACAGCCATTATTCATGCCTATTTATGTTACTAAGAGGCATTTGGAATATCTGCTTTATTCTTAATGTATTTTTTCATTAGAAAATGACAGCACAGAGGGACACAGAGACAGCAAGAGCATCTACGATTTGTGGATCTATAAAGTAGATGAAAAGATGCAGATGAATAACTGAAATGAGCCCCTGTCTCAAGTTCACAAACTACACACATGCATACACACACACACATATACACACACATGCACACACACGCTCACACCTTATACCTTCTTTCCTGACCACACTGAATCTGGAAATTTCCAAAGTCTATCTGTACTTTCCCCATAAGTATTTTCTCCAATGCATGAGTGGTTTTTGCTCCTTACTCCCCATTCCCAGTCTGTTCCTTCAAGTGTCTGCTAATCTCTCAGGGGTCCATTTAAAATTATCTGCTCTGGGTTGGGTCTCCTCACTCCTAAGCCAGATAAAGTTCATCTTTTCCAGGGACTTTTAGGCATAATCTAACTCATGGACCAGTCACTATACTTTGTGTGTTTACTTGCTAGATTTTTCCCTTGTACTAGAAGTACAAGGGCAGTACTGTGTACTTGAGGGCAGTGACTATGATCATTTTATTCTTTTGTCTGTTGGTTTTGTTTCTATTTACATTGGGACCTAGTTATCTCTCTCTGGCACATGCAGTAGACTCAAAATAATGCATGTTGAATGAATAAAGAAAGGAATCATTGGGCCAGTGAGATAGCTCAGTGGCATAAGTGCCTGCCTGGCAAGCACAAGGTCCTGAGTTCGACTCCTAGTACCCACAAACGAAAAAAGGGCCGGTGATATCGCTCAGCAGCACGGGTGCCTGCTGGCGCACAAGGTCCTGAGTTCGACCCCTGGTACCAAAAAAAAGGAAAGGAATCGTTAAAGAACTCATAGCCTAATGCCGTAGAAACGAAAGCAAAGCATGGCAAGCTCTCCAGGCACCTATGAGGGGACAGCTCTCTTGCATCATAGTTTCAGGGAGCATCACCATTCCTCAAGTCCTCATGTGTATTTCACCCAGCTGAGGTTGTCAGCCCCAGTCCTCAGGAACAGTCTCGACACTGATTTCTTCCTAATAGGAAATTCACCATAAAAGAAAAATAGTAGGAGGAGAGAGTCACCTGAGAGAGGGACGCATGGTTGGAGCAGAGCAGGGAGAGATCAGACAGGGGCTGTATGTGCAGCCTGGGAGAACACATATGACAGCAAGTGTTAGTACAAAGTGGGGAAGAAAAACGCAGTACACTGGAGAGAGTAGCAGAGCACAGAGGAGTGGGGCCAAAAGGCATCCGGACAGAAGAGAAGCTACTAGCCTATGTCCTCAGAAGAAAGATAAGGAACGGCTTTACCACACTTGGAGATTTCATCCCTGATTAATTTAACCTAAAATGTTTTCCAAAAGGCTACCTAGTGTTTTTTTTCCCTACACAAGTCAGCTAAATTACTCTTATTTCTCCATGGCTGGGACCAATAAGAGCCAAGAATATAAGATAAATGTTAAGGGCCCTAGAATAAGGTTTGGTGCAAGAACCTTGGCACTTGCTCCTTTCCAAAGTTTTGTAGAAGGAAACTATATATGCAAAGACATTATTTATGCATGGACCCCAGCATAATAGCCAAATGCATGAGGGGGAAACCCATTTTATCTTAATGTCTGCGCAAGGCTGTGATCACCCCAAGGCAGAATTCTTCAAAACGGTGCTGGAAGCTTACTTAAGTTTAGGAATCTGTGTGAGGCTTTCTACTTTCCACTCCCTCGATTCAGGAAGAGAGAGGTGTATAGAACTAGTGCAGGAATAAATGGCCCACGGACAGGCTGCCTCATCCTCTGGTCCAGGAACGCCGGGAAGCTAGAGCAGGAAGTGGACACTTGGCACATTCTCCACAGATGTTCAAGAGATTTGCTTTTCTTGTGGAGTGGAAGAGTACAAAAGTAAGAGGAGGAGATATAAAGGCAGGAAGTGAATTGAAAGGTGGGGCTTGGCCATGGCTTCTACATGCAGGCTACATTTGCACACTGGTAGCCCCATAGGTGAGGATCTACCACTTCTGATAAGGTGTTCTGGCTTCCTTGGGACAGATGGCCAAGGGAGGAGGAAACAGTTTCTTCATGTTTCTTCCCCTAAAGACAAGACAGAGAAATGGGATGAGGAGAAAAGCTGCTCCTTTGCCAAAACTTCAAAGTGTACCTTAGGCAAATATGTAAGTTTCCTAGGACTTATTTTCTTGAACTGTAAAATAGGAAAAAAAATTTCTTTTCACAGTTGTTGACAAGATTAAATTAGGTCATTTACTGAGCAACTATAATAAGAGGTCAAATGTTCATTTTGCGGCAATGTAGAGCTTGATCTCAAGTCAGTGCTGCAGACCACCATTTATTCTTCTGTCCCCCTGCCAAGCGACAATATTTAGGGGACGTTCTTCTGAATCTGGCCTCTTACTTCCTTGACACCCACAGTACTTATTTCCTGAGTCTCGTATCTACACTTTTTGTCATTGTGTTGTCTGTGCCCTAGAAACCATGCTGGCCCTGTCCTCAGCAGGGCACAGTTCAGGAAAGCGAGCACACAGAGAAATTAGAACAGATGTTCCTCAACTAGGACAGTGTACATCATCTGCAGATAGCCATTATCAGTTGAAAATACCTGACATCAAAAATGCATGGAATACACTTAACTTCTGAATGCCTGAACTCGGCAATGCTCCATACCATGTGTAGAGTGTCAGTTATTTCCCCAGTGACTGTGGAGTGGACTGGGGCGTGTGGCTGATGCTGTTGGCCAACATCACGAAAGAGAAGCAGTCCAAATATACTAGCCTGGGAAAATATCCAAATTTAAAATTACAAGTGTGATTTCTAGTGAGTGATTACCTTTTCACACCATTCATTACGATGTGGAAAAATTCTAAATTGTGGACTATCTGTATAGAAACAAAATTAACTTTCAAGTTTTATTACCACTTCTCATTTATAGCAATAACTTTGGGGGAAAAGACAACTTGGAATTCTTACCTGTTCAGTCCATGGCACAAACTTGCAGGGCTGGAGAAAACACCCTGTGAATAAAAATGGACATGGAGAAACCACAGCAAAGAAGCCGAGATCAGTGCAGTACACAGCAGCCCACATTTGCTGAAATAAGAAAAGCCAAAAAAAAAAAAAAAAAAAAGATGATTTTGATAAGATTATACTCTTCAAAATAAAGGTGGTAAAGTCCCTCTGTGTTCTATACTGGCTGATTAGATCTAGGACACTGCGCCCTGTCCTAACAAGGCACGCGTGCTTAGGAAAACCCACTCCAGTGTCAGGGCCAGGAAGCTGCACTACGTGAGGACGCAGGCCACTTGGTCTCAGGGCTTGGGAAGCTGTCTTAAAGCGTGAAGTGCTGTGTAGATGAGAAGCCATATTGTTTCCCTGTTGCTCCAAGGAAGAGGGCTGTAATCAATGTCGAGATTCATAGGGAAAATAAGTGCATTTCATCTACTAGAAAAAAATGTTAGCTGTATGACAGTCCTACAACAGAATGGATTAACTTATGAAGGCATGGCTATCACAACACAAAAAAGTGAAAACACAGCTACACTGGGGACACATTCCTATGTATCTTAGCCGCTGAAGCTAAGTGTTCCCTAAGGCATAGGAAAACATCTGGAAATGGCTCTAGCACTGGTAAGGGGGGAGTTTAAATGGAAAGAACAGGTACACACCAAAGACAAACCCCTATCAGGCCCTATATTAAAAAACATCAGAAATAAAGAAGGAAAAATGCAGGAAAAGGAAAAGTTAATTTGCTATCTTCCTTTAGCTCTCAAATATACTGAGAATCTGTCATGTATAAAGCACATATTTAGTTAAGACAGTGTAGAAGATACATTAAATAAATTAGCCAGGATCCAGTTTTAGCAAGATGTACAACTCAGCACAAAGAAAAGAATGATAATAAACAATGACATTATCATGAATAAAGTAACATAAATGTGGTACATATAAAGTCTTCTGAGAATTAGACTTCAAATAAAATTGAAGAAATCACCACTTGCTGGAATAAAAAAATAAGAAAAACTTTCAGAGTTTTGAAATCAATTACTTCTTACTTGCAAGAAGACAAATGTAAGTCAAAGTTGTTTGAATCAGAGAAATAAGAAAGAAAAATTTTAGAAAAAGTGTTTTGTTGTTTCATTTCTCACATTATAAACAGCACCGAACTTCACTTTTGGGTTGGAAACTCAAGAATACTTTTTTGAAATTATTCCAAATGTTTCCCCATTAATGATCAGTTTTATTTAACCTAAGTAAGACAAGTTTATTGAACACATGTTAGAAAGAATAAAATAACCAAAAACATTTTTAAAAACCATAATATCAAGCAGCCCAGCGTGGTGCATGCTGCGGGTGGGACCAAGGAGCCCAGTGTGGCGCACATCACAGGCAGCACAAAACAGCACAGAAAAGCCCAAAGCAGCAGTGAGAACACAAGCCGGCGGTTGGTGAGTGAGGGAAACCGGCGCTGTGCTCCGACACAGACACATAGAACAGAAGTGGGCGGGTGGGGCTGCCATTTTATTTCAAAGGACTTGGGCGAACTCCAGCAGCAGAAAACTCCCAGGTCAGTTCACTGCCAATGTCCCAGAGTGGAATGAGGGACGAGCCAGCCAGCCACAGTAGACTGCCAGCAGGCGGGAAGCAGACTAGGGAGATTCTGCTGAGAGGTAGGAGCTGGGACCACCCAGACTGTGCTCCAGTGGCCACCAAAAGCATTCTTAGCCCTAAATACAAAGGACTTGAAGTGTCCCTTAGGTCTGAGACCAGCAGAGCAGCCTCAGCCCAGAGCCATAAGCAGGCAAGCATTCTTGGCCTGCATCAAGACAATGGCGAATCTCCCACCCAAAGACCACAGTGTGAGAGGAGTCAGTGGTGGGGAACGGAGGAAATGCTGCGAGGCCCAGAAGGAGCCAACTTTACACAGGGCTGGGAGCAACCCCAGGCTTTCCATACCGAGGGTTTCATAGCAACTGGGAGAGTGGCCTTGAGAAAATCACAGTAAAAAGAAGTGGACATCCAGAATGTTGTCAGCTTGACCAGTCCCAGTCTACACATCCAGAGGCCAAGATCAGCCGCATACCCAACACATATCCTACTGCAAATTTGATGGGATTACACAGCACATTTCTGGGTTCTGACTTGTACACTTGCACAGAAGTGCAGACACAAGAGGAATTTTCTTATTTTTCTTTTTCTTTGTTTGATTGGCTTCCCTTGTTCTGTCTGGCTGGGGTTTGTTGGCTTTTTCTTTCTTTTTTTTTTTTCCTCTGTTTCTTTTTTCACTATTTAGGTTTCTTACCTTTCTTTTTGTTTCTTCTATTCAACTTCTTTATTTCTCAACTGTATCTCTTGATTTTATATTTTCTTGTGAGTGAACATTGTTTCTTCTCTTTCTAGTTCACATCAATATTCTTTTTCCTTCTCTTACATTTTTCTCTCCTGTGTTCTCCAGTTTCCCAAAATTTGGGAGATTATCGTTTGCCCTCTAGCCTTGCTTCTGCTGTATCTGTTCTCATTCATCTCTCTATCTTGTCCCCTGTTCCTCTTAAATCTTCGCTACAGGGTAAAATCATTCTATTAAGGGGAAAATCATTGCATGCAAGTTCCTGGTATATGTTGGATTTTGTTATATAACTATAGAAATTTCTCCTATGCTTAAAGATATCAAGTTAATAGTTACCACAGTTTTTCAGTAGCTAGGCTGTGCTTGAGACTATTGTTATTGCTAGCACCTACTATTTTAGCCAGGATGTTATACATGTTATAATAAGTTATTCTTCCTTCCTTGTATGACAAAAACCAATAGCATTCCTGTACACAAACAGCAAACTCACTGAGAGAGAAATTAGGGAAACAACACCTTGCAGAATAACATCCCCCAAAATTAAATACATAGTAATCAATCTAACAAAGGAAGTAAAATATCTACATTTAAAATTATAGTGCTCTGAAAAAGGAGATTGAACACGATATCAGAACTTGGAAAAATATCCCTTGCTCTAGGGTAGGAAGAACCAACATAATGAAAATGGCCATACTCCCAAAATTGTTATGTAGATTTAATGCAATCTCAATCAAAATACCATTAGCATACCTCACAGAACTGGAGAAAACATCCTTAAAATTCATTTGTAACCAGAAGAGAACTAGAGTAGTAAAAACAATTCTGGGCAACAAAGGCAAGGATGAGGGCATAGCAATTCCTGACTTGAAAATATACTACAAAGCTACTGTGATAAAAACAGCATGACACTGGCCAAAAAAAAAAGAACCGAGGATTAGTGGAATAGACTAGAAGATGCAGAAAACAACTCCAAACACTCAGCCACCTTATCTTTGACAAAGAGGCCAAAAATATTAACTAGACGAAAGATAATCTCTTTAATAATTGATGTTGGGAAAATTGGCCTTTCACATGCCAAAGATTAAGTATAGTCTCATATCTACCACCGTGCACTACACTAAAATCAAAATAGATCAAAGATGTAAATATTAAGACAGAAACACTAAATCTGCTGGAAGAGAGAATAGGCAGAACTGTTGAAGTCATAGGTGTAGGCAGAGACTTAATGAACAAAACCCTGATCGCATGGGAAATAATACAAAGAATCAATAACTGGGATCTCATCCTATTACAAAGTTTATGTACAGCAAAAGAAATCTCCAACAGAGTGCAAAAGCATCCCCCAGAGTGGGAAAATGTTTGAGCCAGTTGTCCCTCAGACAAAGGTCTTATATCTAGAACATATGAAGAATTGAAAAAAATTAGACCCCCAAATTTAAAGACCCAATCCAAAAATGGGCATCTGATGTGAATACACACTTCTCAGAGGAAGAAATACAAATGACAAATAAATATATGAATAATGTTCAGCACCACTGGTCATTCGAGAGATGCAAATTAAAACAACGCTGATATTCCATTTCACTCCAGAAAGAATGGCTATCATCAAGAAATCAACCAATAACAACTGCTGGAGGGGCTGTGGGGAAAAGGAGCACATCTCCACTGTTGTTGGGAGTACAGACTGGTGCAACCACTGTGGAAATTAGTGTATAGTTCCCTCAGAAAACCAGGATTAGAGGTGCCGTTCAGCCCAGCCATTCCTCTTCTGGATATCTTCCCTGAAGAATTAAAAACATCTTACCTCTGGAATATATGTGCACCCATGTTTATAACCACATAGTTTTTAGTAGCTAAATCTTGGAAATAACCCAAATGCCCATCGAACAAGAAATGGATAAAAAAGATGTGGGTTTTTTTTTTTTTTTTGTATACAATGGAGTACTACTCAGCCATAAAGAAGGATAAACTTTAGACATTTCTAGTTAAATGAATGTATCTTGAGGCCATACTCTTAGTGAAATAAATTGGACATGTGTAAATATCACATTGTCTTCCTGGTGTGAGAAAATGAAAGAGTAAATAAAGACCAAAATGTACACTAGATATTGTGAAACAGGAAGAAATTGTCCAGAAGGAAAGAGGAACTAAGGAGGGGGAAGGAGGAAAGGAAGGAAGGGAAAAGGAAAAACACTGTAGAAAAGGATAAAATGGAAACAAAGTTTAGTAAATAGGAAAAGAGAGGTTAGAGGGGGGAAAGGTATTGCAGAAAAAAGGAATCAAAATATATCATATACAGGTTTAAATTCTCTATAAGTACAATCATTATGTATATCTAATTGCACCAATGAACTTAATAAAGAAAAAAACTATAATATCATTAAGTTTGTATTGAAGATACAAACTTGTTCGATACCTACAAATGTGAAGATCTATACAGTGGTACCTTATTTCATGAATTGAATTTGTTCTATGATTTTGGAAAAGATGACCGTGGTTCTGTTTGACAACTGATGCCGTATTTGCAAACAAAAACAAAATTTTGTCAAACACTTTTCTTTGTGAACCAAATTGTTTGCAAACAAAACCATTTGTGAGCCAAGGTACCACTGTATGTTTAACAAATGTACACAACACAACTAACAATGAATGATAAGCAACAAATGGTATACATTTTGTGAACAGAATTCACATAAATAGAAAATACACATTTTCAAAATAAAATTTTTTACAATATTAGTGATTCATTTCTTTGTTGGATGCACTCTAATACATTTTATGTGGTAAAATATATATATCAAAATTTACCACTTCAAACATTTTTAAGTATAGAACTCAACGGTGTCAAGTAATTCACACTGTTATGAAATTATAATACATTATAAACTTTAATTTTTGGAAATTTAACTTTTTTCCAATTTAGTACACAGAATGTCACAACAAACACCCTAGTAGAGATACATATTTAAAATTACTTTGTTATAAATTTTCCTTCATTTATGATACTCTTGGAAAAAGTATTTCTATTATATTTTCCTTATATATCTGAAAGGAAAGAACACTGTATTTTCATACTGTATTAATTTACATTTGTTTGTCTTCAAATAATGCTGGATGATTGTTGTTATGGTTTATACCTAAAATGTTACCCAAAAGCCTCATGTTTTAAACACAGCCTGATGAGACGACATAGGACACTGGGGGCATGACCCATAGTATTTTAGTTCATGGTTCCTCCCTTTTCTCACTGTCTGCTCTTACAGGTCGAGAACTTTTTCAACAGGGTGACTGCCCAGAGGCTAAAGGGAAAAAGATGCAGATGCGAGCAGCTGAAAGTTGGCAGACCACACAGGATGGAAGAACTGTGGGAGACCCACTGTAGTGTGTGCTATAACCCGCAGTGATCTTCCTACCACAGTGAAAAATCATTGTTAAAGTGTTTCAAATTTTCTTTCAAATATTTGTACTACAAATACCATGCATATAATTTTGTTGTCAGGGCACTATTTTCCACTCATATTGTCAGGAGTCACCATATTGTTAAAATTATTTCCAACATTTTAATGGCTACATAGTTTTCTGAATTGCTTTACTAGAGTTCATTTAACCCACTGTTTGTCCAATAGCACATCACAGCAAATGGTGTGATGGAAACCCTAGATAAATGTGCTGTCAAAGATTGGTCAATTTTTATTATAAGTATGTGTATTTTTATGACAGCTAAGAATCATACTCTTACAGCAGCATCTGCCATTCAGAGCAAGGAACCGAATATAAGAAATCGGAAAAACTTGACATCAATTGAGTACTAAAGAACATATATTTATTAAAGTACTTGAAGTTTTTGTCCAAAAACTACAAAAGAAACACACAGCAAGGGCTAAACTGTTCTCTTCAAGGAGGAATTTTAACTCAGTGGTAACTAAAAACTGATAATATAAAAAGCATTAGAAATATGGTATTAGCCATATTGTTCATAATTCTAGTGCTCTGAACTGCAGAGAAACACAAATTTTGAGCCCAATTAAACATCTCCTTATTGATGGGCATGTTTTCTTGTACTTTTGCCTCAACTGTAGAGTTGAATTAAGTGTAAAAATCAGTTCATGGCACGAAATTATCATCAGTTCATGGAAGACTCATTTTCTTTTACTGTCTTTTCACACATCCTGCCACTCAATCCTGCTCTATATTCCCATGGGCACAAAATCAAGTATGTTTGTTGAATATTCTTGGATATATAGTGGTGATTTTCAAGATGTGCTTCTAGGTTATGTACATAGTATTATGCTATGGAGCTTGTCTGTTTATGTGTGCATAATGTTATAGATTTAAATCATCTTCACACTTTTCTATATACACCCATATACCACATCCTATATACTGTTGCTAAGGGTTTATTTCAGTGAAGATAGCCATCATATTTTATGTATTTAGAGATGAACACATGAAATGGATACACCAATAACTACCACGAAGGTGATGGAAAGAATTAACTTCACGCATGTTCTTTTATGAATTTTCTGAGAATATGAATCAGGGAATGGGGTTGCTGGGGAATAGGGTGTACACATATTTGATGCAACTTATGCCAGCTGCTTTTGAGATCACCCATATCAACTTGCATCCATGCAGCACCTCTGCAACCACAACAACATTTAGTAGAATTCAGACCTCCATTGATGTCTAAAATGTGCCTTCAAATATTTATAAAGTGATAATTCAAGTTAATATTGGTAAAGTTGAATATTTTTCATATATTCCTAAATATTTAGGATTGTTCTTAGGATTTGCCTGTGTTCTTCTTGATTATTAAAATTTCTATGTTCAAGACATTAATCCTTAACTGTTTGTTTTTTTTTTTTTTTTTGTGGATACTGGGGGTCGACCTCAGGACCTCGCGCACCAGCAGGCGCCTGTGCTGCTGAGTGATATCACTGGCCCTTTTTCCTTATGTGGACTCCAGGAATTGAACTCGGGCCCTCACGCTTGCCAGGCAGGCGCTTACGCCGCTGAGCCATCTCACTGGCCCCCCCATTAACTGGTTTTAGTTGTTGTAAATACCTCTTTCCAATCTTCTCTGTTTCCCAACATCATCTGTACTTTCCTCCTACGATGAAATGCTTGTTTTTTACATTAAAAAAAAAAAAAAAAACTTTTGTGTTCCTTACAGTCTTTGGTTTGGGGAACTAGGGCAATCTCCTACTCCTTACCCTCAAACCAAGCCTCAATGATACTCTTCTACATTTTATTCATTTAGCATTACATTTTAAGAACTGTAAGCACTCTATATTTCACGTTTATATACTAAATGAGAAAAATCAAAATTCATTGTTTTCCAGTAAATGGTTTTTACCCTTCACATTTTCCCTGCTGCACTGGCATGTTAGTTCTGTCATATACTGTCTTAGTTACTTTCCTTGTTGCTGAGACAAAATATCTGACACCCAAAGTTAAAGGAGGAAAGATTAATGTGGCTCACAGTTTGTAGAGGTTTCAGCCCATTGTAGGCTGGCTCCAAGGCAGGACACCATGGCAGAGGTGCACAGCAGAGGAGAACTAGTTCATGACAAGCAGGTGGGTGAGAACACATTAGCTTTCTGTCCCTTATATTTTATGCAGGCTACCTGCCCTAGGGCAAGTGTAGCACTCACACCATTAATCCAAGCCAGAGCTATGCCAGACCAGTCAGTAGACTGATTTAGTAATCACACACGCTTGATCTCAGCACCACATACTCTAGATCCAGCTACCTCCGGAAGGCCTCCCCCTGTAACTCCATGAGGTTTTGAGGGGACATCTAGACACAAGCTTGTATCTAGATGTACCCTCAAAACCTCATGTGATTCTAGGTGGGGAATTTTGAAGGTGGCTGGATTAGGGTTGTGAATGTGGATTAAGGATGTGATGCTGGGATTACGGGTGTCCCACCCTGCATGGGTGGCACTAATTATAGCATTAAAACATGGATGGAGTATAAATGGAAAGAGGGAAGACAGGTTTGCCGCTGCTGCTTGCTGCTTTGCTGTCTCCTGCCTGCTTCCCATGAACTATTTCTCTTCCGTGATGCCCCTTGTCCATGCCATCCTGCCTGGAGCCAGCTGACTATGGACTGAAAACTCTACAAACTACGACCAGAAATAAACATTTCCAGTGTTAACTTTGGGTGTTGGGTATTTTGTCTCAGGAATGAGAAAAGTAACTAAGACAATATAACACATCTACAATAAATGTATGATTATATTTCTGAGATTTCTATCCCTTTCAGTCAATTTCAAATCAGTAGTTGGACACATCCTCTAGTAATAACTCTTTAGAAACCTTATGTGAAGTGAAATGAAGATTAACTAAGCTTCATAAGAAGAGCTGTTAAAACTTTATTTTGTCCTACTTCCTGAAACAAATTTGTATTTTAATAAATAGCTACCCTTTGAAAGTTTGTAGAATTTATCAGCTAACTTTCCAATGAACACCTTTATTACTTTAATTCTACTGAATGTCTCATGCTCTTTATTTCATTGATAACTTTTGTCACTTCATGTTTCCAAAGAAATTTATCATTTCATCAAAGTTTTCAAATGTATTAGCATATAAAATCTTGGAATGTTCTAACACTTTTAAAAATCTCTTTGGTGTCTTATTTAATTATCTAAAATAAAATTTTAGTGTGGCTTTTTTAAATTTTTGATTTCCATTTGTATTACATTCTGACCAAAGAAATTAGTCTACAAGATTTTGAGTTTTATTTTTATTTATTTATTTTTTTTTTTGTGGGTACCAGGGGTCAACATCAGGACCTTGCGCGCCAGCAGGCACCCGTGCCGCTGAGCGATACCACCGGCCCTTTTTACGTATGTGGGTTCTGGGAGTTGAACTCGGGCCCTTGTGCTTGCCAGACAGGCACTTATGCCGCTGAGCCATCTCACCGGCCCCTTTATTTCTTTTATTAGTACATGGTTGCAGTACAAAATGATTAAATTTGTTGTGGGGACTTGGTACATGTACATAACATACCGTAATTCTTTTTTTCTTCCCCTGCTCTTCCCAACTCTTGCTCCCATTCCCATTTGCAAAAGCTCTACTTCCATTTTTCTTATTCAGTGTTTTTTCTATCCCTTCTATCTCTTTCTATCCCTTTTTCATCTTCTCCCTTCCCCCTCCTTCCTTTTCTTGTTCTTCCCATTTGGAAAAGATCTTCCTAATTCTTTTTATCTATCTTTTATTTTGTTTTTCATTTTGAGTTTCTCATATAAGAGAAACCATGAAATATTTAAGCCTGTGTGTCTAATTTATTTCATTTAATATTATGGTCTCAGTGTGCATCCATTTACCTACAAATCAATAATTATATGCAGAGTAGTACTCCATCATATATAAATATCATATTTTCTTTATCCATTCATTGGTTGATGAGCTTATGGGCTGTTTCCAAGGTTTAATATTATGAATTGTGATACTATAAACATTGGATATTCATGTATGACTTTAACTCTCTTGGGAAGATACCTAGAAGGGAAGTAGATGATTTTGAGTCTTTGATATTTATGAAACTTCACTTGTGACTGATAAGTGGCAATTTTTAAACCTATAAATACAAAATGCCTCTGTTTAGCAGTAACTATGTATCAACATATGTAGGGATGAATTGCAACATTAATTGGGTCATTGCAATGTTGTAATATAAGAACCACATATTTGGCATTTGTCCCTAGCACTGAGTTTCTAAAACCCTTGAAACTAAAACTGAGGACTGTTATAGTTTACATCCAAAATGTTTGCCAAAATTTGCCTTTTGTGAGTGGCTGGATCATGGTTATGTGATGCTGAATTAAAGGTGTATAATAACTGGATTAGTACACTGATTGGGTTAGCATAGTTCTGGCTGTGGTGATGGGAAGGCCCACCCTGTGTGTGGGTGGCACCAACCAATAAGTTTGCAGCCTGGACAGAACAAAAAGGAAAGAAAGGCTCACTGCTTGCTGCTTTCTGACTCCCCTGTCATGGACTGTTTCTCCTCTACCATGCCCTTCTGCCTGCTGCCCTGCCTTAGTGTCAGGTTATGCACTGGAACCTCTACAAACTGTGAGATAAAATGAACCTTTGCTCCCTTAACTTGTTGATGTTGAGTATTTTGTGGCAGCAATGAGAAAAGTAACTAAGACAATAATAGTGATAGGAACATCTTTTTGAGTAATTTGTCTTTTATCCCTTTTTCCTGAAATCCTAGTATCCAGACCAATGAAGCTGGGTGGAGCGCCTTGTATTATTCATAACGATCCCCTTTCAATCACACTCAAGTTTACATTAATCAGGTGGCCTCTTGAAAGCCCCTGTGGAAGAAGGAGCTGGTTTCCAAGGTAACCAAGCAGGTGATTAGAGTTGACTTTTTATCCTTCTTATGGCATTCTTTTTCAGGGATGGGAAAAAAGGCTACAGATTGTATTAATTATAATTGCCAATGTTTTAATCAACCGTGACTATGTAATGATACTTCCAAAAAAATCCTTGACAAAGGAGTTTGGAGAAAATGGTGAAAAGAATACATTCACGCATGAGGAAGATGGCACTCCATGGAGAGCACCAGAATTCTGTGTCCAAGAAATTTCTAGACTTTACACGGTATCTCTCTTCATCTGTTTATTAAAGCCCTTTGAAATATCTTTTAAAAAATAATAATGATAGTAAGTAGACTACTTCCCTGGTTTCTGTGAACCACTCTAGCAAACCATCAACCTTAGTAAATGGGCTACGAGAGCCTCTGATTTGTACCCAAGTCAGATAGAAGTCGTGAGTTACCAAATACCCACAACGGGCACCTGAGATGGTGGGAGCTGCCTGGCGGGACTGAGCCCTGGAACTGTGGGGTCTAAACTAACTCTGGGCAGTTAGTGTCAGAAATGAGTCAATTTGTAGGGCACCCATTTGTCGATGTTTGCCAAGACCTGCAGAATCAGTTGGTGTGGGAAAACACCCTGTGTATGGGGTGTCAGGCATGTTCTGTATAAGTAGGGAAAGTTTGTTTTTTCTTTTAGTTATATATTGCTATAAAGGTAACATTGTTTAACCTGTTAGTTTATAAAATATTTATGTTAAATTATCCAACCAGAGTTGTTAGCTTATCTACTTGTTTTTTGTCAGTTTTAAAACATTCCAAATTTTCAAACTTATCCTCATATGTATTCCTATTATATTGTCCTCATCTGTTGTACATTCTTATGCCTGCTTATGTTTTTTAACTTTGTTTCCATTTGAGTGATACAAAATGTTATAGTACTCCAAATTAAATATACTGAAAATAACAGTCATCTTCTTGCAGCCATTTCACTCTTCAAGTATCCAATATAAATCTGATTTTTTTCTTCTAGAAGTTTCATAGAATTTCTCCTTGTCAGATGATCTATCAAAATTTCCCTGTAGTATGTCAGGGATACTTTATTCTTTTTTGTACACCCCATGGTGTCCATAAACCTAATTAACATGAGGTCTTCATCTTGTATTAGTTAATAGGTGGGTTTTGGCATAATTTATTCAAATATTTACTGTTGCCTTCGTTTCTTTTGTCACTTCTATCTATTATTACTCTTTATTAGTTTACTCCTTCCCCTTCTTTTGAATGTGCTTATAAACCTATCTTTGATATTCATTTCTGATGCCTTCTAGGAAAGAGAAAATTTCTTCTCTAGTTCATTAGGTTTTCATTGTGAAGTTTGTTACCCATGCATATGTTAATTTTCTTATTTCAATTCCCATAACTTTCTTCCTCATTATTTTAATTAGATTTATAAATTTTATTAGCAGTCTTTCTTTTTCTCTCATGTCCAATATTGTACCCTCTAAATATCATTTTAAATGCTCATTCTTAATGGTCATCAAATAGAGGTTATTCAGTTTGGGTCCTTCTTGAATTTTTTACATATCATAAATTCTTGGGGCTGTCATCTACTTTATCAAATAATATATATCTTGGAAAGGAAGGAAAAACTTAGAGGTCAGTTTATGCCCCATTTAAAATCACAGATGAGTCTGGACAGGTATAATGAGTTTCAGTGGTTAATGACTACACCCCAGGTTACAGATCCACTCCCTCCTCGTCACATCCTCCTTTAGCAATCCTGATCCTCGGGAGACATGCTTGTCACTCTTCACAGGTTTATACTTTGTTGCATAACCTTCTACCCTTGGAGTTATGTGCCATGTGGCTGGTAAAAGATTTTCCAGGACCAGCTGTCCTTCATGGAGCTATTGAGATCTGCTTGCCAGCAGCCACTCTCCAGGTTTGCTCTGTTGATTTCTGCACCATCCCTGAAAAAACACATAGTGCTCCTTTTCTAGGAATCAATCTTATTGGAACAAGGGACAGGCAATGGACAATGCCAGTGTAAAACCATGAGGAGAAAAAAGTCACACTGAAAAGTGTATGCAAACACATCCTCTGGTCATTCATCAGGATTTTATTTAATTCAGAGCTACTGCTTTCCCTTAATAGTACTCAGTCATCTTCTGATTCCACAAAATTTTCTTACAGATTCATTTCTTCCATCTATCCTTTTCCATCTTCTCTGTCTCACACATGTCAGGTTTTAGGTTACCACGCCGTATTCTCTGGATGACAAACTTCAGAGAAATATATTCACCCTACTTTATATGTGATGAAGTTTAGGTACAGAGCATTTAAATAATTTGTCATGCATTACTCAATCAGTGTGCAGACAGAACATGTACTCTTATGTCTAACTACAATTCCCATTGCCTCTCCTTGAAATTTGTATCATGTAACAAGTAACGCACAGGAATCGTTTCTAAGAATACCATTTGCTCAGTCAGTGAAAAAAATCATCTTAGTTTTACAAATGCTGAAGCTGTATGATCATTTCAAATATGCCCAACAAATTCAAACACACAGGAGATATTTTCAGTCCCCAAGGTTCATTTGCAGTTGGTAAAATTGAGAAAGGCTGTTGAATAAGCATAAAGAAGATCGTGAGTTTCATTTACAAAGACAACTCATGCAGAAATCGCATAGATAAACCCCATAAGTGGACACTGAGTGTTTATGGTTTAGACTCTTTCCAGCGATGTGCGCAGAGCAAATGGAAATCACACGTAGCTCTCCACCGCTAACAGGATATTAGCTCTTCTTTCAGGTAAGTGACTTTCAATGCAATTCCCTGAACAACAGCTCTTGAAACAATATAAAACATTTAACTTTTAACTGTCATGTAGTTGCCTGTGATGGTAATAGGTACACTAGTGCCCAGTCCTAAAATATAAACCAGTCAAATGGAAAAGACCACCTGGACTGCCACTTCTCTGAATCATGCTTGGCAAAGTTAAAATAACTGCTTAAGATGTTGGTTCATTTAGGGCTTTTTGTTTGTTTCTTAGTTTCTTAAATTTTTGGGAACTTTAATTATTGGATGAAATGCTTATTTGGACACAAGGAGATTATATTGAGTAAATCTTGGAACCAGTCATATAATTCTTAACGTGGTATGCATTCAAGTTTGGCCAACTCCACATTCATTGCCTTGAAAGATATTAGCTTGCTTTTCTTTAAATTAAAGAGATCATGAGCTACTTATGAAGAGGGAAACTTGGAAATATATCTTTTTGTAAGTCATTTATATGAAAATAGTACATTCTTCATGTGGCTATCTTCCTTTTATGACATGTTGGTTTCTATTCCCATTAGCTGTGAAAGAATATGCCTAAAAATACTATGGAAAGTTTATAACTCTATTATAAGGCAGGCCATTATTATTAACTTTTAAGATTTAATGGTCTTTGCATAAACAATATTTTTATTTATACAATGATATCAAATCCATATTGTTAAAAAAAATAATATGGCATTTGGGGAGCTGAATGGGGCTGAGGAACAGACAATGGCCTGTTCACTTGGGCTCTGGATGTAGTGTTTGACTTTCTGTTTTGTTTTTTTATGGTTTGATTTGGGTTGGTTTGATTTCTCCCGCAAGAGGAGTTGATATCCTCTGGTTAATGTGGACTCCAGGGTCCAGAACAGCTGCATTTCTTGTGGAGGAATTTCCCTTAGTCAGGTAAAGGGAACTTCAGGGAACGCTCCCTCCTGTGATTCTGGGCAGAGTGAAGACTGAGAGGAAGGAAGGCAGGGGAAGGGACCCACTTAGAAACATAGAGGCCAGCTTTGTAGTGCAGCATTTCAAGCACTTTGGTGTGGAGTGTCATTTTCTGAGCCCCCGAAATGCAATGCTTTCAAGATAGATGAAGTATGAAGGGGAAGGCTGTGTGAAGACTCCTACCAAGGGCACAGAGGTCGGGTCTGTTACTTAGCTCCTCTCAGGGCCCGCAGAAGGGTGGCGCTTTAGGGACATTTCCCATTTCAGCAGATAAGATCTGACTAGATTCACCAAAGGTAAATGGATTACATTTCAAACATAATGTTGAGGGTTTTGTGTTTCTTAGCAAAAATGAATTAGAAAATATTACATGTGGTATAATTCCATTTATATAAAATTTTCAAAAGCAAGAAGATAGAAAAAAATTATGTTTATACATATTTATAGAAAATACTTTGTAAATATGTGTGGGATTAGTACAAAACAATACTACGAGAATCGTTAAAATCTGGGAAAGGAGGGAGTTTGCTGTATGATATGAGAAAGGGCATATCTAACTATTCTTATAATTATTTTCTTAAAAATGGTAAATATATAAATATATAAACAGAATTCCATAAGATAATTTGAGAGAAAATCATCATTAATTTTAGGTGGCATGTCCATGTCTATACTTTAGACATATTTCATCAGTTAAAAATTAAAGCAGCTGTAGTCCAGAGCCTGGGGCAAGCAGCCCTGCCACTTGATTTTTAAAACACAGCCTCACATGATAATGTAGTTACCAGCAGTGGGAAAAGATGCTCTACAGACCTTTCAGATATGCGCTAATGGGAGAATCCCAATTCTAGCCTCTGGCCTCCTAGAGAAAAACTGTATCCTTGTCAGTGAATAATCATACACTCTGAGAATTATACATCCAGATTGTCCTCCTGAAGCTTGGTAGATACAGAGCAACCTCCATGGAAAACCAGAGGATCATAAATCTACAATTGATCTGCTCCTGTCCAGAGCAAGACCTAAGATCGAGCGGGTCTTGCACAGGACATGATAAGAGATAAACGTGGCACATCAGTGGCTATGCATGAGCAAGGTAAAAGGGAACAAGCAAACTTCACAGGAAATCTCAGAGCTCCATGTCGTTCCCCCCAGTTGCACCAGGGCTGATGCCCTCTTGCTCATACATATGGCCCTAGAAGGGAGTCCCAACAGCCAAATGACAGAGGAGGGAAAACCCCAGCTTTGTTTAAATCTGTGGATACAATGTAAAAATAGACTACAGTTGTATTACAGTCTCACTCAAGGATGACCTTAAAGCAGTAAAGGAAAATCCTCCCAATGAGCAGTTTCCAGCAGACTGGTCCAGTAAATTGGTCATTTACTCCATGTGGCAAGAGCAAGACTGTAAGGCTAAAATATATGTAAATTCATAATCAGTGTCAAGTGATCTAGTCAACTGGCCAGACGCCTGCGTGGAGGAAGATTGGAATGCTGGCGACAGGAGGGCTAAAGAAGAAACAGATCTATGGGAGTTAGCAGAAAATATGAAAATCTTGGTATCACATATTAATGCCCAACAGGTGTGTATCACCGAAGAGGCATTCAATCTCCAGTTCACAAAATGCCCCATGTAGTGACATCAGCCAGTCTGTGTCATTGGGCCTCCAGTGCTGAAATGATGGCAAGAGGAACAAGCATTCATGCTGGCAGACCGAGGCTATGCACGGTCCACTGGTATTGACTCCTTCCAACCATGGATAATCTAGTTTCATTCTACCTTAATCTCAGGGTTAGCTCTCTACAGTGAGTGACACGGAAGATACCCACTTCTACTCATTTATTCTACCTCATCCAGAGGAAAGCGGCCCAGTCCTATGAATCATTAAAAAACAAACCAACGTATAATTCCACATTGTGCTCCTGAAAAAGTATCTTAAGGTAGATCAAGAAAATGTCATTGGGATGTAGGAAATGAGAATCCTTTGTGCTGGGGAAAGCAGAACCAAGAAGTTTGAACTTAATTGGATATTTAAGAGCTTGAATGCATATTTTTAAAGAATGTTGGATTTTTATTGTTCAAAATGTGTGCTCTGATTTGGAGTAAGAGCATGACTAATTAATATGTTGTAAAGTACTTCTAAAACTGTGACTATCATTGCAAAACATCCAGATCTTGACAAAGCCTCTTGCCTTCAGGCAAAGTAAACAATTTCTTAGTGTGAACAAGTGACCAAGAAATAGTGAGATATCCTGACTTCCAAAATGAGAGAATTAATGACTTTATGCCTAGTTCTCAATCTGATTTCTTCCAAATTTAAGATGATAATTCCTTCAGCTATTTAATATTATGTTTCCATTTACAAAATAGTTAGGTTTTCCTTTTTCATTTTTAAAAAATATGGGTGTTCAAATGATTGCTATCCGAATAACCATGGATTAATTTCAGTATTGTGACCGTCGAAGAGTAGAGAAAGTAATTATACTGAAACTGTCAACATGGATCAGGAGTTCACTTGAACCGGACCATTCAGTAAAACAATCAGCCTTTTTTCTAAATGTCTTCATATGTTACTACCTCTTCATGGCTGCATAGAAATTTTCATTTCATAGCATGCTGTCAAAAGATTTCCCAGGTGTGTATCTATGGTGACTATACTTCAGGAGAATAACATCCAATTCAATAAATAAACTTTCCCTTCACAGCCAAAGGCGTGACATGAACTAGGTAGCAGTTGTGAAGTTTATTAGCTTAAATGGGATCCCTGAGTAGAAGGGAAACTAAATGCAATACAGGCTTCTCCAAATTCACGAGCAGGACATGATCCATAATTGGTTTTCCTATTTTCACCTGCCAACTGGACATCACTAGATGATTCAAAAGTGCTTATCCAAAGCTATGAAATTTCACAGTCATTATGACTTTTCACCATTTCTTGCCTCCTCATATCCAAACACCCAACAAATCTCACCATACTTTACCACTTTTGTCCTTAACTTTCCTTCCTTTATCCATCCACCCTACTTTTACCTTACTCGTCTCTGGGTTTCTCTAGCAGCCTGACTTGCTTTACTAATTCAGGGGTCCCTGATCCTTTGAGAATATCTTCTGCCAGCTGACTTTCTGAAAGGGTAATTCATTTTGTCATTTCCTGTCTAGAAATGCTTAGATTGCTTCCCCTGTCCCACAAAACTGAAAGTAGGAGAAAAGATTTTGGTAAGAAGGGATCATGTGATTTCCACCTCATCCTACCCACTCTCAAGGGACGATATAATACATATGTCATACATATATAATATATATATGACACACTATATATATTTCTATTTTATATTTTATCATAACATTTTCTATTTTAATAGATATTTTAAAGTTTTTTCACCAAATTTTATACCAGTTCACTTTCCATCAACAATTCTAAACATAATTATACACATTGTAAATACAGTTTCCTAATTTAGCCTATGTTCTTTAACTTTGCTAATGTATCTATTATAATTGTTATAAAAGCTTGTAATTTTAATAAAGTCAGTTTGCAGTGCTTTATTTATATGATTAATTACTTTTATTTTTTCTTCTTTGTGCTTTCTTATGGAAAAGTATATTCTTTACACTGATGGCATAGATATAACCTGCTTTATTCCTTCTAATAAATCTGATACTTCCTATTCCGTATTTTGCCCTAAAATTAATTTTTAATATTTTATTTATAATGTGGGTGGATATTCTTTCCATTTGGATGTTAAGATCACATCTATCACATACCATGTATGTTAGTGGGATATCTCAGGTCCTTGGATTAGTAAATAATGTAAAACAGATTTACAAGAGACTACCAATTTATGTTTCTAACTGCAGCATAGAAAAATTTTACTTTTAGAGTTGTTGTTTTGCCTTTGTTTTTAAATATAGTCATTCTCATAGACAGGTATTAGCATAAGATTATAGTTCAGCAATAACTAATGATGTAAAGCACATTTTCACATTTACCAGAAATTTTAGTAGACTTTTATCATGTGCTTTTTGAGATTTTTGTCTGATTTTAAAATTGTATTTTCTTTTTTTATACTGGTATTAACATTCATCAATTTTTACATCTCATTTTTTAATGTTTGACACAATTTTACATATTTACAGCTATTAGATGTTTTGATACATGTATACATTGTGTAGCAATCAAACAGGGTACCTAGTATATTTATTATATTAAAGATTTACCATTTCTTTTTCTGATAAAACTTTATGTGTGACAACAATTAAGATTTCTCCTTCCAGGAGCAGTGATATAGCTCAGTGGCATAAGCGCCTGCCTGGCAAGTACGAGGTCCTGAGTTCGACTCCTGGTACCTGCACATAAAAAAAAAAAATTTCTCCTTCCGGCTATTTTGAAATTTATGATACAGAATTGTTAACCATAGCCACACCCCCTGCAGTAGATCTTATTTCTCCTTTCTGACTGGAATATACTCATTGGCTCGCATCTCCTTCCTCCCTGCTACCCACAACCTCTGATAACCACTCTTCTGTTCTCAAATTCTGTGAGATCAATTGTTTAAACTTCCGATACGAGTAAGATCATTCAGTATTTGTCTTTCTGTGCCTCGTTTATGTCACATAATATGACGTCCACCTGGATCATCCATGTTTTTGCAAATAACACGATTTCTACATTTTTTGTGGCTTGACAGTATTCTGACTTCTTTACAAATTTGAATGAATTGTTTAAGAACACTTTTCTTACCCAAAATTATAAAAATATTCTCATTTACACAATTTTCTATAAATTATTTTGCCATTCATAGTATATCTATAATCTACTTCAAGTTGATTATATATATGGTAAAAAGATTATTTTTCTATCTAGATATTTGATTTATATACCACAATTTATTGAGTATATTAGGCATCTCTTTACTGCTACATTTGTGTATTTTTGTTCTATTTCCACTTCTTCCTTCTGTAATATTATAAAAAAGCCATGACACTACAAGTTCCTCAGCTTCTTCTTTAAGATAGCTTTGACTGTCCTTGGCACTTTACATTCCCATATCCAACTTTTCACCAAAAAGAAAATGAAACTTAGGTTTTGAGGTTGTAATAATTCAGTTTGTCAATTTGGAGAGAACACTTTATGGCACTGAGTTTTTTATTGCTTAGTATTGGACATCATTCCCCTTATTTAGATCTACTCTATATCCTCTTTCTGTAATATTTTGTAGTTCTCCCTGTTGATACATCATATGTCTTTTCTATGTTTATTTCTAAATTTATCATATGGCATTACAAGCAGTGTCCCTTTATGAAATATTATCTGCCAATTCTCTCTGTCTCTATCTCTCTCTGAAATTTTCCTTTATTGATGTTGAATCCAGTGATCTTACTAAATTCATTTTGGATTTTTTAAGTACAAAATCATGTCCTGAGGAGGTACTAACTTGAATCAAATAATTTTTCTGGAAATATTGAGATAATCAAATAAATTTCCTCATTTGTTTTGTTAATATGGTGAATTCCATTATTTGATTTCTTTTTTTTTTTTTGTGGGTACCGGGAGTCGAACTCAGGACCTCACACTTGCCAGGCAGGCGCTTATGCCACTGAGCTATCTCACCAGCCCCTCATTATTTGATTTCTAAGTGGTAAGCCAACCTTGTATTCCTGGAATAAAACTAATATATTTATGATTTATTATCCTACAATATATTCTTGGATTTAAATAACTGATATCATGTCTAAATTTTTGCATTTATGCTCATGAGAAAAATTGGTAATTATATTTTCTTGATGGTTTTTCTTCAAGTTTATTCTTACCTCAGCAAAAATAAAATTGAGTAAATTTTATGTCATTAATCCTTATTAAATTAAACAGATACTTAAGTATTCATAGTTTATATTTCTTCTTGTGCTTTTTTCTTAAGTTCTACTTTTCTTGGATTTTATCCATCTCATCTAAATTTTCAAATTGGTTCACATATTGTTCATAATATTTTCTTACCAATATTTTATGTTCTAACATGAATAATTTATACATACATTTTATTGTTTCAGTTTTCTAGTAATTTATCAAATTAATGAATCCTTTCAAAGGACTAAGCCTTTGTTCTGTTGATTTTCTCAAATGTATATTTACTTTGTGTTCTAATAATGTTCTACCTTCTGTTTTCTTAACAGTTTGATGATGTTTTACCATTATTATTATTATTTCTCTCTTGTTTTGTTTAAAACTATATTCATAGTTCATTTTTGTCTGTTAGGGTTGGTATTCTCTCTCAGGCAGGATAATAGGTTCCCCAAAAATCTCCAAATCTCTGTAACATTTTTATTTTTCAGTAGTACATTTTGCAATACACAATGATTACATTCCTGATGGAGTCTTGGTACATGTCCATAACACATCTCAGTCTTTCTTCATCCCTTCCCCTCCCCCACCTCCCTCCTTCCATGTCTGGTCCCCTTCCTGTTTGCAAAAAATCTATCCCTATTTCCTATTTTCCAGCTTCATTTTGCTGTTTTTTTTTTTTTTTTTTTTGGATTTCTCATTAAAATAATATGTACCATTTAAGCTTGTGTGTCTGATTCATTTCACTTAACATTAGGATCTCGAGGTATCTTTAGAAGGAAAGAGGGAAGTAGGGCTGTTGGGTAAGGAGATGTGGCTATAAACATGGAGCTCAGAGAAGTTTAAAGCTGTCGCCTTGTTGGCTTCAAAGATAAGAGAACAGAACCATGACCCAAGAAGCACAGGTGGACTTGAAAGACTGGAAAAGGCAAAGACCAGGATTCTCCCCTCGGGAACCAGAGTACTAGCACTGCAACGCCGGAACTTCAGCTCAGTGTGAATGATTTTTGAATACAGACTTACACAAAGTTTGTGTTGTTTTACGTCACTAAATATAGGGTAATCTGTAATACAATTAATGGGGAACTGATAGAACATGTCGGAATATTTTTGTTGTTGTTATTGTTAAAGTTTCTGTTTGAACTTCACCTTTCCCCTTGAATTATTGCTTTCATCAGCTGCAAGTTTTCATGTTTCTTCCAGATAGGTGGATAAGTTGTAAGCTTTTTTACTGCTTATATTTTTAAATGACCTCACTCTGATATTAGCCATATAGTATAATGGTATAACTAGTGTAAATTATCTTAAATCAATTAAGTTGTTTTCAGAATAACTGCAGTTACTTTATGCAAAACATGTCCCTTTCCCCTTCTCTGGAAGATATTTGGAGTGATTTTCTCTTTATCTTTGATATTAAGGATATTAAGGAGATTTCCCCTCTTGTTTTTAGAGGCAATGGTATTTTTTAATGTAAAAATGCATTTTCTCTGCTATTCTTCTCTGTTTGGAAGAGTAGAGAAGTATTTTCATTATCATTATTGTTTTTATTCTCTCTCAGTCATGCGGACCTAGAAGTGTATTAGAGATATTTAAATGAGAAATGGAACAACTGCATTAGGAATCCTTGCAATATTGTACTTCTAATTAAAACACATGTCCTATTAATTTGAATGCATCTGTATCATCTTAGATAACTGGCAATTAACTTATTTATAGTGTTTCAAACATTCTTAGGATGTCTTAGTTTGTCCTGAATTTTTTTACTGCTCTTTATCACTGTTAATAAAGGCTCTGAATATCTTAATATACAGGAAAAATACATGTTATGCTTTAGTTTAAAAATAATACACTTCCTAAACTATATGTAGAGAGATGACACAGGATTCTTAAATTAATTTACGCCACAAGTGACTTTTTAAAGATCTCAATCATGTAACATTTTTTCTTTTTTTAAAATGTATATGTTTGTGGAGTACAGTGTGAAAATTTAATACCTATATACAATGTACAATGACCAATTCAGAAAATTTCTATTTTTCATCTCCTTAAACATTTATTATTTCCTTGTGTTTAAATACATTAGTTCTTTGTAAAAAAAAAAAAAAGTACTAAATTGTTGTAAACTATAGTTACCCCATTGTGTAGACCTCCAGTACATTTTCTCCTATCTAACACTATGTTATTTCCCTTATCTGACCTTCCTGTGTCTTCCTAGGCCCCGGTCTTCCTGCCTCTTCTGACCACTGCTCTAAACTCTGTTTCTACGAAATTAATCACCATTGATTATTATAGAAGAAAATGATGCTATATTTTATGCAAGAAAATGGCGAAGGTACAAGAAAGCGAACAAAATGTTGACTGTATGAGCCCTGTAATATTTACATTGTATGCGGTTTCTCTATAAAATGTAGATAACACCGACTTTGTAAGATTGTCTTGATAATTAAATACAATAATTAAATAAAAGTCATCTTCTGGTATTAGCAGAAACTCCATATATGTGTGCATGTGTGCACATGTGCATATTAGCTTTCCTCTTTCTGTGAAAATGCAAACTTTCTTTTAAAAATAAAATTAATGTTTCCTAGTTCTCATAATGTTGAATGAATAATTCTTTTATAAAATTATGAGCTGCTTATTTTTATTGTTGGTAGTCTTTAGGATGAATGTTGCATAGCATCAATTTATATAGATAGCCTATGACACTCATTCAAAAATACCTTAGGTCGCAATGAGGAGGACTCCTTACCGGGGCAAATGTAAGTGCTTTGGACAAGGACGAGGGGCGGATCATTAGAACCTCCCGAGGAGGCTGCTCCCGCAGGGGCAGGAGCTCTTGGTGGACTCTGAGCTCTGAGCACTCTTCCTCTGCCTCGCCAGCTCCACCAACATGGTCTCCGTTGCTGCAGTTGGTCGATATCAAGAGTAGTCAGAAAAGAAATAATCTGCACTAATCCAAAGAAGAAACAGTATAAAACTCCTGGCATATGCAGCAATAAACGTACATTTAAATCCTTCTACTACCTAACAATAAACTCAGAACATTTCTGGGTCTATTTCTCTTTAAAAATAATAGAGACAGCAAACGTAACAGCCTTTTAGAATAATAATGAGGAATAAGTGACATAGTGGATCAGAAAACAGACCTGATGTGAGATGTGGCCAGTATACGAAGCTTGCAGAAGTTCAAATAAGGCTTTAAATACCCATGCAATCAGCACCGAATCCGAAACAATTTGAATTCACTCCATGGACTGAACACTATTGTGTATACATTATGGAATGCTATATAATGACTGACTGTTATGACAGTGTTCTTCGTAAGCATAAATACCTGACATACATCACAAGAATTTTTGACATGACATAAAATCTTGATGCAATGTATTAGCCACACACAATGCTTTGGTAAGGCAACATATAGAAAGGAAAGTCAGGCGGGAAATACTGGATGCTGAGGGAGTGACGTGGCTAAGGCCCCAGGGTGTCACTCAAATAATGTCAAAGATGAATCTTCTGCTTCTGATTCCATCAGACTAATTCCTGTAGCAACACTCACTAGAATCCCCTTAGTGAATCTGTTGTAATTTAAACCTTAATGACATTCAGTGCAACATTTTACAGAAATTAACTCTCCCTCCCGACAAGAAGCAGCCTGTAGTTTTTGTGGCGCTAATATGCAGCTAAGTAGTTTGGGCCACTCAGACATCTGGCTCTAGCGAAACAGCTGGAAAAGCACAGCGATTAACCTTTTGTTTACAGTGCAGGCATTGCTACAGATGTTCACACATTACCACGGACTTGGAAGTGCCTGCTAATGGCTCTAGCAACTTTTCTAATCACAAATGATGTGCTTTTCCTTCTTTTCCTCATCACTGGGGAGGAGAATTCTGCCTAGTATTTTTCTCTATTCAAATTTGTCAACATCCTGTTAAATTTAAGTTCACTGGATTTAGGCAGAAAAAAAGCTTTATGGAAAAAACATTACACCATACTTAAAGACAACAAGGCGCTCTTTTAGGCAGTGAGGATATTTGATGAAAGAGAAATTAAACCGGCTGATTTTAGGAAGCCGAATAAACAGAAAACATACTTGATCAGAGCTAGCCAGATATATACTAGTGATTTACTTATTGTCATTTTAAAAAGCTCACTGGAACTTTGTTTAGAAGAAGAAAGTGAAATATGTGTGGAAATTGTTCAAAATCACACAGGGAAAATTTGGCAGTTCTGAGAATGTTGAGACCATAATGAGATGAAATAAATCAGACACAAAAGCTTAAAGAGTGCATGGTTTCTGTAGATGAAAAATGCAATATTTAAATAAAATATGAAATAAAAGACAGATAAGATGAAGAGGCAGAGAGAGAGAGACAGACAGAGACAGAGAGAGGAGAGAGAAAGAGAGAGAGAGAGGGAGTTGATGTCATCCAGCACGGACAATTTATCTAAAACTGTATGTTGGTTTAGTATAATTGTCTTAAGTATTTTCTGTTTTTTGGGCCATTAGTCTGGTTCTTAATCTGTATATATGATAATTAGCTTTATAATGAGTTATAAAATAAATGAATCTGATGGTGGCAAAATAAAAGGGGGTAGAGAGAAGGGGAAGAGAAAAGAATCGAGATGTGTTATGTACATGTACCAATTCCCTACAATGACTGTAAGTAATTATTATGCACAACAAACATGTACTCATAAAAATTATAAAGAAAAAGAAAAAATAGAAACCCTTAGGAGTCTTCCATGTAACTGCCTAAATACCTTCTAATTTTTGTCTGTGCTATTTTAAAATCTGCCACCCACTAAGCCAGAGGACCCTGGAAGAAGGACCCTGTGAGAAGGGAAGTTTTTGAGGTCATTTTAGGACATAATAAACTCGAGGTCTGTCTGAGACACTCAAGCGAGGATGCTACAAAAAAGACTATTTGTGTGCTGCGAAACAAAGCATCCTGATGTGGGGACATAAACTTGTAAATTGTCTCATGTGAAGTCTCTCTCATGGTTAAAGCTGCTCAGGTGGAGAAAACCAGAGCAATGAGATGAAGGACTAGAGCAGAAATAAGTTATTTCATTACCTGCCAAACAAGATAGCAATATGCCAATCAAAAAGCACCAGTTCCTTGGACTAGGTTGGGAACAGGCCCCTTGAAGTTGTTTAATGTGCCAGCTTTTGGTCAAGATTTGAAGACCTCGGGGGCCGGTGAGATGGCTCAGAGATGTAAGTGCCTGCCTGGCAAGCATGAGGGCCCGAGTTGGACTCCCGGAACCCACATACGAAAAAAGGGCTGGTGATATCGCTCAGCAGCACGGGAGCCTGCTGGCGCGCGAGGTCCTGAGGTCGACCCCCGGTACCCGCAAAAAAAAAGAAAAAAAAGATTTGGAGACCTAATGATTAAGGACAGGAAGATAACCTGCAAAGTGGGTGCCTAGGCAGAGAAAGAGAAAAAACATGAACAAGTTATGGCCACAGAAGGCAAGAGAAAACAGCACTTCTAGAAAAAGGACAGGATGAAAATTAAAGTTATCAGAAGCCTTAGCAAGAATTGCTTCAGTGGAATTACAGTTGTGAGAAAGAAGATCAAAATAGACTGATGAATGAGCAGGAGTCTTACCTGCTACTCCCAACTCTATAATAACACACATGTCACTACATTGAGTCTATATCTTTCTCAACCTGCAATCAAGAATTCTTTTGTTTTTAATCTCATTCCAAACAGTGCTTAGTTTCACTAAGGAGAAGGGAAAGATACTGCCATATTATGGATTTGACTAAGTGGGAGGATTAAACAATTAGCTGAAAATATTTCCTGATATCTTTATGTCTTCTAGTGGTGTTTATTTCAAATTGATTCATCTATTGCTCTATAGTTTTCATCTTACATATTTTCACATCATCTTTCTCCCTGTGCAAAATAAAGGCCAAGGTGTTGGGCCATATCTTAGCTGACTTCATGAATTTGTGACCTGCCATCAAGTGTATGTGAAAATGGTCACAGTGATGGAGATCAGTCTGCCTGGGGCAGGAGCAGACCTTGAGGCATCACATTTCAGCAGAATAAAGCATTGTTCTTAAGGAGCTTGATGAATGTTTTCGAGAAATTCCATTCACTGGCAATGCTATAGAAAGCAGCTAGCTGTGTCTTTGGGGAAAACACCGATTAATGATGGCGGGCATAAATCACAGTATCCATTCTTCCCCTAAGGCTCAAGCACTATAGATAATGTGAGTCCAGAGTTTATGTCACGGCCAAAGGTCACCATACAGCTTTCACATCAAAGGCAGGAAAGAATAAACAGTGAGTAAATTCCTTGGGACATATTTCCATTTCTTTTCTTTTTTTAATCTATTGTGAACAAAGAAATCCAAATCTTTTTTTTTTTTTTTTTTGTGGGTACCGGGGGGCCGACCTCAGGACCTCGGGCGCCAACAGGCACCTGTGCCGCTGAGCGATATCACCGGCCCCTTTTTCGTATGTGGGTTCCGGGAGTCGAACTCGGGCCGTCGCACTTGCAAGGCAGGCGCTTACGCCGCTGAGCCATCTCACCGGCCCCAGAAATCCAAATCTTTTCATTCATTATCACTCATGTGAAATCCCTTTCCAGAGCCTCACATTCAGGGAATGCAGAATTACTTTGTGATCCCCAAAACCGTAGAAATAGAGAAATAAGGATTCCTCAGCTTCTAACGTAACATACACAATATCATAAAAATCACTCTCTATAGATTTTTTTTAAAGGAAACAGTTGCACATCCAACTCAGAAATCTCCTGTGTAGCAACTACACTTGCCCTTCTCACATACACCCCTGTTGTTTCAAGTCCTTCAGCCTGGGGCCAACTCTCCAAGCCCCAGTGTATTTAAAAGCCTCTTTTCCAGGGGAATGGTTTAAAGGAAGAGTGGTATTATGGTGTCATTAAGGATTTCTTACTTTCTAGCTGATTTGGTTGTGTACATGAGTTTGTTAATGCATAGGAAGTCTTTCACCTGATGACAGATGTAACCAAGGGCTTTTGGTCCCTGTAAGTAGAACAACTCAGGAGTAGGAGTATAGTCTATGGGTTCTGAGAAATGTCCTAGAGCAGATCTGACCAATTGCAACCACCATAACTTGGAGCAAATTACTCACACTTACTGAGCTTCAGCATACCTTGCATAAAATGGGAATAAATTTTACTTATGGTGGTTGTGATGAGGACAGAGGGAGGAGTGAGGAACTGGCAATGAGTAGGGGTCAGGCAGAGTGAACATGCATGATGCCAGCCTCGAACGACAACACTACAGACTCTCTCACATGGTTTTTTTCAACTGTGACATCTCAGTCCAATCAGGAAGTGAACTTCACAGCCAATTTTATAAAAATTACAATCCACGAGCCAATGTTAGAAGTAGCATTAGGTGATGTCAAAAAGTATAGATGCCAGACTGTAACAAATCTAAATTAGTTTCTACTTGCCTGAAGATTTTTGGTCTCCATTTGTGAGCCCAAATTTGAGAAAATGTTAGATTCCTAAGGTTCCTTTCTTGCATCACTAGATATATCTTTTTAATCATTTAAAAATTCATGTGTAACATCTCCTCTTACAATATATTGCAATATATTATAATATCATACTGTGAACTGTTAATCAAAGCATAAGGTCATTTGTGATTCAGGTCCAGGGTGCTATGGAGTGAAAGAAAGCTCAGAAATGGACTCTATAACCAGAGCATCCAGAATCATAGGTAAAAAGTAGCTCGCTAGCATTTGGGTTTTACTTTAAATTACAATGTACTTCTAATACTTACAAAAATTAACACAGCATTAAAAAAGGTGTCATTTTTACATATATACATGTTTTCTTGACCTTTACTATATCACTTCAGCAATTTATTAAAATATTCAGAATTTCCTAAAATGTATTCATTCATTCATGTACTGATTAGATAACTACTATATATAAATATTCAAACCTACTGAAAAAATGGGAATACAACAGTAAGTATGAAATACAGTTTATCTGAAAAGGGGCTTGCAGACTACTGGGAGCTTACAGTTTATTCAAGAAAATGTGAATTGTGTTCATGTTATAATTTTCTAGTCCCCAGTGTAATTGTTTACTCAAAGTATGACTAAATATTTCCTTTAGTGAATGAAAGTTTAAACAAGATTTGATTATTACTGTGATGAACAAGTTATACTAAATTAAGTACATCACATTTTTAATGTGAGATTCATATACCAGCATGTTCATTTGTGTTAACGAGACAAAAAGATTACTGTGTGACAGGAAAATATAAGGAAGGTTATTAGAGATGAAGAAGAAAATCGGGTAAAATGAGGGAGTGGAGAGGAGGATATTGGGTGAAAACGATCAAGCTATGCTATGTGCATGTATCAATATGCTATTATTCTGAACAAATTTTATGCACAGATTTGAAAAAAGATTGTGTCATTCTGCTTAGGGATAGAATTGTAATCTTGAGCACAATTTGGCCCCCTGTCTTATCTGCTATAGCACTGATTGTTTTTTTTTTTTTTTTTTTTTTTTTTTGTGGGTACCGGGGGGTCGACCTCAGGACCTCGCGCGCCAACAGGCGCCCGTGCCGCTGAGCGATATCACCGGCCCCTTTTCCGTATGTGGGATCCGGGAGTCGAACTCGGGCCCTCGCGCTTGCAAGGCAGGCGCTTACGCCACTGAGCCATCTCACCGGCCCAGCACTGATTGTTATTGCAGCAGAGGAGTTACATTTATATCATACACGGGAACTGTGTGGCCCTTTTGCCACTTAAAATTATGATGCTAATTTGATAACAACTCCTCTTCAACAGTAGTTTTGAAGACTGGCTGCTAAGATAGCAGCTTTAGCATCACCTGAGAACTTGTTAGGAACAGAAATTTTGAAATCCCAATGTAGAGTTATTGAAGCCGAACCTCTGGGTGTTGGGCTCAGGGATTTATGTTTTAATAAGCTCTGCAGATGATTTTGAAGCACGCTCAAGTTTGAAAACAATTATTCTCAGCCAAACTTGTTCCCAGGAGATTGATGCTCAGCGTGTCACTACCATTTCCTAGAATGACACTGCCATACATGTTAGTCAGTAGGTTGGTGGCTATGGGGCTGTCCACACTGAGGTATGTGTAAAGGTAAAAATATGACAAATTTCGAAGAACTTATGAAAAAGTGCACACTATTTCAATGACATTTCTATGTATATTAAAATGGTTATTTTTTATAGTTAAAAGGAATACTATTAAAATTAATTTTAATTTTTTTCTTTTATTTTTGTTAATGTGGCTACTAGATAATTTAAAACTACAGGTATACTTTTGTTCATGAATTAACTTTTCTTTTCTTTCTTTTCAGGAATTTAATTTTTAAAAACATTTCTTCACTTTATTGATGTGTAACTGACACAGTAATTGCATGTACTTAGGATGCGCCATTAGGTACACATATAAATTTGTGTATGATCACTATATCCTAGCTATGTAACATACCCATCATTTCACCTAATTACCATTTTCCTTATTTATTCTCATTTTTATTTTTTTTTTGTGGTGCCAAATTCCAAGTATACAATACAGTACTGTTAACTGTAGTATCCAGGTAGTATTTTAGATTTTCAGAACTTTGTCATCCTGCATAAATGAAACTTTATACCTTTTAACTAACATGCTCTCTTCTCCAGCTACAGAAACCAACATTTTACTCTCTGCTTCTATGTTTTTGACTCCTTTAGATTCTGCACATAAGTGAGATTGCACAATATTTGTTTTTCTATATCCAATTGACTTCATTTAGCAAAATGTCCTCCAGATTCATCCATATTGCTGTAAATGGTAGGATTTCATTTTCTTTTACTTTAAGGCTAAATTCTGCTGCATTTCATTGTCTTTCTCCATTAGCCATTAACAGATACTTAAGTTGTTTTTATGTCTTGGCTATAGTAAATATGCTGCAATAAATATGGAGTGCATGTATCTCTTTAAAAAAAATCCAAATTTTAGTCCCTTTAAATATATACCTAGAAGTGAAATTGCTGGGTCATGTAATAGTTTATTTTTAATTTTTTGATGATCCTCCACACTGTATTCCATAAGACACAGATGGAAAGATATTCATGTTCATTCAGGAGAATAATAAACATTGTCAAAATGCCCATATTACCTAAAATGATGAACAGCCTCAGTTTACTCCTCATCAATGTTCTACTCATGTTCTATACAGAAATAGAAAAAAATTCTAAAATTCAAATAAAATTACCAAGATCCCAAACAACTAGCACAACCTTAATTTTATTATTATTTTTTTTTATTAATTTATTTTTTGTGGGTACCGGGGGTCGACCTCAGGACCTCGTGCGCCAGTAGGCACCCATGCCACTGAGTGATATCACCAGCCCTTTTTTTTTTTGTATGTGGGTTCCGGGAGTTGAACTCAGGGCCTCACGCTTGTCAGGCAGGCACTTACACCGCTGAGCCATCTCACCGGCCCACAACCTTTATTTTAAAAAGACCAATGTTAAAGAGTCACACATCTTGATTTCAAATTGTATTACATGGCTACACTAACCAAAGCAGTAAAGTACTGGCATAAAAACAGCCAAGGGACTAATGGAACAGAATGTAAAGCCTAGAAATAAGTCCACACATTTCCAGACAGCTGATGTTTGACAAGGGTGCTAATAACATAAAATAGAGATACAGCACTTTCTTCAACAAATCAGAAAAAGAGTATTTCCAATGCAGAAAACTGAAATTGGAGTCTTATCTCACAGCATATACAAAAATCAACTCAAAATTGATTAATGATTTGAATTTAAGACCTGAAACTATAAAACCACAGAAAGAAAACATAGAGAAAGACTTCCTAACGTTGGTCATGGCAAAGATTTTTGGTTTCAACACCAGAAGCACAGGTAATAAAATCAAAAATAGACAAATTGGATTGCCTCAACCAAAAAGCTTCTGCACATCAATGAAACAATAAACAAAATGAAAAAAATTGATAGGATGGGATAAAATATTTATAAACCATACATCTAATAAGGGCTTAATATTCAAAATATATGAAACTGACAGAATATATGAAATTGACATATATGAAGAAAAAATTATAAAACTAAGCAAGCCGAGCAACCTGATTTAAAACTGAGCAAAAGACTTGAAAAAACATTTCTCATAAGGGGACATACAACATGTACACAAAAAAGTGCTTGGCATCAGTAAACATCAGAGAAATGAAAATCAAAATCACAAAGACATCACATCCCACCTGTTAGAATGGATCTATTATCAAAAGGTAAAAGATGACAAGTGATGGCGAGAATGTGGAGGAAAGAGGACAGTGGCTCATATTGTATTTCTCTTGCACGGAGGTATCTTAGAGTCTTGTGGTCATGTCCTCATAACAGATCCTGGGTGATAAATATTGCCTTCCTTTCAAAATCCATGTTCATACAAGGAGAAATCAAAATATAAGGTGAATGTATAAATTTTAAAAATTTATTATAGGAAAAGACACATTGCTGTTAATCTCCCTCAAAATATTCACACACACACACACACAAGAAGTTTGAACACGCTTATCATTCTTCATATTTTTGGAAGAAGGTCTAGAAAACCTCTTTTGTGTCTTTACATTTACCATATGTTACAATTACATCTTCTTAAAATGACTGCTTGGCCTGTATATATCGGTCCTAACTGGTCATATCCTCAAACCCCTTTTCATCTCAAGCCCTTCCCACTCATTTGTCTCAGTGCCATCAGCAATTTTGCATATTTGATCTCTGTGGACTAGGTTTGGTGCCCAACCTAGATAGTGGAAACTTTAGGAGGTAGAACCTAGAGGAAGAAGTGAGGTTGCTGAGAGATGCTGAGAACTCAGTCCCTCCTCTTTGCTTTTTGGGTACCATGCAGTGAGGAGCTCTGCTCCACCACATGCTTCTGTCATGATGAACTATACATCAATAGGCCCAAAGCAAAGGGGCCACACACTATAAAAAGAAGCCCTGAAAGCATGTACCTATCTTTCCTCCTTACAAACTGGATATCTCTGGTATTGGTCACAGCATCAGAAAGCTGACTTACCCATGGAGCCAAGTGTACCTCCTGAGTAAGGACACATGTTCTTTCATGGTTTTGTTGCAGAAATCCATTACCCAACCGGATGAAAGACCCTTTGCACTGAGGAATCGGAAACCAACTTTTATTACGCTAGCAGACTAGTGGGAACCAAGTCCAAATCACTAGCACAGAGTCAGCTTAGAGTCTAGTTTAAATACATTTTTCAAGCAGGAAGTACAAAGCTGATAGCTGGTTATTACATGATTGGTTACATGAATTAAGTTATATGTTGTCAGGCAGGATCGTTTATAGCAGGTTTACTCAAAAGGATTTGTTTATCATAAGGCAGGAACATTCTGGGAAGGAGGGGAGGGGTTTTGAGTGGAGCAGGTAGAGTTAAATGTGTCCCTGACTGGGCCAGTCTGTTCTGGGCCTAAAGTCCCTGAAGCAAGCTGGAAAACTATAAATATGTTTTTAGGTAGGAAAACACAGACATTATAGCCGGATGTGGTCAAGTTGTCCTGGCGTGCTATTTAGGAGAAGAGCTGGACGCAGACAGTCGAGGATAACCTAGCTTAGCCATCCAACTACATGACAAGCAGCACGAGCACATCCTGTAGTCACAAGCTACTAATAGATTTTTAATTTTTGCTATAAGATTTTTACAAATTTGCCATAACAGTTTGTCATAAAGCAGAGCTCAGTGGACTGACCACTACCCTCGCCCATGTCTCCCATGCCTGCTCCTGCAGATATTTGACTCTAAACGGAGGATTGCAACGCTACCTTGAATGAAGAGAGAGAAAAGAGCAGCAAGAGATGAACAGACTGTGAAAAAGCAGTTGAGGTCATGGACCAGTGATCTTTCAGGGAGAAGATATGTGGAGTGAGAATCGCAAAGAAAAATTACTTCGGTAAATGAAAAAAAAAAAAAGTATTTCAAATGAAGCTTTTTTCATATCCATGTAAAACAAGGAGAGTAACTTTTCCAAAGTTTACTTTCAAAATACAGTTAATTTTCTCCAGTTGAACTAAAATGATTTCTATAAGTACCAATCGACCTACTTTTTTATTTTATATTTAGAAGCAAAATAAAGTTCTTCCAATGGAAATCTTCTCTGGATTATTCTTAGGTCATCTCCTGCTAGTTGTGAAACTGACAGAAGAGCTAGCTCATTAGTACAGTGGAGATGCTTGTGTGGGAAGACTCAGCATTCCGTTTCACTTTGCTGTTTGACATTTTTCTCTCTAATGTGTAATCTACTGAGAGAAGCTAATCCTCCACTCAGCCTGCTCAGTGGGAAGAGAGGAAATTGGTAATTATCTCATCATGAATCCATCAATACTATGAAATTTGGTTTGGGTGTTTTGTATACGGCATTAATGAACTAACACCTATTCTTTAAGGTGGTGACACGCTGATGGAACCCTACTGATACCTGCCTTCTGTTGGCACTGGGCATAAAGCTAGAAACACAAAGGAAAGTTCCTTCAAATGTTATAAGCAGCCAGAGAACAGTACTGACATATTCCTGTAGGAGCAAAGATAAAGGAATTTTTGGGGAAAGAACCCTACAAGAGCTGAGAGAATATGTTTTACACCAACATGAAGGATTCTTCTTTCTAAAAATCATGAACTGTCAGTCTCTTTTGCTGATTCCAGCTCATAGGAAGGTTTTCTTCAGCTTCTATTTTTTTTTTTTTTTTTTACTAAATGTATTAGTTGCCAACGTTTAAAAATTGGCAGGCTGCACATAAAAATAGAATCCATAATTCTTACATCCTTTGAAAAAGAGGTTGATCTAACCACATTCCAGATGGCTTCTGCTGGCTGGAGTGCATGAGCTGCTCTCTGCAGTTCCCCCTGTCCCCACCTGACCTCCTCACACTCATTTTACTGCCTCCACCTGAAGTCGTTTGCGTTTGTGTTCTCAGTTAAAAAATTCCTTGACATTTAAATTGCACTTTAGTTTAGAGTCAGGTCTTTATCACTGAGATGTTCTCAGGCAATGCTTCTCCAGTTTGACCACACACTGCAGTCACCCCTGGAGTAGTAAACAGTATTCCACTCAGGCCATTCCTCCTATTAACTCAACCAAAACTTTGGTGGAGGTGAGTGCAGCACTCAAGTATGACTGTTTGTCAATATTCTCCATGGAACTCCAATGTGCTGTGAAGTTTGAGAAACGCAGTCCCTGAGAATTCAGACAGTGGGATGGCAATCTCTTCCAAAACAGAGATAAACAGGAAGCACCTCTCCAAGAGCAATAGAGCAGCAGATGGGAAGGCAATCAAAGGGAATGGGAAAATTAGTTGGCGAGGTCAACAGTTTGCAGGGCTGGTTGCACATTAGATATAACCCAGGAAGCTTAGCAAAAATTGATCTGATGACCCTGCCCCCAGGTATTCTGATGTAAATGATTTAGTTTGGTACCAATGTGTGAGTATTTTTATTAGAGCTGCCTAGTGTTTTTAAGAAAGACCCAGGTTCGAAGATCATTGGCATAGAGTATTTTTACTATAGTTCAGAATATTTAACCAAGTTAGAGATATTTAATCATCTAATGACTATGAGCAAGCAGACAACCCAGATATTGTTCAATAAGCCAGCAATTTTAACTGTATTTCACCTTTTCATTTTGACTATGTCTGACCTTCAGCTTTCTTTAGCTTTTTCATTCCCGTGAAAAGTTGTCACATCTCCAAAAGTAAAGGGTAAGTTTATCATTGGCAGGATCTACAGTATCATTTAATTTTTAAGTTATATTTTAGGTGCCCACCAGCTGCTTGTTTCCATCCTACTTCTGCTCTGTCTCAAAAAACCTAGCATGGAACATGGCACCTGGCAGATTCTCAAAAGTGTTTGCTGAATTCAGAGTATAGCTAAAGAGGTTTTATAAATTCTTACTTCTGCCTGTAAGTTTTCTGTTACTGCATTCTCAGTTATAAAATTTTAAAAGAATAACATGCAAGTTATTTTTTTAAACAATTGCCTAAAAGTCCTAATAGGTGGCCTGTCTTGGATAGTTATTAACTTTAACTCTTTTTAAATTTTCCCTTTAATTATCCAGTACTCATTTCAACTGTACAGAATTATCTTCTTTCTTTTTTTATTTTTTATTTTTATTTTTATTTTTTTGGACTTCTTGTTCTCATTGGAAGGGTTAGAGTTTGGACAAGGGAATTTATTTTTAACCCCATCACCAGAAAACCGGAGGCAGCATGGTTGGATGAGGCATTAATATGCTGACCAGAGAAATAAAGGCTGTAATCAGGAAAATAGGAAACAAACAAACATACAGACTATACATACAGAACAGCAATAAAAGCAAGAGAAACAATAAATGTGATAAATGACCAAGATGAGGGCAAAGACTCATGCAAGAAGTGGATTAAAGAGATATGTTCAGAAAAATGATAAAAATATTTCGATTTCCAGCTGTAGACATGGAAACCTTCCTAAACCATAAACATATACACAATATTTATTACTAATCAGCATCCAAGGCTGGGCTTTTCTACTTCATAAACTTTTCCCAAATCAAACTGCTTTTGCTCCTGCATTAGACTGACTCACTTGAAAAGAACATTCTAGCTTGTGCTTGTGCATTTTCTCTCAGATTGATGACGGCAGCAATTCTCAAGTATCCTCTGCAGGACCTAACCTAGTGGTAGCTACGTATAGTTGTTTTTCTCCTAGTCTTTTGCGAATTTGGCTCTGTGGCAGATTGTATTTTCTGAAGAGGGACCCCAAATACCTCCAATCCCATGTGTTATTAAACTCTGCATTCTATTTTTTTATGAAGTGGAGTCTGATTCTCTTCTCTGTGAGTCTGGAAAGACTGTGACTGGTTTGTAACCAACAAAATACTGGATGATGGAAATGATTCTGTGACTTTGGAGGCAAGAAAGTGAAAGGAAGGTGGTGTAGCTTCCACATTGTTCCCTAAGACACTTGCCCTTTGAGCACTGAGACACAGTGCAAAAAGTGTAGCCACTATGAGGTCATCTTCTTGTAAGGAAGACCAAAGTAATGCACACAGAGAGAGCATATGGAGAAAACCCCAAGCAGAGAGAGCGCAACGCACAGCCAGTCCTAATGCTCCAACGCTGTTCATCCAACTACGTGTCAGACCTCGAGCCAGAACTGTCCTGCTGGGTCTTTCCAAACTATTGATCAACAGAAACTGTAAGTTACAAAAAATATGTAATTTTTAACTCACTAAATTATGGACTGATTTTTTAAAATTCCATAATTGTTAGTGGAACACACTTTTATTCTAGTGTCAGTTCCTTGTGTACAAAATTCTTATGTAATCAGTAGTGCGCTGGTAAATATTTAACAGCCAGTTCTTTGGGATGAAAGACCCTGGTGTGCAATACTTGCTGCTTATCTTGGTATTACTTCAAGTAACCAAGTTAGTGTCACTGAAAATAGCGTTGGAAGGAGGCACATGGTAGCACAAGATTATAGCTTTTCCACAACTCGGATGCAATAGGTGTAAATAGCCTCAAAAGTATAAATTGTAGTGAATTCTAAAATAAAAATATGAAAAATGGTGGATTCACAGTATTACCTTTGTTTTTAATATGACTTCCATATTTTAAATTTATATGCTTTAGTCCTTGATAATAAATGTTCCTAGTAATTGGGTTATAAAATTGCTGAGAATGTCACCGTCCACACCAGCAGCTCACTGTGCTTACCCTTCTCTACACTCCATACGGTTCTCAGCCACGCTGTAGATGTAGGAGCTCAGTGGAGCTGTATGCGGAAAACTACAGGTGTAGCCTCTTCTGTGTACACTATTTTCCATTCACTGCATCCATTCCATTCACTCACCATTGTTTCAGTGACCTTTGACAATCTGCTTACCTGTAATTATCGGTCATTGCTAGGAGTTAGTATTAGTGTGCCCACAAATACCTCACCTTTTATTTATGGACAACCAATGTCACCATCTTTCCCATTACCCCTAGCTTCCTTATATCTTCTTCATCTTGTTGAAACCATCACACATCATGTGTACCCTTGCATTTCACTGTCCTCTTCCATGTCTTTCACCTGTGGTTCCACTGCCCTCAGGTTCGCAACTCTTTTTATGTCTCACCACATGATCTATGATTACGATAACTTGCAGACTGAGTCCCTCATGATAGATTCTATCAACAGCTTCCTAACATTTTCCTTACCTCTGATATTCTGCATATTCTCCCTTTCTTTCTTTCTTTCTTTCTTTCTTTCTTTCTTTCTTTCTTTCTTTCTTTCTTTCTTTCTTTCTTTCTTTCTTGTTTTGTAAGACTGGGTCACACTATGTAGTTCAGCCTAGGCTTGAACAGACTGCAATCCTCCTGCCTCAGCCTACATAGTACTGGGATTTCAGACATGTTCCACCACAACCAACTGCTTATCCTTTCTTCACTATGACTTCAAGGTTACCTTTCCAACATATCTATTCCCTAGGCTGTGCCTGTTTGTGCAAGGATGGGAAGAAGGGCAGTGTATATCACAAACATTTCTTGTCCATGATGCCATTGTCCAGTGCAGACAAATAGAAGAGTTCCCAGGGGGCATATACAGGGTTTATGCACACCTCGGATTGCATTTTTAGTCTGACAGCCTGCATTTTCCTTTTGCCCTGTAGCTACCCTACGTACAGAATTCTGTTACATTTCAGGTAACTAAATTGTTTATAAGTTATCGTGGAACTTTTCTCCTTTATATTCATATTTCCTAGCTATTCCAGCCAACTGAAACTGAGAAAGATTTGCTACTTTCCATAGACTTGCCTTAATTTTTCACCCAGGTTACATCATGAAATAGAGCTATAAAAATACAATCACAGGCACTTGATTTAATGTCTCAAGAAAAGATCCTCTGGGAGTCATGTCACTTTGATCAACCTTAATTTATAACAACAGAACCAGCTGGCTCTGATTTCTATGGACATCAAATTTTTTAAAAAATCATTCAATTTATCTACACTCCACATTTGAGCTGCATCATTTCACTTAAGTGACAGTGGCTGCATACACAAATATATATATATTGGATTTTTTTTATTAAACCTAATTTGTATACTCAGCATTTTAATCTTAATCCTAAGGTATTTAGTTTTACCATGATTTGCTAGCATTAATAAAACTCATTGGATCATAAAAGAAGATAGAAAAGTTAAATGATCTGAAATACATTTTACAAGAGACTCATTTTTCAATAAGTCTTCAGAAAGCATGCCTATATTCTACAGGAAGGAATATATTAAAGTGGCATCAGAGGCCTCAATGACTTCTGATGTACATGAAGAATTATTTAGATGTTTCTAACAAAAAGGAAATGTTTTCTGTTGAAATCTAGTGAATTATGTTTTCTACGGATATTTTTCCAATACGAACCCATACACTGGGTCAAAGTAAAAGAAAGCTTTGGAAAACAATCTATCTTAGAAAGGATAACAGATTTTACTGGGAGGTCTTCTTGTTCTTAAATTCCCATAGAGTTTTTTAGTTCTTTAAAATCTCACTCAATCCAGACGGCAATACTTCAGACTTGTTTTCCCTTTGCTGGCACCTGCGTACTGAATGCTGTCTTGTACTTGTCAACCACTTCCAAGTGTTGTCAGCCTCCCACGTGTCAAAGGCACAAATGCCACTTACAAAGTTGTACTGCTTCACCTTAAAAAGAAAGGATGACATTTCCACATGACGGTCATGGGACTGCCTGCTCTGCCACTGTAGTTTGACTTGTCTCTCATACAGAATAGGGTAGATCCTGAGATTCAGGTAAAAGTAAATTGTGAATATTACCAGATTCTCATGGTATGCTGTTTCATCAAGAGCATTTATTTGTTCATTCACTCACCCATATTTGTCTGCATGGAACATTGACTTTAATAGTGGTTGACATTTATTGAGCACTTGCTATATGCCAGGGATATGGTCAGCATTTCATACATTATATCATATATATCCTTAGACACTCAGAGGAAGTGCTGCTATTATTATTATGCCCATTTTGCAGAGGAAGCTGTAGCTCAAATAACTTTCACGTGGCCAAGTTTTCTGCCTTTCTACATATTATGTGAGGCAAAATTACACAAAAAATCACATCTGAAATTTAAATATAACTGAGCATACTATATTTTTATTTGCTAAATTTATAACCCTATTTATAGAGGAATTTAGAAATTGGCTTTTCTACTACATTTGGATAAGATACTCCTATCTAACAGCTGGTGGCCTTGCAGTTCTGTCCTGACTACTGGTCGGCCCTGGCTTTCGAGTCTTTTCAAGGTTCTGCAATTCACACTTGGGTAGTAAGGAACTCCATTTTCCTTGTTCTTTAAACAGATTTAGGAACAGGGAATCTTTGTCATGACACACGTAAAGTCTGGCCACTGGGGAGGCTAATTTGAAGACATCAAAGGACCAAGGTGGAAGGAGCATGACAGATTCAGTCTCACCAAATAAGAGCACGGAGTCCCGTCAGCAGTAGGGAGGATGGCCTGGAGCACAGGGGTGGACACGGTAGTTTCAGGCGAGTGTACAGATAGTGTTAGATGAAAACACACACCAGTTACTTCTTTCCCATTGGTACTTCACTGGGTACAAATGTGTTTAAAAATACCGGGGCAAATTCATGTTGTTGGTAGGACCAGAATGACAGTGAAGAGCACAAGGCACCTCGGGTGCAACATTTATGACAGCCTTGCATTCTGAGATTGATCGTGCACCTGAAGAACTCCGAGACCAGCACCACCTCCTTCGTGGATGCACAGTAGGCGTCTTTCCTGTCTCAGCCGATTCCCACTTCTGGACGTTGGACTTCCTTCTGGTCCACCAGTATGCTGATGTTTCTAAAACTCACTGTGAGTCCATGACTATGTAAGATGAGTGCGCAGTGAAACTCATTTAATACCGTTTCTGGAAAGAGCTCACTTTATTTAAATACAACATCTTGTTTATTAACCAGTATGATACGGTTGCATGAATTTACAGTCCTTAAGTGTGAACACAGTCCCCTATGCGATACTTACTTCTGGTTAAAATTGACTAAGGCAAAAATTATACCATTTGGGAATTCCAATGTGCAAGACCATCGACTAGAAAAAACACAGAATGTGCTCCTGTGCCTTCGTGGCCACCTGCACTTTGATCTCACACATATGGACTCATCTTTTTGAGACTGAGTTTGTTCACGTAGAAAATAGTTAAACATCCATGGAGAAGAATTTTGGTGAACAGTAAATAGTGATTTGTAACTGACCGAGGCGTAAAGATATTGGCTTTCCTGCCTTTTCTGTCTTACCATAATTTCTTAATCCACTGGAGGTTAAAATGCATTTCTTGTATGGATAAAATAGTACACAAACCCTTCCTCAAACACAAGCTGTAGTTGTACACGAGGAAGAGCCAGGAATCTTGTGTTCAAGTCATAAATTAACCACACAATATGTCATGTGGAACAATTTAACCACTCTGAACTGTCACCAAGAACAGGGCATTTAGGAAGCCCCTTTCTCACAGACACTGCGTGAGTAATCCTCTGGTCAAGACTGCCGAGGAAAATTTTAGGTCTCATGTGGTAAGGGTTGTGAAATGACTTTGCGTCAAACCCATCACAGGAATTTTGACCATTTTGTTTTGTTTTGTTTTCTTGTATTTTAAGTTTTACCACAAAGTAGTCCATGAATCACTTCATATTAACACTTCTTTACACCCAGTTTTAAAAGACTATATATGAGAATATCTGACAAAAACAAACCAACATGTGATATTAAATTTTTAACACAAAAATAAACCTATGAATATATGAGTAGTCAAGTCAAATATAATGAGATTATGATGAGTTATGGTATCTGGCATTTTAAAAAATACTAAGGTTAAATAAGATTTGTTGCTATATAAATCCTATCAATGGTCAAAAATACAAAATATACCATAACCACTATGACAAATATGATGCAGTATAGGAATATTAACATCACATAGGTACACATTTATTTTATAATAGACTACTGATATATTAAAACCTTATTCAGTATAGTTTGAATGATAAAGTCTAAAAATTTGAATATTTAAAAAAGATGAACAGTTTAAGCACCCACATGCTATTTTTCTTTCAAACATGTAATTGCAAATACACAATTTTGCATTGGTCAAGTATTACCTAGTACAATAATTTGGGTACTTATTTTAATGACAAAATGAGAATGCTTTTAAACTAGTGTTGTCAAATAAATATCTTTAAAATTAAAACTATCTTTGAAATTAATTTTTATCTCAAGTCTTAATTGTTACCTTTTCCAACAAGTTCTTTTATCACATAGTACAAAGTAAAAAGCCTTTGTATCAATGACTACAAATTTTAAGTAAGTTAGAGTTTATGGCATCTTAGTCATTTCTTAATAAATGAAAGTTAGTATTACTATTTATTTTGCCTATGGTAGAGTAAATGATATTGGTTTTTAAAAATCCTAATAGGTTTTTAAAAATCTTTATAATTTGTTCACAATTTGTGACTCTTAGAATACAACCCATTAGGGCTGGTAAGATAGCTCAGCGGCATAAGCGCCTGCCTGGCAAGCATGAGGTCCTGAGTTCAACTCCTGGAACTCACATAAAAAAGAAAAAAGGGCTGGTGATATCACTCAGTGGCACAAGTGCGAGGTCCTGAGTTCAATCCCCAGTACTCACATGAAAAAAAGAAAAAAAAAAAACAACCCATTACTTTTGGCATGGTTCTGAATGGATAAGTTTGTAAGAGTAATTTTAAAAATGTTTATTCTGCCAGGTTCATGTAATCCAGATAGTCAGCCACTGCCCTGTCCTAATCTGCTTAGTTTTTCACTTAATGATCTTCTGCCCAGGTTGGTCTATCTGTCCCATATCATTCCCGCTTCCAAGAATGGTTGTATGGTTCTCATCATGGTTTAGAAACAAATTCCTTAAAACCAAATTGATTCAGCAGTGAAAAAAATGTACCAAGTGGAATGTTGGTATTTTTATATCTTCTAAGTGAACAATCCATTTTAAATGATTAATTGCTTTACACTGCAATTTATATCTAGTGCTAGCTAATGATATAAATTAGTTTCAACATCAATTCAGCCCTCTCCCCTTTCTCACATGCTCTCATTAGCTTCATCTCTAATGTTTTGCTACAGCAGTTTCTCTGCATGCCAGCTGCACCATTAATGGACTGTTCTTATTGATTGCTAGGAAGTCAAATCTAAGAAAGAAGAATGGGCAGGGAGTCCGTTACCAGGATGAGTTTGCAGTTTTGGGGGTGGAGAATCAAGATATTGACTCTCTTCTATATATTTACTAGAGAAAATGAGATGTTTCTGACCTTTTGTATTTTTAAGAACTTGCTACATATATAGATCCTAAAACAGTTTTAGGGCTGCAGCAAAGAAGACTTAATTTACTACATGAAACACTAATGTTATTTATGTTATAGGGCTTTCATATATTCATGGTACTTTTTCTCCCACTATCTTGAATGAGCTTCATGTAAAACCTCAGTAATCAAAAATGTATATATATATATATATATATATATATATATATATACTTTTTTAATGTGGGTACCGGAAGTTGACCTCAGGACCTCGCGCTTGCCAGCAAGCTCTTGTGCCACTGAGCGATATCACCGGCCCTTTTCTTCCTTTGTGCGGGTACCGGGAGTCAAACTCAGGACCTCGCGCTTGCCAGACAGATGCTTGTGCCGCTGAGCTATCTCACCGGCCCAAAAATGTATATTTTTATCCACAATTCTATTAATGGAGGTACTATAGGAGGCTTTATGTTCAGTGATATCTGCGTTGAGACCAGACTTTTCCTTTCCTTATTATCCCTCAAAGGCAAGAACCAGAAATCAAGAAGAGCAGGTTTGGAGAATCTGACTGGTGTGTTAGCTGTATAGTTGAGAGATGACTATGCAGAAAAGAGTTACATATCTGATATTTTCAAATATTGGAGTAGAAAATGTAACCCTAAGTGGTCCACTGGATATGCTGTGGTATTAGACATGCCAGTGTGAGTGTCCCTGCACCCTATCTAGAAAGACATCACTACAAATATTACTAAATAAAAAAGCCATTGCTTCTGTTTTGGGGAAAAAAAAATTGATGTAATAGAACCAAAAAGCAGAAAATGCCAAAACACCAAATTAAAAGATCAACAAATCTAGGATCACACAAAACACAATTTATTAGGAATGGACAAATAGAAGCACATCTCAAACCAAAGAGAGACAGAAGGAACTCTGCCTGACAAGACAAAGGGAAGGAATATATGGGTTAAGGTAGAGAAACATGGGTTGTGGGCAACTGGATTTCTTCTACTCTCTTATTCAATTTCCTCATCACTGCAATACAGCTTACAGAAAGAGAAGTTTGTTTTGTCTCATAGGTTTTAGAAGTTTCAATCCATGGTTGGTTGACTCAAATTCAGAAACAACATGGTGAAAGGGCCTGTTTCAGAAGAAAGCTGCTCCCTCATGGCCAAGAAACACAGAGAGAAGAGAGGAAGCAGGGCCAAGAATACACCCTTCCAGTCAAGCCCCCAGTGACCGCCTCTTCTGAACAGGCCTCACTTAACCGCACATTCAGCGACATTCCTAACAGTGACCCACGATCTAATTGCCTTCCAAACGCATAAGACTTTTGGGGTCATCTTAGATTTATACGATAACACTGGGCTTTCTCAAAAACTATTAACATGTCAGTTAGAAACTGTCCAGACAAGGCACAAAACTCTTAGCTATATTAATAATTGTATGTATCCTAAAAGATTTGGAATACATGCCAGGGTCACCTAGTGGACAAAATGGTGGTTATGATCCAAATGGCTGTACTCAGGCCAAGCTGGATTAATACAGCCTTTATTGAAGACACCAATCAGAACCAATGGTACCCAAATATAGGACATCTTATTAGACCAATGTGTCTGTAATACTGTCAGTGGCATAGCACAGATAGCTTTTGTTGGTCAGACAAGAAGTATATTCAAAGAAACCTCTTTAGCACAGCAGAGCCAGAGGAATACAGAAACATGGGCTACCAAACTCACTATGCAGAAAAGGAGGGTGGAGGAGGGGGCACCACCACAGACACTTCAAGGAGATATTTGAGTCTGTTGTTCCTTGTTTTCTTATTTTACAGACTCATTCCTCAAGAGTGTAGAAGAGTAGAGAGAGGACTAGGGATGTAGATCAGTGGGAAAGTACTTGCCCAGCATGTACAAGGATCTAGTTTGATTCTCAAAACCAAAAAAAAATTAAATTAAAGTTAAAAGTAAAGACAATGTTAACTTTGCAATCAGCAGTGTAAAGTCTCTCTCACCCTTATATCAGTGGAGTAACACTGAAAAGGTGCTTGATATTTCTGAACCTCTTAGTCTACACTTGAAAGAAAAATATCAGAAAAATACTTAAAGAATGATTAAATCAGTTAATAGATTTAAAAACTTGTTAAAAATATGATAAATGCCCAAAAATGTTTGCTCCTCTTCTGGTTCATTTTTCTCCCTTACTATTATACTCCCTCAATCTTCTAAGTTTTAAAGCATTTAGCTTTGTACAGCCGTTAAAAATTCAGAATATTTGAACCTAGTACTACAATGGGTCAAATCTTACTGTCATCAGTTATATCTGTCACAATGATTAAGCAAGTTTAATCACTCTTTATTCCAGAAATTTCAGCAATTTATCATTTATAATATAGTGTCTTGTTCATAGGATTGTAGTAAAAATAAATGAAGCAAATATAGAAAGATGTGAATGCTTGGCTTAAAGTAAGTGCTAAGTAAGACTTTCCAACTGCTGCTTTGATGTGAAGTATACTTGCAGCACCTGTCTACCAGTGCTCCATCTTCTGACAGACTTCCTTTTGCTGTGCTCTCATGACCACCTGTGGATACTCGGGTTTGGCACGTGCCCTTTTCCTATGGCAGGGTGCCTTTTTCTGTGCCTGCTTGCATCTGTCATCCTCCAGTGCCTGTAGATTGACACATATGGGTCTCCTACTGAGGGAAAGGCAGACACATCATCCCACTGAGCAACTTCGTTGCCTGAAAACAAGCCCAGCCAGGAGGGGCTTTTACACTTCTTTGCTGTTCCCGGATGATGGCCACCTTCTTAGGGATTTGCAAGCTGCGTACTTTACAGTTCTCTGATTTGCAAATGAAAGATGGTTGGCTCTAAAGGTACTGTGGAGATCATATGTCAAAGTGAAAATTATTTGATTTGAAATATAATATTGATGATTCTCTCTTTTGCAACTATTCTCAAATGGAGTATCTACCCATTTAAATATTGATGATCTGTATAGAATTAGCATGTGAGACCTGTCCAAAGTCAAGTAGCATATTAAATCTGTTTTGTTTTAAAGTAGAGATGATTTTTCAAAAGAAGACAGGTTTATATCTATTTTTTAAGATAAATCAATTTTGATGAGTGAGTCTTACAGAATTACATATTCAGGTTAGCAGGTGTATCAGTTAGCGCTCACTACATAAACAGAATTAATTTAATATTTTATACATCTATGATGCATGATATATAAACAATTTACAAGTTAGGCTTGTGTTATAGCTTATATCTAGATGTCCTACAAAGCCTCATGCAATCATAGGTGGGGCTTTTGCGAGGTGACTGGATCACGGGTGTGTGATACTAGATTAGCCCACTGATGGGTTTATAGCTGGGTATGATGTTGGGAGGTGAAGTCTGGTAGGAAGAGATGGGTCACCGGGGGTGTGGCTTGGAAGCATATATCTTTTCTATTCCCTTGATCTTCTGCTTCCTACCTGCCCTGCCGTGGACTGTTTCTCCTCTATGGTGCACCTCTATCATGAGCATTGCCTTGGAGCTAGCCAACTATGGACTGAAATCTCTACAAATTGTGAGGCAAAATCAGCCTCTTTTCCCTTTAATACATAGATGTCAGGTATTTTGTCCCAGCAATGAGGAGGTACCTAAGACAGCTTACAATGGCTAACCACAGTTAGCGGTGGAAGAATGCAAAAGGACTGTCTATGCATTGGAGAGCCTGAGAATCCAGTCAAAAGTCAAATGCCTGCAGTTTACTGCAGAGTCCAGTGAGAGTACATATTGGAAAGCTGAAGGGTTTGCACTAGAAGGCTGAAGATTCTGCACTGAAAGCCTGGAGATGTGCAAAGGCAGTGGTAAAGACTGGACCTCCTTCAAAGAAGCAAATGGGGCAAACTTCCTTCTTTCCTTTTTTATTTCATCCAGGCTATAGCTGTTGGTTGGTGCCACCTGCATTCAGGTTGGGTGTTCCTTCTTCAGTAAGTCAATCATCTTGACACACCTAGAACTGCACTCTAATCATCCTCTAGGCATTTTTTATTGAAGTTGACATCACAATTAACTATCACAATAGGTATTATTGAAGTATTAGAATAGTCAGTTATCAACCCCTGGGTACACTGGTTTTGGTAACTGTCTCATACTTGTGTTTTGTTCTGGTTTTAGGAACACTGGATCATACATCCACAATATCCTGAAATCCCAGAAAACTCCTTTCTCATATCAATTTAAAAATACTTGATCTTCCATCTTACTCCCTGATTCCTGACAGAAGTGGGTTTCAATGCTGAATTAGAGAAGAGAATCGAGGATTTGTGGCCCGATTCACCTCTTTGCTCCTGTCCTTTTTTGCTGTTTAATATTTGGCTCCAGGGTGAGTCTCATACCCTTCAAACTGGCCCTGAAGTTTATCTAGACCAGCATTTGTAAGGGACTGTCCCTCATATGAGGCCCTTAAAAAACATGGAAAGATGATGATGTATGTTTTCAGAGGCAGGGAGAGGGAAACTCAGTCCTCAGTCTCTTTTCTCAGCACTCACTAGCAGCCACAAAGAAATGATTATGTGTCATTAAACAATAGTCCACTAGTAAATTAGTTTCCTTCTCATTCAGCTGGAATTATAAATACTAAAAGTATTTACACTGGGATTTCATTCAGTCCAAAAGTTTAAAACATGTAACCACAAGTGTTTTTGATGAATACAAGTAATCTTTAAGTTTGAAACCTGCCATTATGCCTAAATCTTGGTAGTTTTATTGAGAAAATAATAAAATGCAAATAGTGCTAAAACGTAAACTACTGATGGAACCTAAGGCCTAACCATTTAGCATTTGTGGCCACCTTATGCTGAAGAACAATTTTTATTTATTTATTTATTTATTTATTTATTTATTTATTTATTTTGTGGGTACCGGGGGTCGACCTCAGGACCTCGTGCACCAGCAGGCGCCTGTGCCACTGAGCGATATCACCGGCCCCTTTTTTCGTATGTGGGATCCGGGAGTCGAACTTGGGCCCTCGCGCTTGCCAGGCAGGCGCGTACACCACTGAGCCATCTCACCCACCCTGAAGAACAATTTAAATTATTATCTCAAGTAATTCTCATTCCTTTAAGAGTAAGAGACAAACAATTGGTTTATAGGACAGTTAGCCCTACTCATTTCACATTAAAATGCTACCAAATGTCTATTTTCTCCTATTTCAAAGCTTTCAAACACACATTATCTCCTTTAATTCTCAAAACACTCTGCAACTTTCATAGATATGAATTAGAACAGAAGTGGAAAGTGAGACCTAAGAAGCTTAAGAGAATTTCTTGAAAACAGAGAATTATAAACTGGCCTCAGGCTGAATTAGGGGCCTGATTTGCCAAAAGCAGCTCTAGTTCACATGTGGTACCCCAGCATAATTATTAAGCAAGTTCCCTCCACTTTCTAACAGGAATTGGATGCAAGCCATGGTCACTATAACTACAGCACACATCCCCTGAGTCCCACTTCTGGACCTGTTTCGCTGCACCAATCTGGACTCAGAGGTGTCTGCTCCTTCTGGACATCCACATCCCAACTCAGCCACCACCCTTTTGCCACTGTGGGAAAAGATGAGCCATGAAGAGGGTCAGCGCCACCTCTATTCTTAGAAAGCTTCTGTTTCCTGATAGGCTTCCTCCAGGGTGATGGCCCTTTTTCAAATTACTATCAAGAGCACTAATTTCTCAGACATCATGCTAATAAATGACCTGAAGTTTGCTTTTTTTTTTTTTTTTTTTAATCAGTATTTTGCCCCAGAGCTGCAGTCTGGAAAAGTCAAAATCATTACTATAATTATATAAAAAGATCGAAGAGCTTACATTAATTTCTACTCACTGGACAGTTTAATAGTTCAACTGAATTCCATTAAGCTTGACTTCATTATTAATAAATAGCAAATGTTTTTTTCAAGCATTCAAAGAGGTTCATTTTGTCTTTGTGTTTCTTTTTAAAATTGAATATTAATTTAAACCATCCAGTCCTATGGGCATAACGCATCATGCTTATTTGTCCAGCTCGAAAGTTGCGAGTTACATATGAGATCAGTCTGGCTCTTAACAGCCTCAGGTTTGTAAATGTACACAGCAAATAGCTGACAGTGTGAAATGCAGTCAGCAAGCCAGTCCTCAGTTTGGCCAATAAAATGAAGTACCACTAAATAAAAACTCTTCCCATGTAGGTACTCTTCGTGGCTTTTTGTTTGTTGGTTTAATTTTTATTTTGTTTTGGAATTTGTGCCTCCAAACAGCTTTGTTATATAAACAGTTCAAGTGTTTCACCAAAATCTATAGATATAAGAATGAGATTTGTTTCTTTTTGCTTTTATTATGGCTACTGTTTAGATGACCCACCAAAGCCTTATGTAGTCATAGGTGGGGCTTTTCAGAAGTGACTGGATCTAAAACGTGTGATGCTGGGATTAAGGCTGTGATGCTGACATTAAGGGTGTATGATTACGAGTCCACTTATTGGTTTGGCATAGTTCTGGTTGCAGTTGTAGATAATAGGAAGGTCCATCCCGGGTATGAGCGCTGCCTGCCCTAACGGTGTGTAGACTGGATAGAATGTAAGGGACAGAAAGAAGGCTGCTGCTGTCCCTCACTGTCTTCTACTTCACTGCTTTGCTGTATTCTACCTCCCATGAAGTGTTTTTCCTCCATGATGCCGCTGTGCCAAGCCACCCTGCCTTGGAGCCAGCCAACTATGGACTGAAACCTTTAAAAACTGTTAGCCAAAATAAGCCTTTCCTCCTTTAACTTTGGGTGTCTGGTATTTTGTCTCAGCAAGGAGACATATAACTAAGACAGCTTTGTTCACTTTTTTTTTTCTTTGCCCAACACCATTCTTCTGAAATTCCTCCGTGTCTTAGACTTAGGGTGCACATGGGCAACAGGCCTCTCTCAGCACTGGGATTGTCAAGGTACAGAGAAGCTGTGGCCTCTAATCTCACAAACCTTCCATCCTCCTTGCATAAGCAAGTACAATGTGATTCACCGGTTCTTGTGAAATGGCAGAAATGGTTGCCCTGTGGTCTACAGCACTGTGAAGGTCTGATTCCTAGGAAATGACAGTTAAGCCTAGATAGGAATTGGTCAAGAAAGACCAGTCAGGGTTGTGATAATTCTTAGAGAAGTAATTTTAACAAGGAGATACCCAGTCTCTTTCTCACTTAAGTCTTTCAAATATCAGCATTGTCTTATTTTCAATCCCTTGACTTTTGTCACCACTCTCACTTCCCCTGGCCCTGTGTCACAGATCCTACAAAGTGTCAGCTCATGTCCTGAGGGATAAACCACACTTCCTGTGTTTTTTATTTCTTTCTTCATTTTTTTTATGTGGGTACCGAGAGTCGAACTCAGGACCTCGCGCTTGCCATGCAGGCACTTATGCTGCTGAGCTATCTCCCTGGCTCCCCTGTATTTTTCTGAACTCTACTTTTGTCCAGGGAAGTAGGTGGAAAGGGCTTAACAGATAGATGCTACTTAAGGTGAGTTATGAAAACACCTCATGTAGCCAGAGATGTGGGAAGGACCACATAGGATGGAGAGGTAGGGGACATCAGGAAGGCGCAGACCTGCTCACCCCTCCAAGTCAAGCTCTGTGTGCAGCCATACCCCGTAGACCCTCACGGTGGGAGTGTTGTAAGGTGACCTGCTGATGCAGCCAGGGCAGAATCCTTATAATAACAGCAAAAGAGCTTAAGGATGAGACATCTAAGGAAAGTATCAATGGGAGCAGTACATATGAGCAGAAAGGGTAGTGGGACAAGAATAATCAAAATGCTCTGGCACTGCCTCCACATATCACCTGTGTCCTGAGTGATCGAAGCGAGTCATGAAGACAGGCAGAGCTTCAGTGTGCGACCTGGGAAATGTGACGCACAGAGACAGTATGCATTCGGCAGTCAACACACACCTTAGCACTTGGTAGTATGGAATAAGAAGTAGACGTTTTTGTTATCGACAGTTCCTAGGAGACCAGACTGGGTTTAAGAGCTAGAAGACAGGGCTAAGGAAACAGTTGGAGGTACAAAGAGCACCAAGCCCAGAGCTGGCAGGACAGCAGGTTGGAAAGATGGAAGAGCACCAATGATCAGGGCTCTCCTGTCCCGGAAAGGGTAGAAGAGAAAAGAGAACGAGGTAAGTGCATAGCAGGACCCCAGAGGCCACGATTAAGGCCAGGGCACCACCTCCGACAAGGACAAGTCAGGCCCATCTGTGAGGCCCTCCTGACAGGCGATGGTGAATCCTGCAGGTCCAGTGCTCAGGATTCTGCAGCCGCCACAGGACTGGTGGCTTACCCTCTGCTTCCAGCACCAGCTGGTCTGAGGAGACAAGGCAGTAATTAGAATAATTAGGACAAATCATCACAGTGAATTAATGAATCACCAGCTGCCCCCTGGGCACCGTGGTGGGGCTTAACAAAGAGTGTAACTCCCAGAAATGCCTGAGATAATAAACATGCCTGAACCTCCACAGCACTGCTTGTGTCCAGGGGACAGTTCATTAGGACAAAAACAACTTTGCCTGTTCCAGATTTGGCTGATCTGGTCAATTTAGACACTTGTTTAACTGATTTTTTATTAAGATAAGCTCCTGGAGGTTAGACAGCACCACAGCGTGAGGCATTACAGATGGAGTTCTTGCAGCTAAATCACACACAAATGTTCTCTTCTTCAGCAGAAAGGAAAAGTGAACAAGTCATTTGTAGGAAAAGGGATGCACCTTGAGACCATAAGTGAAATTAATCAAACACACAGGCTTAAATATCACATGGTTTCTCTTATATGAGAAACCCAAAATATAAATAAAAAGCAAAATAAAAGATAGATAATACAATACCTGGAGATAGATTTTTTACAAATGGGAAGGGGGTCAAGAAATGGAAGGAGTGGGGAGGAAGAGCAGGAAGGGGTAGAAAAAGAATTAAGATGCATTATGTACATGTACTAACTCCCCAAGTTGAACATAATCATTACCTCCTGCAAAGATATACTAGTAAAAATAAAAACTTAAAAAGAAAACATGACCATGTTCACTTTCCCTCAGTCTGGTTCCTCAACTGCAGGAAAGACCGACATTGTGGCGGATGTTAATCCCAATGTATGGCCGTATCTCATTTACTAGGATGGGGGCAATGCACCAAGGATGTGGAACTCGTGCTTGTGATATGGATACTGTGTTAGGCATGTTTCATACAGGATTTTTCTGTTTGATATTTACAATATTCATTTACGGTATCTGTATTTTCTCATACATGAATTTTTCACTTTTGCTATATCCATTACCCAAGGTCAACTGCAGTCAGTACAATAGATATTTTGAGAAAGAGATCATAATCACATAACTTTTATTAAAATGTAATGTTATAATTCAGTTATATCAATATTAGTTATTGCTGTTAATCTCTTACTGTACTAAATTATAAATTAAAGTTTATCTTAAGTATCTATGTATAGGGAAAGAAACATAGCGTATACAAGGTTTAGTGCTATCTGTTGTTTCCGGCATCCACTGGGGGTCTTGGGACATATCCCTGGTGGAAAGCAATGACTACCATAAAGTACATGTTATACAAGATGTGATCAAAATATAAGGTGAATGTTTAAAAATGTATTACACTAAGGGACACGTTGCCATTAATCCCCCTCAAAATACTCCCTCTCACTTTGAACCCAGTTATCCCATCATTCTTGCCACTTTTTGAGCGGTTCTGGAAGTCCTTTTCTGAGTCTTTACAAATTGTGATCAAACATCCAGTGAGTGGCATTGCTAAGTGCCATCCGGTGGTAGGACAGGCTCCTAAAAACATGACAGTGTGCCCTCTTCCACCTTTTTCACTGGATGTGGCACTGTGCTACTTCTGGCTCTTTCCCAAAGTCAAAATGACTACAAGAATGTTTGAAATGACCATATTTAATTTTTTATTTTATTCAGCACACTGAGGTAACTGTAACAGGACAGCTAAAGACAGGAAAGAGTACTTCCAGAACTGCTTCAGAAAGTTGCAATAATCACAGGGTAAGTGTGTTTAAAGTGAGAGTATCTTAAAGGGAATTAATAGCGATGTACCCTTTATTGTAATACATGTTGTTAATTTAAGCATTCACTGTATTTTTTTTATCATAATTTATGTTTTTCAGATTGGATAAAAGAAAACTCAGAGTTAAGCAGATTATGTACCTCGCCCAAGGTTACAAAGACAGGAAATGACAGAAAATGCTGAAGTCCCAAGACTCTAACTTTAAAATTTAAGACATTTCAACTGAGGTCCAAGACTCTCTATGGCTAGGTCTGCCTTGTGAAAATTATTCCTCTGCTCTGGGGCATTTACCTGAAAGACAAACAGAAAGACTAATTCAGTATGAATGGAAGCATGGGTTAAAACATGCAAGCATTTGCATCTCGATGAGTGTGCAAATCCTCTACTGTGGCAGAGTATCTCTCAAGTTCTGCTCTTCCTGCCCTCTAAATTCTAGAAAAGTAAGACACGCTGAGATGGAAGCATCAATCCAGAAAATTAATGCTGAAGGAACAAACAACAAATGTTATGTTTTCCAGGTGTGTTACTGTCATCAATTGTACTCTGGGCCAGCATCTGTAAAATATCAAAAGCATTTGAATACCAGTATGGAAGGAAGAAGCTCCAAAAACCATCCTGTTGATATAACTATTGCTCTGTCCTTTCTAGAGCTAGCAAGTAGTAGATGCTTGCAAGGTGGTAATAAAGTCATCTAAAAGCATTGAAAAGATTGACACAATTAACATTATCTCATGAGAACTAGTCAGCTCTCTGATCCAGCCAACACAGGTGTGTGAAAAACAAGTTAAAAAATAACTTCAAAATCCTAATGACTTTGAGGAAAGGCCCTAATTACCTGTCATTCCATTTCTTCTCAAAAATCTTATGATTCTGAGATTGGATGAAGGCACTCATGTGTTGTTATCTTTCTGGCAAGAAGAACAAGCATTTTACATGTTTTCTCTTTTAAATCTCATAACAAAGTTTTAGGGTACAGACTATTGGCATTACGAATAAAAAAAGAAAATGTCTTTCAGAGATTAAGCAAAGCAAAGAAGGTCACCATTAAAGAGAAATAAAACCAGGATTCATAGCTAACTTTAGTGAGAGAATTCCCAAGAGCTAGAAAATGACGGACCATGTGCATGTATCTGTGTGTGTGTCTGCATAAATTTATGCACTTTGATGTCATTTCGCAGCTTCCAAGTCCACTCACGTTACTCTGTTTACATAGGGACATTTGGGATCCTGAGGTAGGGTTAGATTAGGTAACTGGGCCTCTCTAAGAGAAAGGAGGGGGCCTCTGCACCTCAGCAAACAGCCCAGCTGACAGTCTGTGCTGTTGACACCTTCTTCCATGTAGCTACACTGTCCCATGTAAACCCCTCTTTAAATAGGCTACTTCTCCCCTCAAAATTCCCCTTTTAGCCCACAAGAACAAACCCCTAGCAACAAGCCCAATATCCAATCAATCAAGTTTTGACCCTCAGGGAGGTGGAGACGGCCCCCTACTCCATAAAACATCATCATACCCCCAGATTCAGCAGTGTCCCAGCTCTGGGCCCCCACTCCTCTGGGGTGGCTCTTTTACCAGCTCCTCTTGCAATACCTAGAGTAAAATTACTTTCACTCTGCACTGGTCTTCTGTTCTGACTCTTCTTCCTCTATGCTGGAGAGAAAGACAAGCCAGGCGAGGGTGAGTCTGGGGGCCCTAGACCCCGCGCCCACAGGACGTAACATTTACATTTCCACCTGCCATCTTGAAATGTGACTTTTGAAGATGAATCTTAAAATCGTACAGGTGAAGTACTAGATAGTCCATTATTCATGTCCTTTTTTATCAAAAGGACACAGACCTTCCTGCCACCACCCCCAGGAGTATAGTGAGTTGCCTAGTGTTCACCAAAAACCAGTGGTTGGGCCAGGACTTGTACCAGGAGGGCTCTGTTCCAAGCACAGCATTTATTCTGCTTTTAATCCACCATCTCGTATGTAGTGAAGCATTCATGTACACACACACACATAAACACACACACACACACACCACCAGTGAACAAAAGCTATTTTTCTCTCCAAATTACATTTCTTTTTACTGAAATTGCCACTGCTGCTTTTCCTGGACCACCTGGGGATTCACTTTGTTAGCATCCTCAAGGGAAAAAGAAAAGAGGATTGGAAAGGAAAGCCTGGGAAATGTTAGGGGATCTCCCACTCCTGCCTGATGCTTTGAACATCTGCTCTGATTTGTCCACTTTCTTTACATAGTCCCCTGCACTGCTTGTTAAGAAACCATTTCCTGGTTGCTTTTGTAAGCCCTAAGGCACCCTACCAGCAGCCTCCACCAGAGGCCTCTGCAGAGACCTTGCGGGAGAGAAGCCAAGCTGGCCAGCATCCCAGGGAGTCTCCTGCACTGGAGCCTTCCACTGCCTGGTCCATTTCTTCTATCTTCAGAAGGAAAAAAAAATATGTCAGGAAGGAATTCAGTGACAATTCAGGCAAACACCTAGGCAACCACAAAATAATAGCAGCTTCAAAATGCTGGGATGAATAGCAACGCAGCACCACAGAGGCCCCCAGTGCAGCCAGCCACTGAGCAGCTTCTGAGAGCAGTGGTGGCTGCACCACAGCTGAGCCTGCTAGAGAATTACAGAAGTTAAAAGTACAGCCTGCGGGCCATGTGGCTATTCCCCTCTGACCCTTGCTTTGTTCTGCAGCATGATTTGTCGAGTTTGTTTTTATGTTCCAGCCAGAAGCAAGGGGCAAAGTTGGAATGTGAAGTGCAGCCCTGAGGTGGAGACGAACGTAGCACTGAGCGCAGAAGCTGGAAGCACTGTTAAGGCTGCTGGTTGAGCCTGACTTGGCTGGAGTCTCAGGCTTCCCCACTCTGGAAGCTCACAGGTTGTACTGGGGGCTATGTTGCTAGCCTGTGCTGCTGTTAAGGGGTAGTGGAGCATTTAGGAGGGGGAGCCTAATGAGATGAAGTTAGGTCACTGGGGGAGATGGTCTTGAAGGGGATTCTGGGATTCTGTCCCCCTCCCTAATCCCACTTCTCCAGGGCCATGAGATGAACAGAACTCTGGTTATCCATTCCTGCCACAGGCACGAAGGCACCCATGGACTGAAACCACTGAGGCTGTCAGCCAAATAAACATTTCCTCCTTTTAAACTGATTTATCTCAAGTATTTGTTACAGCAATAGAAAGCTAACTAAAGCAAAAGCCAGTGACAGATGTTCGATAGAAAGGACCACAGTCTGGGTCTCCGTATACCACCAGAGCTCAGGCATCCTTAGAGAAGTTACCTCAGTGCTGGATGCTCAGTTTCCAGCTCTATGAAATGTACCTTTGGTCTAAGATAATAGTCTATCATGGTGTGCAGCTTTAGTATCAGTCTTCCTCCTAACTGAAGAAAAAGAACAAAAAATCCAGGAATATATAGAAAAGTCTACACCAAACAATCCATGAATGGTCCTATGAGAGGTCCATAAGCTATTTTGAAGGTAGGAAAAACTTTTTGCTATATATTGCACTTTACTTGATGTGCTGTCGACGCACAAGCAATGTCTAACAATAATAATTTAGAATTTGTTAGGCTCAAGGATCTGTCTGAGCAGTACACTATGATATTATACAGTTAAAAGGTCATGAATCTTCCTGTTTTAAACATGTCTCTAAAAATATATTTAAAGGAAATCCTCTTTGTAGAACAAATATAAATTACTCTAATTGAAGAAGCCAGAAGATGAGTGGGGGGGCCAGAGCCAGGAATAAGCAGATGGAAGAGCTTTGAAAAACCTGCAGAGAAAAAAAAAAAAAAGCCTGCAGAATCATGTCAAAAATATAGAATTCACTCAGGGAATCCAAGATATTCTCTTTCCTTATTTTGTACTATACTCTGTATACGATTTGAAAAATAACTATTTCAAAAAACTCTTAATTACTTAACTGTGACTAAAGCTACCAGTAAAACAAATTCTTCATTTGATCACTTTAGGTAAAATAATGAGCTATCACCCTTCATTCCTTTATTCTGATGTATTTTTCTTCGTAGCACTTATTGCTATCTGCCAACATATTATGAATTGGTTTCCTCATAGGTGTACTGTAGGTTAGTGTCATTAGAGCACTCCCCATGGGGATCAAGACCCTCAGTGCTGGAAAAAACAAAACAAAGCGAAGCAAAAAACCTGGTAAGCCAAGAATTTTTGCGTGTCTGCGCTGATGGTAAATAACGTGGAACTTTGATTTATACCATTTGAGTAAAATACTGTTTACCCCAATGGTAGAATCTCAAAGTTGACCTTTAAAGAATCAAACATAGTGGTATCTACATAATAATAAATATCCAGACACAAGGGAAAACATTTATGAAATACATGAATATTCCCAAACATGTTAGTTGCATTTCTGAAAATAATTCTGTACTCCTTTAGTGTACGAAGACTTAGATATCTTAATTTCTTAGATCTAGTCATTACTTTCAGGACACAACTCCCTAAAATATGAAATTTTCGAAAAACTCAAAACTATGAATGATTTTCATCAATCAAAAGACTCATAACCAGTTAAAGAAAGACTCAAGAACATGAAACCATGTTTGGGTAGAGAAAATCCTTCAGTGCCTCTTTGTTCTCCTCGGGACTGGCATAGGAATCTCAGAGGGTTGCAGTTACAAGCACTCTTCCCCAGGGAGGGTAATGTATACTTTTCACAACTTGTACCCTGGAAACTTGGTGACTTGGCCTCAGGATTGGCTCCACCATGTAAGAACCCTCTGCACACATTACCTTACACTGTCAAGCTTCAACAAATTCAGTCATAAAATGAAACTTAACACCAACATCATAGGGTCAATAGGGAGATTAATAAAAAGCAGATACAGAATATTTCACATAAGGGGATAACAAAAACTAGAGCCCTGATCTCTTTTCTGTAAGATGTGTTCAACAAGAATAAAGTGAACCAGTCAAGAACAAAGAAAATGAAGTGTATTTGTAGCAATTAGAATTGTAATCTGGACAGCACAGATTCAAGCAACCTTCAAGGATTTTCAAAATGGAAATTTTTACAAAATGGAAACTATTTATAGCTTTAAACCATGGGAACATGGTATTAGAAATTACAATCACTGTCAAAGAATTGTGATTGGTGCTAGTAAAAGATAATCTGTCTTTTAAAAAAGAGATTGCATATTGTTTGAGTCACTTTCATTCTTGCTGGGACAAAATACCTAACACTCACAATTGAAATGAATAGAGGTTTGCTTTGACTCACAGTCTGTAGAGGTCGAAGTCCACAGTCTGCTGGCTCCAGGAAGCAATATGGCAAAAGCATGGCAAGGGAAATCTGCTCACTGCACAGCATCCAAGAAGCAGGAGGAGGAGATTCCGTAATCTGAAAAACACAGATTCAAGCAGTCTTGAAAAAGTGCTCTAAGTTTTTAACACAGTGGGGAAGAATGCCATTTCAGTAAATTACTGTTTACCGAAGGAAGGAAACAGGGAGGGAGACACATCCTTCCAGGCAGCACCCCCAGTGTCCTACCTCTCCCCCAAGACTCCACCTTCTAACAGCAAGTCAGCTATGAGCCCCCATCATCCAGTCACCTTTCAAAAGGCCCATTTTTAAGCACACGGGAATAAGGTCATCTAGATATAAAATATACGGGCGGGGTCTCAGCTCTATGGGTAACTTGGGAGAAGGTGTCTGAGAATCACCAGAGGCCATCAGTGTTTCCAGACACTGGTTCAAGTGTTGTGGTTGCAGGTGGGTTAGGGAGGAGACTCTACAGCCCAGTTCAAAGATGAACCAATGAACTACCAGTGTCTGAGATCTGATTAACAGCAGCCTGATTATTCCATTTTCAGTGTCTTGAACCTGTTACTTCATTTTGATTTTTGTTTCCCTAACAGATACTTGTTCAGAAAATGAATGGATGACCATCAGAATGAAAGGCTAGATGGGATTTTCCCACAAAAGTAGCACATTTATTGAAACACTAGATAAAGTAGAAAGATACTTAATGGAAGCTGAATGGTCAAAGGCAGGAAGCACAGATATTCCAGACATGAATATTAAAAATGGTCCTTTTCTTTTACAAAACTGTGGTCCTTTTTGTGGATTTGGTTTCTCTGCTGTTGGTGGTTAGAGGGTTTCTTTTTCTTCTTTGTTTTGGAGTTTCCTTTGTTTTGTTTCATATTCTAGAAAGGATTTATAACTCTAAAGCAATGAGATTTAAGATTTCACTTATTTGCCTTGCTTTTAGGCTGTGTGGAGGAATCCCTAAAACATATTTTAGTCACAGTGCTATAAAATATGCCCACCGTTGCATTTGCAAATATCTAGATGCAGTGGCTCCTTAGATGAGCTGGAATCCACACATGTCCTGGAAGCCTGCTTTCTGGTTTCTCTCCTCTGACCTATCAATATCTTACGAGGGCCATGAGAAAGGGAACTTCACCCATAGTCCCTGAGTTGACACTCATTCTATTCTTCTGTTTCCCATGTTGCCAAAGGCCACTTTCACATTTGGAAGAGAGATTATCCAAATAAAAATGTATTTGGAAAATATATTTGGAAAAGTCTTAAGTGCCCTGGACTGTTATTTTTATTTCCCCCCATAAAGTGTTGCATTCTCTCTTGCTTATCCTTAGGAAAAACTCCAAGTTTATTCCCTTGATGTCACTTTCTTCAACACAAATGCCTCTCTCTCACCTGCAGGCAAAGCTCTTCTCTTTAATGCACAAGTTGTAATAGCCAAGCTTTTATCCAAGTAGCAAGTGTGTCCTCTACCCTGGCATGCCTCTCTCCTCAAATAAAACAAATGTAATATTTAAGAGCATTTTTCTCAGAGTCTGCGCTTTTCAATCAAAGTATCCCTTTTGGGTATTTGTAAATAAACCTGGTTGGTGATCGTGCTCCAAATAGTCCATTGCAAAGATCAGCCCACCCTCTTCTGTTATTTTCTAAGGCTTATCCCTAGAACTTCCCTGTTTATTTTTTTGGACAGAAGAGACATACTTCCCAAGAAGAAGCAATGTTCTGTAGAGGCTGCACTCTAAATCCACATTTAGAGAATAAAATCCATGCTGCCCATTACCTGTACCTCTGCATGGCTTGCGTGCATGTGTGTGTGCGTGTGTGTGTAAATTGACTGGCTGCAGGTGTACCGCCATGCTAATAAACACAATTTATATAACTAATGACAACACTTATCTCCTCAGTTCCAAACGTACTTCCCATGCATTTGTATGACCAAAATTACTCCCTAATATGGCCCTCCTCAGGACAAAGCGAGGCTGTATTCCACAGACAACACCCCCTACAATCCCTAGAGAATCTCCAAATGACTGAGCTTTTATAAATTGTGAACAGAGTTCCATTGAAAACTCATCTATTTTATCTCAGTGTTGGTAGTCAAAAAAAGAAAAAAAATCATATGAAATTAATTCAGCACTCTCTATTAAGCACTTATTGACGCCCTAACTCTTTTCTAATCTGGAGAAAGAACAAATGTATATAACTAGCTTAAGTTCTGGTCCTGAGAGACTCCCATTCTAGAAGAGCAAATTAAGAGGGGGACACAAACAGTAGCAGTTCAAAGAAGAAAATAATTGCCACAGAGGAAATGAAACAGCTATGAATGTTTAGAAGAGAAAGAAGTTACCTTGTTTGGAAAATAAGAAAATCTTCAATAGGAGTATTTAAATTGAATGTTGATTTGTAGACATCATGATGTAAAAGGAGAAAAACTGTTCCAGGTTGAAAAATCTAACACAATCAAAATTGTGAAGTCTGGAACACATAAAGTGAGCAATGTATACTAAATTAGCCTGTCAGTTATTGGTAAAAAATTTTGAAAAAGAGAAAAAACCTACAATATTTAATGTCCTATCTGAGGACACAAAAGTCATTGAAGTGCCTTGCACAGAAAGAATTTCATTTTATTCTCACCAGCAGTCTCTAAAGAAGGTCAAGTAGTAGCATCCCTATTTTCATAAGAGAACAAAGAGGAGAGAGACTGGGTAACTTGTGAAAAGTCACAAGCTACTGGCTTATCCGAGCAATTTACACTGATTTCATTCACACAAACTGCATAGCAGAGTGCCTGATATTTGGTCAGTGCTCCAACAGAGTAGCAACCGTCCTTGGAAACAGTGCCGGTAACTCTCCTGCTTGCTTTCAAACCTGTTTAACTGCTCTTCCAGCTGCACTTACACAACAGGAACCAGGACAGAAGACCACACAAATGGGTAAACCAAAAAACACAGCCCCAGCCAGAAAAGAAGACAAGATGACAACAGCGCAGCATGTGCAAAAGGTGCCAGTTGCAAAAGAAGACCATCTGTGTCAGCCTTTTCCCTATAAAAAGGAACCTGCGTGCTCTATAACAATATGACTTTAGCTCATGATCTCTTTCTCCATTCTTTATCCAAAACACAAAGTTTTTGCTCTGCTTTGCCAAACCCAAGTTTTTCTCTATGGGTTGAAGTGATCCTCGGCAGTGGAACCATCCAGAGAGTGTAGGTAATCATATGAGCACTATTAGTAGTAACCAACCCCAGAATTGGGAAAATAAAAAATCCTTCTTAAGCCTGAACTCTTCCCCTGAGATGCATGCCGTTTCTAATTAAATGAATATATATATTTGAATCCAGGATTAAATGGTTTGACCTGATTGAGATAATTTAGTTTAGAGCTTCTAGTAAGTGAACCTGGTCCTAGGAATGCACTACACACGGAAGGTACTGCAACTTAGAAAATTGGGAGTGCACTTCTCCTCAATGAAGCCTCCAGCCAGACTGAAATGATGCATAGACAGCTAAATAGTTCTGGAATAAAATCAAAAGTCACAACAAGGATGCCTTCCTGGAAGACAGGAGACGAGAGGAGTGGTGACAGTGGGCTCTGATTCTGCCCCCACGTGCTATGTGTTACATGTGATCTCTGGGGACTCCCTGTGTGGGGTTCCCTGGTTCCCTGCTGTGAGTAGAGGGATGGCGGGATGGTTTCATTTTTAGCTTTAGCATTCTCAAATTTTAAATGTCACATGTTGTTGCCTTCTGAGTTTATTTCCAGAGTCTGTGATTGGGAAATCTGTCACCGATTTCTATTAGATGTATGATGAAGAGTGCATATACTCCACACAATTTTGTGAATGCTATTTATCATTCTCTCTGTGTGTGAGGTCAGTGAAATGTGCCACAAAACAATCAAAATACCACAAATTATTGTGTAGCATGGAAGTGAGGCTATGCAGACACACACACACCCACACACACACTCGTGCACACAGTGCATTATAAATGGGTATATGGCAATGGTCAAAAGAAAGTAAGAGTAGAATAATCCTTGTGCTGTGTGACTTCTTCCAGACTTGAATTCTCAATGAGCCAGAAAAATTGGCAATCGCTCCTCAGTTTTCCCTGAACAAGGATTAAATTAGTAGGTATAGTAAATAACACCTTGCGAGCAAAACCAGGCTGAACGAATAGCTACATTTGGAAATAAAGACAAGAGATTATGAAATGAAATGCAGCATGGAACAATGCTCAGAAACACTGCCCAGAAGGCCATAAAACAGCAAACCAGCGATGTTTATAATGCATTAAGGGAAATGAAGAGAAATCATGAGACCATTTGTGTATATTGGCCTAAAGACTAGAGACGGCTGAGTTCCTCCAGACCTACTCCTATAGAATTTAGAATTGTGCAGTAAAAATTGCCAGGTTTGGAAAGACGTAGCTGGCAGCTCCCTGGCAGACCTCTCTTAGGCCAGTTTTTTCATCTGCAGAAGGGGAATACAGCACTCACCTTATAGGTAATGTAGGAATGCGACTTATGTGATGATGCTCATAATTTGCAAATCGTGTTCTGAATTTCAGCCATTAAATTTTTATGCTATTTTATAGAAAGAGGTACATGATATTACCTTAGTATTGTACAACATAATTCTTGTTTTTCAGGTAAATAAATTAAAACTCAATGAGGTTAGAGCCATAAAGCAAATAATAACAACTACAATTTAAAGATGGCTAAATGAATGTTGGAAGCTGTTTTCCTTTGTTCTCTATTTAATCTTTGCAGTGATTTTACAAGGTGGATTATTTTATCTTTATTCTACAAGTACAAAGAACTGAAGCTTGAAAGAGTAAATTAGCTTTCCCCAAATCAGACAGCTCATAAATGATAAAGACAAAATTTAAATTCAGATGTATCTTTTCTAAGTTTTACATTATTAGTCTTCATGTTCCAATGCAGCACATCATAATCACCTTGTTGCAGATAGGGGACTGTTGTGGTTTAGTTCTAAATGGTCCCCCAAATTTCTCATGTGTGTAGAAGGTGATTAGAGCATGGAGCACTGTACTCACCAGTGGATCCTTTCAGTAACTAAATGTGCCGTTGAGGGGTGGGACCTGGCTAGAGGTAGGTCACTAATGTTATGAGCTAAAAAGATGTATTATTGTCCCCAGCTTCTCACTTTACTCTCTGCTTTGGCTGCCATGGATTGAGAACCTTGTCCTCCACCATGCCCCTTTAAATTCCTGCATCATGGACTGAAACTGAAATATTAGAAATAGAAATATAGTAAATCGTGAATTTGTTAGGTGGTCTTAACAATAAATTGTATATAGGAGAGGAAGTAACCTCCCCTCCTTTAAGTTGTGGATGTTGGATATTGTGTCCAGTGGTGAGAAAGGAACTAAGACAGGGCTAAATCAGCCTAGAATCATTTGGGAGCAGGGGCAGAGGATACAGAGCAGAAAGGCTCACTGTACGTACTTTCCTAAAATGTCGCAGTAAGAGCATCTCACCCAGTAAGCACAGGTCCCAGATCCAGAGCGTGGGAAGACTTGGAAGCCTGGAGAACAGGTTGAAGACAAAATTCTGACAGCAAGATAATGACAAACTCTTTAGAGCAACAGAGGTCAAATGAAGAAAACAAACTTCTGTCAGCAAAAACAAAAAACAGAAGCAAGTCATAAATTTATAGCAAAAATGTCCAATCAGAAGTCACTAAGATGAAATTACTAATGAAAATGTTAAAAGATCTATGGAATGTGTGGAACATGGCTGAAGAAATAGGGAAATTCTGCAGAGAAGTTTAAAAAAAATTTAAAAAGTGAAAATGAAATATTAGAAATAGAGATATAGTAAATCATGAATTCATATATATATATAATCACAAATATAAAAATGATAAAAAATAAAACAACTGGAGAATAGAGAGTTAAGTAAATAGCACATCAGTCATGTGAGCTGTCACATCCAATTTCTGACCTAATTGTATAGATGCGTCCTGATTTTTGATTTTTGATGAGGTTGCTCTCCAATAAACTCATTGTAAGTTGAAAATAGAGTCAACCAAAAATTCATTGAATGCGCCTAAACTATGGAACATCATGGCTTAGCAACAGAGTGCACTGTAGGGTAACAGTATTTTTCCCATGTCATCTCATGTCCACCTGGGAGCTGTAGCTCACTGCTGCTGCTTCCCCGCATCACGACAGGGTGCTGTAACTATATACCCTCCCTCAGTAAAACTACACATATTGTTACTAGTGAATGTGTTTCTCTTTCTCACTATGTTACAATAAAAAAAAATGTCAAACTATTTTAAATCAGAGACTGCCTATAATAAAAGTTACCAAAAAAGTGTAGGGAGATGTGTTAGTCACTCTCTTCTTCACTAAGACACAGCATTCAACACCCGCAACTTACAGGTAGAGAGGTTTATTTTGGCTCCCAGTTTCAGCAGTTTCAGTGCAGTTTCCGCTCCAAGGCAGAAATGGAATGGCAAATGGGGAAAGCTGCTTACTTCATGGTGGCTAGGAAGCAGAGAGTGAAGGGAGGGGCCGTGGTGGGAGATGCACCCTTCCAGGTCACCTCCCCAGTGACCCACTTCTTCCAGATAGGTCCCACCTCCTAGCAGCTACAATTTCTAATAGTGCCTCCTTGATCCAATCACCTTCCAAACACATGAGATTTTTGTGGCCATTTGAGATCCAAACCATAACACAAGAGAATGAACAGAAGAAATATTTGAAAAATCTTTTTGTTCTGTACATGTGCAAAATGGTGGACTAGGCAGCTCCCACCTTTTGCCTCTCCATAGAAACATTAATAAATAAGCAAAATTTTCCTGAACTGACTTTGTCCAAACTCAGGAAAACCAGAAAAACTTCACAGTAACTAAACAAACATTGAAAAAAGATAAAGGTACTTTAAAATATTAAGAAAGAAGCTGGGTATGGTGGTACACACCTGTAATCCCAGGTAATCCCAGGACTATGGGAGCTGAGGCAGGAGGATTGAAAATTGGAGTCCAATCCGGGCAACTTAATAACATAGTGAGACCCCATCTCAAAATAAGAGGGCTGGGGATGTAGCTATGTACAAAGGCCCTGGGTTCAATCTCTAGTAGCAGAATAAAAAGGCAAGAAATGTTTGTGTTAACCCTCACCACCTTTCAACAGTTTTGATCTTGAATAATATCTCATTTGAAAACACCATGTTTCTCAGTTTTACCCCATCTAACCAACTGCAGGATTGACATAAATTGTTCCTCTCTGTTCTGCCTATGGGAGTACAAGTTAGAAAAGCAGCATTGATGGAAAATACTGGAAGCCAAACTAACAACCTTCAGATGCCTGTGACAAAGGTCACATCCAAAACATACAACAGATTGCCTAAGGTCAAGAGTAGATGCTGGGAAGACTTTCTTTAGAGAATGAGACCATTCAAAAACAAACGTATGCTGGAGAATTTGGAAAGAAAACAGCTGTATTAGTCACTTCCCCATCACAGGGGGAAAGTACTTGACATCCACAACTTAAAGGAGGAAAGGTTTACACTGGCTCAGTTTCAGTCCATGGTTAACTGGCTCCAAGGCAGAAACATCATGGAAGAGGATCCTGGTAGAGGAAAGGTGTTTGTCCCATGTCAGGCACAGGGCACAGAGACCAGAATACACATTTCTATGTCACATCCCCAGGGATCCACCTCCAACCAGACTCCCAGCTCTTAAGAGCAAATCAGTGATAGCAGCTCTGTGATCCAATCACCACCCAAACACATGAGACATTTAGGGGACATTTTAGATCTAAATCATAGCAACAGGTACGCCCAATGGCTGTAAGTCATTACCTTGGGTTTTTTCCGAAGCTCTTGCAATTTGAATAAGTGTTGAAAGAGGCCCTGAACAAAGAAGCAATCTACAAAGACTGTTTTGTTGTTGTTGTTGTTGCTTATTTGCAAAATCAGTGAAATTGAAATTTGATTCTTTGAAAGAATATAGAAATTTATAGATCTATGGATGTAATTCAATAGTAAAGCATGTGTTTAACATTCATAAAGCCCTAGGTTCAACCCACAGCATTGAGAGAGAGAGGAGGAGGAGGAGGGAGGGAGGAAGGAAGACAAGGACAAGGAGCAGGAAGGAAGGAAGGAAGGAAGGATGGAAGGAACGAAGGAAGGAAAGAAAGGAGAAAGAAAGAAGGAAGGAAGGAAAGAAAGAAAGAAAGAAAGAAAGAAAGAAAGAAAGAAAGAAAGAAAGAAAGAAAGAAAATCTTCCAGGTTTGCCCAACTTGTAGCTCGTGTACTCTTTTTAATGTTATAACAAAAACATTAAAAAAGAAAGTTTTGTGGCTTTGTGGCTCAAGGTCAATATTTTTTGACAAAGTTCTCTCACCAGGTAAGACATAAAGGGGTGGGGGGACAATATGGACACATTACTTCTGACCTTATAGAAAGAAGAAAGCATTATAAGGGAATTCTATAAAAAAAATTTAGTCAACAAGTTAGGCAAATCAGATGAAACAGAAAAAAAAAAATCCTAAAAACAAAAACTATTAAACTGAATCCAGTTGGAATAGAAACTCTCAACAAATGTATAGCAAGAGAAGAAATTGAATCGCTAATATAAAACTTCCCAATGAAGGAAAGTCTAGGACTGTATTAGTTCACTACTGAATGTTATAGCACAAGAAAACAATGTTAGCTCAGACTGAAGGGGGCAAAGAGAAGAACAAATAAAAAGGTTCTGTCAGATTTCTGGGATTCTGCAGGCAGGACACAGGCTGATGGAGGTAACTAGTTGTGACTACATGTTATCCTTCAAGGAAAGGGAAGAATAATTCCAAAAATAACTCAGAGACCTGGGAGGATGCCAAAGCCTGTGTTGGCCTAAAACCTGTGTCTGAAGGGCATCTGCAAACCCAAAGGGCAGAACATCCAGTCAAGGAGGATTATTCTCAGCCATTAAAACCTAGTAATTTATGTATTTCCAAATCTCTGTGGGCCTACGACTCTTATTACTCTCAATTTTCCCCTTTTACAATAGAAATGTCCATACCATGGCTATTCAACTACTGTATTACAAAAGTACATAATTTATCCTCTAGTTTCGTAGGTTCCTGCATGGACAGTAATTTTTTTCTTCTCTTTTTATTTTTTATTAGTACATGTTTGTAGTACACAATGAAAACATTCTTTGTGGAGAGTTGGTACATGTACATAACACATCTTAATATCTTAACTGTTTTTTTTTTCTATCCCCTTCCACCCCTCACCTTCTCCCCTCACTTCATCTGTTAGACAGATGGACAGGAATTATACCCCAAGATAGACTGAACCCAGACTCATCTCTAAAATTTAGGTGATATAGAAAATAAGATTTGGGATTTTAAACTTGATGACATGAGATGAGATGAGGTCTTAGATTTAGAGTTGATACTGGAAAGTGCTAAAACTTTTGGGGATTCAGGGATGAAGTAAATGTATTTTGCATGTGGTAAGGAACTGAGTTTTGGTGGGCTAGAATGTAGACTGTGGTGGATTGAATTGGTCCTCCCAAATGATATGTTGATATTCTAACTGCCAGTCCCTGTGAGTGTAGTCTTATTTGTATAAAAACAACAAACAAACAATCAAAAAAAGGTTTTGAGATGTAATTAGTTAAAATGAAGTCGTGTATTCTAAGGATAGGCCCAAAACCAAGGACTTGTGTCTTTACAAAAGGCCACATGAAGACCCAGAAGGCCATGTGAAGACAGTCACATGAAAGGAAGAAAAGATGGCCATGGGAAAACAGAAGCAAAAACTGGAGTATGTAATCACCAGGCAAGGAATAACAAGGACTGCCAGCAACAGCTAGAAGGAAAGAAGAGGCAAGAAAGAATTTCTTCTCTTCTTTCATAACTCCAGAGAGAGCATGGCCTTGTCAATATTTTCATTTCAAACTTCTAGCATCCAAAACTGTGAAAAGCTAAATTTCTGTTATTTTAAGCAACTGATCAGTTGCCATTTGCTCTCCTAAATGAAATTAATTTGAAATTTAAAAATTAATTCAACTACATAAAAAATGTAAAGTAAGATAAAATTTTTTAAATCTCTATTCAATTACAAATAAATAAACAGGTATAAAAGGAAAAGAATTTTGACTAATTTTGTTCTTAATCATTAGCCAACATAAACTAGAATGACAATATTTGTATCAGTAAAAGTAGATTTCACAACAAAGGATAATCATCTTAAAGAAATAGTAAGTTCATTAGGAAAAAGTAATAGTTCATAATATTTATACACCTAATATGAGACAAAAGTTTACAGAATTATATGGAGAAACAAAATGGACAATAACTATGGGAAATATCAATACCACTTTCTATTGGAGAACAAATAGAAGTTAAAAATACATTCTAGATAGGAAAAACACTATCAATCAACTTGAAAAAGTAAACACATATATAGAATACTCCCCCCAGTGACAGAAGAATACAGATTCAAATACACATTGAACATTTCGTGTTACACTATATTTTGATCCATAAAATAGTTCTCAATAAACTCAAAAGGTTTCAAGTTATAAAATATTTTATCTCTGATAACCATGACTAAATATGAGTCAGAAAAGTCACTGAGGGCCAGTGAGATGGCTCAGCGGCATAAGCACCTGCCTAGCAAGTGTGAGGTCCTGAGTTCAACCCCCGGTACCCACAAAAAAAAGAAGAAGAAGAAGACCCAGAACAACAACAAGAAGAACCAGAACAAGAAGAAGAAGAAGAAGAAGAAGAAAAGTCCCTGAAAAATCTTCAAATAATTGGAAGTTAAATGACAAACTTTTAAACAAATATCAACAAAGAAAATGGAATATATTTTCAACCAAAAGCAAATAAAACACAAATAACTAAAAGTTATGCCGTACTGTTCAAGTTGTATTTAAGGAGCAATTTAAAGCATTAAATCTACATATTAGAAAGAAATAATCTCAGAACAATGTCTCCAGTGTATAACATAGAAAACCTGAAAAAGAAGAGAAAATTAAACCCAAGGTAAGTACAAGCAAGATACAGTAACTGCCAGAACAGAAAGTAATGAAATACAAAACAAAAACAATAAAGTCAAAAAAGCCAAATGCCTGGTAGGTTATTTAGGATCAATGAAATTCAGTGCATTCTGGCCAGAGAGATAAAGAAACAGAGAAGACACAAATTACTTATATCAGGAGAAAGAGAACTATTTAGTGACATCAATATAAGTTCTGCAGACAATGAAAGAATAATGAAGTAGAATAATTACCTTTATGCCAATATATTTCACAATTTAGGTGAAACAAACACATTTCTTTTTTTTTTTTTAATATGTGGGTACCGGGAGTCGAACTCAGGACCTCGCGCTTGCCAGGTAGTTGCTTATGCCTCTGAGCGATATCACCGGCCTTCCCAACATTTCTTAAAAGAATAAAATTATTGAAGCACACTAAAAAAGAAACATATACTGAATAGTGTTGTATTTGTTAATAAACGTATACATGTATGAAGAACAATACAGGTCCAAATGATTTTACTGAATAAATTTTACCAAAAATTTGAGGAATAAATAATAATGAGTAATCTAGACAAACTCCTCAGCAAATTAACAAAGTGAGTTTTGTCACTCTGTGAGCAAGCATGAGTATCAGCCTGAAACCAAAATCAGAAATAGACATTGCAAGAAAAGAGAACTACAGACAAACATCCCTTATGAATACACCTGCAAAAATTCTAAAACTTTTACCCAATGATATCCAACTATATTAAAAGAACACATAACTCAAGATGACTAATTCAAAGAAATACAAGGTTGGTTTAATACTTGAAAATCAATCAATGTAATTCACCATTTTAAGGTACTAAAAAAGAAAAGCAATCTCAACAGATGGAGAGAAAGCATTTGAAAATTCTAATATCCATTCCTGATATAAGCTTTTAACACATTAAGAATAGAAAGGAGCATTGTCAGTTTGAAAAATGGCACCAAGGAAAACCTACAGTTAGTATTCACCTCTCTTTTAAAAGACTGAATGTTTTTTCCCTAAGTTCCAAAACAAGTCAAGGATTTTTGTTCTCAGTGTTTCTATTCAATGTTTAGTGAAAATCTCTGCAAATATAATAAACAAGACTCAAATCCATCATGATTAGAAAGGAAGAAATAAAATGGTATTGTATCATTGGTAACATAATTATAATCATCTTTGTAGAAACTCAACAGAATCTATGAAAATCTAAGGGAAGTCATAAGTACATTTATTAGAATATATACTATAAAGAAAATGTCACAAAAATAGATTTCATTTATATATACTTGCATCAAGCAATAGTAAGTTGAAATTTTTAAAATAACATTTACTATTCAAAATATATGATATGTTTAGAGACATATTTAAAACGTGAAATAACTGTACACTGAAAACTACAAAACATTGCTGGAAGAAAAGAAGGGTTAAATAAATGAAGGCATACACCATAATTATGGATTGAAAGACATGATAATCAGGTAGCAATTCTATTCATATTAATGCACAAATTGAACACTATTCATATAAAGTAATGGAAGTTTTATTGTTGATATTGACAATTTGATTAACAAATGTATGTGAAATATCAAAGGAATCAAACTAGCCAGAAAAAACTTTGAAAAAAAAATTGAGATCTGACAATCCCAGTCCAAGACTTACAATAACCAAGCCAGTGTGTATTGGTACACATGTAGACAAACCAGGGAAACAGAACATAAGGAAGAAATTTCAGAAAAAACCCAACCATGTAAGAGATAACTAATTTTCCACAAAAACATAAAAGCAGACTCAGTGGAAACAAAAACGTCTTTTCAACCAATGGTTCTGGAATAATTTGATAACTATATGCAAAGAAAACAAAAGGAAAAATAAAAAAGGACAAGAACACAAAACTCTGATCCATTCCTTGTACTATATACAAAAATAAAATGAACATAAATTATGGATCTAAAAATAAACAGAAAAACTAAAACACCTACTGGCAGAAAACATGAATTAGATACAGATCTCTGATACATAATACGAAAGCCCAATCCAAATTGGAATTCATGAAAATTAAAAACTTCTGCTCTTTGAGAGACATTGTTGAGATAATAAGAAAGCTTAAAGATGGTGCAACTGTGGAGCTATCAGAACTCTGATACTCTTCAGGCAAAACATAAAGTGGTACAAACATTTTGGAGAAAAATTTGGCAAATGTTCATAACCATTTTCATCTTAGGTATTTTCTCAAGAGAAATGAAAGCATACCCACAAGAGTTCTAAAAAATGAATAGTAGCTTTACTCATGATAGGCCAAATCATGAACAATCCAAATGTTTGTCAGCAGGATAATGAGTAATCACATTATAATATGAAAACTACCCAGCAATAAAAGCTGTTAGCAACTAATACAAATAAAACAGGAATGTAAAAGACACAAAAAAGACACAATATGAGTTCATATTGTATAAAAATGCAACTTAAATGAACTTCCCCCCCGCCAAAAAAAAAAACAACTAACCAGTAGTGGAAGAATTAGCTATGGCGGGATTGAAAGAGACAAATTATTTACTTGGGAGTGATAAAAACTATTTTGGATATTGTTTTAGGTGGTACTGATATAGATGTAAGCTACATAAAAATTCCTTAATATGAATGTTTATAAATATTATGACTGGTAAATTACACCTTAAATCCAAAAATATTTTGAGAACATAAAGGAGAGTTTCTGACAAAGTAGAATTATTTCTCATCACCAACTGGTAATAGATAAAATTAAGAAATGCTTCAAGCTGCAATAAAACATGAACAATAAGTTAACCCTTGTTTTTGGTTACTGAGGCATGAGGAAGCAAAAAATGATTAATTAGTATATCAAGTTTTACTTGCTCTAAGCAAATCACCTGCCTATTCTTGCAAACTAAAAAAAAAAAATCTTACCATTTTGAAGGTTTAAATTCATATATTTTATAACAATTTTCTGTAATATTTAGTTCTATTTGTTGTGGTGTTTTATTCTTTCTAGGAAGATCATAACATTCTACACAACAGAGGCCTTGTGATCAGAGGTATGAAAATAATATTGGAAACAAAATTCTGGTACTTCATAACTTGTGCATTTTTATAATAATAACCTGTGATGATGAGCAGCAGTGAAAATGACAAATATTTTGATGCTGGGGAAGGATAAAACTCATTTTTCTTTTCTGGAATATTAAATGTGAAAGAAGGAAAGAAAGAAAGAAAGGAAGAAAGGAAGAAAGGAAGGAAGGAAAAAAGGAAGGAAGGAAGGAAGGAAGGAAGGAAGGAAGAAAGAAAGAAAGAAAGAAAGAAAGAAAGAAAGAAAGAAAGAAAGAAAAAAAAAGAAAGAAAAAAAGAAAGAAAGAAAGAAGGAAGAAAGAGCAAGTAAGCTTTTTATAATCTCCATTCTGTCTCCAAATATCATTTATTCCCTGAAAATCAGGGAATTGTTAAGGTTAAATGAAGGCAGGAGATTTGAAACTAACATATGTTGACTGAATATTATATACTTGGCATTTTTCAAGATGCTTTGTGTACAGTGTCATTTAATCTTCATTAATCTTCATTTAACCACAGAAATTATTATCATTCCCGTTTTAGAGATGAAGAATCTAGGGCTCATTATTTAAATAACTTGCCTGTTTTTCAAATGTCACATTATAAGATTGAAAACTTAGGCGAGAATGAAAGTGAAGAGAGTCTACCATGCTGCCTGTCTTTATTTCCCCGAGAATCATTTCAAAGGACTCCTGTTTCTCATTTAGAATAGCTATCCGACCTCCGAACCGCAGTCCAAGGAATAGGAAGAAAAAGTGTTATTTGATTTGTGGTAAAGACAACACATCAGATTTGTTTAATTGCTTCTTCATTATTTAGCTCTCAGAAACACCGCCTATTAATCACCCAAGAGTTAATCATACTGCATTTCACCCATTAAAAACAGAAGCCATTAGTCAGACAGCCGAGAGCAGAGACAGCCCATATGAGATGCGACCTTCGTCTTGGATGTGGCCAACATTTACCCAGCTGCCCATTGGCTAACGACACACAACAGAACACACTGGAAGAAGTAGGCTGGAGGAACCAAAGGTTTTATTAGTTTTCCAAAGAAAACAAAGAGTAAAAAAGAAAAATAGCATTTTGGTGAAGTTCTAGAATATGTTGTTTTAGAATCCGTAATCACCTTTGAGTTTGTCATGGCCCACTAAGGATTTTTTAAGGATGTAATCTGCAAGCTATAAGCACATGCATCATCATGAAGCAGAGACTCAGGGATAAAGACCATGCAACTCTTTAGCTAAAAGACAACCCCATTGTCATTTTATTCAAAGGCAATATGAGGACAACAATTATGCTTCTAAAAGGACTTACGTGGATCATTTTTAAAAACTTACCAAACACTATATGATACATGAATCAAATCTACCCTTTTCCCTTCCTTTCACCATCTAAATAATTTGAAAAGAATTAAGAGTATTTCTTGAGAATGGAGTTAATTAGTATATTTAGGCAATTCTGAAATACAGCTTTGGCTGGGCATGGTGGTGCATGGCTGTAATCCCAGTACTTGGGGGCACTGAGCCAGGAAGATCGCAGCCCTAAACACTCATTACCAAATGTCACTCATGCTTTCTGTCTTACCTAGTGACAATCTATGTGGTATTGTGTGCAGGTATCCAGAACATCTTTTATCTATAGGAATTCTTTTCCACAGTGTGTCCCCAAACCATGATATTCCATCACTCCAGTAAGAAACTTTGTATGCAGGTCACTTTCTTACTATTAGTACTGGAAAAATACTGAAGGTCCAGGTTTGTCAAAGTATAATATTGAGACCTGACCCATTGATGCCAAAATTTGGGGGAACAAAATCAAGGGATTTGAATTTTGTCTTAGTGTTTTTCAGTTGCTATAATAAAATACCTTATACTAGGAAATTTATAAACAAAAGAATTTATTGTTTATAAAGTTCTGGAGTTTGGAGAGCCTGTGATCAAAGTGCCAGCAGATTCAGGGTCTAGGGACAGCAATTCTGCCTAGAGAACTCCCTCTATAAATATCTTCTGTTGCTGCCTCTTACATGAAAACAAGCACCATCATGCTTCATTATTTTATTATTATTATTATTATTATTATTATTTATTAGTACATTTGCAGTACATGAATTTTACAATCATCTTGGAGAGCTGGTATATATACATACCACATCTTGTTTCTTTTCTTAAATCCCCTTTCCTCCCCCTCCCTTCCTCCATCTCTAATTCCTCTTCACCCTTTTTTGTTCCTCTTGATATTATTACTCTTACTTCATGTTCATGGCACACGGTGTTCACATTTGTTGAGGTGATTAGGATCCTGTACCTGGCACATCTTCACTCTACTTATTTCCCCATCCCTCCCCCTCAATCCCCTGGACCCCTTCCCATCTGCAAGAGATCCATCCCCTTGTCTCTTTCTATCCTTCATTTAGTTTTCTCTTAGTCTGTATTTTGCCTCACTCCAATGAGAGATACCATGCAGTATTCAAGCTTGTGCGTCTGATTTATTTCACTCAACATTATACATTTCAGGTGCATTCATTTTCCTACAAATGTTTCAAATTTGTCCTTGTTTATAGCTGAGTGAATAAATGCATCTTCCATAAGGGCAGTAATCCCTTTCATGAGATAGAGTTTTTACAAGCAGATCACTTCCCATCTCACTGCCTTGTGGGATAAGGTTCAACATATGAGTTCTGAGGGAACACATGCAGACCAAATTAATGTTTAAAATCACAGCAAGCTTCGAAGATCCCTCAAAGGTATGCTAATGTCTGTGAACTACTTGTTTGTTTGACATCTCTATTTTTATCAATCTTATTCAGCTTAGCCTATGTGATTTTTCTGAAATGCTTTTCTAAAAATTTTCTAAATGATAAATTCAGAAAAATTAAAAAGTAGACAGAGCCCAGTATAGAAAAAAGGTCAATTGTAAGACATTTTTACAATATTTCAACATTTTCTGTTTATTCCAATGTTTTATAATGAAAAAAGGTGATTTGAACACACCCAGTTATATAAGGAAAGAAAGTGAAAATTGTGAATGGTATTTCTTAAATACTATATAATGTGCAAGAAGTTTACATGCTATTTTCCTTCATCTTATCCTTGATTGTGAACATGTGTTTTGCCTATCATCTACATCTAAAAACTGTATCATCTAGGTTACATATTTTACCTAAATTCATATAGGACATTAGTTTGGCCATTTTTGCTTTAAAAAGTTTTTTGATAGAATTATTAAACCCTATTTCTTTGTTGATGTACTTTCTCATTGTTTCATTAAGATAAAAGCTTTGCCTCTAAGAAGGTTTTCAGAGTAGCTAAACCCTGGGAATATCATCATATCTTTCCTTTAGCAGACATGCCAAAGTAAAACTCGCTATCATCTCCCTGGGGTCTGCCATTTGGAGTTATGAGGCTGCACCTTTAGTGTGGTGAGTTGACACTGCACTAAGGTACACTGAGAGAATGGTGAGCAAATGTAGTATAATTGCCTTGCTTTTTATCACAAATCCCATGGTGTCCTGACCTTGGCACGTGGGCAGCAAGACAGGTCAACATTGGTCCCACTATTCCGAGTTCACTGCTATTATCTAAAAAAAAATGAGATCATAATATAATATCTATCTTTCCCATATGGGTGCCATGTTTTCTAATGGTCTCTATGCTGTTTTTCACCATGTACCACTGCCTTCCATTCTCAAGGTTTTCTATTGAAGAACAGATATTTTAATCTCTGAGTCTCCATAGATCCTAACACCCTTCTATGACATGACAAAGAGCATCTTATGCACATAAAGATACTTTTGGAACAAAATTTTGACTCATTTGTTATCGAATGCATATGCATAGCACAGTCTGGAATCTAATAAGTGCTGTGATATTTTTCATCCATGCAACAGATGTTTTTTAAATGCCTTCATATCAGGAGCTGTGATGGCACCGGGGACACAGAGGTGAATGTGACAGTGGGACCAATGGGACAGCATGAAATTTAGGTGAGCAGATCATAATAAATAAGATCAACTGGTAGTCAGGCAAGGTGGTGCATACCTAGAATTCCAGCACTCTTGAGAGACAGAGGCAGGAGGATTAACTGTAAGTCCTGTCCAGACCAGTCAACTTTGTGACTTAGCAAGACCTTGTCTCAAAAATAACAAAATTTTTAACATAACATAAAACAAAAAAGGGCTGGTGATGTGGAACAGTGCAAAGATGCTGGGTTCAATCCCCAGTACAGGAAAAATAAAAAGTGAACGAATTGGCTTACAAAATGTGAAATGTTCATTATTAGACCCCACTTTATCTGACTTCCTTGGAATAGCCTGAATGGGATGATTAAGAAAATTCTTGTATCAGGCAAGGCAGAACCTTAAAGGTTAACTAAACATTTTCTGCTTGAGAGAGGGGACATAGTAAAAAGACTGCTGGAAAGAGCAGCTAAGCACCTGCCTGGCAGGTGTGAGGTCCTGAGTTCAATTCCCGGTTCAAAAAAAAAAAAAAAAAAAAGACCCATATAAGATTCAAAGACAGTGTTTTCATCAAAAATTTTTGTTAAGTGTCATTCTCCAAAACAAAGAACTTTTTCTACCAAGTGACATGAAATAACCTGTAAGTACATATGTTTGAAATGCTAGCTCCAGGAGAATAATTATGATGTAAACTAACTCTTTTCTGCACCTGCAAAGTGAAGCCAATCCCCTTAGGGACACATCCCCATCTTCTTGGAGGCAGTTGTCTTCAAAAGTCAGGTGAAAGCAATCTCTCAGAGGTGAAATTTTATTTTGGACTGCAGGCATGTAATCAATAACCTCACCAAGCATTAAGTAAACAAATTCTAGAGAATATCTTTCTCTCATTTTTTCCCCTAGACCTAACATTTTCTTCTCTCAGATGGCAAATTCCTGTCTTCAGCTATATAAATACAACATTACAATTTTACAAGTATGTCAAATATTATAGCTCTGGTTCTTCTAATTTAAGTTTCTGACTCCTGGACAACTTACAAACACAATCCATCTCTGTTCAAATTTTGTGCGGTGTTTCAAATGCCCCCATCTTTGACCCTTACTCCAAGAAGGACTAGAAAAAACTACCAGAAATGAGAGCGAAGCAATAAAAATGAACATTTCACTTTGATCTGTCCATTTTGAATATTTTGTGGTGCAAACAGAGAACAGCAGCGGAGGAAGTGGATCTTCTTCAAAGGAGCATCTAAACAGTGTCTGACAGCCAATTACCAGCTCTAGCTGGGGCTTTCACACTTCTGACTTCAATGGAGAATGAAAAGGAAGCAGCGATCCTCTCCACAGATAAATTCCTTGATAAGAATACTCACAAATCAGGACTGGAAGAATGGAATTATAATAGAATTACACAAAATACATTACCTGCTTTTACTGAAGCCATTCACTCCAGGTCTTATTAAGTATTCAGACTGTGCCAATGCATATTAAACCATTTAACTTAGAAAAAAAATAAAATGTAAGTCGGTGTTTGGATATATTAAATACGATGTGAAAAACACCTAAGTGAATACCAGAAGGGCTCATTTGTTTTAAAGTAGATATAAAATAAAGAAATACTAGTTGCACCAAAAATCCATTTTAAGAAAACACTTGATAATTACCGTGCAGTAGCAGCTAAAACCTTCAAAACAACAGCTGAAAGGACACAGAAGGTGGAAAAGTGTTACTGCCTGATAAAATGAGCAGAAGAAAATGAGAAAAGAAGGAAAAACACGAAGGAAGAAGAGAGAGACAGGAGCCAATCATGTGTTCTGTGGCTTTTGATGAGATGGAATGCAAAAAGGTCTTGCAGTGAGAAGAGCAAATCTATCCAGCACTTAAGAAGATTTTTAGTTACCTTTTATGTGAACACCACCCTTCTACCCTCATTTCTTACCACTTCTTTAATGAAAGGGGCAACAATAAAATGTTCCCCAACCTATGATGTAGTTGCATTTCAACAAACCCGCTGTAAGTTGAAAGTGTGCTGAGTACACCTAAACTACCAACATCATACTTGGAAACACAGCACACTGAGGAGCATTGGTGTCTCCCCTCCTGATTTTGGGCTGACCGGGAGCCAGAGAGTAGCATTCCGCACATCGCTAGCCTGGGAAGATTCAGAATTCAAATATTTTGCTACATGAATATTGCTCTTACACTATTACAGAGTAAAAAAGGCATAAGTTGAAGCCTCCTAAGTTGCAGACCATTTGTACAAATGCTTATGATGAAGACATTCTCACAAATATTAAAGAAAAGACTGAATTTTATATCTGGATTTTCTACCACAAAATTAAGACAACATAAAATAAAAGAAAAACACTACCAACAACAAATTCAACAAATAGAAGCCAAATTCTGACACAAAGTTCATGATGAAAACACACGAGTGAGTCTCCTCTCTCATCACTGTCCAAACACTTCTATGGCTGTTAGAAATTATCAAATAATCAAACAAAACTCAGGAAAATACAATTGGATATAGAATGTCAAAATATATTAGTGTTACTCCTAAGTGTGGGGATGCTCCAATTGATTCCTGAGTTATACTGTCTTGGAGTTTAACCAGGCAGATATTATTTCAACTATTTCTGTACAAAAAGCATTGGATATAGGGAGCTAAGGTCCCCGCTGGGGCCTCATATATTAGCAAGAAACATCTAGAATGGATTAAATCATGTCTTATGTGGTAAGATGTTTGACTTGACCTAAGCCTGAAATGATTTCCTGAATGAAAGGATATTTGCTGGCCCTAAACATACCACACATCATTCTGACCTTGACTTTGAGATAAATATAGTGAAGATTGACAAAATTACACAAATATGTGTTTGTAGATATAAAATTAATTTCCTCAGGGAGGCATTCATTGCATGTTTATTGACTTCTATGTATCCAACAACGAGTCAGGTTCATGAATTTGTAGGCTTTAAAGACCTTGATTGTTTTTAATGGATAGCAATCTAAAGAAAAGCAGAATTACTATCATCTCTATTTAATAATAAAAAATGTTTAAGTAATATGCCCAAAATTTGAATGGTAAAACTCTGGCAATATCTCTTTGACCAAAAAACAAAAACAAAAACAAAACAAAACAAAACAAAACAAAACCCTACCAACTTTTTAAATAATTCCACATTTGCCAATTTTCACATACGCAGGAGTGTATACGGTATGCTCAATGATTATTCAATAATCTGATTTGCTTCTCAGCTCAAACTGTGATGTGTGTCTATAATCTATGCTAATCAATAAAATGATTCATATGAAATAATTTTTCAGTTTATTTAAGTTTATTGGTACAATTTAGGCATACATAATGATCACATTCATTATAGGGAATTTGTATCTGTACATGATATATCTTGATTCCTCTTTTTTTCCCTCATTCCTGTCCCCTCCTTTGGAATTCCCTTCCTCTCACTGTTCACAAAGCTGAGAAACTGAAAATGTAAATAAGAACAAAAATGTACAATAGGTATTGGGAAATAGGAAGAAACTGTTCAAAAGGAAAAGGGAACTAGGGAGGGAGGAGGGGGAAAGGAAGAGAAAGAAAAAAAGAAAAAAATGAGAAAAGAAGGATAAAATGAAAAGAATTTTTATTTTATTGCAAAATAAGGCAATGGATGCTTTGACGTTTTAAAAGACCACATGACAAACAATAAAAATGTGGTGTTTCAAGTTAGCCAGACCTAGATTTGTTTATATTCTGCTACTTCATGAGTTCTTGTCCTGCTCAAATGTGTCACTGGTCCTCTCACAGTCTCAGTGTCCTCTTATCTTAATGAGGTTTAAAATGTTTACCCTTCATTGTAAGTAGACACTTGCAATGAATATATAATGATTTGCTACCAGCACTGTGATGGAGCTGTTTTGATGGGAAATGGTTTAACGCAACTGAAATAAACAAAGACAGTTTTAAAAATGGAACAAAGTATAGATTGCTTTTGGCCTTCGTCACAGTACTAATCTCTGTACTTCCACTTCCGCTCGCTGGAGTATAACTTTCTTCCTTCTTCCTGCCTCCTTCTGACACCTTTGTCAGTAGAAACCGTCAGTGTCGGCCAGATTTCTTCTGCTCCCCTGGGTTTCTAGGTATTGCTGCTTCTTATTCTCCCATAGGGCATCATTTGTGATCCAACTGCAGCGAGGCCACCTAGGATTTCTTGAGGCTGAATTATAATGCAAGCTAAGTTACATCTGCATAGACTTTATTTCTCATAAATAAACATTGCTAAAGGATTGAAATTCAAAATTTTGTCCCATTTCTCTAATGTATGTGCAAAAATCAATTTTATGTTTTTAAATTAATAACCCAAAACTCTAGCTCATGGATATTCCTATGTATAACAATAGCAAAATAATAATCAGTTTAGAAATGAAATCCTCTTAGGTATTTGTCAATCAGTCTGGCCAATTATCCTCTGGGAATATTTATTCTATGTTTCCATCTTTTCTTAGATAATACCGATCGTATTTTTTTTTTTTTTTTTTTTTTGGTGGGTACCGGGGGTCGACCTCAGGACCTCGTGCTTGCAAGACAGGTGATTACGCCGCTGAGCCATCTCACCGGCCCCAATACTGATCATATTTTAAAAAGCTTTTAAACAACAAGCAAAGTTCTTAAATAGCCTCTAATTATTGGTTAATGCATTCTCTCCAATGAACTATATTAGAAACGTTATTTTATTTATGGAAGCATTTAGATATTCTTGATTATTTTAATGTCTGACATACAAAGATTTTTTTGTCTAACACAGTATCAAACATCTGGACGAAAGCCTAACATTTAAGTAATTTAGCTATATGTTTTCAATTATCCTCACGTTTGACATATTAAGAGCAGACTTTCAGATATATCACGGAAACTTTCACTTTCTAACCAGATGTTTTAGTATCTACTAGACATTTTTCAAGTGACAAAAAGACTTTTTTTTTTTTTACTTTTCTTAACAAAGCAACCTTTTTACAGCCTTTTAGGTTGCAACTGCTCCATTCTGTACTCGATAGAAAATTCAATTTCCTTGAAGCTGAATTTTTAAAAACTCAAGCTTTTCTGTCTGTATCTCTTCATTTCTAGTCATGACAAAGATTGTTACCAACTCATCTGATAGGAAAAACCCTCTATTGCATGTTACAAAGAATCTGCCCTGGAGAGAAGGCAGCTGCATGAATGTGTGTCCTGTATCATCTCATAGCACATTTCCCTTCAATATTAAAGACTCAAATCAAATACTTGCTGATAATTCACTCAGTTCAAGTTCTATGACAAAAATGGAATTACATGACACCTCTTTCCACTATCTCTGAATTTAAATGACAGCCATATTTAACTGACCAACCAAAAATTGTTTTAAGATTAGCACCCTCTCTTTGCAAAGACCAAAACTGATTCAGACTGACCTAACTATAAAGCATTATTGAAAAGACTCACTAAAATGACAATAAAACCAAGAGCAGAGTTTTCAGCTATGTGGTCAGATTTGTAACTTCCTATCTCTTTACTTCCTGGTCATGATATATCCCTTGTGAGTGTGTTTTCAACTTTTTCTGGATGTGGAAGATTCCTTTTGACTTGCACATGTCTTGGCAAACCTCCAAATTCAATTCTTCAGAAAGACTTGTTCTTCATCACTAAACCACCTTCCCATAACCAATGATTTCATTAATGTTTCTTCTGACTATTCAATTTATTTGTATATAATAATGTAACCCAATGAATAAATCCAATTTAATTTTTCTAGAATGTTTGTAAGAAAGGCTCAGTCCCTGGAATGCATTTATTCCACTTTCTTTCAGATTTCCATCCTAAGACAGTCATGAACAGAGGCTTGAGTTTATGTGGTACAAATGCAACAGGTCTCCAAGAAATATGTGAAATGGAAAAAATTTCTAAGAAAGGGGTTTGGTTGGACAGTCAAACATAGATGGTTATCACCTCAAAGGTAGATGCCCAAAATATTTTGACCAAAAGTTACAAATTTGAAAGGAACCCTAGAGACCAAATTATTCAAAAACTCCTTTTATGTGTAGAAAAGAAGAACCCACAGGAGCAAATAACTGATACAGACTCATAAGAATGTCACATATTTCTCACTAAATCCCCAGCCTATTAAATTAAGGAGGATTTATTCTATTACTATTAATTTAGGGAGTTTTTATTCTACTGTGGTTTAAATTATGTAAAAGAACAGTGGTTTACAAACACGTATTATTGCTACTTTTACTTGATATGTATTACTTAAAGGGTAGATAAAATGCCAGATGTATTGAATGTGAAGCATATTAAAATAAAATGTAGGGTGTGATATAATCATAGACATAATTGTACCTATACACTTTGTTTTCTATCTGTTTTTTAATATTCTATTTTGGAAAGATAACTTTTCATTTTGTCCAATGGAAAGAACTAAACCACTCAATCAAATATCCAACTATGCAAAAGACAATATCTTCTAAAATTCTGTACTATTTTTAGACAAAACTTGCATTAATCACACCTTAGGTCAAGAGAAAGGAAATATTAGCTCAGGAGACCAAGAGTTGGCCTCACCTGTGTCTGATGCGTGGGTAACCTTGAGCAAGTCCAGCACTTCTCAAAGAGGTTTTATTTGCCCCATCAATTAGGGTCCATCTTCAATAGCTTGTTTATTTCACGTGCATTAAAATGTCTTCCACCCATTCAGCCCATACAAAATGGTCATAACAAAACATGGCATAACCCTTATAAGTGTATGTTCAGTCGTATATTTGAAAGTATGTCCCACATGATTCCATATCGTGTAAGTGCTTTAGGCTGGTCACTTAGCAATCAATGTCAATGGAAGAGCAGTGATCATTAGCCTCATTTGTACAATAGGAAATTGAGACTTAGAGATCCAGTAACATGTCCAAGAAGAATGATCAACAATGAAGTGATAAGACGGACCCAAATGTAGATTTGAAGTGTTTAAAGAGCATAATATTTCACCAGCCTTCTTATTCTTAAAAAATCTTAACTGTGTCTTATCTGTGTCATTCCACATGAAGACAACTGTTACTCAGTATCAGATATGAGACAAAACAACACCTACTTGCTAGCTCAGTGGGTAAAAGTAATCGTAAAGAAATGACCAAAATGATGTTTTCTGTAAGTATTGATTAGATTCCCTTCATTGGTTTATATGAGAAATCTCACTTGTGCCAAAGAAATCACATTATGCTACCATTAAACGCCTTTTTAAAATTTATAAGATATTAACTAAGAAATAAAAAAGTAAATTCAGGCATAAAATAACGTTCTCTCCAGCAGGCCAAATTGAAAAAACAATAATCAAAAGATACACTCAAGAGTCACCTAACTGTAATCATTTCAATTTGGAATTTCAGCATAAATGACTGATTAGGTGATGAATTACTCTATGCACCCTGATGATCATTCCTAAAAAAGTAACTAAAAAAGTGAAAGAAATGTAGAAAAGTCATTTATATTAAAGTTAACAGGGTATACATTTTTTCATCTGAGAAATAAATAGCACTGCCAATCAAAATTCACAGAGAAGAATCTTGAAGGCTGAAGACTATGTGCTTTTCTAATTCTCCTCTTACTATTTACTTATTATAAGAAAGAATGTATTTGCTGTTCATTCCATTAATGTTATAAAATTTATGTTAACTCCTATGTTTACATATTTAAGATCCATGTAGAAAGCTTCCCAACATAATCACAAGGTGAACAATAGTAAGTGAACTTTTCAATGCAGGTGCTGAGATTACAATCTTTTCTCAACGGTGCATATGATAGGACTGGGTACATGTAATATGTGGAAAAATCATTTAGAAACAGTTACTTCAGGAAAGCCTGAATGGGACTGACAGATTGCCTTGTTGAAAAGACCTAAACGTTTGACCTAAGTCAGACTGAGATTGCCAAAAAATATATATGATGATAACAGAAAAGTCATGGTTTATGCTGGAAATCAATGCCAAGAATGGAAGTAAGTCAAGGCCTGAAATTTGAGTGTTACTGATTGGGTAAGCTGGGTCACTAGTACGATAAGACTGGAGATGTTGAGACAGACAGCACGGATCAGAAACGATAAATGGAAAGGTAGGGGCACAGGTTTCCTTTAGTATCAGACCAATTGTGCAGCATCTTGGGGCAAAGTTATCTTACAGGAATACTATAAAGAATGTTATTTACTGAACAAATATATGCCACGAATGTTGGGAAATAGACAAAATCCCATTTCATTGTTCCCATGGATCCTTGAAGCTGCTGGGTATGGGAGTAATCATTTACTGATCGCTGTTACTCGCCACTGGATCCTAGTACTTCTCAGCATTTTTGTATTATTCCCTTTGCTGAAGACAAAAACGAGATTCAAAAATCAGTTTGATCTACACTTGATTTAATGTTAAAGCTTAAATTATTGGACTACAAACATGGAATGTTTTGTTGGTCCTGATAAACACCTTTAATCAGTTTATGTCAAATCTTTCTTTTGTCTCTGAGTAGTAAGTTCCCTTATTAAAATCTCAACCTGCTTTCATAAAGTTAAGACTTTTTTGATTACCTGAAGAGCTGTTGCTTCTCACTGTTGTCCACTTACAAACTCCAATTTCATCTCCAGCTTAAAATTCCCAGACAGGATGAGCCTTGGAGCTCTAGAGCTTGGCATGGAGGAGCGGCAGGGTCTGTTTTTCTGCACTTCCCCTTCCCCTTCAAATACCCCTGGTGTGCGGTAGAGACTTGCAAATAGGACAGATCGATCCTTACCTCATGGACCATAGTAATATAGGAACTGCTTTCTTTTCTGCATTAGCACTGTCTCCTGGGATGTGTTTATCATCCTTTCTAGGCACTGTCTATTACCAAAAAAGACACAGTTTGGGGTCAATGTCTCCCTGTGCATACTCAACCTTTTATTCCTAGTATCATGCGGTAACTGATGCTACAGACACCAACAAAACAGTGCAGGCTAAAGCCTGTCTCTTTCCCACACCATCCCAAGACGTATCAAATAAAAGAGGACCCAAGTTGCCCTCTGAGTCCTCAGATTCTGCCTCGCAGGCGTACCTGTTCTCCACAATCCAGAGCCAGGTGCTTTAATGGTTCAGTGATTCAGAGTATCCAGTAAGACACTAAGTAGTGACCATAACAGTGACAGTCTCGTCATATGTCCACTTGTGGGCACTAATTTCAAGAATCATTGGAAAGAAGGGGCACCAAAGAAGAAATAAGCAACAATTGAATATCTATGTTTTTAAAATGGTTGCTTACAAATGATTTTCTCAAAGCATAATGCAAATCATGTGTGAAAATGATAACTTACATATAAAACATGACATTGAAATATATGAGAGCAACATGAGCCAGAAGTAGCATTACTGAAGATAGAAAGAAGGAACGTATGCTAACCCTTGAAAAACAGTGATAAATAGACAGTGACAGTAAAGCAGGGATCTGCTTCTTAGGAGCTAAGTATCATGGAGAAGATAGCAGAATAAATTCTCACTGTGAACTTGTTGATGAAAGAATAGATAACGCTAGCTGCAGACTATTTCGGAATTTACTTTTAAGTCCAGCTCTGTATTTAAAAACTTACCAGAAAGAAAAAATTAATTAATACCTTTCAAGAAGTTGTTCCCATTGATTTCCATTAAAGACTTTAAAACTGTCATGTATTTAAGTGTAGCATTTGACCTGACCAAGGACAATTGTCAGCTATTACTTTGGAAGAGTTAATTAAAAAATAAAATTGACCTATTTTCACATTCTCATTTTAATGATCTGCTATTGGTTAGAATTAACTTTAAATGCACTTTTCATGAATTATTTATTTCTCGGATCCCTTTACCATGACTTTTAAAATTAAAGTATGCCCAAAAGTCAACAGGAACATAATTCTAGCTGATATGATACAGTGGTTTGGTTTTTAGTAGAATATATAAAAAACATAAACATTATGTTATTTTGGTAGTGGCATTGATTTCATAACTCTTCTCAATATTGGAGCATGGGGGAAAGATCTCCAGATTTCCTACACTTATCTCCAATTCCAATTAAAGAGGACGCCTTTCCAGTATCAAACCAAAATTATGGGAATCACCCTTGACTTCTCTTTTTCTCTCACCTAACCATCTGTAAATCTTATCAGCTTCACTTCAAAATATACCCAGAGATTTCTCTCTTCTCACCACCATGGACCAAGTTTTCAGAAGTCCATGGAGAGTGTATGACAGTAACATGTCACTTGGCCTGCTCGCTTCTACTTGTGTCTCTCTGCATTCATTCACCCTCAGTACAACCATCAGTTCCATTATTACCTCTTGGATCGAATCATACCCCTCTTCAGCTCAGAGCAAAGACTGAGATCTTTATAACATCCTATATTATCTGTGCCAGCCTTCTGACAAACTTCTTCCCCAGTGGATCTGCACTTGATCACTTCTCCTGCTCAGACACTGCTCCAGACACACTGCCCTCTCAAGGAAACTCCTGCCCCAGGTAGCGTGTGTGTGTGTGTGTAATGTTCTCCTTCCGAATTTTTTTTTTTTTATGTGGGTACCGGGAGTTGACCTCAGGACCTCGCACTTGCCAGCAAGCGTTTGTGCCACTGAGCTATCTCATCGGCCCTCTCCTTCCAAGTTTTAACCCAGTTCACCTCCTCAAATTCACTAGTCCTATGGTCTCTCTTAGGTAAGGGTTTCTCAGACTACTCTAGACAAAATGCTTCATCTGCTTTCTGGTCACTCATCCCCTGTGCGCTTGATTGCATTGTGGTCTTCAGTTCTTTGCATCTTTCCTTTAAAGAAATAGTGCACCTGTGCCTTTGCCACATGATATTTCAGTGCCATCCACTGCCCCACTGATGGCTCCCCTTGGGAAGGCCTGCCTGCAGGGTCTGCCAGCTTCCCCCACAGAACACACCTGACATCCTGCCCTGTGCTTCCTTAGGCCACAATCCCCCAGCTCTCAACCTAACCACTCAGCCAGTATCCAGGATCCACTACCTCCCAGGTGATCTTGGGTTTGTCCATGTGACTTGATTTGCCCAACTGATCATGAGACCAAGCTAGAGTATGGCATTTCCTTGCTGAAGCCTTTAGAAGCATCATGAATGTCCATTCATCCTCTTGTGCTCTTAATCATTCTCCATGAAGACTGCATGTTCTGGTAGCTCTTAATACAAGGATGACACACAGCAGGAGCAGATCTGAGCCTGAAAGCAGCATGAAATGACACATTCCACCCAATCTGGGCCTATAAGCAAGACAAATCAGTATTCGTTGTTATAAGCAACTGAAATATGAGAATATTTGACACTGTTATCATAGCAGCAATAGCTGACTATTTGCTTATTTTTTCCAGAACATTTAATCACCTGTGACATGCTATATATAGTTATGTCATTTTTATTTTCTTTTTGCACTGCTTATGTCTTGCTTTATACCCAACTCCTAAACAACTCCTCATCATAATAATCAATAAATAAATGTTTGTTGGATAAATTAATGATTAAATGGATAGATGGAGAACAATAATGGGCCCTTCTGAAGAAAGCCAGGGAAATTTCAACAAACTCACCACTTTGGGACTCTGAAAACAATTATTACACATTTGACTTTTTTGTCAAATCATATGTGCAGCCAGCATCCTAACCACTGTGTCCCTAAGTTATCTCCATTCCTGATGGCCACCTCCCCCCAAGGGAAAATCTAATTCTTCTATAGTCTAGGAAATGAATCATTGGCAACACTTTTTTTCTCCTATTTACTGTTTCCAAAGCGCAGTCTCCTGCAATCTTTGAAATTCACCTGGGGTGAGAATGCAACGCAGCTCCAGGGTATAGTCAGGATGAAGACAGTGTGGGACCAGATGTGACAAGGCCTGAGGATCTGATGCAGATGAATAAAACAGAGGTGGTAGGCTTTTAGGATCATAGATTCAACACCCAGACAATTTCTGTTTAAACTATCAGATGAAAATTTTGCTAGTTTGAGAATGGCCCAGCAACAAATAACCTTGCTCTAGGAGAAATTGAGGAAGCCCAAGAGAAAAGAACTAGCAAATCAGTTGTCTCTCTCTCTCTCTTTCTCTCTCTCTCTCTCTCACACACACACACCCAATGGCAAAGTCAAAGCTAGAATCTATCCTCCTGGTACCTGTTCCAGTCTTCCCACGTGAAAGAATGATCATTAGGAGCCATTGTCTGTTGATTCCCATTTCTCCCAGGCATGAAATAGCTGCTTTGGCCTCTTCCTAGGGTTGATTCTCTAGCCCGTCATGCTTATTTTTATTGCTGCCACAGTAAATCAGTAGCATCATTTGAACATACTCAACGTGGCAGGAGTTATGCGTATATTATTCTTTATATTTGTGACAATCCTGGGATACTACATATCATTACTCCATTTTGCAAATGAAGAAAGAGTTTATTTGTCGGGAGGGTTAAGTAAACTGGCTAGAGTAATATAGCTAATAAACGGCACAATCTGAATTCAAGCCCAGCTTTGCTTTAGATCTTATCTTATGATTATTTTACTAATCCAGCCTGCCACTCTGACAGTACTGCATGGACACCCTGCCTTCCATGTCCACTGGCTTCGCCCACAGAAAGTCAGCTGGCATCCCTGTCCTGTGCCTTACCCAGGACTCTCCAGCTCTCAACCTGATCACTCAGCCAAATTCCAGTTAAATTAACCCCAGAGCCTGTGTGGAGAGGAAGGATGTGTAGTCATCCTCACTCCCTCTGGGCCACCTGTAAGTAGCCTCACTGCTCACTTTTTCCTTTCAAAGTGGATGCCTCAGCTTCTTCTGGAGCACAGGGCACCATGGATGTTTTCAATTCTATGCTGTATTCACTCACAGATTCTTTTCCACATAATCTTCACGATTTTCCAATGAAGCTTAGGTTTGATTTTTGCTCAATTTAGACATGTGCCATGTGCATTTAGCATCCCTTTGCTCAGTTCATCTGAGGCATTTATAGGAAAATGTGTTTTCTCCATTTAGATTGGAGCAACAGAACAGTTACAGCAGGCTATAGGGTGAAATGATCACGCTGCTGCTTGCAGGCAACAATGGTGAATTATCTGTACGGTATGGAAAACAACAATAACACTAACTTAAACTTAACTTGCTTCTGATTATTGTCATGTTTCACCAATTATACACAATGTCACGAATAAAATATAATACCTCAAAATAAATCCTTTGTAGTCTGTTCTAAGCATTTGTTACAGTTGCTGTTGAATTTTTATATCAAAGAAGTACATCTTTATTAATTATCTTTTACAAAACTATGGCATTCTATTCAGAAATTAAGAACACTTTATCAGTCTATTGGCCCCTGATAGACATGACCTCAGCTATAGGAATTTGTTGAGAGTAAGCGGGTAAGGGTTTGGGATGAGTTCAGTTCATTTAAAGCACAGTTCATTAGAGTGTAATTTCTATACCCAGAGCTTTAGGATGTATATTGTGTTTAAACGGAAGAATCAAAATAAACTGAACAGTGGGCTGGGGGTGTAGCTCAGTGGTGGAATGCTTGCTTAGCATCCATAAAGCCTGGTGTTATCCCCAGCACCACAATAACCAAATAAACAAACACACTCAATATTAAAGGAGTTTAAAGGGAAATAACAAGAGTGACTTTCCTTCTGTTGTTCCTCGTGACCATTTCCATTTAACTTTCTGTGTAAAGCTCCCTATAAGATGTAATACTTTAGCTATGTAAGGGGAAACTTTAATTCTTTCTGAACTACTTTTATTTATCTTTAAATGAATAGTTTTAAGTTGTTGTTTTTAAACTAAATAATGAATTTTTTAAAATGATTCTTACTAAGTTGGGCATGATGGTCCATGCCTGTAATCCCAACACTCTGGGAGGCTTAGGTAGAAGGATCATAAATTCAAGCACAGTCCAGACAACCTACTGATTTAGCAAATCCTTGACTCAAAAACGAATTCATTAAATATAAAAGGCTATAGATGAAGCTCAATGCAAAGGCCCTGTGTTCAATCCCCAGTGCCACCAGAAAGGAAGAGAAGGAAAGAAAGAAATGAAGAAAGAAAGAAAGAAAGAAAGAAAGAAAGAAAGAAAGAAAGAAAGAAAGAAAGAAATGCTCCTAGTTACTAAATGACTATTACTGAAAGAATAAATATTATGGTATGAAAGTTGTTAAAAATGATCTTTACTGGCATCAAACACATCAGATCTCCTCCAGCCAAAGACACAACGCTTACTGGCAGGGCTTTTCTCACAGATAGACCTGCACTAGCCAATGCTTTCCCGCTCCTCTGCCAAGCACTACTCATTTTATTCACATCCATTCGACCTCAAAGAGCCAAACCTTGTTCAACCAAGAAGCGTTTCCCGCCAAGATTTCCTGGAAAGAAGCCAAGGTGCACATAAATCCAATGAGCACCGTCACTGGGGCATGCTGGAGGATAAAAGACAAAAAGCCTAGAGACTGCGGGAAATAAATACCTTCTGGTGATTAGGGTGATTCCATCCTAGCATCTTTACAAATGTTAGTTAAGCCATAACATTCTGGGGAAGGGAGAAGAAATTATTATTATCCATTTCACACAGAAGTGATGTGATTCTCTGAGGTCACAGACACCTTCTTAATGCTCATATCATCAAGGTCCCTCTGGCAGGGTGCACAGTAGAAAGAATAATGTGAGGGCCGTGTGCTCTCACCAAAACCAAGATTCAAACCAAACTCAAGTTCTATTCACTCAGCAAATACGAGTTTTTATTTAAGCTTACTGATTTCAATATCTTTACTTGAAACTAGAAATATCTGCAAAACTCATACACCACTTAAAAGGGATTAAACTGCAAAAGATAGCATGCCTATTATGTGATACATGAACCCATCAAATATTGCTTTATTTAAAAAGTACTTGAAAAATTGCCTCTTTGGAAGAGTTTTTCTTATTATTGATATGTGTGAAGATAAGATTAAAAGGAAATGAAGTTTTTAATCCATATTTGGAAATCTGCGGGGAACCTTACTTTTTACCTCATTAATTTAGCCTGACATATTTCTTCTGTGTTTGTTCACTGAAAACAGACACATATCTAGAAAATTGTTCACAAAGGACTGGGCTAATCTGGGAGAACTCTATTCATGCACAAGAAAAGGAAGAGAAAAAATAACTTTAAACTGCTATGTTTGCATCAATCCATTGCCATAGTGTGGCAGAATTTTATGGTATCACACAAAGATTTAGACCTATGTGCACACAATTCATTTATTTGGAAATTAATTAACTGTAACTCCAAATGCAATTCTCACTGTGCTGTTGAAGGCTAGAAAGGATGCTGTTATCTGCATTTAAAGAGGCCCTGTTTTCCCTGTAGTATGCTCAACCTGGACTTATTTATTGGAAACTCTGTTACAGTCAGCCTTCCGTCACTGTAACTAATACCTGAGAGAAATCTATATAAAACGAAGAGAGCTGGAACTCGATTCACAGTTTTGGAGGTTTCAGTGCAGGACTGATTGGCCCCACTGCTTTGGCCCTGTGGCAGCATAAATAGCAGCAGTGTATAGCAGAGAGGAGGCTCATTTACCTCGTGGTCTGGTGTGAAACAAAGGAGAAGACAAAGCAGAATGCAGCAGGATTCCCACAGCCTGCTTTGAGTGCGTGCCCTGACCTCTCACCAGGCTCTACCGCTCATGGTTGCCATCACCTCCCAATAATCCCTCCTGAGGATCAAGCCTTTCACATATGGGCCTTTGGGGAATTTCAAAAATGCAGATTATAGTATCTGTTAAGTTTATAGAAAATATTGAAAACTTTGTCAAAGTTCAGGCCTACTGGAATTATGATCTCTGCTTGTTGGGTACAAATATTACACTTGTCTTCTCAGAGTAACACAGAGTTTAGTACTATTGGCTTCATCAGAGAGACACGGTTGGTATCGAGATAACACCATTCCTTCTTACTCCCCATGTAAGTTGCATAACCGCCTTACCTCACTCTAACATAATGTGAGACAAGGTTAAAGAAACATGTAAAAATGGAACAAAAGTTTGAATATTTATATTATCATTAAATGAGAAACTTTCAGAGCTTCCTAGAACCTAATACAAAAAAGTTAAATACAAATATTTCCAAAATTCACCTGCAAGTATAATTTACATTTAATCTTCATTAAAATCAAAACCAAGATTTATGTGTGTGTTTGTGTATGTACTATAAAGATAATTCTAAAGTTAATATGGAAAGGTGAAAGTTCAAGAACATCTAAGATACTCAAAGAAGAGCCTGACTTGCTTCCTGGGTATCAAGACTGGAGACATCAGACAAAACACAGGGCTGTAGGAATGGGGCTGTGAATTTGTATTCATTGGCTTTTTTACAAATGTGCCATTACAGGAAAGTGGAAGAAAGTTTGACCTTTCGATAAATTATTAATCAAGAGGAGCAATGTAACTTCTAAAACTAAAGGATAACATAGGGGACTCTTTCCATATTGCTGAAATGGAGAAATATTTTTTAAATAGAAAATAAATAGAACACAACAATCTTCAGTCTTGATTAATTGGGCCATATTAATATTATTAATTTCTCTTCAATAACAGATATTGTTAAATTAGTAAAAAGCCCAGGAGAAAGGGGGTATATAATATATGTCACAAATAACATGTATACTACTTAGAGGTAAAAGGAAAATGTAAAAGAAGAATTTTTTTGTTTTACTTTGTTGAAACAAAGTCTCTCTGTGCAGTTTAAGCTGGCCTTGAATTCACCATGTAGCCCAGGCTGCCCTTGAGCTGGCTGTGATCCTCTTGCCTCAGCCTCCAGAATGCTGGGATTACAAGCCTGTGCCACCATGCCCTCCTAGATAAGAAATTTAAATGCACACTTTACAGATGAAAAATGTCTAAATGGCCAATAAACATATAAAAAGATAGTTCTAGTTTAGATAGTTTTAGAAAAATGTAAATTGAAACTACACACACACATCAAAAGGGCAAAAAAATTAAAGTTGTAAAATATCAAATGTTGCCAAGGACGTAAAATAAAGAAAACTTCAACACACTAATTGTGCAACTGCAAATTAATATAATCATTTTGGGAAACTTTTTATATTATCTCATATCATTGAAAGTATATGTACCAAAATTGCAATTCCTGACCCATATGAATATTATGGAGGTATATAGATATGAGATTCAAGAAAACTGTGGATACATGCTCATGGCAGTGTTACTTGAAGTATCAAAATTAATAATAATTTGAATCTCTATTAATGATAAAACATTGAAGTATAATCATGTACTAAAGAAGTTACAAACGTTTTGTTAAAAGGATAGATAATAAACACTTTCAGCTTTCTGATTCATCTCTATCACAAGTGTTCAACTCTGCAATTTTAGCACAAAACCAATTCTAAGCAATTTATAAGTGAAGAATTATGGTTGTTTTCCAACCAAAAGTAATCTACAAAAACAGCTGATGAGCTGGACTTGACCCACCATCCATAGTTTGCCAATGCTCAACATAATGAAATATTTTACAGCAAAAACATCAAACTCTAACTTCTCATAAAAACAAAAGGGATATGAAAAGGGCTTTTTTGTGCTGTCAGTGCTTTATCTCTTGATTCTCTTGATTTTTAAGTTGTTGTTTATATAACAATAATAAATATATACCAATAAGAATGAAGAACATCAAAAGTACCAAAGCAAAGCAAGAACTGGAACACTGTAATGTTTCCTATAGAAAAGACAAGCTTATCAGAGAAGACTTATCAGTGAACGATATCAATGAATCTCAAAATCTTATCATCAAGACAATTAGATTGTGATAAATGGTAACTAAATGATAAACCCCAATAAAGTTCAGCAGAAATGCAAAGATAGAATCAAAGTGCTTAGGAAAAATAACTGTCAGCCTACAATTCTCTGTCAAGGCAAAATTTCAATTGTAAGGCCAGAATAAAACAATTTCAGATATAAAACACTAAGTTAAACCTACAGATATTTTTGCTGAATTAATAATTATCAAATGAAAACTAGGAAGAAGTACATTTAGTCCAGTTCACGGGTTAGCAAGTCAGAGAGAGAATTCACATGAACAAAAAGGATGATAAGGGAGTACAGTGAACGATCATACATGGTATGACATATGGTATACCATTATACATGGTATAATTGAATAACCTAGATAAAACAATTTCCTAGAAAAACACAATCTTCCAAGATGGAATCATAAGAAACAGAAAATCTGAATAGAGCTATAACTAATAAGGAGATTTTTATGAGTAATCAAGAATTTAACAAAGAAGAGTGCTGGACTAGATGACCTCACAAAAAAGTTCTACCACTCACTTATAGAACTAATGTCAGTTCTTTTGAAAGTGTTCTAAAAATTTTTCAAAGAGCAAATACTTTCTAACTCATTCTGTGCATTAAATATTACCCTGTTAACAAAACCAAAGATACTACAAGATAAAAAAGGCAACAGACCAATATCACTTGTGAATTTTGATGCAAAAACCTCAGAAAATACTACCAAACCAAGGTCAATACTATATTAAGTTAAATATACCATGATCCAGTGGAATTTATTCGTTAAGTTCCAAGATGATTTAAAATATGCAAATCAACTAATGTAATATGCTGTATTAACATATATCCAATAAGCACATAAGAAACTCAATTTGACTTCATTAGTGAAATGAAGTAAAAATCATGTAAGGGGTGTTGGATTTTATCAAAAGCTTTTTTGCCATCTATTGAGCAGAACACATGGTTTTTTATTCTTTATTCTGTTTATGAAGTGTATCACATTTATTGGTTTATGTACATTATAACATCTTTGTATCACTGGGATCAAGTAGACTTGGCCACAATGCGTGATCTTTTTTAATGATTTATTCAATTCTGTTTGCAAGTATTGTATTGAAGATTTTTGCATCTATATTCATTAAGAATATTGGCCTATAGTTTTCTTTCTTTATTAACTCCTTTTCCAGTTTTGGTATCAAGGTAATGTTAGCTTCATAAAAATTCCATTTGAACCAATTATATCTCTCCTAGGCATATTTCTGAGATTTAAAAACATTGTACTACAGCGATACATGCATATGCATGTATATAGCAACACAATTAACATTGTATAAGCTCTGGAAACAGCCTAGAAGCCCATCAACAGATGAATGGATAAAGAAAATGTGGTAAAATACACAACGAGATATTATTCGGCATAAAGAAGAATGAAATCATATCATTGGCATAAAAATGAATGGATCTTAAGACTGTAATGTTAAGCAAAATAAGCTAGATGCAGAAAGTTAAATATTGCATGGTTTCTTTTATGTCAGAACCCAAAAGATAAATAAACAAAAGGGTAATCCAAAACAATTGATAGAAGTGTTTTGAACAGATATTTTTATAATAATTGTTATAGCAGTATTTTTCATAATAGCTAAAATGTAGGAACAAACCAAACTTCCATTGATGAATAAATGAATAAACAAAATGTGTTGTATGTATATTTTACTTATGTACATAATATAAATATATGCAATATTCATATATATGTTATATATGAACGTGGTATATGAAATATTACGTGTATATATGAACATTAGTCAGCCTTAAAAGGAGCTGAAGCACTGACACATACTACAGGGTGGATGGACCTTGAAGAAATTATGCTCAATGAAATAAGCCAGGCATATGAGAGAAAAATATTGTTATAAATCTGCTTATATAAAGTATGTGGTATATTCATTTCAGTTCAGAGAGACGGGAAACAGAATGGTAGCTGCCAGGATATGGAGATAATGGAGAATAATTTACTTATTCAGTGATTTTATTTTTAATAACTTAAAAGATTTCCTATATGGATATTCCAAACTCTGCCTTTGGTAATCCTAGTGTCTGATACTTTGAGGACTTCCCTACGAAGTTAGTTGCTTCTGGTAACTCTCATTCCTAGTAAAAATTGATTGTGAGTCTGTGAATGGTTGATGTTGATCTCTGTAATCCTTGCTGTAACTGTGGGTACCGTTACCCAGAAAGAAACGTATTTGTTTATTCCAGGATCTGGATTCAGTGGGAAGGAGATGAGCTTTAGTTCCTTTCGAGGATCTTGGCTAACATGCTCAGTAGAGGTTTCCCTCCTCCATGTGGAGAGCCTGCTTCTCGAATTTTAATCCCCGTAGCAGTGTCATTATTTCCCGCTCGGACAACCTCAGATTTGGAATTAGCTTTCTGCTTGTTCCTTCCCAGTCAAGTTTTAGTTCTAAGGTTTTTAAAATAGTAACTGGCAATAGCTCTTCTTAAGGCTCACATATGTTCTTTAAAATTATGTTTTATCAAAGATCCTGTTGTTCTTTTGCCAAGCAAACTCTTCATGTATCCAGGTAGACAAAACAGTGGAAGGGAAAACTCTTTAAATTTTTTCTTTAAAAAAAATTGCTGTGAATACAGACTTTTATCTCCAAAGGGCCTTTATACGACTTGGACCTCATGGGTACTAGTATTCATACTATAATGAATACTACTCATTATAGTATGACCTATATGTGTACAAAATTTTTATTATTGGTATCAACAATTGTGTTTCATCTTGTCTTCCCCAGTGAGCATAACATTAATACCTCAATGGCCTAATTACCATTTTCACTTAGGAGTATTATAACTTAATTTTAATTTTAATGTAGTCAAGAGAGAATACCAGGCTTCCCTGCTTCACATACTTCACCTACTTTGTCATCTCAATTGGTGATAAAAACATTCAATAGTTTCCACAGGAGATACCTTCAGTTTCATCTCTCATGTTTCTTTTTTCCATTGCCCCTCATTCCTCTCTATAAGTTTGATCATTCACTTTGTAGATGAATCTTTTTAATTTTATTTCTAAAATATATTTTCAATTTCTCAGTTACTATTTCTGGGACTAAAACCTTAATTTGAGCCTCCAATGTCTCTGATCTAAACCACAAGAATTGGTTATAAATGGGCTGAACTTCCTGTCAGGGTGCTGGGAAACCCATGTGATTGTTTCTGAAGAGTGAGTTCAGAGACGTGAGGTCTTTTTTGTTTGTTATTCATCTGGACATCTTGGAATCCAATAGTGACAGATGAATTTTTACACTTTGATTAAAAGATGTGGCACATGGCTTCAAAATAATAAAAGAGAGGGGGGAATCTCCCAGGAGAGCACTAAACTGATCTGCCACTGACGAAGAAAAGTCTGAAATGGAAGCAAGATAAAAAATGGGAATACAATTTTTAGTCTCCCCTGGGGAGTTTGCCTGTAACTGCACAGTTTGCCTCATCTAGATCCCAAACTTACTCAAAGTCTATCACTTTCAAGTCCAGCAAAGTCCTTCAAGCACAGGATGGAAGAACAGAGCCAGTCAAGGCAAGAGAAAAAGGCCCAAAGATGATAAACAATACTGAAATGCATCATTGAGGACAACACTCAGAGTACATTAAAAACAAATTCTGGATAAAAACATAGAACTAGAGCTCCCTCTTAAATGTGCCTTGTCATTAAAAAATGTGATAATATGATTGAAGGCCATGGAAGCCAAAGGACAGAGAACATACAGGCTTGCACAAATGGCTTCAAATAAAGGGCTGTGGCTTTGAATCAAAGACACTCTGGTTCTAATCTTGGTTCTACCACTGATTAACTGCATCGGCTTGAGAAGCTTGTGAAATCTCTTTAAACCTCAAATATATTATCTGTAAAATAAAAATAATGGAAATTTTATTATATAAATGCTATCTTTGCTGTTATATAAATGAAAAACAAGTAAAGTATATTCTACTTCGTCTGGCATTGTAGGTATAGTAACACATAAACATGGGTTCTCTAACCCCCTCTTCCTCTGAATGTAGCTTGTGGTACACATACATATACATACATGTACTTGTGTGTACAAGTGTATGTCTCTATATATCTGAAGGTTGGTGTTTTGTCATATTTGGAAAATAGAAAGAAAAAGAAAAGATGATGTGTTTCTGTTGTCTACATTTAGAAATGTAAATGGCACTAGTTTTTTTTTTTGTGTGTGTGTGGGTACCAGGGGGTCGACCTCAGGACCTCGCGCACCAACAGGCACCCGTGCCGCTGAGCGATATCACCGGCCCCTTTTTTGTATGTGGGATCCGGGAGTCGAACTTGGGCCCTCGCACTTGCAAGGCAGGCACTTACGCCTCTGAGCCATCTCACCGGCCCATGGCACTAGTTTTATCTTTCAAACTTTCTACTTCCTGAGCTTCATTTGTAGGTTAACTTCCTCTGGGCTACCTGCATGACTATTAGATTCTTAAAGTTTCTGAACAGTTTGTTAATAAGAAGGAAGAGAAAATGCCTCAGAGTTACAAGAAAATGTTACTAAATTTAATACCTAGCTACTCCCACCCTCTTTTTATCTTTATAAGATTTATGGCTGACATGAAATTAGCTTAAAAATTAGAAGAGTCTCTCACACTGGCTCTTCTAAAGGGGTCTGACCTTGACACTCAACTTCCTGTGATTAAATGTCTGCTCTGAATAATGAGCCTTCCAAGAATCAGGCCTCCTTAAGGGTGGGACACTAATATTGTACCATTATTTCCTTTCTTTCCAGGCCCTTCTAAATCTCAAGGTGACATTTTTGTGGTACCATAAATCATTGATACTAAAGAGTTACCAAAAGATGTCCATATAAAACCTGTTGCCTGATCTCAGAGTAGAGTCAGAAAGGGTTTACTGTTCTTAGCATAGTCACGATGTAGTTAGCGACCACTATAGGGACAAAGGACAAACTCCTGGGCCCTTAACCTATTACTCATTGAAAGCATGGTTTGTGTTTTCTTCTAAGATAAACAGGAATTTAAAAGTGGTTTTTGCTGAAGACTGTGACTCTTCCTTTGAGCAAATGGCCAATGAGTAACCAAAAGCAGAAAAACTTGAAATTCATTTTTGTATCATTTATTATATTAAAACTTTGGATATATATATTTTAATCATTTAGGAAAAGTTGGCAAAACAAGTTTGTTAGGCCTAAATTTACCTAACCAATCTCATCCACTTTCAAGACAGGGACACTCAGCTGTACCCCTAATCCTCCATTGCCCTAAACTTAGGATCATGGAGGATTCCAGAATCCCCTCCCATGAACGAGAATGCTTCAAGCAGAAGCGATCATCCTAGGGAACTGAATCTCCCCTTCTGCCATAAGTATCCCTCCAGAGCTATGGAAACCAGAACTGAGCTAAGGGGAGACCAGACCCTTGCCCACCTCAACTAATCCTTGAAAGCTGCCCTCGTGCTTTTGGGAGAAGCCGGTCTAATCCTCTCCACCAGAGTGACAATCCTCTGCCGAAACACAGTAGGAGTGCCTGACCCACTTTTCCATGCTGTCTGGATGAGGATGTGGTTTGGCTGGTGGCTGTCATGTCCCTCCTCCTGGCTCCCTCCCCCAACATCTGGGATGACGTGCCTCCTGTGCTCCGCGGTTGTTTAGCGGCCACTGTACTCCAGGCTGCCCTGACAGCAGTGCAGCTCAACCATCTTCCACATTGCCCCTCTGCTGCTCCCTCCACATCAGAGGTTGCTGTAACTTCTTGTGGGGGGGGGTTAGTGATTAAAATCAGGGAGGAATAGCTCTGGATCCGTTGTCATCATTAACATCTTCAACCTCACCAAACCCCCATTATCTGTGATGATCATGGCTTGCCTTCCCACAGATGTCCTGATTTAGCCTCACTCTTTTTCCCAGAGATAAAACAGCTGTCAAAGTTCTCAAGCCCTGCACCCTCACTGAATTGTCTGCCAAGATAGCCGTGGCTGATGTGGAGCCCCGGCACCAAATGGACCTTTCACAGTCCTACATTTGGACCAGACACAGCCCTGCAGTTTCAATATAAGCAGCATTGTCCCTATGCTTCTGGGACAAGTCTAGGAGGGCTCCTGCAGCACAGGTTCTGTTAAAATAAAGATTCACATTGGTGGTCCTGTAAATCTGCTTGTGATTTAGTTCTCAAATAATGTGAGCTCTGAAGGCTCTATGAACCAGTAGTCTTATTCTGAGTCGTGGGAACAGAGAGGTAGTTTCAAAAGAAACAAAAACAAACACTAGGGGCTGTTAGGCCTGAAGAGCTCCATAGACCAGCCGCCGATGAAGATCAGCAAGGGACCTGTACCCAGCAGACTGGACCTACAGAGCCCAGCGCAAGTCAATACTGGATGGCTGCATCCAGCAACTAGTGACCAGCAGCTGGCTGCATCACCTGTTGGGGTCCAGTATTTTCCAGTATGATCTGGTGGCATCAGGGCTGCTAGCAGAGCTGCCTGTTTGTTGATTCAGGATGTCTACATAAATTGAGCAAAAGAACCCTCCACCTGTGGCAACATAGTTACTCAAGATAGTTCTCTTTTGTTTTTTTGTCTTGTTTTGTTTTGTTTGTTGTGTTTAGCTTTCCTTGTTCAGGGCCCAGCTTGGTCTTTGCCAGAACTTTGCTTGCTTCTACTTTCTCTTTGAACTGAAGCTTTGCTTGAAAGTTTGTGCTTTAGTTTTAATTTCCACTATCAGTAAAGCAAGAACCCCAGCTGGCCAGTGACACTCTCAGGGCTCAATAGCCAAGCAGTTCTGCTGTCACTGCCTGGTTTTCTATGAAGGCTTCTTACCCAGGTGAGAAATATCTTTCTAGGTATACTCGACGTATATTCCTCAAAGAACTCAGTAGGGTCCCAGAAAGATCAGGAAGAGATCGAAGACTCATCCTATTCTACCTGCCTTTGGAAACTTAAAGCATCAGGTGCTGCTCAAACCTCAGAGAGAATAAGAAGACGTAATGTGTGGAATAATTAAAAAGCTGTCTTCACCACCACAACTAGTGGGTGATTCCATTTCTACATTTAATGAGGACTTTCCATGGAGCCTGCACTATGCTGAAAAGTGAGACGACACAGGTGAAATCAAGCACACCCTGTCTTCATAAAGCCACAAACAAAAGAGGGCCAGGGAAGAAGCAGCTACCTACGTCACAGAGGTTGACCTTTGACCAGGTAGTATTTATTTTACTAAAACTCAGTTTCTAGTTCACTCTGGCCAGCTGCAGTCAATTTAATATCTCTTTGAGATGTGTTTCATTGGCTGCGACCCTAAGCAACAGAGACAATGTAGGCAATAGATTTGGAAGCCAGATGCAGGGGGCTATGTCTTTGAGTAGCAGCAACCGATTTCCAGAGTTGGGAGCAATGCAATTCTCTGCTCAGCTGTACTGTCCTCATGCTGGCTCTGTGGTGCTTAGTGGCCATTTTTTTCTTTTTTTCTGTTTTGTGTCTAAGCTTGGTTCCCTATCCACTATTTAATGAGCTACATTATACCCTTTCAGTAATTGGTTTTCTGTTCAAACAAACTGTAGTCAGTTTCTGTTGTTGCTTCCAATATCTGCTATTTCTTGCTATTAAACACCCTATCTATCTGCTCATGGTGGTGCACTGCTGTATGATGCAGGAGCACCATAACTTCAAGCACAACCTGTGTAATTTAGCAAATTGAAAGATCCTCTTTCAAAAGAAAAAGGGCCAGTGACATAGCTCAGTGTGAAGACCCTGGGTTCTATCCCCAGTACCATATACACGAAACAAGAATCCTATCAAATGAAAATACTGAATATGTGTGTATGCATGTGTGCGTATGTACGTACGTGGGTACACAACTCTGCATAAAATGTTAAAATTATAAAAATGCTAAAATGGAGGGTCAATTTAAAATAGAAAATTCATGAAAGCAGGACTTTGTGGGTTGATTTCTCTATTGTACCAGGCATTCAATAACTATATGCAAAGTAAACAAACGAATAAGTGGATCTTGGTTATTTAAAAATCTGAATGTATTGAGCTTACGTTAAGCTTTTCACCAATTTTTCATAAAAAATTTTTCACATAATCGTCTGCTTATATTTTAAATAAATTCATGGCTATCTGCTTGTAAATCTCCCCCAAATATTCAAATAATTGACATTACTAAGTCTTACCTGCAGAATAATGCTGATGCTTTCTTTACAAGACCTGTGGGACATGCTAATGTCCTCAAACCTGCTCACCCCAAACTTCTAACAAATATTCTTCCTTCCCCTGGGTGGCAAATTTGAACCTCCAGCTAAAATCTTACAGATGCTCCCTGCATTTCTGAGACAAGATGCTGTGAGTTTGACAGCAAGGGAAAAAGAAACAGGTCTCTGCTCAAGAGTTTGTCATGCCCTTGATGTAGCCATTTTGTTCCATGTTCCTTATATATCTAATGGGGGGAGTGCAGGAACACCCAGCCAGGACACTGATTCAGTAGTTGCTTTTGTTTTGCACATATTATGCTGGGAAAGGGAGCTAAACAGAAGCTAAACAGGCTCTGCAGTGTACTTGCATACAGCACGACAGCATCCATTGCAGGCTGTCACAATTCCAAGCACCAGATGTTAAGTGAGCCTTGCTGACATCCCCAACAGTAAGAAGACATCCATCAACTCACTTCCCTGTTGGTTGGCATCAGCCACGGAGGGCTTTATGTATCTTCTGAATACTAACATTAGGACAAGCTGACAAACCTGAACTTTCAAGAGAAAATCCAGTTTTCTTTAAAAAAAAAAAAAAAAAGGTGCCCTATTATTTTAGTAAAAATAACAATAACAGTACAACTGGAGATGTCACCTTTGGCACAAACCCATTCTATAGATAAAATGCCTGAGATATATTTCTCCTTCTGATTGCCCATTAATTTAGCACTGAAAAATATTCCTTCATTTATATATGTTCACCTAAATTTGAATACATTTGAGGGAGAATTCTTTAATAGTAAGCAGAAAAACTCATTCTGCAGAAATAATTTCCTAAAGTCATTTATCCTAAAAAGGGTAATTTAAAATACACACAAACACATACACACTCTGCCTTATTTATTTCACCCTATAATTATATTTTTAGATGATTGCTTATGTATTTTCTCACTTTAAAATTGAAATTAAAGGTCTAATGACTTGGGTTGATTTAATTTGCCAAGGAGAAAAAAATCCCTCCCGGTGCTGTTGCAGGAAGTCCACCACTGTTTTATTGCTCAGTTCGTAGAATTATGGGATGCCAGGATCACCGGTGTTTACCCATGGTTTGTTTCAGCTTTTAAAGCACCCACTAGGCAGCTGTTTAATTCATCACAGTTGTAAAGGATATCCCAAGGTACTACTTCGGCCAGGTCGTGCACTTTTTTCAGTGTGTTTTAGCAAATGTGAATAAAAGGCCAAAACAAACTTATGGCTATTCAGTGCTAGAAGCCTTTGAGATACCATGAAGCTCAATATTGTCTTAACACATGGGGAACTGAGACTCAAAAGAGAAGCAAACTGTACAAAGCACGCAGCATTCAACAGCGGGAAAGCCCAGCTGGAGCCAGAGTTTGCTACCTGGTCCAGGGATCTCCCCAGACTTACTGATTTTTGGTTCCATTAGGTGCTTTTTATTATGATCTTTATGAATGAAACAGATGCTCAGTGTACAAAGGGGATGATGAGCTATGGGAGAGGAGTGAATTCTTTAAGGGTATTTTCAGAAATACGTGTGGACTCACTAATAGAAAACTAACACATAGGTCAATCAATTTATACAACTTGGAATTGCAGCTACTGCTCCTCTCACTTGGTATGAAGTAGGAGTATCTCACCTGCAAAATCTTCCCTATTCCCCCAATCAGGGGTAATATTTTTTAAAGACATATCTATCGATTTATGATATGAATGTCTATCCCTGCATTTTTCAAGGTGTAGATTCCTCTCCTACACTAGATCTACCAGGATTGTATTCATCTTTCATGCTAAAATTAATTCCTCTTCAATGTTATTCTACATTATCTTCTCCTCCCCTCTAAATGCTTATATTCTAGTTAGAATTATACAGCATTTATCTTACTTCTGTAGCCCTCACAGCATCTAGCATTTATTTAGCAAACATATATTGAGTTCCAGCACAGTTCTCTTACTATAATAAACACTTAATAAACATTCGACAGTGTTTCATTAATGAATGCATAAATAGATGGCATCTATAAGCCCATCTGGAGCCATTCACTGGAGAACAAATTCTGCAGCTCAGGCTTTTTTGTGGACTGAGGTGCTTGGTTCCCTGCCCTGGTTCCTGAGTCATTTGGAGCAGCAGATGTAATGTGTGCTTTAGGGTCAACACCATACAAACATTTACCACTAGATCCCTCAGATTATTCTATCCCCGAGCTAAACTATGTACCCTGGTTTCCCTTATGTTCAACTCTGTACATATTTTCAATTTCTTTGATTTTTCAATACTGCTTCCTTATTGCCACATTTATGTCCTTTTCTCTCTCTTTAGACTTAATATTTAATTGTCCTTCCTCCAATGTATGTACAATCTCCCTTCCTGGACTCCTCTGTAACTTTGATTTCTTTACATCTCTCCCAGCCACCAAATATCTCCCTGCATGAAACGTGATTAAATGGACTCAACTTTCCCCTCAGAAAAAGTTTCTACCATTCTTTCTACTTTTCAATGTTTGATCAGCTCTTATACAGGTGATAATCTTTTTTTAGCCAAACTCATTAACAACATTTGGTATCAAAACCATGATTCTTCCCATATTTGAAGCCATCATGCCTTCAGTGTTGGTTTTTCTTCTATTGTAGTGGGATTGCACTACTTCTTCAGGAGTACTAGAATGAATGAGTCTTCAGTGTTGGCCTCCAAGACCTCATGGTTTAAATTAGATGACGTATGTGTAGAGACCATTATAACAATATGAGCAGCACTTGACTTTGGAAACCACCAAGACTGTTAGACCTGACTATCAATCTCAAAGTGGCATGGTGTGGTGGTGCATGCCTATAATCCCAGTGCTCTGCGAGGCTGAGGCAGGAGGATCACATATTCAATCCCAGCCTGTGCAACTTAGCAACTTAGCAAGAACTTGTCTCAGAATAAAAAATATAAAAAGACTGGATGATCACGAATCAGTGCAAAGGCTCTGTATTCAATTTGCAGTACCATAGCAAAGTAGCATGGTGTGGAAAAGCCAGTAAATCATGGCTGTGTTGATCTTACACAAAAGTTGCAACTAGTTGTAAAAGGTGTGATGGTGTAAGAAAGCAAAAGTTTTCTGATACATTTTTGTATCTGCTCAAAGTATCCAATACAAATGTGCAATCAAAATTTAATGACTTGGGCCGGTGAGATGGCTCAGCGGCATAAGCGCCTGCCTTGCAAGCGTGAGGGCCCAAGTTCGACTCCCGGATCCCACATACGAAAAAGGGGCCGGTGATATCGCTCAGCGGCACGGGTGCCTGTTGGCGCGCGAGGTCCTGAGGTCGTCCCCCCGGTACCCACAAAAAAAAAAAAAAAAAAAAAAAAAAATTTAATGACTTGAGTGATGTATTCACATGTGCTCTTAATCTCTATTTCTACATTTTTAGTTCAAATGTGAGGTGACACTTCACATTCCTGTAATATTTCTGGAATAGCGCTTCTGTACTATTTCTGAAGTACTCTAACAGAGGCTGAGAGGGTGGGCCTGCAAATGCCCAATGGGTAATTAAAACACAATGGAGTTTAGTGTTGCTGGCTTCATTTTTTTATATGTTGTCTTATTTTTTACCTGTCTTGTTTACTTTCTTACTGATGAGACAAAATGGCCAACACCCAAAATTAAAAGAAGAAAGGTTCATTTCTGCTCACAATTTGTAGAATTCCCAGTCCATCACTGACTAACTCTAATGCAAGATGGCATGGCATATGGGCATGGCAGAGGAGAAACAGTCCATGGCCGGGCAGCAATGAAACAGCAAAGCAGCAAGCCTCCGTTTCCCTTGCATTCTACCCAGGCTACAGGCTCTCTAGGTGGTGCCACCCACACCCAGAGTGGGCCTTCTTATCCACACCCAGAACTATTGTAAACCAATTGTTGGACTAATTTACTACCACACAACTTTAATCCCAGTATCACATACCCTAGATCCAGCCAGCTCCAGAAAAGCCCTACCTATGACTACGTGATGTTCTGAGAGGACATCTAGATACAAACCACAACATTATCTGAAAACTTTGGATCAGATCTCTGTTCAGCTCTGCATGTAGGCATATTAATCACTTAAGGAATATCTGTAATACAAATTTTATTAGCCTTAAATTTGCACAACATATCTCATCCCCTTCAAGACTGAGAACACCAAACTTAGAGTAACTGAAATAATTTTCAGGAATTGAAGGGACATCCAGTTGCCAACTTCTACAATGTCCAGTTCCAGACCCCCTCAAGCAATGCCTAGAACTCTTCAATAATTGTTTTAAACCTGCTGTCACCTCAAATTTCAGGAAACCAAAGCCTAGCAGACCACCCCATGATATCATCCTCTAAGTGGGAGATATCATCCCTTCATGGTAATGGGGGATCCCCCCTAAGCAAAATCCAACAACTCATGATAGAAACCAAACCAAATTACCCCCTTTATGGTGATGATGGTTCTTCCAGGACCTTGCAGAACCAATCCTGCAATACAGATCAATCAGACCACAACTGGACCAGGATTCCCTCTGCTGCCAGCTAGGCAAGCGCCTTTCATCCAGCTATTCACTCTTCCAATCCTTGCTTGTTTCCTTAAAAAAAAAAAAAAAAAAAACCTAAGCCTTCTACAGGCCCTAGAAGACAGGTCTTGAATCTCTTTATCCTGTGCTTCCCAGCGTGGCCATGGTGATTACAGCTCCTTTCCTACCCTTCATCACTGTGATCTTTTTGATCGGCATTATGGAATGGGTGGCCAAGGCTGGGTTGTTGGGACATCCAGAGCTGGGGCATTTGCCCTAAAACTTCAGTAACAGCATTATATAATATTTCTGTAATACATATTTTTGTAATAATCTGTCTTCAGCATTTCCTACTATTCCTACTCAACATTCATCCTACACTTTACACTTAATTAATCTCAACAAACCATTGTCTTTTCTGTATAGAGCCCTAAAGTCTCTTCAATAAACTCTGAACTCCTCACTCAAACATTTCCAGCCTTATACTGAGACCCCAATCTACATCTGCAAACATTACTTTTCTCCACAAACTGCAGTATTCGATTTAGTCTACTCCTCTCTCCTGATGTCACCATCAGTCTTTTAGAGAGTTCAAAGCTTCCTGAAGAAGTTGATAAAGCAGAGTAATTTACTACTAATAAGAAGAATCAGTGAATTCCAGGAAAGACCTTCAGGAATGCAAGGAGCAGGGTGCACTAGAGGCAAACAGTGAGGGAGGAATTACAAATGCCAGAGAAAGGTGTTCTTTGTTTACTCAAATTATGGGAAATGCTTGGGTTTGCAAAACTAATCAAGGAAACAATTTTTATAAAATTTTTGAACTTGTCACTTCTTAGATTTTTTTCCCCAAAACGCAGCAAAAAGGCATTTTTCCTTTTTATATGTGTAGCTCTACTCCCTGCATCTGAAAGAGCAAAAGCAGCATGAAAACACAAATGTAATAGAGGAACAATATGTCAACTACTTTCAACCATGGCAGAAATCATTGGAATTGAAAGCCCAGACTTCAAGTGTTATAGCTTTGATGATTCCTTCAGTCTTAGCCTTTGCTTTGCTGCCTTGTTCCTGACAACATCTCCATTCCATTTCCTGCACATTCACCTTCATGACCGCTGACATCTGAAAAGTCTTAACTTTTCTGCAGATCACTGTGACTCATTTGCAGATGTGAAACTTCAGCCTTTAATAATTCCTTCCTTTCCTGTTGTCCTATAATTGTTATACCATAGCATGCAATCTATCTCTTCATTCTCTGACTTTCACTATGAGCCAGTCATACTAAAATCATTGTGTAACAGGTGGTTAGATATTTTATAAATCAGTGAATTCAGTAAAGGCTTAGAAAACACATGCATGTTTACACATATGCACACACAAAGCAAATATCTTTCTAGAGAGAATTTTGCAGCTGTTATGGAGCATTGGGTTTCTGGATATGCTACATCAAAATATAAATGCAGGAGAGTAGAGTGTGACCCCCTAAATATGCCTCTTTAGCATTAGGAATATTTTGAGCTGATTATTTTGGGAAACAGCAGCCATGGGAGTATCTCTGAAGCCAGAGTAGGCTGATATCATCCTCTAAGTGGGAGAATTCACACCATCGTGGTAATGGGGGATCCCCCCTAAGAAAGAGCCAACAACTCATGATAGAAAACAAACCAAATTACCCCCCTCACGGTGATGACGGTGATGACGGTTCTCCCAGGACCTTGCAGAAGCAATCCTGCCATACACGTCAGTCAGACCACAGCTGGACCAGGATTCCCTCTGCTGCCAGCTTTCCTCCAGCTATTCACAATTCCAACCCTTGTTTGCTCCCTTTAAAAAAAAAAAATAAAAAAACCCTGAAGCCCAGGAAGAGTGGTGACTCTAAATCACCAGAGACTTTTGTCAATGGTGATGGCCTTGCAAATCTCCAGAGCAAACCTCACCCTTGTTTTCTTTCCTGTATCACCTCCCCATCACTGCTCCTCTCACACCCATACCCTACTTTCTTTGCTTGCTTCAAGGAGAAGGTATGTAAGCTTGAACTCAAGCCACTTTGAGATGTACTCATGTTACCTCCATTTCTTCCATATACATATTAGAAACAAGTGTTATTGAACTTCTGCTTACTTTTTCTTGTGAATCTCTCTTTACAGCTAAGAATAATGAAAGGCAGGGAGTAAATTATTTTCCTCCCTATAGGAGACAATAATCAGGGAACAGACCTCTCTGAGCTCCTAGAAGGTACGGGATAGCACTGTTATTTCTTTCCTCCCATGCCAGCCTACTTGTGGGTCATCTCAGGAGGGGTGAAAGGAACCCCTACTTCCACCCTCTGAAGTTTCAGTAGTTGAGTTTGCTAAATAAATGGACAATAGACAGATTATCAGAGAAAAAAAAGACATACAAGTTTATCCTGTGTGTGGAGGCAACACAGGAGAGTGAGTACCCAACAAGACTTAGAAGTTTATGTGCCCTCTTCAAGAGGAAGCGGGAAGCTGGGAATATAGCTGATTACAGAAAGTGAATGGCATTAGGGTAGATGACTGGCCTCAGAGAACCCTATTCCAATAATCAGGGACAAGGTACAGCTGGGCTCCTCTGTGGCATCAACTCTAGACTTCTGTGAAAATAATTTTCTGTAGGATTCACCCTGGACGTAGATAGGGAGACCTCAGCAAAAGCTCCTTCCTGCCTTTGGGAGAGAAAGGAAAGAGACAGGACAGGAAGAGGTAAGACATTCCTTGTTTCAGAGATTACTAAATTTTTATTAGACATTCTCCAGCACATCACAGCCTCATACTTTGAGGTATCATTTCCTAAGCCCCAGCATCAGACATGCTTCATGATCTGGGCTGGCTCAGTCTTGGGGTCATTTGTGGAATAGATCAATTTCTCGCTTAAAACTTTGTCTAAAGCAGAAACTCTGAGCTCTTGTTTTCTATTTATTTGTCCATGTTCTCTAAGGAATCTCCAAATAATTTTAATGTGTTTTGAGGAATTTTGAAATAAAAGTTTCCTAAATTAATCACAAAAGGAGAAAAAAAGGAAAGTTCTTAAATTCATATAATGTTATTTAGTCATAAACGTGCTTCTGAAGAAATTAATACCCTGAACAAAGCCCAGGAATAAGTCCACATGGGCTTGCTGGTGAGCAGCCGGTGCTATACGCTCACATGTTCACACAGACACATCGTCAGGCTAAACCATGCTCCTTTGCTTCCCTGTCACCAGGGAAACCGGATTTCTGTATGTCTGGCTGACTTCAAGCGTGTAGGCATTAATCAGTAAAAAGTTCACTCAGCAGTTGATTCATTTACTAGCAGCAAAGATATTAAAAATATAGTCAAGCTCACTAGTAACTAAGAAAATATGAATATTAATAACATGAGATATCTAGAGATACAACACACTACACTGGAAATAATCAAGAGAAAAATCAACAAAAGAAATGGTAACTGGAAGAAAGGGAGAGTCACACAGTCTCATGCCAAAATCAATCTGAAATAAGAGACTTGTAGATCAAACAAAACATAGGTATAAGAGTTTGTAAAAAGGCAAGGAAATCTGCAGGGCTGTCTGCTGGATTTCTGCCTGTGCACAGAGCAGAAACTGCCATTCTGGGAAGTTCCCAAAAATCTGATAGAACTCCAGTAACATGGCAGAGTCAAGCCACACAAGATTGACTTGGGGTATATGCCACTCACCTCTTTTGCCCTCCTCCAAACAGAGGGGTTGCAGCATGGCAACCAATTTCACTGGCCAACAGGGGTTAGTCACCAGGAAGCTGTTCCCTCCCTGATGGTCCCCCAGTTTGTTTGCAGCCTATGAGAGGATAAAAAGTAACCTCTGACCGAGTTGGAAACCATCAATGAGAACTCACATGCCCAGCTCACACATGAGAGGGTCACATAAAGAATGAGTGAGCCCAGAACCCTCCAGGCAGAGAAACACACAAGTGGAGCAGAACAGCAAATACTATGCATTACAGCGGCTAATTGGAACTGGCAGTGGCGAAGGTATTTAGTCCAACCATAGCGCTCCCATCTCCCCGCTTCCAGCGGTGTGAGATAGAAGAGAGATCCACAGTGGTGTGGAACAGAGGAGGCTGTGCAAGGGACAGAAGGGGCCAACTGAATGTGTGACTCGGAGCAGCCTTGAGCTGTCATTGTCTCAGGGCTCGTAGTATTCAGAGGCCACAGCGACTGGGTGAGCAACAGCCATGGAAACATACAAAGTAAGGAGACATGGGCAGGCCCCCAAAGGACATGCAGAGAGCTGCTGGCCGAAGATGAGGGCCTCAAACCCCACAGCCAGAGGCCAAGATCAGCCTGCAACACTTGTGGAGCTGAAAGAGCAGAGTTGGTGCAGCACAGATTTCGGCTCTGACTTAGACACTACCACAGAACTGTGAACACCATAGGTTAGCTGGAGGCTTGTGGTCAGAGAGATTACATCCTTTCTTTCTTTTTCTTTTTTTTTTGGTTGGTTGGGTTTTAATTTGTTGTTTTGTTTTATTGATCTTTTTTTCTTCTTTTCTCAACTATCTTTTTTGATTTTTTGATTTTTATCATGTGAGTGAACACTGTCTCTGATTTCTCTACTTTGCTTTGATCTTCTTTTACTTTCTCTCTTCTCTCCTTCTCCAGTTTCCCAAAGCTTCTGTGATCTTCCTTTGTCCTTCAGCCTTGCTTCTAATAACTTTGTCTTCATTTATTTCTCTATTTTACCCCTTATCACTCTTAAAGTCCTCTCCCCCAAGGGTAAAATGATTCTTCTAAGGATAAATTAACTGCAGACGAGTTCATGGTTTGTGTTGGATTTTGATACATAACTATAGATTTTGCTCCTATGGTTAATGGTACCAAATTAATAGTTACTGCAATTTGTCAGTTTCTAAGCTGTGCTTGATGCTATTATTATTGTTAATTGTACTACTTTAGCCAGGTTGTCATTTGTGTTATGCTCAGTTATTCTTCCTTGTATGAGAACACTGTGATTCTCTAGAGTTATAATCATTACCATAGTCCAGTATCAAAGTAATTGTGCTGGGCCAAATAAACGGCAACTTCTCATCCCTACTAAATTGGGAAAGTAGGATCTTGGGACAGATTCAAGGGCCAAGAGCTAGCTGCACAGAGAAGATATCTCTGGAGAATAGTCATTATCTAGGGAGGGCTCAATACTAGTGATAAAGCTACCCTACCATAACCAATTTACAAGCATCAGAACAGAAAATAAATTTTAAATAAAGAAAATAAAAGAAAATGACAAGACACAGAAGCAAGATGCAACCTCAGACCTCCAGTCCAACCAGGGCAAATCCAGGGGAAAATGAGGTGGAAGAAATTAGAAGCCACCCACCTGAATTTTCTGAAATGATAGCAGCAGAAGTAACAAAACAGATGAATGAGGCCATAGAAAAAATCAGAAATATTTTCTCAGGTTTAAAAGATATGACAAACATAATGAAGGATTTGGCTAGTGAATCTAAAGTAGACACAGATAAAAAGAAATAGAAGTGCTTGAGAAAATGATAGAAACCATGAATGCCCAACATAGGAAAGAAATGGAATTCATAAAACAGATTCAAACAGATATCCAGGAGATTAAAAATTCTGTCCAAATTATAAGCAGTGGAATGAACCACTGTGAAGATAGACTATCAGATCTAGAAGAAAGGATTGCACTTAGCAATCACAAAATAATTCTTTTGTGGGTACTGGGGGTCGACCTCAGGACCTCACATGCCAGCAGGCACCCATGCCACTGAGCGATATCACCGGCCCTTTTTTTTTTTTCGTATGTGGGTTCCAGGAGTCGAACTCAGGACCTCGCACTTGCCAGGCAGGTGCTTACGCCACTGAGCCATCTCACCAGCCAATAATTCTTAAAAATAGCACAGAACCATGAAAAACCCATCCAACAGCTGCAAGATGATGAAAAGAAGGACAACACAAGATTGACTGGAATCAACAAAAAATTAGGAGATAGTACAAATGACATAAAAAACTGTTCACAAAACTAATGGCAGAAAATTTCCCAAGCATGGAAAAAGAATTTGACATACACAAAAGAGAGGCATATAAAACTCCAATTACCTGTGACCAAAAAACAAAACTATACCAAGGCATATAATACTCAAGATTCTAGAAATCAAAACAAGAACAGAATATTAAAAGCTGTTAGAGGGACTTCCTGGAAGATGGTGGAGTGGTAAGCAGCAGAGAAAAAGCCTCTCCAAGATTTGGTATCCAGACATTAGACTCTAGCAACGTGAGGAGGAGAAGGAAGGAAGAGCATCCCCTTGATGCAGGAAGGGTCTGAAGTGAGAACTGAAGCCCACAGGGAGGGCAAAGACAGAAACTACCACGAAGAAGGAGGTGAAGGCGATGTCTTCTCACTAAGCCTGGACTCACTGTGTGGGAGGTGGCAGCTCACAGCTACAGACAGACAGTGACTGTTGGCCACTCCAGAGGCCTAAACAGAGAGATGTACCAGTGGAAGGGAGCAGTGGAGGTTGAAAACTTCAGTAGCTGGCGAGTGGTGTGGGTTCAGCCATCACATGGGAGACAGTGATTGGCTGGGAGCCATTTTGGAGATGGGTCAAGTGAGCTCAGAATTGAGAACAACTACTGCTCCAACTAGTGGATCCCAGTCTAGTTCAATCCCATAGAAGGTTCACAGACTACTGCAGGCTGAATGGTTCTGGTTCCAGCCTCATGGCCAGTAACCAGCCTGAACTTCAGGGGAAATAGAGGTGCAAGCTCGCTGGTATTATCCACTACCTCCCATAAAGCAACAGCTGGTTTGCTGGGATTAATCAACATGGATCTGGACTCTGTCTGCCCACGTTGTCTACCAGTGCCAGCAGAGACACACCTTGAAGTGTACCTTCTCTCTCTGTCTCTCTCTCTTTCTTTCTCTGTCTTCTTGTATTTTGGTGTTTTTGTTTGTTTTGTTTCTTCTTCATTTCTTGTTCTTTTTATACAAGTATGAACATGATTTCTATGTTTTTGTGTGTGGTTGCTGCTCTATTCTGTTCTCTTTTTTATTTCTTCCTTCTTCTCTCTTTCTCTCCTATGTTCTATACCAGTTTCCCAAAGATTGTGTGATCTTCCTTTGTCCTCCAGCCTTGCTTCTAATCTCTTCCTCTTCTTCTATTTTTTTTTCTCCTAACCTCTTTTACATTTTCTCCCCTGAAGGTAAAATTGTCATGTTAAGGGCTTATTTACTCTTACAATTTTCTGGTTTGTTTTAAATTTTGATACATAACCACAAATCTAGTTTATATGGTTAAAGGTGGCAAATTAATAGTTACCTCAGTTTGTCATTTTCTAGGTTGTGTTTTATGCTATTGTTATTGCTGATTGTACCATGTTAGCCAAAGTAGCATAATTGTTCTAACCAGTCATTCTTCCAGGTATACACAGATGGAGACTGCCTAAGAGTTAAAAAATACTGTAAGACAGTGCCAAAGAAACACAGACCAGGCCAAGTAGGAAGCAACTTCTCATCCCCAATAAATTGAAGAGGTAGGATGTTTGAGCCACAGGCTCAAAACCCAAAAGCCAGCTACAACTCAAAGACACCTCTGAGAAGTAGGCATTACCTAAGGGTTCTAAATACTAGCAATAAAGCTACTCACCATAGGCAATTTACAAGCATCAACCCAGGAATTAAACTTAAAAAAAAGAAAATAAGAATACACATAAACAAGATGCAACTCCAGAAAATGAGTTCACCAAAGGCAATGAGGGGACACTGAGACACTGACACTGAGGGGACATTGAAGTGGGACAATCCAAAAGCTACCCACCTGGCCTCTCTGATGTGGTAATGGCAAAAGTAACAAGGCAAATGAAAAAGGCTGTAGAAAAAAATCAAATAAGAAATAATGTCTCAGATAACTACAGAGATTGGGACCACAATGAAAGACCCTAGAGCAGATACAGATTAAAAAAAATAGAGAAGCTTAGGGAAATGATAGAAACCATGAGCACCCAACATAGGAAAGAAATGGAATCAATAAAACAGATTCAAACACGTTTCCAGGAGATTAAAATTCCATTGAAAGTATACACAGCAGGATGAGCCAATGTGAGGACAGAATCTCATACATAGATATAGGATTGTGGTTAGCAATCATGAAAAGAAAGATTTCTTAAAAATAGCAAGGAACTACAACAAATCAATCCAGCAGCTGCTACACGATGCACAAAAGAGTAAAAAAGGATTGCAGTCAATGAAAAAGCAAGAGATATCGGAAATAACATAAAGAACCTGTTCTCACATGTCATGGCAGAAAAATTCCCTAACAGGGAAAAAGAATTTGAGATACAGAAAAGTGAGGCATATAGAATTCCAATTAGCTATGATTAAAAAAAAGAACAAAATGAAAAAGAAAACCTACAACAAGGCATATAGTACTCAAGATTCCAGAAATTCAGCACAAGAAGAGCATATGAAAAGCTGTTAGAAAAAAGAAGCAAATCAACTATAAAGTGAAGTCCATCAGAATCACAGCAGACTTCTCAACATAAACCCTCAAGTAAAGGAGATCTTGGAGTGAAGTATTTCAAGTCCTAAAAGAAAACAACTTCCAACCTTGATTGATGTACCTTACAAGACTATCTTTTAAAATTAATGGAGAAATAAGTTACTTCCCTGACAAAGAACACATGAGGAAATTCATGAACACAAAACAGCACTCCAGAATGTTCTGAAGGACATTCTAGAAGGAGATAACAAGGATTACAACTCCATGAACCCCAACAGAATGAATCTACCAAACAAGGCAAACAAGTAAACAGAATATTAAAAAGGAGGCCAACAACAGGAAAATAACATGTCAAGGATAAATCAATACATATCACTTATAACCGTCAATGTTAATGGTCTCAATTCACCAATCAAAAGAAACAGACTGGCAGAACAGATCAAGAAGCAAGATCCAACAGTATGCTGCATAGAAGAAACACATTTAACTCAAAAAGAAATTCATAGACTGAAAGTCAAAGGATGGAACAAAATACTCCATGTGACAGGAACCCAAAAAAGGCAGGGGTAGCTATTCTATTTGCAGACAAAGTGGATTTCAAGACAAGGCTAAGAGAGATAAAGAAGATCACTACATCCTTGTAAAGGGAACAAGGAAAGAGGAAGAGATAACAATCATAAATATATATGCAACAAATACCAGTGCACCCAACTTTATAAAAATGATTATTAACAGACATAAAAAAATCAAATAAGCACTAATACAATTATCCTGGGTCATCTCAATACTCCACTGTCACAAATAGATCAACTAGACAAAAAATCAAAATGAAATATTAGAAATGAAACAAACTTTTGAACAACCACCCTTAGTGGATGTCTACAGAGTGTTCCATCCCACAATATGAGAATATGCATTTTTCTCAGCTATACATGGGACATTCTCCAAAATAGACCACAGCTCACAGAACATGCTTAAGTAAATGCAAAGAAACTGAAATTATCCCATGTATATTATCAGACCACAGTGTAATGAAATTTGAAATCAATGGCAAAAGAAACCATAAGAACTCCCTAGACATGGAAATTAAATAACACCCACCTGTACAACCAGCAGTCACAGATAAAATTAAAGAAGGAATTAGACAATTTCAAGAATTAAATAACAATGCCTGTGGTGGATTCATTAATGGTGAACTTGTAACACCCAGCTGAACTGAATCACCATGGTGCTGGCTATAGGAAGCCCACCTAAGGATTGTTACCAACAGCATAAAAGGAGAACTGGAGGGGAAGATGATGTGCTGTTGATTCTCCTGGAGAAACTTGTCATGCTGGATTTCCTGATATGAACTCAGCTGTTCTTATCATCAGAGGAGCTCAGTTCCTTGCTATTGCTGAGCATAGCTGTGGTTCTTTTTGGGGTAGCACTGGTCCTTAACTTGAGTGTCATTTCCTGGCTCCAGTGCAGATCCCTCAGCCTGCTGGCACAAATCCTTCATCCTGCTGGGGTAGACTTCCTAGCTTTCACCACTGACCTTTGGGCCTTCCCAGTGGAGATCCTTGATACAAACATGCATGAGACATTGCTGTAGGCTTTAGGCCTTCAGCTGGACTCATGGAGGACTTTGCTTTGGGATCCAGGTCCTCAGCTAGATTCTTTGGGTATCTAGTGTGTGGACAGATCTACTGCACTTTTCTGCATTTGACTTTTTGGGTGAATAATATAAAATAATCTTATAAATTATGTGTCCTATATTAAATTTCTTCCCTTGTAAACCCTCACTACAACAATGCCAATAAAACATACTGGAATTTATGGAACACAATGAAAGCAATCCTGTGAGGGAAATTTATAGTGGTGAATACTTCTATCAGGATGACAGAATGAACTCAAATAAACAACTTAATGTTGAACCTCAGCTTGTAGAAAAAGAAGAGCAAGTCAAGCCCAAAGTTCATACAAGGGAGGGAATTATAAAGATCAGAGCAGAAATTAATACAATGGAGACTAAGAAAACAATACAAAGAATCAATGAATCTAAGAGTTGGTTTTTCAAAAGTTTAAATAAAACTGACATACCCTTAGCCATCATTATCAAAAAAGGAAGGAAAATATTCAAATCCATGCAATTAGGAATGAAAAAGATAAAATCACAACAAATCCTGCAAAAATCCAAAAGATCACCAATACCTACTTCAAGAGCTTATATTCTAATAAGATAGAAAACACAGAAAAAATAAACAGATTCCTAGATACATATGAACCACCAAAGCTGAATAAAGAAGATATAAAAAAATCTATATAACCCAAAATCAGTCAATGAAATTGAAGATGTAATTAACAACCTACCATCAAATAAAATCACAGGCCCTGGTGGATTCAATGCTGAATTCTACAATAAATTTAGAGAAGACCTAATACTGCTATTTCTCATACTCTATAATGGAATTGAAAGAGAAGAAATACACCAAAATTCATTCCTGAAAGCAAGTTTTACCCTGATACCAAAACCAGAGAAGGACCCAACTAAGAAAAAGAACTACAGGCCAATCTTCCTAATGAACATAGATGCAAAAATCCTCCATAAGATACTTTCAAACAAAATGTAGCAAATCATCATGAGGATTATATTCCACGACCAAGTAAGATTCATCCCAGGGATGCAGCCATGGTTCAACATATGCCAATCAATAAATGTAATACACCATATTAACAGAGCCAAGGACAAAAATGATATAATCACATCAATAGATGCAGAAAAAGCATTTGACAAAGTCCAACACCCATTCATGATAAAAACTTTACAGAAAAAATTGGAATAGATGGTCTTTATCTCAACCTGATAAAAGCCATCTATGACAAGCTAACAGCCAACATCATACTAAATGGATAAAAAATAAAAAGCTTTCACTTTAAAATGAGGAGGAAGATAAGGATCTCCAGTGTCATCACTCTTATTCATTATAGTTCTGGGAGCATGAGCCAGAGCAATTAGACAAAAGAAAGAAATAAAAGGAATAAGAATAGGAAAGGAAGAAGTTAAATTATCATTTGCAGAAAACATGATACTCTTCATAGAAGACCCCAAAAACTCCACCAAAGACTTCTAGATTTAATAATTAAATTCAGTGTGTAGCTGTATACAAAGTCGACACTCAAAAATCAATACTATTGCTGTATACAAATAACAAACTCACTGAGAGAGAAATTAAGGAAACCACACCTTTCACAATAGCATAGAAAAAAAGAAATACTTAGGAATCAATCTAATGAAGGAAATAAAAGACCTTTATATTGAAAACTATAGTACTCTGAAAAAAGAGACTAAACTGGATATCAGAAAATGCAAAGATATCCTTTGTTCTTGGGTAGGAAGAACCATACTTCCAAAATTGTTATACAGATTAAATACAATCTCAATCAAAATACTGAAAATGTACCTCACAGAATTAGAGAAACCAATCCTAAAATTCATTTGGAACCAGAAGAGACCTAGAATAGCAAAATCAATTCTGGGCTACAAAGACAAGGCAGGGGGCATCACAATCCCTGACTTGAAACTTTACTACAAAGCTATCTTGATAAAAACAGCACAATACTGGCAAAAAAAAAAAAAAAAAAGACCTTGGGATCAATGGAACATATTAGAAGATACAGAAACATCTCAAAACACACTCAGACATCTTACCTTTGACAAAGGGGCCATACACCTTCACTGGAAGTATGATAGCCTCTTTAATAAGTGCTGTGGCCAAAACTGGCCTTTCCACATGCTGAAAATTAAAACTAGATCCATATCACTCTCCATGCACTAAATTAAAATAAAAATGGATCAAAATATCTAAATATTAAAGCAGAAACACTAAGTCCCCTGGAAGATAGAATAGGCAGAACTCTTGAAGACATAGATATAGGCAAAGATTTTATGAGCAAAGAAAAAGGAGGTAACACAAAGAATCAATAACTGGGATTTCATCTTATTAAAAGTTTTTCACGGGAAAAGAAACCACCAACAAAGTGAAGAAACAACTCACAGAGTGTGATAACTTTTCCAGCTGTTCCTCAAAGGACTAATATCTAGAATATATAACAAACTCAAAAATATCAGACCCCACACATTTAAAAACCCAATCAAAAAATGAGCATCTGAAATGAATAGATGATTCTCAGATGAAGAAGGAGAAAGGGAAAATAAACATATGAAAAAATGTTCAACATCATTGGTCATTCACAAAATGCAAATTAAAATAACACAGGTTTCATCTGACTCCAAGAGGAATGGTTATCATCAAGAAATCAACCAATAGGGCCGGTGAGATGGCTCAGCGGCATAAGCGCCTGCCTGACAAGCGCGAGGGCCCGAGTTCGACTCCCGGATCCCACATACGAAAAAAGGGCCAGTGATATCACTCAGTGGCATGGGCGCCTGCTGGCGTGCAAGTTCCTGAGGTCAACCCCCAGGTACCCACAAAAAAAAAAAAAAAGAAATCAACCAATAATAAATGCTGGAGGGGCTGTGGGGAAAAAAGAACCCTTCTCCATTGTTGGAGGGAGTATAGACTGGTGGAACTAATATGGGAATCAGTATGGAGTTTCCTCAAAAAGCTAAAACTAGAGGTCACATTTGACTCATTTATTCCCCTTATTGGTATCTTCCCAAAAGAATTAAAAGCATCATGCCACAGCAATATATGCACACCCATGTTTATGGCAGCACAGTTTTTAACAGTTAAATCTTAGAATCAGCCCACAAGTCCACCAACAGATGAATGGATAAAGAAGATATGATATTTTTATACAATGGAGTACTACTGTGCTGTAAAGAAGGATAAACTTGAGGCATTTATAGGCAAATGGATGCACCTTGAGGCCACACTCTTAAACGAAATAATTCAGACACACAATTTTAAAATCTGCATTGTTTCTCTGGTGTGAGAAACTGAAAGTATAAATAAGAACCAAAATGCATGATAGATATTCGGAAGTGGGAAGAATATGTTCAAATGGAAAATTGAACAGGGGGAGAAGTGGTAAAAAGAAGGAAGGGAAAAGAAAAAAGGAAAATAAAGGAAAAACTAAAAGCATTCATAAATAAGGAGCAGAAGAGAGGTTGAGGGGAGGGAGGGGATTGGGGAAAAAAGAATCAAGATATATTATGTACAGGTACAAATTCCTTATGATGAATGTGATCACTATGTATATCTAAAATGTACCAATAAAATTTTTAAATTAAAATATAATATCAGATATCAGTTTGACTTGTTAGAGTAATGATTTTAAAAAACAAAACCCAGAGCTGATAAGATGAGAGGACACTGGCTCCTTTGATGTAGGAGATTAGAGCCATGGCAGGCTGGCTGGAGGACAGGATGTTGCTTGTCAAAAATGCTACCTCGAGGCTGGAAACAGCCTGAGCCTACATAACCTCATGCAGAATGAATGTGACCTGTCAATTACGGGCAGGAAGCACGGACAGAAGGCCCTGCTAAGGCCCAGATCTGAAGCAATATAAAGGCAGCAACCCTTGACTTCACCTCCACTGCTGCAATATTGTTCCGCTGTCCTCACGTTTCCATAGTGACCCATCCTGTTTGCAGCATGTAGCCCTTCCTTTCTTCTTTTTTCTTCACTCTTTCCTTTTCTTCCTTTACTTCACTTTTTTTCATCCTTTCCTTCCTTTACACTGAATCTTCCTTTGCTTTGAATAAAAGTCGTGTTTAACAGTTCACTGGTTGTCCCTGCCAGTTCTTAGATGGTACAGAAAGAGCCTGGAATCTTCAGACACCTGCCGTCTGGGAACACGTTCACATGCCGCTGGTGGGAATGTGTGTGGGGAGGTAATTTGTACACACCTTTTAACTGGAAATCACTCTAAACTGTGTTTTGCACGCAGTGATGCAAATGCCTAAAGACATGGCTACCTGAAGATCGCTCGTGGGAGAGGTGGACTTAGCCAAAATGACAAACAATGAATGTGGATGTGCATCAGTAAAATCGTGTTTCAATAGTTCATAATGCATCTATCTCAATCTGTTTTGTGTTGCTTTAACAAAACTCCACAACCTGGGGAATTTACAAAGTACAGAAATTTATTTTCACACAGCCCTAGAAGCTGGGAAGACCAAGATTAAGGCACTGCCATCCAGTCTTCGGTGAGGGTCTTCTTGCTTCTTTTCATTTGTGGCACAGGGCAGAAGGATAAAAGAAAGGGACAAGAAAAAGAGAGACAGCCTATTCCCAGAATCCTTTTCATTCCTCAATACTCTTATACCAAAAACTTGGTTTCCAAAACATGAATTTTGGGGAACACATTCAAACTATATCAACATCCAATATAAAGAATAAAGGAAATGACCTGTATTATTAAGAATACTAAATAAAACACAATATGTCTAAAATTCTCTCTGTTTCCTTTATTTTTCTCTTTCTTTCTTTTTTTTTTTTTTCTTTCTTTTTATGTGATACTGGAAATTGAACCCAGAGCCTTCACACTAAGCTACATTCCCAGCTCCACCATCCTTTCTAAATTTTTCTCTTTATTTTGCGACAGATTCTTGCTAAGGTGCTAAATACTTGCCGAGACTAGGTCCAAACTCAAAATCATGCTGGTTCAGCCTTTTGAGCTACTGGAGTTACAGGCATCCACCGCCACACTCACTCTCTCATATTCTTTACCTGAAATGTGAAGGAAAAGAAGTGTTTCATATTTGGAACTTATTTTCATATTTTGGAATAGCCACAGATATATAATGAAAAATCTTTGGGATGGCATCCAAGTCTAAACATGAAATTCATCTATGTTTCATATATATTTTATTTATATATTTATATATTTAGCTTGAAGATATTTTTATATGAGATTTTTAGTGTGGCTTCATTTTGATTGTATACTATCACATGAAGTCATGTGTGGTATTTTCAACTGGTGTTATGTGGTTTATATTTTTAAAATTTTGGATTATGAATTTTTGATTAGGGATGCACAACCTATATATATTATTTCTGCATACATGCACCTAGAAGGATACACACCCAACTTTTTACAATTATTAATTGTAAAAAATTGTAGATACTATTGAAATCTAGATTTGAAATAGAGGAAGATGATGTAGGTACTTGTATGTATTTGTTTATATGCTTAAAACCAATGAAAATGTGGAAGAAGACATATGGCAATTTATATATGCATAACTATTTTGCTTTCTGAATGATTACTTCATGGAAAATTAGAGGTACTTTAATTTTAGTAAACACATTCGAGTAAGAATTAGCGCTTTGGCACACTGTGCCTACTTTTCTTAGTCCACGTGGTGTGTAAAGCAGTTCTCCAGGGCCACATTCCTCTGCAGCAGAGTGCCTTGGAACCCTGTGCTGGGAAGCTGGTGTCCATTCCCAGTGTGCTAGGCTGCTGGCTTATTCTCTGGTTTTATGTTCCTACAGCTGTGATTTAGACTCTACCATGACTCCAAAGGTGCAAAGAAATTATATCTGTTCAGTATTTTCCCCATGAGCTTATTAGCTGATTCTAGGTGCAATACGATGGAGATACATACACCTCTTCATCTCGTAGTCCTAATAACTACCATGGTTGATGCAAGCCACATTTAGGTTGGACGTGACTCCTCCAAATAAATTGTGTTTAGTTTAGTGTGAAATTCAGTTGACTATAATTTGAAATGATGATAATTCTGTAAGTTCAACAAAGAGTTGGGATAGACTGTGTAAGTAAAAAAAGAGAGAGAGAGAGTTTAGAGACAAAAATCTATGGTCTAGTTACATTGCAGTTATTATTTTCATTCCTTAGCCCAATTTCAGAAATTGGGTTTCTATCCCATTTTATAGAGAAGGAAGTTGAAGCTGAAAAGTATCAAGTAGTTGTTCCGAAGTCACAAAATTGATAAATACGGGTACCCAGACTGGAGTCTATGCTTGTCTGACTCCAAAACTTGCTTAGTTTCTCCTGGAACGTGTGTCTTCCTAAACCACTCAGCTCCAGCGAAGAGGGTAATCAGCTTACTTGTATTTTCACTCTGTAGGCATTTCTTCTGTTAGAACTACCAGTTTTAATGTCAGTCATTTTGTGGATAAGTAGTAACACCTCTTAGTGTCTCAATGATAGAAACCTGGAATTTTTACCAGAGTCTTAGAGCAAAGGGTCTAGCTCCAGGTATCCTAAGAGTAGATCTGACCATGTTTGCCAAGAGGCCAATTGAAGAGAAAAGCAGTGATGGAAGCAAGAAAGGAGTTTAATTAGTGTGGCCATGCTAGGGAGGTGACAGAATATCAGTCTTGGAGGGTCTGACAAGGACTTTGAGATTTTAGAGAAATGGGAATGAAGGCAAAGGCTGAGGGCTTGCATAGCTGGGTATTTACAGAACTGGCAAAAAAGTTAGTCTTGGCTATGCTGTGGTCTGGTCAATTATTATCTTAGGAGCAGTGAGGCAGGGCCTTGTAATAAGAAAGCTGCTATTGCCTTGGCCATAGTTTGAACTCTTGTTACAAAACATTTATCCACTAGGCCTGCTCTTCTTAGAATCCAAGGTAACTAGAAGGGAATGTTTCATGACAACTTAGAAGAAGATGAAGAAGAAGGAGGAGGAGGAGTAAAAGCAGAAAAAGAAGGAAAGGAGGAGGGTAAGGGAGCAGGAGAAAGAAGAAGAAGAAAAAGAAGAAAGAAGGGGAAGGAGGAAGCAAGAAAAAGGAAGAGAAGAAGAAAGAGAAAGGGAGAAAGAAGGGAAGGAGAAAGGCATAAATAGGACAAGGAGGAGAAAAAGGAGGTAGGAGAAGGGGAGGAGGAAGAAGGAGGAGAAGGAGAAGAGGAAGAAAAACTGAAGGAGGAAGAGGAAATGTGAGGAGGAGGAGAAGAGGGAGGAGAGTAAGAAGAAGAAAATACAAGTCAGAGAGGCAAGGCAAAATAGAGTCTGAGAGAAAAAACAGAGCTAGTTACATCAGTGACTGGGCCCTCCTTCTGGCCAGGCCACAAAATTAATGTCACCATGCAAGTCCTAGTGTAAAGCATCTATAGAATCCTAATATTATAGACAGCTAAGCTGTAAATATTACAGGCAGTCAGACAGGACTAGGCCCTCAAGAGAGTCAATACAAAAGATGAAAACACATTACAACTGTGGTCAGAGGCACAGCAGTTGGAGGCCAGGCATCAAGATAAAGACAGAATGACCAGGCCTGTTTACCTCTCCAAGAGATAAGATAAGTGGTGACACCTGGTCTAATAAAGTCTATATAGACATCAGTCACCTCGGTGGGTGAACAAGCCCCCGAACCCATCCCTTCCTGAAAAGTTCTTTGTTCTTTCCATGTACACTTGTATGTGACCTGCTTCCCCACTGGATCACCATTACCTAAGTGGCTATAATTGTAATCTTATTTGTGGGTCATAGCTTTAGCCCATGTTGTACCCACATAGTGATTTTGCTCTATAAAACTTCCTTTGTGAAGTGGGGTTCATGGCAACCCACTCGATTCCCCTCCTGTCTCTCTCTGGAGCTGTGTCTCTCACAGTAAGATTTCCTACTCTTAACCTCCTTTGTTCCTTAGGATTCGTTCTTCAGTTTTGGGGAACATGAACTCAGCATAGCAGACATCTAGCAGGTTGAGAGTTACATTTATTTCCCCTATGTAATATGAAGCTCCTCTATCACTAATATCAAGCATTTTTGTTGTAGGAGAAACATGAATTCATGAGAGTAAAATTAATTATATCCTCAACTCACCAAAGATATCTCTCAAGCAAGATTAGAAACACACAAAAGATTATAGTTTAGAAACAAACACACCTTTCAGAAACTGATCCAAGCCCACGGAATCCCTTCTACATTCTGGAGTTTCCTATGATTCAGGTCACTGGCGTATATGGTAACTTACAGCTGTAGTACAGTTGGAGTACAAGAAACAAACTGGGTGATACCTTGAAGAACTGGCTTGGAACTCAGTATACTCATTTTATCTTAGGGCTTCGAAGACTAAGTGACTTAGAGCCCTTGAATCTCAGTTGCTCTCCTGTAAAATGGGATGATAGTGAAGACATACTAAAATAATGGGGATCTCAAAACTGGGTAAGCCTAGCAGACATGGGTGTGGGACACCAGTTATGTTTTCCTGAGTCCCAAAATTTCAAGCTGCAATTAATTTAACAACTAAACCTATTGATTTAGTTACTTATTGATGTACTAATGCCCCAGAGTAATAAATAACATAGCGAATGATTCATTCTCACTTACTCCATTTCTTACCTGGAATGTGTAGGTGACCAATGACCAATCAATATATTGTGCTATGGGCCAGTGAGATAGCTCAGTGGCATAAGTGTCTGGCTGGCAACCGCGAGGTCCTGAGTTCGACTCCCGGTACCCACATTAAAAAAAAAAAAAAATATATATATATATATATATATATATATATATATATATATATATATGTTGTGTTATTATTTTTGACCAATGTAATTGTACAACTATTTCACTATAACCTAATTTTTCTTCTTTCCTTTCATCCTTCTTACCTTCCTCTCCCCTCCTTCTCTCTCTCTCTCTCTGTCTATCTCATCTCTCTCTTTCTTTTCTTCCTCTACAAAACCAAACTCCTCAAATGCCATTTAGCAGCACTTCCTCAACTAATTTCATTTTTTATCTTGGGTCCCATCCTCAATTTGACTCATATAAACTCCTCGTTCTCAGACTTACTACACTCAAATTGCCTTTCGGTTTGAAAAAAATGCTGTCACAGAATTTTTAGAGGCCTGGAGATATCTATTATGAAATCCTTATGCAATCCATTCATTTACAAATAGACCCAAAATTTATTTAAACCGGTTCTGAATGTCCCCTGAATGCTTCACATAGGCCTAGAGAAACTCATGTGTGGTTAACTAAGGATTGAAGGGAGAAAGTAGCAAGGAGGCGTACAGGAAGAAAGGCACCTGCAAGCGTGTTTGGTCTATACTAACCATATCCTTAGACAATAAATATCATCGTGCTTTCCTTCACATCACACAAAATCCCCAGCAAGACAAATGATGATCTAATTATAATGTTATCATTAGTATAATTATACAGTTACATTTGCATGTGAGGTTAGAGCAGGAGCAATGGGGACTTAGCTCAAACATTTTAATAACAGTTTCAAAGCGGAAGTTTTTTTCTATGTCTTTGGCTGAAAACTTTAAGAAATTCAGCTAACCGAAGCCCTTATTCATATTCACCAAGATGGGACCAGAGTATTTTTTCTGATTTTGGTTAAAAGATAATGGAAGGAAAAAGTGATCTTAATAAAGTGAGACCACTATTCTTAAGTGAAAATTAGATCCAATCCCCATCCTACACGAAATACATGCAATGTTTGCAATATTCTTTTATCTATGGTGGATTTATATAAAAAGTAAACAAGATATTTTACAACCCATACTTAGTGATGTGTTTATACAATTAGAGGCTTTTATGAATCATCTTCATTATGCATTTAAACAGTTCATAAAAGTTATGAGTCCAATGTATTTACTTCCTTTTCTTGTTGTAAACCTTTAAGTACAAAGGCAACAAGAACAAAGAGACTAAAATGTGCATATTCTGGAGGCTTCACACCAGCCCTACTTCAATTATGCATGAATTAACAGAAATGAATTTGCAGAGTTTTATTTCTTGGTGTAATGGAGCTCAAGTATTTCATAAAGTGTAACCATACAGCAAATTCTGAGCTCATTTTAGAATAATTAGCACATTGGTGTTACTTGCGTAGTTAAAAGGAAGTGTTAAAATTCCTCCATTGTAAGCAATTTTTGAAGGCTTACTCTGTTCTCTAAAGTATGCAGTCTTTCACTCTGAAGGAAGCTGGAAGCTCCATCTTCCCTGTATTTCATCTTCCTCCTCTTATACCTCAATTAAAATACTAGTGCTTATTCAGACAAGTCTTAATTACAGGCCTGGAGCAAGTGAAAGAGCCTCTGTAGATTAAGCAGGTAATTTTTTAAAATGATGCATTTACTTCAAGTTACTCTTGCTCAGTCTTTTGAATAATTAAGGCTGTGCTAAGGGAGACCTAAAATACGTACTTTAAAATGTCTTTTTTTAACATTCTCATCAAAATTTGACATTCTCATATCTCTTTCTCCAACCCATTTAATAAAAGGAAAGGCAGCCCCATTGGGAAAAGGAAGGAATTAACATTTATAGGGTTTCTATGTCAGACAGGCTATTCTGTAAGGTATTTTACATTCCCATTTCTTTGTTCACATAATTCTGAGGTCATCAGAAGTCATTCTCGTTTTGCGAATGCTGAGCGTAAGGCTAAAGAAAGTTAAGGAAGCTTCCCAAAGTCACACAATCCATCCAGCTCAAAGGGAGGAGATAATTCAAATTGGTCAGTCAGGATTCTGTGCCCAGGCCACGGTAAATGACAATGTACCGTGAAGAGGCTTCTTGGATATGCCTAAAAATCTCTACATGAAATTCATTTACTGTCATTCAATTTCCTAAATTATACAGAGTATGGAAAGGTGTTAGAAAAGCTAACAAACCTGCAATATCTCAACTCTAAGAAATACTGTGTTAGTCCTGTGTTTTGGAGCGTTTTGGTGCCAAATATCAGAGTTGGCTAAAGGCAATTTGGAAAATTCCCCCAGGGGGTTGTTCTCCATTGTTGCTGAGATTCAACCAAGAGATTTGCACAATAAATTATTTTAACCTGTCAGATACAGCTTCACAAAGAGAATTTAACTATATTAAACTTTAGCTAACAAAAAAAATGAATATGAAATTTTGTGATCATTTTTAGTTTCCATCAACAAGCATCTGGTGAATGACTATAGCATGCCCCAAACAGTCTTGGACCTTGGGAATAAAACTTTGAAATAATGGGATGGATCCTATTTTAACAGAGCTGGAGTAAATGAGAGCTAGAAAGGAAAGTAGATATCTCCTTGATCACCTAATGAGACGCATGTAACACCGAGATCTGGCAAGGTAGATGCTAAGGCCAGAAATTTTGTTGCACTCACTGCTGTGACCAAGAAGCCAGGATCTGAAACTAAACAGGTGCTTAGTAACCACTATGTATTGAATAAAAGTGTAGGGGAACATCTAAGAAGAAGACCGCACACAGATTTGGCCACAGAGGGAGTGTGTAGTATAAAGTTTGCAGGAGACAGTGATGTCTAAAGAAAACCAGGAAGAGAAGCAGGAAGAAGACAGTGTGTGCAAAGCCAGCTGGAGATAAAAGGTTTGGATATTTTCTTTTCTGGAGAGAAAAGGCTTCTGCCTTCTTGAACTGTAGCATGCAGGCACCGAGTTCATGGCTAGACAGAGAGTCAAAAACTACAGTGAACACTGTTTATTTCACAAGTATGTGAAGTTGGAACCCTCTGGGTCAGATTGCTGCTGCTGAATTAAAGCAGGATTGTCAAATCACATACCAAGGATTTCTTCCTTAGGAAAATTTAGAAAATTCTGGATTTAATGTTGTGATAAAATAAGAAATATATATTTGTATTTCTCCCTGTTTCCTAGCACAGAACTTCTAAAACATTTAGAATTCCTTGAGAACACAAAAAGTAGGTGCTGGGTACCCCAATTCATAGCACATTGGTCAGAATTATGGGAGAACCAGGGCTTGAAACTGGCACCTGAAATGAAAGCAGTCTTATAGGAATGAGCCCTTAACCTTCAAGGTCTAAAACTAATTCAGGGTAAGTAGTATCAGAATTAAATTGTTAGATATTTAATGTCTGAAGAGTTGGGGAATTGATTGTTGGTGTCCAACGCCCACACATTTGGTGTCAGAAGTGTTCTCTGAGGAAAAGAAGAATCGCTAGTATGGAGGGTAAGCAAAATTTTTAAATATATATAGAATATGTTTTATAAGTCCATTCAGATGTTACTATTACTTGCATCATTTTAAAGCTTATTTGACCAAAAGAAGTAACTTAGGAAACTAATTTGGGAAACACTGAACTGACGGCACTGGACAAGATCAGCTATAACTCTTAAATATTATTACACTCATAGTTCAGCTCTGAAGTTTATTTGGGGGCTATGGAGAAGACTGGGTGTTTACAGAGGTGGAGGTAAACTCTGGACACACATACCTCTCCCATGTTTAGTCTTTTCATTATAGTACCTTGCTATGTTGGCCAACTCTCCCTATACCTTGGTTAAAGCTTTAGACTTGCATTTATCCACTTATACTGGTTTCAAGTTCTTACTAGGGTTGGACCTTTAGCCAATCCTACCCTCTATGACTGAAATATGTCACTGTACTTAAGTCTAAGAAAGTACCCTTTCTTGTTTCTATATGCTTTTGAAAATTACTTGTCACGAGAAATCCCATCCCTGACTTACACGAAATATTGCTCTAGTAGGGTTTAAACTTTTACTGGGTCTCCTACATAATGGAAGCTCCTTATATAGTAAATGTTTGAAAATCACAAATAAATTTATCCTCCCATTTTAATAATGCTGTTCACAAACTACTCATGGAGAATGGTACCTTAGTTAAATTGGGAACCTCAGCACTGGACTTCCTGGCCTGAGCACATTCCCTTCCACCCTCACTTCCCACCATGCCATCATAAGTTCTCATAATTTTAAACTAAAATGTATTGCACAATGGAAGTGAAAAATCGGAAACAAATAGTTGCTAGCACAATGTCTATCTTTGCACACTTGTCTCCTCTTTCCATATCATTTCTACCTGTAACACAAGGTGATGACAGACACCCATTGTCTTGGTGTCCAAGTTGCCTTTGTCTTAGATGAGTGTCACTTTCTCTGACCCTTCTGCAGTAGCTGACCATGCTCTCTGAGATTACAGGCAATGATCTTCATCTCTTATCTTTCCAATTGAAAGCTCTTTTTTCTCCTTATTCATCAGATTTTTTGGGCAGTTTTAGATAAGCTTCAAGGCCGTATTCTGGGCATCTGATAAAATTGCCATCAATAGCTGTTGCTATTTGCTAAATTCCCATTGTGTCTTATAAATATTGAGGTTATTTCTAATGTTGATGTGTGTAGTCAATTTTTTAAATAAATATTGAGGTTATTTCAGTGTTCATTTGTGTAGTCAAATTTTTAAAATTCACATAGACACACTCATCATACACACATTCACATAGTCCTTCCTTATTAGACTGTCACTGTTGGTCAGTACTATTTGTTTTTATTTTCAAACTTGTTAGGCCAAAACTGGTAAGAGTAACTTGTAGAATATTGCAACTATAAATCAAAAATCCCTCTATTAGTGGAACATTGTTATGATGATATAGTCAGAAAACCAATTTCCCCAAATCTAACCTATAAACTATCTGTATATTCTTTTGAAAATTTGAAAAAAAGTTTTCAAATGAAATAAAAAGAAATCATTCAGTAACATATTAATATTTGTACAGCACTATGTTAGAATGCCAAAGTGCTGAACTGGTGTTGATCATATTCAAAGCCAAAAAGTGCTGTTACTCTCTCTGTCTCCAAAGAAATCCATCTGGTGCAAAAAAGGATACTGAGTCCATTTACAACCAAGCCACAAGAAACTAGGGAGAAAAAGAGAAAGTTAGGTGACAACTCAAAAAAAGCCTGCACTTGACTTGTAATTCTTCCATATGAATATAAAATGAGCCAGAGAGCTTATGTTGCTTAGTCATTAAAATGAAAGGATCTCTCCCCTCTTATTTACTATTAATATCTTAAAATATCAATCAGATTGGCAATGCCTACTTTGAGATAGGCTGCAGAGGTGGGAATATAATGACACAGATACAAGCCAATGAGTACTAAATATCTCACAGTGCAGAAAACTCTACAGATACCGGTCAAAGTACTGTAGCTGTTTTGAGGATATTGCTTTGATGGTTTGCATTATTTGGCCATAACTGGTGATTGTATCAAAGAGAACTGGCCTGCAAATAAGAAAAGTTCTGTTTATGATATTAAACAAAGCAGGCTATAATCTATTCTTAGTTTGAATAGAAAATTTGGGGAGAGATAAAAGAAATACTTTTGGATACCAAAACTGCCAAACCAGCTTTTCATCTCTTACACAGAGTCCCACATAGAGAAGTCAAAGCTGGGTTCCATGAAAAAAGGCAGCGCTTTGGAGTATTCATTTGACTTTCCTAGATTCGGAATACTCAACCAGAAATGTTGGTAGTCAAGTCAGAATCCTACTACAGCAGTGAAATTTGAGTAGTTAAATAAAATATGTTAACATAGCCATACCTATAGCTAAGATGAAATAAGAGCAAGGGAACATGAACAGTTGGCACCTAAAAATAATAGGGAAGAAGGTGGTCACAGCTTTTCCTTAGTCCTTTACTGATGTAAGATCGGGATGTGCAAAACAGCTCAAGGCTAAAGAAGGCGTTGGTCCTGTCCACAATTTTCTAGAGAATGGTACTCATAGGAATTTTTTGATCAGTTACAGTAGGGAAACTATTTGGTTTCTACAGGAGGCAGACTATTTTGTTCATGGGAAATGAGCAAAATAGTCTTGTGAAGTGGGAGCAAGTTTAATTTCTACTGTAGAAAATCTGATGGCTGTTTCTCTCATGTCTGACCCTTGCTGTGCTTTGCTCCAATTGTCCCACCTCAAGCTGCCCTGCCCTTCCCAAGACACCAATTCTTAATCTTACTCATTGCATCTCCCTGTCCAACTCTTCACTAATCAAGGAAGGGCCTTTGTGATACCTAACTTTTGGAATGACATTGGTGTCCATTCAATCCTGATCAGGTCTGGGGCTAGAAACATTTGTGAGAGGTCACCCTAATAACCAAGGTCTCTTTCTGAGGAAATTCTAATTTTCTAGTTAACTTTAACATTGAATAAATAATATACATTTCAATGGAAAACTATGCTGTGTTTCTACTCTCACTCCAGGGTGATATGATGCTAGCCCTTCATTGTCCTTTAGCTGTTTTACACCCCCTTACTAAGTCACAGGTCACGGATAGACATGCCCAGTATTTTTTCCAATAGAGGTTCAACTGTTTACTCTCCTAAAAATATAATAAATTTTGCTCCTGTTTACATATTAATTTCAATATTTCTGATCAGTACTCATGTGTTAGTTCTTTGTAGTCACATTTGAATTTGTTGTAATATCTTACTGTTCCCTCAGGAGTTAAAATATCTTCACAAGTCTGCGTCTGTATTTCTGGCATTATTTTACACTTTGTCAAATATTTCTTTTAAACATCTTAGTGTTCACATCAACATGCCCAGCTGATTTATTGACTGAAGCAAAGTAAACATCAATGACAGCAGTAAGCCCCCTTCAAGACGCAGATTGCCTCTCCTTGCTTCCTCTAGGTGCCACAAAGCATCATGAAAACTTTGTTGATTTTGTTTTTGATTTTTATTTTTTGATTTTGTTTTTATTATTAATTTAATGTTTCTGTTTTCTGTTTTTTCAAATTCACAGCTGATATGTGTTTTCTTCACTTTTGGTATCAATAGTTGGGAATTTGTTATTTTTTCTTTCATATTTCTTTTTAACTGAGAAAAATTTCACATAGCTAAAAGTCGCTATTTTAATCATCTAAAGGTATAAAATTGAGTGGTTTTTAGTATATTCAAAATGTTGTGGAATCTTCACCTGCATTAAATTCCCAAACTCATCATGCTTAAAAGGAAACATATCTATTTAAAAACCACTCACCATTGTTCGCATCCCCATGGCAACTTGCTATTGTCTCTATCCTGGTTATTTTCACAGAAGTGAGATCATACACTATGTGGTCATTTATTCTTTATTTTGGCTAGCACAATTTCTCCAAGGTTCATTCATGTGATAGCATTTATCATGTCTTCATTTTTATGACTGAATAATATACTGTGTGTATATAGTACATTTTGTTTATTTTTTTAAAAAATTTTAGTATGTGTTTGCAGCACATGCAGTTTACGGTCATCTTTGGGAGTGGGTACAAGCACATAATACAGCTTTTTTCTTCTTTGGTTTTTAATCCCCTTTTCTTTCTCTCCCCCCTGCAACCTTTCTCCTTTAATTCCCTTTTCCTCATTTTCATTCTTGTTGATATTATTATCTCACCATATGTTTATGGCATATACTGTTTATATTCATTGAGGTTATTGGGTCCCTGTACATGGCACATCTTTATGCTACTTAGTTCCCCTTCCCCTCATCCCTTCCCATTTGCAAGAGATCCATCCCCTTGTCTCCTTCTATCCATATTTTATTATTCTCTTTGTACTTTGCCTCACTCAAATGAGAGCTACTATATGGTTGTTTTGTTTTCTTTTGTTTTGTTTTGTTTTGTTTCTGGTACCAGAATCGAACTCAGGATGTCACGCTTGCCAGGCAGATGCTGCACTGCTGAGCTATATCCCTGGTCCTTACTATATGGTATTTAAGTTTGTATGTCTAGTTTATTTTATTCAATGTTATACTTTCCGGATGTACTCATTTTCCTTCAAGGGTTTTAAATTTGTCCTTCATTGTAGCTGAGTAATATTTTGTTATGTCTAGATGCCACATTTTCTTCATCCAATTATCTGTGGATGCATATATAGGTTGCTTCTCAGATTCAGCTATTAAGAATTGTGCTGCTATAAACATTGGTAGGCATATAATCCTGTACTTTGATGTCTTAAGCTCTTTGAGGAAGAAACCTAGAAGGAGGGAGCTGGGTCATATGGAATTTCTAATGTTTGTTCTTTGAGAAATCTCCATACTGATTTCTGCAATGGTTGTACAAGTTTACATTCCCACCAACATTGTAGGACAGTTCCTTTTCACCACAGCCTTGCCTGCATTTGTTATACTGTATTTGATCTCTTGATGATGGCCTTTCTTTCTGGTGGAAGATGGAATCTTAGTGATGTTTTAATTTGCATTTCTCTAATGGCCAGACATGTTGAACATTTTTTCGTATATTTGTTGGCCATTTGTACTTCTTTCTCTGTGAAGTATCTACTCAATTTGCTTTCCCATTTCTTGACTGGGTCTTTTATTTTAGGTCTGATTTTTTTAGTTACTTATATATGCTAGATGTTACTCCTCTGCCTGAGGAATGACTGGCAAATTTTTTTTCCCATTCTGTAGGCTGTCTCTTCACTCTGTTGATCCTTTTGTTGTACAGAAGCTTTTTCATTTGATGTAATCTTATTTGTTGATTCTTGCTATTATTTCTTGTGCAACTGTGGTTTAGAAAATCCTTTCATACACCTATGACTTCAAGTGTTTTCTTATTTTTGTCTTTCAGTAGATTCAGTATTTCTGTTTTAATGTTTAGATCTTCGATCTATTTGAATTTTAATTTAGTACATGAGGTCAACTTTCAGTCTTCTGTAAACAGGTACCCAGTTTTCCCTCCACCACTTGTTGAACAGAGTGTTGTCGGCCAGTTAGAGGAAAACGTAGGAAGAGATGATATAGCACATGACCTGAGTGGCTCATGGTTGTGTATTTACTACGAGCTTACTGTGCACTGTGTACTTGAGGATGCTGGTTCTTGTGAAATTATATGTGTTCACTATGTGCCCCTAGCCCAGAAACTAGATATTATCACATAGGAAGACAGTGTTCAAAAGGGAAGGGGAAGTAGGGACAGAGGAAAATAAATAAAACAAAAAAAGAGCTAAAAAATTGGAAACAAAACTTTTGTAAATAGGGAGGGAAGTGGGGTTGAAGATAGGGAAGGGGAATGTGAAAAAAATAGAATTAAATTATATTATGTACAGGTACAAATTCCCTATAATGAATGTGATAATTGTGTATATCTAAAATGTACCAATAAAATCAACTAAAAAAACAGAGGTTTAGATAGGTAAGCTCTACCATCAGTATTTATTTGTACAATAAAATACACAGCCAAAAATTTGCATTTGTTGAAATTTAATGACATGAGAAAATGTAATTGTTACAATACAACCAAAGAGAGTAGAATACAAAATTACTTTATTTGCATGTTAATCCTTTATAAATTAAAATTACCTATAAAAATAGAAATATACTGGAGAGAGATGTGAAAAGATCAAAATCTGAGTTCATAGCTCTCCTTGCTCTTTCTTAACTACTTCTTGGCAAAAGCACAGTAGTCAGAGGAGCCAACAGTTGGGAGGCAACTGCAACCAATGAGCAGACAGGTGTTTCTTGTGATTAATGGGCATGTCCAATGTAGGCTCTTTTCATTATGCCACACACCCTGAACAGTGCTGCATACACACAGAACATTTTTACTATTGCATGCAAAGATGCTGTGTGCGACAACCTCATCCTATAGCTCCTTTGATGGACTAGAAAGACCACATTTGTAGGTCTTCATTTTTCACACCACCTAGAGAGAGCTGATGGACTGGGATGGAGGAGATTTCCTTCTCCTAAGTATGTGGGTCAAACCGGAAGACATAATTTGTCTTTTCTTGATAGAAAAGGGCATAATTGCCTGGACAAATAAAGATATATCAGGAAGGAATGTGATTGTTTTCCACTACTTGAGATAGAATTGGCTTCATTGGCCATCAGTAACATCCATTTTGCACTTCTATTTGGAGTAAAGTTGAGGAAGTGAAGCAGAATTGCTTGAAGTTTCAATGGTTCTTGGCCTCTGGTAGAAAACCTCCAGTGCCTAAATAGCTCTCAGCATATGGGCAATGCATATGTTTTAGTCACTTTAGCATGCGATGTGATACCAATTAGTTCAAGGAAAAAAAAACTCTCATCCTTGTCCTTTGGTCAGCTCAATAGTCAGTAGGACTTTGATCCAAGAATATTTTTATTATTAATTTTTTTAGTTCTGAAGATTGATCCCAGGTCCTTACTATGGATGCCAGGTAAATCCTATACCACTGAGTTACATCTCCAGGCCCCCCAAATGTTTACCTGCTCCCTGAGTATATTTGAAGGCAAAGTGTTGCTTTGGTACTGATGCATTCTTGCAGAATATCACAGGTAGGCATGTGACTGGTACATAGCAAATATGCATTGATACAACCATGTAGCAAACTCGTATCCCTTAATTTGTACCAGGAAAAACAAAGGTCAGCAAATATGAACAGTGAAAGAACTTTAGAAGATGCTGTGAATTGAGGAGCTCCATCCAGCAGACAGGGATAGACCAAGGATGACAGAGGACATAGCACCCTTTTCATGTATAAATTGTGACTTTTCACTGGCCAGGCTCTGAATGATGATCTGGAAGCCAGGTAGCTGGCAATTTCACAAATACATACAAATATAGTATCTGTCCTATATGGTACATAAAGAACACACTTAGTTTTGAAAGCATTAGGACAGTAGCTCATAAATTTTAAGATCTGCTTACCTTACAGTCCAGTATCATAGCTATTAGGTAGCTATCTTAGAGAAAATCTCAAATACTTACACAAGGAGACAAGTAACCCACGTTCTTTTCAGAATTTTATAATAGAAATAATCAGCAAAAAATGTATTCTAGTGAAAGAAAAAAACAAGTTGCTGTTATTTTTTCAATCCTCCAGTTTAAATAATAATTAAATTTAAAAGCATAATGAATTAATTACATGTACCTATATTGATATATCACAGACAACACTGAAAATTGCAAAAGGATGTATTATGTGATATAATTATATACATTTAGAGAACACAGAAAATAATTTAAGATTTTTTATACACATAAACATGTATTCTAAAGAATAAAGTGTTATCAGGATCTACACACACCAACTTCAGCAAAATCATTACTTCTGGGAGGGAAGGACCAGGAGCAAAACGAGACAGAGCTTCAATCACACCAGAAATTTCTGATCCCAGAGACAAAAATAATATGAAGCAAGCATAGAAAAATGCTGCCTTCTGATACATCATGGTAGTGAACAGTTGGATTATTTGTACGTTATTGTATGTCCTTTTTATATAATTAAAATGAGTCACAGTGAAAATAACTCTAAATGTCATAAAAGTTAACCCATTGTACAGTTATCATTGATAAGGCACCATTGGCCTCAACATTGGAGCCACACGAAGTGTTGCTTTGGTACTTTTTTTATTCCTCAAAATGCAGATGCATTCAATCTGTCCATTGTTCGATACCTTGGAAGTTAGTGTGCTGCGATGGAGGTAGAATGTGTGTCAGTGCCAGAGAGAACTCACGGCACCAGCTCCTTAGATTATTTTTAATTATGAGAAAACAAATGTTGCACAAGATATGAGGTCTTTCTCCGACAGATTGTTAATTTCTAAAGTGTTCTAACCTGTACTTTCTTGATAGGCCAAAAATATCTTATTTGAGAGCATTTCTTTTATCTGTGGTCCAACCATTTGAATGCTGTCTTATATTTTTCTCAGGTATGAAAATCTAAATGCTATGAAACACTCAACAGCCTTTAAACAATTCAAATCCATTCTATTTCTGCCTTTTTACAAGTGTTACCTACAGCGCTTATTTCCACATTTAATGCCTCACTCCCCCATTATTGCTATGTAACTATTACATGCCATGCCCATGACGTGACCTACAAGAGTCAACTCACCTCCATAACTCTCAGTTTCTTGCTCATTAAGTTGAGATGCAGTAAAAGATCATTCTGTTCCTGAAGGATTTTTGGCACTGATATTTTTCAACTCCAAGATCTTGTGAGGATATGACTTGCCCTCTGAAATATATCAAAAGAAACCTTACAATGTTACTTTCATATTACATGGATTTAGGGATTATCAATAGTGGCAGTGGGAAAAGGGAGCACGGGGCAGGCCCAGTCCCTTAAGGAAATCTATTGAAATTTGTGTGATGGAGAAAGGTGTTTTCAGTTGAAACAAATCTAGTCTATATTGCAATGTAGATTTATTTGGGAATAGCTAAAAAATGCTTCTGAAAAGTATGCACATTATTTGAAGAACAAATATCATAAATATCTGCTTGATAGTAAAGAAATTGAGAAAATAAGTAGTGAATCATTCCAGGCAAGACCTACTATTCCTACCCTTAACAAGGGACCCAAAGTGTGTGCTAACTCTGGGCAATGGACTTGGTGCATTATGATTCAGTCTAAGAATGTTCCTCCCGTGTATTATAAATGTAAATAAGTTTTCCACTTCAGTTGTAACTAAGTTCAAAAACAAGACGTTTTTGTAAATGGTTTTAGAAGCTATATTGGACTTGAACTAAAGGGGGTTATTTTTATTACTTCTTCCATATTTTAAGTTTCCTCCCTAAAAACTATGCTACAGAACAGGATTTTATCACATTAAGAATATTTCTGTCTGCCTTTGAACATGTTTAGATTGAGTCAAGAGTTAGATGACAGGGCCGGTGAGATAGCTCAGCAGCATAAGCGCCTGCCTGGCAAGGGCGAGGTCCTGAGTTCGACTCCCAGTACCCACATAAAAGAAAAAAGGGGCCGGTGATATCACTCAGTGGCACAAGCGCTTTCTGGCAAGCGCGAGGTCCTGAGGTCAACTCCCAGTACCCACATAAAAAAAAAAAAAAAAAGAGTTAGATGTTAGATGACAGATCCACATTGTAAAATGTGAAAAAATTTTTTTGATTCTTGGCACACAGACATGAGAATTGCAGATAGCCAAGTCACTTCCCCAAAAGATAAATTAAATAAACTTATAGTACTGCTCATATTTACATTTTGATGCAATGAATGCCTATTTTGACCAAATGCCAAAAGGCCCAGCTTTCCAAACTAGCAGAATCAAACACTGATCATTAACATTATCATTACCTTCGGAGATCAAGAATAAATAAATACGGAGTGGTGAGGACAGGAAACCAGTGGGAGAGGCTCTTCCGTACTCTTGTCCTTCTACAGAAACATCCAAAAGCAAGCAGACCCGGCACACCCAGCTCAGTCAGAGCTCTGGAAAACAGTGAAAAGTTTACTGCAACTAAATATATGTTGGATAAATAAAAAAGAAACATAAAAATGGAAGGCAAACTTTGTGATGTTTTTAATGCCCTTGACCACCTTTCTCTGTTCCACAGCACTTTATTTTTTTAAAATTAATTTTATTGGTACATTTTATATATACATGATGTTAACATTCATCATAAGGAATTTGTACCTGTCATGCTATATCTTAATTCTTTTTTTTTTTTTTGTATTGCCCTACCTTCCCTTTAACCCTTCTTCCCCTTGCTATTTACACAGATTTGTTTCCAGTTTTTCCTTCTATTCTTTTTGCATCCATCCTTTCCCCCTACCCCCTGCAGTGTTTCCCTTCCCATTTGAAAATTTTATTCCTATTTCACAATATCTATTATACATTTTGGTCCTTATTTATACTTTTGGTTTCTCACACCAGAGAAATAATGTGATATTTAAACATGCATGCCCGATATATTTCAGTTAAGAGTATGGTCTTAAGGTGCATCCATTTACCTAGAAATGGATTATATATAAAAACCACATCTTATTTATCCATTCATTCATTGATGGGCATTTGGGTTGTTACAAACTGTGCTGCCATAAACATGGTTGTGCTGAGATATCACTGATATATGATGCTTTTAATTGCTTGAGGAAGATACCAAGACAGGGCCTATCTGGGTCAACTGGAATCTCCACACTAATTTCCACAGTGGTCACATCAGTCTACACTCTCACCAACAGTGAGGAAGTATTCCTTTTTCCTCTGTAGCCCCACCAGCATTGCTTTTGCTTAATTTCTTGATAATAGCTATTCTTTTTGGAGTGAGATGAAATCTCAGCATTGTTTTAATTTGTATCTCTCAAATGATCAGTGAGGTCAAACATTTTTTCATGTATATATTTGCCATTTCTACTTCTTCATTTTCTTCATCTGAGAAGTGTCTATTCATTTCAGATACCCATTTTTTAATTGGGTCTTTAAATTTGGGGGGGTCTGTTTTGTTTTGTTTTGTTTGAGTTCTTTGTATAGTCTAGATATTAGGCCTTTGTCTGAGGAACAGCTGGCAAAATATTTTTCCCACTTTGTGGGTTGTCTTTCACTCTGTTGGTGGTTTCTTTTCCTGTGCAAAAGCTTTTTAATAAGATGAGATACCAATTGTGGATTCTTTGAGATATTTCCTGTGCACTCCGGATTTTGTTCATAAAGTCTTTACCTACATCTATGTCTTCAAGAGTTCTACCTATTCTATCTTCCAGCAGAATTAGTGTTTCTATTTTAATATTTAGATCTTCAATCCATTTTTATTTTAGTTTAGTCCATGGTAAGGGATATAGATCTAGTTTTAATCATTGACATATGGAAAGCCAGTTTTTCCAGCACCATTTAATAAAGAGTCTATCATACTTCCAGTAAAGGTGTTTGGCCCCTTTGTCAAAGATAAAGTGACTGAGTGTATTTAGATTTGTTTCTGTATCTTCTAATCTGTACCATTTTGAGCTCATGTCTGGTGTTTTTGTTTTGTAAAATGCTGCTTTTATGACAGTTAATTTGGAGTATAATTTCATGTCAGAGATTGTGATGCCCCTGCCTTGCCTTTTTTGCCCAGAATTGCATTTGCTATTCTAGGTCTCTTCTGATTCTAAATGATTTTCTTTCATTTTTTTCTCTATTTCTGTGAGAGACACATTGCATTATATCTGTATAAAAATTTTGGAAGTATGACCATTTTCACTATATTTGCTCTTCCTACTTAACAACAAGAGATATCTTTCCATTTTATGGTATCCTCTTTGATCTCTTTTTGCAGCGTTCTGTAGTTTTCAATGTACAGGTCTTTTACTTCCTTTGTTAGATTTATTCCTAAGTGTATTGTTTTATTCAATGCAATTGTGAAAGATGTAGTTTCCCTAGTTTCTCTCTCAGTAAACTTGCGATTTGTGTACAGGAATATGAGAGATTTTTAAGTGTTGATTTTGTATACAGCTATGATACTGAATTTGGTTATTAAATCTAGAAGTCTTTTGGTGGAGCTTTTGGGTCTTCTATGAAGAGTATCATGTCTTCGGCAAATAATGATAATTTAACTTCTTCTTTTCCTATCCTTATTCCTTTCTATTTCTTTCTCTTGTGTAATTGCTCCAGTTAATGTTTCCAGAACTATGTTGAATAAGAGTGGTGATAGTGGACATCCCTTTCTTGTTCCTGATTTTAAAGTTTTCAGTTTTTGTCCTTTTAGTACGATGTTGGCTGTTGGTTTGTCATAGATGGTTTTTATCAGATTGAGATAAAGCTACTCTATTCCAATTTTCTGTAGGGTTTTTATCATGAATGGGTGTTGGGCTTTGTCAAATGCTTTTTCTGCATCTATTGAGAAGATCATGTGGTTTTTGTCATTGGCTCTGTTAATATGGTGTATTACATTTATTGATTTGTGTATGTTGAACCAGTCCTGCATCCCTGGGATGACCCCTACTGGTCAAAGTGCTTAATCTTTTTAATGATTTGCTGCATTCTGTTTGCCAGTATCTTATTGAGGTCTATGTTCATTAGAAGACTGACCTGTAGTTGTCTACTATGGTTGGATCCTTCTCTGGTTTTGGTGTCAGGTAATGCTTGCTTTCAGAAAAGAGTTTGGGAGTATTGCTTTCAATTTCATTAAAGAGTTAGAGGCATAGTGGCATTAGATTTCTAAATTTCTTATAGAATTGAGCAGTGAATCCATCAGGACCTGGGTCGTTCTTTGTTAGAAGGTTTTCTGTTTTTTTTTTTTTATGTGGGTACTGGGGGTCAAACTCAGGACCTCGCGCTTGCCAGCAGGTGCTTGTGCCACTGAGTGATATCACCAGCCCTTCTTTCCTTTTTTTTAAGTGGGTACTGGGAGTCGAACTCAGGAACTCGCACTTGCCAGGTAGGCACTTATGCCGCTGAGCCATCTCACCAGCCCCCTGTTAGTAGGTTTTTAATTACATCTTCAATTTCATTGAATGATATTGGCATATTTAGAATTTTTATGTCTTCTCGATTCAGCTTTGGTAATTCATATGTATCTAGGAATCTGTCCATTTCTTCTGTTTTTTCCTTCCCATTAGAATGCAGTTTCTTTGAGTAGGTAGTGATGATCTTCTGGATTTCTGCAGGATCTGTTGTGATTTCACTCTTTTTATTCTCTTTTTTTTTTTTGTGGGTACCGGGGATCGAACTCAGGACCTCGTGCTTGCCAGGTAGGCACTTGTGCCACTGAGCTATCTCACTGGCCCACCCTTTTCATTCTTAATTGCATGGACTTGAGTCTTTCTTTTTTTGGACAGGGTTGGCTAACGCTTCAACAATTTTATTTAATATTTGAAAGAAACAACTCTTCAATACATTGATCTTTATATTGATTTCAGTCTTGATTCCATTAATTTCTGCACTGATCTTTTTAATTTCCTCCTCTGAGCTTTGGGCTTCACTTGTTCTTCTTGTTCTAGAGGCTTGGGTTCCACCATTATGTTGTTTATTTGAGCTTGCTCTCTTTTTCTGATATGGGAGTTCACTTCCGTAAGTTTCCCTCATAGGACTGCTTTCATTACATACCATAAATTCTGGTATGTTTTATTGGCATTATCATTTAATTGTGGAAACTGTCTAGTTTCTTCTTTAATTTTATCTGTGATCCATTATTTGTTCAGCATTGTGTTATTTAATTTCCATGTGTTCACGAAGTTTCTGTGGTTTCTTTTGCCATCGATTTCCAGATTCATAGCACTATGGTCTGATAATATGCATGAGGTAATTTCCGTTCCTTTGCATTTACTTAAACATGTTATATTAAGTAGTATGTGGTCTCTTTTGGAGAATGTCTCACATGCAGCTGAAAAGAATGTGTATTCTGATGTTTTGGGGTGGAACACTCTGTAAACATATTCCAAGTCCATTTGTTTGAAAGTTTGGTTAGTTTTCTGTTGATTTCTTTGTTGTTTTTTTGTCTAGTTGATCTATTTGTGACAGCGGAGTATTGTTGTCCCCCATTATAATTGTATTAGTGCTTATTTAATTTCATATGCCCATTAATATTTGTTTTATATATTTGGTACACCAGTATTTGGTGCATATATATTAATGTTTGTTACCTCTTCATCTTGAATTATTTCCTCAACAAGTATGTAGTAACCTTTTTTGTCTCTCTTGGTAAGTTTTGGTTTGAAATCCACTTTGTCTGCAAATAGAATAGCTATGCTTGCTTTTCTCTGGGTTGTTGTCACATGGAGCATTGTTTTCCTTTCTGTTGACTTCAGCCTATGAATTTCTCTTTGAGTAAGTGTTTTTCTTGTATGCAGCATATTATTGGATCTTGTTTCTTTCTTTCTTTCTTTCTTTTTTTGTACTGGGAATTGAACTTGTCTCTGAGATCCCCAGATCTTGTCTCTGGATCCATACTGTCATTCTGTTTCTTTTGATTGGTGAATTGAGACCATTTACATTGATGGAGATACTTGATATGCATTAATCTGTGCTTGTAATATTATCTTCCTGTTGTTGGTACCCTTTCTTTACCCTCTGTTTAATTACTTTCCTTGCCCAGTGGATTCATTCTGTTGGGGTTCATTCAGTTGTACTCCTTGTTATATCTTTCTAAAATGTCCTTCAGAATATTTTTTAGAGCTGTTTTGGTAAACATGATTTTCTTCAGTTGTTCTTTGTCATGGAAATATCTTATTTCTCCATTGATTTTGACAGATAATTTTGTGGGGTACATCAATCTGGGCTGGAGTTTTTGTTTGTTTGTTTGTTTGTTTTTAGGGCTTGAAATTCTTCACTCCAAGCTCTTTGACTTAACAGTTTGAGTTGAGAAGTTTGCTGTGATTCTGATGGTTTCCATTATAGGCAATTTGTTTCTTTTCTCTAACAGCTGTTAATATTATTTTCTTATGTTGAATTTCTGGAACCTTGACTATTACATGTGTTGGTGTAATTTTTTTATCATGGTTAATTGGAGTTTTATATACCTCACTTATCTGTATATAAAATTATTTTTCCATACTTGGGATATTTTCTGCCATTACTTCTCTGAACGTGTTTTTTACATCTTTTCCACTGTCTCCTGCTTTTTCATTGACTCTGATCAATCTTATGTTATTCTTCTTTGCATCAATCTAATAGCTGCTGGATTGATTTTTTTGTGTGTGTGATTCCTTGCTATTTTTAAGGAATCTTTCATTTTGCAATCGTTAACGGCATTCCTGTGTTCTAGATCTTACATTCTATCCTCACATTGGTTCATTCTGCTGCATACACTTTCAATAGAATTTTTAATCTCCATCTGAATTTCTTTCATGGGTTGCATTGCTTTCCTATGTTGGAAGAAGACTGAAATCATACAAGTGTCTGTTTTCAACATCTATGGAATGAACCTAGAAATGAATAAGAGAAAGAATTAGAAAAAAATCTCTAGTATGTGAAAATTAAAAAATAGCCTTGGAAACTAGAGGTCAAAAATGCCATTCACAATCAGCATGTCCTTGCCTTATCTGCCATCACTATTCTCTTGCCCTGGGGCTACTCTGTAACCAGCAGGAAAAGCCAAATACCAGATTAGGATCAAATATCAAGGCTGATGCCAAGCTTTGGTGCATTCATAGTTTGTATTTATTTATACACATTGTAAAGAACTGTGTAGGAATTTTCCATGTGCTGCAGATCTTAAGTATGAGCCATGCTTTCTTAAAAATTATTTGAATAAAAAATTTTACAGATTACATTTTTTGTATTACACTTTTTACATTTATTTGCTCAAACAGATGTAGTTTGTTTCTTCAATTGGTTTTTAGCTTGGTTTTCCACAAAATATTTTCTCTACATATAAAACTAGACAGTATTGGAATAAAGGGTATGAGGAATCTATAGAGACAAAGAAAAATTTGTATTAAATAGGAAAGATCAAAGGGTTAATGCAGATTGTAGTTTATAGAGGTTTCAGTCCACAGTTGGCTGGCTCCACAGGGTAGCATGGCAGAGGGGCATGGCAGACAAGAAACAGGCCATGGCAGGGCAGTCAGGAGGCAGCAAAGTAGCTTGCAGCCTGCAGCCTGCCTTACATCTTTCCTTTTTATTCCATTCAGGCTACAAGCCTAATGATTGGCACCACTCACACTCAGGGTGGGGCTTCCCATTATCCACACCCAGAACTACGCTAAACCAACTTAGTTATCACACTCCCTTAATCCTAGTATCACACACCCTAATCCAGCATCACACACTAGATCTAGATCTGGCCACCTCCAAAAAGCCCCACCTATAAGTGCATGAGGTTTTGGAGGGACATCTAGATACAAGCCATAATAGGAAGTTTTTAAATTTGTAGCTAAGCTAACTCAGGAAATTGCTCGCTCTCTCTTCCTCTCTCTCCTTCCTTCCCTCTGCCACTCCCTCCTTTCCTTTCCCGCTCCCTCCCTTTCTCTCTTGCTCAGTGATTTCTCTGACCATTCTGGCTCAACTCACTCCAGGTGGTTTGCCAGGCATTTTGGGATTCCCCAAGCTTCCCAGGCCATTCCAATCTCAGGCTTTCGCTGTTGGCTATTGCAATGTCCCTTCTTTGATATTCCCATGGACATTTCCTTGACTCCTTTCAGGCTCAGTACTGCAGGCTCAATAAAACTAGTGCTGACCTGCATAAAATTGCATAAAACTGCACTCCCCACCTCACCCTCCTATCTCCTCTAAATTTTTTTTCAATTCCCTCATTGTATTTATCACATTAGAATATTTTAGATATTTACTTATTCATTATATGTGTGTATATTACTGTCTGAATCTCCTGAAACATAAACTCCATTCCAGGGTATGTTTATTTCTTGAATTTATTGATGCACCACAAATATGATCAGTGCTCAACTATAACTTATGTTCAATAAATATTGGTTAAATAAAGACATAAATTTAGGATAGAGAATATTTTAGCAACAAGAAATTTCTCTTTTCTCTTTCTATCATCATTCTGTGGGCCAAGAAAGGCCCTTGAGTTTCTCTAGATCAGAATTAATTGTGTCTACAAATAGCCATTGTTTTTTCTTTAAGCTAATTTTGCAATTTCAATTGCTATTAAAGGCAAGGAGGATATTTAATGTTTTGTGAAAGAAAATATGGACATGAAAGGCTGAAAACCACCTCAGAAAGACACCTGGCAAAGTTCCAGACACATAGCAAATGCTCAATAAATTCTGGTTGAATGAGTGCACATTAAATACTATGGGGTACAGAGCAGATTAGAGGCCACATGTTGAATAGTAATCACTGACTAAAGTTCACATTAAATGCCATGTTGGAATATTGTGTTTATCGGAGCAAATCATAAATAAAATAAGCAAAGGCTTTGAAATGACTAATGACACCCATTTGGGATCCAGATGTGCTGGAGCAGAACAACAGAATACTAGAAGGTTTATAGAAGCTGTTAATAAAGATAATGTTATTTGAAGGTTTGCTGAGGAATATAGAATTGTTAAAAAGTGAGAAGGTCACACTTTTCTGTACAATATAAAGTACTACAGTTTAGCCCAAATTTACTCTCTCCAGCCTTGTCTCTCATCATGTTCATCTTCATCTTACTTTCTAGAAGTTTATTTTAAATCATCTAATGCAGTTTATTCCTTCAGATCTCTGCATTAACCCTTGTAGGATATTACACTTCCAGATAAGATACCTCACCTACATAGCTTTCTAGACAAAGCCCCCTGAAAGACTGAGCCTCTAGTTTATTTGGTCTATGCATTCTGTGATCCCTCGCCTGACCTAGGGTATGTATTAATCCTTTTTGTTCTCGTAGTACACTGTCACACCATTTATCATGAAAAACCCTAATTGTCTGTTTATGTTTACGTCTATGTACTACTAAACCATTGGTGCCCATTGGACATATTGCCATACCTATAATGCAGGGCATAGGGCAACACATATAGTCCATCCTCTATAAGTGAGCCTTCACTTTTTCTTCTGCCTGCAGATACACCATCAACATCCTTAGGACAGAACAATGTCTCTGGGACTTTTACATCTCTCATACTACTTTGCATGTGATCTGGCACACAATAAATGTTCAAAAAATGTATAGTTAATATTAGTAGGTGACAGATGTGAGATTACTTTTAATTAGTATAAGACATCATTTGTGAGTAAAGATCACTTTCAATAGATCTGTCAGGGAACAACTGAGGAGGAAGAGGACACAAAATATTCAAAAAACATAATCTAATAGCTTGAGTCCTTGTCTACTTTTTCTGGGAAAGTTCTACTAGTCATTTAAAATTTGAGGAAGAAAAAAATAAAATGAAATTTGAGGAAGCTTCTAAAACTCATTTTTTCTTTGTTTCTCATACGTTTTGCTCTTTCTGTTCTGTATCCCCTGGCACTCTGCTGTATGCTATTCAACCCATGGGTATCAATTCATCGTTAAATGAATTCCTTTCCTTCATTTGATAATCTAAATGAGGGGTCCTCAACCCCGGGGTCACAGATCAATAGCGATCCATGGCTCATTAGCAATTGGGCCACGTAGCAGATGGTGAGCAGTAGATGACCAAGCAAAGCTCTGTTTGTAATTACAGCCACTGCCCGTCTTTCACATCACCTCCTGAGCTATGCATCCTGTCAGGTCAGCAGGGGCATTAGATCCTCACAGGAGCACAAACCCTGCCCTACCCTGTGCCTGGGTGGATCCAGGTTCTGAGCTACTTGGCATCATCCTGAGACCATCACTCACACCACAGCCCTAGTCAGGGAAAAAATTGTCTTCCAGAAAACCAGTTCCTGGTGCCAAAAATGTTGGGGCCACTGCTCTAAACAACTAAATTCTTAAAATTCCATGCTGTGTCTTAACATAGAAACTCAGAAAGAAGACTTAATAAATAACAAATAAAATTGTGTTATCAATTTTTCAAATTTTTCTCAATCACAATTTGGCATTTGTATCCATGGGGTTCACATATTCATAAATACATCACACACACACACACATTACCAAAGGTCAATATGTTTACTCAGTGTCTCAACATGTTTGGAAGAAAACCAAATTCAATTCCAATTTAATACATACTCAATTTTATTAATACACATTAATTGCACATATCAATGGGGTTCAATGTGATGTTTCTGTACAGGTACATGGGATTCACCAATTGTCTCAATAGTTTTAATGTTCCCTTTCTTACCATTTCACAGGTGACACACCCATACTTCTTGTACAAGAGAGACTTTGCACTGCAGCTACACTTTTTGTTTGTTTTACAATTTTCAAGATTTTTCAAGCCTCTTTATTATCACCCCATGGAATTTTATCCTTAACTCATTCTCTGGATGGGCCCCTCTGTATTTACAGCTTTAATCAACATAGTTGTAGCTCCAACTTCAATCTCTCTGTGACCATTGGATTCATATTCCTGTCTGTGCCATATCTCATCTAAACCTTTGAAATATCCAAATCTAAACATCTAAAAGCAGAACTCACTGTTTTGTACCTGCTACTGCACCATGATGTTTCCACAGTCTTTCTTACTTCAATAAGTATCACAAATACACTCACCTGGTTGTTCAGTTGAGAGCCAAGGAGTCACCCCTGACTTTTCCTGTCTTTCACATTCCACTTTTCAATCCATGAGCACAATTCCATCTAGTAGATCTTGAGTTAGTGCACTTCTCACCACTTCCTCTGCGGTCATTCTTGTCCCAGCCACCATCATGTCTCATTTCAACAACTGAGGAAGCCCCCTAACTGCACCCCAGCAGCCACTCCTGCTTTCCTAGTGTCTCTCCTCCACCCTGACGCCGGCGTGATAAAGTAGTTTAGAAATATAAGCCGTTTATGCATCCCTCCTTACTTCTTCACCCTAATTTGTCTTTTCATTTGTTTGTTTGGTTGGTTTGGTTTGGTTTTTTTGGTACCGTGAATTGAACTCAGGACCTTGCGCTTGCCAGGCAGGCGCTGTGCCGCTGAGCTATATCACCGGCCCAGTCCACACAAATTTAAAACAACAGCTTAACAGTAAAACCCAATTTCTCTAGCTGCTCTTTGACCTGATCAAAAACATTTCCTTGATATTCATATACTCTACTCCAGGTTTTTTCCATCTAAGAGCTTTTAACTTGCTCTTCCTCCTACCTAGAATATTCTTCCTCATATGTGTTGATATATGTCTGTGCTCTAATACCATTCCCTCAGAATTTATCCCTCATCATCTTGTCCAAAATAGTTCATCCTTTTATTTTCCAGTCTTTTGAGGTGACATTTATATAATTACATGATAATTTTCTTTCTCATCCACTTCAATATATGAGGTATTTTCCTTACCTCTCATACCTAAAACAATGCTTTGCAGAGACAAAGAGGTCAAATATTGGCCAAATCAAAGTACAATGAATAATGCAACTGCCTGTTACCTATTATGCAGAAGTTATAGGAAATATCTGCCAGGTGGGCCAAGAGTAGGCTGTCAGTGGGAAACCAGAGCTATTCCAGGTAGCAAAGACCCATGACAGTCTGCCTACACAGTAAAAACTACAGAACTTCCCCCTTGTCCTGGGAAAAACACTGGCATCTATACAAAGACAAAAGGACAAAAAAGAAAGCCCAAGACAATTTTTGCAGAGATTCATTATTTTATCTTCTGTAATGTATTGTTAAGAGCCACCCTAGATTATGGCATAGAACCAGGTCAAACTGAAAAATTTTGTCCCTTGATACCCCAAGGCATGCTGATCAATCAGTTCTTGATGATCTCCTGAAGGAGGCCAACCACCACCAGAGAAACAACCTTGGGTTACCTTATCTATTAAAATACTTGCCCTGTTCTTTTTCACACATAATTATTTTTTCTCATGCAACTCATTTATTCCAATCACTTACTTCATTCATTTATTAATGTAAAATAATATCTAATACCATATTAGAAGAGCACAAAGTATTAAAATTACTATTTTTATATCAACTCATTAAGCACTCAAGGCTAAGGAGATGCCATGCCATGCTGACCACAGGTATCCTTGAGAATTTGCCACTTTAAAAATCTAAATAGTCATATGTGTTAATGTATGTTGTTATGGTTGGTGTCTAGATGTCTTCCCAAAGCCTCACACAGTCATGGGGGACAGGCTTTTCAGGGGTGGCTGAATTTAGAGTTTGTGATTGATCCATGGTCCAATGCTGGGATTAAGGGTATGAGTGGTACACCCACCGAGGGTGGTTAGCCTGCATACAATATAAGGGACAGAAAAAGTCTCATCTCTCCCTTGTTGCTTTTGCTGTCTTCTGCCCACCATGAATTACTCTCCTCTGTGAAGCCACCCTGCCATGGAGGCAGCCAATTCTGGACTGAAACCTCTATAAACTGTAAGCTAAATAAAGCTTTCTTCCTTTAACTGTGGGTGTCGGGTATTTTGTCTCAGCAACGAGTAAGTCAGACATACGTGATCAAGTGATTTCTTTACTTGCGCATTGGTGTTCATTTGTGAGTACTGTCATAACAAATTACTACAAATTCCATGAGTTAAAACCACAGAAGTTTGTGCTTTCACAGACCTAGAGGCTGGAGTGTGAAATCAAGGTGGCTGGGATCTGTCTGGATGACCTGGGGAGAATCTCTTCTGTACCTCCCTCCTAGTTTATGAGGGCTACTGGCAATCCTGGGCATTCTTGGCCTTGTACTTCCATAACTCCAATCTCTGCCTTCATCTTTACATAACAATCTTCTCTTTAAATACTTTCTCCCATCTCTTATTAGGATTTGATATTGAATTTGTGGTCCATATTAAGGATCTCATGTCAAGATCTTTAACTTAATTAGATCTGCAAAGACGCTTTCTCCAAATAAGTTTCACTTACAGGCTTTGTGACAATGGATATATAATTGGCCATGGGTGAAGAGGAGAAGGTGATTACTCAGTTCACCACAGCATCCCAAAGCCTAAAAGACTAAACCCAAACCTTTCCCTTATGACTTCAATTTGCTGTCCCATTTTCATTTCTTGGTGTTCACAATATACAGAGTTGGATTTACTGCAGATTCATAGAGCTGCATTGTCTCCATCCAACACTGCCTGCAACACAAATACAAATAACTTAGGTGACCTTTCCAATCAGGAGGTTGACATTTGAACCAAAGGCCTCCTCTCTTTAAAAGGACATTAGTGCAATGCCTTTTTTCTCTATTACTTAAATGACATGTCCTTCATCTACTTTTCTCGAAATCCTTTAATCTGATTCTAGCTCTAATTCCTGCCAGACTCTTAAGTAAGATAAACCTGGAAATTAACATGAGGAAGAAAAAAATCCCCATGTGGTATGTTCATCCATTTCATTGAATGTATCTTTTTACCTTCTATTCTATTTTACCTTCTATTCTACAAACCTGGCTGTCCTCTGAAATGTCATTTCCCTGCAGCCTGTTTAGGACCAGGTACTTTCTTATTTCACTGAGATCTGGACTCACAGGTGTCCTTATGAGCTCTGATTTGAGTTGCAAAAATTGCTTCTTCCTCCTCCTGAATCATCCCAGCTCCTTTAATGCATATACCCCGAATTATACCATTCTCTACTTTTCTTTGTTGCAGCTTCCTGTCCTTCTGATTAATCCTTCTCATTTTTAACAAGATTTTGTCTATGAATTAACACCTTAAACACTTTACACTCTTGCCATGGTACTAGATCACTCAAAATCCAACTACCACTTGGTTTCTCAGTATCTTGTTGTCTTCTCCAACCATCTTGTCTTATAACCCAACTTCCTACTTCTAACTGTTCCCATTTCTTATATCATTCCTAGATTTTGTTCTTACCGATAAATCAAGCACTACTAAAAGCTCCCCTCCAGCCTCCAGTCTTCAGTGTACCAACATTTCCTCTTGCAGCCTGCTTCCTCTAAACTCCCCGCTCCAGCATTCCAGTGACTCTTCAAGTAGGATCTTCATGCTGTGAACACTTCTAATTCTGCTTTCCACCATCCCTCAGTTTTCCACTACTTTTCTAGTGCAGTTCAGAGCCTATGGTCAGCCTATTGCTATCACCATTACTTTTTGGAACTAGCCATTCTCTAATGAGCCAGTCATTCCCTCGAAATCCAACGTTTGCTATTTTCTCTTGTGCTCATGCTATGGACTGAAAAAGTTACCTTACTTGCTGACTAAACTTACTTTAAATTTATGATCCAAACTCTCTCCAGAGCACCTATTATATTAGCTCAGTCAATTCTCTCTCCCACTTTCCAAAAGCAACTATTTCTCACCTTTTCTTCACTCCTTAAAATAGCAAGTTATCACTTCCTCTCCTCATTTTCAACTAGAGACCTGTTTCTCATTTTTCTGAGAAAATAGATGCAATCAGAAACTGTCTTCAGCCTCACACCACCAAGCCTATTAACCCCATGTATACTCTTCTCTCCCATCTTTCTTCTTAGACAGTGAGTGGATGCAGACCCCTATTTTAGTAAACGTCTTCTCTTGTGACCTAGATTGCTTTTGCTCTGATCTCTAAGGTGCTTCGCTCCTACAATTCTCCCCTATTTTCTTCCATGTCATCCACTATTTTTCACTATTTGTTCATTCTCATCAACTTAAAATTATGCTCAAGAAATACCTAATAGAAAAGAAAAGGCATTTCTTTTGATTCCATATTCCCTTCACCATCTACCATACTTTTATCTTTCCCTTTCTGGCAAAGTTATACCGAATGTTACTTATAAAAGCTTATTTTTTTCCTTTTCTCACCTATTACTCTCTCTTAACACCTAATCTAATCATACCTTTATCCCCATCATTACCCTAAACTGCCTTTGTCAATGGATCTAATTAAGTGATTAAGTCCCAGGTCTGATCTTACCTAACTTTTCATAGCATTTGATACAACCGATCCCTCCATTTGAAACATCTTCTGCATTGGCTTCTGGGATACAGTCATTCTTGCTTCTGCTTCTAGACTGATGGGAGGTCTCCTTTCTTATCACTAAATACTGCACTTCTACAGGGTTCGGTCTTCAAAGCCACCCATGTTATAACCACTTTCTATGTGAATCACCAGCCACACTCACTAAAACATCCATATAAACTGATAAGCGTACATTCTGCTGTGATCTCAGCTCTGCACTCCAAAATCATCTGCTCTACTGCCTCTCTGAAAAACACAGTAGATCTAATATGCATCTAAACCTTCTCACATCCCAATTTTGTTTCTTGGTTTACTATTGAAATCTGCCACACTCCAAGTTTCCCCCAACTGAGTGAATGGCACCTGCCATCCACCCAATTGCCCAAAGAATTTTTTTCTTCTTCTCTTACTCTTTCTAATCTATCAGCACACCATACTGGTTCAAAATAAATCCAAATCCTGACTACTCACCATGGCCACCACTGCCATCCTGGGCCACACAATCATCACCCTTCACCTATTACACTTGCAGTAAGTTTCTAAATGTCCTCCACTGTCCATGGTTCATGCAAGACTCAAGGAAAATCATATAAATTTAGTATAATGCAATTCACATAGCTCTGTTCAATCTCACACCAAGTAAAAACCAGATCCCTTACTATGGTCTTCAAAGTTTTATGTTATTGAGACTGAGCTTCCTCTTCAATTTTAATTTATGACACTCCCCTTAGCTCATTGTGCTTTATCCACACTTGCTGTTTGCTGTTCATTAAACATAGCAAGCATATTTTAATCTTTGAATCTGCTATCCTATCTGCTAGCAGGTCCATTGCCTCTTTACTCAGCCTCTTTACAAATATCACCCCCTCACGAGGACCCCTTTATAAACCCTTGCAAATATCTCCTCCATCTCCTGTACCTTTCTAACTCAATTCCTTTATTTATTGTATTTCATAGCACTTATCACCAATCAACTTTGTATATACATATTTTAAAAAACAGTTAAGGACTTACAGAAAACTTGTGAAGATAGCATATGGTCTGTATGTTCTCACATTCAGTTTTTCCTGTTATTAACAAGTTGTATTAGTATGGTAGATTTGTCATAATTAGTGAAACAATATCTGCATTACTATTAATTGAAGACTATGCTTTATTCAGATTTCCTTAGTTTTTATTTAATGTTCTTTTTCTCTTCCAGTATTCCATGTAGGATATCACATTAAATTCAGTCATCATGTCTCTTTAAGCTCCTCTTGGCTGTGATATTTTTTTTTTACACATAACTTGTTTTGGATAACCTTTAAAGTTTCCAGCAGTACTGGTCATGCATTTTATAAAATGTCTCTCTGTTGGAATTTGCCTGGTAGTTCTCTCTTGATGAGACTGAGGTTACACATTTTGAGGAGAAAGAACACAGAGGGAAGAGCTATTTCTATCACAGCTTTTCAAAGACTCCTGCTGTCCCCACGATTTATGATCCCTGATGCTGAGCTTGATCACTTGGTGGACACTGCTTGTCAGGTTTCTCCACTGTGAAGCTGTGCTTCCTTCTCTGCTTCCCACCCTGTGCTCTTTGAGAGGAATTCACACTGCACACACTTCGGGGGTGGGAAAGTATTCTCCGCTGCTTTGAGAGCAGAGCAGATATTCTAAGTTTATCGGTTAGTAGGGGTTTTATTTTTCTCTCCTTCAAACAATATGAGAGCAGGTTAAGAAGCTGATGCTTATTGCATAGAACAATTCCCAAGTACAGGTCCTAATACCTGTAAGTTCTCACTAAATATTAATGAATGCAGTGTATTAATTTTCCACTACTTATTTCTGTCATAGGTCTCAGGCTCTACACAGGCACTTTCATCAACCTACAAACCTCTTCTTCCCTTTCCCCATATTATTTGGTAAATTCCCACTGCATCTTAAAACTTGGTTCTTTGTATCTGCATAAACTTAAAGACATATTCACGTAGGCACTGTATTCTATTTTGCATATAACTACATTATTGTGCATATGACTCACAACGCAATTGGTTCTCCTCATCTGTTCTCACCACGCCAATTGAGCTCCTTGAGGCTCTTTGGGTAACGCTCATGCCTCACACTGGACCCGAATACTGTAAGATTCTTCTCAGTATTTGTGGGCTGAGAAAGATTAAACTGAGTGAATAGCGTGAGACTCACTTTAACAAAGTTGAGTTTCTCTGGCTTGTCCCAGGTTACTTACAATGAATCCAAATCACTGGACCGCAGCACACGGGTGTGGAATGGCTCTTTGACTCCCTGAAGTTTACATCAGGACTCATTGTGCCTTAGTCAGCAGGACTCTGGCCCCTTTCCTAAAGAACCCTCTAAGGATGGAGTTATAAGCTTGGGGTAGAGTATATTAGAGATATAAATAAATGACAGAGAAGTAGGTAGAAGTCCAAATCAACATGCCAGTCTATTCAGCATTTTAGCCATAGTTAGGTAAAATGAAGGAATCTAAAAGAATATAGGGAACTTTTTTTGTCAGGTTAAACAAGGTAGTTTCTCTGAGCTCAGCCAAGGGAACTTTACTGTACATGGGTCTAAGCTTTCCTGCAGGCATCTGTGACACTGGAATAAGATAAAAAGCAAAAAAAGGACTATGAATCAGAATCATGCGTGACACTTTTCATTCCCATGTGGAGCATGGCCCCCAGAGATCTCATAACATTGAAGATGTCCAGAGTAACACAAATGTAACTACTCCTGTGACTTTCAAGATACAATTTATTGTTTCTTCCTTTTAATTTCTCTCATTATAAAAGCAAACACACTAATTTGACAAAATATGGAAACAGAAAAATATAGAGGAAAGAATCAGCATTTATCCATAGAGGTGTGCCCACTTTGAAAGAATGAGTCAGGATTTTAACATGTGTACTTCTCTTCAAGTTTATATAAGCATATTTAAATTAGTTGAAAAACACGTGTATGCAATTATGTACTTCACTTTTTTTCAGGTAACATAATTTTGCATTTAAAAATTTTATGGATAGAATTATACATGATTGCAAGATATCTATCTCATCATGTGGATGGCCCATGATTTTTCATGTATTTCATTTTTTTTTTTAATTTGGGGAGGTTCCAGTGTCTCATCATGACAAATTACACTGTAGTTGTACCTTTGACCCAAGATTGACTCCAAAATAGAGACAAACACAAAGTCTAAGGAAACAGAAGAAGAGAAGAGACTTCACCAGACACAGAGCTCACAGGAAGTAAACCCCAAAGAAGTGATGTTAGTTGGGTCTTAATTCGAAAAGACAAAGTAAAAAAGTAGGAGAAGGTATATCTCAAATTGAAGAGCTACTGTCTGAGGTAAAACAGTAGTTTAATAATTCCAGGACAGAGCTTATTACCGTACAAGGCTGCTTGTCTATTTTTAAGGAATTCTAATTGCTAGAGGGGTCCTGTTTGTATGTTGTGCAACTGTCCTTTCTCAGCATAACTTTTCTGACTACTTCTGCTTCCTACAGCACCATGGAATAAGTCTGTCCCTCTTATAATATATCTATATTTTTTAAATTGAAAAATAACTGTCCAGTTCACACTTAGGTTCAGACCAGTGTTAGAGTGAAGAGAAACTTCAAAGGTCTTCTCCCTCAAAGTTTTTATCTGTAAATCAAGAAAAATTAGATCCAGAGCAGAACAGTCACCAGTCTCCCATGGTTTAACAGCAGAGTGAATGAATAAATCAAATTTCTAACTTTCAATCCACTTTTCTTTCCATCATTCTTTCCATCATGAACCTTCCCAATTCCTCCAAGTACTCCTTATTCAAGAAAACTCTTTGCCCATTTCTCCTGGATCTTTGCAACCTTCTCCCAAATCAGCCCCAGTAGTGTTTACATTCACCTGAATTTAGTTTCCCCCAAAATGAAACATCTAGTACTTTCCCTAGGAGTTTGCATAACACACCAGGGAGTTCTTACTACTTCCCAGTGCATCTCTAGTTACAGATGAAAAAGGTGAAGCTCTCATAGGTACAAGATGTTGCCCAATCTTATGAAGATGGTAAATGCTAAAATGGAATGGAATTCAAATGCATCACCAATTCCTCTAATTTAACTATATTTTTCCTTAAGTTGTTACATTCTTTTAGTACCTTCTAACTACTATACAACTAATTTATACTAGAATAGTAGTCAGAATTCAGGTAACTTCATATTAGTAACTTTTTACCTTTCTTAACCACATTACAACACCATGTGTAAGTAATCAGTCCAATGTGAGTTTTAGATAATCAGGTATAGTCATATAGCAATCATTTTAATTCTATCAGCAATTAGCATGGGCATCACGCTCTGAATACTTGCATATTAATGCTGAAAGGTCTATGGGCTCCCCAGGGAATGCATTTTAATGCCAAGTTTCCAAATTGTCTTAAAAAGGAGAGCAAAAAGAGTTAAGCAGTAGACTTGTTCGATAACAAGATAAATGCTAGGTTTGTTTGACTTTTAAATTAGAAGGTATTGTCACCCTTAAAAACAAGAGCATGGTGAAATGTTTCATAAAATGGTAATGTATGGCTGATTATTTTAATTCAAAAGAAAGCTACAGCCTATAATTAAATGTTCTCAGCATGATTTTGGCTTGCTCCTTAAAAATAAACAAGAAAAAGATGAAGGTGGGAGGTTGGAGATTTTCCCAGATATTATAAGGCCAGGACTCATGGAACCACTTGGGAATCCCCAAAATATGTGTGCCCTTCTTCCTACAACCTATGCAAATATTTTGGATTCATGTTTGAAAAAAACTTTCTCAAGCCACAGAATAAAAGACACTGATGTTTAAGCAAATATAATGCAAGTGAAATATGTATTACATACATAACCATTCAGCAGAAAGCAAAAATATAACTGCAATTCATTTCTAATCAAAATAGAATTTCAACATCACATTTGCTTAATATTCAATCTCTCTCCTTTGGGCACCTCTACTTAAAGAAGCAGTTTGGTGCAATGGAGAAACACAAGCCAGAATAAAGATACCAGAGCTGTGATCATCAAGTAGAGGTCGATTCTTGTATACTGCAGGTATCGGGACAGGTCATGCACCAGTTCTGCCTCCAGTTGCTTTCAAGACAGTAAAAGATAAAAATCCATTCCTCCAGGGAAGAATATTTATTCAGTCTCTCCTCAATGTTACCCCCTCTCCTTGCCCTGAAGATTGTCAGCATGACAGTCACACTTCTGCCCTCAAGGACTGAACATTCTGAAGATAGGAGACAGAGACAGAAGAAATGAGAAGATAATTAAAGAAGCTATTTTTTCAATAGTGTTGATTAACCCAAAGACCATACAAGGTATTGTGATAAAAAGTGATTTAGGTCACAAGTTATGAAAATGTCTCTAATAAAAAAAAAAGAGAAGAGATTGACAATAGGTTATGTCTAAATGGGAATCTCTGAAGAAATTTCATGGAAAGGGTAGAATTTTAGAAGTCCTCTGATTTTCACCTAGAAACTGGTAGAGGTAACAGCAAAGCAGCACTGAATACCTGGAAGGAGCTGCTCTGCTTGGGAAATCATAGGCATTTGTGTCTCATGCTGCAAATCTGTAACATGGAGAGCCATGGTGGCTTCAGGAAATGATGTTCCTTCTTATCTTCCTATAATTCTGAAGAGCTCATCTCTTGTCTCTTTGATCACATAATTTAGAGAAGAAAAGAATAGTCTCTTAACTGGTTTCCCTGCTTTTTCAGACTCTTGGAAGAGCTTTCTAAAATACTTCTTAAATTACGTTGACCACAATCCTCAGAAACAAAAACTCATTTTGTGATACACATTTTACAAAAAAATCATTACACTACTTTTAATGCATTTAAATATTGCATTTCCCACTGTATTTGATTCTAGTTCATTAAGAAAGCACACTGATCTGGACTTTTAATTTAATGCTGTGCCCCGAATGGATTTGAAGACACTGTGTGCAATTCTCAGCTCTAATGTAAAAATGTTCATGGAATTTTCCTGCTTAGCCTTCAGTGGCTCCCTGCTGCCTTCGGAATCAAATTCAAAGTCCTTAGTGAGCACTTACAAGGCCCCGATGCTCTGACCCCAGCTTTCTCCTCCAGGTTTGCCTCTCACTAACTCCAGCCTTATTCCTATTTAATTGTGAATCTTTAAAAAATTAGTTCCCCTTTTTTTTTTCTTCTTTTTTTGCTTCCTCGAAGCTGACGTATTTGTCAATCACTGAATCTCAGCTGAGCACATTCTTTGATTCTGTGATTGTGTAATGAGGTTCTGAAAGCCCTTATTTCTAACAGTCTCAGAGATTGGAGAATCCATTTTGCATTCTATGGTGTTAAATAGTGGAATAAAGTTAACTTTGATACTCTTGTTTTAAAATATCTTGGAGAATTTAGTGTCAATGATAATTGCAAGAAGAGCATGATTTAAGCTTATTGCCGCAAATTCAGTAAGTAATACGAGGCATCCTGTAGGATTTGTCAATGGGTAGTTCTGAGACAAGGAAAGTTGTCTAATGATGGGGCACGTGGATTCATCAGATTTTTCGTATTTTGGAAATATGCATGTTGAATATTCCTAAACATTCATTAAAGTCACAGTGTTTGCATAAAATTGCAAGTCACTGCTTTTTCAGTAAATAAAGTATACGAATACCACCTTTATTTTTAGCTATGCACATTCATACGAGTATGGTACTTCACAGATGAAATTGTTGTTTTATTTTGTTATAAACCAAGTAGGGATCTTGATATTTTCTTTCCTAGGTAATGAGATGGATAAAATGGTGGTAAGACATGTTTACAATTCTATGCCAACAAACTGTGGAAAGCAGGGGAATTTCACTCTTTGTGCTTTGAGACTGACTTATCTGGGAGCATTAAAAATAAGCTCACATAACAAAAAAGATTGTCACTCTTTTTAGGAGGAAAATAAGGAAAGAAAAATCCAGGAATGAGAATGATTTTAGGCTAAGCTCCATTTCTTTGCTCATCAAATCTGACAGGCTCAGCAGTACCATCTCACCATCACTCACCTGTCAGCAGCGGCTCAGCGTCAGCGAGATAATGCCCTGCGGTGCAGGACCACTTGTCCTTCTGGCAGCAAGTAACCAAGTAGACCCTTGGCAACAATGAAAGGAGAAGAAGTGCAGTGAGAATGAATGGGGAAGAAAAATATGAGAAAAAGTGAAACATTTCCTTATGCCATCTCTTCTCTGCTCGATTTCTTTGAATACATATGCACACATGCACGCACACACACACGCACTCCACTTGCTATTTCACAAGTCTAGGTTATCCACACACCCCTAAAAAAAGAATAACTTGTGAATCAATTTAGATATTTAAATGTAACAGCAGCCTAACGCTAAATACCTCATTAGTTTAAATTTATAGATGCATACCAAATGTGTCCCTGCACACCAACTATAGTAGAAATGTCAGAGGATTTGCCTCTTTTTCCATAAAATGAAGCTAATTCTCCATCATCAGTAAGACCACACTTAGAGGTCTGCTTTATTTTCCTTGTAGTGCCTGGGGTAGCTCATGCTATGAGGGGCAGTATCTTGAACACAGTGCATCATTCTGGATGCTGTAGGGTGCTATGCACCAGATGCCCAGAGGCTCCCAACCAATGGTGGATTGATGCAGGGGAATTCAGTCCCTGCTGAGATCCACTGGGATGCTGGGGCCTCCAGAATAATCAGCTGAGGGCCTGAATGGAGCTCCTCTTCTCCTCTGCCCACTCTCTCTTCTCTTCACTTCCTTTCACAGCAATTGATTCCAAATCCTTTCTGAAAAGCCAGCCTGCACCATGCAAGCATAACACACATTTGCCGGATGGTGTAAAATGGTCAAAAGATGATGAACAGATCCCCTCAGTTCAGTAAAAATGTGCTTTCTAATGGCTGAGAAAGTGGTAAGACTTCTCAGCAATTGTTTAGTCCATTCAGGCTGCCATAACAAAATGTCATTGACTGGGTGGCTTTTAAATAATAGATTCTTATTTCTCGCAGTTCCAGGGGCTCAAAATTCAAGTGAGCCCTTACTTTCTGTATCACAGACACTATCTTCTTTCTGATTCCTCATATGGCAGAAGGGTAGAGGAGGAAAGGTGTCTCTTTCAGGTCTTTCACCTGCTTTCTTTTTCTTTCTTTCTTTCTTTCTTTCTTTCTTTCTTTCTTTCTTTCTTTCTTTCTTTCTTTCTCTAATATTTTTGTAGTACTTGGGATTGAATCCATGACCTTCCACAAGCTCAGTCAGTGCTCTACCACTGAGTTACATCTCCAGACCTTTATTTTTTAATTTTGAGACAAGGTCTCACTAAGTTGCATAAACTGGCTTCAAACTTCGGATTCTCCTGCTTCAGCCTCCTGAGTAGCTAGGATTGCTGGTGTGTGTGTGTGTGTGTGTGTGTATCCTGTTTAGGCCTCCTTTATAAGGGCACCAATCCCATTCATGAGGGCTCTGCCTCATGATCTAATCACCTCCCAAAGGCTCTACCTTGTAACACCATCACTTTGGGAGTGATGATTCCAACCTATGAATCTGGGAGAGACACAAACATCGAGACCACAGTCTCAACTATGCCTTTGCTGGGCAGTGGAGGTTTGAACTATGTGCTTGCATCATTTCAGGTAGGTGGATCCTTCAGTACCGAAAAAGATGCATTCCACTGGCCCACAAGATAATGTTGTGGCTAACTACACAGAATCAAACAGCCTACACACAGTGTTGAAAATTTATCATCTAGGTGACCTTGCATGATTAATAAATTTCCTTAAAACTAAGTGTGCCCATTAATGAAATAAACATATTAACAATACTATCCTGAGCAATACTATATTAAGCAATATTATCTTAAACATACCCTCAGCTTTTTCAGGTCTTTGTTACAAGCCACCTGCTCAATTAAGATTTTTCAAAAAAAGGACCATTGAGAAAACACAGTTAAGCACTGACACGCTTATCTCAGTGTGTGGCACACTTGAGCATTCGGTGAGAACTCACGTTTCCGGCCACTCTGCTACGCAGCATAAAACCCCAAGTCCGCAGTGCCCATGAGGCCTGAACCAGCCTGACTGCGCACTCCCTCTCCAGCCTCCTCCCCTCCGCAGCCTCCGCTGCCTTGCGCTGTCTGCCATACTGGGCTCAGCGCCTTCCCACACTAGCACATCCTCCTTTGGGATTCCTCACCTAGAATGGCTGCTCCCTTGGCTTTTTCAGTCTTTGTTCACAAGCCACCTGCTCAGTGAATTTTTCACCCTATTCACAACTACAACCCCATCTTCATGTCTTACCCCAGACCTTCACCAATATCTGTACTTTCTTTTCTTCATTGTATGTATCCCCTTCTGAAATTACAATGTGTCTATGTGCACACACCTCTGTGTTTATGCATATGAACAGATTTATAGGTGTCTAGAAACATACATATGGATATGTATGCACATATATATGTATATATATAAATTATTGTTTGCATTGTTTTTGTTCATCTATGAAGAGGGCAGGGATCTTTGCCTGTTGTATATGCCATCTCATTCAAACTACTTAAAGAAATCTGGATATATAGTAAGTGATCAGTAACTGTTACAGAAAATCCTAGTGACAAGGACCATAAAACCAAGGCTGCTACTGTATATTGTGCCTACTATTAAGAAAGTAGAGGTGTTTCCACCAGGTGAAAGTACCAAAGCATATGTTTCAATCTTTGTACCTGGCACTGTGTCAGCCAGAGAGGACAGAGAAATAAAGAAGGTGTGGTTCTTGCCCTCTAGAAGGTCACTGCAGTGGCCTCTGTGCTATACCACCCAGGAAATTTTCTCAGTTGTCCTAAGCTGTCTCCCAGAATAAAAATAGCATTTAGTTGAAGAGTGTCGGCTTGCCTAAGACCACATTCCTTTCCTGTTGGTGCCCTGCCTCCACCGACTGGCCACAGAGGGAATGCAAAACCCATGTCTCAGTGATCCAACTCGGGGTGGCCTCGAAAGACCATGCCAGCTTCAGACTCCTGAGGTCATCACTGCGACTGCAGCACTGCCCAACTTCTGAATCTGGGGAATGGAGGAAGCCTGAAGGGAAGAGAAAGTAAAAAAGACCAAGATGTGATGTACCAATTCCCCACAACGAACATATTTATTATGTATCAAAAACATATACTAAGAAAAATACAATCTAAAAAAGAGAATAAAAAGAAATTTGAAATAAAATTTCACAAAGAATCACACACTGCAGCTTTCATACTCTCCATTTTTCTACTACGGTGTCACAAGTCACAACACACTTAACAGCTTGGAACAAAACACATTTCTTACCGCAGGGCCCAAGAAGGTCAGGAGGCGGCTTGATGATGTGGTCCTGCATCGGGGGCCTCGGAGGCTGCTTTCCTTCTGGTTGTGGGCCCGCTGCAGTGGCGCTGACAGCGAGCCTTCCCAGGAGTGACTTCCTTGAGGAACCAGGAGTGAGACCCCACCGTCCAGCCAGCTGTCGGGTGGGGACTTCTCAGTGCCTAGGGGCCACTCTGAAGTCTTTGCTCCTCTGCTCCTCTTCTCACACTCTCACAGGCTCCACTTTCAAATCTCCAACTTCAGGAAGGGCTCAGTCCTTTCAAAGGACTCACCTGATGAAGTCAGGCCCATTTGGGCAATCTGTCTTTTAATTAGCTGAAAGCCAATGTTTTAGTAAGCTTCTCATGATCCGAAGCCCACCCACTCTTCAGAGGGAAGATTATCCATCAGGAAGTGGGGGTCTTGGTAGCCATTTAGAGTTCTCCCTAGCACACAGCCACTACTGGAAAAAAGACAGTGAAATGCCAATAAATTTTAGTATGAATGTCCTATATTACAGGAAAATGCATAACAGAAAAGCAGCACAGAGATTAACTGAATGTCAAACAATCTCCTCTATAAGGAAAGGTACTTTTTATAAAAGTTAAGGCAAGAGAGGATTCTGAGCAAAGGGAATGGCATGAACCATAATCTAGAGCATGAGGTTTCTAGAGAACAATAAAGAATTCAGGATTTATTGAACATCTTCTGTGTCCATGGTTTGGAGTTATTTCTCATCAGATACACAGGAAAATGTAAAGCCTCAGGATGATTCATATTGCTGAAAAAAAAAATGGTCAAACTTAAAATAAAAAAGAGTGGTCTAACCAATATGAACTCATAGAAAGAAATTAGTTGCTTGAGGATCCCAAAGGTCAGAGAAAACTTTATTATTTGAAACCCAGAAACAGAAGATTTGAGTAACAGTGGACATAGCAGGAGAGTGCATTTCTGGCTGAGGAAATAGTATGATCAAATTCAAATAGAGGGATAAAAAGCAGTAGTTAGGAAGTGGTGAGAAAGAAAATAGGATACCAGCCTAATTATAACTGAGGATTCATACTGAGAAGAAAAGGGTAACATAATTGAATGAAGGTTGGATCACATCCCAGGAGCCTCTAAATGTCAGGCAGAGAAGCTAATAGTTGGGAAAGCAATAGGGAACTACTGTAAATTCTTGAAAAAGGAAATTTTAGATACAAACTACATTTGTGCATTTTGATTGGTCAGACAAGGTCGATCAGCAGCTCCAGTGGGTTTTGTAGTCATCAAATGTCACATGTTTCTAAGATTTGTAAAACTTTTACACTACTTCGATATGCAAGAGGTTCCATTCCTGGCTGTATACGACTACCACATTGCTTGTGATTTAATGCTATTCTTATATTCCTTCTGTCATCTCGATAGGATTTTTGGATGAAGGCAAGGTAAACACATATGTTTAGTCAGAGTCCTTGAACCATAAACTCTGTATCGTTTATAGTTAAGGTTATTTTTCTCTATATTCATTACTTTAGCATTTCACATTTTAACATGGCATTTCCTGTTTTTTTTTAAATCTCCATAAATATAGTTTTGATGGTTGTATGCTGTTTCACAGTACAGTTACTTAACTTCTCATGGAATATTTAAGATGTCTCTTCTGTCATTTGTATCTGTCAGCAACTTATGTATTTGTTTTTATATATAAAACTATAATCAGTGGGTAAATATTTCAAAATGAAACTATCCCAGAATCTCCTCCCAAAATAAAATAAATTTTAGATAAAGGACATTGGCAAAAAAAATTAGCTAGGAAAGCATCTACCATATTCTTTTTAAATTTTTTAAATTTTACGAAGTAAAAGGCATAAGGTAAAAACATGGCTTAGGACCACCTGCATTGCTAGAAGATGTGCTATGGGAGGAAGAGATACCTGGAATTTGACAAAGCCAGACAGTTGGGAGGGAACTAAACTGAAGGCATAAGAAAACAACTCCAAAAATTTGATTGATTTTAATCCTGTAAAATCCTCCTATTTGGTTCAGACTCTCATCAAAATTGGAGAAAATGGCATTTGTATCTTTTGTTGTTATTGTCCAGAATCCCACAATGAACTGAGAGAACAAGCAATATATATAACCTCAATTATACCTTTAATACACACATTCATACACACACACACACACACAGAGTCAGCTGGGGAAAGTAAAATATGGTGCAAACATTTAAAAAACTTGGTAGAGCCCACATTCTCTGCTACGCTTAGGATCATCTTGTCCAAATCTCATGTTGAAATCTGGTCTCCAATATTACAGTGTTGAGAGGTGACAGGACTCTAAAGAGGACTTAATGCAGTTATCACGGAACTGGGTTAGTTGTTACGAGAGGAGGTTGTTGTAAAAAGGAGTTCAGCTTCCTTGTTTTCTGTTGTTCGTACAAACCTCTTTTCCCTCTTCTTTCCCCCATGAGTTGAATCCACAGGAGGCCAACACTGGAGGCCAAGCAGATCCCAGCACCATGCTCTTAAACTTTCAGCCCCCATAAAAGTGAACCAAAATAAATCTATATTCTTTATAAATCACTCAAACAAGACAGTCTTCAACAAATATTGACTAGTGCAGCTGGATTCTCCCTACCTACACTCCAGCCACCAAATCTGTATATAATAAAATGTGCATGAAATGAAGCATGAACTGCAGTTCAGAAAGAAAGATAAATGGGTTGGATTATCAGAACATTTAGAAGGTGAAGATGCTTATATAAAGCAGTAATAAAAGTTTGCAAAGAGAAGTAGAAAAGAAACATCAAATATAAAACTAAATAAACTCAATCTATAAGTAAACATAATGTGATGTACTAAGGTAAATTCCTTAGGGCTTTAAGCTATACATGAATTTTTTTGTAAAAATAATTAAGTGCAATAACATAAAATACTAAATGATCAAGAATACTAAATAATCAAGAATTATGATTCTGTCTGGTACTATTCTAATCTCATTACGTACAGTAAACTATTCATAAGCTGAGAACAAAAGAACTGTGTATAAATATACATAGTACATAGAAAAAAGATAAAAGAAAAGCTTTTCCTAAAACATCTCAAAAAGCCCCCCAAATTCTAAGCAAAGATACTACTGATTAAAATGCATCCTAATGATTACCAAATAAACTTTCTCAGCTTTAAATGTCTACATTTTGGTTAATAGTGATTTCTGAGCTTCCTTTCAGCTAAGTATTATTTGCTTTTCTTTTTAAGAGTCCTTTCTCTGACTCTTCTACCCCAAATAAACAGAGATCTTGAAACAACCACCTCTGTGAAAATGAAGCTGCTTGTACCTAAAAATGGTGATTATTTCTCAACTCTGTTCACTAAGGAATCATGATTCATGGGAACGATTTTGTCAACAGCTGCCCTTTACAATTCTATTACACAATTTAAGACCAACAATATGAAATAGAGATTAATACTCCACATTAGTCTTGTTAAAACTGAGATAAATAAAGTTAAATAACTTGCTCAAGATTAAACAGCAAAGAACAAACCTAAGACCTGAAACCAGGTCTGTCTGATTCCCAAATCCATGTTCTTTCTAATCAATGAAATCAACTTTTATCTTTTTCACCTAGTCTTCTGGCAACACCCAGATTGATTTTTGGGCAGCATTCCTGGCAGAGCTGATCACTCACAGGCACCTTTTAGCTGTTCTACAGGGTGGGAAGAGGCGGTTATGTGTGATTCTTTGTCTACCGAATGGACAAATTTACCACATGCCCAAATCCTGTAAAGCAAGATTACAGAAACATCAAAAGGTACTCTCATAGGTATTCCTGGATTTGTCTCTCTAGTTCTTGGTTTGCCATCCTTTGTTCTCGTCTCATTACTGGGGACTGCTGGGTAAATAAACTAATAGATACATCATTTGCTAAGATCCACTCTGCTCTAACTTCACATTTATTGACAGATTCTGGAGTCGGACTGCATAGCTTCAATCCCTAGACACAGCCTTAAAGGAAGTCTAGGATTAGATATCAGGAGTATAGTGTTTTAAACTACCAGATTTGAAAATGCACCTTGCTCATTTCCATGAACTGTATTTATTTTGTGGCTTAATATCTAAAATTTGTTTTAGTCATTGTTATGGTTTAGATCTAAAATGTCCCCCCCAAATTCTCATGTGTGTGGAAGGCAACTGGATTCTGGGCATACTGTACTCATTAGTCCATCCACTGAGGTCAGCAGCTGAATATGCTGTGAGGAGGTGGGGCTTGCAGGTGGGTCACAGGATCATGACCTGGAAGGATGTGTTCTTGTCCCCAGCTCGTCCCTTCACTCTGTTTCCTGGCTGCCTTGTGTTGAGCACCCTTTTCTCTGCCATGCCCCTCTCCCATCCTGTTCCTACCTTGCAGCCAGCCAAACATGGACTGAAACTACAAGTGGAAATAAATTTCTATTTCTTTAAATTGTGAGTATTGAGTATTTTGTCCCAGTGATGGGAAAGCAACAAATACAATGGTCTTAAAATCTTGAGGTCTCAGTTCAGTGATTTTAATGGATGGAACTGTACATATTTTGTGCATAATACCAAAATAACATGAACAAGAAGTTAGGTCCAGATATGCTTTACGGACCTCCCACTATTTCCCATGAACTTGAGTCTCGTCTTGTATAAAGGTAGAAATCCTACTACATTATAAATGTGTCTTGATAATTAAATTACTTAATACATTACACAACTCTGAATGTTCGTTTTCCTTTCCTTTTTTCCCCTCATGGCAGAAGTCCTACAAGAGCTCTAGAGTTCCTAGAAAATGGGTCAATAAAAACAGCCTGGTAGTTCTTAGTACTCATCCCCCATTTAAGAATCATCATCTAATATTTTTTATATTTCTAAGCTGTTTTGCATGCTACCTAAGGTTTTGAGCAAGATACAAAGAACAAGGCCATCCAAATAAAATGAGTTGCCAGGCATGGTGGCATACACCTGTAATACCAGCACCTGAGAGGCTGAGAAAGGAGAATCACTGCAAATGTGAGACCATCCTGGGCTACATAGTGAGTTCAAGACCAGCCTGGAATACATAGCAAGACCATGCCACCAAACAGCAACAAAATAAACAAACAAACAAATACATGTAGGGAATATCCTAAACTATACACTTCTGCAAATTCAAAAATATTTAAAATGCCTAACAACATAGTGGTGTAGCAAACCATTACAGACTTATTTGTAGGAGAAAATAGCACTCTTTCTAGAAAAGAACTCAACAAGTGGGAAACCTATTTGGATAAACAGATTTGACAGTGAGTTTGATGCAATGGAAAAATACGATGCACAAAGTGTTGTCTGTCGACCAAATGGTTCAAGTTTCCATCTTCTACAGACAGGCTGAGTTTAGCGAAGGGTGCATGGAAAAGCCACATAGAAACTGAAAAAGTCCTTCTTTTTAAAATGCTATAGAGCTGTGAGACCACATGATCACATGGTTTATGAAACAAAATTCTGCTTGAGAACTTTGTCCCACAAATAAGGGATTCTGTAGCGTATGAACATAAAGAGGTCCATAACCTTGAATCATGGAATCCTCGAAGAGAACACCAATATTTCAGACTTGGAGGAAGATGGATTGGAGAATATGAGTGTCAGAGAGAAGAAGAGATAAAATATGAAGGATGAGACACCTAGAAACACCTGCACTCTCTCTTGAAGATTTCTGAAACCAAAGGGGGTTGAGATCCAGCAACATGAATAAAGGAAGAGACCATGTTCATCTTGTCACCATTATCACATAAAGGCAGCCTAAGAAGTACACATTTCAGCAAGTTTTTGCTCTCCATTTTCCGTATTTGTGACCTCAACCTTTGAAACTAAATAGACTTATTAATTTAAAAATATTGTAAGACATTATTCTCTAAATCGCAAAGATTTAGTTAGCCTGGAGCATGAGGGTATTTGGTCTTCTAAAGGGGACACTCGTTTAATTTCTTTCTCTATGAAAGATATTGCAAAACATCCCTTTAATCTGATTCAGTGTGGGGTGATAGGAAATATGACCCAAGCACAAATATCCTGCTGGATTCTCTACAGTTAAAATAGCTGTTAACCCTGATAACCCACACTTGCCCAGTGCAGCCACATGGTCTTGGAATAAATTCCTCACAGTCGACATCTTCCTTGGAGCAGATGGTACAAAGCAAGTTTGTTTTCATTCCTAAACTGCAGAGACATTATGGGAGAATGGGCCAATTGTTGCAAAACAGATAAAACATCCACACCATTCATTCATTCATTCATTTCGCTCTCTTGGCCTTCTGCATAACGAGCCCAACTCACATTGATCTGGATTCCACAGCAATCTAAAAGCACTTCATTTGCTCCAGTTATCACCCTCATCACACTCTAGCATCTATGAATTTGTGTCCAGAGTTGTTCTTTCTATTTGACTAATAGCTCCTATTCCTTTCTTATTTTCAAATTCTCTTGCTGAAGAATAGATGGTGATTTAACATTAATGAAGTTAATTGTGGGCTTCGGCCTTCATGTAAATATAGAAAGAAGCAAAGTCCCAATTATAGACTGTAAAAAGACTTTTGAAGACACAGATTCAAGCCAGCTGCTCCTCCGTAGTTCTAACCACTGTACTTATTTAAAGAAGCTAGTTAATCCAGCTCTTTAATTCTAACATGTATGAGGCTTGTTGTCCAAACCCATTTAATTACTGCTCTGAATCCTTTGGTCTTCCACTTAACATTCAACAGAGAGGTGTGGGACAAGGAAAGCCCCTGCGCCAGCTTCTCTCACATTTTCTTCCGTTTTCAACATTCACTACTGTAGAGAACCCAGAGCTATTCCTATTAACATGTCAAGCACATCGAATAAAGAGCTTCCTAAGTAGACACTTAAAGGGAATTTCCAGTGATGGGAAAATTGCCGCAATGCTGGTAAGTGAGTGAGCTGCCACTGTGGAAGGGAGGGAATTATGGGCGAGAGGACACACTTAGCTAAATGCAAAATCCACTAAGGTGCATTGCAATTAAAGACTATGTTTAAAGACTCTCCCTCTTTGAAAATGAGCATCTGAAGGTTGAATACAAGCACCTATCTTGTCTCCGTATGGCAATGAAGGACCAGTGCAGAGGATGGTGACAAGGGAGGAATACAGGAAGAAGTTAACATGTAACATATACCATGTGCGAACATCAAGTTTGTATGGGCATACCTTTACCTGTTAACTAGATTTCTCTGCTTACTAGTGAGGACAGATAGGGGATGGTTTGGGGAAGCAGTTCAGGGCCCTCTTTGTGTATTTTCTTATCTGAAAGTGTCACTCTTATGGAAGCTCTCCTAGGTCAGGCATTTACTTTGTAGGTCTCCAGTTTCTCCACCTTTCTCCCAATGCTGCAGGGGATGCACTTGGCATCTCTATGAATACGCAGTGTGAACTTCATTTAGATGTTCTGTGAGACATCCAAGGAGGCTCAAATACAGACAGTGGGTGGGATTCCCCAGGCCTGAAAATAATTGGTATCTATGAGGGTCCGTAACTTCTCCTACCCAATCCCACCCTCTGGAGAGAATTCTTCTTGGGCATCTCCTTCACAGAGAGGCACGTGGATGCCCAGGTTCAAGGAGATCCTATGGTGATTTCTCCCTCCTTCATGGATGCCAGCTGGGCTGTGGCTTCTCCCCTTCAGGGCTGAAAGGCAGAGTGGGATTTTCCAGGCTATGGGATCCGAAGAGAGAAAACGTCATTTCAGGTCTTGGTGTTGCTTTAGTGTTTTCATTTGAAATATAGCATCACCCTTCTCCACTTTCTTTACAATAGGCATCAATTAGATTTTCAATCAACAACAATATACCAAACAACTGCTGGGTCTTATTGCATTAGGTGCTGTGGATATTAGGAATAATTAGATTTAGTACTTGCCACCCAGGAGGCAACAGAGATGTGTAATCAAGTAAAAGATAACACAGTATAGTGGGTGAAATGAAAGAAGCAGAGGTGGATGTAGGATTTGTAAAGCCTGGAGCTTAACAGTTCAGATGCACTCTCTATGGGCAAGATAAAGTGCAAATGCAAAGTTATCTTGAATGTTAATGGTAAATAGTCTAAATGTAATACAAATTATTAAAAAAAAAACCAATATCATAAAAATAAAATCCAGAAAATAACATACTTTTTTGTTTAACTAACTTACTGAAATCTCTATCTGATAATTTTTCTCTACATTTTCAGCTGTAATTTCTTGGCCTGTTTGCGTGGCATCAAGTTTGTAGCATCACTGTCCGTAAAAACATAACTGAATATTGTGTGTCTAGCAACTTGATCCAAGTTATACTTTTTCTTATTTTTTTGATGGTATAGAAAATTTTCACATAGGTGTACAAGTCATTATTGACATAACTGTGTAAAATTTTAAGATTACTTTCAAGTTTTGGGGGGAAATAAACTGAGCTAATTTGCTATATGTTTGGAAGAATTTCCCTAACTCTTCTAACTCCTTGCATGGCTACTTACACACTTTTCCCGATACACAGTGACACCTTCCTTTTGTGACACACCTTGGAACCTGTGCCTTTTCTTCATGTTGCTGGTCAGTGGTTGGATCACGTCTAGAAAACATTGCTACACTATATACTGAAATGATAGCTGAATAATAAAAACACTGGGTAATCCATATACTACAGTAAATGTGTTTTTGACTCACCTTCCCCTTATTTAGATCCTAAAATCATCTGTGTTCTTCTGGCATTCCTCAGTAAGTGGGGAAAAATGATAGAATTTGACATGGAAAGAGCCCCAAGACTGTGGTTACAGGGGCCGGTTTATGTTAACTAAAGAAGTGTTCCTGGTTGAAGGTGGAGCCATGTGAATGTAATTCCAACACTCTGGTTGGCTGGGGCAGGAAGATCACAATTTTAAGCCTCTCCTGGGTGACTTACCAAGACCCTGTCTCAAAAAAATTTTTTTTTCAATTTAAAAGTGGTGGGGTGTATACTTCAATGCAAAGACCCTGGGTTCAATCTCTAGTATCACAGAAGATAAAAACATATCCATGGGGGCTGGTGAGATGGCTCAGCAGCGTAAGCGCCTGCCTGGCAAGCTCGATGGCCTGAGTTCGAATTCCGGAACCCCCATACGAGAAAAGGGCCGGTGATATAGCTCAGTGGCATGGGTGCCTGCTGGTGCATGAAGTCCTGAGGTCGACCCCCAGTACCCACACAAAAATATATATATATTCATAACTATGGTAATCATTTCACCATGCACATGCATAATAAAACTTCGTGTTGTTCACCTTAAAAAAAAAAAAAAAAAAAAAAATATATATATATATATATATGTATATATATAACTCTCCATAGCTGTAGGGACTTGGCTGTGGGACATTTCTGTAGACCCATGGATATTGAAGACCCTTATAAAAATGGTATAGTATAGAATGGAGACATATCACCCTACAAACTTAAAATCATCTCTTGTTACTCATCAATCCCTAACATAGCGCAAATGTTACATAAACAGTTGTTGTGCTGTATGGTTTAGAGAATAATAACAGGAAAAAATATCTGTGCAACCACTGTAGGCCCAGCTACATAATACATGTAAGCTTTCTTTGTATTCAGTCTCAGGTGGTTGACTCTGTGGATGTAGGGCCCATAAATATAGAGGGCCAAGCGTAAAATAATAAGAAAAATTTAAATACGTAAGTAAGTAAATGTTCTTAACCATGTGTGGTGCTGGGCTCTGACTTCTCTACTCAGAGCGACGGTTCCGTATTCCTGGGCAGCATAGGTAGCTCTGTTGCTGCAGGAGTAGCACACTGTCAGCTGCTGGCTGATATGGAGTTAAAGCTAGCCCCAGCCCCAAGAGCCTCTGTTGCTCATCTTAGCCCTCTCTTCTTTTTCCCAACCAATTGTTCTGCAGGCTGTAATTTCTTGTTCGATCTCTTGGGAAGTTTTTGAAGCACACACTCCTGGTTTATGTGTCCAACAAAGAGAAAAACACAGAGTCCCTTGGCCCCCTTCTGCTGTCTTGCTATGTTTCCTTCTCATTATTGTAGCATTTTCTAATATTGCTCTTTGATTTGTGGCTCTGGTCTGGCTTCCCTCTGAGGATTACAGTTTCTTTTGGTAGTTTTCTAGGTTAGAGTTTTAATTCCTGCTGTATTGGGAGGAATTTCTCTAAGGATAGTTTTTGGAGCCAGTTTGGAGATTCGTCCCTTTTTTCAGCTTCTGTTCTTTCTTGATGCTAACAAGAAGCCCAGGAGTCTTAGTGTCTCTGTCTCCCCAGCAAGCAGCCCTGCTGATGGTGTTCTAGGACCACCCCCCTCCTGCCCCAGGAATCCAGCTCCTCTAGTATAAATGACCGTTTCTCATTAGAAATGCAATCTCAAATTCAGCACTATATTGAGAAGACTTGAGAAAAATAGGAGAAAAAAAGGGAACGAGACGATCATTAAGAAATCAATGAAAGTAATAAAAAGTGTCATAAACTTAAAATTTCAGCTCCTGGGTCACCTTTTCTTTGTGCTTTCTTGATTCCTCAGGAAGCGTTTCTCTCCACCATCACCCCCCCCCGAGGACTCTCTCCTGAGCATCATTTTCCAGTAAAGAGGCGAAGCTGTGAGATATGTCGGAACTCTGTCAAATTCCAGCTATGTAGTTACTGAAACAAGGGTAAGAAACCTCATTCTTAGTTCTGCCATGTATGGGAGAAGGAAGTCACTGTACCTGTTCAGACCCAGAGAACAGGACCACGAGTAACCACCAGACTAGTGAAAAATGCTCTGAGCGGGCTCTTCAGGGACAGTCTCCATCACTAGAAGTGATCTAGCAGTGCCTGGAGGCCACGTGTCAAGAACATCATGAAGGGAGTTTCTGTGGGCAGAAGTCTGGATTCGATGATACATAAAGTCTCTTCTATGTGGAAAGATTATGGTTTTCAGGTGCTGTAAAATCAAATAAACTCTAATTTGATCCTAGAAACACCAGACACAAGGGAACTTCTGTCTCAGTGATAATAGAAATTAAAATTTAGGCAAAGAGCATGAACTCACAGGCAAAAGCTTTAACTGAGAAATAAGAGAAGGGCTTAGCTTCAGGAGAAGAGCTAAAAGGGGCACAACTCTGATGGAGAACATCAGGCTAACCTGTTAACAAAGAAAGGGGTGAGCTTCTTATTCGTGTGCAGGGGTTTCACGGGTGGGCTAAAGTTTGGTAATCTTTCACTTGTCCTGGGAAAAGCTTTAAAAACTGTTTTGTTTTCTTTTGCAAACATTGTGACTTTAAGGAATGGACAGCCAGCTTATCCCAGGAATTATTACATTCATCGTATCTGTTTCCCATCCTGCACAGACATCCCAGCCTTGCGATAAGGAGGGACTGATGCAGCAGCTAAGCGTAACAGGCTAAGACTGGGAGCTTGTTTGTGTTCTGGCCCTCCAGAACATACTGAAATGATAGCTGAATAATAAAAACACTGGGTAATCCATATACTACAATAACGCTTTTATTCTCTCATCTAGTTTATTCTTAGAGACTTCCTGAAGGCATTTCAGCTTTAACCATGCATCTAGTTTTTGAGGTAATTCAGATTATTCTGAAGACTTGGGGTGTGTGGAAAGAAAGAATGCACACCACATTTTTAATGGGTAACAGGCCCTGAGTTAAGGCTCTGGAATACACCTGCCTTTTGTCCCCATGGTGGTCTCTGATTGTCTCGCTAAAATGTATGTTTTATTCAATTATGAATAAATCTAATACTAAGCACATACACAGATAAACTTGAAAATAAGTTAGGATTGAAATTAAAACATCATCCTTTCATAAATGATTAAATCATATCAAATATAAAAGGATTCACTAAACTAAAACTTAATTAAACCAATATACTTGTTAGTTTGATCTTGTTTTCTTTTCCTTTAAAAAAAGATACTAAGATCTATGTGACTTTGTTTTTGCTCTTATTAAGTGTAATACAGTTTGTAAAGATTCTGACAAAAATTCAGACATAAGAAAAAGTGCACAATTAAAATAAAGTTTTACCTAATTCTCCTTCCTTGATTGTTTCTTAGGACATGAGGTCTTTGGATATGATCTCAGTGAATGGACAGGATATTTCTCTAGTTCAGTTTATCTACCTGTTCTACACTGAAATAGCATTTTTCCTATTCACAGAAAATGTTTCCTCAGAAATTTGAACTCTTTAGGCATGAAAAGTATTCTAAGATTGCTGGGTATTATTTGGAAGAAACACTTTCTATACTCAACCTACACATTTTCTGAACATAGTGACATATTTGGCTAGATTTTGTATAGCTCACATACATGAAGTCTGCTGAAACCATGCTGAAAGAGAGTTGTGTGGGAGAAATGAATGTGTTATAAAATATAAATTGTTGGACAAAGGGGAATACAGATCTTTGTTCAGACAAGCCTAAAACAACCACAAACAAGAAGTCTACAGGATATTTTGCACAAGTGTATCTTCCCTTTAACTCACCCCCCGGTACCTGTGCTCGGGTGCTGGCTCCGTGTGCGCCCCACTATGGTTGCCTGAGGTCTCCTACACTGAGGTGACACGGTTCCCTGTGAAGCCCTTTGGCTCAGCCCTGATGGATACCTACAATGACTGAGGTTACAGGGGAGAGAGGATGTCCTAGGCATCTCCTCCTCACTCAGGAGCAAAGCCATTGCAGCAAGGTAGGGTGATAGTAAGGGTGATGGTTAATATGTGCTGGCCATAGCACTCAGCACCTTGCATAGATCATATCCTTCCAGTCATGCCTGAACCCATTGCTGTCCAATTTACAGATGAGCTCTCTGGGTCTCAGACACTTCAGGGAATTGGCCTGAAGATACCCATAAATGGCAGAACAGTGCATCAAATTCAGGTCTCTGTAGCTCTGTTTTATTACAGCATGTTCTCTATGTGAAAACAAGGCAGTGTAGTCATCTTGTCCCAACTGAGGTTCCCTTCCTGGCTTTCACTCATGTCTTACCCACACACTGAACTACATTTCTTGCGTATGTCACAAACTGTCCTAAAATTGCATTTAGAAAGGCTGCCTGATGGACATTCCTTTAAGGGAAGAAAATCCTCAGGGTCAAGTTTTCTCAGAACAATAGAGTAAAGTAATTTGCTTAAATACAGGTAACTACTAGAAAACCTTTCTTAACTCCTTGTCATTTTCTTTCAAATATTCTATGAAGTAAAGGACTAGAGCAGCCATAAAAATAATCTGGAAATATTTTCTAGAATTGCATTAGTAAATAATTACAATGCTAATATTATAGTGTATTAGCTAAGCTAATAATGAGTGCCTACTAAGTGGAAATCAATCATGGAATGAACATTACTTGCAATGGACAATGACAATGTCATTTTACTACATATACTGTTTTAGGGTCTTTGTTTTAATAAATGGAAACAAGTGTAATGTCCAGGGTTTTCATTAATCAATTTCCTTCTTTCTTCTCTTATCCCTGTTTTGCCAGCCATGAATTTCTACCACAAACATCCACAAGCACATGGGTAATCACATAACCCAAGAAGAGAGGCCAGGAAACATGGGCTGCATCTTAATTCTATTACTCACTTAGACTTAAATCACTTACTTCTCTGTGCCATAGTTAGTCTTTTGCCCAGTGAAGATATATTCTCTGCACTCACTCCAAAAATGTTATTATGAGGATCAGTTGAAATGAAGAGATGTTACAATTGGAAGGAATTATATCAATATGAGGTGTTGTTCTTAAACAAAATAAATGAACAAAGATAAAAGATATGATCATATGTTTCTAACCTTTGCTCTCCAGCCGTACATGATGGTTATTAATAATTCAGCCAACCCTGAATTGCTATATTCTTTACTTCAATTATAATAGAGTGCAGAATAAGAATAAGGTCATCTTTCATTTGTTTTTATAAATAAATGAAGTTCATTGTTCCAGTTGATTACTTCACAGGAATGCTCCATTAAATGTCTATAGCCCACAAATCCATTCAGATATTCAAGCAATATGGCAGATTTATAGATTTAAAAAGAAACTCATTTTCATAACTAGAAATTGTATGGAAAGTTAAATGAAGCTTTAATGCTTGAACATTTCTTTCCTACCAGTAGGGCTCCCAGTTATTTAAGAGCATTTAATAATCCAACATAAACAAAGATTTACTAGCATCTTGCTTTAGTGTACATATTAAGAGGAAAAATGATGAACAAGAATTGCATCTGACCTTGAGGAATTTATCGTATAGTGGACAAGGCAGATATTAACCATGTACTCTTACAAATTAAGGTAAAGACTACAACAGACAATTTACTGCAGCAAGAAGTACATAGTATTCTGAGAAAGGCCTTTTTATTAGAATATGTGGCTTAGCTGGGGAGATGCAGGATCTCATCTCTAAATAAATGAAGAAAGGACCAGGGTGAACTAGTGATAGAGAAGGAAGGATGCAGCAGATGCAAGGCTGAGGTATCAGTGAAGGGCCTGCAGTCTGAGAATTACCAGAAACTGAAAATTAGTACCTCTATGATAAGAAAACTGAGAGAGACTAATGCATAAAATCACTCTGGAGACAAATCAGGAAATCCAATAATGCAGGGCTTCGTAGGTTGTAGTAGGAATTGGTAATTAATCTTAAACATAATGGAAAGGTTTTGAGGTCAGCAAGAGGGTATAAACTAAGTAATGATGCGATCATATTTGCATTTTTAAAACAACATATCTGGCGGTATAACTATTGATTTGGGGAGGACAAGTGTTTTTCTGGATGAGCAGTTAGGAGACAATGCCAGCTGTCTGAACTACAGATGGTGGTATTGTACAAGTTCAGATTGGAGTAGTGTACTCTATGAGTTAGGACTGGTTTATGATGAAGTAACAAACAACTGTCAAGTTTCAGTGGTATAGAGAACAAATATGCATAGGTAGTTTTCAGTGTTTAATGGGGGCCCAGGTGATCATCCAAGTTAGCTGTCCTCTCAGCACAGTATTTCAGAAGGCTTTGAATTCATCATGGCCACTATGTATTTACAGTGCTCCTAAACACCAGGCAGAAGAAGCAGGTTAGAGAATTATGCATTGAATCTAAGTATTTCTCAAGGAGGTGACCACATAATCTTTGTTCAAATTTTATTGGGATAAATAAGTCACCCATGTCATGCTTTACCTCAAGGGGGTAGAGAATGCAACTATTCTGGAAGCAATAAGCTCATATCCATATTCTTTTTTCTACCCTAATGGTTCTCAGCTGAATGCAAGTTTGTCCAAGGGACATTTTTTAATGTCTGGGAAAAGCTCTGGTTGTTACAACAAAGTGATTTCCACTGGTATCTAGAGGGTAGAAGCCAAATTTACTTCTCTACATCCTACAGTGCACAAAGCATCCTCCCACAACAAAGAATTCTTTGACCCAAAGAAAGGTTGAAAACTTCTGCTGTAGCTTCATGGACATCTGAAAATTGAATGCACGGTTTCTTGCAATTCTGACTTAAGGAACACATACTTATATAGAGTATTTTGGTGAGCTTGCTAGGTACTAAGCCAAGTAGCTCTAAAATGATGCATTAGTAACCCCCAATTCATGAGGTGAAGCTGTACTGGATCATGACTGATAGTCACTTATCCTCAGCAAAAATATAGTAGTATAGTAATCCTCTCTTATTGTAGTTTTTGCTGTCCATGGTTATAGTTATCTGTGGTAAACTATGGTCCAAAATTATTAAATATAAAATTCCAAAAATAAAGAAAATAATATATTTTAAAGTGGATTATCTCCTAAATTTTGTGATGGAATTTGATGCTATTCTACATTGTCTTACCCAGAACTTTATTCTTCCCTTTGTCCAAAGTATCTACACTGTATATATTTTCCACCAGTGAGTCACATAACAGCCGATTTTGGTAACAAATTGACTCTAATGGTATCACAACACTTGTGTTTAAGCAATGCTTACATAGAAATCTACTACTACATCAGTATTTATGTCTTTCACCACACAGATAGGCAAGGTATCATCTCACATCATCATCACAAGATGTTGAGTGAGTAGAGTGTCCTATGTTGTGGGACGGTGAATGAACAAGAGAGAAACAGAGACAGGAGACAAACAGCACAGTTATACAACTTTCACTACGATATGTCTTTGTAATTGCCCTATTTCATTCTTAATTATTGTTGTTAATCTCCTACTGTGCCAATTTACAAGTTAAACTCTATCATATCTAAGGATGTATAGAAAAAACATATGTACATATCAGTTTTGGCACCATCCATGGTTCCAAGCATCCTGGGGGATCTTGGAACATATGTACCATGGATAAGGGGAGACTACTGAATGTGTTTTGCAAAAATTAAAGGGTTGAAAACGTCACAGTCGATGGCTTCTTTGAATGAGGGTGTTTAACTCTCTTGGCATCATGTCTCGTGAATCATGCATACCAACAACAGAACATTGTGGGAAAACCGGAACTTGCCCCAGAAATCATGACCCCTAAAGAAACATTTCTGCCTGTCTTATATCCTTTCTTCATGCTACATAACTTGTGAGCAAGGTGAAGCTCTGAGTGTGGTTGTCAAGGTGATTTCTCCTGATCGAAGAGGACATATTGCAAGAGAATTCCAAATCTTAGTAAGCAGCAGTAATGTATCTGATGCTTGGAATTAAGATAAAAAGAATGAATAGTTTTGAAATATACTTAGGAAGTGATGCATTGTTTTTCCAATCTATTTTGCATCATCTTTTTAGCCAACAAAGACTGAGAGTTTGTTCAGGTATCCACCCTCCTCTATGTTTCAGAGTGAGGTGGTTCCAGTTCCCTTGCCAGTAATTGACTTAAACATGAGCATGTAAAACAAATCAGACAAATGACGTGTAAATGAGAGGCCACTGGAAGGCTTCTGGAAAAATGTTTCTGCATTCATAAAAGGGATACTTAAAAAGGAATGGGCTTTTCTTCCACTGGGCATAGTTGAATTTGTATGTGAAATTGAGATGTGCTGTAGCAATCTTGGAACTATAATAGAAATAATCTTCAGGGCAAGACAGATGTGTTAACGTTAACAGAAAGAAAAGTAGAGAAGAACATTAGTTCTGACTTAGCCAACCCTGGGATCTTGCATTATTTTGTATTATTATTATACAATTATTATTATTATTATTATTATTATTTTGTATTAAAATTGATTCAGGTAAATTTACACAATGTTTCTGTTACATGCAAATAATGCATCTTACGTGGTATAAAGTTTGCAGTATACCAGATCATGATGGAGGAAATAAGAGAATAAAGAACAGGATATTTACATTTCTAAATTGGTAGCAGAAGTGACTTACTGGCCTTAACACATGTACAAACACTAGAAGAATATGAGATTTATTTATGACCATTATGGCCTATTTTTTGAATACATAAAGTATTGGATATCTTGGAAAATTCACAAAGAGATTTCAAGTGGGCAGTTGGCAATACATCTCAAGAGTTTAGAGAGAAGATCTGGAATAGAAGTACCCATTTGGGTCAAAGGTGTGTGTTGGGTAAGGATGGGCTGCCTTTTAGAAAATGCATAGGTCAAGACATCAAAACTTGAATATTGAATATTAATAAGTATAAGAATAATTCCGTATGGATGTGGCAAAGAGGAGAAATCAAAGAGACAGAATAAAACAAGGAGCACATTGAATCACAGAAATCTAGAGAGTTTTAGTGAGGAGTCAGTAAGGTCGAATCAGATGAGAAAATAAAAAGATTAAGAATCAAGCATCTACTTTTAATTTAAAAACATTGATAATGATCATTAAGTTTATAAATATTATCATGCCTGAAAAACATAAATTTTTATCACATGTGTTATCTCATTTTTGTAGGTTTTATGGTTTTATTTAAACATAAAACGTGCACATAGGTTGTCTATCCATTTTCTTCTCTTACATCCTGGTAGAGGGATGGGTGACTCTGATGGCCCACCACACTGCTCTGTCTACCATGGCTTTATCCTTTGTGGAAGAAATGCTGTGAGAAATCCCAGCGCGGTAATATGTGTTACACGTCAACAACACTTCCAGCTCCTTGGCACTGTGGAGGAGGAACTTCCAGAAGCCATGGGAAGCGTGCGTTTTTGTTTGTTGTTGTTGTCGTTGTTCCCATAACCCAGGTTGGGCATTAAGGTCTGGCTTTTGAGTTTCCTCTGCACCCTAATGTCAATACCTCTGGGTTTCTATCAGTTGTGTTTAATGTTCGCATATCCAGAGTGAATGGTGCTGGATGAAATTCTTGGTTCGGTTCTTGACTATCTTGGGCTTCGTGAAAGCTGAGGGCAGTCATGATTCTAAGAAGGATGGCTGTCACCTCTCCAGGCAGCATCAAGAAAGAACACTTTATCTCTGTGTGGTCTCTCCACAACTGTTAAGAATGGATAAACCGTTACAGAGAAATCAGGTTTGTACAGGGACATGAGACTTCAATATGCTAAGTGCAGTACTCATGTAGCCATAGAGGAGCCAAATGAGTTCAAACTCATGTCTTACTCCTTGTAGAGGGCTTTTTTTCCATACTTCCATAAAACTCTTTAGTTTACTCTCTCGCCAGCAACAGCAAATTAATTGTGAATCCTCTACCAGGAAAACAGATAAAGAAACAGACAACCCAAATAGACATATATTAATTACATAAGAGTCTGGGTATTATATGAGAAATAGTCCCCCTACGGCTTCTTCCAACCATACATCTGCCATATATTCAGCCACAGTGAACCTCCTACGGGCTAGGACTTACAGTAATTAAGGAATGAGGACAAAAGCAGAGAGAAAGAGGGATGTCCACCATTTGGTGGTGGAGAAAACATGTTAATTCTTTAGCCAACTTTGTTATCCCTTTTGAAAATGAGTGATACATATGTTCAAAATAACTATGTAAAAAGGTATTCATAAATGTATTTATTTGATAGCAAAGCCATAACAAAGTACCATAAAAGGGGCGGCGTAAACAACAGAAACAGATTTTCTCACAAGTCTGGAGTCCAGCTTTGGCTCCTTCTGAAGGATATGAGGGAGAGTACTCCACCTGTTTCTCTCCTGGAGATGGTTCTGGTGGTTGCTGGCAATCTTTGACCTTCCTTGGCTTGTAGAAGAACAATTCTGATCTGTATTTTCATTTTTCAATGGTATTCTCCCTCTGTGTCTTTGGGTCCAAATTTCCTCTTTTCATAAGAAAACCAATCATATTGAATTAAAGCTCATCCTAGTGACCTCATCTTAAATAGTTACATCTGCAATAACTCTCTTTCCAAGTTGGGCCACATTCTGAGGTACGAGGGAGTAAGACTTAAGAATACAATTTTTGGAGAAAGCACAGTTCAACCTATTATAATAACTTTCTCTTACAGTGAGTAAAACAAAATATACAGTTGGCTGATAATATAAATATAGACTATATACATAGGCTGACACACATTTGTGTATGTGTGTGGAACCTCAAGATTCCTGGGCTAGAAAAACACAAAAAGACTAGTTTTGTTATTGGCAGAAAAACAGCAGCTGGAGCAGCCTCTTCCCCAGGTCCTCCTCTTCCTCATCCCCACAAGGGGACACCATGAGAGACAATGTTGTCTGCACATGTGGGTACAAACAGCTCAGAGCAAGAAACACAGAATTAGGAAAATGAGCTGTGATTGTTCTGCTTATGCACCTTCCCATCCTATGAGAGAAAGGGGAGAGAGAGATAAAATAACAGTGATATGTCAGTAATTTCCCTTTAAGAGAAAGGAAGGAAGAGGTCTTTCCCATAAAACTACAAGCAAATATCACTAGAGAGGAGCAGAAGAGGGCTTTATCTTTACTACACTGGGACTTTTTCAAGGAAAAAGCTCTGCATCTCCGTGGAGGGATACAATGTCTCCAGCTTCCAAGGATATTTACTTTTGAACTTGCCTCTTGTACAGGAAGGATGGACTACACAGGCACATGAGAAATCCAGTGAGAATTGACTCCCAGAACTTGACCGCATGGATGCAGTTGTGAAGCTGAAGAAACTGATAACTGGGATAAAGTTTCCATTCAATTTTATACACATCTTTTTAAAGGATTTAGCATATTGAATTTTAGTAGCATATTTTCTTACTTGTCTCCTCACTAGATGATAAACTTCAGGAGAACTTGGACCATTTTAATATTGTCATTGTCCAGCAGAGGACTTGGGAATGAGCATTTAATAAATCATTGCTCAATTAACATATAAAATAAAACTCTTCACATATTTTGCTCCATAACTCATGTGTATTTATTGCTACTCTTTGACCTTTTTAATTTGGAAGTTTAAAATGTAATAATTTATCCATCATTTGTCTTCCTTCAAAGCCTTTATTGTTGCATTGTTTCAAATGTCCTTAAGGCTTTTAAATCAAGTTTCTTTCTCTAATTACTTTTCTTCCTACATTGGCTCTGTCTCTTTGTCTTTTTCTTATTTCTCTTTAATCTTCTAGACCAAACATTCATGTTATTATTACAAATGTTCCAGGTACTTAAAATTAAGTGAATTATTTTTGATTGGAGAAATGGTATTTCTCAAAATCCAATTAACCTGCTTGCTTAAATAGCTCCTGCATATAAAGAAATATTTCACTTTCAAATTAAAAAAGAATTGAACTTTTATTTTAGCTCTATTATAAGTTTAAATAACATCTAAGATGATCTCATTTTACTCATATTTTGGCCATTTCTAAAATATTCATGAGTTTTAATCCCAATAAATATTCCATCCATATGGAGAGCTACACAGATGTGACTGTCACTCTTCCACAACATAGATATCTGTTGGACACAGCTGCCTGGGCTGAATCACATCGCCAGCCCATTTACAGATGCCAGCTGCCCCTGTGGCCTTTCTTTGAACTCCATGGTGCACTGCATGAAACGAATATAAAAGGAATGGGAAGATCATATTTTAATCCTCTAGATAACCGCAAAGTTCCATGGTGATCATTTCTGTTTTTTAATTGTTTAAATTTTCATTAGTACATATTTGCAGTACATAATGATTATATTCATTGTGAGGAGTAGACACATGTACATAACATGGCCTAAGATTTTTTTCTGTCACCTCTTCTTCCCCTCCTTCCCTCTATCTCATTGTCCCCTTCCCATTGGCAGAAGATCCATCTCACTGTTTCCTATTATCTTTTATTTTGCTCTTTAAATTATATATACTTTGTGTTTCTTATATAAGAGGAACCATGTGATATTTAAGTTTATGTGTCCTATTTATTTCACTTAACATTATTGTCTCAAGGTGCATCCATTTCTTTACATTATTTCTCTCTCTCCCTCTCTCCTCCCTCCTTCCCTTCCTTCCTTCTCTGCTTTTTTAGACTTGGGACTTTTAAAAGACCTAAATGTTGCTCATGTTCATGTAACGTTACTGTCTATCACAAACTTCAGAACAAAACTAGCATCACTGGCAGCTATGCAGTGTGATTTACAAACTACCAAAAGAGAAATGAAAAATAACATTGGAAGTGAGAAGGTTTATAAGAGAAAGTATAGTCATGGACTTTTAACCAATTGTCTTAAAATCAAGCCACTCTCTGATAGAAGAAAAATATAAAAGTATGTATATATAATTGTTTGGGGTTTGATGTATAGTTATTCATTTAGTTTGATTTAAAATTTTCTATTAGTGCATGTGTAAGATAGATTTTATTTACTGACAATAACTGGAAAAGGAAGAAGTAGACCCTGTCCTGTAGACTTGACAACCTTAGCTTGGAGGCAGGGTTACAAAGCAGATTTGGAGAGAGACCTGGAAACTGCACAACATTTTGCAGAGTCAAATGTGCTTCATTAGAATTGGGATGAAGATTCCTTCCGTTAAGGTTTATTGAGAATGTCTAGATCAGTGATGGTGAACCTTTTAGAGCTTTCGGTGACAATAAACAGCTGCCTCCAGCATACGTGCCACAGGTTTGCCACCACTGATCTAGAGCGCGTGGTTGGTATAGTACCTGGCCCACTGTAGCAACGTATGCTTGACAGTTACTACTAGGTGACCTAGAAGGGGAGTTCACCAGAGCTCCATCCCTTGCGCCTTCGTCTTTCAAATTCCATGAGTAAGAACACTCTGCCTCATGCACAAACAGGTTGAGTAGTTCCCAGGTGGTGGTATTTTATGAGCTCTGTGAAGGAACTCCTTAGTCTAAAACATTTCCTGCTGCTTACTGAAGTCTTAAAGAAAAAGACCTTGGATTTCATTCTGTAGAAATAAGGTTACAAAATACCCTCCCTGGGAAAACAATAGTGCACTGATACCTAGACAAGCTTGAAATTGGGGAAAACAAAGTTTAATCCTCAAGGAGAGCCTCAAACTATTATACATTGTCAGTTTCACCAGTTTCTACACCTGGAGATCTTACACATACATGTGGCCTGCTTGAAAAATACAGTGAATGCTTAATTTCAAAAACTATTATTACATTAAAAGAGACACTGCCATGACCCTCCCCAAAGACACTCTCTCAATTCAAACACACTTATCCCACCATTCCTGCCACTTTCTGAAGCAGTTCTAGAAGTGCTCTTTCATAAGTGTCTTTACTTGTGCAGTTGTGTCTGCCTTAATGTCCTGAATGGATGTAAAATGTTTACTTTTCATGGTTACTTTGATGTTAGGGAGGAACCAGAAGTCACACAATACCAGAACCAGTGAATAATGCAGACAGGAACACACTGTAATATTTTTAAGAGCCTCCCTTTCCAGCATTCACCATACTTTTGATCTCATCTTGTAAAGACAAGAAGAGGACTTCCAGAACTGCTTCTGAAAATGGCAAGAAAAAAAAAAGAAAAAAGAAAATGGCAAGAAAAATAGGATAAATGTTTTCAAAGCAAGGGGAGTATTTTGAGGCACTTTAATGGCAATGTGTCTTGTACTATAACACATTATTTATATTTCAACATTCACAGTATATTAGATCATATCATGCACAAATATGATATGTATACATATAATTTGTATCTCATATGTATATACATATAAGTGAAAATGATCTAAAATGTATTCTTTCTCTAGATGTGTACATCAAAATTTGAAAGACACCATTCTAAAGGGCTTACACTAACTCAGAACAGAAGTTTTAAATAACATGAAATTAGATTTGGTAGTATTGTTTGTTTTGTTTTAAAAGACATAGAACTTCAAGAACAGGAGCCACTTTGAAGTATGATCCTGAAATTCCAGTTAAGTGTGAAACCAAATGACTAGCTCTTCCAGAAAAATTCACATTTCTCCATTGGGAACACTGGTCCATTGAGAAAAGATCATTGGGTGCTTCTGAAGGCAGGTACCATCCTTTCACTTTTCTTTAGCAAGTCATAGCATGTGGAATGTGGTTGTCTACGAGAAATCCCCAATGACTGGCCATGGAGTAAATGAAGGCTTGCATGAGCATGCAGATAGACAGCCCGGAAACTGCCATGGTCCACCTCAGTGAACCTTGTGTTACATGAAACACAACTGGAAATATTCCTATCACCTTTCTTGACACTTAAACAGAGGTGAATTCTCTATGCAGTCCGTAGGCTTAATCTGTAGTGCACCTTGCTTAATTGGGCTCCTTTTGTTACAGGGAAGTAACTCCCAACCTGTCAGATGGGCCAGGTTTGTTTCTGGAGAATGGACTCCAGGACAAAGGAAGCACATGGTAGGAAAGTTTTATTAAGCAAAGGCTCCTGAGAGGCAGGAGTGGTCCCAAAACATGGGTTGTAGGTGCAGCTCTTTGTCTAGGGATTTTTTTATACAGCAAAATCACATCTCAGGTTACCTTGGGTCAAATTATAATGAAACTATAAGATTACAAATACAGTCACTTAACTAAGATTGATTCAGTAGAAAAGCAAGTTGTGGGCCGGTGAGATGGCTCAGCAGCGTAAGCGCCTGCCTTGCAAGCGCGAGGGCCCGAGTTCGACTCCCGGATCCCACATATAGAAAAGGGGCCGGTGATATCGCTCAGCGGCACGGGTGCCTGTTGGCACGCGAGGTCCTGAGGTCGACCCCCCGGTACCCACAAAAAAAAAAAAAAAAGAAAAGCAAGGTGTATACCCAGGATGCACAGCAAAGAACAAAGGCATTTCTGGAGGATAGGCATGCAGGACAGAATGTTCTACTAATCTATCTACATGTTAGTTATGTTGTACCTACGTAACTAACATGTTTGTTACATTTTTTAGACTTATTGGACCAGATAGTGTTAGTTTCTGTACAGCTTTGGACTGCTGTTTATCTCTGGTGAGGCCTGTAGGCCTAGCTATCCTACCTCCATCTTGGGGCCTAGTTTCTATAACTCAGCCCTCAACCACAAGCCTGATTTGCCTCCTCTCTGTTCTCTCTCCTGGGCCTGGTTCCTTTCTAAATGCCTATTAATCTCTACCTAACTTAGCTATCTGAAGTACTTTCAAGGCCCTGAACCTAATTTTGAGTTTAAAATTTTTGTATCATTCTCGTCAAAAGCAAGTCTCAAATTCAAACGATTTCATTTCTCACTAATTGGGATCCGTTCTAACATTCATCATAGACTAAACATTACTTGAAAGCCCAACATTCATAGCACTAGGAGTTTCATAAGTGTGTAGAGCAGATATTTTGGAAACACATGGATCTTGCTGATCTTGAAAGTCATTTGTTTCTTGACAGCCTGTTTCCTCAACAGCAAAACTGAAGTGATCACTGATGGGATAATTATAAGGGGTGACCCATAACCTCTCACTAACATGTTAAAATTTTCCTCCCAATCTCAGGTCCATTGCAACATGAGTCAACGTGCTCCTCTTCATCCTGCTTTGCCAAAGATTTCAGTTCTCCTAAAAGGGAGAACTCGTGGCGGGAGTGTTGTATATGTGGGAGATGGGGGATAAAAGAAAAAAAAAAAAAAACACAGAACAAAAGAAAATAATTCACATTTCCCCATTCAGTTCCTGTCCATAAAGTTCCTACTTCAGAGCTCTATTATTTCTCTTTTAATATGAGGGAAGCGGTGAATTATGATAATTCTGATTCAAGGTAAGTAAAAGCATTGAATTACTTGAAATTAAAACTACTCCACTGACTCTGTCCTGCCGCACCAACACACCATTTTAATCAACCCAGAAGGTAAAGAAATGTATGATAACCTTACACAAAATGGATCCTTCGTATGATAAGACTAAAATGCTATGTAAGTGATTCAGGTTGATTCTTTTCACACATTTGTTTTGCCATTAGGCTGATGGTTAACCTCAAGGTCCTTCCTGTATATAACCAAAATCAAAATCAGAGCCTTGCTTTTTGCAAAGTTGGCATTTTAGAATACTAAGAAAATAGAAAATGAAAAGAAAATGAACATGATTATGATAGGTTCTGTGAAGCAGGCTTTCTTCTCTCCCATAACCCCAAGTTCATTTCAAAAAGCATGAAAAGCTATCAGTGAAGGAAAGCAAGTTAGAGACAGCCACACCATACCCAAGAAAGGCTGCTAAATGTTTAGACAGTGATTGTCAATTTACTCTCATTGGCAGACGCCTTCCCTGAGAGCCAGCTTGTGAATTCTCCAGTGCACTGCAGCCTGGAGGAGCTGCTCCTGGAGCCTTAGAGATTGCCAGCTGCAAAGAGCCCGCCTGGCCCCTTGCTAAGGCTCAGGGAGTTTGCATGACAAAAGAATAATTGAACTGGTAATGCAACAATAAGAGACATACACCACCATTTTGCACCAGGAACGCTTAAGTCATGAATAATGAAGTGAGTTCCTCTGGAGAAACTTATGATGCAGGTACACTGGCACAGCAAGCTCCCTAGGTGCACAAATGCATCACGCCTCTAACCCAGGACAGGTCAGCGAGGCCTCTCCCTCACTTACATCCATCCCTCTCTCTGTGATTATCAACTAAGGTGGGCAGGAAGATGGCAGGTGTAAAGAAGGCAGGATGCTTTTGTTTCACTATATTTCACTTTTCTCATGCTTTATGGCATCTGGCCACAAGAGTAAGAGAGTTTACTAAAGCAGCTTAATATTGAACATCAAGCAGCTGCCAAGATGTAGTCGTTTCTGGTTGTTTCTGACCTCAACCGGATTTGAGTCATTATTTGTGGTCACACTGCTGAATGCAAACTATCTAACAGCTGGTGCTGCCAACAAGTTGGAGGAAGCTGATGTGTAGAAAAACAGACTCCACTCCACCTTCACCTATTGAGAAGGTTGTTTGCTTCTCTACAAAATCTACATCTCTAAACAATTTACAAAACAATTCAATTTGAAGAATAAGAATTTTGCCCTTGGTAACACATGCCTATAATCTTAGCACTCAAGAGGCTGAGGCAGGAGGATTGCTGTGAATTCGAGGCTGGCCTATGCTACAAAGCAAGAACCTGATCAAAATGAATGAATAAATAAATAAATAAATAAATAAATAAATAAATAAGAATTCTTAAATATTATGGAAAAAAGTCTCAAAGGAAGTCTCAGAGAAACTATCTTAGAGTGGTGTGACAACAGTTTAGAACAAAAAGGAAGAAGGTAAATGTGATAACATTGTTTTCAGGTAAAAAGATAATAATAAGATACAAGCCAAAAGGGCTAAGACAAAGTCCATTAAATTCTCTTACCAATTCAGCTGTATTTGTGTTAACGATTACAGTAAATTGAAGTGTATTAAATAAAATAATAATGATCATTATGACAATAGTAGTAATAACAGCTATTGCGTATCCCATTGTTACCACGTGTTAGGTACTGTGCTGAGCATTTTCTGTTCATTGCCTTGTTTGATCTTACCAAGAGCTTCAGGTAATAGGTTTGTCCCATTTTCTAGATAAAGAGCTAGAGGATCAGAAATATTAAATAATTGCATAAAAGTCAGCAAGTGACTCAGCTGGAAAGCAAGCCCAGCTTGCTTTTAAACCCAAAAGATCAAAACATTACTTTTGTCCAGTCAGATGAGAATCAAACGAAATAAACTGAGGAGAAAAAAAATTTCTTTTGGCAAGCTAAGACTGGGGTCCTCTCAGCACTGAGTGCTATGTTAGTCACCCACAATACAAAAATGAAGAAGATGCAATAGTCCCTGACTTCACGCTCTTCACACTAATAAACAATCAAAAGTATGTTTTGATTTTGGTGCACAACGGATGGTGTATCGTTCTAATTCTTCCAGATACAACCGAAAGGAATTGACTCAGGATGATAAGAGGTGAGTGGAGCAGACAAATAGAAGTTGCACTGGTCAGAATAACTAACACCAGATACCGCAAGAATGCCAAATCACAGCTGCTTAACTTGAAATCGGGTAAGGCCTGGACACATCTGGACATAAATTGCTTAAGCAACTAAGTTCTTTTTTTTTTTTTTTTTTTTTTTTGTGGGTACCGGGGGGTCGACCTCAGGACCTCGCGCGCCAACAGGCACCCGTGCCGCTGAGCGATATCACCGGCCCCTTTTTCGTATGTGGGATCCGGGAGTCGAACTCGGGCCCTCGCGCTTGCCAGGCAGGCGCTTATGCCGCTGAGCCATCTCACCGGCCCAAGCAACTAAGTTCTTAACTGTCAGGAAAAATCTTCAGACCTTCGATTAATGATTCTTATGGTTTGGAACCAGTTTTTCAAGAATAGACATGAGGGACCGGTGAGACAGCTCAGAGGCATAAGCGCCTGCCTGGCAAGCACAAGGTCCTGAGTTCGACTCCCAGTATCCACATAAAGGAAAAAAAGGGCCGGTGATATCACTCAGCGGCACAAGCACAGACTGGCAAGCGCAAGGTCCTGAGTTCTAAACACTGGGTAGCAATCCCTTGTTCTCAAAAACAAACTCAACAGAGGTTTGATTATTGTTTATATCAAAGCTTAAGGCAGTGAGGTATTTTGCCAAACGGTAACCCAGGGAAGTAAGCTGTTTCCATTGTGCAGTTTTGCTCCAAGTTGCCTTGGAAGGGAAAGAAGGACAGAAGAGGCATGTTGATTCTTAACTGTTTGATCCATGATGCCACATCCTCTCACAGTCCATTAACCCCAACCAGTTGCATAGCCCTCATGTGACTACAAGAAAAGGATGGGAAATGTAGGGGAACACCTGGCATACTGGATGGGCACTAACTATCTGTGATTCAGAGAACTGATAGCAAGGCAAAAGCAGGGGTATCAGACAGGAAAAAAAATGGAGCACCCTGGAGAACTTGGCTATCCTCATCAGAAAACTACTACCAGTGTGAGTAAGCACCAATAGTTTTTCTTTCTTTTTATGCCTTTATATATTTATTTATTTGGTACTGGGAATCGAACTCAGGACTTTGTGCTTGCCAGGCAGGCACTGTGCCACTGAGGTATATCCCTGGCCCATGGCTTTACTCAAGAAATTCTACTTATTGACTACAAGAAGATAAAAAAATAAGTAAATAAAACCTTGATTGACAGCCAGCAAGATTGCAAGTGAAGAGAAAAATTTGATCCCCCAAAGAAATAAGAATTATGAAGTGTATGACAATGATTAGGTCAATAGAGGGAAAGGAGAAAATATTTAAAACAAATATGCTAAAAAATGACATGGCCAGTATTGGAAGCTTCCAGCAATTTTGGCAGTACTAGAATATTAAGTCCAAGGAGCAAAAGAGATGAGTGTGGGGATAGATGCTGGGTGATGGCAGATCACAGAAAGCATGGTTTGATCATTTAACTGCACCAGTTCACAAACAAAAGTGCAAAGTGAGGTACAGGTCTGTAGATTGCCCTCTGCACTCATACAGTCATTTTGTTCTTCCCCAAATCTGAGCATTAAGGAGACTGACATTATTTAGGAGACTGACATTCCTGCTACCTCCTTGCTCATACACATAAGCACGTACTTACACATGGAGCCACACATTTGCACACATCCATTAGTAGCCCCTCTCACACACAAATGCTTGCACAGAAAGGTGGGAAAAAAGTAGACATAAGGATTCCAACATTATCCCTAGATTCAAAACCAGATGTGGCTGACTATGGAGAGTTGTTGCAAATATTTAAATGGAGGTGGAGACGGAGATGATCAAATACAAAATTAAAGGACTCTGGGTTTAATGATATAGGGATGGGAAAAGACCCCAAATTAGATATCTGTATTCTTTCATCTCTACCTCTAATGATTGCTGGAATTGGCCTAGTCTCAGTTTACTCATTATTATCACTATGCGGATACTATTATTTTTCATTTTTCTTGTGAGTTCCAAATGAGATTATGTGAAAGTGTTTTGAAAAAAAGTGCATTCTATAGAAGTTCACATATCAAATGGAAACCCTCAACCATTTGTGCTGAAATCTAAAATAAATTTGTTTATAACCTCTAATAGACATGGCTCTAGGAGAAAGTGCAACAGGCCCTCCACACCCACCTGCTGGGTTGAGAAGACAGAGTTTCTGCCTCTCCCCCTGGCTGCACTGGGTTACTACCTAGCACAAATCATATAAGGTACTAGTACTTGACGTTATCTTCTCAGCCTGGTCAGTAATAATTCACTGAAACTGAAACAAATCAATTTGTAAGCATTTAGTTTTTGAAATGAAATTTCAAACTGCGGTAATGATCCTCACTAATGGCAAAGGCATAGTTAATTCAAACTAGTTTCAACCAGATATCATGTACAGGAAAAGATAAAAATAAATCAGCCTGTTTAGCTCAAGGAAAATAATACAAAGTATCAATTAAAATAACTATCATAAACTAAAGGACCAATTTCAATGCTGAGAGGAGAACAAAAAAAATTAAAAATACAGATTTGCTTTCCTAAAAAAAATTCAAGTTAGACACAAAGAGAAAATTGAAAAAACTGTTAATCAGAATAAAGTATGAAGGAGAAAAAGGTATAAAATGAAAAATACTGTGCACTAGAAGAAAGAAGAGTATGTTCTTGTTTTAATGGTATAAATTAGACTTTTGAATAAGTCATTTGGTTGTTTTGATCTCAGAGTCCTAATAATCAAGTATATGACTTACATGAATATCTTACCTCTTCTCAAAACCTATTCTTCGTTCTACATTTCTGGTTTTTATTAATTGCACATCATTCTCCTTGAAAATGAGAATCAGACCGCAGACCATCTCCTCTTCCTGTCTTGCTCTCACTCCGGCAGCCTGTGGTTGGCCTATCTCTGTCGCTCATCTCCATTCCTGTAGCCTCGTCTTCACTCAGGGGATTTACATCCTCCTCTCTGATCTCTGTCCAGCTCTGGGCTCCCAGTTCTGCTTTCTGTGGTTCCACAGTTCAGTCTCCACTTTCTGGCAGGTTGCTCTTCTAATCCAGAATTGTGGCCATGTTCTCTCATGTGAAAGGAGCATTGCCTGGATTTACCAAAGAAAGCAATGATTTATCTCATGCTAATTTTATGTCTACCAAAAAGCTTCTTCCAAAATATCTTTCTAACGTTATATTTGAACTCAACTACTTTTTGTTTCATTCTCTATAATTCAACCAAAGTGATCTATTGATTTATTATGAATACTCCTTTTAGACATCCAATTCTGGGAAAATGGAGTTACAGGGATTTTTTATTGGCCTGTCAATAAAGGCTAAGATATTACTTGCAATATGTGAAAACAAGCCAAGATGTTAGAGGCAATGGATGTTAGAGAAAAAGGGAAGTAATTTCTAGGAAAAAAATGAGGTGAGCCAACACGTGAACCAATTTTCTAGCTGGAAAGAATTTTGGGATCACAAGGCAACAAAAGTGAACCTTGGTGAGGCCTAGATGGGTCCCTGAATTGAGGAGTTGGAGCTGGGAGCCTGCAGCAGCTCATGCTCAAGTTCACGAGGCACAGTTCCAGAAAGAAGAGAGTTCACTCAGAGAGTTTCCAAATATTACACACTCAAGTCCTCAGCCATATACCAAGCAGGACATGTGTGTGGAGAAACTACAGAGGCCAAGGACATAAAGGCTCTGCAGACTACAGGAAACAATTTTAGGACTTCACGCAGGTCTGGGAATAATTCCTGATCCCATGAGGTTGAGTCAAAGACTTCACACTTCACAAGGCAGAGGGTAAAGTGCTTAGAAAGATTTTGCCTCACTCATGGGCAAACTCTATTCTGGACTAAACATTGTTCTGGTCCCAGCCCAACAAAGCTTGAAAATAAGACACAAACGGGTAAACTATATCAAAGTAACAAAAGTGCATTCCCAGAAGAGAGCTAAAATGGTTATGAAAAATACAAACTATTTAGGACCAAACAAGGTAAACTTTACAGTGTCTGGTATTCAATTAAAAAAAAATATCACCAGGCAGCCTCAGGCCAGGAAACTATGTATGACACACGACTATGAGACAAACCAATCAAAACAAACCTAGAAATGTCATAGATGATAGAATTAGCAGACAAGGGCATAAAAATTAGAATAACTGCATATGCTGAAGAAGCTACGGAAACATTAAATATATGACAAAAGACAGGAAAGATTTCTAAAGATGAAATTGAACTTCTACAGGTGCAAACTACAATATCTTTGGATAGAAATATACTGAGATTCCATCCTATTCCTGAGACAATGACCATAATCAAGAAATCAAATAATGACCAACACTGGTGAGGCTGCAGGAAAAAAAATAAAGGAATCCTCCTATATTGTTTGTGGGAACATAAACTAGCACGACCAATATGAAAATCAGGGTGGAGATTCCTCAAAAGACTGAAACTAGAAATTGCACTTGACCCAGATATTCCCCTTTTAGGTATCTTGTCCAAAGATTTAAAGACATCGTATTTACAGTGATACATGCATACCAACATTTATAATAGCACAATTCATGATAGCTAAATCTTGGAATTGACCCATATGTCCATCAACAGATGAATGGGTAAGCAAAAGGTGGTATTTATACATAAAGGAGTACTGCTCTGCGATAAAGGAGAGTAGACTTCAGTCATTTGTAGGAAAATGTATGCACCTTGACACCATAATGTTAAATGAAATAAATCAGACACAGAGCTCCAATATCACATGGTTTCTCTTAAATGAGAAACTCAAAATATAAACAAAGAGTGAACTAAAAAATAGATAAGAGGAAGTAGGGAAAAAAATCTTTCTCAAATGGTAAGGGGATCAAGAGATTGGGGGGAAAGGAGATGAAAAAAGAAGAGATGTGTTATGTGCATGTATCAACTCCCACTAGGAATGTAATCGTTATGTACTTCAAACATGTACTAATAAAAAACAAAAACTTAACCAATAAATATATAAATTTGAATCAATGGATCACAAAAAATACACTTGATAGGATCAACAACAGATTAGAAATTATAAAAGAAAAGGAAAAAATAGATTAGTTGACTTGATGAAATGGCAAAAGAAACTATCCAAAATGAAACACAGAAAGAAAACAAGTGAGGAACAAAAGGGATAAACTAACAGAGCACTGTAATATTGCAAAATATACATTTGACCTTCACCGCCATTTTGTATCAGGCACCTTTGAAAATTCCTGGAATCTCCTCCAGTGCTAAGGTTTTTATGGTAATGAGATGACTTGTGGAGAGCCTTGCCTGGATGGCTTCCGGATGGGGACGGGTTACAGGGAAGACCAAGACAGGATTACAGGATTGGGACTTTCAGCCCCACCCTCGTCCTCTAGAGAGGGGAGTGGGGTGAAGATGAAGTGGATCACCACTGACCAGTGATTTGATCAGTCCTGCCTTTGCAATGAATCTTAACGAAATAATGAAATCACAGAGTTCAGATGAGCTTCCAGGGAGCTGAACGTGTGGAGGTTCCTGGAGCATGGCACCCCGGGGAGGGGAGGAACGTCCTAGGCTTTCTCACATGCCTGGTCCTGTGCATCTCTTTTCATCTTTATCCTCTGTGATATCCTTTGTAATAAACTAGTAGACATTCTTCTGAGAACTGCTCTGGCAACTTAATTGAACTCAAAATAAAGGAGGAGAGTGCGGAAACCCCAGTTTATAGCTGGTGGTCAGAAGCACAGGTAAATGACTTTTGGTCTGTGATTGACATCTAACACGGATGGGGAGTGGGGTGTGTTGGGAACTGAGCCCTCCGCCTGTATGATCTGATGCTCTCTCCGGATAGCTGGTGTCAGAACTGAATTGAATGAGAGGAGTCCAGCCGACGTCCACTGTTGCACCATCACTTGCTTCATGGATAGAGAAAAAACCCACGCACATCTTGTATCATAAGTGCACTGAGTGAGAGTGTAAGAGAAACTCTATTTATTTCTGTATCTACAAAACCATCCATGAAGAGTGGGACAATTTCTGGCAGCCTAATTAGAGTTCACAAAAGGAAGGAGAGGCAGAGAGACACACGAAAAATATTTGGAGAAGTTACAGATGAAACTTTCCCAAATTTAAGAAAAACTATGAAATCTAATGGATCTAAAAGTCTCAATGAACTTTAAGTGAAAGAAACAAAGAAGACTACACTAAAGCATATCAAAAGCAATTTGCTGAAAACCAGAGATAAAGAGAAAAATCTTAAAAGCATCCAGGAAAAAGTTATACATTATGTATAAGGAATAAATATAAGAATGACTGCAAATGGCCCTTATCTGTTCTCCCTCAGGCCCTAAATGATGAAGAATAGAAATTATCATCTCTTTGAGGGATTTAAAAGAAGTTCAAACTGGTTTTCAACACATGGTTTTTTTTTTTTTTTGTGGGTACCGGGGGGTCGACCTCAGGACCTCGTACGCCAACAGGCGCCCGTGCCACTGAGCGATATCACCGGCCCCTTTTTTGTATGTGGGATCCGGGAGTCGAACTCGGGCCCTGGCGCTTGCAAGGCAGGCGCTTACGCCGCTGAGCCATCTCACCGGCCCCAACACATGGTTTTTGACTTAAAGGAATTTGACAATAACTCCAAACATAATGCCTCATTTTCCAATGCCTTTTCTGTCAATTCAGTCATTTCCCTGTACTAGTGGTCTGTTTTCTCAGCGCCATATTTCAATCCATAGGTGTTTTACTAGTGCCCGCTCTCTGCAAGGGACTCACCCATCAAGGGCCTACTGAAATTCACAGCTTAGCTTGAGGGCAACTCCCAAAGCACCAGCTCTCAGATCTGCACTTCTTACTGCTTATCACCTACACCTCTCCTCCAGCCCACATGTTTAAGGAGGAAGTGAAGCTGAGGGGTCTGTGAGGTCCTTCTCGCTGTAAATCGTTCATGTTCTGACGTTTCTATTGCTTTGCTTTCCAGTCATCAGAAGTTTATGAATGTAAACTAAATGTGTATAAAAGTAGCAATAACTTTTAAAACTTGGACCCAAAATTACTGAGTACTATGAATGTCAAACAGGATTCAAAACAGTAGAATTAAATTGCTCTCTTAAGTTCCGAGTTTAAAGAAAGTGGTTTATCAGTAGAGAAGGAAATAAATAATGCTGCCAGAATCTTGGGAAAATGTGGTAATACTAAAATCAAAGGTAGTTTTTTTTTTTTCAATTTAAAGCAGATAAGTGCTTCTAGTTGCAAAACATAAGTTTATATGTAGAAGAAATACCCTAGCTGTGATGACCTTGAATCAATGTAAAAATTATTCAAACGTTAGTCCTTGATTTAATGTTGTGGATTTAAGAGACAAGAAGAAAATAAAAGTCTAAGGTCTGATGTTTGCCAATGTAAATGATGCAGTCATCTAGAAATAAGTCTACAAGAATTTCACATCCTGCCCTCGTGCTACTATGTCACATTAAATATGTCAACTTTTAGATGGAGTTCAACATCCAAAGAAAACAAAACATATCCAAGATAGTGAAGGCCATGCACTGAAATGCCATCATATGGCAGTGTCTCCAGACTGAGGAACCGGGTGCTGGGATCCAGCTTGTGCCTGCAGTTGGTGCTCCAGTGCCAACCTCTGTGTCAAGTACAGCAGGCCACGAGGGTTATTAGTTGAGCATCTGTTATACACAAGGACAGGGGAAGAAGGTGAAAATGCGTCTTTACCTTCAGAAGCTCAGAATCTATCAAGCATCACATGCAAACACGTGACTCACTGAGCAGAGGGCTGGGAAAGATGGGTGTTGACCCAGAGTCTTCTATCTAAAGCTTTGTGCCAGATCTGTTTTGGAATTCAGAGCTTTTTGATTTTAAGAAAAGTTAACTCAGTGCCTATAGGGTATGTAAGGTAACACTCCTTGGTGTAAGGAAGCACCCAGTAAGCAAATGCATTAAGGTTTCTCCAGGAGCTCTATGAATATTCACACTGAATGTGCTAGAGTCAATAAATAACCTCACATCTGTTCAGATCATATTTGCTACCAACTGACTTAAGGTCAGCTCTGTTCTCAACATCAAATCAGTTAAGAGTTCCAGGGCATTTTAGAACAGAGGATAAAAATGTGCACAATTGAATTAGCAACTACAGTAGAAGGGACTGATTAACCCTGCCCAGGAATATTAAATATTTTACCCTCCTGGAAACTCCTCCTTGCATTTATACCCTCATATTTTTATTGCATTGTAAATTCAAGACTATCTTTCTTGATTTCCATTCTTCTTGAAATTTTCTGAGTATATTGAATAATTTGAAATACACTGGATCCTTAATATTTTCTTTAAAAAATCTCATCACACGTAAGTAGCAGTCCTGGAAATTAATGCATATGAGAAATGTTTACATTAAGTCAAAAAGCTGGAAACAATTTTATATTTTATAATACATTTTAGGCAGCTTAAAACCCCAGGGAAATGTTCTGGAAAAAAGTACACAAAAATCCAATTATTATTATGTTTAAATAATGGAACTATGAAAATTTTTCTTCCTATTTTTTGGAACTTTTCCAGCAATTTCTTTTATGAATATGTATTTTTAAATAAACTTAAATAATCTGAAGTCCTATTGAACTTTGAAATGAAAATGACTGTACTTTTGTATATTTCTAACATGATTTCCTTGAGATTGATCATGGTATCTCCATTCACACAATTCATTTTACAGTTTTGGAAAAGATGGCCACGTTCATGGGCATGTAGGAAAGATGGCCACAGTCATCTTCACCACCCAATGCGGAGTTCACAAACAAAAACAAAATTCTGCCAATTGCTTCTGTTTGCAAACCAAATTCTTTGCAAACAAAAGCTTTCATGATTCAAGGCACCACTGTATTTGGTGGTAGCAATTTGCTTTCAGAAATTTCATACCATTAATAACTGATTAATACTTTCTGAATCCCTATGAAAATTTCTAGGTTCAACATTAGCAAGGTTTTCATGCAGTACTTCTGCAAAAAGGAAGCACATTTCACACGTGTGTCATATAAGAGAATAATTAATAGTGCTTCTAATTAGACTAAAGTACGTGTCAACATCCAGGTCTTTTCATCCCACAGATTTCTTAAAGTAAAAGAGAAAAGAAGTACTTCTTGTCTTAAGCTCTGGTCTTGTCACACAAAGATTTCATATGTTTATTATTTTTTTGCTGTGGTAATATATAGATAACAAAATTTATCATCTTCACCATTTTTAAGTGTATAACTCAGTGATATTCAAGATATTCTCATTGTGTAAATATAACCATCATTCTTCTTCAGTATAATTTTCATATTGCAAAACTGAAATATTATACCCATTCAATAATAATTATTCATATTTAGTTTGATTTCTAAACTTTTTATTGTGGTATAATATACACAGAACAAAATTTACCACCTTAGCCATTTCTAAGTGTACTAAAACTGATATTAAGTACATTGGTAACTGTTGCACAATCATCAGAAATATCTTCATAGTGTAAAACTGAAATTGTGTACCCACTAAATAATAATTCCTCATTCCTCCCTCTCTTCATTTCCTGGGGAACACCATGATACTCTGTGTTTCTATGAATGTGATTTCTGTAGTTGTATCATACAAGTGAAATTATATAGTATCTATTACTTGTTTTACTTTTATTTATTTTTTTTTTTTTTGTGGGTACCGGGGGTCGAACTCAGGACCTCACATGCCAGCAGGCGCCCATGCCGCTGAGCAATATCACCAGCCCTCTTACTTGTTTTATTTAACTTAATGTTCTCCAGGTTCACTGAGGTATTAGAAAATACATTCAAGGTTCATTCACCATGTATTAGAAAATGATTCCTTTTCAAAACTGTACTGTCCTATCTTATCCTATCCTATATATTTACACTCAGATACATACATACATACATACATATATATATACATATGTACATATATATGTATACACATAATATACATACACACATACATATATATACATATATATATAAGATGGAGTTATCTGTCCCTCTCTAGATAGATATAGATAAATAGACATCATGTTTTTATCATTTAAATTACCCACTCATCTTTCAATGGACAATTGGATTCCTTGCAACTTTAAGTTGATGTCTGATGTCCTTTCCTTTCAATTTGGAGGACTCCCTAACCTGTTTGTTTGTTTGTTTGAGGGCAAATGAGTACCAAACTTCTGATATTGTTTATCTGAGACTCTTAATTTCTCCCTGATTTTTTTTTTTTTTGTGGGTACTGGGGCTTGACCTCAGGACCTCACGCGCCAGCAGGCACCCGTGCTGCTGAGCGATATCACTGGCCCTTTTTTCTTATGTGGGTTCCAGGAGTCGAACTTGGGGCCATTGCGCTTGCCAGGTGGGCGCTTACACCACTGAGCCATCTCACCGGCCCTCTCCTTGACTTTTGAAGGACACTTTTCCCAGATACAAGATCCTTGGTTGATTTCTTTGTACCTTTCTTTCAGCAGCTTGAACACACCATCACACTGCCTTTTGGCCTTCAAAGTTTCTGATGACAATCTGCTTATAGAGGATCCCTTGTATGTGACAAGCAACTTCTCCTTTACTGCTTCAAGATGCCGTCCTTTTGTCTTTTATAATTTGGTTATAATATGTATTTATAATATGATCTCCTTGAGTTCCTCCTACTTAATTTCAGTGAACTCCTTGAATTGAACTCCTTGAATCATTTGATCAAGTATTTTTACCCTCTATAGTTTGGTGAAACATATTTTTATCTGGGGGAGAGAGAAAGAGAGATTTCTTAAACAGGAAAGTGATTATATTGACAGCCTGTGTGAAGTGAAACTAGGAAAATAAAGAAGATAATTAGAATATTTTCTTTGCATTCTCTTTGTAAATTTTAGATTTTAAACCATGTGATTTTACCATCTCTTCAATAAATATAAAAACATTAAAAGTAAAACGTAAATGGTAACAACTAAATGTATGAGGAAAATTTCACATGTTGCATTTTTTGAAAAAGTTATCAAAAGCATTTTTGGAAAAGGTTTTTTAATCTGGAATGCAGATTAGATAATATGAAATTACCACTAATATTCTTAGGTGTGATAATAGTATTACAGTTTTTAAACTTTCTTATTCTTTTTTTTTTTTTTTATGTGGGTACCGGGGGTTGAACTCAGGACCTTGTGCTTGCTAGCAGGCGCTTGTACCGCTGAGCTATCTCACCAGCTCTTTTTTTGTTCTTATGTGGGTACCAGGAGTCAAACTCAGGACCTCGTGCTTGCCAGGCAGGCACTTGTGTCACTGAGCTATCTCACCGGCCTCTCTTATTCTTAAGATATGAATTATTTAGGGATACAATATGAAAATGTCTGTGAATTAATTTCGTATAGTTTCACTAAATCTAAATTAATTGATTAGATAAATTTTAAATTTCCAAGTGGATTTTTGTATTTAACTTATTATTTATTTATAGTTTTTACTTTAATAAAATTTCTGTAATATATTTTTATTTTGTTTAAACTAAGTATATGATTTGTATAATTTGACTATTATAATTTGAAGAAAATATATATTATCCTTTTTAATTACAGGTTTGATCTATATCAGATTCACCTTAATTAGATCTTCGGTAACCTTAGTTTTTCTCTATCTATGCTATTATGAGTTGAGAGGGATAAACCAAAAAGTTCTACTTTTGCAAGCTTTTTTCTTTTTTCTTCATATTGCCTGTAGCTTTTGCTTTAAAAATTGATTATGCTATGCCGTTGATTAATAAATAATGTGACATCTCTATTATAAACTGAGTACTGTAGTATATTGAAATGATTTTATCTTGTTTAATTCTTCCCTAAAATTTCAAGATTACAACTTACTTTTAAATTATTAAAAATTAATTACTTTATTTTAAAATTTAACTGACATATTATTGCCCATCTTTATATTTTCAATCTTTTTGAATAATTTTTGTTGACTTCTGTGCAATGTAAAATCAAGTTTGCTATAAGCTTCAGTTTGAACACTTTTTTCAATTAATAGGGAAATCTCAACCATTTAAATATATTGCTATGACAAATACGATTGACCTTTGTTCTATCCTCACATTTTATATTTTCCTTTTTATAAATTTAATATAAATTTCAAAATCTAGACTCTTTGTTTTGGGGACAGTGAACTATAATTCTTCTGAAAATACTTTGGTTATAGTGATTATTTTAATATAATTTCACTTAACATTCATGTGGTAGAGTAATTCACCCTCCGAATTTCCACACTGTTATGTGGCCCTTTCCCAGACAGACTGTATCTGACCATGTGATTTACTTGGTCCCTGGACGTCAGCAAATGTAAGGCAATCAGAAGCTTGAGAGCGCTTCCGTGTTGGTGTGTGGCTTATTTTCTTGTGTGAAACTGCGGTGTTGGGAGGCCCGGGGTATCTCAGTGTAGGAAAAGACTGTACAGAGAGGCCGATTTCAGACACGTAAGAGACCTGGATTAAGACCAACAGATGACTGCCTAGTAGATGTCACTCCAAATGTGACTAAGAGTGGTAGTAAATAAGGGTCATTGCTGTTTTAAATTTTGGGAAAGGTTGTAGTAAAGATAAATGGTGGAACTTGTAAGACTTTACTACTTTAGACAACTTTTGTTTCTTAGTGGGAAGGAAAATGACATTAATACAGGTGTCTTTCTTCCTCTCCTTTCTCTTTACCACCATAAGAGAAGGAAGAGATCTAACTGATTTGACCTTGCTATCTATCTTCACAGAGAAAACAAAACCGTGCTTTTCCTTCCTGGTATTCTGAACAGAGTCGTGGCAAAGACTGATTTATCGACTAATTATATTTATTTTCTTAGTTTTTACTTTTAATACCAAATGTACTTAAAACTGTTACTGTTTTGTGTTCCTGAGTCTTTATTTAGATCTTTTCTGCTTTTTTGAGCTAAATTGAGTCCAGAAGAGGTCCTGCCACCTGACCCAGGGTGCTCTGGGATCAAGCGCATGGGTAAGTAAAATGTATAATGAAGACAGAGAGCTGTCGCCTGCATTTCCACCCCTGTGTCACTACACTTGATCAGCAGTGTTTTATTACACAGCTCTTCAGTCTGTTTTCTACTTTGTGCAATTTTATCTCTCGTAAGGTGTAAGAAAATAGTTTGAATTTCTTATTTTAAATTTTTAGCTTTATTTTTAATAGTAAATTGACAAATGTCTTTCTATATATTTATGGAACAAAAAATGATGTTATAATTTATTAATGCAATGTAGAATAAGTAAATCTAGCTAATCAACATAGCCATTTTGTGCTGTGAACTTTTTATTTTCATAGAGATTTTGAAATGTACAATCCATTATTAACTTGAGTTTGAATTTCTGTTATTCATGTCATTTTTAGATATCTTACTAATTATGTTTTTTAAAGCTTTAAAAAATTATTTTTTAAATAAGAGTAAACAACTTCTGATAAAGTTGGGAAAAAAATAAATTTTTAAAATTTCAAGCCTGAAAATGAAATTTAAAAGTAAAAGGAAAATAAAGAAAAGGTACACTGTTTTTACGTGATATTTTTCTTTGTGCATTAATGATATGTGGTAAGGACAGTTAATAAGTCAATCTAATTCTCTGTACTGTATGTTTAATGAATGCTTTTTATTTCTCCCACATTAAACCTTTTTTGGTTTTCCTGCCAGAGTGGTCTGAGGTTTTCTCTGCCTCTGAACAAGCACTCTGGTTTAGCTGACATAACTTTGTTTTTCCTAACGGAAATGTAAAACATCTTTTATTATTACTCTTTATGATTCAGAGCTCCAACTGACTTGGCCTTGTTACTTACCCTCACAGAGCAGACAAACACGTGCTTTTTCTTTCTTGCATCTCAGAGAGTCCTGGTAGTGACTACTTTACTTTGTATATTTATGGGGTGTTGTCCACCTACGGGAGTAGAAGAGCCAGCATCCTTACAACTAAAGCATGCAGATCTCATAAGTGAAAGAAAAGAGCAAATTTCAATTGCCTAGTTAGGGTCTTGTTTGTGCTTCTGTTGGATGGTAAGTATCTGTAGCCAGCTCCAAGCTTAAAGTCTTTTTGCAAAATTGAAAACAGTAGGACATATAAATACATAAATGCAATGTAGGCTTAAATCTGATTGTACAAATAAACAGAAAATTAGTGCTGACAACACAAATATAAATAGCATTTAGTCAGAGGATATGCAGACTCATTTTCTCAGCAGCTTTGGATTTTGTCTGAATTTAGTATTTCCATGTGATTTCTATGCACAAACCAGCCATTTTGTCTCTGTAGTGAGCTGAATGCCTCTTCATCATACTGAATGAAGGTTTATAAAGTGCCCACTGAGTGAAGCACTAGGAATATTAGTTCTGTCTCACAATAAAGTCATAATCTTTAAAATAAGATAGTTTTATTTTTCTTTTAACTAGATGTTATGTTTTTACTTTCCCTGAAAGATCTGGTCTTAGTACATGTGGACCAGCCCCAGGGCACTGTGAGACCAAAGAAAGAGACAGATCCAGGATTCTACAGAGTCAAATTCATTGAGGATCTTATGAACAGAAGCATGGTCCTGAGATGCAGGAAGAGCCAGTGGATCACTGCAGTTTTTATCAGGAAGATATAGGCTTATAGAGTGGTCGAACAAAAGTGACTTCACCCAAGAGGAATGTACTTGTGAGCTAATATCAAAGAGTCACGCACACCCACGATACCAGGGTCCAGTTGTGAAGTTCCACATACTAATTCTAATGGTTTTGTTTATTTGTAGTATGCCTGGAAATTATCCAGGAAAACTGACCAGGGTAAGTTAGAGGCAATCAGGGTGGTTACGACTCAAGAGGACTGCAGTCATGGCGGGCTGAACCCATACACTGGTCCTGATGCTGATTCAGTGGACCCAGCCCCATGTGGACACTATTCTCAACACTGATACCATCCTGAAGAAGTAGTAATGATCTCTACCCTCACAGAGTTTACTGTCTTCAAGCAAGCATCCTCCAATCTCACCATTACCTGTGTAGGTAACATGTGTTATACAATAAAATGTAGGTGCTTAATTTCTAAATTAATCTGAATTAGCATAAGACCCTATTCATCTCAATATTCTTTAATCCTTTCTTCCCCATTTCTGTCACTTTCAATTATTTCTTACGACCTTATCTCTCTGTCTTCATTTGATGGATTTCTGGCTTGGCTTTATGTCCCTAACTTACTCAAAGGGAGATGCTCCCAGCATTCCCCATCTGACTAACTCATACCAGAAACTTTCCCACCCAGAACAGCTCCTTGGAAAGCAGGCTGTACACATCAGGCAGGAGTTTGTGAGGTCAGTGACAGAGCACTAGAATGACATTAAAATGATGGGAACTGAAAAGAGGATATTATCACGATGATTAGAGTCTTAGGGAAAAGATTCTGAAAGAGGGTGAAAGTGTGCTTTGAGACATAACTGAGATATATGTAAACAAACAGGGACAAGGATGTTTGCTGATCAAAACTCTCATAAGGAAATCAGTAGAACAGGAAAGCACAAAGCATGCTTCAGAGAAACTGAGTAATTTCTTTCAAAATAAATTTTACATAAAAACACAAAATTCTACATATTAATGGAACATCATGTGATGTTTTGATACACATATATATTGCATAATGTTCAAAGTAGGTTAAACATATCTATTTCCTCAAACATTTATCATTTCTTCATGGTAAAAATATCCAGAATCCTTTCTTCTAGCTTTTTAAAATATTCAGTACATGATTGTTATCTAGCATCACTGTCAAGAAACAGCACACAAGAGTCGAACTGTAACTTAGTTCTCATTGATCTACGGTGCAATCTTATTTCCCTACACTTTCTAGATCCCAGCTCTCCTCCTTATGACATCAACTTTCCTAGATGCCACACATGAGTGAGAGCACACGGTATTTGTTTTTCTGTGCCTGGCTTATTTCAGTAGCCTAATGATCTGTAGGTCTGTGCATGTTGTCACAAATGACAGGATTTCATTATTTTCATAGCTGAATAGTATGCCATTGTGCACATCTATCATATTTTCCTTATCCACTCATCAGTGATGGACACTTCTCATCAACAGTGTGTAAGAGTTTCTTTTTCTTTTATCATTGCCAACACTTTTTCTCATTTTCTATGGAGTGAGGTGATATCTGTGGTTTTGAGTGATAATACTGAAGATTTTTTCAAGTACCTGTTGTCCATTTCTACATCTTCTTTTGAGAAATGTCTATTTAGATCTACTGCCCATTTTTGAATCAGGTTACTCGTCTTCTGCTGTTGAGTTTTTGGAGTTCCTTTTATATTCTGGAAATTAATCCTCTGTCAAATGTATAGTTTGCAAATATTTTATTCCATGCAGTAGGTTGTCTATGAACTTTGATTGTAGTTTCCTTTGTTGTACAGACATTTTTTGATTTGAAATAGTCCCATTTGTCTGTTTTTGCTTTTCTTTCCTACATTTTGAGGATTTTGTCTCCCAAATCCTTGCCTATTCCAACACCTTGCAGAATTTCCCCTATGTTTTCTTCTAGTTGTTCCATAATTCAAGGCTTTGTATTTAAGTCTTTAATTTATTCTGTATTTTTTTAACTAGTGAAAAATAATGGTCCAGGATCTTTCCACTGAAAATAATTTGATTGAACAAACTCTTGTATAAAAAAAAAACTGGAGAGAGTTAAACTGCAAATGAGAGATGAAAAAGGATAAAGTTATTTATCTGACTTATCTTTACACTGTCCGATATACTATCCTAGGTGTGTGGACACATGTATAAGACAAAAAAAAAAATATGATTCACAAAAACTTTGACAGAATTGTCCACTATCAAAATGTTCTGCAGATGATCACACTGTTTAACAAACTAATGCTACTTCCATCTTCAAACTAATGTAGAACTTGAAAATCAAGCAGACATTGACTTACTGAAACAAAAAGTCATTAAATTCATTTCTACATCACATTCATTTTAATAGTTTACTGAAAGAACTGAATTTAAATGTGAGCAACAAGAATAAATTGTTAAAAATAAATCAACAATAAGAATAGCAAATAGCAATACATTTTAGGTTAGTATGATGTTCTGTACAACTATATCACAAGAATATTAACTTTATCTGTCAGCAAATTTCTATATACTCTTGTGATCAAAATTCTTGATTATCTCTTCCTTTGTCAAATGTTTTTCAAGATTTATGAGAATTTTGTTTATTTACCTTAAAAGTATGCAATAAAGAGTAGAAAAACAATTGTTTTCATTAGATGTTACTATATGTTGTGGAGGGTTAGTCCTACCAGCAAGTGTTGTATGTATTCTTCTACTGTGAGATTCGGAACTCACGGTTATCCCATAAGTCTGCCTTTTTTGATGCCTGAAATTCTTCTTCAGGGTATTTTTCTTTCTCTCTGAGTACTTGAGTCTATTTAAAAGGATTGCCTTCCATGGAGTGATAAGGACTCCACAAGTTATCATCTGTCATGTCAGTGATAGGCAGAGAATAAATGAAAGGAGAAATTCAACTTTGCCACAGAAGAATAGAAAGACTTTGCATTTGGATCAAGATAGCAAATTATGCTACAGCTGCCTGCACTGTCCCTCACATTAAGCCTGGAGGCACTAGGGGGGAAAAGTCACAATGCGTGCAAAGTGAGACAAAACTTGAAGAATTCCTGTTTAATCCCAGACTAAAGATGATGGGATCTTAATATAAAGAATGGTGGCTGAGAAAAGAAGAGAGCTAGAGCCAGTATCCCTGAGCAGGCCTGAGCAGCTAGAGTAGGAACGAGGTAGAAGTTCGAAGCGTACCTCCCACCTCCTGACAGAGTCTCTTCAGTGGTGTACTGAGCACCAGGTGCTGTAGCAGACCAGAGAGACACTCAGAAGGTTGAATACAAGGAAACACACGGATGTGCTGTCACCCGCAGTCTGTCTTGTCTGTGTCCCCAGTCATGAAAGCGATAGGATCACTGCTGTCAGAGCAGTGGAGGTGGAAAGATAACACCAGATGCAGGCTAAGAAAATAAAAGGTACACCAAGAGCAGCTCCTGTGTCTTTACACCACTTTCCTTGAAATAAACAATTAAAACTAAGGTTGTGTGTCTTCAGACAATGGTAATTCAATTACAGACATAGGAGGATGCAATCAAATGCAAAAGATGTCAGGGGAAAACAAGGTGTGTTAAAAATTATAAAATAACATTTTGGAAAAAATTAATCCACAAACTAAAAGTCTATTTAACATGTAATACAGAATTAAAAGATCAATAACTGCCAAGACTCACACACACAGAGAGATACAGAATGGATAAAAAATTAAATGGAATAATGACTTTTAAAAAAATGAAAAGATCATCAATTCTCTATTCTCCTTCCCCACTCCAAATTCCCAGGTCTAAATGCTTGATAGGTAGATTTTTACCTACTTCAAGGGAAAAAGTCACACTCACAAATAAGTTGTTCAGAAAACTAGAGAAAAAGGAAAATTTTCAGCTTTTTAAGTGAAATTAATATAGCATTGATATTTAGATAAGATAACGCAAATCAAAGAGATAGAAAAGCATAAACATTTCACTTTTGAGCATAGATGAAATAATATTAAAAAATATATTTGCTGTTGCTCATATTAAACATATGAAATTTTATACCATGTAAGTTTATTGCAGAAATATAAATAAAACAAGTAATTGCAAACTTGTCATTTTATCTAATGAAATTAACAGGTTAAGGCAGAAAAACAATATTACCACACAGAGAGCAAAATGGGATGGATAAAGTTCAAAATGTATTGACAAATTTTAAAATTATGTGTGCATATATATATATATATATATATATATATATATATGCATATATGAATCACCTTAATTTGACAAGTATAATTCATAAAAACCTTAGAGAAAAAACCATAATATTTAATACAGGAATAGAAACTTTAAATATTTTATTTAAAGTAAGGAACAAGAAAAGACATAATATAATTATAAAAATTGGAGAAGTAATAAAATTATGGTATTTATAGATAATATGATTGCTTATAAGAAATTAAAGCTGGTAAGATATTAGAGCTAATAAAAAAGTCCATTAAGATTGGTAGGGAAAGCTTTCACTCTAAAATCAGGAACAAGACAAGGATGTCCACTGTCACCACTTCTATTCAGTATAGTTCTAGAAACATTAGCCAGAATAATTACACAAGAAAGAGAAATAAAAGGAATAAAGATAGGAAAGGAAGAGGTTAAATTATCATTAATCGCAGATGACACAATACTCTACAAAGAAGACCCCAAAACTCCACTAAAAGACTTCTAGACTTAATAAGCAAATTCAGTAGCACAGCTGGATAAAAAGCCAACACTCAAAAATCAGTAGCCTTCCTGTACACTAATAACAAACTCACTGAAAGAGAAATTGGGGAAACCACGCCCTTCACAATAGCACCCGAAAAAATGAAATACTTAGAAATCAATCTAACAAAGGAAGTAAAAGATCTATACATTGAAAATTATAGTACTTTGAAAAAGGAGATTGAAGAGGATATCAATCAAGAAAATAGAAAGATATTCCTTGCTCATAGATAGGAAGAACCAACATAATGAAAATGGCCATACTCCCAAAATTTTTGTACAGATTTAAAGCAATCCCAATCAAAACACATTAGCATACCTCACACAACAAGAGAAAACATTCCTAAAATTCATTTGAAACCAGAAGACACCTAGAATAGCAAAATCAATTCTAGGCAACAAAGGCAAGGCAAGAGGCACCACAATACCTGGTTTGAAATTATACTACAAAGCTATGGTGATGAAATCAGCATGGTACTGGCCAAAAAACAGACCTGAGGATCAATGGAACAGATTAGAAGATGCAGACACAACTATAAAAACACTCAGCCATCTTATATTTCACAAAGGGGCCAAACATGTTCACTGGAAGAAGGATAGCCTCTTTAATAAATGGTGCTGGGAAACCTGGCTGTCTACTTGCCGAAGACTAAAACTGGAGCTATGTCTCTCACTATGCACTAAACTAAACTCAAAATGGATCAAAGATCTAAATATTAAAACAGAAACACTGAATCTACTGGAAGAGAAAGTAGGTAGAAATCTTGAAGACATAGGTGTAGGCAGAGAGTTCATGAACAAAACCCAAACTTCCTGGGAAGTACTCCAAAGAATCAACAACTGGGATCTCATCTTATTAAGAAGTTTTGAACGTCAAAAGAAATCACCAACAGAGTGAAAAGACAACACACAGAGTGGTAAAAATTTTAGCCAACAGTTAAAGGACTTCCATCTAGAATATATAAAAAATTGAAAAACATCAGATCCCCCCAATTCAAAGACCCAATCCAAAAATGGTCATCTGAGATGAATACGCACTTCTCAGATGAATAAATACAGATAGCAAAAAAATACATGAAAAAATGTTCAACATCATTGATCATACAAGAAATGCAAATTAAAACAACACTGAGATTTCACCTCACCCCAGAAAGAAAGGCTATCATCAAGAAATCAACCAGTAACAAATGCTGGAGGGGCTGTGGGGAAAAAGGAACCCTGCTGCACTGTTGGTGGGAGTGTAGACTGGTACAACCACTGTGGAAATCTGTGTGGAGAATCCTCAAAAACCTAGGATTAAAGGTCCCATTTGACCCATCTATTCCCCTTCTGGGTATTTTCCCAGAAGAATTAAAATCATCATACAACAGCAATACATGTGCACCCATATTTATAGCAGCACAATTTGTGGTAGCTAAATCTTGGAAACAACACAAGTGCCCATCAACTGAGGAATGGATAAAAAATGTGGTATTTTTATACATTGTAATATTACTCACATATAAAGAATGATAAACTTGAGACTTTTATAAGTAAATGGATGCAACTTGAGACCATACAAAATTGTTATAAATATTACACCAAAATAAGTAAGGAAGACAACCTCTCTGTGTACTGTGCTATATGTGGCAGAAGGCTCTTTGTATTTTACTTTAAACAAAAAAAATAATGTAAAATGTCATATGTAAATCCATCTATATCCACCATGTAAAACAATCTAGCTAAAAGGCAAGTATTGATAGAAAGTTTCAAAACAATCAAAAACTCATGATCCATCTAGATACTGTCTACAAGAGGCAACCTTAAGACTGAAAAATGAAAATAGATTGAAAGTAGATCTAAAATGTATCACAAAAAGATACATTATAGAAAAAGCAAAGATCTAGAGTAGCTTCATTAACTTCAGATAGAAAGGACTTTAAAATAAAAAAACATATTACCAAGGATAAAAAAGAAAATTTAATAGAGATACAAGAGTCAGTGAGTCAAGAATATATATAACAACTATAAATATATATAAACCTAACAACATAACCTCAAAGTCATGAAACAAAAACCAATAAAAAGTAAGAAATAGAAAATTGCACAATAATAGTTACAGACTTTAATACCAAACTTTCTATAACAGATAAAACATCTAGGCAGAATGTGAAAAATGAAACACAGGAGATGAAAAACTTTACAAACCAAATAAATTTAACAGACATCTAGAAAGCCTTTCATCCAAATACATCAGAATATATCTTCCGCTCGGCGCACATTGAACAGTCTCAAGGATGTTAGTCTGTAAGAGAAGCTACAATAAACTTAAATATGAAATTATATAAAATATATTCTTACTACAATGGAATAAAATAAAAAATCAACTATAGGAAAGAAATCTGAGAAACTAAAATGTAGATGGAAATTATTACACTCCTGATTAGCTAATGAGTCAAAGAACAGATTAGGTGAAAATTTTAAAAATTCTAATGAATGATAATAAAAATACAAAATACCAAAATATGCCATAGAGCCAGAACAGTGCTTAGCAGATAATTTATAGCTCTATTGATATTAAAAATGAGAAAGATCTTAAATTAATAACTTATTCTACTGTGGAAGAAAAAAGAAAAAAAATTCACTCTAAGGCAAAGAAAGAGAAAGAAATAGAAAAAGAATAAAAATCAGAGCAGAAATTAGTAAAATAAAAATAGAAAAAAAAACAAGAAGCCAAAAGATGATTCTTTGAAAATTAAACAATACTGATAAACTTTAGGTAGACTGGCAAAGAAAAAAATGTTCAAAGATTCAAATTAGTACAATCAGAAACAAAAGAGAGGACATGCTAACAGCCTCACAGAAAAGAAGGGGGGATACTGAAAAATTATTAGAGTAAATAAGAAGACAACCATATTTTTAAAAATATGGACAAAGAAGAAAAGGAGGCAATTCAATAATGATGAGAACCAAATGGCTATTAAGAATATGAAATAATGTTCTAACTCGCTAGTTAAGAGGATATTAACAGTAACAATAAGCAATCATTGTACAAGAAATCTGACAGGTTAGAAAAAAGTCAAGTATAAAAGCTGATGATATATATGTGGGGCCCTTGTCTACTGTTAATAGGAGTGGTAGATATCATTTCAGACATATCTGGGATTATTTATTTCTATTAAGATATACATTATCTTACAGCGTTCCACTTCTGGGTATATACCCTCACAAATTTCTTCATTTTGGGTAGAGAGATATCTGTGTAGTTACTTATCACAGCCTGATTCTTAATGATGGATGGAAAATAACTTAAATGGGAATAATATTATTAAACTACCACGTGCAAATGGTAGAATATCATGCATTACCTAAGAAAAGAAATAGCTTTAAATATGTGTATTAACATGAATGGATCTCAAAAACATTGTGAAAGTACAAAATCAGAATTGCAATACTCCTTGACTAAATCAGTAAAAACATCCTCTCTTACAAAGAACAATATTCAATATAGTTCAAAGATACATTAATGTAAATAATTATCAAAAAATAAAATGGAAGGCAAAGCACACCTTAAATAAAAGTGGGAAAAAAGAATAAAATCTGGAGCACTTGTACAGTCATGCTGGCACACACCTGTAATCCCAGCACTTGGGAGGGCTGAGGCAGGAGGATTGCTGAGGCCATCCTAGGCTACATAGTGAGTTCAAGGCCCCTGCCTGGACTACGTAGTGAGACTTTGTCTCAAAGAAAAAGAAAAAAAAAAGAAAGACAGAAAAAGATAAAGTCTGGAGTACTGTAGAATTGGAAAGGAGAGTTGTGAGAAAACTCTCCTTTTTAAAATTAAAAACTCCAAATCAGAAAGAGCATGGGCTAAATCATAATCATGGACAAAATTAATTTAGTAAGAACCTGAGATCCAAACTTAACACATAAATGTACTTCTAAAGGTAAAATATACAATTTCTTTAATTTTTTTTAGCACAGAGATAGTATTACTTGTTACATTATTACTATGCCAGAGGTATAGTCAGTATGAAGATGGTAAATAAGTCAATATAAGACATAACAATGTGATCAAAAGATGCCAATTCACTTTAAAGAAAGCATGCTACATAAGTATTTCTCAAACTTATTTATCTTTACTTCATGTTTTGCAGTGCTAGGCATCAAATCTGTGACCTTGTAGATGGTAGGTAAGAGCTGTAGCTCTCTGTCATAGCTCCAGTGCTGCTCCCACTTATTTAGATGGTAGAAACCTGGCATGCCACACCATTTCTTATAAACCATTATGAAAAATTAATATATTAAATTCCATCATGAAATTTAGAAAGTATTTCTAGAAGGAAGTATAAGAGCAACTGCCCTAGAAACCACTATTTGAATATTTGACTGACACTTTTATTCTTTTCATTACTATGTTGTACTAGATGACTATTTGTTTATAAATTGGAGTTTATAAATTTATTTATAAATTGGAGTACTGATGTAAAACAAAAAAGTGAAAAGTCTAGAAAACATCCTTTAAGTCAATCAAATCTCTGAATGTGGAAAAAGATAACTTCATTCCACTCACTGCAGAAATATTCTTCTATCTAGCGTCTAGAATACCCATGTTCTATGGATGCATAATTGAGGAAGTTTTCTAAATGCAGAAAAAAATTTCTAGGCCAGATTTCTAGGCCTTAAGGACCAGAGCAGCAGAGAAAGTAGTGGTTGATGCATTTGCACCTTCAAGAAAATATTCTCTTCTTCTCTGGTTCCCCAAGTGCTCCCTCCTCTATCATTCCTTCCATTTAAACACACCCGTTTCTCAACATTTTTTCTCAGCTCAAATTATTTGCTACACAATCCTTGACCCTAGAATGAGACAATACTATTATCAATAGTGTGATGTACCTGAAAACTTATACACAGGCAATGAGATAGAACCACTGACTGAGTGTAAGTACCCAGAGCCAAATTAAGAACAACTTTTTCACTCTAAAACACCATTATAGTGCTGGTTTCTTTGTCCTCAAATAGAAATTACAAGGTCATAGGTTTTAAGGGCTTCATGGTTAGAAATTGTTTCCATCCTGTGATCTGAGGTGACGATTGAGTTTAAGAACCTTCAAGACATTCAAGAGATGTCACGGAGGTATCAATAGAAAGGAGCTTCTGCGTGAGGTGTGTGTGGTATGCACGATGCCCAAATTCTATTGACCTGTTGCGGAAGGACTGGAGAAGAGGCAGAGTAGAGAGAGTCTTCGGTGTGTGCAACATTTAATGACAGGAAGAGAAGGAAAAGAGATGTCAGTACGATAGAAGGAGCCAGGGCAGAGTTGGTCCAAGAGAGGAGGGCACTAATCTAGAGGAAGTGGTCACAGCCACCTTCTGATGAGAAGTCAGGACCGATGAAGACTACACATTCTCCACGGGACTTAGTGACGTGGGAGTCAATGTTGATCCAGTGCTTGGGATTTCATGAGAGAGATCACAGGACAGGGAATAGAGGGCAAATAAACAGCAATAACAAATACAGAAGATTAGTGGTAAAGGGGGAGCAAAAGTTAATTAGCTCTGTGTTTACAGAAAGAAAATAGCTTGAAATGGACAGTTGTTTTGCAATTTTTTAAAATGTTATGATTTAAACTTTTAAAATCATAGTGATAGACATAATTTCAGAAGATGTGTATTATACAGGAGTACTTTAGACTATTGAATACTTTATAACTCCTGAAAAAAAAGAGGAGATAAAACCTAAAGTAATGAAAAAGAGATTAACCTTAGGTAGGAGGATTACAGATTGTTTGTGTCTAATAGTGACTTATAACAATTTTGCCAATTTAATGCATACATTATTTCTATTTCCAATCATCAACATAGGTCCGCCAAGATAAAATATTATGACTCTGTTTCACAGATGATAAAAACAAAGCTAGAACAATTAATAAACCAACCAAGGTAACAGGGGAGAATGAAATCGTGTCTATCTGGTTGAAAACCTATCAAAACCTAACAGAATTTCTCCATACTGGAAATTGGAATTTTTCCATAAAGGATCAGATAGTGAACATTTTAGGCTTTCTGAGACACCCAGTCCTGTCACAAATGTTCAGTTCAGCTATTATTTGTGCATATAATAATACACAAATAAACTGGCTGTGTTCCATTTAAGCCCTACTACAGATACTGAAATCTGGATTTCACATAATTTTTATGTCATGAAATCTTATTTTTCTCTGGATTTTTTTTTTTTTTGTGTGTGTGTGGGTACCGGGGGTCGAACTCAGGACCTCACGCTTGCCAGGCAGGTGCTTATGCCGCTGAGCTATCTCACCGGCCCTTTTCTCTGGATTTTTAAAACCCATTTAAGAATGTAAAACCATTCTCCACTCCTGGTCCATAGAAAAACAGCCAGGGGACCACAATGACCCATAGGCCATAGCTTGCTGTGCCTCACACTGGACAACACTTGTGTCCCAGAGCCATTCTGCTACTCACGGAAACTACGTAGAGTGACAGTTTTCGTACTGTTTCTTCCCTGACTTGGCAAAATCCCCTTGGTCTTTCTAGAGCCTAATACCCTACGTGTTTGTCAGTCATAACTGTATTTGTCCACTTCACATGTTGGTACTAACATTCTTGTCCTTTTAAATCACTCTCATTCGCTCTGCTGTCCCTCTCTTCGCTTCTCTAAGCACACCTGACAGTCCTCAGTGGCTGCATTTTGCCTCATACCACAATGGTTTCCAGCTGGGCAAAGGTGTTTTCTGCTCATATGTTGTTCTGCATGTCTTGGTCTTGCTAGGCAAGCTACCTTTTTCACTTATTAAGATAACTTTACTTTGTGTCTTCCTAACTCCCAAGTTCAAAAAAGGTGGAAATATGTAATTATTTCAACTCTATCCCAGCTCAGCAAGTTTTCTGATCTTAGGAGCTCATTGGTCTTGTCGCAGGATAGAGGGGAAGGTGTGTCCACCAGTGCCAGCGCTTTGATAGATCTCTGCAGACAGGGGGTCCTGGGGAGCAATACTTCATCTCATGCAAAGGATTGCATTGAGCTCCAGATATTACCACAACTTTCTTTTGACATTTGGGTATAAATATTACAAGGCATACATTAAAAATAACTTTCCCTTTATACTTGAATATTTCTGATAAATGACTGGATTCTGGGTTTGCTTTCATCCAGAAGGAACTGGATTTTAGAGAAGCCTTTTTGTTCATGAATTACAAGCTGAGTGCGTTCCTCTGTCTCCTTGGCTCCTGCCCTAAATTAGGTCTTTCTGTGAATAAACTCTTATTATCTCTCTACTAAGCTTTAGGCTCATTAATAATCCACCAGTTTGTGTAGCCATTTAAGTCCCTAAGGCTTTGATTCCTTGAAAATGCAAACTATTGCATAACATTAAGTATAATATTTGCAAAAGTAGATCATGTGAAGATAGCAAAAACAACTATGGAATCAAGCTTATTCCATTGCATAAAGAACTTGTAAATGTACCACATTTCAAAAGAAAAAGTCCATTACAGTGCTCTAAGTAGCCAAATCTTCTCTAAAAACAACTTTATTTCACTCTTATATATAAGTTTTGAGGAACTGCTGGTGAGAATGATAAGGAAAAAATAAAAGGAGAAAGATGAATGACTAAAGGATACAAGAGACTGAATAGCGAGAGCTGCTTTGTTCATACACCCTAAGGGAAAATTATGATGCCCTAGGAGCCTTAAAACTTTTGAAGCTGACATCTGAGAATCTTATCATAATTCTAGTAACAAAAAAGATATGTGTTTCATTATATTGCATGATTTATAATGCTTTGAATATATTTTGATTAATATCTACAGAATCATCACTATCAAATCAATCAGCCAAAGAGATTTAATTTATGAGAGAAAAGGTCTGATTTCTTACTTTAAGTGAAATAAATTCACTGAGATGCATCCTTTCCACGAGCTTCTCCCTTATGAGTTTGAATTCTAAGATGCTAACTGACTGTCCTGCAGAACATCTTGCCCTCTGAGCTTCCTGAAGAAAAAAAATGCTCCTCCTCAGGAGGAAAATGTCCCTTTTTCTGTGGTCCCGGGAGGTGTTCACACCCTCCTTAGAGGGCTATGGTGAATCCCAGAGAGCTGAGAAAGCTATTTCCCTTTTTGCCCAGTTCCTTGTAAGGTAGGAAAACAGGAATTATGGCAAGGGAAAAGAGAAAAGACAGAAGGATTCTTGAGCAAAATAATCATAGGGACAGGTTCAGAGGGAAGCTGAGAATCTAGAAATTGATTTTCTTATAGCTATCCATGCTTTTTGGAAAATATTCCTATATCCATTTTAAAGACAAGGGATGACAAGTCTCTAAAGAAGACAGGAGGAAAGAACAGAAAGGAAAGATAAATGGGAAAATGTCAAGCACCAGAGAAAACCAAGTCTCGGCAAGGGTCATGCAACAGCCCTGTGGTGGTGGCAGGTGACCCCATGTGTAGTATAAACAGCAGGCAGAATTTACAGTGAAATATGAAACAATTCCTGAGAAGTGGGTGAAAATGCCTGACCAAGCAATGGTCAGGGAAATGAGGCAAAAACACCAGAGAAGAGGTCAGGGCCATTAGAGGAAAGGAAGACAGAACACTCCTCACTGATTTAAACACAGAACTTCCATGAGCCCTAGAAACACTAGAGTCTAAACCTAAAAGAAAGGATACATCAACAATGCTGGGAGGATCCATTTTGTTCATAGTTTCAGTCAATCTCTTTATATAATCTACCTAAGATGTTTGATACACACTGTCTTAGTTTCTTTACTCGTTGCTGAGACAAAATACCTGACACCCAAAGTTAAAGGAGGAAAGGCTTACTTAGCTCACAGTTTACAGATGTTTCAGTCCATAGTCTGCTGGCTCCAAGGCAGGGTGGCATTGCAGAGAGGCGTGGTAGAGGAGAAATAATCCATGGTAAAGATGGAAAAGGCAGCAAACAGCAGTAGAAAGCCTGCCTCTCTCTTTCATCTCATCCAGGCTATAAGCCTTTTGAGTGGGGCCACCCACATCAGTGGTGGGGCTTCTGTCTTCAGTGAATCCATTCAGCCACATCCAGAACTATCTAAACCAATCTGTAGGCTAGTTTAGTACTACACACCCTTAATCCCAGTATCACACCCTATATCCAGCCAGCTCCAAAAACCCCCACATATGGGTGTATGAGGCTTTGGGGGACATCTCGGTACAAGTTGTAGCATGCGTTTTATACATTTTGTCAAAGTCTTTGTTATAGGATTGCTTGTGTTTCAGATATGCTCAGGAGTGCAAAGAAAGTTCAATACCTCATCTGGCAAAGCTTTGTAAAGCAAATACAAAGGGAGGAGAAATATTTTTAAAAAATCACTGAAATGACAGTGTTGTAACTATGCTCCATTGAAACCTTGAGACAGATGGTGCAGTTGATGTCATACATATCAGTTTTAAAAAACTGTATTAAATGCCCACCATGTGCAAACCACACCTAATAATAAAGAGAGTAGGTAAGTAAATTCAGAAAATGCTATGTGGGAAGTCTGCCTTTGCAGGTTAAATGTTATGAGCGCAGAGAGGTGTGGCCCTGTTGTCACATCCATTAAATCTTCCATGGCTGCTTGGCATTTTCTCACATCTGTGCTTTCTGCCTGCTATTTCCCCACCTGCATATTTTACCTGGTCCTTGACTTTCTTTCCCTGTGGGGGTGAACTTGTGTGCATTCTGCTTAATACACAGTCACACCTCTGTGGCCACAATACCTCTGTGAATGGATTGTGGTTTCACTTGTCACACTGCATCATCTTTGCCTGAACCCATCTCTCACCAGTCCATGAAGAGTAACATGTCTTACTCTTACTCATAAACTAATGCTTGACACTGTTTGATATACAGTAGACATAGCAGGGCCAACTCTACTTTCCAAGTCAATTTTCAGGGCTTCTCATTCCATGACGTGTGTCTGACTGCCCTTTGGCCTTGAAGGCTCTGTTTCTCTTCTGGGCCTCTGCAACTCCCTGTGTGTATCCTAAGGCTTTTTTCTACCACTGGATATATTGTAGTTACTTGTGTACTGTCTAGAAATCCAACTAGACTATGGGCTCTTTGCAAAAAGGAAATATGCTTTGCTTTTCTCTGTAACCTCCATGGAATCCACCGGTAAAGGGCACCAGACTTGCTGCTTACATGGCCCAAGAAAACTAAGCGCAGCAGCCCTTCCACTGTCCCAACCTTTGTCTGTGTCTCTCTCTCCTGTGATTACCAGGTTCTGCCACTTGGACTTCTGTTCTGATTCTTCAGCTCTGCCCAGGCTCATTCCTATCTGAGGGCTTTTCCATCGTTGCTTCCTCTGTCTGGAATGTTGGCTTCTTGCTCTTCGAAGTTCAACTCTTTTGACTTCTTCAATGCTAAGGTCAAACATCACCTCTTATAATCACCCAAACCCTAGTGTATTCCACCTCAAATCCCTTCCAAGCCCATCACTTCACTTATCTTACTAAATTTTTATTTGCTTACTGCCCCCCCCACTCCCCCAAACACTCACACACCTACTTACATACACATAGACTCACCCCAAAACACCCACACACTAGAATTGAAGTCAGTCATCAGGGTCCTGGTTCTTCTGCTGTCACTTTTCTTCCCCCAGGACAGTGCCTAACACAAGATAGATACACAATAAATATGAAATAAATAAATTATTTTAAACACTAGGTAATTCAAGAATGATGGTTAGAATAAAAATATAAACAAACACAATGATGAATTCCATTTATCCTATTTTTTTCATCATTTCAAAAGATAGCAAAGTATTTTCTGAAGCAATTCTATCCCTGACATCTGCATTGATCATTTTGCAAAATCTAAATTTGCCAGGTTGTAAGACCTTTGAAGAAAAGGATACTTCTCAGAAAATGAGTTCTGAAGAAAGATCAGTCCAAAAATACCTTGAAAGCAAAAGTCACATGACATTACTTTGGAAACCAATGCATGAGATGTGAACAAAAGATGCAGCGAATGTGTAAATTTTTTTTTTTTTTTTTTTTTTTGTGGGTACCGGGGGGTCGACCTCAGGACCTCGGGCGCCTGTGCGCCCGTGCCGCTGAGCGATATCACCGGCCCCTTTTTCGTATGTGGGTTCTGGGAGTTGAACTCGGGCCCTCGCGCTTGCTGGGCAGGCGCTTAAGCCGCTGAGCCATCTCACCGGCCCGTAAATTTTTTAAAATTATTACTTGAAGACACATTCTCATTAATTTCCCTCAAAATACACTTTCCTAATTCAAACACATTTATCCCATTGCTGTTGACACTCTTGAAGCAGTTCTGGAAGTCTTTCTTGTGTGTTTTTTGTTGTGCTGTTGTGATGTCTGATTCATTAATTCAAAACATTTACCTTTCATGGTCATTTTGACTTTGAGGAAGAGCCAGAAGTCACACAGCACCAGATCCAGTGAATAAGGTGGATGAGGACACACTTCCATGTTTTTACAAGCCTGTCTTTCCATCAGGTGGCACTTGGCAGCAGCATTCACTGTATTTTTTAATCTTTCTTCATAAAGACACTCATGAAAGAAGACTTCTAGAACTGCTTCAGAAAGTGGCAAGAACAATGAGATAAATGTGTTAGAAGAAAGAGGGAGTATTTTGAGGAGATTAATGGCAATATATCTTTTACTGTAATAAAATTTTAAAATATAAATATTTGCCATATATTTTGATCACCCTTTATAACACATTATTCAATAAAACCCTAGAATCTACTAAATAAAACATCAGCGAGTTAGAACAATATCTAAGTACTTCTGAAAGACCCATATATGTGGCTTAGGAACTGAACAAGGATGCCTTTTTCCTCGGAAGGTTGTGGATAGTCAAATCTGATAACGGACTCTTGAGGAGCCATGTGGGTCAGGCCCTGGCTAAGCTGAAATGCTATATAGACATAAGAGAGGTGGACAGCCAGAAAATGATACAATTATGAAGACTAGAGAAGGGATTTGTTAGGCAAATGTCACTGAGGAGATATCTATGTACATATAATGATCCACTTTAGGAAAAATAGTGGGGTAACAAAGTGGGAGCTGAAAGTATTCAGAGAGCACATTGATTGGAAAGAAAACTTAATGAAGTCAGAGGGGACTCGGACAAAACTAAATTTGCAGCAACAAGCAATAATAAAATGTTTAAGACACTCAGCCAATATTTATATATATAGTCAAGTACAGTTGTCCGGTAAGAATGAAATCTAAAGACTTTGATTTTTTTTTTTTTTTTTTTTTTGGTGGGTACTGGGGGTCAACCTCAGGACCTCGCGCACCAGCAGGTGCCCCTGCCGCTGAGCAATATCACCGGCCCTTTTTTCGTATGTGGGTTCCGGGAGTCAAACTCGGGCCCTCGCGCTTGCCGGACAGGCGCTTATGCCGCTGAGCTATCTCATCAGCCCCAAGATTTTGATTTAATATTGAGAAAAACAATTTGTCAACTACAGCCTAATTAGGACTGGGGGTGGTAGCTCAATGGTACAGCACTTCTCTAGCATGCATGATGTCCCAGCACCATACACACAGCACCAAACACACAGACACATACGTATACGTATACGTATGCGCATACACATACACATACACAAAAAAAGAAAAAAGAAAAACAATAACAAAAACAGAAATCAATCTAATTGATTAGAAGTTTTTAGCTTAAACTCTAGTCCTCAAAATAGAATTATTTAATACATTTTAAAATTCGGAATAATTTTAGGCTTACAGGAAGGATAGTACAGATTTCCTAAGCATCCTTCACCCAGTTCCCGTTGTCTTATATCTCACACAGCCACGGTTTCACTGGACCTCGGAACATGATATCCAAAAGTGTGGGGCCTTGGCATGCCAAGTACTTTTCACTGAAGTACATTTGAGAGGTCAGTGATCTTTTTGACCTTCTACTGTCTTCCTGCTTCGAGCCTTCAATTCTTTCTGAAGAGACTCACAGAAACCAGAATTCCTCTCCACCAAGACAAGTCATAGAAACTAAAGCCCTTCTTTCCCGAAGCAAAGAGTAAAACAGAAGTTCTGTCTCTGACCTTCTCTCCTTCACCCTGAAGGCACTCATGCAAAGGCATCTTGTCCTATACCCAGAGAAAAAGAATATGACACAGAGAGACTGAGACAATCCTAACACACAGCACTGGCTGAGCCCCCCTCAGTCTACTGCTGTCACATCAGACCCTTTCGTCCAATCACATTTCCATCCAGATGTCCATTTGTCATCAAACCTAGTCACGAAAACAGCTCTCCAAAGGTCTTTGGGTCTTCATCTCTCAAGTCTCTTCTGTCACATAAATCTGTGTTTAAAGAATTTTATAATGCTTTTCTCTTGTTAATTCATCTTCTGTTATAGAGTGCTGCCATGACCCATATGAGAAATGAGGAAAAATATCACACATTTCTACGTTTACAGTGTATTTTGGGAAACTAACAAACCAATGTTAGTAAATTACTCCAAACGAAACTTTAAGATTATGTCTGGATTTCACCAGCTTTTCCATTAAGATGTTTTATGTGTTCCATGACCAAGTCCAAAATATCATGTTGCATCCAACATGGTTTTGAAAATTATAACCTTACTGTTAATGAAGTTAAGATTAATTATAGTTGTAAATGTAAGTGCTGAAAAGATGGATGTCATAGCACAAGAATAGTCATTTAATGACATTGGTGTTCAATAAAAGATTGCTATATTATTAAAATCTATTTCCTAGTAAAACTTTACTGAAAAATTATACTTTGATCATTAAACTAAATTGGACTTTCTTTTGACTTCCATTACAGTTCCAAAATATCCTTTCCGCTCAATGATCTTCAATAGATAGTGGTTCCTAATACTCAGGTTAATTTCTCTCTTTTAACACCCTTGAATAAGTAATGAACTTTGAACATACCCTTACTTATATTAAGATGTTGATGCAACTTCCAGTTTTTGTAATATTTTCTTAAGCTTTCACTTTCAGAAATAGATCATTGTTTATGAGATTTTCTAAGAATACATTCACAGAGGGAGCATACAGGTCTTATTTCACATACAGACAACCATACTTAACAAAATCGCCCCTGTAAGATAAACTCATGTTAGTGGTTTGAACAAGTCACTTGGGCTCCCTACAGCTCATCCTTGAGAAGGAGAGAAAGGAGAACTCCAGGAAAATGTCACCCCAACCAGGTCGTGATGATGGTGGGGGAAAGGCGATGCAGAAGGAAAGACACAAACCTATCACGTGCATACAATAGCACTTTTAGTACATTTTACCAAGTGTAATAGCTCTCTTCTTTGCTGCCTTTCCTTCTTTTTCTTTCCTGGTTTTTAATAGAAGTAGGACATTAATTTCATCTCATTGTCCTCTTGTCTCCTCTCTGACAAAGACTGTCCAACAGAAATAACTATTCTGAGTTTTGCTTTTGGTATTATATAGTTCCCACTTGATATTTTTATAAAATAAATAATTAAGACATGTTACACACACACACACACACACACACACACATCAGCTGACTCAAATGGCAAATTTAACCCAGATGAGGGAACATATGTCTGTAGGCTGCTTAACAACCTGATTCGAAACACACCAGTATGACTTCCTCCTCCCCCTCCTTCTCTTCCATGGTCATGATAAGAATAACAACATGTACCAGTGAAGAGATGGTGCTAAGCAAATGGTGGCTACAAGAACCAACTTTCCTCCTCATGTTGCCCATGTGGGATATCATACTTCAGTCATGATCATAGACTTACTTTGGTCTGCTTTCCAGAAAAGAGCCTGATCTGTTCTCCATTCTGGTTTTCTATCCCTGCCTTGGGTATCAGTGGAGGGCAATGAGTGGTAGTGGATTTTCTAAAAACAGAGAAAAGAATAAATAAACCTGTCAGGAGAAAAAAAGTACAATCTATTAGAGGTTTTGATCATCCTATTTGTCACAGAAAAATAACAGATGCATTAGTGCACACAGCACTTATAATTCAGAGATCATCGTTACACCAAATGACAAATGATGTTACTATAATTTACCATTTGTCTTTTTTCACGCAGTTAAAAAACCATAATTACAAAAATCATGACAACTTGCCAATTAAACAGACTCTCACCCACAGATAAAGTATGCATCTTTGCATTTTGCAAATTAAGTTGGGGTGGGTAGGGAAGATGAGTAGTGCAGTGATTTATTAGGAAGCCTGAATAGGTATACATTAAAAGTAAAACAATTCCACCTCCTTTTTAAGGCATCTGCACCACCTGGAAAATACCTCCAGTTATAAAAACAAAAATCTTTCCATTTTCTCTCCCACTATAATCTCACTTGTAAAGCTAATCCAGTCTCATTTTTCTTTCACCTTTTCTGTGCCAGTGGACAAATGTTCTAATATAACTAAAAAGAATAGATTGATCTTGCACTATGCTGTTGTCATATGACAATTCACTCACATTTCTCTGCTTCTACTTCTACTTTCTCATCTTAATATGAGGCTAATAATAGTGCCTAATTCACAGGGCTATTGTGAGGTGTCATGGCTTGACTCCCACACCCAGTAAGTGTTAGATGTTGTTTGCTGGGTTAAAAGGGATGCTCTATTACTCTCTTTGCATTCAGATGGCAGAATGCAGAAACCTATGCCCAAGCTCTTGGAGATAGATCTGATTTGCAGAAACCGTCACTACATGGGACATAGCAGAAATGTGTCCTCTTCATCCGCTGGAATGAGAGACATGCCAGCGATGATTATTGCAAAGGGCTAATTAATTTGAGAATGGATAAAACCCAAAGAGCAGAGTCCCCATTTGCAAACAAAATTGTGTTACAGCCAAAGTTTAGACAAAGAAAAGTCCAACTAACCTTAAACTCATTTTTGTATTTTGTGATCCTAGAATCGTCATCCAGAGCACACAAAAAAATAAAAAACTATTCCTGTGACACTGATAAAACTGGAAATGATAATTTAAGCAGAGAACACCAGAATCCAAGATTGTAGAATTCCCATTTGTACTAGCTCTGCCTCTCTTTACAGAGCTGCTTGGATTTCCCTTGAGGTGGAATACAGCGTAGACTTCATTTGAAATTTGGGCAGCTTGGCCAAAACATGCACATTTGTTTTCTTTTAATTTGTTCAAATGCAGCATCAACACAACCAGAATCCCTCTGTGGTTGGACTAGTTAATTAGCAAACATAAATAAACATGTGAGAGAAAACAAATTTTACTGTTTAGAATGCATTGTGCCACTTTTGACAAATATTCAGAGACTTTTCCATTTTTAAAAAAGGAGAAACAGGTATATGACCTGGATGGACGCATGATTCTAACCTAATGTACTTCACCAAGGGTTACGTAATATAAGAAAGGGAAATACTACCTCAACACTTCAGAGGGTCCCAAAGGAGGAGTTTGGGATGACATACATAGAGTTCTGGGGATTGGACTAAGTGGTTTAATGTAGACCTTTCAAGGTTGATAATCACTTTCATTGAGTCTCATTTATGAGATTATGGTTTAAGATTGGTAGCTCAATGACGTGAAATCTTGAAGTGTGCTTGAGTAATGGATTAGATTAGATACGTGAGCTGATAAGCAAATCATTTGTCTGCACAGCCTGGTTTGCAGAAATCCCTGAAGCACCGGGAAGTTCTTCACTGGTTTGCACCCTTCTCTTTCTGAGCAAAAATTTCTTGGAGGAAATAACGGTGTTACATGGATATAGGCAGCCTCAGCCCTCCATCCTGACAGTGGGGTGATGTGCACACAGGTTGTCTCCCTTGTCACCTCATACCAAGTCCAGTACACTTTCCCTCTTGCCACACTCTGACTTCTCCTCTCTGTTGGAACCTAGAACTCAGCCCCAACCTCAGAATACAAACCCCATTCACTTTTCCTCTTCTCCTTTCCCATTACCTACCTTTCTTGTGAATGCATAGTTGTGGCAAATGGTTTAAAGCAATGAATCTTGAAGACCTGTCTGCAGGATGGTCCTAATCTGCTTGTGCCATAATTCCCTGGGGTGTTATGCTTCCTCTTGGAGTCCTCCCTGTGTAACACATCTTTCCTGAGAACATGAAGAGCCAGGTTTGAAAATCCCCAAACCCAGGTACAATAATGAGTATGAATGTTTGTCAACCGAGTCAAGTCCCAGAACACTGAAACACCTCACTTTTCTTCCTAAGACATCATGAAGAATGTAAGATGCAAATGGTTGTAATTGAAAAGAATTACATAGGGAAATTAAAACTTTATTTCACTATTGATCCTCGGTAACAGGCAAAAGACTTAAATATAATTAAAGAAAGAGTTTTCTCTCACTTAAGAAATTCACTCCCATCAACCTCACACTGAAAGTTGAGGGAGGGAAAATGTTGAATTGCATTGTGTCTGACCTTAACACTAAACCACAAGGCTCAAGGTAAAGTAGAGAATGAGAACCACTGGGCTAGAAAGAAATAGCTGGCAAACTCAGTCTGTGAGGCTGCCTAATTAGCAGCTGTAGGGGATCACATTTGCATTGTAGCTGGAAGGATTCTACCATAATGTGGAGACACAGGAAGGGAGAAACACAGTCTTTGTGACCACTAGGTAGAGAAGATGATATCTTTTTTAATTGAAAGGATCTGAGAGACTTCCTCATCCTTTTGGGAATGTGGCCACTTCTTCTACCACCAGCCTAGTCCTTAGTCCCTATTATAACTGTTGTTTATCTTACACTTCTAATTCAGATAAGACAGGCTAGGTTATGCCTCAAGAAAAAATAGCCCTCAAACCTGATGTGTGACTTAACACACCAAAAATGCATTTCACCTTCACACAGCTGCCAGGGCAGCTTAGCCAGTGGCTCTTGTCACTAAGGGGTGCAGAAAACAGGGTTCCACTGATGCGCATGTTTACATAACTGTGGTAGAAGAAGTCATGGACACTCATATAGCGGTGTCAAGCTTTCATCTAGAAGCAACGCAGATTACTTCTATTCAAGTGCCATTTGCCAAAGTTAACAATATGGCCAGACAGAACTTGAAAAGGAAAAATAAATTCAGCTCTACCAAGTCCCCAGAAAAAACAGGACTAGAGGGCAGTAACAGCTTAATTATTATTGCCACAGCTTCTAGCGTTAGCTTACATTAGGGAAATAGACACTCTTACACTCAACAACAGCAGGGGGCAGCCTGTTGAAAAGTACTGAGGCAGAAAATGGGTCCCCAAGGAAGCTGTTTGCATTATCCCTCTGGTGTGGTGTCCTGGTGACATGGGTTAGATTAAAGAGGCCGAAGCAGAAAACACATCAGCTATTCCAATCTGTCTCATCATGTAATCAATGCTGAGTTCTTCCCTCGCCTCTGAAATAACTTAGCATTTCAGCCTCTGTGCTTCTCTCTGCTTTCCTCCCTTACAGCCCAGTCTACTGACATACCTGTGCTCAACGCAGTCACGCTTCAAAAACTATGTGCCAGGTGAGTGAATGCTTGGTAAATAGTATACAACAATAACACTTCTCCCCTATGATATTCCACAAAGTTCCTCAGTCAGGAACAGACACATGGAACAAGTATCAAGTCTTTGACACTTGATTAACCAAATTAAAAAGAAATAGAATCCGAGTGATGGATATCAGCTGAATTCCTCTTGGTCCCTCACAGAATAGATGTTATTTCTAGCAAGATCACATTGCCTTACTCCTTCCACTTAGCTTTGCCACACAGAGTGAGTTGGAAGACTGCTGAATATAAATGACATTTGGCTGGGTCTGTTTGAGGATAGTCATTAATATTGCTAACAGCCCCATGTGTTAAACTTGGCCCAACAAGGCCACCAGATGCATCCTCCCAGGCAACCTGAAGGACCTTCTCATGACTCCTCTAGGCCAAACACATTGCATCTGCTTCCATCCAGGCAGCCCGGCTGCTTGGCTCCAGACAGAGCATCCATGGTAAAAACTCTCTCCTACCAAGGCTTCTCTTCATGAAAAATAAAAGTAGCTGGGGGATGAGCTGCTGCAAGATCTGGCCCACAGATTGTACACTTCTTCTGATGACAAGGGACAGCCAATTCAAAGACAATCTAGGCCTACTTCTTCAGTCCCAGATGAGTTAACTGAATTCAACAAGGATTTATACATAGTTGTGTGCCTACCTTGTATCTGGCCTTGTGATTAGGAAAATAGGACATCAGAGATCCAGAATAAAGATGAAGGAAGGTGCCCCTCTGTCCAACATGTGATAACAGAGTTAGTTGGACAATGTGTCATCAGAGGAGAAAATAAATTTCTCTCTATAGTCAAGGTAAGTATCTTCTCAACTTTTTACTAGAGGATTTACAGACATCATTTTTGAGTATTCACAACCATCCTTTGAGTAGATAGTAATATCTCTCTTTTCCAGACAAAGAAACCAACCAAAGATGAGAGGCTGTGTGTGTTCTCCCCATTGTCCTATGGTTGAAGTAGTCAAGATTTAAACTCTCATGCTGAAGACCATATTGTTAGGTTCTGTATCAGATTATGAATGCTTCTTGAGTTCAAAAATTACAGGTTCGAAGTGTGACTAATACGTAAGAAACATTTCTATAGTGCACACTTGGCACCTGACAACTTTGTAAGTCCTCTAAAAATAAGAGCCCACTTAACCTTCATAACAACATCATACATTAGATACTAACATATCCTCACTTTGCAGATGGGAAACATGCACAGAGAATCTAAGTAATTAACCAAAGTCACACAACGAAGTGAAGGAGTGGAGATTTGAACGCAGAAGAAGGTGGTCTTTTTGTCTATTATACTGTATTGAATAGTACTGATCATGGTGACTCCCTGTTTCCCCAAAGCATGGCCAGGTCTTTGTCTACACAGGTTATTGACTGATTTTATCTGCCTCGGCTCAAAGCTGAAGTTTTCAAACTCCTGGGAGAAAAACCTACCTTGTCTTTCTTTTTAAAACCTGGAAAGGAAAGGTTTGAAAGTTTAGGTATAATCAGAGAGAGAGAGACAGAGAGATAGGGAGACAGAGACAGAGAGACAGAGAGAGAGAGAGAGAGAGAGAGAGAGGAGAATTTAGATATCAATATTTTTTAAATACCTGCTCAAACTAGAAAACCAGTGGCAGAGGTAAGAGACCCCACAGGTTAAAGAGTCAGTTTCTCTGGCCCTAACTCAGCACACTGGACAGATGTTTAGAATCAGGTTTAATTTCATTTGGAGCAAATGAAGAAAGTTTAAAATTCTCAGACATGAACAATTTAAAATCTTTTCCAGTATAAAAATAATCTTGACATTTTGCAGTTTGAATATTTGGTGTGATATTAGCCTCAGTATCTGGGAAAATGTTTTCTTCTCTTTTCTCTAATTCATACACACCCACATGCACGCATGCACACCTGTATGCTCACACATACACACAATGGAAGAAAAGAATGAAAAAAAAAGAAAATTAACAAAGCAGGAGTGATTTTTGGTGGCAGATGCAAAAATGAATACTAACTGTTTTTGCAACTAAAAGAATCAAATGTTTAGTTTAGCAGGAGTGTGTTGTGTATCTAATTTTTCCATTAAGATTTTCATAGACAGAGAGCTGATAATCACTTTTGCAGTGAATACTGACGAGGTGCACTTGCTTGGTTGAAGCGGAAGAAAATGAATATGTGCATTTAAAATTTTTATGATTACATTTCTAGTGAAGATAGGAGGATGACTGTAGTTTCATGACTACTTTAATGCAATTGGTTTCACTTAGAAGAGATGACATGTTGAAACGCGATGAGGAAAAATGTGCAGAATGCTTCCCTAGTAATTGGAATTCAAGCAACAATAACACTAGGCATTGTGGAATCTTTTACAGCTTTTTAAAAAAGGTCTCCTTCCTTCTTTCTGGGAAAAATGCACATATTATAAAACATCATGACCTTACCCAACAGTAAAAAAGGAAATTAAAATTATTTCACCTGAGTGCATCCGCATTTGAATCAAGCATATGCTAAAGTTTATGCAACTTCTAACTGCACAGATTCTTCTTTCTGCTTCGTCTTGTTACATAAAATCATGGATTTTAGAGCTGAATGCTCTATCTTAGCAGTGATTTCACATTCAATTCTCATTTTGGAGATGGAGAAATAAGGCATAGAGAAGTACCTATGGATATACAATCAAGTAGGCCCCAGCTCAGGACTCCTGATTCTCTCTCTTCTGTAGCCAGAGTAGAGATTGTCTTAGCAATGGGGAAGAATAAGGCAGGTAACGTGGAAAGAGGACTTCAGAAACTCGCTACCAATAATTTTGGGGAACTACCAAGAAGAACTGAATGAGAGAGACAATTGATAAGGGTCATTGATGGAGTAAACAGATCCACTAATTATCTTTTGAGTCCAGACTCTTTTGGCCATGTAAGATAGAACCATCTAAAACTCACTTGAGCTAAAGGAAAAATTTACATCTTTATGTAACCAAGTAGCGTGAATCTTGGGCTGACTTGGCCCTAGATGCCCAAATGACCACCTGCACTTCCTCTCCAGCTTTATTGTTTAGCTTTCTGTGTTGATCTCACTGTTTCTGTAGGTGTCATCTTCTGGGCAGTGAGGAGTAATGTCAAATGTAATCCCATACACATATTCTTGCAATTTCAGGAAACGCAACTGAAAAGGAAACCTGTCATTCAGTGTTCAAACAGAAATTACAGGGCAGAACATTCATTTCTCCTGCTTAGGTCATATGCCAGCCGTGACACAGAAATTGGTTAGTATGATTGACTAGATTCAGGTTACATTTCAATCTTGTAGCTGGTGTGATACAGAAGTATTTTGTGATTCACTGATAATCTGGGGACACAGAATAAAAGTGTCTTAAAAGGAGGGGAATATACAGTTGGAAGAAATACTGAAAATTAAAACAATAGCTTGAATTTTGTCTTACTGACGAGAAATCACATAAGCTTCTGCACGAACATTCAAATCCACACAATAAATTACAAGCATCCATGTACAATTAAATTATGCTCAACACTTCCTAAGAGGTTGCAGCTCAAAGTCAGTACCAGATGCTACATACTGAGTTCATGTCATGAGAACTTAGAGCTGCCAAGCAAATGAATTTTTGCTCTATACCTATTAAAAACCTCTTTCAGTATTCTGTGGTCTGTGAGTGAAACAAATGATCAATTTCCTCATCTAAAGGATGCCAATTTAAAAATTAAATGAAAATAAGATTTAAAAAAAAAGCAGTATTTCCATTTAGAAAACAGAGACAAGGAAATAATATAAACATAGGGAGGCCTTTGATCCATAGCACGTGCTTCATACTTCTGGACGAGAAAAGTAACATCCCTCTGTTTTAATGGAAGAGGTAAGATCCTTGGTGAGCCCATCTGGCTGTCTTGCTTTTATTGTCTGGCACCTTTACCTCCAACAGAAGCATGATAAGAAGTTACATTCCTAAATTTTATCACCTCTGGAGCTCATTTCCTATAGGCACTATTATAGGGATCTTTAGGTTGCCTTACAAATTGAGAAAAGATATATCCCTATTTGGAAAGATAGTGTTTTTCTGGCAATATCACTATTTTAAAACCTTAGTCAACTTTGAGACCTTTATATTCCTATGAACTCCCAGTAACTAACATTGCGACATGTTTAAATGTGCGATCCATGCATATGGATCTCAGTCTAGTAGATCGTTTCTCATAGCTAATGAATGCCATGAGGCACATCCCAGGAGACCTGCCCAGGACTAAAACCCTTATTCTTCCCCTGCTAGTAGAGACAACACCCTTCAGCTGAGTTCCTCTTTAGAGCTTGCGCTCAGCTGAAGAGAGATGGCTCTCCGAATTTTTATTCCTTCTCTCAGCAATGACTGGTCAGTGGAGTTCCCCTCCCTCTTGTCCAATCTCACAAACTCTGCAGTGCCAACTTAACTTCATCAGTCATATAGCACTGTCTGATGCCCTTGTTGTCATTGTAGCACTCTGCTCAGTCCTGCTGCCTTCATTCCTCCACAGGTGTGAATTCTGAAGCATTCCCACAATAAGCTTCCTGATTGCAAATACCTATGTCATTGTCTTCTTCTCAGAGACCCCAACCCATAGCAAGTGGTGCCGGGAGTAGTACAAGACAAGAGCCTCTACAATAACACTTTGTAGATAAGCTGGACAACCTGCAGGCTGATAGGCCATGAGGACTCCATAAATGGTGATGGCACCATGGACAGCCCTTGGCAAGTAATAGCAAAATACTTGATCAAACACTTCCCAGTGACTAACTGGGATAGTATGCCAGGAAAAGAGACAACACTAATATGTGCGATGTATCAGATGATTAAGAAATATTTGAGAATTAGTAATTATGAGAACTATGGAACTGAATGGATGTTGCTGTGGGCAATGAACATTTTGAAGAAAGATTTTCAAAAATCTGAAGATAATTAATGTCCAACCAAAGACCAAGGTCAGAGGATCTCTTTGAAAGCATGTAAAGAGACTCCCCTATTATACAATTTTAAAGAACAAAGGCTGACACTAGAACCAAATATTTAACTATAATAGTAATGGAATTCAAGAGGAGATTGAATTTTCCACCTTAGCAGGTCTGCTATAAGGTCAGGGCTATTATTGGAATGAATGGTCTCTGAGAAAGCTAAAAGCTACCAAATTTTGATAGGACCTAGCATCAGACAGAAAAATCACATGCATACATACATTCATCATTACATATGTGTATATATGTATCCAGAGACACATGCATATGCATATATCCAAATATATATGAATACATATTAATATATACATGATTTATTACAAAGAATTGGCTTACACAATTGGACAGATGGCTAAGCAAGCCTGAAATCCGTAGGACCCTAGAGGGCCAGGATGGAAATTCTTTGGCAAGAACCAAATCTGCTGTCTACAAGTGGAATTTTTTTTTCTTCAGGGAATTCTTACCTCCACTCTTAAGGCCTTTTTACTGATTTCGTTTAGGCCCATCAAGATTATTTAGTATGAATTTCCTAAAACCACCTTATTGTAGATATTAGTCACATTGATGAATATCTGCGTACCAATATCTATATTAGCATTTGGCTGAAAAACGAGATTATAGCCAGCCAGAGCTGACACATAAACTGACCTCACAGGCTGAGGACAGGAAAAGGAACAGCTGCAGCTCCAGGCTGAGGGTAATCACATTTATCTTCTCCAAACTTCTGCTTAGGCTCTCACAAGTCTACAACAAGGTTATCTACAGTGGGGAAGGACTCTAGATAAGGAGTGCATGGGGAGACTCAAAAGGAGAATGCAGCATGGACGGACCCAAGAAGGGCAAGAAAGAGCGTCTACTTGGTGAACTTGCATCTGTCAGTTCCACACCTCTGGGCTCTAAACCGCAGGTTCGGTGGTTCTGGTCCCTATACAGGCAATGATTCTACCAGAAATCACTGCTAGAGTCCCACTGAACCTAAGTGACAGCAGCTTTAAGGTCACTTCTGACTCTTATTGATAAAAGACAAGGAGACAAGGAGGAGAGATAACACCCAGAGAGAAGCAATGACCTCAGTCCTCAGAAGTTGCTCTTATCTGGCAGGGAAGGACATGTGAATTCCCCAGAGGACTGGAATGGTGTCTTTACATACTCCCTTGCCCAATTTTAACGTTGTACAGAAAAGCACAACAGCAAAGATCCAAGAAGAGTGTGGCCACCAGCTGATCAGGAATATAGGTCTGGTCACTCCACCAGGTAAATCACCTAGACCACCACAGTGATATTGGGAGACGAGGAGAAACTTGAACAGTGGCATGGGAGAGAGACAAGCATTGCTCACATCCCGTTCCTGAGGCTGGCTGCAGTGGCAGAGGTCCACCCAGTAATCTCCCTCCTGTGGTGGGCAGCCTGGGTGATATGACAGAGCCCCAGCTGGAGTGCTTCTTTGCACAGTTCGAATCTGCAGGCCTCATACATGGCAGGCAGCTCGTTCAGGATGCATGGTGGCTCTTCTCTGAAGTGGAACTAGTTACTTTTAGAGACTTAAAGAAAGCATGGCTATGGCTCTGCAAATACTGACTACAAAGACTGTCTGATTTGGCCTCTCATAATTTTACAACCACAAATCCACCCTCTCATGGTTGCTAATGATTTGTCCTGTCCTACTTCTGGCAGAGAAAACTCTACTTCAGTTGAAAATCTGGATTCATTTGGTATTTTCTACTACCAGTCACTGTTCCCTGCATCCGACTCAACCATGATATCTTATTCTAGCTACAAGGACATGATCACTCCTGCCTGATCAATCACACTACCACTATTCCTTTGTACTATGTGGTCCTTATGGTTGGTGGACCATCCAAGTAGAGCCAATCGATGACTTCCATATGGGTTAAGATATGTATTAGACAGCTTTCCATTACTGTAACAAATACCTGATATAATTAACTTATAATGAGCAAAGGTTTATTTTGTTTCATGGATTTCAAGGTTCCAGTCTATAATCAGGTGAAAATACTGTGTTTAGGCATCTGACAGGGATGCCAGATGGCAATGATGGAGCATATAGCAGGGGAAAACTGCTCACTTCATGTCCAGAAAGCAATAGAGAAAGTCAAGAGTGGGCTGACCCCCTTCAAGGGCATGACCCCTATGACCTAAAATGTTCCACAAGGTTCCATGTTTTAAAGGTCCCAATGTCTCCCAATAGCATCCCCTATGGACCAACTTTTAACTTATGGACTTTTGGGGGACAAGTAAGATCCAAAAATTGCAATATGTAAACACTAATAAAAAATCCCTCTTTTTCCTACCATTGCTCAACTTGTGAGGTAAATAAAGACAGATAGATAGATAGATAATTAATAGATGGTAGATAGATAGATGATAGATAACAGACAGCATCTTCCTATCTCTGTCTCTTATTATCCTTTCACCTAACTTTCCAAATTGTAATACCACCTGTTTAATTTCTATTTATACAAATAAATTCTTTTTTAGCTTAAATTTCCTTAAATGATGGCTTGTAAGTGATAAGAAACAGTAGCTATCAATGGAGATAAAACTGATTACATGGAAGACTCTGAGAAATGACAAAGTGATTCCAAGGTCCTCCCATACCTATTATCTTCACTCTTTCCTTGATGTATTATAATTGCTAATATTAAAGAGTCATGAGGGCCAGTGAGATAGTTCAGTGGCATAAGCGCCTGCCTGGCAAGCGCGAGGGCCCGAGTTCGACTCCCAGAACCCACATATGGAAAAAGGGCCGGTGATATCGCTCAGCGGCATGGGCGCCTGCTGGTGCATGAGGTCCTGAGTTCGACCCCCAGTACCCACAAAAAAAAAAAAAAAAAGAGTCATGAGAAACAAAGAAGGTGTACAGGAAAAGTTAATTTTAATCTCACCTGTGCAACTATTTATTTCAAAATATCCCTTGTCAGAGCCATGAGGAAAACATTTAAATAAAATGCTAGGGCCCTATTCCACAAGTTGAGTTTCTCTAAGAGAAGGTCTCTGTAGTAGAAATACGCTGAGGACTACTCTGAGGTTCAAAACCTATCAAGAAAAAAGGAAACAATTCAGCAGAGGGACAAACTGAAATGCAATGTTGTCACAGGAAGGTTTTCACTCAATCCTCCTGGGCATTCTTAGACCAGTTATCCTTCAGAATCATCCCTGATTGGACAATGGAGTCAGTGGTTTATACCCTGAATCAATGAATCATTTGAAGTGGCCTTCTCCCGAGAAGAGGGCGTTACTTCAGCCAGCATGGCTCTTCCAACCACAGGCAAGTCCCAGAGGGTCCAGGGGAACCGTGAGCCATCAGCACACACAGAGGCCAGAGGAATGGAGGTTTTATGTGACCTTATAATTACATTGTGAAATGTATTACCTTTTTGTTACATCATCTAATCTTTTAGCCTATTCTTTGTCACAAACCCTGATCATTCATTGTGTTATTTTTATTTTATCAAAACTATCTAGTTTGTTAGTGTTTTCAAATAAATGATTCAGATTTGTTAATTGTGTTCCTTTCATTTGCATTCAGTGGGCATGCACTCTCATCTTTATTGTATCTTTCTCTTTACTTTCATTGGATTTACCTAATTTTCCTCTTTCTATACCTTTAAAATGGACAAACAGCTCATTAATTAGTATTTTCTTTATATAAGGCAACATTTTCTAATATGTCTTTATATAAGACAATGTTTATTTAGAGTTAGTAATATTCTTACAACAAATTTTGATACGTGACTTTCATGATGACTAAAAATTTTATAAATTAAGCTAAGGTGAGAATTTCTTTACTCTGATATCTGGTAGGCAGATAACAGCCTCAACTGTTTCCAAGAGGTCCTTTTGACATGTGGGGCCTATGTCTCAACTCTTAGAATCCAGCAGGTTTATGACGGCTTCAAAAATAGTGTGTGATGAAAGTAATATGTGTCTTCCCTGGGTAAAACAGAACAGTTCACACAGCCTCCTATTGTTGCCTTGGACACTCACTCTGAGGGAAGCCAGCCGCTCTGTAGTAAGTCCAACTACTCGGAGAGGACTTTGCCAAAGAGCTCATACTTAACAGTACAGTTGACGGAAGCAGCTATCTTCCCAGCTGATAGCCAGACAAACTGCCAGCCACGTGAACACATCTTCAACACACAACCCAGACAAGCCTTGTGGCAACTGTCTTTCTAGATGACATCTGACTATAGCCACTGAGAAGAACCAAGTAAGAACTCCTCTGTGAGGGCCTTCCAAATTCCTAACCCACAGCATCATAAGCAAAGCAAAATAATTTGTGGTACACAGCTAGGTTTTGTGCTGCCTTTTTTATCCAGGGTTAGTCACAGAACAGAATTTGGTGTCAGAAGTGGGATGGTTTTGTAACTAGAACCTGAAACATGTAGCACTGGCTTTAGACCTGGTAGGTGCCAGGAAGATGAAGGAAGGGCTTTGGGGAGACTCTTAGGTTAGGGAGACTCAACCTTGGTGGAACGGAAGGTGGTTGAAGACTTAGGGAAATGTGGTATTGAGAGCTGAGTGTGGCTTTGATCCTGATGTCACCATCGGGGAGACCTGGGCAAGCTCTCTTGAGAGCAGCCCTGCCAGACCCTCAGACATTGGCCAGCTTCATGTAAACGCACATGTGTGTGGTGGGGATCTTTGTGGATGCCCCAAAACAATGCCTGAGACAACTTCTACACAGGAAAGTTTCCGAATTTGAACTTTTATTTTAGAAACCATCCATCTTTCTATTTATATTTATTATCTTGAGGTTTTACCCTCAAGAGCCAACATCTGAAAAAATAATTTTTAGGAATATTTATATACTTCATTTTTCTTCTATTGACTCAAACAGCTAAAAGAGTTTCAAGTAAAATTGGGTGCAGGAGATATTCTTGACTTATTCTACATTCATGGTAACTTAAAGAAGCTTCATTAAAAATCATAACATTGATTATTATTGTGTGAAGTGTGCCTAATAATATCATAATGCTTAAGAGGAAAACCTCAGAAACTGATTATCTGGGTTTTAATTCAATTTCTGCTCTTTCTGATTGTCACAGAAAGGACAGGTCTTTTCACCAGTCTGTACTTCAATTTCTTCATTTATAAAGGGACGATGACAATAGCCACCTGTCTCTGGGCTTTATGAGGATTAAATGAGTAAATGTGACACCACTTAGTGCAAAGCCTGACTCCTGGTAAGTACTACGAAAGTGGCTGTTATTAACCTTAGATCAGTGTGCATTACGTCCAGTCTCTGTGTTATAAGCTTTAATATATTTCCACATAAAATGTTTACAACCTCTCTAGGAGATAGGCACAATTTTCACAATATTTCAAGTGACAAACCTGAAGCTCCAAAGATTATACAACTTGCCCAGTTATTTAACTGTAGATGACAGAGCAAGGTTTTGAACTCAACTCTATCTGATTTTCAAGTTCATGTTTTACCCCCCGATATGATATGCTTTCAGTTCTGTGCCAAGTACTTTGCAATAGTAAAGAGAAATATTATGCATAGCTTCTGCTCTCATGGGTCTTAAAACTCTGGGATTCAGTCAGGGCTGCCAGCAAAGTAGTCAGTTTGCTGGATCACTGGAGAGGAGAGGGGAACAGCTGCAACGAACTTGGCTCCATCCGAAGTACTAAATTTTAAATGTTAAAGAAAGTGGCTGCCCTGGATTTCCCTTAAGAGCAGTGAGATGTCAGGTGCTGAGATTCCATCAGACAAAGGGCCCAGTTTATCTCCCTGCAGGGATCTGATATTTGACCTCAGTTTGCTTTTATTCTGAAGTTGTAATGAAAGGCTGTGATAAGGACTGCCAAAGAAATGTCTGGCATGGAGAGTTGGTTTCCTTGAATAAATTGCAAGACCAGGGAATGAACATGTTTGACGACCTCTGGAGTTAACTTTTCCATTTTAATGGTACTTGATTGCAAACAGGCTCTCTTCAACCTTGACTTTCCCTATGGCATTCAGTTTCACGTTTTCAGTTGTGTCCTAGATGATCCTACGGGTGAGAACAATAGTACCTTTGGAAACTAAAATAATCCAAGTTATCTTCTGTGTTTAGCATCCTACCTAGACCTTACTGCCATTGATATTGTCATTTACTTTGTTGTGCAGGCTGAGCACTTTGAAATCATCCTTGCCCTCTCCTGAAGGATAATTACTAGGTGTTACTGAATTTTTCTCATTTCTCTTCTCTCTTCTTCTCTGCCCTGCTTTGCCCTGTGTCCCACCCACTCCCCACAGCTTTCGCTCTAGTTCACATCTACACAAGCAAACACTTAGATTATGACTATTTCTTATGGAACTCCATCCCTTTACTTCAACCCTTCTACCATTTGTCAAAACAAATCTTGAAAACTCCTCTCTAGCAGGGAAAGGGAAAATACTAATTTTAGAGCTAAAGAACCCAGTACAGACTACCTCAACTGTATGTCACAACAACAGACTACCTCAACCGTATGTCAAGCCCCGCCAGGTAATGTGACTGAGCTTCAGTGCAGTCTAGTCATGACAAAATCCCCCGAGGCACACTTGTATTGGGACAAATTCTAAAAACACTTGACCCAAACTATTGAAAACTTTCAAAATCCAAAAAATCAAGTAAAGACTGAAAAAGTCACAGGCCAGAGGAAATTAAGAAGTACGACAAATGTCATGCAGTATCCTGGATTTGAAGCTGAAAAAGCGAGAGGACATGAATGGAAAAAGTAGAAGAAAACAAGTAAAGAAAACAAATAAACAAATGAAGTAGGAGTTTGGTTAGTTTCAATGTTATTTTAGAAAAAGTACCACGTAGTATAAGATGATAATGGAGAAAGCTGGATGGAGTATATAGAAACACTTTACTCTCTGTACAACTTTTTCTAAGTTCAAAATTACTCCAAAACAAAGCATTGATTTAAGAAATGCTTCTTGTGCAAAACTTTTCAACAGAATCTCAATATTTTCAAGTCCATAGGGCAACCCTGATGTCCATGGATCATTCCTGCTTCCTTCTGGTAGGCAGTATAAGGTGCCCCACTCCCAAAGATGTCCACTTGATAAACTCTGCACCCTCTGAAGATCTTACAGGAAGTGATTAAGTTATGCACCTTGATATGGGGTGGTTATCTTGATTTATCTGGGTGGTTCAACAAATTGTACAACCTCATTAAAAGCAGAAAATTTTCTCTGGCTGGAAGCAGAAGAGATAGGAAGAAGGGGAAGTCTGAAAGATTTCAATCACAAGAAGGATATGAGGTGCTGTTGCTGACTCTGACAGGGGCCTTCCCCTCAAGCAAGGACCAGAGAGAAGTGTCTAGAAGCCAACAGCAGCCCCCCACTGACAGCTAACAAGCAGAAAAGGAGCTTGCTTCTCCAACTGCAAAGAACTGAATTCTGCTGATAACTTGGCTGATTTGGAAAGCAATTTCTTCCCAGAACATTTGATAAAGGCCCACGTCAACCAACCTCTTGACGTTGGCTTTGTGAAACCCAGAGCAGAGGAAACACCCTGTGTGACCTGAACCTCTTGCCTACATAACCGTGAGATAATAAACAAGTGGTATCACAAGCTACAAAACTGGTAGTAATTTCTAACAGCAGCAATAGAAACTAATCCACCCTCTTATTGTACCCAAACTTCATCCAATACAGTCTTTTCCATCTTGTTTTCAATGTCCCTGTCATAGGTATAGATTGCATTTCATTGTTTTTCTCTATGTGAAAATATCATTTCCTAACTAGGGGATAATTCTTTGGAAGGCCATGCTCTTAAGTTGGAGAGAGAGAGAGAGAAAGAGAAAGAGACAGAGAGAGACACAGAGACAGAGATTTGCTGCTTACTATGGCATTTGGAACACTGATCCTGCCTGCCTCCATCCATCCACTTTCCAGGGTTTCAGTCACCAGCCTTGGACATAACCTTAGATCTTCATCTACACTTGGTAAATATTTGTTGTAAAGAAGGCACCAGCGTCCAGTGCCTTGAGCATGGTCATTAAATACCTTATGATGGTAAAAAGAGAGTAAAGAAAAATAATTTGGGATGTGGTAGCTATTCCTCAAAAATAGTGATTTTCAACTTGGTCGGTTTGTCTCTAGGGAATATTTAGCAATAACTGGAGGCTTTTTTGTTTTTATTATTGCCATGGTGGAGAGGGGAATGAGGGCAACTTCTGCTGACATTTGGTGAATAGACCAGGAATGCTGTCCCTATAAGGGACAGGACAGTACCCATGGGGGAGAACTACCAACCCCAAATGTCAACGGTACAGAAAATGAGAAATCCTTCTAAAATTACACTGCAGATGAGCTTCCTGTTATACTTTGGAATACAAGCAAAAATTTATGCAATTGAATAATCTTCAAATGTAATCTCTCAGAATGCTGTAATTATGCACAAACAATAGCATTTATTTTACATTTCTATGGCTATCTTTGCCATGTCCACATATGTTAATCTTTTAATGCCTGAAATTAAAATATGTTCTGGAACTATAAATTAGTGTAAGAATCTTTTCTTAAACAGATAACCCTAACGAAGAAATTATATCCACAGAAGCAAAAGGAAAAACAGGTTCTCAGCACATTACCTAATTAACAGTCGACATTGCCATCTTAACAGTGAGCCTTATGTGCGCTTTCCCTGTCTGAAGGCCAGGCTTAATGTGCACCAATGTTCGCATTCCATGCCGATAATATTTATCTTGTCAGGTTATGAAATATTGCTGAGCAGCTGTTTTGCATATATTTGAGCATGTGAACCTGAAAGAAAATGTTCGAGCCCAGTGAAAGGTCCACTTGCCAGACACCCCTTCACTGGAGGGAAGGTAAGTTTTGCCAATGACTGTTTTTCTTTCAAATTTTTCTAAATAAATAATTTCTCCTTGGGCAGGTGAGATGGCTCAGCGGCGTAAGCGCCTGCCTTGCAAGCGCGAAGGCCCGAGTTCGACTCCCGGATCCCACATAAGAAAAAGGGGCCGGTGATATCGCTCAGCGGCACGGGTGCCTGTTGGCGCGCGAGGTCCTGAGGTCGTCCCCCCGGTACCCACAAAAAAAAAAAAAAAAAAAAAAAAATAATTTCTCCTAAATCTTCCCAGATTCCAATGTACCACTTTTCAAGCTGTTTGAGAGCTCAGATATCTGAACAAGAGAAATTTAGTGAAGGTAAAAAATGTAGCTTTCAAGATCAGAAGCTGGTAAACTACTTTCACATCAGAAGTTCAATTTGATCTGAAAGAAAAACAAATCCATCAATGTCCATTCAACTTGCTAAAAATAACTGAGGGACATTTGGTTTCCTCCTAGCCAAATCCGTATCTTAGATGTTATTTGGGTCTTTCTGTTCCTGAAACTTACTTTCAGGTGTACCATGGAATTGAATTTTGCATTCTTTTTCTTAGTCAGTAGGTGTACAGTTTTTAAATGTTCCTTAGATTTTTAACTATAGGTAAAATTTATTTAAACAGGAAGGGGATTTTTTCTTCATACAATGATATACAGTAATATCAGAGAATCAGGGCAGTGTTCTCAAAGGAACTACAATGAGTTTATGAGATTCTGATTTAGTGACCCTTGTCTTCCATTGTGGAATTCTGGAAACTTCTGTAGTGTGGAAATGAATTTCAGAGAGAAGTCATATTATTGATGGTTCACCCAAAGACCAACTTTAAACAATTTCTATTCAAGATATAAGGATATATAAGATCATAACAGAGTTTGGGCACTTCTCTTTGATGCAGAAATCTATGTAAACTCTCACGGGTACTAAATATTTGTCCCTTACTCCAGTGAAAATAACCGACTTCCTTTTGTCAAAAATCTGCATACTGGGGGACAATTTTAATTCCATTTTTTAGATAAAGAAACTGAGGTTCTATAAATTCACCCAAGTCACGCAGTAGGTAAAACAAAGTCAAGATTCAGACTTGAGTGTGCCGTACTCCAAATGGCATAAAGCACTAATATAGACGTAATCGCCACAGTGCCAGCCCCAACACGCAAACCAACTTGTGCGCAGCAAGCAACAAGACAGTTTAAAGAAGGAAGTTATTTCAGATTTTCTTGCCTTTCTTGAATGTAATCTTGAAAATCTCACTTGATACTCTAAAAACTACAGATGTATCATACAGCAGAGTTTTAAAGTTTTAGGCTTTCTTAAAATTAGGAGTGGAGGCTCCTGGGTTGAAATTCCACGTGTGAAATGGGTCGCAGTCTTCATGATGGGAGTACAGCAAGGAACACAAGCAATTGAAGGATGTAAGAGACGCCGTCTTTTTGTTCACTTGTCTGCTTGTTGCACTTGCAACTATTTATTCTGTGGCAATAAACATGTAGCACAAGTTACCAACTCCTTAGCCAGCCAGGCCTGCATCAGGCACCATATACTTTCCCATATAGGTCAAGTAGTCTTGAACAAGTGACCTAATCTTCCCCAATCTCATGCCCTTCCTTCCCTAGATGATAATTCTGGTCATAATTTTTGAAAGTATTAAATGAAATAATGTTGTGAGTATTCATTGAGCATATCTAGAAGTAGGGAAGGTGTTTTTAGTAGTGCCCCCTCCCTCTCTATACCCCATAACACTGAAGGCTTGTCCAGACCCTGCCGAGGAGGCCAGGAGGTAAGAGCCAGCTATCAAGGCTGACAAAGCCTTCTTAAGAAGTCGCAGCAGATCCACCCAACTCTCAGTAGGGAATCACATTTTAACTCTATGCCTCCTCTATTCTGTCAGAAATTAGTATAAAAAGCACAAATGCAAATTCTGAGAAACAAATGAACGTGATTTGAGATTATGCAAATGCCAGCAAGGGAACCAGAATGGGAGGAGAAGCCCTCCCACTTCGGAGGCAGCTGTGGCTCACCTTCCCCTCTATTAAAATTCAGGCCCTGTGGCTTTTCTGCAGGATTCATAGAACCTCAGAGAGTCCCTGATAGATCTGACTTTTCAATACTGCTGCAGATTCAGCGTCTCAGACACACTGTGCTCATCTCCATCCCTGCTGACATGTTTATATCAGATGGCAGCCAAGTGCATGGATAGTTTAGCTAAGAATATCTGGGACTCTACTTCTACTTTCCTTCCTATGTGTTTTTTCAGGCATTCAGAAAGCTTGTCAAAACAACTCCTCATTTCCCGGCCAGAAAATCATACCACGTCCTCTCTCACAAAGTGAGAGAGCACATTGTGAGGCAGCCTCAAAGGTGGCTCCAATGACCCTTTCCTCTTAGAACCCACATCTTCATCTACTTCTCTCTAAGTGTGAGCCGGACTCACTGCTTGCATCCAATCAATAAAATATGGCAGAAGTTATAGGATGTCATTGCTGAGATTAGGGTACGAAAAGACAAAGGCCTTGTCTATGGGTGCTTACTCATTTGCTAGCTTTGATAAAATACAACAATCATTTGCAAGCTGCCCTTGGACAGGCCCACGTGCCAAAAAACTGGGGGAAGGCTTTTGGCCAACGATCTTTGGGGTAATTGAGGCCCTCAGTCCAACAGCACAGAAGGAACTGAAATCTTCCAATAGCCACTAAAATGAGTTTGGAAGCAGGTCCTCCCCAAGCCAGCTCTCAGGTGAGACCTCAGTGCCCACCAACAGCAACCTCTTGAGAGAGAGACTGTGAGTCAGAGGCACTTCAGTCAGCCATGCTGGCTCCTGACCCCCAGAAACTGGGAGATTATATTCGTTATTTCAAGTCCCTGAGTTTTGGGACAATTTTTTACATAAGAATAGAAAATTAATACTCTGTACTGCCCTCTGCAAATATTCCCAAGAGCCTAACTAGACAAAACAAAAGAACTACCTTAAATCAGTGCTTCCTCAGCCCTAGCAAACATCCCCGAACAAGGATGAGCATATTGCTTGATCAATCCCCGGGGGTCTGTTTTCTCAGTCTGGCCTAATACAGTAGCGAGGAACGCAGATTTCCTGGGTTTAAATACCAAGTCCACTGCTCTCTAACTCCATGGCTTTGAGGCAGTTACTCAGTGCTTCTGTATTTCAGTGTCCCCATATGCATAACGGGAATGACAGTAGTACTTTCTCCCTAGACTTCTGATTTAGTTAGTTTATGTTAGCATGTAACACAGTTCCTATTAATCTATTTAAAAAAATAGATTTTTTGCATGAATAAGTGGGTGTTACTTGATCCTTTTATCCATCTAACTGTACTGCAACCTACTGTAGGCCATTGTCCACCACTCATGCTGTTATTACTCTTCTATTACACTGTGTTATATATGGAAAGACAGGTAAAGAAATACTTTTAACTACTCAGACAGCAAACAATATTGACCCATGAAAGGTGCACTGGTTGCATATTTTTATTTCAGCTCTTCTTTGGCTATAGAAACGTATATCAGCCATCTTTTCTGATTCTATTATCCACTTGAATTTGCGTAATCTGTGAATTTTATCAGATTTCGAATTTTCTATTTGAGTTGCCTTCAACCATCATGAATGAAAGGTATTTTTTTCTCTTTTAATGAACTCAGTCAAAATACAGATGCACTTAGTTTATGGCTAAGATTTTGAGTATTAAGAGTGAACAGAGAAAACTCTTTAGATGAAAGAAATTATAGAAACCCCAGGTTTAATACCTCTCTGTAAGATAAATTTTAAAGGAATCTTGTTATTCATCAGCAGAGAATACCCGGGAATGTAGAGCAAAGATGGATTTGTATACTGTGATTTTTGTTTCCGAATCTCAAATGGAGCTGTCACAAACTTCGTCTCCTCCTTCACTTATTCATCACACTGATTGGCAATCGCTGATCTACTCATCTGTCTGTTTCTTCTACAGATCAGAGGTTTCAAAGTGTCATGCAGACTGGCATCATCTTGTCACTTGAGAGTTTGCTAAAACAGAAAAGGTTTGAGTCCTACCCAAGACCTAACAAATCCACCCTTGGGGCAGGAACAAGCACTCCATGTTTTAACAAGCTCTCCAGAAGATTCACGTGCACCTTAAAGTTTGAGAATCACTGCTGTAAATCAGAAGTGCTTTAAGAGCAGCACCCATGGATTATTCAACCTAGTATTTCCAGTGGCCAGTGTTTGACCTAATTAGCAGTCGGTAAATGTTTTCGAAAGAGTGGCATGGCAAAGCTTTAGTTTTTGAACATACATGTTTCTCTATGGCTTCTCTGAGTCATGTGGGAAGAGAGGATTATGAACTGTCAGGATTCACATGACTGAAAACAAAAAACGAAAGTCTAGAAAAGGCCTGTGACTGGCAAAATCATTCTCCTCAACCTCCAGGTCTCACTTTGAGTCACATAAGCTCTGCAGACCTTTCTAACTGTACCATATAAGTTTAGTCCCGTCTTATGATCCTCCTGTGTCAATTCTTTATTATTTAAGTGACCAGATCTCAACTGAACATTGACCATCTTACTTATTTTTGTTTTGGAAATACCTAGTATACTTTTTACAACAGAGCTAACATGGAAGAAATATTTATTCATTAACAATAATTGATATTAGGCCCAAGTTTATGCTGAAGTAAATCAGTGTGGAAATTATTAGTAAAACTAACCCAGCTAGGATTGGTCCCAAAGATAAAACACAGATTGGCCTTTTCATGCCTTTTATTATTCCCAAAGAGATCAGAACACAGCCCAAGAACCAGGTTTTCTCCAGCATGTTCCTTCTCCCTGGATATTATTTTTTTCTGCCATTGCTTTCTCCTGACCAGGAACATGTCTTTGGTTCCATTCCTTTCACGATGTCACTCAAACCTATTATCAAAGTTGTAGACTGTCAGCTAATATAAAAGCAGGCAATGTTTAGCTTTTCCTGATATGTTGACCTTTAAAAGTCAAATTTTAAGGCCAAAAGACTTTTGAGAAAGAAATTAATAAAATAGCCATTTCTTTTTTTATTAACAAATATTTATTGAGTGCCTAATGCTAGGCATTATTTTGGTTGCTTGGTATAGATTACTAAACCAGAGACACAAAATGCCATGTTAAATTCAGGAGAGGCAGAGAGGGGGCCACAAAGGGTTGGACAACACACAGCAACCACATAAACAAATATGTAAAATAGCGTATCTCAAGATGATGATATGGTTGAAGCAGAGTACAGCGAGTAGGACAGTAGTGCTGAAAAATTTGGCAATTGGTCAGGGATGAGAACTGTGCCTACAGGATTCTCACAAAGTATTATTTTATTTTTCCTAAATTCACCTCCTTTATTATTTTATCAGGTCTCCAGACTTCAAATATAGTCTATATGCAAATGAATTTAAAATTCCAATTTCCAGTCTAGAGCTCCTTGGTGTACCCCAAATGTAATCACTCAACTACCTTCTACGTATCTCCATTTGGAAATCTCATAGGCACTTCCAATTAAATTTACCTAAACCTTCTTCTCTTCCACTATCCCCACCCCATATTTAAGTGACATTGTCCCATGTCTTTCCTGTCTCTATTAATGGCAACTCCATCCTTTGTTGTTCTAATCAAAGCTCTTGGAGTCTTTCTTAACTTCTTTGTCCTCTAATATCTTCTCATCTAATCTGACAGCAAATCCTATCATCTATACCTCCAAAAATTTAGCCAGCACCCACACCTCATCACCATCCTGTGATCCATGACCCCATCTGTCTGTTCTTAGATTACCCTAGGTGATGCTTGGATTATCATAACTATTCCCTGAGAATAATTTGCTTTTATTCTCAACATAGACTGTCTATAGCAGTGATGGTGAACCTTTTAGAGCTTTCAATGATACAAACAGCCTGCTGTGGCATGCGTGCCATAGGTTCACTACCACTGCTCTACAGTATAGCAACCCAAGTAATTCAATTGCTTCTGACTCAGGCCTCGCACCTCCTCAAAGCAAGTCCATCCTTTGCTTCTGGTCCCACTGCTCTTAAGGGCCAAGTGCTTCACTCTAGACTGTGATGCCCTTTAAAATCTGCTCCCCTTGACTCCCTGACTCCACCTGTTATGGTTTGGGTCTAGATGTCCCCCAAAGCCTCATGCGGTCACAGGGCTTTATCAGAAGTGGCTGAATCTAGAGTGTGTGACGCTGGGATTAAGGGTGTGTGATTAGTAAATCAGTCCACTGATTGGTTTGGCATAGCTACACCCACCCTGTATGTGGGTAGCATGCATACAGTATAAAGGACAGAAAGGGTCTTGTCTCTCCCCCTTGCTTGAGTTTGCTGTTTTAAGCCACCATGCCATGGAGCCTGCCAATTATGGATTGAAACCACTGCAAACTCTGAGCCAAATAAACCTTTTTTCCCTTAACTTAGGTTTTGGGTATTTTGTCTCAGCAACTAGAAAAATAACTAAGACACTACCCCTTTCCCCTTTCCACTTTCTATCTCACTCATCCTATCCATTTTTCTCATTTGCAGTACTGAGACTTTCCAGCCACAGTCCTTCCTATCCCAGTCCTTAGCTATAATGTCACCCTGACATGAAGCTTCCCCTAAAAACCCTGTAAAAGTTGTAGCTCCCACCCCCCAACACTCTCTGCTTTCACATTCTCCATAGCACTCATTGTTATCCGACATGCTACACATTTTATTTTTACTTAATTACCAATTACACTATTTCCAGAATGTAAATTGCCTCAAGAAAGGCCTTTTGTCTGAATTCTTCCCTGTACAGCCTCAGTACTGTCCAGGGAGGAAACCCCAAATGAGTAACAGTGTTTCAGGGGTACCATTGTTAGTTCGGGCTTCAAACACAGCAACACGCAAGTTTAGAACTGGCTGCCTGAGCACACACACCTAGATGCACTGACCTTATGAACTGGGCCAAACTTCAACCCTTCCAGAAGGTTTTCCAGTAATATTTGGTGACCATTTCTACAACAGGCTGTTTCCTCTAGAATGCCCAGAGACCAAGACCATTCCCAATCCCTTTCTTACATGGCCAATTAATATTTGCTGACAGCAATTGTAATTCCTGACAAACAAGTGATATAGTTCTCAACCCTTGCAGTTTAAAACTACAAACACAGACACAATCTTATAGAAGCACATAGCACATTTTCATAGCTATTGGAATTTGTGTTTTCCTGGATTGCAATCCTAATTAGTCCTCAATAAATGGAATATTCTTCGTTTTTAACCATGCTTGTCTTATTCTTCATCAAGAGCACCTGGAAGAGCACGTGAATCATAAGGGACACTTTTTACATCTATTATCCCTGTCATTTATACGGGAACTAATACTGAGTTAAGAAACATACTTACTTCATATAAATTAATCCTCATAACCACCCAGGGAAGTAGGTCTGTTTTACCCATGGGAAATAGGTTTAAAGAAACAGAGTGACTTGTGCAAGTTCATGTATCTCCCCAGTTAAAACTAAAATTTGAATTCATAGTCCAAATCCCACGTTGATTTCATTATAGCACGTGGCCACTATTTCTGTGTTCTGTATTTGATGCTATGACCTTCTATATTTAATGACTCCCTGACCCTGGACAGACTTGCCCTCCTAGACCTCACCAATTCTTAAAAATAATTAACAGCTCTCTTGGGAGTACCGGGAGTGTCCCTTTCACATACAAACCAATCACCTCTTGCACTGAGCTTTCACGTTCTGGGCCACTTCCCCTCTGCCTTCAGTGTCCCTGGGGCCAAATATCAAACAACTGGAGACAGATCCTAAAACTCACAACCTAAGTATTCTTAATACAACTACATTTATACTATCAGTGAGACAACAATAATTTTGACAAAAACCTACAATCCCTTCTGAGAAAAAAAGAACAGCATTATATTCTCAAATCTCAAATAAAAAAGGAGAGAGAAAAAAAAAAAACTCAGAGCCTGCTGAAGTTATTCATACTAACCAATCCAAAGCCACTTTACCCTGCCTCACTCTGTCCTTCCCACAGAAACCAGAATAATGGTGAGTGCTATTTTCCTTCACCTACCCTCTTTGCTTTGGTGACCTGGTCCTGTGCAGGGTGACCCAGATGACATGAAAGACATCCTCTTGGGGAAATGTGACTAACAAACTCTGTTTAATGACAGTCATCTCCTGAATGGTTAGCCTCACCACCATACCTGAATAATAATAAAACCTGTATTTAAGACCATGCCTGGATGCTAAAGGACATCAAAATCCTATTTCAGAAGGAAGATTCAAGTAACTGAGGAGAAAGAGACTACATTTCAAATACCCACCTAATTTGTTCCTGGCAAGAGAGATCTCTGAGGAGGTCTTGGAAGCCCAGTGATAGGAACATTAGACATCAAGAAGGTGAAAAGGGGTGGAAAAAATGGGACACAGCCAAGGAAACAAGTGCACACTTCACAAAGTCATGGAAACGCAAGAGAAGGGAAGAGCATACTGCATTCACCTAGGGCATGTTGACGTGTTATGCTCAATGTTTCCCATTATCTTAGTAAATCCCCACAAGAACCTTGAGAAACTTACATTATGATTGCCATTTTATAAAAACTGAAAATAGAAATCTGAAATCTTACTGTGATAGTTAACTGTGATAGTGTGATCGTGTCACCTTGAGTAAGAAACACCCAACTAAATGGATCACCGTAATACTGGGTGTGGTTGAGGGGATTCACTGAGGACAGAAGACCCATCCTAGGTGTGTGAGTGGTGCCAACCAATAGTCTTGTTGCCTGAATTGAATAAAAGGGAAAGAAGGAAGGTTCCCTCCTTTTTCTTCAAAGGAGCTCCAGTCTTGACTTTCATTTTGGACGTCATCTCCTGGCTTCCAGTGCAGACTCCAGCCTTCCACCAAAGACACTTCAGCCTTCCATTGCGACCCTTCAGCCTCCTGATATGGACAGGCACAGGACATTTTAGTAAGCTCCAGGCCTGCACCTGGGTGCTTCAGCTGCCCAGCACACAGATAGTCCTTTTGCACTCTTCCACGTCTGACTCTGTGGGCAGCCATTGTAAGCCAGTCTTGTAAATTCTTATGCATTTGTACATCTTGCATTAAATCTCTTTCTGTAGTGATTACTGACTGATGCGCTTATGTAACCTACTCTAATCCATGAAGGCAGGCAGAGGCCAGTGGCGATAGATCTGGATTCTGTGGTGATATTTTCCCTTCCTCTCCAGGAAGGTCCAGAGTCACAGCTGAGCTCTTTATCTTATTATTGATAGGATTAATTTAAATTTTGCTCTTTTAATTCCCTTTGTCTTTTTTTGTGTGTGTGCGGGTACCGGGGTGTCGACCTCAGGACCTCTTGAGCCAACAGGCACCCGTGCCACTGAGCGATATCACCGGCCCCTTTTTCGTATGTGGGATCCGGGAGTCGAACTCGGGCCCTCACGCTTGCAAGGCAGGCGCTTACGCCGCTGAGCCATCTCACCGGCCCTCTTTGTCTTTTAAAATGAACTTCTACCTATTCATCTACCTCAGAGTTTACTGGGTAGTCTTATCCTCAAGAAACTTGTAACTTATTCTGCGTCTCAATCATTTCTGACTGAGACACATTATGGTTTTCTTTGTCTCAGTTAACAGACCCAAGCACATACGCTGCACTGTTGAACTGACAGGCTTAGTTAGAACAGGAACTGTCTTAAAAGAAAGTACCTTTTGACAAATGGCACTGGAGTGATTGATTGGCTCGTTTAAGAAGAGCCTGTCACCACCATCCTTCCAAATTTAGATAAAACTGTGTAGCTTAATGTAAAACTATTTCCTGTGTTCAGCTTCCTTATTGGCAGCCTACAAAATTACTTTTACTTGAAGACATTGCCCTGTTCTGGCACTAGAGGAATTAGCAGGGGAATTGATCTTCTGTCATTCAATAAATGGATAGGGTCATAAACATAATAAGGCTTGGAGTACAAGGAAACAGGAGGGATTCATATAGGCAGGGTAAAACCTATCCTACAATCTCCATATACCAGCCGTTCCATCAATCTGGTCTCACTGTCTAGGAATAGCTACATCTTAGCAAAGGCATGACCCCAGGCAAGGTTGCCAGGATTTAGTCTCACTTCCCTTACCTCTTTAATGGGTATGATGACCCTAACTTCAAAAATTCTTGCTAGGCGGGAATAGAATTCCATCAGTAGCAGCACTGTGCCTTCCCAGAGAATTCCATAACTGTTAACAGAGTTGACCAGGAACTTAATCTGCCCAACTTCAAGTTATAACTCAGCCACTCAGGGACTGTGTGAGGAACAAGTTTCTTCACCCAGCTGTGCTTTTTGTCAGTTAGTTTCCTCACAAGGAAAATGGGGAGAAATATAATAATAATCTTATAGGATCGATATGATTAAAAGAGTAAGTGCACGAAAAACACTTAGACCTGCACTGGAGACCTACAAGACCACCCATATTTTTTTGGCATTATTAACTAAAATTTAATTCACATAGCAAATTTATTATTTTAAAGTCTTAAATTCAGTGCTTTTTAACATATGCACAATTTTATGTAACTGTCACTACTACTGATTCCAGAATATGTCCATCAATTTTAAAGAGAAATCCTGAGCAATTGATTAGCTCCTCCAAGAAAAATGCTACCACCATCCTTCCAAACATAAATGAAACTAAGTAGTTTATCTAAAACTACTTCCACGTTCAGGCTATTTATCAGAAGTCAACAAAACTGCTACTTACTCTCAGTTCTTTTCTCTGTCCAACCTTTTGCAACAAATAATCTACTTTCTGGTTCTATGAATTTTCTTATTCAGCTATTTCATATAGGTAGATTCATATAGAATGTGACATTCTTGTCTGATTTCTTTCACTTAGCATAAATGTTTTAAGGTTCATCCATGATGTAACATGAATCGGTACTTCATTCTTTTTATGGCTGAATAATATTCCATTTTATTTATATAAAACATTGGTTATTCATTCATCATTTGATGGAAATTTAGACTGATTCTGCTTTAGCTATTCTTTCTTTCCCCCTTTTTTATCATTGTAGAAAGTCAATTGACTATAAAATAAGGACTTATTTCTGGACTCTCAATTATATTACACAGATTCATATCTATTTGTCTGATACTAGTCAAACTCCGTAACTACTGGAGTTTATTGCAGTTTTGAAATTTGAGAGTGTAAGTTCTCCAAATTTGTTCTTTTTCAAAGTGATTTTGCATAATCAAGTCCCTTGCAACATCATAAGACTTAGAATCAGTGTGCTCATTTTTTCAAACAAGGAAGTTGGAACTTTGATAGAAAATGCCTTGTATCTATAGATCAATCAGGGAATTACTGAAAGCTTATTAATATTAGATCTTCCAATCAATGTCTTTCATTTGTTTAATTTTTTAAAATTTCACTTACAATGTCTTGCTTGTATTTGTCAATGTAAAATTCTTATACATCTTTGATTTAATTTCTTCCTAAGTATTCTATTATTTTTAATGCTATTACAAATAGAATTGCTTTCTTATTTTCATTTGTAGGTTATTCATTACAAGAGAATTACACCTAATATTTGTATATTGTTCTTGTATCCACAACCTCACTGAACTTGTTTTGTAGCTCTGGTAACTGTGTGTGTGTGTGTATGTGTGTGTGTGTATTCTTCAAAATTTTCTATATATAAGATCATGACATCTGCAATAGTTTTATTTAATCCTTTTAAATATGAATACCTTTTATCTTGACTAGTTTTCATGGCTAGAATATCTAGCACAATGTTGGACAAAAGTGAGAGTGTGCATCACCATCTTATTCCTCATGTAATGGACAGAGCTTTCAGTCTCTAAACTTTATTTTGGTGTTAGCAGTGGATTTGTCACAGATGCCCTTTGCATTTTTGCTGAAGTTCCCTTGTATTCCTAATTTGATGAGTGTTAAAATAATTTGTTTTGGAGGTTGCCAAGCTTTTTTTGTTTGTTTGTTTGTTTACTTTTTGTTTGGATTGAGGTGATCATGTATGTAGTTTCATTCTGTATTAGTGTGTTGTACTATGCTGATTGATTTTTATGTGTTGAACAAATGGTGACTTCTTGGGAAAAATCCCATTTGCACATGCTTTGTAGTCTTTCTTAAATGTTATTAGATATTGTTTATGAGCATTTTGAGGATTTTTGCATTTGTGTTCTTAAGGGATATTAGTCTACAGTTTTCATTTTTTGTGGTGTCTAACTTTGATACAAAGGTAATACTACTTTCTGAGAATGAATTAAGAAGTATTTTCTCCTTGTCTACTTTCTGAAGGAGTTAAAATAATTGATGTTAATTTTTCTTTCAATGTTTGGCAAAATTCACCAGTGAAGCAATTTATTTCCTGGCTTTCTGTATTAGAAATATTTTGATTAGTAGCTCAATCTCTTTACTTGTATACTTCCAATAGACTATTTTTCTTTTAAGTCACTTTTGGTAGTTTGTGTTTCTAAGAACTTCTTAGTTCCACCTGCATTATCTAATATATTGGCATATAATTTTATACAACACTTACCTATAATACTTTTTTATTTCTGTAAGGTTGATAGTAATATCCTCTTTCATCCCTGATTTAGAATTTTGACTCTTCTGTTTTTTCGTGGTCATTCCAGCTAAATGTTTTCAGTTTCATTCATTTCTTCCAATAATCTGTATTTGGTTATGTTGAGATGCTCTATTGCTTTTCCAGTCTCCATTCATCCTCACTCTAAGATTTCCTTTCCTACACTTCCTTTGGGTTAAACAGGTTCTTTTTCTCCCCTATTTCCTTAAGAAGATAGATTAGATTATTGATTCAAAACTTTTCTATTTTATAATATATATATTTACAGCAATAAATTTTCCCTGAGCATGACATTCATTGCATTTCATAAGTTTAGCTTGTTTTTCTTTCATTCTTCAAAGATGATTACTCTGCTATTTTTGCTGACATCACTGCACTTATGAATTTTCTGTAATTATTGCTCTATTCAGTATTATTAGTTTCTTCACCTATAGTATATATAAAAGTTGGGTGAGGAGATTGAGCTGAGCCACCTTACTTAATGCATAATCACTGCCTTGCATAAAACGCAAGGGTGTGAATTTGTGGTTTCCATACTGGCCCATACCTACTCTTTTACTTCTCAGTAAAAGAATACTTACAGCATAAATTTCATGTCATCCAACTGTGCGCCTAAATTTTTAAAAGAAAGTAGTCTGGACTGGTATTCTGATTTTGTTTTCTTTTTTGTTGGTTAATAGAATTTCACTTGGACTCAAAGATGATGTAAGGTCCTTGCTCATTCTTCAGATGCTTTGCTTGGAGCAGGTGGCCCTGTAGTTCATCCAAAAAAAGAAACCACATAATCACAATATCAAATAGGGAGTGGGGAGACTCCTAGCTACAGTCACCCACTTGGCACAATGGAATAATTCTTAATACTTATTATTACTTTGGAATAATATATACATGAGAAAAGTACAAGACCCTGAGTGTACCATCTGAGTAATTTACACAAAGTGAACACCCCTATGAAACTAGATTTTGGACCAAGACAAGAATGTTAAAGCATCCCATGACCCTTTAGCCACCTCTATTTTCCATGCAAAAGTAGCCACTTGCCTGTCTTCTAACAGTGTGTATTAGTCTTGTCTATTTGGGGACTTATATAAATGGATTCATACAGTACTTGCTCTTTAGTCTGGCTGATTTTACATAATATATTTGGGATATTCATACATGGTTTTGCAAGGAGTTGCAATTTGTTAATTGCTGTAGAGTATTCCTTTGTTTGAAAATGCCATAATTTATTTACCTTCTCTACTAGTGATGAACATTTGATTATTTCCCCCAGGTTGCTACTACTCTGAGTTAGGCTTCTATGTTCATTCTTCTACATGCCTTTTGACACATGTATGCACTACTTTTTCTTGGATATGTGTTCAGAAGTAGAATTGCTCAGTCATAAAGAATGTACATGGCTAACCACTTTTTCAAAGTGGTGCTGTAAGTTATTCTCCCACCAATCAGATTATCTGAAAATTCTAGCTGCTGCAATATGTAGCACCATTAGTCTCCTTTTAGCCATGTGAGTAGCTATACAGCTTCCTATTTTTGTTTAATTTGTTTTAAATGACCGTGATCAATGAGATTCAGCATTTTTTCACATATATTTATGGTTATTTGAGCACTCTCTTTAGCAAAATCACTTTACAAAGATTTTTGTCCAGTTTTTTATTACATTTTCTATCATTTCGTAATGACCTGTAGGTTTCAGTATACTCTGAATAGTTATAGGTATATGATAGTTACACGTTTCTCACTGTGATATTAGTTTCTTCACTATTTTAATGAATGACCTCTTTCAATGCAAATAAGTTCCTAACTTTCACATAATGTATTTCTAAATATATTATTTTATTGTTAGAAATATTAACATGCTAATTAAGAGATCTTTGTTACAGTATTGTTATAAAGACAATGATGTGTTTCAGAAGTGTAATTGCTTTGTGGTTTTTTGAGGGGGAGGTTTCGGTTTTGTGTTTTTCGAGGGGTTTGCTTTGTTTTGGCTTGGGTTTTTGAGACAGGGTCTCACTATGTAGTTCAGGCTGGCCTTGAACTCACTGTGTGGCCCAAGCTGGCCCAAACTCACAGCTATCCTCCTGCCTCAGACTCCCAAGTGCTGGGATTACAGGCGTGAGCCACCACAGCCAGCTGTTGCTTTACCTCTTAACCATAGATCTGAGAGTAATCTATCCATTTGTGTCAAGAGTAAGGTAAGAGTGAGTGCTCATTTTTAAAAACATTGATATTGAAATGACCTTGCATCATTTATTAAAAGTCTGTCATTGTCTATTATTCTGCAGTGCCACTTTCATCATAAAGTCTGTGTATATATGTATATCGGTCTGTTTTTGATTCTCTATTCTGTGAAACAAATCTGCTTGTCTTTTTCCTTCACTAATACTATAATGCAAACAATTGCTATAGATTTCGAATAAAAAATATATAGTGGTAACTTTTTATTCTGCGTGATTATACCTTGGTTATTTTTGGCTACATATGTTCCTGTATCAATTTTAGAATTAATTTAATTCCTACAAGAACAGTTGCTGATATTTTGATTAGGGTTTTGAATTAATAAAACAATTTAGGGAACATTGATATCTTCAACTATTTAATCTTGCAATACATGAACATAGTACAGCCCATAGTACATTTATCTTGATATTTAAAATTTTTCTCAATAATGCCTTTAGTTTGCAGGTCCATAGACCTGGAGTATTTTTGACTAGATTTATTCCTAGGAAATATATACCACATGAGGGTTTGTGAATGCCATTTCTTTCTTTAAAAAAGTAACCAATGAAAATCAGTGTCAATATTCCTCAAAAAGCTAAAACTAGAAATTCCATTTTACCCAGCTATTCTCTTTTTAGGTATCTTCCTAAAAGAGTTAAGGACATCATATTAGAGTGATATGTATGTCCATACACAAGTTTAGAGCATAACAATTCATAACAGCTAAATTTTGGAAGCAACTGATATGTCCATCAACAGATGAATTAATAAAGAAATTGTAGTATTTACACACATGTAGTCTGCCATAAAGAATGATAAATGTGAGTAATTTGTAGGAAAATGGATGCAACGTGAGACCATAATGTGAAGTGAAATTAATTCAGAAAACATCTTAAATATCACAGGGTTTCTTATATAAGAGAAAATTATAAATAAAGAAAAAAATAAAAGTTAGATAATAGGAAATATGGAGATAGATCTTTCTCAAATCGGAAGGGGATCAAGAGATAAAGAGAGGGAGGAAAGAGGAAAGGGAAAGTGTATAAAAATGATTAAGATGTGTTATATAAATTTATTAGCTCCACACAAAAAATGTAAACATTATGTACTGCAAATACGTACTAATAAAAAAGGGAAAATATATTTAAAGTGCTGGCTTCCATTTTTAAGCTTGTGATATAACAATACCTAAAAGATTCAGTTGGTGAATTATTGATATAAAATATGTGATTTTTTTATATGTGGTTCTTAAATCCAGTAAAAACTGTAAATACATTTGTAGCTTTTATTTTAATTATTCAATTATACATCATTTGGAGTTTTGCATATGTAAAATTGTTATAGAATATTATGTGCATAATAAAGTTTTAATTATTATATCACCTTATTGACCTAAGGATTTCAGTAAAAAGTTGGACAAAGTGAGAGTAAATTCCTTATTCTTCCACAATCTCAATATTCAATAAAATGTTTCTTAAAATATTTTTTGTTGTTGTGAATATCTAACACATTAAAGAACTTTCCTCAAGTTTCTAGTTACTTGAGTGGTTTTCTTTTTCTTTTTATTTTAGTTATGGGAATGTTTACTTTATCAAATAATTTTTCTACAGCTTTGGAAATGTTCATGCATTTTTCTCTTTAATGTCTTAATCTCGTGGATTATTAATTTGTAATGGTTATATAAATTATTGCACAAATTTATTAATTCATAAATGTTGCACAAAGTGTTTACTCTTCTAATAAATCAAATTAGATACAATGTACCACTCTATTTTATAATATATAACTGGATTCCATTTCTATTTTGCAAAGTGTTTTGGTATCTGTGTTCAAGGGAAAGTTTGAACCCTAAATCTCCTTTGTGTAAAATATTTGTGAAATTTTGTTAAGAAATTTACTCTGATTCATAAAAGAATTGGGAATTTTGTTTGTTTGTTTGTTTGTTTCTCTGGAAGATTATATGCCTAATTAGTGTTATTTTTATTTTTTAAATGTATAAAATTTCACTGGTAAATTCATCTGAAATTGAATTCTACTTGTATATTCTATATCATTTCACTCAGATTTTGTTGTTATTTCAAAGAATTTTTCAACATCAACTAAAATTTTAAGTCAGTCGGCATTCATTTATTTTGATTATTCTCTGAATATATTTGCAATAAATTGGTCATACTACCTTCTCAATTCTCTTCTTCGTTAGTCCTACAACATTATGTGAATTGTAACAATTCTTTCTTTTCTGAGTACCATTGTCTGTTTTTATGCATCCCTTCTACAGTATATTTGTTTCTTTTTACTGATTTCTTACATTTAATATTTCTTTCTTTCTATTTTCTTTGTTGTTAATTTTGTTACTTTTCTACTTAGATCTCTATATTGAATCATGAAAACCATGTCTTTTAGAAATCATTTTAATTTCTGTTGTATTTTTTCTTTATAACATTTAAAAATGTTTTGTTTGGGGCTGGTGAGATAGCTCAGCGGCATAAATGCCTGCCTGGAAAGCACGAGGTCCTGAGTTCGACTCCCAGTACCCACATAAAGGAAAAAAAGGGGGCCGGGGATATCGCTCAGCAGCACAAGGGCCTGCTGGCAAGTGCAAGGTCCTGAGTTCGACTTTGAGTACCCGCATAAAAAAAAAGTTTTGTTTAATTTGCATAATTTTTAGAATTGTTATAGATTTATTTTTGCCATTTATTTTTACTTTATATTCATTGTTGTCAGAGAACATACTGTGCAAAATTTCAATCCTTTGAAAGTTCTTGAAATTGCTTTATGGTTGACCTATGTTAAATTTTGCTTAATATTCCATAGGGATAAGACAGAATGTATTCTGCAGTTCTTCAAACTGTCTACAATTTCAAATTTGTCTACTTGCTCTACCAAAAAGTGAGAAGATTTGTGTTAAAATTTCCTATTATGACTGTAGGTTTGTTCATTTTTAAATGTATTTCTGCTTCATTTATTCAGAGACTCCAGAGGTTCTACATATTCCTGATGGACAGGTGCTCTCATCAACTGAGAATGTTAACTTTGTCTCTCCCTAGAGTAAGAGAGCATCACATCCTTCCTTTCACAGAGCCAGCTCTGTCTGACATTGCCGTAGTGACATTGACACCACTTTAGTTAATGTGCAATGCCTATATCTCCTTTTGGCCTTATACTTCGAACCATTTAACATCCTTATATCTAAGCCGAGTGACTTCTAAGTGGAGCAGAGTAAATTAGCTTTTTTTAATTTATGCTGACAATTGTCTTGACAATTTATGCTTGTCTTTTAATTGGAATTTTTTGTTTCATTTAATTCAATTTCTGATACATTAGTGTTTATTTTTACAATTTTAGTAATTCTTTCCATTAATCTCAATGTCCTATATTAGATTCTTTTCTTTCTTATATTATTTAGGAATAGTTAATTATTCTTGCTAATGCATTGTTCCTCCTGTTTACTTGTCTATGACAAATTCTTTAACCTGTTTTGAGGCTTTGTTAATTGTGGCGGTGAGGATGGAGTGTTAATCTGATGGGCTTCGGGATCCCCCCGGGATTGGTGGTGCACATTTCTGAGTGCTACTTGGTGGCTCATGAAGCTGGCACTTTGAGGTCTATGTATGGTGCACGGTTCCCTTTCTCTGCTTTCCGGCCACCGTGAAATAAACATCTTTGTTGGGCCATGCCCTTCTGCCATACTTGTGCTTTGGAGCCAGCTAAGCAGGTGCTTAATCTCTGACACCACGAGACAAATTAAACCTCTCCTTCTTTAAGAGTTGAAGATGTTCCGTATTGTGTCCCAGCGACTAGAAAACTGACTAGTACATTAAACTACAAAGTTTATATGCATCCTTAATAAAACACAATTAAGATTGGTATTTTTCTTCTTTGAGGGAGATACAAGGGGTTAAAACACTTATGTCAAATCAAAATATTGTAATTCCATATATTTCCTTCATTTGCTTTCAGTGTTATAATTGTGCATATTTTATTTTTTTTTTTGGTTAAGAGCAGAATATATTTATTGGAGAAAGAAAGCTTTTGTCTGAGAGACAGAAGAGGTACCGAGCAGGTTGCCCAATTGAACATATTTTAATTATTTGTATATGTAAAATCTCATAATAAAAAATGAGAAAAGAAGGAAAAAGTGGAAACAAAGTTTTTGTAAATAAGGAGAGGAAGAGGGTTTGAAGGGAGTGTAGGGGAATGGAAAAAGAAAAGAATCAAGATATATCATGCACAAGTACAAATGCCCTATGATGAATGTGATCATCGTGTATACCTAAAATGTACCAATAAACTTAATTCATTCAAAATAATAAATAAATAAGAAGCAAAATGGAGGGTGGATATTAGGAAGCAGAAAGAACATGTTCAAATGGGAAGGGGAACAAGAGACAGAGGAGGAGGGAGGGAAGCAAGGGAAGGGGGACTTCAAGGGAAAAAAAGAATTTAAGGGAAAAGAACTGAAATAGAGCTTTTGTAAATGGGGAGGGGAAAGGAACCAAAAAAGAGAGTTTAGATGTGCTATGTACATGTACAAATCCACCATGATGAATGTGATCATTATGTACTGCAAACACATACTAATAAAAAAAGTGTTAAAAAATAAATAAATTCTGATTTTTGTTTTACGTGGTCAGAATTCATTTAGATTAACACACATGTTTATGTTCACCATTTTTTCTCATTTTTCTTATATTTCTTACTTCTATGAAATTTTTCTTTTGTCTGAAGAATTTTAGATTTACTGATGCTCTCTGATATTGTTTGTTTAAAAGTATTTTGATTTAATTTTCATTAAAAGTGGCTTTTTAAATACATGGAATTCTAATTTATCTATTATTGCCAATAGTTGTTTTGAAGCTATCACTACTTTGCCCCCTTTTTTTTTTTTTTTTTTTGAGAACTACCTTTTCTCCTTAACATTGCCTCTTCAGAGATAATTAATTTTTTTTCTTGCTTTTTTGAAGGCTTTCTCTTTCTTATTGAATTTCAGTGTTATTTCTTCCAGAGGCTTACAGAAATTCTTCAATCTATGGATTATTTTTTCCTTAGTTTTAGAAAATGTTCAGCCTTTTATATCTTCATTTATCACTCCTTTTATCCTCCTGAAATACCAATTACATGTATATTCCTGACAATCTTGAACTCTTCTCCTTTTTACCCTTCTGTCTCTCTGTGCTTTACATTATTTTGCTGTACACTCTTTGTTGACTTATCTTCTTTCTCTCCAGCTGTGTCTGCTCTTCTGTATAAGCCATTCGTTCAATTCTTAATGGTAGTTAACATTTTTCTTCATTAGATGTTTTCCTTTTGTTTTCAGACTATGGCTTTCTGCAGAAAATTTTGGTCCTATGTTATATTACTTTGAACACACTAAGTTGTGCTTTTTCTATCAACTCTTGATTTTTAGTCACCTTACCATATTTCATGATATACCTGGCAATCGTCTTTCATCATGTTTTTCTAGAAAATAAGGACTCACTTCTCATCATTCCACAGTTCCATTCTCAATATAAACATAGTACTTTGAGCCAACTCATCATTCCCTTCCACTTTCAGAAAGCTTGCTTTGAGGTTAGCAGAGGGAAAGCAGGTCCCCAGGATGGAAGACCATGCACGTATAACCCCAAACTATGTGATTGACTACTGAAGGAAGAAACAGAAAAGAACTGGTAGTCATTGTCCAAAGATTGGTATATGAAACACACGAGCCCTTCCATATTTGCTCTGTAGCCTGTGATAGAGGGTTTTTTAAACACATGTGCACATAAAGGACAATCATTATTCAGTCATCTGTTCAGTCCTATGGAAATGAAAAGAAGCATCCAATATGTTCTGAAATGCAAGCTTTTTTTCTTCTCATGTATGACTTAATTATTTGGCACTCATTTTTTCTTAAGGTTGGAGATTTCCCTCTTATCCCGCAGACATTTAAGTTTGTTTCTTATATTGATTTGATTAGAATCCCCAAAAAGTTATTTTGGCCTACTGACAATTTTTCCAATTAGAAGTATATGAATGAATTTTAATTGTTTCTGAGAGTATCTATAGTATTTGAGTAAATACATGTTTTATAATTTTTCAAATGTATGTAAAACGATGTTTCCTTCATTGACAACAGATTAATTTGTTCCCTATCAGATTACAAATCCATGTCCTATTTATATTATCCTCTTAAAGTGGTTTTACAAAGACTCTTTCTTTGCTAATATAGAAGGAATTGCTGTTCCAAAGTGACAAGCTATTTTCTCCGGAGTTGGAATCATGCCCTTTTAGACTTCGATCATATTGCCTCTGGTTACAAGGGTTCTGAACTCTAGCAAAATTTCTTTACTCCAGACCTCTATAAATGCTACTTATTTCTATGTCTGCCTTTCTGGCCATAATAGTCAACAAATCATTGTTTCAGAGTGATTAATCCAGAAGCCATGAGCAGAGTGAAATGTGAGGTCTGTTGTAATGAAATGTACTGAAATGGGAAAATCTATTGTAATCATTTTGACACAGACCTAACCGAGAGTGGTGGTTATGAACTGAGATAGATAAATGAACCAAAGTCACTCTGAAAATGAAGAGACAGGACTCAGTAGTTCTTGTCTACCACAAGTAGAATATGGTGTCATTCGTTATGAACTACATAGGCTGAAGTGTTGGACAGAGGTAGCATTGGTCTGGCTCATCCCTGTATCCTCAGTGACTAGTACAAGCCTATCACAGAATAGGAAGCTAAGGAATATTAGGTCAGTTTATTTATGAATCATTTAAATGGAAAAGTAAATGATCACATCGTTACAAATCTTTAATTGGAAATTTCTAGTTTTAAGTTTCAATGAAATGCTGTCCACTAGAAAAGCTATCCAAAAGAATTTGAAATTTCTTTTGGAAACTACTTAACCTTGAATGAAAGGCTCTGTACTGATCACTGAAGAAATATCTCACAGGTCCTCCACCACCCCCAAAACACCTTCTCAGTATCCACGAAATGATGAAACCTCTCCCCCTTCTTTGATAATGCCAAATCCCAACTCCCTCTGCTAAGCCCTTGTTTTATGAAGAATGAATTAAGAACACAAAATTCAATAATTCTACAAATTATCTCTGTAACTTTAACAGTGGAACACATTTCAATCAGCAATAACAGATATTGGTTCTGATAACAGTACCTGGTGCAATAAGGAAAGACTATAGTAAAAATAGAGAATTTTGAAAAGCTGCATTAAATAATCACAAAATCTCTTTTCCCTCTGCTCATCTCCAAGGACGGTTCAATGCTCTAATGTGCAATGGAAACTATTGATAGCACTATCCCCATCCACGCTATCTACTTTGTGAAGAGCATTCTACTGGACAATACTCCCCAAAACACCCTTGGGGGAATTCTGACCTAAAGATTTTGCATAATTACCTCAGAGCTTAATAAATGTTTGCTGAATAAACACTTTATATTCCTCAATTACTTGTGAGCCACACATAGGCTAATGTTGCTCACTTACTTAATCGGGTCTAATCGGTACCTAAGGGACTTCTTTATTTACTGTCTGATTGACCATCCTTATGAAAGGTTAGCCAGCTGAACTTTGGGGAGACCAGCAGTGAGTTATGTGAGAGGCTAGAATTTCCAAGAAAGTTGTCACAATTTGTTTTCTGCCCTAGTAAAATCACTTCTGCAATTCTGCCTTCCTTTCTTCTGTAAGCATTGAACTGTTGTGTCAGTAACTTTTTACTGCTTGAATTATTTCCTGAGGCAGGTAGAAAATTCCACTTAAGGAAAATTCCAAGGGAAAGATTTGTTTTCTTCTTTCCCCAGCTTGCCCTCTGACTTCTGGAAGACCACATTGGCGAGTGGGAGGGGGCATTTCTAGCCTGTTCAGTGAAATGTTTTGTCTGGGCAGTGGCACCATGGCAGCACAGTAATCCAAAGGTGAGGCTGACATAAACTACCCTCAGACAAATTCTGTTCCAGAGAGCCCTTCTCCTCCTCCACGCCTCTGGTCTCTTTCATAGTTATTCAAGGGAGTTCCAAAGAGGCAAGTGCTATAAAATCATCTAACTACAAACCCAGCCTTGGGAAAGAGGGCTGAAGAATGAGCCTCCCTTGGAAAAATTAAACTCTCACCCACTTTGTTCTTCCCACTGGGATCCCCACGGTGTCCCTACAGATTCCACTGGGAGTTTCTGTGCCCTGAAGGTAGACTGAGAGAGGAGGAAGAGTGACTGTGAATCAGAAAGCAACAAAGAACTGGGGCTGGAAGTGCTGAAGAGAAGCTCATGTGCTGCATTTAGGAAGATCCTGGAACGCAAATATTAGTCTTCCTTGTTGATACGTTGAAATTTTTACTGCTTCTCCTAGTTGACCCCTTGAATTTTGCATTAGGTTAAAAAGCAATGCAATATTCTTTAATACAGTAATTCTTGAGATGTTTATACTTTTCTAATACACCATAATGTATACAATAAGTACTAGGACAAAGTTTTAATGACACAGTGACAGAACTATAGAGTTGACAATCTTCTTCCAGTGTCATTCCATGAGAGAGTAATTTGAATGGTCTAGATAGGAAAAGCTTAGGCAACCCATGAGAGGTTTCTTTCTTTGGAATGGGTAAGATAAAATGCTCCTTGGAGACCCAATAGTATTTCTCTCCATAGCTTTTCTCTCAACCTATAGGACTAGATTAACTTCACCTAGGACATTTTCTGCCAGAGCACTTTGGAATGTGGTAGCATACTCATCCACATTTTCTCATGTGATGGGAATAACAAAGAATTGTGCTCCTTCAGCTTTGTACTAGTGCTTTACAGGTATCCTTTAGTCCCCATAATCACAAACACTCTATGAAATAGATATTATCATGTCAAATCTACCAGCAAGAATATTAAGGATTTACAGATCTTCATTAATGTTAGCATCGAAGGATGTAGCTGCACTGTTAATCCATTTTTGTTACTATAATGAAATATCTGAAGGCTACCTTTTATAAAGAAAAGATATTGGGCTGGTGAGATAGCTCAGCAGCATAAGTGCCTGCCTGGCAAGTGCGAGGTCCTGAGTTCAACCCCTGGTACCCACAAAAAAAAAAAAAAAGAAAGAAAGAAAAGATATTTATTTAGCTAACAGTTATGGAGATTCAATGCCAGCATTGGTTTGGTTCTTGTTAAAACTTCATGGCAGACAGGATGGCTTTGGAACTACAGGAGTATGTATGGGAGGAAAAGATCAGATCTCAAAACAGGAAGCCAGGAGAGGCTTGGTGGTGCCAGGCTCTGGCTCTCACAATACAGTCACCCTCTCGTGAGAACTCAGGAGGGTCTCTTCAGAGGAAAACCTGAATCCATTTTGAGGTCATGTCTCCATTTGACCTGAGGACCTCCCACTAGGTGCCACTTATTGAAGGTTCCACATCATCTTCTCGTACTGCCACCCTGGAGACCAGGCTCCCAACACATGAGCACTGGGGGACAAACTACATCCAAACCAAGCACTGCAGTGCTATACTTTCTCTTTCTCAGAGTAATTTAGAAATCATTTGAATCTGTTCCTTTCATTCACTTGGAATCATTTTTTCTCTTCTTAAACTCAAATTGACTCTTTCTAATTATAACAGAATCTTAGAATTATACATATATAGTCAGACAATTTATACTTTGGCATGTACCTTAGCATCCATAATTCAAATAGAAACTCCTTGTCTCTGCATTAGATTTTGAGGTCCAGATGCGTTAAGCTCCTTAACCCAAATTATGACCAGTTCTCGCATCTTCAGACTCTCATATGCAGTTCCTTTTTCTACAGTAGTTGGCCATGATTTTAGCTGTGTAACCTTTAAAACATTTCTTTTATATATTATCTTCTTGCTTTTGGCATCCTCCAGTGGCAGCAAAGAGAGACAATGTCTTAGCATTACAAGAGTAAGTAAGTATAGAAAGCCTGGCCCAGGCTTCCAGAATATGGTATAACTTGGTCTGCCTGCAACCCTAAATTAAATCAATATTTCATTCCATTACCTTCAATGGGGTTCTCCGTGCCCTTCCTGGAATAATTTAATTCCTCTCACTTTTCAAATTAAATGATACCTGAAAGGTTCAGCTGATGAACAGCTCCTGTTTTATTGTAGGAGGTCTCCCCTCAGTACCTGGAGCATATATCTTTTACTATTAGTGAAGACCATTAGCTTCGATATAATGCCCTCTCTCCAACATCTACTATGCTAGTGATACTCTCAGACCCATAATGCAACTCATTTCCTGGCTCTCAGTAAAAAACAAAGCAGTAATTTGTAATTTTTTGACCATGCATTTAAAGAAAGGACATTGGTGAAAAACATGAGCATTAGAGACCCATAGAATTGCCTAGTTTATAGAAAAAAAATTTATTATCGTGGCCTACATTTATAGTTCAATAATAAAAATGCATTGGAACAATACAGATATTTAGTATACATGAAAAAAGTCAGATTACACCTCATTAGAAATTTAGATAAAACCAGCATCCATGTTTACAATAATATTGGTTAGCATTTATCAAGCACTACATTGAGAACTTTGGAAGTTGTAAGATGAGCAATCTCTTCTTATTTCAGGTTTTCAATCACTGATTTGGTCAAGAATTCTTTACTGAGTACCTATTCTGTATTATAAATTGCTAGGCATCTCAGAGATCATGCTTGTCCCTTATAAATTGAATTGATATGTGTAACACATCACTTGTGGGAAATGGGATGGAGATATAAGTTTGCAAAAGTTACTACTGTGTCATGCCGAAGATTAAAACTAGATCCATATCTTTCACCATGCACTAAACTAAATTCAAAATGGATCAGAGATCTAAATATTAAAACAGAAACATTAAATCTGCTGGAAGGTAGGATAGGTAAAACCCTTGGAGACATTGGTGTAGGCAAAGACTTTATGAATAAAAACTCAACCGCACGGGAACTATCCCAAAGAATCAATAACTGGGATCTCATCTTATTAAAAAGCTTTTGCACAGCAAGAGAAACCACCAACAGAGTGAAGAGACAACCCACAATGTGGGAAAAAATGTTTGCCAGCTGTTCCTCAGACAAAGGATTACTATCGAGAACATATAAAGAACTCAAAAAAATCAGACCTCCCAAATTTAAAGACCCACTCCAAAAATGGGCATCTGAGATGAATACACATTTCTCAGATGAAGAAATACTAATGGCAAATAAATATACAAAAAAATGTGCAACATCACTAGTCATTCGAGAGATGCAAATTAAAACAACACTGAGATACCATCTCACCCCAGAAAGAATGGCTACTATTAAGAAATCAACTAATAACAAATGCTGGAGGGGCTGTGGGGAAAAAGGAACCCTTCTTCACTGTTGGTGGGAGTGTCGACTGGTACAGCCACTGTGGAAGTCAGTGTGGAGATTCCTCAGAAAACTAGGGTTGGAGGTCCCATTTGACCCAGCTATTCCCCTTCTGGGCATCTTCCCAGAAGAATTAAAAACATCGTACCACAGCGATATATGTGCACCCATGTTTATAGCAGCACAATTTGTAATAGCCAGATCTTGGAAACAACCCAAATGCCCATCAACTGAGGAATGGATAAGAAAGATGTGGTATTTTTATACAATGGAGTACTATTCAGCCATAAAGAAGGATAAACTGGAGACTTTTATAGGTAAATGGATGCAACTCGAGAAAATACTCATAAGTGAAATAAACCAGAAGCACATGTGTAAGCATCGTATTATCTCTCTAGTATGAGAAACTGAAAGAGTAAATAAGATCCAAAATGTACAATAGACATGGTGAATCAAAAAGAAACTGGTCAAAAGGAAAGAGAGACTGGAATAGGGAAAAGAAAGAAGGGAAAGGGAAAAAAATTGTATATATATATATATATATATAAGATGGTTAAGATAGATACACTACCATTTTTACTTAGTTCATTGAAGAGTAAGGTTTGTGCCAATAATGTTTGGACAATTGAATGCTAATGTCTGGTGTCCTGAATAACTAACTTAAAGATAGTAATACGTAATGTATTAACCATTGTTACCCTCCTATTATGTTTGTTTGAAAATTTGTTCTTCTTTTGATTTGTTTTGTTTTTTCTTCTCTTTAAAATAAAAAAAAAAAAAAAAAAAAAAGTTACTACTGTGTCAATCATGTGCACATAGTAGGTTACTGATGTCAGAGTATGCAGACACTAATCAGTCATCTGTACTCTTTCAAAGCTCCTAATTAGTTGAAAATGTCCCAAACAACCAATCAGGATCTAAGTCCATTATCCATTGTATTAATTAAAGGGTTAACTGAGGCTCCATCCCATCCAGTATATAAGGTCATCTAGTAAAGGTGGATTCGAAAACACGGTTTAGACTTGAAATCTAAATGAAGTTCATCCTCTAGTCTTTTTCATTCATGACCTACAGAAAAACATCTGTTGACTGAATGCTGTGAATGAACTAATTCATGGAAGGTCTCAGTCACCTCCCACACACCAGAAGCTAGGAGATGGACAGCAAAAGAAGTCACACCCAGTCCACTTAAGTGACGGACCTGGCCCCTGACCCCTGAAGTCTATTTTGCACAGATATCTAGACTTTCTGCCTAGCAGATCTTGTGTGTTTTATGCTCTAATGGTAATTGCCTATGTGGAACGTGGGGCACGTTTTTACATCAGAAAAGGAAATCTCTCCTCTTCCCAGGGAGGAAGGAAAGATTGGAGAAAGTTCTCAAATTTAGCAAAGCAAAACTATGAAATGAAAGATAGCCATTTAGTCTGTGATGAAGAAGTAAGATTACAGAACTGCATCAGACCAAGCAATTGCACAGCAGGCCCTGCCTAATTCTCACAGAATGGAGGGTACAAGGAGCTCAGAGGAGAAAGAGGCTGTTATATGGAATGCTGGAAGATATTGTGAAATAACAAGATATGCATTTACCAGGCTGACAAGGCAAGAAGATAATTCTAGACTGAGAATAAGAAGAAGTCACTAGATGTCCAAGTTACGGCCAAAATCACAAAGGTTTTTACCCAAGAGGGTGGTGGGAAGAGGTATGAACAGAATTGTGGGTAGGAGGAGAAACTAAGCTCTGCACCATCAGCCAAGCAGCCTGCATCCCCTCTTCTGAGCCCAGGGGCCCAAATATTTCCCAGGGTGTCTCTGAGGGCCACAGTGTTGGAGACCTGTGAGGTGCTGAAGACCTCCTACACACAACCACGGAAGTGATAAGTGTACCTTGTGGTCACGAGAGTTTGCTCCTCGCAGGCAGGAGCTCCACTTACATTTTTTTGACAGAAAGGACAAGGTGCTATGCTAAAGCAGTTCCTGTGGGACACCAGTGTCCTTCCTGTGGTCACACTGCAAAAATTCTCCCTCTTTAACGTCTATCAGTCTCCTCTCCATTTTTCCATCCTACAGACTCCCAGTTCCCTTCCTTGTCTTCACTTAAAAATTCCCTTGTGTTAGTAGTCAAATGCCAGCAAAAAATGTTCAGATGAAGTCGCACCAGGCCCTGTGGGGTCTTGCCTCATGCTCCGTCCCAGGACTTTAAACAAATGTTTGCTCTGAGCAACATGAATACCAGTGAGCAGCAACGAGACCAGAGGCAGGTGTATCCCATTTTCCAGAAATCAAGAAGAAGAAAAATCTGCTGGAAATGAAGAGAGAAAGCACATAAAACAAAACCATAATACTGTTGCAAGTGAGATAAAGGTCAATGAATTTCAAAATGTCAAATGACAAAAGGATAATTTCCCTTCCAGGTTTCAGTTAGTACAGTGCAGATACTGCCAAGTTTTAAACACTTCTGACTTCATGCACAATTTTAGTCTCACAGTGGCAGTTTATTACCAATTTATTCAACTTTGTATTAATATCCTCATAAATGTCAATCAGCACCTTAAGTGATGTGAAAAATTGTAGTAGATAGATTATATCTTGAGTATAATAACTGTGCATTGATTCAAATCTATAGATGCTCAAAGTCCTATTGAGAGACAGTGTGGGGAATGGGGTTGCTAGGGGTTGAGAGTAACAGGTGGGTACTAAATTCTTCCATATTCCCTGCTCGCTCAAATTTTATGGATAATAAAAATGTCTAAATCACAAATGATGGTGTCTCTCTGGATATTTAACAAGGTTTTATTGAGTTTCTATATATGGTAGACATTGTACAAATGTGCCTGTGTGTGTGTATGTGTGTGTGTGAAAGAGAGATTCTTTAGCAATGCCAAGAAACAAAAGCTAATGACATTATAGACACCCAAGAAAATCTGCACTAACTTTAGATTGTTGGGGTTACCACTAATAATTTTTAAATGACAGTGTTTGTGTGCCAGGCATTTGTCACACATTATTTTAATTTTGGTATAGTTACCACTATCCTTTCTTTAGAGATGAAGAACTTGTGGTCAGTTACGTTAGCGGACACTTCAGAGGCCACACAATAATCGGGGCCTCAGAGTTGCGCCGGACTCAGTAGGGTGTGGAGCTGTGCAGTGAAGGTGCAGTCTGGGGATCAGGCAACATGTGTAGATGGCCTGCTTCAGCATCTCAGTGCTGCTGGAAGTGCCACCAGTGTCTGAGGGAGACGAGCAGACAGAGAGTTTGGTTTGTATGGAATGGTTGTAGAAACTTCAAAAAGCACCCATTCAACAATCCTAAAGGTAAAGAAGGGAGCAGCATCAGGTTTATTGAAATTTGAAAGAACACTGTACACAGACACAAAGTGTGCAAATGTGTGATATGCTTTAAACAAGTAGGTAGTTTGGTTTCCCTAGCAAGGAGGCAATATATAAGGGCATGATGGGTATCTTGTTCCTTCTTGTTGTTATAACATGGCATGCTAGATGTAATTACTAGATGTAATTTACTAAGGACAGAAATTCATTTCTCACAGTGCCGGAATCTAAGTAAGGCACCAGCAAATTTGGTGTCTGGTTAGGGCTGTTCTCCGTCTCCAAGATGGTGCCTGTTGCTGTGTCCTTAAAGTAGAAATGGGAAAAGTGACAAGTGCAGTGTCCTCAAGCCCTTTCATAATGTATCTACTTTCATTCACCTAATGACCTCCCAAAGGCCCCATCTTTTCATATCATCGTGCTGGGGGCTTAGCTCTACCATGTAAATTTTGAGGGACACCAACATTCAGACTACAGTGGTAGAAAATGGAGTTAGAAGGCAAGATGATAGAAGGATGAATTCCATGCCACAGAGCTTAAATCTATATTCTGTAAGAAAGGAAATGCAGGGAAGGTGTTTAATTAGAAACACAACCTGTTTCTAGACTCTTGTTTTGGAAAATGACTGCTAAACAATGAAGAGGGAAAGTGAAATGAAGCGTTGAGACTAGATTGTAGTTACAGCCTGTGGTAAAAGATGGCTCCACTTGGAAGGAGAATTAGGTCCATTGAGCTTCTCCTGCTCCCTCCTTCTATGTTCAGGGTAAACACAGAATTGCACTTCTTTATGATGACAAGAAATGAAGGGGTGCCCCCCCGTTACCCACATAAAAAGGAAAAAAGGGCCGGTGATATCTCTCAACGGCACAAGCACCTGCTAGCAAGTGCGAGGTCCTGAGTTCGACCCCCGGTACCCACATTAAAAAAAAAAAAAAAGAAATGAAGAGGTGGATCATCCATGTCCTCTTCTCTAACACCAGAAATTCTCTCTTTTCTCACTTGAGCAGGATTTGATGTTTACCAGGAAGACAATCATTTGATTTGAATGAACAGAGCCCTGATGATTCCTCTAAAATGCTGAAAAGGTCCCTTTTAGAGATACAAATCTTCAGAAGGATTGAATAATGTCAACTATGGCCCCCTACACAGTAGAAGATTCTCAGATAAACAAAACCACTGCCAACACAGCACTCATAATCAGACAGCACTGGGAGGGCATATTTATAGAGTGCATTCACCTGTGTAGTGCATATATATTTATATATAATTTATAATATTATTAAAATGTGAATATACAGCATTTTGAATTGTATACAATAAGGTTATAGATTATGCATAATTTTATGTGAGCTCCCAAACCTTCACATACAAAAGCTTGCAAACGTGAATAAATAAATGTGATATATTAAAACAATTTCAAAGAAAGTCTATCAAATTATAACATTCTAAGTAATCCAGATCTGTGAAAATCAGCTTTTCTTTCCCTGGAAAAAGAGTTTAGCAATTCTGCTAATCCTATAAAGCTTCTAACAATTTGAATGTAGAAAACTGTAAGACAAATCATTAGAATTACAATGGGTTTCAACCTAAGAATCAGAGGAGAAAACAAAATTTTTCACTCAGACTAAACTTCCCTCAGGAAAAGAAAAACAGAATTTACAATAATGTATCAACTTAGATTAATGGGATTAATAACAACAAAAGCATGAGCAACAATTATCATATAAGCAATTAGACAATTTGGGACAGAGGAGCATGAAGCATGTGGTTTTTAAGTGCCCTTGGCCCTATAGGACACAGAATATGGACAAAGTATTAACACTGATAGAAATATCAACATTGGCCACTCACTAGGGATCGCATCAATTCAGTCCTTTCGCCTATTGGTCCATTCATTGCTCACAGCCGCTCTGGAAGATAGTGTGGAGTCTATGCAAAGTTCCCTGGGAGCTCTCTCTGAATGGCCCAGTCATGGGCTACCTGGAACCAGAGATGCTGCCCTCACCCAAGGAGCACCTGCATTTTCCCTCAAGTGCTCCCTAGGTTTCCATGTACTGAGCAGGTGGCTTTTCTCACCATTGCTGTGAACAACTGGCATCTAAGCTGCTTTCTCCCACTGTGATGTTTCTGCCTCGTCTAAGCAACAGAGCCAGGGACCTGTGGACTGAAACCTCTGAAACTGTGAACCCAAATAAACCTTTGCTCCTCTAAGTTGCTTTTTACAGATATGTGGTCACAATGACAAAACTGACTGACATACCGGTGAGTAGTGTCCCAGCGCTCTCCTACTCAAACAATGAAGTGACCATGGGTACCTGGTACTCAACTACTTAGAGCAGCTTTAGAGGAGCTGCATAGATTTATGAAGTCATGATATCTGGTGGTGATGACCCCAAATCTGCTATTCTTCACAGGCACCCCAAGTGATCGTGAGGCACTTGAAAGTTTAAGATGCATTTCTTTATAGAAATCTTCCTGAAACTGCCACAAGAACCTAAGCAAACATGGTTGTCTAGAGCTGTGTAAGACAAGGGCTAGGCCCCCTATCTTCTCTGAATTGAGGAAGTCACAGAGAACAGAGTCGATAACTCAGAAAAAGAGTCATTTGTAAATACTAACCTTCTATAATCAACAGTGGAAAGCACAAAAGAAGGAAAGCTTTATGCAATTGCAGGAGATTTTTTAGATCCTATGGAAAGATCCACCAGCAACTACCCAAATAAGTGATTTCCTGAATTAGTCAGCTGTTAGCCACTGTGACTAAATAACTGAGAATAACAACTTTCATGAGGAAATATTTGATTTGGCTCATGATTTCAGAGAATTCAGGCCATGGTCTGCTGGCTCCATTGCTTTTAGGCCATGGTGAGCAAAACATCATGGCAGAAGGGCATGGTGGGGAACAAGCTGCTCCCTCATGGCAGCCAGGAAGCAGAGAGAGGGAAAGAAAAAGAGCAGAAAAAGGGCCTAGGGAGCTGATTTAGTCCTCAGTTCATAACCCTAGAATACACTCCCCTTAACTAAGACCCACTTTCTGTTTCTATCACCTCCCAATAATGCCATTAAATTATAAATCTATCAACTTGTGAATTCACTGATAGTGTTAGGGCCCCATGACCCAATCATCTCTCTAGGTCCCACCTCTGAACACTGCTGCACTCGGTATCAAGTCCTCAACACATGAGTCCTTGGGAGACACTTTGTATTTAATCAGTAAAACTTATGGTTTTAATTAAAGGAGTATCCTTGACTTTAGTCAAGAGAAGCCCAGGGAAGTGTACAGACCATCCTACGAAGTCCACAAAAATGCCTGTGGTTTTCTCAGTTGTGTCCAATTTGGAGCCACAGGGAGAGAAGTAAGGAGGAAATTCTTAACCAGACAAACCCCATAGTTTTCTTCTTTCTTCCCTAGAAAGTCCCAAAAAGGTGGGCCAGGAGCCGGTGAGATGGCTCAGCGGCTTAAGCACCTGCCCGGCAAGCGTGAGGGCCCAAGTTCAACTCCCAGAACCCACATACGAAAAAGGGGCCGGTGACATCGCTCAGCGGCACGGGCGCCTGCTGGCGCGCGAGGTCCTGAGGTCGACCCCAGGGTACCCACAAAAAAAAAAAAAAAGGTGGGCCAGGTGTGTTTGAAAGATGACAGGCTGGAGTGGCTGCTGTCAGGATGTGGGTAGAAGCTTTATGTAGCCCGAGAAACACACTCTGGTCATCTCATATTTTATTCACCTGCTCCTGCATCGCTTGTCTCACTTGAGAGAACTTGAGCCTCGCCTCAAAAAGGAGGCTTGGGCAGAAGCACCAGATTGAGTTACACTACACCTAATTCATCAGTGTTAAACATGTCAAAAATCAGACTTCCCCACATACTGTTATAAATCTCTCTGCCTAAAACAACAGGAAGTAGGTTCTTCAGATGCAACACCAATCTCCATGAATTCCAAACAGCCACGTCAAAGTCAAATGCAAGCCTTGGAGGGAAATATAATTTCATGAGACTTTTTGAAGACCTATAAATTTTTAAAAAGTAAGTGGGGCATGTCTAATGTGATGGGAAACCAAAGAAAAGATGATTAGACACTAGAAAAGATACAAATAAAAATATATTTTATTCATTCTACATGGTGCCTTGTACATAAAAAGGTGGTCTGTACTTTTTGTAATGAATCCATGAAAATTTTCCAGGATTCTCAAATTAAACCTAGGTGGTTTCCTCCACAATATTGTAAGAAAATACAAAATCAGTGAAGCTTTATAGAATTATCTGAACTTATCATTTAATTGTCCAAAGTTTCCCAGCATATACTGGCTGCATCATTCAGACTTCATTGATTTTCCAGTTACTTTCATATAATGTAGTTGAGATTTCTTTTGAGTCAGCTTTTGTTAACACATTGCTTAAAATGAAGAACGTGGCATTTTCTCCTAGTAAGTCACTAATTCATGTGGCAATTGAAGAGGGAGGGGCCGTGTGTATGACTTTGTTTGGGGTAGTAATATTTCAAAAAATACATTAGTGAGACTTTTAATTGATCCCCAAGCACCTTGGAGAGAACAGGTGCTCCAAAGTAGAGAGTTTGGAGAAGCTTAAATGAGGTTCCAGTATCATTACAGAACTTTATGTTCCATTATAATTAGGTTATCAAAGTGAAAGATGGATAGGTGAAAAATGCCCATAAAAATGAGTTGATAGAATTGTATATTTATGAAAGAAGATAGATGTAGATATGGATTTCTTTGTTTCCTGACAGTAAGAAAAACATGGAATTTCTAGTTTGCAACCTTTACAATCTTTCAATTGCAAAGGATATTTCCCTTAATACCATTGCTGTTATCAGAAGATCTCATGAGTGTTTCCTGGACCTGGTCATATTATGTCCCTGTTTTGATTCCAATTTGCAGTTTATTAGCTTGTTTAAAACAAAGCTGCGTGACTATATTCCCTGGGATTTCATAGTTCTCACTTAACCTCTTTTAGTAAGATAATGAGATGGTGATTAACGTTCATATATCAGAAACCAAGCAATGTTAATATGTGCAGACCTACCTACACTGCTATTTTCTAAACATGCTGACATTGTCAACTCTGGTGATAAAAAAATTCAAACTAAGAAAATAGGTTCAAAATTTCTCAGACAATTTTAAAATATCTTGGGAAGAAAACTGTCACGGCTTTGCATAAAACTAGTTCCTGATATTCTCTCTTTTCTCATCCTATCTTATTAATGAATAAAATGTTTTTGCTTGTTTATGATAAATAACTAGTAAAGTTCTCCCAACTTTCCCCGCAAACCATGAACTGCTGCTTGGTTAATATTTAAAAATTTCACATGAAATGCATACATATGCCTATGTATTCATGTGCATAAGTAGTATATATATATGAGAGAGAGAGAAAGAGAAACAGAATAGTTTAAAGTTCATTTTCCACACAGCAGTCAGGATGATCTCTTATGTAAGAAAACTAGGCCCTAGCACTGTCCTGAAGTGGTCTCTTACTGTATCCAAATATCTTCTCATGGCGCCATGGCCCACAGAGTTACCATCCTCCTCCTGATCAGTGTCAACCATCATGGCATTTTTCTTGGTCCTCAGACATTGAAAAAAAGTCTCACCTACCCTGAGTCTGTGACTTGGACGTGCCTCCCTCAGAGTGCTTCTTGCCTAACTTATTCTTAAACTCAAGGTTTCAATACAAATGTCGTCTCCTCAGTAGCCCCCTCTAAAACTATGCATTCCTTCTTCCACCCCATATAAAGTTATCTTCATGATTTTCTATCAAATACCCTTGAATATGTCCCTCAGGATACTGTAATGATCATATTTGTCATTTTTATTGTTTGTTTCTGACTTCTCCACGATATGACCTGGTTAGTGGTACGTATAATACAATGCATCTGTCCTGGCACAGAGAGGGTGCTCAGTACCTGTTGAGTGAATAAATGGATGAAGAAAATTAATTGAAAATTCTCTTATCATTGGAAAACTTACATTTTTAGCCAAGAAAAATGAACTAGGCAAACAGCTTTGCATCATTATATAGCAAGCTCCCTAGTTTCTAATTGGAGGATTGTAGAACAGAATATGGACCAGACTATGGCTGCAGGACATGGATCAAGGACATGGCTATGGATGAATATTCAGATTTCTTAAAATTTCATACCAGACACAGACTTGAAACCACAGCTTTGCATTTGTATTTGAATATACTTGCACAACGTTTTCTACAGCTTAGCTCTCTATGTCAAAGGATTTTAAGAATGCATAGATACATCCGAATTGCCCTCAACTAATGTTATCAAGAACTATGAAGAGTCTAAGATTTTATGCTGCTAATAAGTCAGTGTGACACAGTTTCATGGATGCTAGCAGGAGATAGGACTGAGACAAAGACTTTATTGCTCCCATCACAGTAGCAGTATGAGGTTTGGGTCCATATCTGCTGTGATCTGAATGTTCATACTCCCCCAACATTCATATATTCATGTCTTAATCTAAGGTGATGCTACTAAGGGTTGGGGCACAGGCCTAGCCCTCATGAATGGGATTAATGCCATTATTTAACAGGTCCCAAAGATCTCCCTCACCCCTTCCACCACCTAAGGACACAATGAGAAGGTGTCACCAGACAGCAAGCCGTTACCAGACCCTGAATCTGCCAGCATCTGGATCTTGGACTTCCTCAGCTTTAGGAGCACAAGAAATAAATATATGTTTAAAAGCCACTCTGGATATATAGTGAGGCCCTATCTCAAACAAACAAACAAAAACCTAATCTAGGGAGAGAGAAAAAAGATGGCAGATCAGTAAGAAGCAGACAGTGAACCTCTCCAAAAGTCGCCATCCGGACACTGAAATATAGTGACTGGAGGAGGACAAGAAAGAGGGAAGTGGCTCCCATGGACACAGGAAAGATCTGCAGTGCAGTTTGGGGCCCACGGAGAAAGTGAAGAGAGAAACTCCAACAAAGAAGAAGGAGGTGGCCTCCAGCGCCATTTCCCTGTGTCGGGAATCCTGACGAGACTGAAGCGGTTCAAATCTGCAGACACGGGGTGACTGCTAGCGCCCCCGGGGGCCTCCATGGAGGAACACCAGAAGCAGCGGTACACAGAAGCAGCAGCCATGAAGGACACACTGACTGGCGGTGAGTGCTGACGCCCAACCATCAGGCACATGAGAGCCGCTAGCCAGGCGCCATTTTGGTGGGGGCAGCAGCTGAGCTGAGAACTCAGGGCGGCCGCCACTCCATCCATGGCTCCAGCGCGGACCACTGCAGAGTAACACGAGATGCCACGGTACAGAGAAGCACCAACCGAGAAGGACACACTGACAGGCACTTTTCTTCCTGGTATTCCAAGAATCTCCTAAGAGTTTGAAATACTAGCAATAAAGCAACCTACCATAGGCAATTTATAAACAGCAACCCAGGAATTAAACTAAAGAAAGAAAAGAAAATGAGATGACACTTAAACAAGATGCAACCCCATACATCCAGTTCATCAAAGGCAAACCCAGGGGGCAGTGAGGTGGGACAAACCGAAAGCCACCCACCTGACATCTCTGAAGTGGTAACAACAAAGCAGTTGAATGAGGCTCTGGAAAAATTTAAACCAGAAATAATTTCTCAGATAACTGCAGAGATAATGGCCACAATGAAGACCATGCTTAAGGACGCTAGAGCAGACACAGACAAAAAAAATAGATGAGCTTAAGAAAATGATGGAAGCCATGAATGCTCAGCATGGGAAAGAAATGGACTCCATAAAGCAGATTCAAGCAGATATCCAGGAGAACAAAAATTCCATTGAAAGTATTTGTAGCAGATTAAGCCAATGTGAGGACAGGATCTCAGATATAGAAGACAGGCTTGCAAATAGTGATCATGAAAAGAAAGAATTCTTAAAAATAGCAAGGGGCAATGAAAAATCAATCCAGCAGCTCCTAGATGATGCAAAGAAGAATAACTTAAGATTGATTGGAGTCAATGAAAAAGCAGGAGATAGCATAAATGACATCAGAACACTGTTCACAGACATCATCACAGAAAATTTCCCTGGTAAAGAAAAAGAATTTGACATTCAGATAAGTGAGGCTTATAGAACTCTAATTAGCCAAGATCCAAAAAAATCTTCAGCCAGGCATATCATAGTCAAGATTCCAGAAATTCAACATAAGAATAGAATCTTAAAATCTGTTAGAGAAAAGAAACAAATCACCTATAAAGGAAAGCCCATCAGAATCACAGCGGACTGTTCAGCACAAACTCTCAAGTCAAGAAGAGCTTAGAATGATGTATTTCAAGTTCTAAAGGAAAATAATCTTCAACCTAGATTGATGTACCCTGCAAAACTATCTTTCAAAACTGATGGAGAAGTAAACTACTTCCATGACAAAGAACATCTGAGAAAATTTATAACCACCAAACCAGCACTCGAAAATGTTTTAAAGGACATTCTAGAAAGGGATAACAAGGACTACAACTCCAGAAACCCCAACAGAAGGAATCCACCAGGCAGAGAAAATGATTAAAGAGAGGGAGGGAAAACAAAAATTAAAAGAGGGGGAGCCAACAACAAGAAAATAACATGACAAGGATAAGTCAATACATATCAGTTTTAACCATTAATGTTAATAGTCTCAATTCACCAATCAAAAGGCACAGACTGGCGAATTGGATCAAGAAGCAAGATCCAACAATATGCTGTATACAAGAAACACACTTAATTCAAAAAGAAATTCATAGACAGAAAGTCAAAGGAAGGAAAACAATACTCCATGCAACAGAAACCCAGAAAAAAACAGGGGTACCTATTCTTTTCACAGACAAAGTGAATTTCAAGCCAAGAATGATTCAGAGAGATAAAGAAGGTCACTACATCCTTGTAAAGGGAACAATCCAAGAGGAAGAGATAACAATCATAAATATATATGCAACAAATACCAGTGCACCCAACTATATAAAACAAATATTAATGGACATGAAAAATCAAATAACCACTAATACAATTGTATTGGGGGATCTCAATACTCCACTGTCACAAAAAGACAGATCAACTAGACAAAAAATCAACAATGAAATATTACAACTGAACCAAAATTTGAAACAAATGGACTTAATAGATGTCTACAGAGTGTTCCACCCCACAACATCAGAATACACATTCTTCTCAGCTGCACATGGGACATTCTCCAAAATAGACCACATACTAGCTCGTAGAACCTACTTAAGTAAATGCAAAGGAATTGAAATTATCCCATGTGTATTATCAGACCATAGTGCAATGAAATTGGAAATCAATGGCAAAAGAAACCACAAGAATTTGCTAAACACATGGAAATTAAATAGCACCCTACTGAACAACCAATGGGTCACAGATGAAATTAAAGAAGAAATTAGACAGTTTCTGCAACTGAATGATAATGACAGTACAACATACCGGAACTTATGGGATACAATGAAAGCAGTCCTAAGAGGGAAATTTATAGCATTAAATTCCTATATCAGGAAAACAGAGCAAGCACAAATAAACAACCTAATGGTGAACCTCAAACTTCTAGAAAAAGAAGAGCAGGCTAAGCCAAAAGCTCGTACAAGAGAGGAAATTATAAAGATCAGAGCAGAAATTAATTTATTGGAGACTAAAAAAAATAATACAAAGAATCAACAAATCAAAGAGTTGGTTCTTTGAAAGATTAAATAAAATCGACAAACCCTTATCCAACCTTATTAAAAAAAGGAAAGAAAGTACTCAAATCCACGCAATTAAGAATGAAAAGGGCGATATCACAACGGACCCTACAGAAATCCAGAAGATCATCTATACCTACTTTGAAAACCTGTATTCTAATAAGATGGAAAATGCAGAAGAAATGGACAGATTCCTAGATACATATGAATTACCAAAGCTCAACCAAGAAGATATAAAAATCCTAAATAAACCAATAACAATCAATTAAATCAAAGATGTAATTAAAAACTTCCCAACAAAGAAAAGCCCAGGCCCTGATGGATTTACTGCCAAATTCTACAAGAAATTTAGAGAAGACCTAACACCACTACTTCTCAAACTCTTTAATGAAATTGAAAGGGAAGCAATACTCCCAAATTCATTCCTGGAAGCAAGCATTACCCTGATACCAAAACCAGAGAGGGACCCAACTAAGAAAGAGAACTACAGACCAATCTCCCTAATGAACATAGATGCAAAAATCCTCAATAAGATACTGGCAAACAGAATGCAGCAAATCATCAAGAAGATTATACACCATGACCAAGTTGGATTCATCCCAGGGATGCAGGGATGGTTCAACATATGTAAATCAATAAATGTAATACACCATATTAGCAGAACCAAGGACAAAAATCATATGATCATCTCAATAGATGCAGAAAAATCTTTTGACAAAGTCCAGCATGCATTCATGATAAAAACCCTACAGAAAATTGGAATAGATGGTCTTTATCTCAATCTGATAAAAGCTATCTATGACAAATCAACAGTCAATATCATACTAAATGGACAAAAACTGAAAGCCTTATCTCTAAAATCAGGAACAATACAAGGATGTCCACTGTCCCCACTCTTATTCAACATAGTCCTGGAAACTTTAGCCAGAGCAATTACACAAGAGAAAGAAATAAAAGGAATTATGATTGGAAAGAAAGAAGTTAAATTATCATTATTTGCAGACGATATGATACTCTACGTAGAAGACCCCAAAAACTCCACTAAAAAGTTGCTAGATTTAATAAGCAAGTTGAGTAGTGTAGCTGGATACAAAGTCAACACTCAAAAATCAAAAGCCTTTCTGTACACCAATAACAAATTCACTGAGAGAGAAATTAGGAAAACAACACCTTTCACAATCACATCTAAAAAAATGAAATACCTAGGAATCAACCTCACGAAGGATGTAAAAGACCTCTATACTGAAAACTACAGTACTCTGAAAAAGGAGATTGAAGAGGATATCAGAAAATGGAAAGATATCCCTTGCTCCTGGATAGGAAGAAGCAATATAGTGAAAATGGCCATACTTCCAAAATTGTTATACAGATTTAATGCAATTCCAATCAAAATTCCAACAGCATATCTCACAGAATTAGAGAAAACAATCCTAAAATTCATTTGGAATCAGAAGAGACCTAGAATAGCAAAGGCAATTCTGGGCAACAAAGGCAAGGCAGGGGGCATCACAATCCCCGACTTGAAATTATACTATAAAGCTACTGTGATAAAAACAGTGTGGTACTGGCAAAAAAACAGACCTGAAGATCAATGGAACAGATTAGAAGATGCTGAAACAACCCCAGACATACTAAGCCACCTTATCTTTGACAAAGGTGCCAAACACATTCGCTGGAAGAAAGATAGCCTCTTTAATAAATGGTGCTGGAAAAACTGGCTCTACACATGCCGAAGATTAAAACTAGATCCATATCTTTCACCATGCACTAAACTAAATTCAAAATGGATCAGAGATCTAAATATTAAAACAGAAACATTAAATCTGCTGGAAGGTAGGATAGGTAAAACCCTTGGAGACATTGGTGTAGGCAAAGACTTTATGAATAAAAACTCAACCGCACGGGAACTATCCCAAAGAATCAATAACTGGGATCTCATCTTATTAAAAAGCTTTTGCACAGCAAGAGAAACCACCAACAGAGTGAAGAGACAACCCACAATGTGGGAAAAAATGTTTGCCAACTGTTCCTCAGACAAAGGATTACTATCGAGAACATATAAAGAACTCAAAAAAATCAGACCTCCCAAATTTAAAGACCCACTCCAAAAATGGGCATCTGAGATGAATACACATTTCTCAGATGAAGAAATACTAATGGCAAACAAATATACAAAAAAATGTGCAACATCACTAGTCATTCGAGAGATGCAAATTAAAACAACACTGAGATACCATCTCACCCCAGAAAGAATGGCTACTATTAAGAAATCAACTAATAACAAATGCTGGAGGGGCTGTGGGGAAAAAGGAACCCTTCTTCACTGTTGGTGGGAGTGTCGACTGGTACAGCCACTGTGGAAGTCAGTGTGGAGATTCCTCAGAAAACTAGGGTTGGAGGTCCCATTTGACCCAGCTATTCCCCTTCTGGGCATCTTCCCAGAAGAATTAAAAACATCGTACCACAGCGATATATGTGCACCCATGTTTATAGCAGCACAATTTGTAGTAGCCAGATCTTGGAAACAACCCAAATGCCCATCAACTGAGGAATGGATAAGAAAGATGTGGTATTTTTATACAATGGAGTACTATTCAGCCATAAAGAAGGATAAACTGGAGACTTTTATAGGTAAATGGATGCAACTCGAGAAAATACTCATAAGTGAAATAAACCAGAAGCACATGTGTAAGCATCGTATTATCTCTCTAGTATGAGAAACTGAAAGAGTAAATAAGATCCAAAATGTACAATAGATATGGTGAATCAAAAAGAAACTGGTCAAAAGGAAAGAGAGACTGGAATAGGGAAAAGAAAGAAGGGAAAGGGAAAAAAAATTGTATATATATATATATATATATATATATATATATATAAGATGGTTAAGATAGATACACTACCATTTTTACTTAGTTCATTGAAGAGTAAGGTTTGTGCCAATAATGTTTGGACAATTGAATGCTAATGTCTGGTGTCCTGAATAACTAACTTAAAGATAGTAATACGTAATGTATTAACCATTGTTACCCTCCTATTATGTTGGTTTGAAAATTTGTTCTTCTTTTGATTTGTTTTGTATTTTCTTCTCTTTAAAAAAAAAAAAAAAAAAAAAAAGAACATATCTCAAAGGCTCGGGAATGCATAGAAGCCTCCAAGGGAACAAAAGAAAGTGCAGTAAGCAAGATGAAATGCAGATGATAATGAGAACAGAGGATCAGTAGGGTTACCACACTATTATTGTTCAAGTCAAGACACACCTGAACACAAATAGGGACAATTTTAATAATTATGCAAGGACCAGAAATATAAATCAGGACTACTTCTGGCAAGCAAAAAAATTGGAAAGTGGGAAGCCTACTAGGAAATTATTGCAGAAACTAGACGAGATATAAAAAAAGTATAAGACATGGATGTATTACAAAGACATCTTGGGGAACAGAAGATAAAGACTTGCAGAATGTGAACATTTTTTGTAATAGTCAACTTTTTATCACTGTGACAAAATGGCAGACACAGAATGACTTTACAAAGTAAAGAAATTTGTGTAGCCCACAGCTTTGGAGGTCCTAAGTTCAAATACTATAGTGCAGGCCCTGGAAATGTGAATGGAGGAGTATGTCAGGGAAGAAGCATCACATCTGCAATCCGACCGCACCAGAGCTTAGTCCTTGCACAGCAACACTTTCTGGAGAGCAGCCTTCATCCTTTGTGAGCACAGGGTCCCCAGTGACCTCCCATAGGCTCCACCACTGCTCAGTATTTCCACCTTGAGGACCAAGTCTTCAATCACTCAAACCATACCCAAACCACAACAGTTTTTAAAGGAGATAAAAACAAATTCCTTTAGCTCTGGAAGGAGATCCTCTGGGCCTTCTATCAGAGAACTGATGAGTTATTTCTATAGTCCAGTCTAATTAACACCTAAGCTCTTTTCTTTAAAGAAGTAAAACAGACATTGAGCAAAAAAACACTGGTGTGCCAGTGTGCACTCCAAATCAATATTACTGTATGTGTCTATTTTACTCTGTGAAATATTGTCCCAGAAATGTAATTAACAGACCCCCTGCAAGTTTCAGATATTTATAATATCGCTGTAATTTTCAAGAAATCACAGCTTCTTTTACCATAAGAATCAACAGTCCTTCACACCTAAAATTGATGCTAACTCAGAGGCAAAGGCAGCTTCAAGGTTAATGTATCCAATCTGTTTTGCTCATCTGCTCCTACCTAAATCTTTGCCGCAACGTAAGAGTTGAAAAGAAAAAAGAAAAGGTAGAAGGGAGACAGTGAAGGAGGGAGGGAGAGAAGAAGGGAAGGAGCTAATTTAGGTCCTTGCACACTAATTTTCATCTTCATGTTTCTATAAGAAAACACAAGTTGGGAACCAAACCAAAGTGAATGCAAAATGATTCCTTTGTGCTTGGCTTCTACAAAGAAATCAGAAGGTTCTTATGGGGTTGAGATAATGAAGCTGAACTGGCATCTTTTCTGGAAAAGGAAATTTTAAAGAGGCTTGAGAAAAATAAAGGAGCATGTTAGTAAGACTGAGTACTTTGAGTGTGTGGAAATAACTAAGAATATACTTACTGTAGTATATTTTTAGGATAAAATATTGCACTTCTAAATATTAGGATATCTCTTTGTCTCTGTCTCTGTCTTTCTCTCCAGCTTTGTCTTTCTCTCTCCAGGTAAGACAAAATAGGATTAGGGCTGGCATTTTTGAAGTCTAGTTTTCAAGGCTGATCATTTTCTGACTAGGTCTTATTTCTGGAGAAACATGGGTAGGAAAGTCTTGAAGCTGAACTAAGTTTGACCTGAACTTGTCTCCATACCTGGATAATAAAATATGGCCCAAGGCAGCCACCATACACAGTGTACTGTAATGTAGTTTGAGGTGTAAACAAACTATAAGCAAGTTTAAGACTATAACCTCTTAAATCTTACAGGTATAACCAATAACCAAGCAACTGAGTCTCAGCCAATCATGGTGGCTAAACCTCTATCCAACCAGGTGCTAATAGCTGCCAAAAATGTCCACAGAATGTGAATGGCAACTGCCTATCAGGCCTATCACTTTCCTTTCTCTGGTTATGAATATCACTTGACAGCTTTGCATTTTGTGATGGGAAAGGACATTCTGAGCCATTCTTTATCTATTCTGTTGCTCAATCCTAGAATCTCAAAGACAATTGTGATCTACACAATTAGGTTTATTATAATTTTGTCTTTTAACAAAATGGAAATATTCTTCACCTCAATAAATCTTACAATTTCTTGAAAGTCAGATCTATTTTTAAGCAAGTAAGCAGGTATTTTTTATTTTTTGTAAACGAACAGGATTCTATAGAAGAAAATAAAGATAGTGCAGAGAACTTAGTCTAGACAGAGTGGTAAGGAGGTCATATTTAGGAACATCATCAGACTGTTAAAAATTTAGCATGTTTCTTTCATATTTACCCTATGTGTATGTGTATGTTTCACAGTTTACAGCACTTTCATACTTTACTTTTCCCCCTCCATTCAGCATTCTATCCAGAGCAATTTCTCATAAGTTTCATAGATATTTTTGGTGGCTGTTTGGTACAGTATTTTCTCATGTAGTTATCCATAATTTATTAAACAGTTTAGGACACTTTGGTCATTTTCATTTTTATGAATGAGATTTTAGTATCTTAATATACAAATATTAATATTTCTAACTATCCCTTAGGATAAAAACATAGAATTGGAATTACTGGACAAAGTGTATGAACACTGACTATCTGATACATACTGCTGTCAGTATCTGTAAGTGACTATCTTATAAACACCAACAACTCATGATTTAAATTTTTTTCATTAAAAGAATGAGCAAGAAAGCTTGCATTTTCATTTGTACTGGTTTTATGTCTTAGTATTGACTGAGCCTTGACTCTAATGGAAATATCTTAGTAGCAGATGCTTCCCAAGGAACTGGCCTAAGGAAAGATTAGACACAGTGGCCCACTCACCCATGCACCAGATACTTAAAACACCAGCCCTTCCAAGCCCATTCTACTGGCCTTCAGAACCAAAGCCTCTCCTCTGAGTCACAGTGTGGATTCCCTCTGTCTCTACTGCCACTTCTGGGAAGTTCAGAAGATCCGATTCTCCACTTCCTCTGAGAGACATTGCAAGGACTCATGTGCTTCGGAGTGAGTAGGGGCAGGAGACATCATGGATGGCCACAAGTGGTGATGTGCTCACACCCCCAGCTCTCACAATTTCATGAGTCCTGACTCTTCCTCCTCATGGGAAGCACCATCCACATGCACTTCTTGCCTGAGAAGTATCTTTGGAATCATTACCAGTCAGACGTCTACCTAAGTCTTGCCCACGGAACCCTTTTAGAAGAGCAGTAGATGTCACTCACCTTATTTCCAGACTTGCAGAATCAAAAGCCCTGAAATCTGCATTACAAAATATTCCCCTGTTGAGGCTCATGTGTGTACCTGCTTAGGAACCATTGATTTAAGAGTACAAAGTAATAAAACAAAAATTTAAATTAAAAAAAGGCTGGGATGTAGCTCATTGTTGAGGCCCTGGGTTCAATCCACAATACCAAAAAATTAAAAAATTAAAAAAATATATAGAAAGAGCCTTCTTGTGTCTTAAAGGCTATAGTATTTTCACTCCAAGGAGCAGGAGCAGGAGTAGGAGCAAGACGTGAATAGTTTACATCAAGCTGGTTTTCTTTTTTGGCTTTCAAAGCCCCAAGCAAACAGACCCTCTAGGAGGTCAAATTCACAGGCACTCTACATAAACCTAACCTGGCAAAGAGACTCCATTTAGGATCTCAGGAAACCCCTTTCCATATGCAGAGGAAGGTCAGGATTTATCAGCCATCAGAGTCAGTAGACTCTGACCATTGGAGATTCCAAGAAAAAAATTCTTTAGTAGATTCCAAGAAATCTTATTATCCCAACTATCTGAAAAATACTAAAGTAAGGTATGATTTTGTTGTTCTAAATTGAAAATATGTGTTATCAAAGTTAATCTAACTCTGGTGATGTAAGAACACAACTGAACCAACATATCTCCAAGCATCATAAAAATGCCACAAAAATGGCTTTTATGTTCTGTCAATAGCTTTGTCTTGAAATCAATACCTCCTTTAAGGAAGAAGAAAGTTTATTAGACAGCAAGTAAGGTATTCTCTTTTAGGAAATGGTAAGGGTACATGTGATTGTGTACTCAATTGTACAAATTTCACATAAACATTTAGATGTTACCTTTGATCAATGCTGCGTTATCAGCGGGGAATTTCACATTGACTGTAGGGGTGTCTGGTTGTCTTACTAACATGGCGAGGAACTCTTTAAATCTTGCCCCCAAACACATCAAATGCTGAAGGGTACCACTTGAAATATCAAATAAACAGAAAATCAACATTTGAGCCCAAAATGAGAAAGGAGGCTAGTGTTAACAGTAATATATTAGATGTTTGAAAACTGTTTTGTTTTGCAGTTAATACTTGTCACCAAGTCAGAGATACGGCTTCACATCCCTTTGAGAGAACCTCACTCTGAGTGGCTCTAACACAAAGCCTCCTCCCTCAGTCTTTGAGCTGTGGTGGCCTCTTGTGGTTGAGTCTTCACTTTAATCAGGCCAGAGGCCCTACTGGAGGCCCTTTTTCTGCTTGCCTTCCCTTGGCATCCTTATTTCCACCTTCTCTACAAAACACTGCCATATGAAACAAACTGAACTTGATTTAGGAACTTATGTATTTTCCTATCCAGCCTTTCTTATAGGATTTGCAGCAGATCAAGATATATACAAAATTCACAGAGTCCTCCCTGACTACCAGCTACCAGCTGTCCTCCCCTCCACTGAGACTGTTATAATTTAACCACACTTGCCCTGATTTACCCCATACCCCACACTACATCCCATATAAAATGGACTCTCGATAATCTAAACCTTGAATGATCCATATTGATTATAAACTCCCTAGGTTTTGGATTGACTTGTACAATGCTTCTTTACCAAATTCTGTGTATATTGTAATGGCAAAACCTGTAATGATGATTGTTATGGTTTGTGTCTAGATATCCCCCCAAAGCCTAATGTAATCAGAGTTTTTTGAGAGGTGGCTGAATCTAGAGTGTGTGATTGATTTGTAGTGCAATGCTGGGATTAAGGGTGTTGGGATTAAGGGTGGGTGATTGCTGGATAAATCCACTGATTGGATTCCCACCACCCTAATCCTGCTAGACTGGATACAATATAAGGGACAGAAAGAGGCTTGTATCACGCTCTCTTGTTGCTTTTGTTGTCTTCTGCCTGTCATGAACTGTTCTCCTCTGTGAAGCCAGCCTGCCTTGGAGCCAGCCAATTATGGACTGAAACCTCTACAAACTGTGAGCTAAGTAAATCTTTCCTCCTTTAACTCTGGGTTTTGGGTATTTTGTCTCAGCAACAAGAAAAGTAATAAAGCCAACGATACTGTAGCAATTGCCATTGTATTGTGAATTTATTAATTGCCACTCTCCTACACATTTTTCATATGTCATTTTGTTAAGTAACTACAATGTTTTTTTTTAATATTTTCCTCATGAGGAGCATTTGTATAAATTATAGATAATATTTACACAATAGACATTCTTAGCTTGGTGAATTTGGAGAAACCAAAGTAGACTAAGAAAATGCAGATGTACAAATCCCTTTTTACCCTCTACTGAACCAAAATGTTGTTGAGTTCCAAGAGGGGGAAAACTAACAGTTATAGGGTAAGAGGGGAAAAACAGAGGCAAGGAAAAAAGACAGACTCCTCCATTGAGAGTTAATATTAGGACTCATCCCACCAATCTTTTTAGCTTTGTCATGCTATTTGTTTGTGTACTGGAAAAAGATACAAGTATTCATCAATTATTGAATTCAGCTATGTTTTCTCTCCTTCTTCTGGTAGATTTCCATCCCAATCATTCTTTCATATATTTATTCATTTGTTTAACATTAACCAACATTCTACTATAAAAAAGGTTTAAAGTTGAGCTATACAGCATGATTCCACTTGGGAAGAACAACATGAAAGAAAGTGAAATTTGATCAAAAGAGATAGATACTGCGGAAAGACTGGAAGAGGAGAAAGAAAAGAACAAACCAATACTGATAAGATGAGGAAGATGCCCAAGAGCAGGTCATGTCCAACTTGGTCTCAAGGGATGGGAAGAGCTTGCTGGGTAATTTTGCAGGGAGGGGCTTGCAGGGGAGAAATTCGCACTTCCACCACCTGCAGGTTGCGGGGCACCCATGGGATTCGCCTAACATCCTCGTCCCACGCATTCATCCTTTCTGCTCACAGGACAGGGTGCTTCCTCTGCTTTGAATAAGTAGTATTAAAAGTGTTGTAGGGCAAACATTCATATTTATGTTGTATTTAATTTTTCATTAATAATAAATTCAGGTGAAGTGGCATTGTTATTAATATTGATCAATGTTTCATTTGAAAGCACAGATGTCAGGGTTTTTTTTAAATGGGTTCAGTTATATTTAACAGTGCTGTTGATGAGAGGAAACCTAATGAAAACCAACAGATGGTCTATTTAATATCGCTCTCGGCTTTGAAACACGTGCCAAATGTGATACACACAAGGACTTGACAGGGCTGTTACTGGAAGCCTTTAATTACAACTATTTACACTCCTGGGCCTGCTGGAATTGCTAAAATAACACCACAACGCTTACTCTGGCCAAGCCAGAATTTAAATAATACCAGCTTTGAGATATTGTGTGTGTGGCTCTGTATTTCTAAATGACCTCTGTAGACAGTTTCCCTGACAGACTTTTTTGGTTTTGTTTTTGTTGTTTGGTGGGAGTGGGGTGGGAAAAGTGGGACCAAGGGATTGTATCCAACAGCCAGGATGAACTCAGGTGGTCCCCCTCCCACATCAACACTTTTAATCTGGAATGCTGACTATATCCAAGGTCAGGGAGAGACACGATTCCTTTTATTACTGATGTTAAGTCAATTATGGAGACAGTCCAACTGAGGTAAGCTGTCAAAGCAATGACTAAGTAATGAATACTAATGGTGACAATATCAACCTCCCTGTTATGAATCCCACTAGTCACGTGGTAAGTCCTCCAACTACCTCTCACAACAACGAGGCACGTGGAGATGAGGGTGTGGGAGCCACGAAGGCTGAATGTCAGGCTCAAGGTCACACTGCTCATAAGGGGTAACCTAGGAAGTTTAATCAATCAGAGCAGGAGCAAGCTAGAACAAGCGATCACAACAGGATAGCATTTTGCAAAAAATAAAAATAAAGATGTCATAGTAATAGTTGTTGTTATTGAATTAGAATGTACCCAAAAGGAAAAAATCTACTTAAATTGTTTCAGAAAAAACACAGCAAGAATATCTCCCGTGTCTGGTGCTCTTCATCCGCTCTCTCTGCTGGGCTGACTCTGCCCTATGGCTGCATCTCAGACTCTGCAAGAAAACATGCTGGTTCATGGGACTCCCATCCGGCTAGGTTGAGATGGCAAAGAAAGAGTCTAAAGCAGTACAGATGTGTGGGTGATTTAAAAATGGCTCACTTCTCAGGTGAAGAAGTCTCAGCAGCCCTGAGCCTGTGGCCACCCAGTGGCTGATGGGGAGGTCACAGGAGCAGGGACACTCTCTGGCGACACGAGTAGAACTGAGAGGATTACAGTATTGGGCGCAGAGCACATGGGATCAAAAAGGCCTCTTCGGATGAACCACGAAAGAAGGGAGGGCTGCCAACTGGACCATCACCTGAGCACTCCCGGAAACAGTCCTCCCTTCCCTCCGCCTGTGCAGATAGGTCCTTCATCTGAAATTATCTACGCATCAATACTGGTAGGATAACGAGGAATCTATTTCTGCTAAGTTTAAAGAGTATTGACCAAAAAAATCTTATTAGTTGAGGCATAGAAAACCAGAGTAGGTGCCAGAAAGAAGTTTTAAAGGCTGCATTCGTCTGACAAAATAAATCTAGAAATCCTCAACAAAACTGTAACCAAAAGGAATTTACTACTTGGAAATTATGAAATATCCTTCTTAAAAGCCCAGACTCAACCTGGCATGGTGGTACACATAGGTAAGCCCAGCAGTCGTGGAGGCTGAGGCAAGAGGATCACACTTTCCAACCCAGCTCATGAAGTTTAGCAATTTAGCAAGACCCTGCCTCAAAATTAAACACAAAAAGGGCTAGGGATATAGCTTAACAGGAAGGCCTTGGGTTCAAGCCCCAGTACTTCCCCCAAAAAACCAAAAAATAAGCAAAAAAAACAAACCCAAGCTCAGAGAGGAATTGAAGTGAAAGTATGCACGCTTTCATTGATTATTCATGAAAAATTATTTGCTCCAGGTCCTGGGGAAGGTGGGAATATGCTTTATCATGCCACATATGGCATTGCATAAAACTCAGAGGACAATCTACAGTCCTAAAAATACTTATTATTAGTAGTATTGTCATTAACAATAAAAAGAGCAAAGGCCACTGGAAAGATAATAGAAGAAATTAATATAATTCAGGATAAGGAATTAATAGTGATAAACTTGAAATTAATGAAGCAGCAAAACATTAGAAAAAAACTTTTTGAAACAAACCTACCAATTTAAAACAGAAGAGTATAGTAACTTTCTAGCAATCAAGATCAAAACAAGAAATAAAATTAAAATATATAATAAATTAAATAATATATAACAAATACATAAAATATATAATAAATTTTAAAATATATAATAAATTAAATATATACTATGTAATAAAAATATAAAATATATGATAAAAGAAATTTAAAATATATACTACTAAGAATGAAAATGCTCCATAGCATTAAAAAGTAACAGTCATAAGAGAGTTTATCCTCAACTGTGTGAAATATAATTTGGAAAATTTAAATAAAATTGATGTTTTTATGAAAATATAAATTTCTGATATTAATCTTTTTTTTTTTTTTGTGGGTACCGGGGGAACGACCTCAGGACCTCGCGCACCAACAGGCACCCGTGCCGCTGAGCGATATCACCGGCCCCTTTTTCGTATGTGGGATCCGGGAGTCGAACTCGGGCCCTCGCGCTTGCAAGACAGGCGCTTAAGCCACTGAGCCATCTCACCAGCCCTCTGATATTAATCTTTTTAAAGAAAAAATAAACTATAATACATTATAAGGTCTAATACTTTGAAAGGTAAAATATACAGAAGTTTTCGTATGTGAGTTCTAACTTTAAACATCAAGACCAACATGAGCTGACTTAGTCTGCTCATCTGTCAAAACAGTGTATCTCAAGCAGAAATGTACCGTATTTTCTCACGATTCAGAGGCCGAGTCCAAGATAAGGAATTTTCAGCAGATTCAGCTTCTGGCAAGGGCTCTTCTCCTGACTCGCAGATGGAATCTGCCCCCTGTGTCCTTGCTGAATTTCCTGGGCTGGTGGAGGTGAAAGGAGCTCCGGTGTCTTTTCTTAAGAGGACACTGCACGCTAATCCTCACCTTTAAGACCTCATTTAAACTTAGTTACTTCTTTATAGACCTTATCTTCAAATACATTCACACAGAAGGTTAGGACTTCAAGATCTAAATTTGGGGGGAAGGGATCATGCAATTCACAGAGCAATTATGCTTTATTATGTAAACTCTCCCAAGACAAAAATGTAAGATAGCAAACCTGGGGAGAAAACAACATAAAGAAAACTAAAGCCAGTTTCTCTTGGCTAGATCTAAAGAATTCTAGTAAATTGAATCAAACTAAATATAATCTCATATTTTAGAATGTCACATTTTAAGCAAATTATACCTTGTGACTGCTGATTTAGCATTAAGCAAATTCGCCACTATAACTTATCATAACAAAAGATAAAGGATAAAAAAGCAGAAAATATGTGATTGTGTCAACATGTGCTAATATAGTATTTAATAAAGTTAGCGACCATCCTTAATAAAAATTCTCAGCAAAATAGAAATCAAAGAAACTTTCCAAATGTCTAAAGTCTAATTAAATAATACCCCACAAAATACAGCACTAATCATGAAATATGCAAGTCATGTTTAAAAAGCAGAAACAGTAGCTATTTCAGTAGTCACTAAACAAAAATATCTTCTTTTAAATGATTTGCCTTGAAAACCCAAAAGACTACTAAAAACATATTTTAAATACTAAGATGATTTGGTAAGATGACTGAATCAAAGTTGAATAGTAGATTTTAGTGCTAATAATTCAGTGTTAGAAATAGATATGCAAAAAGGAAAATCTCACTTACAAAAGTACCACAAATTACAAAGTATCACAGATTAAATTTAACTTACAATTACTGGACCTATATGAAGAGGTCTATAAAGTTTTATAGAAGAATTTAAACTGAAGCATGAGTAAACATGAAGATACAGAATATTCTTGGAGTGGAAGAATTAACATTACGAAGATGCCAATTCTCTGCGTAAAGCAATGTCAGAATTCCAATTCTTTTGTTTTTTGGTTGGAATGTTTTCCTGAAATGGGAAAAATGCATGACAATTTCAGAGATGACTTTAAGAGCAAATAATGAAAAGTAATTTGCTTTTCAAAGTTTTATCTGCACAAAGTATTATAACAGTGATATTGACACAAGAATACATTAGCAAACAAAACAAATGGTACTAAACAAAGTATGAAATTAGTAATGAATATATGGTAAATGTATTATTCTAGTTAATCAGAAAATTGTGATTTTTAATGGCAATATTGAAATAATTGCCTACTCATCAGCTAAAACAAACTTTCTGTAAGTAGCTAAATGCTAAATATTCTCATCCTTTCAAGTTATAAAGTTTTTCGCAAGCACTCTGCCGCTGTAAGAACGTATGTAAACAAATGGGCATGGCTTTGTTGTGATAAAACTTATTTAGAAAAACGGGCTACAGGCCAAATTTGGTTGTAAACCATAGTTTGCCAACCTCTGACCTAGATGAAATTTAAGTGCATTTCCTATGTTACGAAATAACATTAGAGGTAGCTTTAAAATTTTATTGTAAGAAAAATGAAAACAAAAATATTATCTCTAACAATTTCAAAAGAATCTAACCCAGTTAACAGAAAGGAAATGATTTATATATTTGCTTCATAATTATATAAAAATAGAGCATAAGAACCATAAACAAAGGCAAAGACAAACTACCAACTAAGAAAAATATGTCCAAAATTGTATGACAGGAAAAGGGTAATTATAACTAATATATAAAGAAGTTTTGCAAATTAACAAATAAACAGATCCACTGATATAGCTATAGCGGATATAAACAGGCAACCCTCCAAAATAGAAATTCAAAATACCCCTAACTTAAGAAAGTGTGGTCTTCATAAACAAAGGCATATCCCTCCTTGGGTCAAATCATGGTTTTTTTTTGTTGTTGTTGTTGTTTTTTGTGGGTACCAGGGGTCGACCTCAGGACCTCGCACGCCAGCAGGCGCCCATGCCGCTGAGCGATATCACCAGCCCTTTTTTCGTATGTGGGTTCCGGGAGTCGAACTCGGGCCCTCGTGCTTGCCAGGCAGGCACTTACGCCGCTGAGCCATCTCACCAGCCCATCGTGGTTGTTTTACTTAGTATCTTAATGAAGTACTATGAACTGAGTAAACTCTAAACAACAGACATTGCTTTTCACTTCTTGGAGTCTGGAAGTTGGAGACCAGGTGTTGCCATGGCCTGGTTCACTTTTAGCAAGGGCTTCTCCCTGGTAGCAGACTGCTGGCCTCTTGCTTTGTCCTCACTGAAGAAAGAGGCCCAGGGAGCTGTCTGGGATGTTCTCTACACAGGCACTAGTGCTATTCGTAAGGATTCCACTCTCATGAACTAATCGCCTCCCAAGGGCCTCACCTGATAATTACCATCACCTTAGGGGTTAAGAATTCAACCTACAAATTCTGGAGGGACACAGACTTGAGTCCACAACACTAGCAGCAGCTCCCGTTTCACTCAGAGGGGAAGGCAAAAGTCTCACAATGCCTCGGGCCCCGCCTCTCAGTCTTTCCCGTCAGTCTCCCTCTTGCTCCTTCCCTTCCTGCCCTGGTGCCTGCCTCGCTACTCCTGGGAAATGGATGTTCCTCACTGGGGTTGTTGTACTGATGCATCCTCTACCTCGACTGCTTCTCCTCAAGGTTTCTATTCTCCTCACTTCCTTCAAGCCTGCTCAACGTCTTGTTCTAGAGAGGCCAATCCCTGGCAACACTCTGTGAAATTGCATATACCTCCCAACCACACACCGACCACAGGTACACACCAATAGGTACCATAGGCATCCTACACAGATACACACGGAGCACACTACACACGTGCACAAAAACTCGCATCCTCTTAATCCCCCTTATACTGCTCTACTTTTTTCTTATATTATTGACTTCAAACTTAAAATATCAATATAATTTACTTTTCTGTATCAACTGCCTCTTGATCATCAGGAATATTAATTCCACAACAGCAAGAACTTTTGTCTCTTTAATCACGGATGTATCTGGATTATTCAGCACAGGCTCTGGCACAAAAAGGAAAGAGTAGATGTTTACCAAGTGACTTTGTGGTGGGATCTTTTTGTTCATTCTAATGTTTAAAGCCTCTCACCTTGGCAGATTTCTAGCAACCAAATTAACAAGGGCACTGAACCTGAATTTAGAAAGTGGGAAGCCTGATCAGCAGTCATGAGCCATAGAAGTTGTCCCAGCACATCATTTGGTACATTCAGGTTCTCAGGCAGTATTTGCTGAAAATTCAGGTTCTCCGTATTTGTTGAAAGGACAGATGCTAAGCCTCACCAGTAGTTGTGGAAATGCAAAGTAAAGTAAAATACAATTTTTATAAATCAAACTGGTAAACAATATTAGAGATGGCCACCTTCAGAACCAATGTCTCAGCAATTCCTTTTAGGAATTGACTCTATAAAAATTTCTAGATCCAAAAGAGGTGCATATCTAAATATATTTATTGCAATATTGCTTATAGTAGAAAAAACTGGAAACAACCTAAATGTCACATGAATGGAAAGGTTATGAATGAATTATGGTACATTCATCTTATTAAATCTTTTTAGCCATAGAAATCATGAGTTATATTTTTAAATATTAACATGGAAAACTGTCTATGGTATGTTTTAAGTGAAAATATAAATTTCAAAAGATTATAAGATCTAATTGGGCTAAAAATTAAGAAAGTATTTTAAATGCACATTTTATCTACAAAATTACAAAAATATTAAAAACAATTTAGAATTAAATCTGAATAAAATTATGTGAATCTTCATATTGTTTTTCTATGACTTAAAGTTAGAAAGCCTCTTATAATAGTCATCTGCAAAACACAGAATAGTTTCATATCTTGGAAAAATTTTATCTGTAAAATATCTCCCTTACCAAAAGGATTTTGTTGAATTACTTTCAAATTATCCTTTGAACATCCTGTTTCTATTATTCTTTTATTATTCTATTATTCTTAGTTCCCTTTTCACAATATCATCAGCATCATTCAAGCCTTCTAGGCTTAAGCTGTACAATACCAAAAAGCATCCATTCAACAAAAAGAATCTTGACAAAGACTGAATGCCAATTTCCCACTGTTGCCCAAAAACATAGATCAAAATTATATTTCCAAATGGAAATGGAGAGAAGATATTTGTAAGGGAGTAACTAATATAGCTGACATCTTGAGACCCCCAAATCTGTGAGTGAAAGGATGATGCAAAAGGTAAAACTCAGTGAGCTCAGTGAGTTCAAGGAATTGATGGGTGGAAGACTGAATGGTACAAGATAAATGGACCACATTGAGGAGAGTGAATATTTTATAGGTGACTAGAAAGCCATAGATGGCTTTTGTGTAATGGAATAAAATATTATGACTTGTGCTATTAAAATATTATTTTGGTTGTCATTATAGGATCAGTTGCAAAGAAGCAAAACAGAGGTAAAGAGTCTTCTGTGGAGATGTGGTTGCAATCATACTCCAAGAGATGACTGTTTAAACATGTTTAAACTGTTTAAACATCTGTTTAAAGCCAGATAGGTTCTAGATATATCATGTAGCATTTACAGTCTTCAGAATGAGAAAAGAGTCATACCTTGAGTAAGCAAAGAAGGGAGAAAGTTCAGTGCATTATAAAGACCACAGTGCAACAAAGGCAAGAAAACTGTGTCTCAGAAGCAGGTGGCTAACAGCGTCAAATGCTACTGAGAGGTCACAGATGGAACGTAAGGGCAGAAAGTAGCCAGTGAATTTGGGCAGTAAAATCTTGACAGTACTCTTGTCCCATCAGCTGTCTTGTAGTAAGGAGGATATAAACGATGAGATAGAGAGGCGAGGAAGTAAAAGAATAAAAAGCAGTGAGCATAGTAACTCCTTTGGGAAGATGCATTGAAAAGGAAAGCAGAAATGAAGCAATCAATAAAGGAGGATATTGGATCACTGAAGGGTTTACTCACAACTAGACTACACTAGAACTTATTAATGGTAATGATGCATGGGGAAAAAATGAAAGATGTAGGAGAGACAAGAAACTGCAGGAGCAAAGTCCCCGAGTGCGGAAGGAAAGCTGGAGCCAGGCCACGCGGACCGTACAGGCCTACAGTCCCGCTCACCCATGTCGTCAGGAGAAGGCACAGACAGCCCAAGTGCAGAAGCAAATGTGGTGGGACATTGAGTAGAGGAGAGACGCAGGCTTCCCGACTACACATTTCTCTTCCCATTGTGAGGCGAGGTCACATGTTGCAAGTAGGAATGGAACACCGAAGGGAGGTGTGGAAGAATCATTTTAGAAAGCGAAGGAACGCATTCTTGCAAGAGGAAAGTGCCTCTCTGAGAGTTGTGATCATTCAAGACAGTCTGTCTAGCCAGGATCATTGTGTGTTCTTCTGAAGGGACATTCAGCCCTCCTGGCACTGGATGAAGGAGGCATCATTGTCTTTATTTTATAGGCAAGAGAAATGCAACACCCACAGATGCTAAGTAACTTACAAAGTCCACCCACTTCATAAATGCTAAAGCCAAAATTAAAAGCTAATATATCTGACTGCAAAGCTCTTTCAAAAAAAAAAAGAAGAAGAAGAATAACTGCTTTCTGTTTAATGCCAAATTACTTAGAAAATTATAAGAATGGTAACGAGGACTGTTTTTAAGGACAATCCCAAGTTCATACTAACATGCTTCTACAGAAATGAGGAGAAAAAGGCATAAAGGCAAACCATTAATATTTTGGCAAGAATTACAGATTGATCACTTTGAAATCTTTATTCAAAGCCTAATTTTTTTTTTTTTGTGGGTACCGGGGGTCGACCTCAGGACCTTGCGCACCAGCAGGTGCCCGTGCTGCTGAGCGATATCACCGGCCCTTTTTTCGTATGTGGGTTCCGGGAGTCGAACTTGTGCCCTCGCGCTTGCCAGGCAGGCGCTTACGCCGCTGAGCCATCTCACTGGCCCTCAAAACCTAATTTTTAATAGACTTTCTTATCTTAATTGCATAGTAGAAATTAGATAACGTGATAATCTACAAAATAACCAGAAAGAAAGTCACATGCTATACTAAGCACGGCAATATTTATTCAAAATGAATTCCTATGCATCAACTAATTAATAAAACCAGCAATGATCATGGCCTTGGGTGAGAAAATACCCAGAAGTGTGGCAGCAAAGCAGGGTAGAAGAAAATAAATGTCTTGTAGGAAATGCCTTTAAATGCTTATCACCTTATAAATCAACCTGAACAAATCGAATATGGCAATTAACATGGAAAAAGTTTACCTGTGGTTCTTGAAAAAGAAGTACAAGAAAATAAAAGATTTCTTTCTATTTAAACAAGGCAAAGGATAACAGAAATAATGAACTGTGTCAGAAAATTGAGGAAAAAGAGATTTAACTACTTTGTAGATAAGATTGCAGATAAGTAGATGAAGCAACGCTGAAAACAAATATGCACATTTGTATGTGCACATGTGTTACACGAAACTACATATGAGAATATATGCAGATACACTTGAAACATGTGATTCAGAGTTATCAAAATCCATAAAAGATTTAACTCAAGTAGATTTTCTAGGCACACAGTCAGATTAATCATGCTTAAAAACTACTAACATGGGACATTGTAAGTCCGGTTTAAACAACAGAGATAGCCTGGTCTGTTAGATGTGAGGTTTTCACAAATAACCTAGCAACTTGGGAATAAATAATATATTTTTAACTTATAAAATATTGGTATTCTCTGCAGTAGAAATTTGACACTCAAAGTATTCTCGTAAGTTAAGAAATGCAGACAAGGGCAGGTGAGATAGCTCAGCGGCACAAGCGCCTTCTGGTAAGCGCAAGGTCCTGAGTTCGATTCCCAGTACCCACATTAAAAAATAAATAAATAAATAAATAAATGCAGACAAGACACATTCAATAAAGACTAACCCAGAGAAATAAAAGATGTATAAATTCATACAACTATAAATGGTCTGAGCTACCTGTCTTGATGAGCCAGACTACATGCTGTATAAATAATCTGAGATATAATGTGACTGCATCATTTAAGCTTATGGCAAGAATAATAAAAGAGCTGCTAGTCATCAAGTCCCTACACTGTTGACTGACGCTGTCTGGCTCTTTACAATACGCTAGCTCATGCGATGAGAGCACTTGTGCTATCCTCACTTAAGGGATAAGGAGACAGAGGCCCAGAGAACATGAGCTGGAGCTGTTTTCCGAGTCAGAAATCTAGAAAATGGTGAGAAGAGATTAAATACCCCTCAAGTCTTCATTATTCTCACCATCACTCTCAGACATCCCCGAGTCCCGGGAAAGACCGTGCCAGGGCAGATATGAAGGAAATGGAGCTAGGCTGCCACAATCACCCTGACATAATCAGGCCTTGTGGCTATTCCAGTCTTCACTGACAAAGGCCCCCTAGCCTCTGCCCTCCTTTATTAGGAGTTAGAACTAAGTAGGAAACCAAAGCCCCAAGACAGAGCTCCTTTAAGCTTTGGACCCCTTCCTCCCCATCCTACACTCATTCCCACCCCGCCTCCCCATGCTCTGTAGGTTTCATTTTTTAAAAATTAAACTTATTTTTAACTGACAAACACAAAAATTATACATGTTAATGGGTGGGTTTTGTTTATTTATTGTTTTGGTTGGGTTTGGTTTGCGCTTGGGTACTGGGGATAAATGAGGGCACTCTACCCTGAGCTATATCTTATTCTCTCTCTCTCTCTCTCTCTCTCTCTCTCTCTCTCTCTCTCTCTCTCTCTTTCTCTCTTTCTTTCTTTTCTTTCTTTTTTTGTAATAAGATCTTGCTATGTAGCCCGTGCTGGCTTGAACTTGCAATCCTATAGCCTCAGCCTCCCAAGTAGCTGGGATTACAGGTATGTGCCACCCTCTTTAGATGTTATTTTGTTTAAAAAGAGCACTTTCATCTGCAAAAATGTACTTTTGTTTTATGTTCAGTAAAGAAATGTAGGTGTCCTAAAAGATGTATTTGGTACAAAGGGAACTCTCAGCATTCCTTCAAACCCTGGTGCTAGAACCTGTCTTAGTTACTTTCTTGTTATTGGGACAAAATACTTGACACCCACAAATTAAAGGAGGAGAGGTTTATTTAAGCTCAGCTGGAAGATGTTTCAATCCATAGTTAGCTGGCTCCAAGCAGGGCAACATGGCAGAGGGGCATGGCAGAAAGGAAACACTCCTTGCCAGGAGAGGCTGAAAAAAAGAAAAAAAAAAAAAAAAAAAAAAAACCACAAAACAAAAAAACAGCAGCAACAAGCCCTCCTTTCTCTTTTTATTCCATTCAGGCTATAAACCTACTGCTTGGTGCTAGTCACTCCCAGGGTGGGTCTTCTGTCCGCAGTAAATTCATTCAGGAACACCCAGAACCACGAGAATCCAATCAGTGGATAATCCAGTTTCTGCACACCCATGGTCCACTCACTCCCCAAAGCCCCACCTGGGATCGCATGAGGTGGTGAGGGTCATTTTAGATATGAACCATGACACCTACCAAACCAATTTCATGAACCCGGTGCGCCCTCCCCTATTTTCCTCATTCTTACTAAAGGGAAAATCCCAAAACGCAGATATCTCTGTGTCATCACGCTACTTAAAATCCATTGAGAGCCCATTATTGCCATGTGATAAAGTTCAAACTGCTGAGCATAGATTTGAAAGTTCTTCTGAAGGGTCCCCTGGTTCATCCTCTACTAAATTCACTATGATATTTAGCACTGGTGCACCAAGCAAATTCTTACCTGCAGGATTGCAGAGGCTTTAGATTCTGCCTGCCACGTGTCCCACCAGCTGCTTCTGAGCCCACAACTCACTTATTTTTAAGGCTCAGCACAAGCACCACACCCCTCTGCAGAACCTAGGTCAACACTTACCTAGGTCTACTCAAGCTACTGTAACAGAATACCGTAGCCTGCGTGGCTTCAGACAACAGCAATTTATTTCTACCAGTTCTAGAGGCTGGAAAGTCCACGATCAAAATACCCAGAGATTAGCTGTCCTCTGAGGCCTGCCTCCTCTTAGACAACATCTTTTCACTGTCTCCTTACTTGGTGGAAGGGGCAAGGGGATTTTCGGGTTCTTTTAGAAGGGCACTAATAGCATGCTCCACCCTCATGACCTAATCACTTCCCAAATACCCTCACACTGGGGGTTGTACTTTAACAGAGGAAGGTTGGGGGATGGAAACATGCACATCAGTGCTCCACAGATGTCCTTCCTCTCAGCTCTGTCCTTCCTTTTTCTTTTTTTTTTTTTTTTTTTTTGTGGGTACCGGGGGGTCGACCTCAGGACCTCGCACGCCAACAGGCGCCCGTGCCGCTGGGCGATATCACCGGCCCCTTTTCCGTATGTGGGATCCGGGAGTCAAACTCGGGCCCTCGCGCTTGCAAGGCAGGTGCTTATGCCACTGAGCCATCTCACCGGCCCCCTTTTTCAAAGTACCTGTATTGGTCAGCTTTCCCATTGCTAAGGCAAGTTGCCTGGTACCCTCAATTTGAAGAAGAAATTTACTTTTGGTTTATAGCTTCAGAGGTTTCTGTCCATGGTCAGCTGACTCCAAGGCTAGAACATCACGGCACAAGGGCATGGTGAAATCTAGATGGCACTCAAGATGGAGAGCAAAGAGCAAGAGCACCAGAAGGGAAGGGATCAAGGATCAGATATAGTCCCAAATGTCACATCCCCATGACCCACCATGCCACACAGAAAAGTGGGTTTTACTAATCTCTCAAAATACTCAAGTTGACAATCAAGATTAGATGTCACAACACGCATGGACCTAGGCTGGAACTCTTAGAACCAGATGAGTCTTCCATGTCTCTTCGTGGTTGCCTCCCATAGTGTTTGTTGCATGAATAGATGCTTTCAGAGTGAGTGAAGGACATGTCAACAAAACTATCAGTTCTAAAACAAAACTAAAAAGAGAATGCAGCTAGAACTGACATTAGACTTCATTTTTCAAATCAGAAAATGGGAACAGGCAAGATATCGTATGTCTTAAAAGCACATGAAATGAGCCATAACTATGTATGCTTGGAGCTGCTGGGTTATTTTTTTAAATGAAACATGTTTCTTACATGGGATAGCCTAATGATTAAGGCTTAATGACTGCCATAAAGATTAATGCCTAGTGACTGATTTGGCAATGCCTAGGTTCAAGTATCAACACTGAATTTACCTACACTGCTTAAAATTATCAAGCACTTAATTTACATATTTCAAGTAATCTTAGATCTAATGCTGAGGGTGAGTACGAGGTGTAAGGTATGTAAAACATGAGAGAAAGGACAGGGTTTAGGGAGGAAGAGAAAGAAAAGCAAATTCTAGAGAAAAACATTGCTATAAAATGAGTTTGCCACGACTGTAGGAGGCTGAAACTCTTGGCTGTTCTTGTAAAATCATTAAATTCTAATTAATATTGGATTAGGCCTGCCACAGTGCTACACACCCCAAAGTGTTTCTTCTCAGATTAGAAATACCCAGTCCTATCCTGCTGGTCTCGCAGATGCTTGTCCATGATGCCTTGGTTCTTGTTGGAGATGTGAACTCATAAAGCTTCTAAGTCATAGATGGCAAGTGTGGAAAACTCATTACCTGAATGCTGCCTCAGAGACACACAGAATGGTTGGGTTCTTCGATTGGCTGACCCTCAAGGATGGGCTAATGATCCCCTACTCTCTTTGGGAGCAGAGCTGCTGTGGTGAAGGGCTGCGCTGACAGCTGGTCACAAGCTAAATGCTTTTCTTGTTGTCAATACTCCAGGAGCATCTTGAAGTCAAATAATAACTATCTTCCAAGGCAAAGTTAACCAAGCATTTTTTTAAATTAATTATTCTATTTGAGCCTTACAACTTAGTAAGTTAAATACTATAATATTCTAAATGATGAACATTTTAAGGTTCAGGAAATTTAATGTAAAGCTGTGAGTTCAAGCCTCAACATCACTCTAAACTTTGAGTTATTTTTGTTTTAACACAGCCAAACTCCTGGGGACATAGATAACAGACACAGGCCCAGCCCTTCCTTTGTCTCAAACTCCATTTCCCAAAAGAAATCAAGAGGCTAATTTCATCCCTTTAACTTTCTCCAATCCCTATTGCTAATGTGTGTTTCCAGTTTATCCCAGTCTTTCCCAACACCTCTGTGTTTTGTCAATCTGTATCAGTCAGAGTTCTCTAAAGAATCAGAACCAGTAGGATCCAAATAGATATATACAAGAGAAGATTTATTATGGGAATTGGCTGTCATCATTTTGGAGGCCAAAAACTCCCATAATATGCTGGAGAATTTGAATGCCAGTGACATAGTGATATAGCCCAGTATAAGTCCAAAGGCCTGATAATCATGCACGTGTGTGGTGTGGGTGGGCAGTGGTGGAGCTGCTACTCTAAGTTCCAAACTCTAAGGGCTCAAGAACCAGGACACTTATGTCCTGGGGGAAGAGAAGATGGATATCTTAGCTCCAGTAAAAAAGGAATTTACCCTTCCACCAGCTTCAGTGGGTTGTATGGGCCCTCAATGATTTGCCTAATGCCCAGCCAGCATTGATGAGGGTCATCTTCTTGACTCAGTTCACTAATTCAAATGTCATCCTCTTCCAGAAACACCCCCCAGACAAATGCAGAGATAATATATTACCAGCTATCTGGGCATTCCTTAACCCAGTCAAGTTGACACATGAAATTAGCCATTACACTATTTCCTCATTTTACTTCACTTCTAGCTTCTCTCTAAGCCCAGTAGGTAGTTTCCAGCCCTTTCTGGTCCATTTCACTGGATTGGGGGGCCCTAACTCTATTGTAAATGACATGCTTGTGATCCTCAGGTTTCTCTTTATACCATAGGTTCCTTTCACAGGCTATGCCTTTCAAGACAGAACTCAGATACCTTATGTTCCCATGGGCTGCAAGAATGCCTCCTAACACACCAAATTGTCAGTTTTTATTTCTTACTTTTCTGGCAGCCATGGGTTGTAACATCCTCAAGATTCATGACTATTTCCTGTGCTCTGTTGCACACTGAGTACCTGGAAAAATCCCTTGCACAATAAATATTCAAAAATATTTGCTGAATGAATGAATGAAAGAATCTGAGTAGTAAGTTCTACACTGATTAATTGAGTAATTCCCATTACTTATTTTACACACCAATTTCCAGTATTACTGAGAGGACCATAAATCTCATTTTCATAAAATTTCACTCTCTGGTATCTGAGTTTATTTTGTTTTGTGTTTTGGCTAACTGTCATCCATCAGACTGTGACTTTTGAACCTTCTCTACTTTTCCTGAAACTGTCACTCCCACTGCCATGTGCATTTCCAGGAAATGACTGAACCTTCTCCTTTTTAATGCTGAGAACACCCCATTTGGGCTTTTTGCCCTCTGTATCAATTTTCCTTTTAGAATCATGACCCTTGTTCTCTTTCTTGGAAGGTCAGCCTGTACTGGTAAAGTTGTCCTCTTCCATCTCCACGTCCTTCATCCAATACACTGCTCTATCAGTACTCCCCTTCCTAACCTAACTAGACACCACTTTTACCTGTATTAGTCCTCCATGTCCCCACCTGAATTTAAGGCAAAAGGGCACCTCTGTTCCAACCTGTGGTTTATCTTTCCATTCCCAACTATTCTCTCTTCCATCATTGTTTGACCATCTCCTTTACTTCTTACAGGTTCTTTCCCATCAGTCTACAGATAAGCTTCACATGTCAAGCTTCTTCCTTAATTTCACTTTCCCTAATTCTCTTTCATCGGTTTCCTCTCTTTAAATCACTTAACATCTATTAGGAAAGGTATTCTATGTTCACTTAGCTTCTAACTCCCAACCCTCCCAACCCTTATGACACTTTTGTTTGGTTGAGTTCTATCCTCTATATTTCTCTTTCCAGGCTATCTGCAAGATTATTTAATGACATGTCCCACATCCCGCATCACACTCATTCCTAAAGAACTTTGTCATGTTTCCCTCTGTACCTACAATGCCACTGAAACTGCTTCCCAAAATATGTCATAGAAAGGACATGTGCAAGTCCTGAATCACCCGGGCTTCTCACAGGCACCATCAGTGATTACCATGCTCTCCTGGGATAGTTTAACCTGCATCCCACCTTCTCTTGGTGCCATCTCAGGCTATCTCACTCCCTGGAGCCCACCAAATTAAGTAAATACTTTGTAATTTGAAGCTCAGTATCCCCTAAACTACTCCTTATGACTTCTGGCTTTGATACAAGAAAAAAAAAGTGTAAGTTTTATGCGATGAATCAATTTCATTTAGACATGTGTATTTTTTGTAAAGTATCCTCAACGTGGATTTTCAACTTCAAGTCAAGTGTTTCTCATAAAATGCTCACTGGAAAGTCCTACAAAGGCTGCAGCTAAGGCATGCTGAGAGTCTGCAGTGCTCGTGCAGATGTGAGATATATTTAGACACACAAACATTCTCACAGCAGAAATGCCCACCCTCGTTAGTGCATCTTTCTCAGCTCTAAGTGGTACAAGTGTCTCTCTGTGGGAGATGCCATCTTGCCGCCACTACTTATAGCAGGCTGCCCCTCCTGCAGAGAAAGAAGCCCCACGAACAAAGTTCAACACCTGGATGCAGGAAGAAAACAGAAGCTAATTATTTTAAGCATCTCTTCTCTAACTGGTCTTTCCTTTATTAGTGCTGAAATTTAGTCATTGTTGCCTTGCTAATCTCTGGCATCATTATAAACACAATTATCAATCTTATTCCACAACTAAGGCTACTGAAGGTTTCAAGCATGTCAACACTTTAATATACTTAATCAATTACAGAGAGAACAAATGTACTGTACGGTGTATTTTGTAGCACAGTGACATAATTTGCAAAAACTATTGCTTTTCAATAAGACAATGGGAAAAGCTTTAACAAAAGTCAATGCCAGCTAATCTCCAACAAAATACTATTTTAAATGATATCAGTATCAATGAAGGGCAATTTAAACATAAAAAATTTTGATGGGGTGAAAAAGTCTACTTTTCAACCATCACTGCAAAAGCGTTGGGCACAATTTCCAGTAACTTTTTTGTAAAGGGTCACTTTTTAAGTGACATTCTTTGCCTCATCCTTTTTCCTGCTGGCAGAAATACAGACCGAATGGCTGGTGTTCAGGCACTAGAAACATTTTAAAGTTTTCAGTGCATTCCAGATTGTTTTAAGTGAGCCCTTAAGTGTTAAATACCTAAACCAGCAGACGCAAAAAATTTATAAATTTAGCACTGACTAATTGTTCTCAGGGTTAGATCAAGCAAGCCAAAGATAGATGGGATGTGATCTTTGAAGGGAACCCTTGCCAAAACTAGAGATATCCCTCATTTACCAGCAGGACTGAATGCATGGTCCAATTGTCTTTCCTTAAACAAAACTATTTGACCACAATTTTAAGTAGAAAATATGATAAACACTTGTCTCAGTAAACAATCTCTGGGCCTCCATTATACACAAAAATGTTTATGCAAGAAAATAAACTCCTATGAAGAAAAACCTTTTGCCACTTGAAATTTTATTAAATAAATGATGCAGTAAAAGGTGACTTTATTCTAAGACCAGCCCACTAAAGCAAAGAAGCTAAAATATTCTGCATTTATGTGGAAAGGCACAAAAATATCTACTCATAGGCCTTTAACTACTCTACATGTTAAAGGGCTCCTGAATTTAAGTTCAGTTTGTTTGTCTGTGTCAGAAAATTCAAAGTAATGGTAATAAATGAAAGGTCAGTTATTGTTTTTTTTATTTTCCTTTCTCTGTTGAGTTGACACAGATAAACACAGGAGCTTCAAAAAATCCTGAAGGGCATACACTGCTCTCATTTTTCACTCTGTCATCCTTAGAATGTACATTTTATTTCATTATCCAAAGTGAGTGCTTGAGTTCCAGCCATTACTTCTGCATTCCTGCCATCTGAAAAGATATTTTTATCTCTCCTTCGTAGCTTAGTCCATACCACACTTAGCTGCATGGGTGAGTGGAAACTAACCCTTTAGGTCACATGCCCCATTTAAAAGGGGTGGAGGAGAAGGTCTGTTAGTAAGAAGGGAGAAACAGGCACATGGGCATCTAGTAGCTCACCACAGCTCCTACTAAAACTTATGCTTTACTTTTCATAGCATTTATATGCATACTTTATAGTCGTATATTACATTTGAGAGAGGAATAGTAGAGCTTGTATGAACTGGAGGCTCATCACGTTCCCTTGGTCACCCGCCATTGACAATGGTCAAATCATTTAATTAAGATTGTCTTAAGAAATAGGTTTTGAAGAACTGTATGTCTATTTATTAGATTACTAGGTTTTTAATTGTGTGAAAATATACCATTCTCATTTCTGCCTTTCTTCTGTCTTTTTCATACTTTCTACATGTAAAAAAACTAAAAAGACATGCAGTAATGTCCAAGCCTTACATTTTCTACAGATGCAGACATGTATGCACACATGTGGATATACACACCATATACTACATACATACACACGCAATGTGCGCACTATACTTTAGAAGTGAGAAAAAACTTCAGAAGCTATGTTATTATTACCACTTGTAATATCAGCAGAGTTTATATCTTCTAGAATATTCCAAATAATGTTTATTTCTCTACACTCATATTCCTGAAGACCTGAGAACAGAAATAAATGCATCAAAAGATTATATGTCACTTGTATACTACTGAACAGAAGATCAAAACAGGAAACATGGAAAGAAAAGAAGGAGGGCACCGTGGCCAGAGCCAAGGATACATCGTCTGTCCCGGTCCTTATTGATTCTCTGGGGAATTTCCATTTCCAGACCTAGGATTCCTCAGTGGCCAAATTTGAGGACTGGATTGAACTGTAAAGTCACTGCTATGGACCGAATTGTGTCCCCACTCCCAATTCAGATATTAAAGCCTTAATCTCCAATGCGATTGTGTTTAGATGTAGAATTTTAAAGAGGGAATGAAGGTTAAATGACATCATAACATTTGGGCCCTAACCCAGTAGGAGTATTGCGCTTATAGGAAGAGGAAAAGACACCAGGAGTGTGTGTATACAGAGAAAAGACTGGCAGGACACAGCAAGAAGGCAGTCACCTGTAAGCTCAGCAGACTGACCTCAGAGGAAGCCAGACCTCTGGAATCTAGACCATAGAATGAATGCCTTTATGCATACAGATAAAAATATATTAATGTTAATTTAAAATAATACTGTACAAATGATAGGGGCACATAATTCTGCAAAGCGATCATCAGCTCCTAGAAGTTGAATCCAACAAGTGGCAACTTCTAAAGGGCCTAATGCTTTATAGTGTTTTCACATCAATTATTTTATCTCATCAACCAAGAAATGTAGAAGTAAAAGTTAAGATGGCTACAGTTTGGTCAAAAGAAAGAGCGGAAATCCTCTGAGCCCCGGGGATCACATCTAAGGGGCTGCATTTATGTCTCACAGAGCCAAGTTGCTCCACCTTTAACTTGCAGGCATAGAAAGCTTCCTAGAAAGGATATGGCTGCAAGGCTGACTGTTAATTTCAAACACAGGACTTCTGCTGGCCTGCTGACTGTACCGAAAGACTTCCTGCATAATGATTGCCCCCCCGCCAACTTGCAGCAACCATTCGTGCTTAGTTTAATGTATAAATACACCCAGCATCATTTTTAATTTGTTCAAAACAACTTACATAACTAAAAGGCTCAATCAAAAATTATCAAAACAAGTTACCCCTCCTGGGCCCATTTTCCCTTTTTTTCTCCTGAAAAATCTCAGTCCTCCACTCCTGACATAACATTTGCTCAATATCTAAATGAACCTCTGCCTAGCAGTTTGCAGATCTACTGTGTACCCAAATAAAGTCTGTCCTGGTTTTTATTTTAACCTTGTTGATGATTTCTGGGTTTACCAAAAGTAGAAAATGTGATGGATCACAATATTAACACCAGATCCCAGGCCTTCTGTAACACATAGGGGTCTCCCCTTTTCTTCAAGGTAGAATCCCAAAAAAATCTTCCAAGTACACTTCAGAAGAAAATGGAAAGGTGGTAAGAAGTGCCACAAAAAAGGCATTTAAAAGCGATGATTGAGTCTTACCCAGTCCACCATATCTTTAATAATTGCCGTCTGCAAGGCACTGTATCAGGATTGCTGGAGAAATGCAAAAGTCCAACTCTTGATTTCTGCCCTCAGGAAAATAGGACAGAAATTTGAGTCTAAAATAATAATGTAAGATATAAATAATGATAGAAGATATGACATGAAAGTGTGTCACCCCGAAAAAACCTAAGTGAAAAATCCAAGATGAAATCCAAGTTTAAAAAATCCCAACTGTAGATGAAGGTAGGAAGGCTGAAAAGAAGGTTGAGTGTGTATTAACCTAACTAAGGGCCTACTAAAAAATATTTGATATAATTTTTTGGATGCCCGTGAGTGTAACTTCATTTTTAGCATGATTCTTTCATATTTATTATTTAAAATATTTGTCATAATCTGTCTTTAGGTAACATAAAAGCCTGAGTATCTGTCCCTTATCCAATTACCTACACTTAGTGTATCAGTTATATATTGTTCCAGTAGTCCAACATCATGATGTCTTTAAGATGGCCCTGGAGGAGTGAGAGTCACCTACTTGGAGTACTTGGAGAAAAAAAGATATCTAAGATAACAAAAAGACATGTGTCAAGGTATGGCCATCCCATGTCAGAGTTTGTTTGTGATATATGATTTAGCTCCTGAACTAACTTCACTCTCAGTCTGGGAATTAGAAAGTTTTCCCTGATGTTTGCCCAATTATTTGGTCCCCACTTGGCATCATCTGTCATCCTGATTTCTACCATCTCTGTTGAACGTGCCAACACACCTCTAGCTTCCAACAAAAACTCCACTTGACCACACACTGCCATGACCAGTCCTACACGGTTCAAACTGTGTTTCAGCTACTTCTACAATATAGGTTGATTTTTGATTCACAATACTTTATATCCAGCTAAAATAAAAAATTTACACCAGTAAAACATTGTCCTTAAAGGCAGTTCACTGGTAGAAAGGGCATGTAGAGCTTCTCATGTTCCCACAAGTCCTAAAGCCTCCCTTGGCTGGATTCCAGAGTGCGTGCTAATTAGCATGGCTGAAATAAGGTGATCAATTTATTGATGCAATGAAACTGAGCATTAGGTTATAATAATTAACTCTTTGAAAATAATTATTTAACTTTAGTTCAAATTTATCGGTCACCACGGAGTAGTTGGCTCTGATTGCCATCGCATAATATTGCTTGGAAGGAGTTTCTAAATACAGGTAATAGAATATATTTTCCCTCTAGCTTTCTCATAGTTCCATTCTCACATGAGTTTGACAAGATCTCATAATTAATTACAGTCTCGTAAATACAGTCCACACCGCTTCACTCTTCAGTGACCATTTCCTTATCTGGAGAAAAGAACCCAACTGTCATAATAACATAGTTATTGTAATATTTGACTGATACAGAAGCCAGACAAATTACTCTAATAGGAATTTACTGAATCTCTGGAAGTTTGGTTGCATAATGATGCAGGTGTCTTCTAAGTATGGGCATTGACAATAAAAGAATGCTATTCCTTTCAGGCTGCAAAAAATATTTCAAAATAAGTTAGAATGACTGACATGTTCTTGGGCTTGGGAAGTTTCTTAATTCTTAATATCTCATTCTACTTTTTCCAGCTTATGTTTCCTCCTATTTTCAGCCTCTCTCATATCATTTAAATTCCTTTTTACTCTCTTCCAAAGAAAGATTTAAAATCTTTCCAAATGATTCAAAATTATCTATGCAGTGTATTCATAGCAATGTAAAAATAGAAAAAAAATACTAGTTCAAAAAAATCTAGAGAAAATAAGCTACTCTATTTGCAATGCATTATAGGTAGAGTTTTATTCTTTTTTTAATTGTCTATTATCAGTAAATACCATGTTTGTGATAAAATGATGATGACGATGATGATGATAAACACAATAACAGTGAAAATTATATGAGCTCAGGAATCAAATAAATCTGAGTTAAGTTTTTACCATGAGACAGTGGACAAGTCCTATAACCTCTCTGGAGCACTATTGCTACCATTTTGTCAAATTTTTTATGTAATTCTTTCTTCCCAGCGTTGTGAGAACTAAACAAAACAATCTCAATACAGTCCCTTACATGATACACATTCTTGTCCTCTACAGTAAATTTTTTATTGTAATAAGAGAGTAAAACCTCACTGAAAATTAAGCAAAAACACCTTTCTGTATGAAAACTGTGATGTCTTTGTTTCTGCACAAGCATCCAGTCAGAAAGTTAGATATCAAATTGGAAATGTCTTCTGCACTGATTGCATCAGCCCCAACCTGTAATGACTACCACCAAGCACATGAAGACGAGGCCGGTGACAGACAGGCGTAGTTGTTAGCTTGCTTTCAGCCACATAACCGCTTTTCCTACCGGGGCCCAAGGTAGTAATTAGATATTATGGTATGTCTAGTTTCTCAAAAACCTGAAGAAAATAAAATGCCAAAAGAATAGAAAAAGATGTTTTAGTACATTTTTTCCCTAAAACTAATTGACTTACGAGTATGAAGTTCTTTTGAAGCTGGCCCTGGTACACTCTGGCCGGGGAAATTGAGCCTCTGATTCCGCAAGGGAGGAGCCTTATCTGATTCTATCCTTGTGTTATAATGATTCTCCTCCATAGAATGAAGTAATGGGGCCAACATTGCTTGTACTAGTCAAAGAAAGCTAAAAAAATAAAAATAATTGTTTTTTATTTTTTTAAAAATTCAAGATATTTAACCATTTGAGGAAATACGTACATTCCATTCTAAGCCTCAAGGGTATTATTTCTGGTGAATAAAATCAGCGTGAGAAGTTTCTAAAGGGGTATATTTTGCCTAGAAATAAGTTTATTTAACACACATGGTGTGAGTATCTCCTGCAGGTGAGACCTGCAGATACAATACACAATGAGTGCCGTCCCAAGTGGACCCTTAACGCGCTGTGTCTACTTTTCTTCCGCAGTTCACTTTGTTTCTCATCCCCACTGCTATATACATGGCCCACACTTTCATCTTCTCTCTCAGACTAATGACGGTGCCTCTTTCCGGACGGCTTTTTTGAAACCGTTGCTTCTGTCTGGATATCGTCCTCTCCAGCACCGGTGCCTTCCAGAGACCATCCCGGCTCCTCCAAACTTCACCTCTGGTTTTGCTCTTTAGTCTTAGCTCACAATTTTCAGCCCTACAATTCCACTGAATGTGAAATGTGGGCATCGGGGACACATTGTGTTGTCCCATTCTAACGCATTCTGCTAAGGCTTTTGGTCTCCCTGGTGGTGCGTCCTTGGTCAGCTTTTCACTTGGATAATTTTTTTAATCAAATGGTTACAGTTTTACTAGGGCATGTTTGCAGTACATAGTGGTTACCTTCATTTGGGGGAATTGGTGCATGTATATAAGGTATTGCTTGAATACATTGTTTTATTGACCAGAGATGCACTATATTAATTATACCTTTTTACTTTTTGTATTCTGATGCTTTGATGTCTGGGCCTTGCTGAACTTGGGATGATTTTCCCTCCCAGTGCTAGCCGATTCCCCAAAATGGTCCACAGCTCACCCGCAGGTTCACCACTCCTCATAACCAACCAGTCTCGAGCCCACACTTAACCACCTCCCTTACAGATTCTCACAGTCTGGGCCACCCTCCCCATCTGCCTTCGTCACTTCACAGTCCGGTACCAGACAACTGACAGACAGCCCTGTATCTCAGACACCGCAGAAATCATTTACACTAGCCAACCCTAATCCCGCTGATCCTGTGTCACGCATTCTTTCCCACAGAAGTCATGATAAAGGCATGTGATTAAACATTTGGCCAATGTCACGAGGATATGGTTGGACTAGTGCCCCTTGCATCTCATTTCAATTCTACCCATTGCAACTTCTTACTGAAGCACAGCAAACTGACTCATTGACATAACAATTTTAGGGAGATATTCGAAGTATGTGATTTAATAATTCACTCACTCTCCAAATACATAGTCATTATGTCTTGAAAGCATGTTAAGCTGCATAATTTTCCATAAAATTGCAAATGACGGTAAGCCATGACTTCAATTCTGGTCAGAGCAAATATGAAAGTCTAGATGGAGCCATAGAACTCTTCAAACAAGTAACCCTAAACCAAAGAGGAAATACTGGACTTAATTGGATTGTTGTTAGTTATATTTTAATGCTGAGTTGTTCCTAATAGCATGTGTACAATGGAAGTTTCCATTCTCATTATAACACTATTATTGCTTATTTTATGTAAGTCTGTAACTGATATCATAGATACATGAATTTATGTTTTCTATTCCCTTTAGTTTTCTTAGATACAGAATTTGCTAGAACATCTTTCCAGCAAAACCCTTCACTACAAGTAACAGTTAATATAATCTCATTAAAATGTATTTTCTGAGAGGAAAAAAATCTTGAAAGAAATGCAAAAGAGTCACAGGTCTGATTTTTAAATAAATTATTACTTGGATTGTCATCCAAATTTCTTATCCAATAAACAAGCTAATTGTAAATTAAAATCACATACAATCTTTGATGAAGGCATATGCAGTTCAAAGATTCTCATGGCTCGATTGTGATTAGAGCAATGCTAAGAAGACTATTCCATCATTAAAATTGTTGACACCCCTTAGGGTCACTAAGTACTTACAGAGATGAGGCTGTTTATCAGCCACCTTGCCACTTAGTCCCAAAGTCTGAGAAAGATTTCATGTTTTTCTTTAGAAAGAACAATATAGCTGAGTTTCTTTCATCTAAGCCACTTACCACCAAGGCTACCTGCTGCTTAGTTTTGCTCTGAAAATGTGACCATTTTTAAAAAATCATACTTTTGCCATAGGGCAGATGACAGGAATGCGCCTCACACACTTCTAGCTACCGGGCGTATAATGAACCAAGACCCAGGTGCTGTGGTCCAAAATCCACCACCACAGCTCCGTCAAGACTGTGTTGCCACCAGCTGGTACAGAATTTGCCTCCACTTAAGTAGATATCATTAGCCTCGGTCTATAGTTGAAGAAACTGAGGCACAGATTTTAAATTATCTAACAAAGGAAATACAGCAATTGCAAGATCTACTAAGATTTTCATTAACAGTTTAAATAGTAGTGTCATTGCATCAACAGTAGTGTTTATAGCTCCAAAGACCCTGGCTAATTAGCAGTCCTACAAGAACGACTTCCCTGGCATCTCCATATTTTGTCTTGTCCAGCTCTCACCACCAGATCAGTATTAGCTTCTGAACTCTACTGAAAATGTTTTTATTTCTTGGAACACTGTGTGAACAGTGATTCCTGGAGCTATCTCATGCAGTAGCTTTGCAATACTACTTGCCATCAGCTCTTTCTTCACTTGCTCAGTGGAGTGAGTTACCTACTCCTGGGATGATTTTCAATGGTCCCAAAATCCTACTGGGACTCCTGACCTGAGCCAGTAGTGACCTGCCATCTATTTCTGTAGTCTCTAAATGTTGGCTTCTGTGACCTCAGTGTTGTCTTAGTTTAACACCAACACTTATGAATGTAGAGGACCCAGCAAGAAACAGACCTACTCAAGCCAGATAATATTTCACATACACAGATGATGTAAATAAGGCAGAAAGAACCCAACAGGGACAAGGCAACCCCCCAGGGCCACTAACAACAGAGAGGCATTCTACTTGTTAGCCTAAAACATTCTACATCCTGATAATGATGATACTGTTACAGCAGTTGGAGCAGATCTCAGGACAGGAGGCTCTGGTCTTTTGAAGAGGACCCCTGACCCTACCATCATAGCTCAGCAGGAGTGGAACTAAGGAAACAAACACCTCAGTCTCTCTCTACTACCTCTCGCCCATCTTCCAGATGTGGAAGTCCTGGGGCAAGGGACTATCTATGGCAGCCCATTGAAGTCCACTTCCTGGGACACAAAGCAGGGAGAAGAGTGTATATTGTGTCTGCGAGGACACAGCTTCTCTGTCACACCTTCATGAATCAGCTCCATCTCTCGGGAGCTATCCAGTTTGCTTCTAGTTTTCTCAGTACCTGAGCTAGCGGTCTCTTCTATGGCTTCCAAAAATTTGGCTGAAATAGGCTCACTACAAGTAGAGGTATTTGCTATTTCTGGGCTCTTAATATGTTTTTCTTTTCTTTTTGGTAACAACACCCCAAAATTCCTTGGGTGAGTCATTGTACCATCACTCTTATTTCATGTAGTATGTGGCTGTGTTAAGTACCCTTAGTAGCAGATGTTGAGTCCATTTTAGGCAGGAAGATCAGACTAACCCAAAAGAAAGTAGTTCAGCTGTTGCCAAGTCAGAAAACAGAGATCAGTTGACACATGAAATTCTGGCATGTTTTGAACTTCAGCTATCCAGTTAAATCAACTCCTATTTTCCTAAGTCCTAACTTATGGTCCCTCTGTTGTAGAGAATATTACAAGTCTACTTCTCTATGAGTACTTTGGAGACAGAATACGCTGTCCTTCTGTCTATCTGAAACACCTGACCTACTTCTGACACTCAGTTAATATATGTGCAGTAACAGAAGGATGAAGGAAGACACGAGAGGATAAACATCTCGTTAGATGCCATCCAAATGTGAGAAATCCCCACAGACGCTCTGTTGCTGCACCCAGTCAGAAGCAGAGTAATGGAAAAGAGGATAGTGGGTAGATGGTGAGGGAGAGGGATTGCTTAGAAAATGAGTTAGTGGCTTTGCATGGATACTGAAATGACTGAAAACCAGATATTCTGGCATTTCAACACCATGAAAGAACTACAAAATTGGCAGTAGTGAAAGCACAAATGTAAGCAATGAACAAGGTCAACTAATGAAGAGCTGTACTTCCAATAAGAAAATAAGAAGGTCCACCACAATCCGCAGCACCTCTGTCCTTTTCCAACTCATACCCACCCAGCTCCGTGCCACCCAGGTATTATTTCCAGAGCCTTTCCTTTCTAATTGTTCTTCTCAAAGCTTTGAGTGTTTTCTCTATCCCTTCTTTGTATCATATTCTTCATGGTCAAGTACAAATCACAGTCCTCTGAGAAATCTTCTCCTATGTACTCTGAGTCATCAAGTTAAAGCTCAGTAGAGAAAAAGAAGTGCTGTCCAAGAACAATGGTCTGCAGGATCACCATAGCGACTGAGAAACAAGACGGTAGGTTTCCGATGTTGTCAAAGCAATATGTTTGCGCCTCAGTGGAAGAATTCCTCTTTGTTACATCCTTGCTTTAACTGCATCAGTATTTTTCTTCATCAAAACTATGATAGTCATATAATTTTTTTGTTTTGAAAGCGACAACTATTTTATAATTCTCTTTTATTCTTCCTCTCCACCCCCTATCACAGCATCTAGCAAGTACAGAGGTAAGAATATCATAAGTATGTGAGAGATTTGCTGAATCAAAATACACTAACAAATCAATTGTCTTCTGAGTGTTGGTGGCACTAATGATGTCACGTGAAAAACAGTCTCTTTGTATTGAGAAGTCTCCTTCCAAGAATAGGAGCATATTTTACACAACTTCCTTTCCCTCACACAAAACCTTGTGAACCTACTGTTCATAAATATATCCAAAACATACATATTCTGCAATCACATGAAAATTGCTGCCTGAGCAAAAGTATCTGCTGCCCTCTTCATTCCAAACCCCTAAAAATGACAAATAATGCTTTTAAAATAATAAATCCATAACACAATAGAAGATATAGAAAAGATGACATCAGATTGCCAGAGAAAGATAAATCTGAAAAAATATACAAGAGAAGCAACAAAAGTGTAAAGTGGTGGGGATTTATCAGTACAGCCTAGCTTCTGCTGTCATGGCAAACACCTCAAAATCAATTCTACATAACACACAAATTTAATTCTGTCTTGTGCTGTGTGTCCCCAGAGGTCTGGTTTGGTTCAGTTATACTCAAAGACCTGGGCTGCTTTAGCCTGGTAGGGAGGCAGAGAACCTCTCAGGGGGTCACTGATCAGCAGCACCCACATGGTCCTCTCCTCCTGAAAAGTAACTGTGAATTGTAGAAAACTAAGTGAAATATTTGGTGACTAGTACTGTCTTTGCCACTTCCTGCCAAATATTTCTTTGGAAACTTCCAGATGATCCCTTGTGGCTGGATTTTAGGACGATGACCCTGGCCTTATGAAGGAAGAGCTACAGAGAGAACTGCTAATAAGAAACCTTGGGCCGGTGATATCACTCAGCAGCACAAGCACCTGCTGGCAAGTGCGAGGTCCTGAGTTCGACCCCCGGTACCCACATAAAAAAAAAAAAAAGAAAGAAACTTTAATTTTATGGCTATTACATAAAGTATTTGCTTTCTACTTTTATTGGCATAAATTGGTGTGGTGGACTGACAACCGGTGGTCAATTTGTAACACCCGGCTGAACTGAATCGGCGTGGTGCCTGGTGTGGAGGGCCCACCTGAGGACTGCTGCCAACAGCATAAAAAGGAGAACTGGAGAGAAAGAGGTGATGCTGTTGGTTCTTCTTGAGGAGCTTGTCGCGCTGGCTTTCCTGACAGGAACTTGGCTGTTCTCATCAGCGGAGGAGCTTGGGACCTCGTTGTCACTAAGGGCAGCTGTGGAACTTTTCAGGGGAGCTGTGGACCTTACTTTGAGCATCTCTTCCTGGCTCTGGTGCAGATCCCTCAGCCTGCTGGCACAGATCCTTCATCCCACTGGCGCAGATTTTCTAGCTTCTACCACTGACCTTTGGGCCTTCCCAGTGCAGATCCTTGAAACAGACTTGCATGAGACATTGTCATGGGCTCTGGGCCTCTAGCTGGACTAGTGGGGGCATTGCCATGAGCTCTAGGTTTTCACTTGGACTCATGTAGGACATCGCTGTGGAATCCAGGCCCTCAGCTGGATTCTTTGGGTCTTTGGTGTGTGGACAGATTTACTGCACTCTTTTTGTATTTGATTCTTTGGGTAACTATTATAAAATAATCCTGTAAATTGTGTGTCCTGTATTGTACTGTTTCCCCTGCAAACCCTGACTACAACAATTGGTTTCTTCTCATCTTTTATCTAGTACATCTTCTCTTTTTTAACAACCAAGGTATGGGGTTTTACTTTTTTCCTGCAACCAAGCAGGAATCAGTCCCATCTGAGAAAGAGGAATAAAGCCTTGTGGGTCCAATGGATACAATATAAACTAAATGCTTTTTAATTCCTCCTTAATATGTTCACCAGCAGCTTGGGTAAAACGAGCTCGAGTAGTGCCAGCTACTCTATGTGCCTGCTAATGTGCCAGCTACTCTGTCTCTGAAGACACAAAACAAAATAAAACAAACCTGTTCCCTGCCCAAAGCAGAGGAAACAGATAAAAACATGAAGGCGAGTGTCCAAAGTATTATCACAGAATACTCCAAAGAGCTAAACATGAAAGAAGAGTAGAGGTGAGCACAAAAGTGAAAATCTGTAAGGACTTGATATTGCAAATAATATTGGAAGAAATGTGTAAGGTCCACTTAGAGAACATTCTGAATTTTGGAAAAATGTTCTTTTAATTTTTTCTCTTTCTCCTAACCATAATCACTTTCTTTCTGAAGTCATCTTTCCATTTACTTGCTTGACAGAAGTGGTAGGAACCTGTAAGGATGCCATCTTTTCTTCCTTCCAAATCGATTCTGGTTTGCCTTTTCCAGTTGTTGTGCTGAACTGAGGCCTGCAGGGCCAACCTGGAGGCACAGGAAGCTAAAGCACTTAAAGCCTATTCATTTGACTGCTCCTTTTCTATTTGATGGTTGAGTCAGCTTTTAAAATAATGCTCACCTTATTTGTTATGCTCTTTCTTTAGCACTACCACCAGCTGTACTTTCCACTTCACATGCGTTTTGGTCTATTCCAATTTTCCACTTCTCTGACTCTAATCACACAGTTACAAATGGAATCCCGGGTTACACTAATATCTCTTACTTGCTGGCACTGAAGAGATCAATATTTCAAAATGCCATATGTTTTATGGATCAGCCAACTGCATGCATACAAATGATATTTGAACCATTGCAGTATTTGTAGTTACATAAGCTAGTGGCCAAAAAATGTAAGCTATCTTTTGTGTCTAAATTTCCAAAGGTCATGTTGATCGTTAAACCGTGAGCCAACTGTTGACATATATTTTGTTGTATTTGAGAGTTTTCAGCATGGAACGGATTGAAGTATAAACAGAAAACCAAAATGCCAACAGTGCATTGGGTAATTTAATTCTGAGCACTCCCATTGTCAATCAGATATTTCCTTGGGCTGACATGAGTGGTACCCAATGGTACCATTCAGTTCCCCTAGAATCTTTCCCCCACCAATTACTTTATTTATTCATTCAACAAATAGTCATTGAGCACTGTTATGGTTTGTGTCTAGGTGTCCCCCCAAAGCCTCATGCAATCATGGGGGCAGGCTTCTAGAGTTTGTGATTGATTCATGGTCCAGTGCTGGGATTATGGGTGTGAGTGCTACACTCGCCCTGGGGTGGGCAGCCTGCATAAAAGATCAGGGAGGGAAAGAGGCTCACTCTCTCACTGCTCCTCCCTTTTTGCTCGTTTTGCTGTCTTCTGCAGCCATGAACGGTTGCCCCTCTGCCAAACCACTCTGCCTTGGAGCCAGCTGATTATGGAATGAAACTTCTACAAACTGTGAGCTACATGAACCTTTCCTTCCCTAACTTTGGGCATTGGGTATTTTGTCTCAGCAATGAAAGAGAAGTAACTAAGACAAGCACCCTGTGTGTCATGGTGTGAGCTATCCTCCAGGAATACAAAGACAAATAAATTACTTCTCAAGAGGGTCTTTGTCAACCACAGGAGAAATATACATCTATAGGCACTGAAACGTAACAAGGGCAATGATAGAAACACACGGTGCCTTGGAAATGGAGGGAGACCCCCACTACAGGAGGGCAGGAGACCTTCAGGAGTAAGGGACACCTGTGCTGAGTGTGGAAGGATAAAAAGGAGTTCATCAGGCTAAAAAACCTGAAATGCAGATCTTAGAAAGAACAGAGCATGCATGTAGGAAGCTGCATGTCTCAATATGGCCAGAACAATTCATGACAATGGTCATGTATTAGATATCAACAAAAAGTAAAAGATGGAGCCGGTGAGATGGCTCAGCAGTGTAAGCGCCTGCCTGGCAAGCGCTAGGGCCAGTGTTCGACTCCCGGAACCCACATACGAAAAAAGGGCTGGTGATATCGCTCAGCGGCACAGGCACCTGCTGGCGTGCGAGGCCCTGAGGTCGACCCCCGGTACCCACAAAAATAAAAGTAAAAGATGATCTATGCTTCAAAAGTATTAGTTTTGAGGGGACAATTGGGGGCAAGAAGTAGACTTTTTGGATGATGCTTTCATGTAATGTATATATGCATCTTGTATTTTCACATATGATATTTAATTTGATCCTTTTGCTAGCCCTCAAGACACATTTAATTAAGACCCTCTTCATTCTGCTGATATGGAAACTAAGACCCAAAGAGAGAAAATATTTTGCCTTGAATCTTCATGTAATAAATTACAAAATTAGGCTATAAGCTCTGATTCCAGGGCTTGCAAAATGAACCAAAATTTCATTTCAGTGATGTATGAGACCAAAACAAAAGGCAGAAATTATTAGTCACAGAAATTTAAAGGAAAGGAAAAAAATCAGTGTTCAAAAGTCAATGTGGAAGAATCTGACATATAGGATAGAAATTCAGCAGGGTGAGGAGAAATGCGTCTTTACCACCTGAAGAAAAACAGGTGCTTAAAAAGTTAAAGTCATTAATTTATCATTTGACTTCCTTCTCCTGTTGAGCACTGCCCTTGTCAAAGGACAGTGGAGGACCTGACAATATTTATTGAGGTCCTATAAGATATCAAACCCTGTGCCTTGTAATTTACAAGACTTCTCTCACTGAACCCCCCAAACAAACCAATAAGCATCCTTATTTTTTCATCTATGAAATGGGAGTGAATCCAAATAAAAAATACAACACATGTGAAATGCACACATAGCACTGTGGTAGGCATACAATACCTTCATGTTGCAGGTGCAGAAAATAATCAGGAGAAAGACTGAAAAACTTGCCTTCATTCACAGAACTAGAGGAGATGGAAAGAGGGTTTTCACTCAGGTACATCTGTTCCATACCTTCACAATCTTTCAACTAAATAGCATAAACTCTTAGCTAGAACTGATTAATAAACTAGGGCAGAAGTGATTAATAAACAAAATATGTACTCAGTGGGAAAAAAGTACTTTGTCTATAACTAGAAATGTGTGATTTGATATTTCCCCTTAGATCCCACTATAATAGATTTTCATTTATGAAACCTGGGACTTCCTGAGATCCCCATTAACTGTAACTGTTTAAATGATAGATGATATATAGATATAGATGATAGATAGATAGATACAGATAGATACATAGATGATAGATAGATGATATAGATACATAGATACATAGATACATAGATGACAGATAGAGATAGATAGTCAGGCAGAGAGATGGACATTTATACATTGATGTGATGTTACTGCCATGCATGGCCAGTTTCAGTTGCTTTGTATTTTAAGACCTCATCTGTAATTTGTTCAATTAACCAGTATACACTCTATGTAATGTTAGCAACCACTGAGCAGGCGAGGTGTTAGAAGACTCTTCAAGTTGTCACATGCTGACCATATCCTTTGATTTAGCAAAAACCAAACCATATGCAAGTATCAAGAGAACGTAAAATCGTCAGGGCTCCACAGAGACTTCCAAGTAATAAAATGAGCCAGTTTCAATGCAAGAAGAACGAACCCTATTAAAAAGGAGCTTTAAAAATTAGGTATGGTAATATGGTTCAGGCTGCAGGAGCAGTAGCCAAATGAAAATATGTTTAAAGAGTGCTTCTGGCCCCTGCGGTATGTGTACCCTGGGAGAGCCATCATTTCTTTAATAACTTTGCTGTATCTCTTTACCACATTATTGAAAATTGTTTAATGAGCAGTTTCCCTTAGAGAAGATATCAGAATCTCAGAAAGCAGTTGCCATGAGAGATACTCTTTAAAGGTTGATGAAATCATGTTTCCTCTTTTACAGTTCTTCCTGGAGCGGTTGAGATAGTGGTGCTTTCTTTGAGAAATGTGTTTCTACTGATGAAAATAATACATGTTTAAAGTAGAAAAGTTGAAATTTAAAAAGTTAAATAACAACAGAGATCAAGGTGCTCCCTCTGTCTAAACACAGAACTCCTAATGTTTGTGTATATTATTTTCTAAATTTAAATTCCTGGGCTCTTTTATTTGAGTAAGATCAAATATATGTATGTTAATTGCATGTGCGTACATATTCAGTCTTGTATCCTATTTTGCATGTGCATACATATTCAATCTTGCATCCTATTTTGTATTTTTCAATGATTGTTATCCCAAGTTGATCTTAAGTCTTCTTCTAACCCAGACAATTACTGCCTGAATAGCTCCACATCTGCCAGCTAGCAGTGGTCTTCTTTCCCATTCGCATCTAACAGTTGATTTGAATCATAACCTGCGAGCTGTAAGGGTGGTACTCTCTCTTTTTTAGCCCACTTATCATACACTGTCCTCCATCAGCATAGCCCCATAGTGACACAGGTGCACCTTCAAATCAGGAAGCCAGGCATCAACTTGCCAATCTGTACGGACTACATCTATGGTCTGGAGTCCATCAGGTAAGTTCTCCAAGCTTTCACATTTTTTATTCATGAAATTGCAGTGAATCTACATTACAAAATAAGACACACGTCACCTGCATAGTAGAATACTTAACAGAGTAAACCAAAGATCTGTGGTGAATTCTAACAGTAGTAGAAGATGAAGAAAATTAGTACAAGAAATTATATTGATAGTGATAGTTTTAACACTTTTCCAACATTACTAAGATCTGATTGTGTGTGTGTGTGTGTGTGTTACTGAGCAAGTGTTCTCTACCACTTAGCTAAAACCCCAGACCTAACATAAAATTCTTATAATAAATTTTATTGAAGTTTCACAGCATAAGTAAAACAAAATTCAAATACATTGTCAAGTGTCACTCTTCCTAGTAAATTTTAGAAAATATTTCCCAAGAAATTTCTCACTTTTTTTCAAATGACAGCACAGTATTTCATGATTAAAGAAAGTTCCTCTGAATTTTTGCCTCTATCCCATCTGTACTGATTCTTTTCTTTTCTTTCTTTCTTTCTTTTTTTTTTTTTAATGTGGGTACTGGGGGTCGAACTCAGGACCTCACACTTGCCAGCAGGCTCTTGTGCCACTGAGCGATATCACCAGCCCTTTTCTTCCTTTATGTGGTTATCAGGAGTCGAACTCAGGATCTCGCACTTGCCAGACAGGCACTTATGCCACTGAGCCATATCACCGGCCCCTTCTTTTCTTTTTTGTGGATTTTCTTTGTTTCTTGCTGCATTCATTTACTGGAGTTTTAGTGTATTTATTTAATGATGCTATTTTATGTCATGTCATCTATTATATGTGATGTTAATATATATGTGATATTAAATAGGTTAATATTCTATATTGATTCTTCTGTTAGTATTTTAGCTATATCCTCTATGTTATTTTTTCAGTGGTTTCACTAGAAATTGCAATATACCTTAAAAATAAGAAAATATACATATATTTAGTATTTGATTACTTTTATGTAAAAATTATAGAAAACTTTTAGTGTCATTCTATAAGTACTATGTTTATTATGTTTATAAACCTTGCAGCCTCATACTCTAGTGTTATAAACATAGCCTTAAATAGTTACACATTTTTGGGTTTGTTTTTTAAAAATTAGGAAAAGAAACCTTCCTGGTCTTTTGTATTTGCTTAGATATTTGCCTCTTCTGGTGCTCTCTTTCTTCACATAGATTCAAGTTACCGTCGTGTCTAATTTCTCTGCAGCATGAACAGAATTTTTTATAGTATTTCTTATACAGTAGATCTGCTGACAGCAAACTTCTTCAATGTATATTTATCTGAACATGTCTTTGTTTTATTTGTTGATTTTGAAGGATAGCTTTGCTGAATATAGAACTGTCTCGACAGCGTCGTCCTTTAGCGTTCTGGAGCTGTGTTCCATTTACCTGTCCTCCAGCATTTCTGAGGTGTCAGCACCATCTGGATCATCGCTCCCTACGTGTCGTGTGACAGCTTTCTCCATTGGCTTTCAAGGTTATCTTCTCATCTTTGGATTTAATCATTTCAATATTGTTGTTCTTGACATTTTTCTATTTATCTTACTTGGAGCTAATTAAACATAAGTATATATCTTTTACTTAATTTGAGAAGTTTCCAGCAATTTCCTTTTCGAATATTCCCTTGCCTCTCTGAGACTCAGTTGCACACATCTTACACTGCTTGGTGGCCTCACATGTTCTGATCATGTTTCTTCACCTTTGTTCTTCATGTTTCCATGTTTTAATTAGATATTTTCTTTGATCTTCAAGTTTACTAGTTTCTTCTGCTGTTAAATCATTCCAGTAATATTGATACTCAGGTTACTGTGTTTTTTTCAGCTTCCACATTTCCAGCTGGCATTTCTCTTTGTAGTTTCTGCTTTATCTACTGAAATTATTCATCTGTTTATTACATGAGTAACTTCTTATGTTCTTGGACATACTTATAGTAGTTTCTTTATTATTTTCTGAAGATTGTAACATCTGGGTCATTTCAGGGCCAGTTTTATTGGCTGTTTCTTTTTCTCCCTTAAATATAGGTAGCATTTTCCTTGTTTTTAGCATGTCAAATGATTTTTTAAATCTAAGCATTATGAATGATGTGTTTGTAAAGTGTCTGGAATATCCCATACTTTTCTAAATAATATTTTGGGGTTTTGTTATTGTTTTGGGGTCTCAGTGTTAGTTAACTTGGCTGAACTCAAATTTCAGACTCTTGCTCTCCTGTGGTAGAAATGGCTAGAATCTCTCTTCACAGTTGCTTTGTTTTCGAGTTGTATGTTTTTCTCAGGATCCCCTGCCATATCTCCCTCTTGCTGACACAGTTAAGTAGTCAACTAAGAATTTGGGTAGATTTTATTAGTAGAGCGGGCATCCCACGTTCCGTAGCTCCCTCTCTTCCAGGTGCTCTCCCATAATTTTCTCACCGCTCGTCCAGACTGAACTGTACTCTCTGGCACTTTACACCAATAAAGGAGATTTCAGCAGCTGAGCTGTGTGCAAAATGGTATGGGGGGTGGGCACAGAGAGAGAGTTTTCAAGCCTCACGCCCCAATTGACAAATCTCATTCTCCTTTCCACATGTTTTCTCTCAAGGGCTTTCAAATATTGTATTTTTCTGTATTTTAAAGTTATTACCTAAAGAAGGTTTGTTCCAACCAAATACCCTATCAGAAATATTTCTCTTAAATTATTTTCTTTTTCCATCACTTCTGTATTTGAATGCCACTGAAGAGTCACTTTCCTATATACAGAGGAACTAGTCATTCATTCAAGGACATATGGAACTTCCATATGTCCTCATTCAAGGACATATGGAACTTCCTTTACTTGCTAAAGTTTCTGGGCTGGTGAGATGGCTCAGCAGCATAAGCACCTGCCTGGCAAGCACAAGGTCCTCAGTTCAACTCCCGGAACCCACACAGGAAAAAAGGTCCGGTGATATCGCTCTGTGGCACAGGCACCTACTGGCGCACGAGGTCCTGAGGTCGACCCCCGGTACCCACAAAAAAATAAATAAATAAAAAATAAAGTCTCTAAATAAAGTTCAGGGATGTCTCTAATAGTAATAACAACTACATTTACTAAGCCTAAACCACTTTTATCTCCTCCAAATGACAGAAAATAGTCACAACTTATCTCTCTACCAGCCAGCAAGGAGTATGGAAAAAATGTTCGAGGGAATTAAAACCTGTTTTTCTTTTTTCAGTCAGTGCTGCCCCACTGTAACCAACAGTTGCAATAGTTCTGCCACCCACTCTGCGGGTCATCCCCAGATAACCGCTTCTCTCCTGACTGAGGAAAATAGCTTACTCTCTGGGATCTGATCTCTCTGTTGTACCTGGTGGCTGTTAATATACACCATGTCTGCGGTGGAAATCTTTCAAGAACACAAATCATTTATCAGTGAACCTGCTCCTGAAGTCAGTCCTACTCTAACACAAAGTTGTAACTAATAATGTAAAAAATATTTTTGGGGGGAAGGAAAGAGAAAGTAAGAGTTGAAAGCTAGAGTTGATGAATAAGATCAGAAGATAAGATATTAAAATATGTAAACTGGTATTCAATATATTCTGCCCCCTAGGAAATAAGTACAATAATGAGTCATTTAAGAAATGATTATTTTTTCAAGCTAGTAAATGACAGAGTGTCTTTGTTCATGATCTCTGCTATGATTTCTTTTAAAGGCTTTATCTAACTTTTCTGGAAAGAAGGGCTTCTTTCCAGAATACAGTGAAATTTTGTATTATGATCTCTGAGATTGTGTCCCAATCTAGCAAAAGAAAAAAAATCTGTGATTTTGTATTTCTAGATCAAAATGGGTTCAGCGTGGCCCCCTCCAGGCCCATTATAAGTCTTTGAACATCTCTGTTACAATCTTTCACATTGTTTTATAATAATTTATACAGTTGTCTCCTCCATCAGACTGTGAAATCCTGGAGGGTGAGAACAGTGCTATGCTCATTTTAGAAGACTCCAGCGGTAATTATTGCCTGCCATACACAGTAGAAATACAGAAAATGACAAATAGGCACATGTGGGATTTTTTATTCCTAAATGAATGGTTTCCTTAGTATGTAAATTATCAGTAAGGGCTTTCTTTTTTCTATGCCATATTAATATGCCTAATTACACCTCTATTGAGAGTATACAGTTTTAGCACTAGTTTAGTGACTGTCTTCTAAGGGCGAAGTACTGAGAAAAGACAGAAGATGCAAAAATGAGAACATTTATCCATGTGCTTATAGCACTGAGAGTCATAATGGTCTCTAAATGTTGTGTATTTGCACGCTAAGCAAAACAGCAAAGGAAACAAGACTTCTGTAACTGTAATCTAGTTATGTGATTGTTAAAGTTAATGTAATCATCTCCAATTTTGATTTTTAAAAGAAATACTTTATCTACTTAAACAATTACAGGTAAGACACAACACTAGGCAATGATCCCAGGCTTAGACTTTTCAAGAACTATTTTCAATTGCTACATTCAATCCATAAGCCAATAGGATGCCAGGAACTTTTTCCATTACATCTTGCCATACTCAATTAAGCCAGCTCATTTCCAGAAGTTTTAACACCTCAATTTTGTCATGAGTTTAGATAGATGGAGTAAGGCATATATCATTAACACACTACAAAAACTTTGGTGTCATTTCTTATTCCTAGGATTTGGTAAAATAGTGGATTTCTGAAATTAACTTTTTAGATTACTGAATTGCATAAAGAAATGGCCAGCTGATGTCGTTGATAGCCCTGATCTTTAGAAAGGAGGAGAAGAAGTAGCAAACTCTAAGAAACAGATGGTGCACTCAGTGTTCAGAGCACCTAACCAAAAGGAAATAAAGAAATGTATGCAAGAACTGGAAAGTGCAGAGATGCAAGAACAGAGCTAGACTTACATTTTCTAGAGCAAATAAAAGAGTAAAAGGCAAAATAATGACATCGACTGCATGGTGGCCATTGATCTCCTTTCTTCTGTTCTAGGTCTACTAGGCCCATTGTTTGACCGTGCAATTTTAATCATCTCTGAGCTCAGCCTTTTGTCTGCAGTCCCAGCCTCTTCCTGTGTGTCCTCCAAAGCTACCAGGGAGGAAACACGATCTTCAGGCTCAAACTCCCTGCAAACTCCATCACCAGGCACAGTCTAAAGTCAGTTCCCTTTACACATTCCTCCTCTGTAAGCTTCTTAAAAAATAACAACACCAATAACAACAACAACAATAATGAGGAAAACCACTGTAGTTTGGACATGCCCTTGGGACCCTTACCATGGACATGTGTTAAAAGTTCACATCTCCTGTTTCATTGTATTTTCAGCCCAGGCAAGACAGATGTGTTTTTTCTATCAACTCTAAAAACAATATCATGCAAATGTCTAGCAGTGACTGGATTAATTAGGGGTCACCAACTTTCAAGGCAATTTCAGTGCAAATCTTAATACTACCATGAAAGCCAAGGCACTTGTTCACATTTAAAAAGCTGTGCAGTGAAGGGAAGGAGATGAAGTTTTGCACTGCAAGGGATGGAACAACACTTTTTTCATCCAAATGATTGCTAGATGCAACAAAACCAGAAAGCTCTCTGTACTTTTTTTTAAAACAAATTAATGGGAAGCTTGTTGTTATTGCTTGTATCTAGATGCCCCCCCCACAAAGCCTCTTGAGCTCATAGATGGGGGTTTTGGGAGGTGGCTGGATCATGGGTATGAGATATTGGGATTAAGGGTGTGCGGTACTGGATTAGTACACTAGTTGGGTTAGCATAGTTCTGGGTGTGGCTGAATAGATTTACAGAAGACAGAACCTCCACCCTGGATGTGGGTGCTACCACCCAATATAGCCTGGATGGAAGATAAAGGGAAAGGGAGGTTCACTGCTGCTGCTTTCTGCCTACCCCACCATGGACTGTTTCTCTCCTCCCATGCCCCTCTGCCATGCTGCCCTGCCTTGGAGCCAGCTGACTATGGAATAAAACCTCTTCAAACTGTGAGCCAAAATAAACCTCTCCTCCTTTAACTTGTGGATGTTGGAAATTTTATCCCAGCAATGAGAAAGTAACTAAGTCACATGTATTTCATTCTCTTTTTTTTTAGGAGTTTTTCAAATGTATTTGACCACAATTCCAAGTAAGAAATGTATTTACATCACAAGCCAGCATGCAGACACATATATATACATATATGTATGCATAAAACTATTTGCATCAATTACATAACTGAAAGTTTTTTATGCAAGATTTATGATGTCCTACTTATCTTTATTTTTAAATTTATTTATTTATTTTTTAAAGACAACAAGTAAACATTCTTATGTATTAACAAATTCAAGCATTAGAGAATGTACAAATACCTTTTGGAGAAAAATATCACTCAGTATAAGATTAAGCCATGTAAAAGCTAGGTAAAAATAGAAGACTAAGGAATGGAATAGTCACAGTGAAATTGCATTTTCATACTAGGGAGACAATACAATGTTTACAAATGTGCATCCAGTTTATTTCGCTTGTGAGTATTTTCTCGAGTTGCATCCATTTACCTATAAAAGTTTCCAGTTTATCTTTATGGCTGAGTAGTACTCCATTGTGTAGAAATACCACATCTTTCTTATCCATTCCTCGGTTAATGGACATTTGGGTTGTTTCCATGATCTAGCTATTACAAATTGTGTTGCTATAAACATGGGTGCACATATATTGTTGTGGTATGATGTTTTTAATTCTTCTGGAAAGATACCCAGAAGGGGAATAGCTGGGTCAAATGGGACCTCCAATCCTAGTTTTTTGAGGAGTCTCCACACGGATTTCCACAGTGGCTGCACCAGTCGACATTCCCACCAACAGTGGGGAAGGGTTCCTTTTTCCCCACAGCCCCTCCAGCATTTGTTATTAGTTGACGTCTTGATAATAGCCATTCTTTCTGGGGTGAGATGGAATCTCAGTGTTGTTTTAATTTGCATCTCTCAAATGACTAGTGATGTTGAACATTTTTTTGTATATTTATTTGCCATTTGTATTTCTTCATCTGAGAAGTGTTTATTCATCTCAGAAGCTCATTTTTGCATTGGGTCTTTAAATTTGGGAGGTCTGATTTTTTTGAGTTCTTTGCATGTTCTTGATAGTAATCCTTTGTCAAGGAACAGCTGGCAAACATTTTTTCCCACGTTGTGGGTTGTCTCTTAACTCTGTTGGTGGTTTCCCTTGCTGTGCAAAAGCTTTTTAATAACATGAGATCCCAGTTGTTGATTCTTTGTGATACTTCCTGTGCGATAGGGGTTTTATTCATAAAGTCTTTGCCTACACCAATGTCTTCAAGAGTTTTACCTATTCTATTTTCCAGGAGATTTAATGTTTCTGTTTTAATATTTAGTTCTTTGATCCATTTTGAATTTAGTTTAGTGCACGGTGAAAGATATGGGTCTAATTTTAATCTTCGGCATGTGTAGAGCCAATTTTTCCAGCACCATTTATTAAAGAGGCTATCTTTCTTCCAGTGAATGTGTTTGGCACCTTTGTCAAAGATAAGGTGGCTTAGTAGGTCTGGAGTTGTTTCTGCATCTTCTGTTCTATTCCATTGATCTTCAGGTCTGTTTTTTTGTTTTGTTTTGTTTTGTTTTTTTGCCAATACCACGCTGTTTTTATCACAGCAGCCTTATACTATAATTTCAAATCAGGGATTGTGATGCCCCCTGCCTTGCTTTTGTTGCCCAGAATTGCCTTTGCTATTCTAGGTCTCTTCTGGTTCCAGATGAATTTTAGGATTGTTTTCTGTAATTCTTTGAGATATGTTGTTGGAATTTTGATCGGAATTGCATTAAATCTGTATAACAGTTTTGGAAGTATGGCCATTTTCACTATATTGGTTCCTCTGACCCAAGAGCAAGGGATATCTTTCCATTTTCTGATATCCTTGCAATCTACTTTTTCAGAGTACTGTAGTTTTCATTGTAGAGGTCTTTTACTTCCTTTGTGAGATTGATTCCTAGGTATTTCATTTTTTTAGATGTGATTGTGAAAGGTGTTGTTTCCCTAATTTCTCTCTCAGTGAGTTTGTTATTTGTGTACAGGAAGGCTATTGATTTTTGAGTGTTGACTTTGTATCCAGCTACACTACCGAATTTGCTTATTAAATTTAGCAATTTTTTAGAGGAGTTTTTGGGGTCTTCTACGTAGAGTATCATGTCATCTGCAAATAATGATAATTTAACTTCTTCCTTTCCAATCATAATTCCTTTTATTTCTTTCTCTTGTGTAATTGCTCTGGCTAAAGTTTCCAGGACTATGTTGAATAAGAGTGGGGACAGTGGACAACCTTGTCTTGTTCCTGATTTTAGAGATAAGGCTTTCAGTTTTTGTCCATTTAGTATGATATTGGCTGTTGGTTTGTCATAGATAGCTTTTATCAGATTGAGATAAAGACCATCTATTCCAATTTTCTGTAGGGTTTTTATCATGAATGGGTGCTGGACTTTGTCAAAAGGTTTTTCTGCATCTATTGAGATGATCATATGATTTTTGTCCTTGGTTCTGTTAATATGGTGTATTACACTTATTGATTTACGTATGTTGAACCATCTCTGCATCCCTGGGATGAATCCAACTTGGTCATGGTGTATAATCTTCATGATGATTTGCTGCATTCTGTTTGCTAGTATCTTATAGAGGATTTTTGCATCTATGTTCATTAGGGAGTTGGTCTATAGTTCTCTTTCTTAGTTGGGTCCTTCTCTGGTTTTGGTATCAGGGTAATGCTTGCTTCCAGGAATGAATTTGGGAGTATTGCTTCCCTTTCAATTTCGTTAAAGAGTTTGAGAAGTAGTGGTGTTAGGTCTTCTCTAAATTTCTTGTAGAATTCAGCAGTGAATGCATCAGGGCCTGGGCTTTTCTTTCTTGGGAAGTTTTTAATTACATCTTCGATTTCATTGATTGTTATTGGTTTATTTAGGATTTTTATATCTTCTTGGTTGAGCTTTGGTGATTCATATGTATCTAGGAATTTGTCCATTTCTTCTGCATTTTCCATCTTATTAGAATACAAGTTTTCAAAGTAGGTATAGATGATCTTCTGGATTTCTGTAGGGTCCGTTGTGATATCACCCTTTTCATTCTTAATCGCATGGATTTGAGTACTTTCTTTCCTTTTTTTAATAAGGTTGGATAAGGGTTTGTCGATTTTATTTAATCTTTCAAAGAACCAACTCTTTGATTCATTCATTCTTTGTATTGTTTTTTTAGTCTCTAATACGTTAATTACTGCTCTGATCTTTATAATTTCCTCTCTTGTACGAGCTTTTGGCTTAGCCTGCTCTTCTTTTTCTAGAAGTTTGAGGTTCACCATTAGGTTATTTGTGCTTGCTCTGTTTTCCTGATATAGGAATTTAATGCTATAAATTTCCCTCTTAGGACTGCTTTCATTGTATCCCATAAGTTCCGGTATGTTGTACTGTCATTATCATTCAGTTGCAGAAACTGTCTAATTTCTTCTTTAATTTCATCTGTGACCCATTGGTTGTTCAGTAGGGTGCTATTTAATTTCCATGTGTTTAGCAAATTCTTGTGGTTTCTTTTGCCATTGATTTCCAATTTCATTGCACTATGGTCTGATAATATACATGGGATAATTTCAATTCCTTTGCATTTACTTAAGCAGGTTCTATGAGCTAGTATGTGGTCTATTTTGGAGAATGTCCCATGTGCAGCTGAGAGGTATGTGTATTCTGATGTTGTGGGGTGGAACACTCTGTAGACATCTACTAAGTCCATTTGTTCCAAAGTTTGGTTCAGTTCTAATATTTCATTGTTGATTTTTTGTCCAGTTGATCTGTCTTTTTGTGACAGTGGAGTATTGAGATCCCCCAATACAATTGTATTAGTGGTTATTTGATTTTTCATGTCCATTAATATTTGTTTTATATAGTTGGGTGCACTGGTATTTGTTGCATATATATTTATGATTGTTATCTCTTCCTCTTGGATTGTTCCCTTTACAAGGATGTAGTGACCTTCTTTATCTCTCTGAATCATTCTTGGCTTGAAATTCACTTTGTCTGCGAAAAGAATAGCTACCCTGCTTTTTTCTGGGTTCCTGTCACATGAAGTATTGTTTTCCATCCTTTGACTTTCAGTCTATGAATTTCTTTTTGAATTAAATGTGTTTCTTGTATACAGCATATTGTTGGATCTTGCTTCTTGGTCCAATTCGCCAGTCTGTGCCTGTTGATTGGTGAATTGAGACCATTAACATTAATGGTTAAAACTGATATGTATTGACTTATCCTTGTCATGTTATTTTCTTGTTGTTGGCTCCCCATCTTTTAATTTTTGTTTTCCCTCCCTCTCTTTAATCATTTGCTCTGCCTGGTGGATTCCTTCTGTTGGGGTTTCTGGAGTTGTAGTCCTTGTTATCCCTTTCTAGAATGTCCTTCAAAACATTTTGGAGTGCTGGTTTGGTGGTTATAAATTTTCTCAGATGTTCTTTGTCATGGAAGTAGTTTACTTCTCCATCAGTTTTGAAAGATAGTTTTGCAGGGTACATCAATCTAGGTTGAAGATTATTTTCCTTTAGAACTTGAAATACATCATTCCAAGCTCTTCTTGACTTGAGGGTTTGTGCTGAATTCTGATGGGCTTTCCTTTATAGGTGATTTGTTTCTTTTCTCTAACAGCTTTTAAGATTCTACTCTTATGTTGAATTTCTGGAATCTTGACTATGATATGCCTGGCTGAAGATTTTTTTTTATCATGGTTAAATGGGGTTCTATAAGCCTCACTTATCTGAACGTCAAATTCTTTTTCTCTACCAGGGAAATTTTCTGTGATGATGTCTGTGAACAGTGTTCTGATGTCATTTATGCTATCTCCTGCTTTTTCATTGACTCCAATCAATCTTAAGTTATTCTTCTTTGCATCATCTAGCAGCTGCTGGATTGATTTTTCATTGCCCCTTGCTAGTTTTAAGAATTCTTTCTTTTCATGATCACTAATTGCAAGCCTGTCTTCTATATCTGAGATCCTGTCCTCACATTGGCTTAATCTGCTACAAATACTTTCAATGGAATTTTTGTTCTCCTGGATATCTGATTGAATCTGCTTTATGGATTCCATTTCTTTCCTATGCTGAGCATTCATGGCTTCCATCATTTTTTTAAGCTCGTCTATTTTTTTGTCTGTGTCTGCTCTAGCATCCTTAAGCATGGTCTTCATTGTGGACATTATCTCTGCAGTTATCTGAGAAATTATTTCTGATTTAAATTTTTCCAGAGCCTCATTCAACTGCTTTGTTGTTACCACTTCAGAGATGTCAGGTGGGTGGCTTTCAGTTTGTCCCACCTTACTGCCCCCTGGGTTTTCCTTTGGTGAACTGGATGTGTGGGGTTGCATCTTGTTTAAGTGTCATCTCATTTTCTTTTCTTTCTTTAGTTTAATTCCTGGGTTGCTGTTTATAAATTGCCTATGGTAGGTTGCTTTATTGCTAGTATTTCAAACTCTTAGGAGATTCTTAGAATACCAGGAAGGAAAGCGCCAGTCAGTGTGTCCTTCTTGGCTGTTGCTTCTCTGTACCACGGTGTCTCGCGTTCCTCCACAGAGGTCCCTGCTAGAGCCGTGGATGGAGTGGTGGCCGCCCTGAGTTTCAAGTTCAGCTGCTGCCCCCCCAATGGCGCCTGGCTAGTCGCTCTCTTGCACGCCTGACGGTTGGGCGTCAGCACTCACTGCCAGTCAGTGTGTCCTTCACAGCCGCCGCTTCTCTGTACTGCGGCATCTTGCATTCCTCCACAGAGGTCTCCGCTGGAGCCGTGGATGGTGTGGCGGCCGCCCTGAGTTTCAAGTTCACCTGCTGCCCCCCACACGATGGCGCCCGCCTGGTCACTCTCTCGTGCCAGACAGCCGGGCGTCAGCACTCACCGCCAGTCAGTGAGTCCTTCACAGCCACTGCTTCTCTGCACCGCTGCTTCTGGCGTTCCTCCGTGGAGGCCCCCGGGGGCGCCGGCAGTCACCGCGTGTCTGTAGATTTGAACCACTTCAGTCGCGTCAGGATTCCCAACACAGGGAAATGGTGCTGGAGGCCACCTCCTCCTTCTTTGTTGGAGTTTCTCTCTTCACTTTCTCCGTGGGCCCCAAACTGTGTTTCAGATCTTTCCTGGGTCCATGGGAGCCACTTCCTTCTTTCTTGTCCTCCTCCAGTCACTATATTTCAGTGTCTGGATGGCGATTTTTGGAGAGGCTCACTGCCTGCTTCTTACAGACCAGCCATCTTTTTTTCAGCTCCACATGTATTTCATTCTAATGCCAATTTCCTGACCCCAAATGACCAGATTACATTTAGGACTAGTGAAATTGTTCAGGGAAGTTTCATTATGCCAGAAAATAAAATTAATATGCAATCCAAAAATAAAATTGACTTTCTAGAAGCATAGAAGTTTTCTAAAATCTAAGCGGATATTTTTAAAAAAGTAAAATGACAAGCAACATTAGTTGTTTTTTAAGTGCAACAATATAGTTACCCTTATCATTTTTTAAAAATGTCTTTCCACATAAGTGTGATCAGTGCCTATAGTTATAATTTATTCTACATTTACTTGTGCATGCCAGATAGAGACTATTTTTATTCTTTTACTCACTCTACAGAGCTGCCCCCAAATATTCAAACATCACACACTCATCTCCTAGAAAGTTCAGCTAGAAATGCTAGACTGTGCTCAAAGTAGTTTTTCAGAAAATTTTTTTACTTTAGTAAACCTGTTTGAACTATTATTCTGTTTCTATCTACTCCAAAATCTGGGATCAGCACCTTCTATCTTGACCTTGCAGCCCCTTCATATATGGTATTGACCCCTCATCTCTCATACTTAGCCATCTACACCTCTACACCTCTGCCTCAAATTCCCTGACTTTTCTGCTGCTGCAAGAAGAAATTATTTCCACTGAGAACAACATTGAACCCCATGCCGCTATAATGAAAATACTTATAGACTCTACATCTTCAATTCACATTTGGCATGGTTAATCACTATACCCTGTTTGATAGTCTTGCTTATTTGACTTTCAGAATGGCATCCTTTCTGAATTTTCCCCCTACTATACTGACTGCATCCTCTTGATGGTTCCACCCCCTCTCCTTGGTTTTATCTGAGTCAGCTTGTCTTTTCTAAATATACTCACCTTTTTCATGATCTCCTCAGTCTCAGGGCATTAAAATCCATCCACCAGCTTATGTTTCCCAGATGGTCACTCTCCTCCCTGGCCATTTCCCTTAACCTCTTATATGCAAGTCTGTCCTTAACATTGCCACATGGATATCTAATAAATATCTTGAATTTAACTTGTCCTACACAGAGCCTTCCTCAGTCTTCAGCATGTTGGTGTTGATAACTCCATCACTCTTGCTGCTCATAGCCAGTTGTCTGTGAATCTTTTCTTACTCTCACACTCATCATCAGATCAATCAACACACCCTGCTGCCATCCAATGGACATACTAAAAAGTTCACTTCCACTGCCACCAAGAAACACCTGGTGAGCAGTCCCTCACAATCAACAATAATTCTTCATAAGAAGCTGGTCTCCAATTGAAATGTCATTTATAATGTTTTGCATATTTTCTACTATATTCTATGAAGATGTTTCATACATTCATTCAGTGAATATGTGTGGGGCTCTGCTGCACATTGTGCAGTGTGATTCCTGTCCTCTAGGAGCCTAGAGGAACACCCAGTTCAGTGGTGGCAAATCTAGGCATGTTTGTATCACTGAAAGCTCTAAAAGGTTGGCCATCACTGTGGGTGATTGAAAGGCAGCAGGATGCACATAAGCCAGAGAAAGGGAGGCATCCGAAGACATCAGAATGATGTCCAGAAGGCAGTGCCTGGGTCAGTGTTGAAGGAAACATTAAGTATTGAGGGGGTGGAGGTGGGCATAATGGCAAAGGCTTTGCAGGCAGGCACAAGAATAGTGTGAGCAAAGATACTGGTAGGGACAGAGTCTGAGTTTGACCATGTGATATAGTTTATAAAAGTGAAAACATTAAAATATAAATTACAATTAGTGTGTTAATGTCAAACATAGTAGAATTAAACCCAAGAGTCTGTGCCCAGGAGAAAAAATGAGAATAAATGCATATCAATCAGAAGGCCCACCAGAACTTTTGAACTTCCTGACAATTGATACAAAAACATATAGCACAAATCATGGCAAATAAACAATGTGAACAAAGGTAAAAATAATAAGAAATAAAATAAAAATAGCAGTGGATTCCTTTCAGTGATATTTCAGTGTTCATGAAGATAAACCATGATATTTCCTAAGGGAAGCAAAATTTTGCCAAGCTCTTATCTCAGAAAGAAATTTCTTACATAGAACTTCTTTAAAGAAATCAAAAGTGTTGTGGGTGGCAATATTCACCCAGCTCAATAGGAAATCATGTGTGAGCCTCAGGAAGTAGTTTTTCTGACATCTCAATGAAAATTTAGTGCCTAATACCAAAGCATAATGGAGTATAAGACATTTTATTGTGGGGAAATAAAAGTGTTTTTTGCAATATTTCTTTCTCATAACCTCAGATGTCTTAGTTACTTTTCTCTTTGTTAAAACAAAATATCCAACATCCACAAGTTAAAGGAGGAAAGGTTTATTTTGGCTCACAGTTTTTGGAGGTTTCAGTCCATCATTGGCTGGCTCCAAGGCAAAGGCAAGGTGATATGGCAGAGAGGCATGGTTCATGGCAGAGCAGGCAGGAAGCAGCAAGTAGCTTCCTTCTCCCTTTTATCCCATGCAGGTACAAGCCCTTTGGGTGATGCCATAACAGCAAGCAGAAACACTGAAGCTGTTACAGCAGAATAGCGAGAAACACTTACAGGGGTCGAGAATGGATACAAGCAAGCTTTATTAGCCAGCAGACGGTGGTCAGCAAACAGCCAAGACACCGACTCCAGGGCTTTGTTCTCAGGGGTTTTTATACATTAACAAGTTTTTAGTAACCATAGTAACCACATTACTTCACATGCTTTGGAATGTCACAAGGTTCACATAGGGTTCACAGCTCTGTTAATCTTAGAATGTGGTTAGGTTTGACAAACATTCTATCCTAACTGTTCCTCAAACTGCTTGTTCCCTAACTGCTTATGGGTTTTGTGAGTAACTAAAGGGAGGGGGTGAAGAGCAAGTTCATCTGGAGGTTAGGAGGCCTTTAAGATGTGGTCCATGGCACAAAATGGAGTCTCTCTTGCCATATCAAAATGAAACCCAGAATTGGGAGGCAGATTTATTTACATCAACAGGCACTGATCGGGATCATTCCCAGAATATCAGGCCCTGATCTCTGGTGGTCTAAGGCTTATATGAGATAAGCAAGCAGAAAGTGCAGAGGCAGAATGGCTTGTCAATTGGTGATTGGTTTATACAATATGCATCATAGTGACCAGCCATTTCTAAGAGAAAGGAGCAACCAGAACTGGAACAGGAACTGTCACCTGGACAACTAAGAAACTGAAGTATACTGGCTGGGAGACCATTTTCTGTTACATGCCACCCACACCCAAGGTGGGCCATCCTATTAGCTGCACCCAGAGCTATGCTAAACCAATCAGTGGATTAATTTCACAACTTTAATCCCAGTATCACACACTCTAAATCCAGCCACTTCTGAAAAGCCCCATCTATGAGCACATGAGGCTTTGGGAGACATCTAGATATAAACCATAACACCAATACCTCAAAAATGAGAATGAATGAAAGAAAGAAAAGGAAAGAAAGAAAGAAAAAGGAAGAAAGGAAGAAAGGAAGAAAGAAAGAAAGAAAGAAAGAAAGAAAGAAAGAAAGAAAGAAGAAATAAGTAGGAATAGGGGTCTGTAAGCAGGGAAAGAATAGAATAAGGGCCTCATTAGACTTTATGAAAGAAATTAATAGAAAACCTTACTAAAATCAGCTTTTGCCTCTGCAGTTAGATTCACTGGCTAATGCTTTTACTAGAGGAATTCCTTTAGGAGCAATTAAAAGGAGAGAGAGAGAGAGAGAGGATGCAAAAAGGCACCAAACAGCACAAATGCCATAAAATTTACAACAAAGGAAGGAATGCTGTCTAATAGAGAGCTTGACAAGAGGAAGAGCAGATAGGCAGAGCATGGAGGAAGCCAGATGCATGGAAACCAGGATAACCACACCCTCCATTTCCAATAAAATGCAAAGAAAACAAGCAGTGGCTACCTAACTTATTTAGTATATAAGAATACACATACCTATGCATTTATCTTCTCACTCCAGTGTCACTATATTACTGCAGTAGATACATGCACATCCCCTTACTTAATTACTAATTCTAAGCTGCCTTTTCTACAAGGCTCCTCCTGACCAATCTATAAATCCCAGAGATAAGGCCCTGACAAAATATAAAGGGTAGGAGGAAATCAAACAAGGACCACAAAAGGAACATGCACCTAGGACCCATCCCAAGATAATCCAGGAAACCAACCAGATTGTAACATGTTACAAATATCCACCAAGAAGGGATTTAGTAGGATTAGGATCCTAATAAAATAATAAAAGAAGCCAGGGATAAGCACTCATGAGTATCCTTCTTCTGCCAGACCCTCTTCCCTCTCTCTAGGGCAGTTTGTTTCAGTCCCCTGCTTTTTCTTCCTTACAAATAAATTGTCTTCCTTTCTCAATCTCTGTCTCTTAAATTCATTATAGGTACTAAGTTTTTGATCCCAATAGCTGCTCACCCTGCTGTGACAGAAAGCAAGACAGCAAGAAAGAGGAAGGAAAAGGAAGTGGAGGGGAGGGGGAGGAGGGCAGTGGGGAGGGTGAAGGGGAAGCAAGGAGAAGAGAGGAGAGGAGAGGAGAGAAGAGGAAAGGAAAGATTATTGTGTCAGTGTCGATATTTATTAAACATATTGGCAACTAGAGAAATTTTCTATATTTGTTTTTGTTTACCTTTTACATTGTGAAAATCCGAGACCTATTTTTATGTACTGAGTAGAAGGTGCACATTTACTGTAAGGACAGATGCCTGGTATGTGGACCGGAACAGATGGGAAGGAATGGAAGTCCTGAGGACTGCGGCATGTTCCTGCCCAGGGCTGCATCTCTCTTCTCAGCCTCGTTGTCTTCTTTCCAATGCCCAGCTTTCTTCTACACTCCATCTTTAATCAGCTCCTCACCCTGAGTTCAATACTTTGTCCATTTCCTCAGCTTGCTTGTAGAATTAGCCAGACCAGGCCAACATTGAAATCTCCTGACATCCTGTTCTTCTCACTGTTTCTCAATTCACAGCACCAAGAAAATCTGACAGATCCGGTTTATCTCCATGAGCCAGGTCTCATGAATCATATCACTCACACGCTGCTCCTCCCCAACATTGTTCCAACCACTGCTAGTACATTAAGAAGTGGAGACAGCAGGTCTCCATTGCCAAAGTGAGGGTATTGAACAGGTGTTGAAGGAGAAGCATGATCCACATCACAAAGCTTCATACAAGGGAAGAGCCAGTTTGAGAACCTACGACATCACAGAAGTTAAAGGAAGGTGTGTGATCTGAGGACAAAAGAATGTTTACCAGCTTTTCAAATCTCACTGTGAATTAAGCTACTGACAATTTTACTTATGCACAGAGTATATTCTTTAAGGGAAACAATTTATCTTACCTTGTCCATTCCCATTTATTAATCCTTTTGGTAATAAAAAATTGTTCTTACCCCACCCTGCCTTGTATTAAAACTGCTGTGCTAATACGGAGAAATAGAGCATATTTAAATAACTGAGTCTCTTTTTCATTTGACTCTTAGCTCAAACTAATCTTTTTGTTTCCAAATAAGTATAAATCATAGCAGAAATAGTTCATCAAAAATGCAATGTGAGGAGAGGCCAGTTTTAACCATAAATATATATAGTTAACATATTAGGGGGCCAGTGATATAGCACAGTGGCATAAGTGCCTGCCTGGCAAGTGTGAGGTCCTGAGTTTGGTTCCTGGTACCCACATAAAGAAAAAAGAAAAAAAAATATATATATATAAGGAATATTTAATATCACTATATCTACTGTCAGTAGGTGGCTGCCACTGCAAGTCTTCTTGTGCCCACATTCCTTTGGGGAAAAAAATGGAAAAAAGAAATTGATAGCTTAGGAAACAGAGCTTTCCCCAACCAAAAATGTAGAGAAAAATCAATTTTAGTTTTGATCACAAAAAAGGTCAAAGAACTCTCACTGCATCGGATCAGTGTAATTTATGCACAGCTTTGCTGTCTCCAAAAGTTGTTGTTCTAGAACTTTATCCAAAAAGTATTCATTAAATCATGGCCAAATGCAGCAATAGTGATATTCTGTTCAAGACAGACATCTGAGGCTGTCAAATAAAGCATTTATTTTGGAGAATGACAGTGATCTCATTGCCTCACCATGAAACAAATACAATCAACTGGAAGGGCTTGCTGTCTCCAAAAACCTACTTCAAACTATCTGCAAATCTAAAGATCCTCCTTTGAAACTAATGCTGGGGGGGAAATGGAGCCAGTGGATCAATTTGCAGTAACACAACCCTATTTTTAAATTGCTTTCAAGGAATTTTATTCTGAGACAACATGCTATTTGACAGGAGAATAAAAACTAAAACCTCAAAAAAAAAAATGATGAGAAGAGAAAACTAGAATTTTTAACTTGAACCAAACTAGTAATGACTGTAATTAGTAGGGCCATCCTTTGCTATAAAGTGATTGCCTCTCATTCTGTCAGCATACCTACCCTCAACCACCCTCTTGTTTCTACAGCTTCTTCATACCCCACTTCTTTCCCATCAGGGACTTACTCTCTCCATGTTCAGGTTAAGATGTCCTGTCAATCACCTATATCTCGACTGGGACTAATTTTAACCAATGAGCTTTCTTCATGAAGAGATTTTCATTCTAAGATTTGTAAAAGTTGCCCAAAGGAGGATCAGATTTCCAAGACATTTCCAACAATAGCATTACATGTCAGTGGAGAAAGTATGATAGACACCTAAAAATTATATGATAATGTCATCTCACAGCAGGTGCTGTGTGGGGCACCGTGTTCCAGTGTTCTCTTATACCCCACACCAAACTTGCATGTTAGATTACCTACTTTCAACTCAAGCCAGGAAGGTAGATGATGCTTAGAACAAATGAAGTAACTTTCAAGTTTCAAAGAAGCAACAGGCAGTAAATGCAGAATTTAAACTTTGATCCATCTGAACAGGATCTGTAACCCATGTTCCTCCACTAACTAATAATTCCAGTAGCCTTACATCTGCTCTTCTCCTATCTTTGATCCCATGTCTATCCCCCATGGTGCCATGTGAACATGCTAAGTCCTTTTCTTAAAATCTGCCAATGATTCCCAACCACTTAGGAGCTCTTTAACATAGCCCACAAGGCCATGCATGACAGCTCTCATTTGCTCTATTGGCTCATTTCCTGCTAAACCTCGCATTGACTGCATGGCTTTCCATGTGCCATGACAGTAGAATAATAATCCAAACCAAGCCAGATTCCACAAAGGCAACTTCATCATTACACACTTCAATATTAACACACCTTCACAAGAAGTGTCTCACTAATTCCACAGCTCTTCCAGGTACAGTAGTGTAGAGTAATGTAGACACTTCCCTCGGGATGCCATGGGAGAAAGAGGAGCTCGGTGTCAAGATAAACTATAGCCCAGTTTCCCGTGGCATTGTCCCATCCTTTAAGATTCTAAATGGGAAATATGGTATGCCAAGAAGTTCCATAAAGTTCCACGCTCAACTGTAAAAATGCACCAAATATTTTTAAACATTATTTGTGTGATTTTCCCATTTATAAGCATGTTTAGACCAAGGATTAAGTTTGTTAAAAGTTAACAGGGGGGGGGGGGGAATAAGCAAAATATGTTCCAAAATTAACAGGCATTAATAATAAAAGAAAAAATTGAAAAGTGTGAAAGCTTTACTTAATTAACCAAACGGAAAAGAAGCAAAGCTATTACATAGATATGTGGCCATTTAAAACCATCCTTCTGCCTGCAAATATTACCTAGCAGAAGATAGTGGAGAGAGCAAAGTTTAGTAGTTTTCTTCCTCTTAAATTCCACTATAATAGTGGACTTCCATATGAATATTAATATGGAATATTAATACTTCCATATGAATATCAATGTTGCATAAAGGAAATGCTCCTTCAAGTTCTTCATGCGTGTTAATCTTGAGCTACACAGTTCTCTCCACAAGCCACACGGTTTCCCTCTGCCTTTCGTACCTCTATGACTTCTCCGGTCATGTTTCTCTCTCAGGAATGCCCTCCTTCACCCTCAGCATTGGCCTCAAGCATCATCTGCTTAAATAATCCTTTCTTGAGCCCAGGATAAGCTGAGTTTAATTCTCTGTATTCCTAAGTACCTTATGCTTTCCTGGGTGCTAATTATATGGTATTTTGCTAAAATAATCTGGTTATGAATCTGTCTTCCTCACACATGGCTAGTTCTGCAGATAAAGAGGTGAGTAGCTGAGCTGAGTTATGGAATAAGACAACCCAGGATAGAATCCTAGCTCCTTCCACACTTACTGTACTGTGATAATAACATTTATATGCCATGGACATCTTATCTGTAAATGAGAAAAAGAATTTCACCTACTACCAAAAATGCTGTACATGAAGCTTTGGTGAAATAACATACTTTAACTCCTGAAACACCATTCAGAACATAATAATTTATTCTAAATGAGTGTTAGGTGTGCACAGGAGAAAATAAAATTCTTGCCATGATCTGTCCAATACAAGCATTGGCAATAACTCTGCAACCTGGCATAGTTAGATCATGTGCATGGTATTTGCACACAATTCCATGACTATTATTTTAGTGACTTGAATGAAATGTACAATTGTCCTACAGATAAATTTCCTTGGACATCAGTGCTCTCTTTGTTTCCTATTTGGAATTAGTATATAAGGAAGTTATTAAAATTGTAAGCTTTTTGGTGAACATGAAATCTGGTGTTTTGCATCTGACATTTGGATACTCTTCATTCCAAAATAAGCACTAAGGCAACTTGAAGCACTAATATTTCATTATAAGGTTAGTAGGGGTAGATAATCTAAATATTGTGAATTCTTAGCCAAAATTTCTTTTGTACTGCTGTGCTTATAGGAAGAACTGCTGACATATGCCTTCTACTCAATAATTTTATCCTCATCCTGTGTTAAAATCCTAAATCAGTTCACTGACAAATCTCCCTTTCATCTGAAAGTTAGTACTTTTAGGGTGGCTTCTCATATGTCACAGTAGTCCATTATAGGTTGAGAAGGAAATGCGGCAGAGTGGTACCCAACCCAAGCTGTGAAAGCAGCTGCTCCGCCCTGCTCTGTGCCACTGGAGAGCTTCTTGGCCTCTCCAAACCATAATTTACATGTTTCTAAAATGGACATGAGAATTCATAAAATAATTAAAAGAGATAAGATATGAAACAAATATAGAATAGTTCCTGGAATAGGGACGGGAACTCAGTAAATTAATTTTCTTGCTGCCACTGCTGTTGCTATGACTGTTTTACTCCTCTTGTAACTCTCAAAGAACAATTAGACAACCTTTACTGTCAATGCTTGAGGACATGGCGCTGTCATCCTTCTAGGCTGATGTCTCCATTCTGTAAGGAATCTTTGCTTTTTCGAAAGGGTAGCATATGCTTATCAACCTTTTTCTTGCAGGAATTTTGGGTGTCTGATTACTTTCATTTCATGCTCTCTCTGGGTTTTTGTTGGCTTTTGGTGCAAGTTAATGATGTTTCTGCTAATATAGCATACTGTTAGATTGCAGGCTTCTCTACAGTTCTTTCTTTTCTGCATAATCCCATCCCTATCCCTGGCTTCTGCTGAGATATCTCTTCAAAGAGCTGTCTGTGTCACGAAATACTCTGACTTCTTCATTCTTCCCAGGTACTTGCAAATACCATCTAGTCACATCTTGACTTTTCCTTGAGGGGACCCTGTCCTAGGTACAGTGTCTTTCACAGTCTTCACAGACTGAGTAAGCCAAAAACAACACTTTTCTTGGAAATCTCCTCAGCTAAAATCCCATATATCGCTTACAAGTGCTGCTTCTCACCTACCTGTAAGTTAAAAATCCAGGGGCCGATGAGATGGCTCAGTGGCATAAGCGCCTGCCTGGCAAGTGCAAGGTCCTGAGTTTGACTCCCGGTACCCACATATGAAGAAAGGGCCAGTGATATCGCTCAGGGGCACAGGCGCCTGCTGGTGCGCGAGGTCCTGAGTTCGACCCCCGGTACCCACATATGAAGAAAGGGCTGGTGATATCGCTCAGGGGCACAGGCGCCTGCTGGTGCGCGAGGTCCTGAGTTCGACCCCCGGTACCCACATATGAAGAAAGGGCTGGTGATATCGCTCAGGGGCACAGGCGCCTGCTGGTGCGCGAGGTCCTGAGTTCGACCCCCGGTACCCACATATGAAGAAAGGGCAGGTGATATCGCTCAGGGGCACAGGCGCCTGCTGGTGCATGAGGTCCTGAGTTTGACCCCCGGTACCCGCAAAAAAAAAAAAATCCATTAAGTTTTCTGTCACTTCATAATGATGATTCTCCTCCAGTTTCTAGCAGCATGCTCCTCATTTCCTCCTAAGACCTCATCATCAGCACTTTCACCACCTATATTTCTATCAATATTTTGTCTGTAATGATTTGTGCCTGTAATGATTTGCTTATATGGGTTCCTCCTGCCATCCTCCTTCCTTCAGCCTTTGAGCTTTCATCAGCCTTTGGCACCGATATTTCTAATAATCTGCTCAAGGAAATACTTTTTCTATCATGATCCTCAAATTCTTTCAGCCTCTGCCCACTCCTTAATTCCACTAGAGCTTCTACAGTTTCTGGATGTCACAAAAGAACCCCATTTCCAGGAACCAAAATTCTTATTTGCTGACTATTGTTGATGTAGCAAATTAAATAATAAATGTATTTAATGACTTAAAATAAAATAAATTTATTACCTTGTAGTTCTGGAGGTCAAAAGTTCAATATGGTTCTTAGAAAGCTTAATTCCAAGTATGACCAGAGCAGAATCCCTTGTAGAGGTCCAGATGTTTCAAATGGTTCTAGAGGCTCAGGAAGAAGCCATTCTTAGCCACTTTCTTTGTCTCAAAGCTTCCCATATTACTTCCTCTATGACTGCAATACTCTGGCATCTGCCCCATTGTCACATCTCCTCCTCAGGCACTGATCTTCTTGTCTCCCTGCTGTAAAGACCTTAGTGGTCACATTAGGCCACCCAGAGAATCTGTAATCTCCACAGCTCAAGGTCATTAACTAGGAAATGATAAAGTGCTATGATACATAGCACATTCACTGGTGCTGGGGATTAAGGTAAGGAAACCTTTAGGGGACCATTATTCAAGCTTTCACAAATTGTAGGAGTTCATCATACCGTTTGGGTACTAGAACCTGACTCAGAGTATGATTTGCAAATATTTTCTCCAATTCATTCTGTGGGTTGTCTTTTTACTTTCCGTGCAAAAAAGTTTTAAATTTTAGTGAGGCCCAGTGTCCAAACTTTTTTCCTTTGGTGGCTGTGCTTTTTGTATCAGATCTACAAGAATTTTATAGTATTAGCTGTTATATTTAGGTTTTTAAATCTACTTTGAGTTTACTTTTCTATACAGTGAGAGGCAGCAGTCCACTGTCATCCGTGTCTCAGCATCACTTACTGAAAAAGCCTGTTCCCCCTTTGAATTCATTTAGCACACTCGACCAAATCAATTGACTTAACATGAGGGTGTATTTCTGGACTCAAGCTATTTCATTAACCTATACAATTAATATGTATGCTAGCGACAATATAGTCTGGGTTTCTGTAGCTCTGCAGCAAATTCTGAAATTGGAAACAAGATCTTTCCAATTTGCTCTTTAACAAAACTGCTTTTGTTATTCTGTAATTTTTGCATTTACATGTGAATTTTAGCACCTTTTTGTCAATTTCTGAGGAAGTCAGTGAGCTTCACAGAGATTTATTGAATCTGTAAAACAAGTCGGGAAGTATTCCATCTTAAGTAAATATTTCAATCCATGAATATGGTATGGTTTTGCAATTATTTAGAAACTTCTTGATTTCCTTCAACAATAGTCTTTTATAACCAATGTATAAGCCTTCTACTTTCTTTTGTAAGTTTGTTTATATTTTAGTGACACTTTTAGTGGAATTGTTTCATTTTAATATTGTTCATTGCCAGGAGATAGAGATAAAATGATTTTTGGATATTAGTACTATAGCATGCAATCTTACTGAACTCATTTACTGTACATAATGTGATATTTTTGTTATTGTTGCTTTTGTTTCCTTAGGGTTTTCTATGTGCAAATCCTATCATTTGCATTTAGAGATAATTTTAATTCTTCCTTTCCAAGCTACAAGAATTTTATTTCTTTTTCTTGCTAAATTGCTGAAATGAAATACTAAATTGAAGCAGGAAAAGTGAGTGTCCTGGTCTGGTTCTTGATTATATAGGGAAATTTTTCAGTTTATTATTATGGAGCATGATATTAGCTGTGGGCTTTTGATAGGTGCCCTTGATTATGTTGACAAAATTTAATTTTATTCTTAGTTTGTTAGGTGTTTTTGTTACAAAAGGGTATTGAATTTTCTCATATGTATTTTCTGTATCAATTGAGATTACCATATGGTTTTATTTTGTCCCTGATTCTCTTAACATGATATATCACATTGATAATTTTTGCACATTAAATCAAACTTGAACTCGGGAAATATTCCAACTTGGTCATGGTTTATTACCTGTTTTATATACTGCTAGACATTGCTTGCTATAATTTTGTTGAGGATTTTTGCATCTACAATCATAAGGGAGATTGATCTGTGTTATTCTTTTCTCATAATGTTTTTTCTCTTTGAGTGTTAAGGATAACAATGGCTTTACAGAATGGGATGGAAAATGTACCCTCTGCTTTTATTTTCTAGAAGAATTTGTGAATGGTTAGTGTTCATTGTTCTTTAGGTATTTCGTATACTGCACCAGAGATACAAGTCATCTGGTTCTGAGATTATTTTGGTGTGTGTGTGCAGTATTTTACTATGAATTCAATAATTTGCTTGTTATGTATCTATTTCTATATATTCTTGAGTCAGTTTTAATCATTAGTGTCTTTCTAGGAATTCATCTATTTAGTTTACCTAATTGTTCACATAAAATTTTTCATTTTATTCCTTAATAATTTGTGCTGTATACTTGATATACTATCCCCACTTTCATTCCAATTTTAATAATTTCAGTCTTTTTTCTTTTTTAATTTTCATCATTTTAGATTAGGTAAATGTTTTTCAATTTTACAGAATTCTTCAAAGAAAGCAAATCAAGATTTGTTGGATTTTTTTTAAATTTTGATTCTTTTTATGAGTGCATTGTTTAATTTCCACAAATATGTGAATTTCCAAATTTCATTATGTTATTGATTTTTAATATTATTCTGTGGTAGTTGGAGAATATACTTTGTGTGTTGTCAATTCTTGTAAGTTTATTGAGATTTGTTTTATGGCCTTATATATCATTTATCCTGCACATTACCCCTTCTACACCTAAGAATTTATTCTGCTGTTGTTGGGTGGACTATTCTGTAGATGTCTATACTGCTGAGTTAGTATGTAGTGTTGTTCAGTTCTGTTAATTCCTTGGTCATATCTCTAACCATTCTATCCATTATTAAAAGTGGAGTATTGAAGTATTCAACTATTATTGGTGAATTGTCTATTTCTTTCTTTAATTCAGTTCTTACTTCACACATTTTGAGCTTCTTCTGCTAAGTGCCCCTATGTAAATTATTGTTATATATTCTTTCTTTTTTATGCTAGTATGGGAGCTTGCACTTGCCAGGACCTCATGCTTGCCAGGCAGGCGCTTATGCCACTGAGCTATATCACCGGCCCTGTTTTATATTCTTGATTCATTAATCCTGACTTCTCTATCTCAAACCACTTTAAATGGTAATAGATCACCAAGCATTTTTCTTAAGTATCCTCTTTTATCTACACATTGAATCTGGGTGAACATATCCAGTTTCATGGCTGCAAATAACATCTCTATACTGGTGATTCCAAAGTTGGTATCTCTGCTCCCAATTTCCCTCAAAATTCCAGATTCATATATTAAGCTGTTAATTCTCCATCTTATAAATACCTCACACATAATGGGTTCCATATAAAACTTATGATTTACTCTCACAAAACTTGTTCCTCCTTTTCTGTCACAGTAAATATCACCATCAACCAGTGATATTCTTAGGCTCCATTCCTATTGATCTTTTTCTGTCTTTTCCTCTTCCACTGCAGCCAATTCACCCATAAGTTTTAATTCCAAAGCATACCCATAATCTATATACTCCTTATCACCTCCGTTGCTACCCCCTCTGTCTAAGCCAGTGTCATCTAGCATCATCATTACTGCAATTACCTCCTAACTGGTCTCACTCTACAATTACTGGCTCCTTCCCAATCCAATTTTTGCATAAAAATTGTTTTAATGATAAATCAGATTGTGTCTCTCCCTTGCTATAACTTCCCAATTGCTTCCCATTGTTTTGCCATTAGAATAAAATCTAACCTCCCTACTAATATGTCAAGTCCTTTCCTAAGGTAAGCTTCATTCTTCTCTGAGCTTCCTACCCTTCTTTTCTTTCTTCTTTTCCTCAAATATACCTATTTCCTTCTCTTTCGGTCCTTCATACTTGCTGTTCTTCTTGTCTTTGATCATCTGGTACTTTTTCATTAAATCTCAACTTTCATGTTACTCCCTACAAAATGTTCCTCCCTGTGACCTAATCTACATACGCTTCTCACACACCCACCAGATACTACCTACCACAGCTCTGTGTCCTTTTTTCTTCATAGCACATCATGTTTTTATTATATTTATGGTACTTAATCATCATCTGAAATAATATGTTCACTTATTTGTTTGTTTTTGTCTCTCCCCTCCCCACACCCTAACTGTTTTTAGTTTCACAAGAGCATAATTTTCATTCTACTTACATCCCCTAAACTAAGCCTGGCTTACAGCAGATGTTTGATGCAAATTGTTGAATAAATGAATGACTAAACCTGTGTAACAGGAATGGATGGGTTGTTTGTTCAAGAGACAATATCAGCATAGGTGCATTCTAATCATATTCAGTCCATGTTTCTTTACTCACAGTTCCGAGAGGGGGAGGGGCAGACTGACAAGGCAGACTCAGAATGCTCTCTCAGAGGAGGGAAGAGCAACAGCACAGAGACGCAAAACAAAGCTGCAATCGTGCTGAGATTAAAGTTCCAGAAGATTAAGTATGCATGTGGAGAGAGCAGCTGGAAATTATAAAAATAAAGTTGTGAGATTTAGGGATAGTAGGATAAAAAAAATTACTTCAAATATTATTAAATGCAATTTTAAGAGTGATTTTATGATTTAAAATAACAAAACTGAACATTAAGGGAAAAAAGTTAAAGGAACCAAATAGAAATGATAGGTGTCAACAGAACGGTAAATTCACCAAGCTATTGTAAACATCTGATATGTTTTCAATTTCAGTGAGGATGATTCAGGTATTTAAAGACCTAGGGTTATGATCCATTGTTACACTAAATTTATAACACTTGTAAGCCCACAGGCTCTGAGAAAATAAGAGTAAGTACTAAGGGAATGTAAAGCAATTGAGAAAAGTGCCTTGGCCTCCAGCTTTCCTTCATGCACATCATTCAATAAGCACACATTTGAGAGTCTATGGCACTAGCATAAATGAATGGCACAGTCAAGAGGCTCATAGTTAAATAAACAGTGAAAATAGCATGATGAGTACAATGGTACAGGTAAAAGTCTAGGGCCTGAGGGAGCATAGACAAAAATCTTGTTGCTTATTAAGGAATTGACAGAATTTGGAGATTTTCCTAGAATGGTAAAGCATGTAACCTAATCCTGAAGGAGGAGTAAGAATGACCAAGACCACAAGCCCTTTAAGGTGTTAGAAGAAATGGTGTATTTTGCATGGAATAGGAAGTTTTCCCAGTCACAGAAATTGAGCTTGACTTGAAGAATGAGCAGCATGTTTAGAGGTTTGTATAGGAGTTCCTAGAGGTACTGCAAGGAACTATTAAAAATGGGAAGCTTAAAACAGAAATAATTTTTCTCAGTTTCAGAACTGAGTCCAGAACTGACGTATCAAGGAGAAATCATGCTCCTTCAAAGGCTTCAGAGATGACGCCTTCCTTATTTATTCTGCCTGCTGGTAGTTGCCAGCAACCCTTAATATTCCCAGCTTTATGGGAGCAAAACTCCAATTGCTGCCTCCGTCTGTGCATGCCATTCTCTGCACTGCGCCCTTGTCCAGCTCTTTCAACAAGGAATCAGTCATTGGACTTAGGGCCCACCTTAGTCTAGTTTGATTTTTGTCAGAGTGCCACAGACTGGGGATCATAAACAGCAGAGGTTTATTGTATCAGATCTCTGAAGGCTGGAAATCCAAGATCAAGGTGTCAGCAGGGTTTGTTTCCTCTGAAGCCTTTGGCCTTGGTTTCTAGATGACCAATCTTCCTCCTGTGCCTTGCCACCATCTTCCTTCTGTGCATTTCCAAACTTCCTTTTCTTGCAAGAACACCGGTCATATCGCATATGTGTCTTTGTCCATTCACACTACTATAACAAAATACCATCGACCAGGTGCTTTATAAATAATAGAAATCTATTTCACAGTTCTGGAGATGTGCAAATTCAAGATCAAAGCCCGAGTAAATATGATGCCTGATTCTGCTTCATAGATGGCACCTCTTGCTGCACGTGCACATGGTAGAAGCAGCCAAGGAGACTCACTCACTCCCTAAAGCCCTTCTATAGGGACATTAATCCCACTCAGGAACTCAGTCCTCATGGCCCAATCACCTCCCAATTGCCTTAACACCATCACCTTGGAAATTCAGTTCCAACATGAATTTTGGTGGGAAACATATATTTAAACTATGGCAATTAGGCCCACCCTCGTGATCTCATTTTAATTAATTTACCTCTTCGTACTAGGAATTGCCAATTATAGTTTCCAAATAGAGTTACGTTCTGAAATAATGGAGGTTAGGTTACATAGGAATTTGGGTAAGGAAAACAATTCAGCCCATAAAATTCATGAACCCGCAACTCTGTCAAAGAGTTAAAGAAAGTTTGTCCCCTTAGTAGCCTTTTACACTTCTGGAGGAGAGTTGATCACAGATAAGTTAACATCTCTACTTAAATTTCCTCTACAAATGTCAATTTTACACTATCTACATAGAGACAATGCTTCATGGTGGGACAAGGGGAAAATTACTATGAAAAATAGAATTGGTTTTCTCCTCAGTTATGCAACTGAAATGCATGTGATGTAGTCATTTAAACTTGAAAGAAAGTGAATTTTAGAAGGCATTCCTGCTGTGCAGGAAATAAGCCTAACCTCTATTAGGACTCAGATACACTCTGGTTTTCATGTGACATCACAGGTGGGTAGTCGGCAGCACTCATTCAAAGAAGATTGGTATCTCTGGGGTTCACACAGCTTTTTAGAGACATACTGGGAAGAGATTTTTTAATATATATTTTTCATGTTCCAGAAATATTAGAAAGCCGGAGAACAGACATGAAGGAAGAATGAAATTTTATCCAACTTTTAAAAAGTTGTTACATTTTCGAAAAATTACTTGGGCAGATTTTTCTGTGAATAGAATTTCTCTGAAAGCCTCCAGGAAGATTCGTTGTTGAATGCGAAGCTGCTGTACGTATTGGTAAAGATGACATCCTCACCCTGTGGCTTATCTGTGCAACCTCCTGATGCTGGTTAGGCAAAAGGATCTTCACTTCATTTATCTAGCCACAGCGAGGAGCACCAGCTACCAGCAAGTAAAACCTTGAACTCATTGCTCTCAAAATGTCAGCTGCAGAAAAGTGGTGTATAGTAGGATTGCCTGAGGATTGTGTAGTCTGTTCCTCTTATTTAGGCCATCTGCTTTTAAAATTTATTAATTATATCATTTTTGATTGAAAAATCATAACTGCAAACATTTATGGGGGCAATGTGAATTTTGATAAATATATGCAATGTTGCATGATTAAGTCAAAGTAACTAACATATCCATCACCTTGCTAGCCTCTATTTTGTAGTGAGCCATTTGAAATGTCCTCCTTTACTTGTTTTGAAAAATATGTAATACAGGGTCATTAAGTATACCCACTCTGCTGTGCAATAGATCTCCAAACCTATTCTTTCTATCTGTAAATTTCTACCCTTTGATCAACAATTCCCCATTTCTCTTCATTTCTGCATCCCAGCTTCTGGTAGCCATTGTTCTCCCCTGTTTCAATGGGTTCAAATTTGTTAGATTTCATATGCATGAGATCATGCACTTTTTCCTGTGACTGCCTGATTTCATTTAGTATAATATAAGGTGCTTCAGATCCATCCACATTGTTACAAACAACAGAAATTCCTTCTTTACTCGTTTATCCATTGATAGACACTTAAGTTGTATCCAAAGCTTGGTTATTGTGAATACTGCTGTGATGAATGCGGGGCACAACTATCCCTTTGACATATTTATTTCATTCCCATGGATACATGCCCTGAAGTAAGATTACTGGGTCACATGGTAGTTCTATTTTTAGTTTTTTGAAGAACCTCTGAATCATTTGCAATAATGATTGTACTAATTTACATTCAACTCCCTCCTCTCCAACACTCTTTTTTTTTTAACAAAGCCGTTATCAGTTATGTTATGATATCTCATTGTGGTTTTACTTCACATTTGCCTAATTCCAGACTCTGAGCATTTTTTCATCCATGTATCAGTTTTTGTATCTTTTGAGAAATGTTTCTTCAGGTCATTTGCCCATATTTAATTGGGTTATTTTCTTGCTCTCGAGTCCCTTACATATTTTGGTTATCAGATGTATAGTTATCAAATAGTTTTCCCATTCTGTGGGTGTATCTTCACTTTGTTTCCTTTGCTGTGAGAAAGCTTGTATTTCGATGCTATTCCATTTGTCCTTTTGCCTTTATTATCGATGCCTTTAGGTTCACAATCAAAAATTCATTTCCTAGATGGATTTTGTAAAAATTTTCTGTTTACCTCTAGTAGTTTCACAGTTTAGAACTTTAAGTCTTTAATTCATTTTCAGTTGATTTTCATATATGGTGTAAGATGAGGGTCTAATTTCATTCTTTGGCAAGTAGATGTCCTGTTTTCCTAGAGCTGTTTATTAAAGGGACTGCCCTCTTCCCATTGTTTTCTTGGCACCTTTGTCAAAAATCATTTGAATTCAACTATTACGCTTATTTCTGGGTTTTCTATCCTATTCCATTGGTTGATGTGTCTGTGTTTATGTCACCACTATGTTGTTTTGATTACAGTCACTTTGTAATATGTTTTGAAATCAAGGCATGCGATGTCCCCAGTATTGTTTTGGGTGATTGTGTTTACTATTGGAGTCTTTTGTCTCCAAACTTGAGTATTATTTTTTCCATTTTGGAAAAATAACATTGGAATTTTGATAAGGATTGTGTTAAATCTTCAGACTACTTTGGGTGATACGGAAATTTTTATGATATTAATTCTTCCAATCATTGAATATGAGGTAGCTTTTCATTCATTTGTTTTTAAGTTTCTTTCAGTTTTATAGTTTTACAGTTTTATAGTTTTCACTATACAGGATTTTTAGTTCCTTGATTAAATTTATACCTAAGTGACATTTTGTTGGAACTATAAATGTGATTATTTTCTTAAATATCTTTTCAGATTATTCATTATTAACATATAGAAATGCTACTGATATTTTGCATATTTATTTTGTATTCTTAAACTTTGCTGAATTTATATTAGAATTAACAGTTTCGGTTCTTAAGAGTTTTCTGTACATAAGGTTATACCATTAGCAAATAGAGAAAAATTTGCTGCCTCCTTTCCCGTTAGAATGCCTTTTTACTTCTTTCTCTAACTTAAGGTTTTTGGCTAGAATTGCCAGCACTGTTGAGAAGAAGTGATACCAGTAAGCATCTTTGTTTCATCTCTAATCTTAGAGAAAATGTTTCAACTTTTCACCAGTGATAATGTCGCCATTGATAATGTAGGTTTGTCCTATAGAATCTATATTGTGTTGAGGTATAGTTCCTCTATACTTAGTCTCTTAACAAGTTTTTTTATTGTTTCTTCATGAAAGGGTACTGAATTTCATCAAATGCTTTTTCTGCATCAACTGAGATAATCATATGATTATCTTCATTTGTAACATGGTATACCATATTTATTGATTTGCTTATGAACCATCCATGTATTCCAGAGATAAAAATCACAATTGATCACTGTGAATGATTCCTTTAATGTGATCTTGAATTTAGTGTACTGATATTTTGTTGATAATTTTACATTTGTTTTAATCAGGGATATTGGTCTATAACTTTCTTTTCTAGTAGTGTCTTTTTCTGGTTTTGGTAACAGAGTGAAGCTGGCCTCATAGAATAAGTTTGGATGTATTCTCTCTAGTTCATTTTTGGACAATGAGGAAAACTTGGTATTCATTTTGTTTTAAATGTTTGGTAGAATTCAGCGGTGAAGCTGACTGATCCTGAGCTTTCCTTTGGTGGGAGATATTTTATGATGGATAGAATCTCCTTACTCATTATTGGCCTGTTCATATTTTCTGTTTATGAATCAGTCTTAGTAGCTCTCTAGGAATTTATCCATTTCTTCTAGATTGCATATTTTTAACACATAATTGTTCAGTTTCTTATGATTCTTTGTATTTTGGTGGTATGAGTTATGATGTCTGCTTTTTTTACTTCTGATCTCATTTGTTCACATCTTTGATTTTCCTCCTAGAGTTTTATGTTTTATCTTAAAAATAACTCTTAGTTTTGCTTATGTTTTTATTTTTCTAGTCTCTACTTCATTTATTTCTGCTCTAATCCTTGTTATTTTCTTTCTTCTGCAAACTTTGGGCTTAACTTGTTCTTCTCTTTCTGGTTCCTTGAAGTACAACATTAAATTGTGATCTTTCTTCTTTTTTAGTGCTATAAAGTTCCTTCTCAGAACTGCTTTTGCCAAATTCTGTAAGTTTTGGTACACTGTGTTTCTATTTTCATTTGCCTCAAAGTATTTTTAATTTATTTTTTCTGTGACCCATTTTTTGTTTAGAATATTGTTTAGTTTTCATGTAGTTGGGTGATTTCCAAGATCTCTCCTATAGTTGATCTCTAGTTTCATGACATTGCAATCTGAAGATAATTTAAAGACTTCCATTTTCTTAAATTTGTTGCTTTGTTTCGTTAAGCATGATCAATGGAAGACATTCCCTGCATAAACAGGATTGCCCTTCATTCTGCTCACAGGTCCTCTCCCTTTGCTCCCTGGTGTAGGGAGCTCTGTGGAAGGCACCTCAAAAGGCATCACCTCCAAGCAATGCAGTTATGAAAGCCTGGAATACCCCAGAAAAAATGTGACTGGAAGATGTGATGCTCTGTTCATAATATAAGATTCTGAATAGTAAACCTCACTTGACAAGAAACAAATTCCATTCCTATTTCCTGCACATTCTGAATAAGACCACATCTGGGCATCATCCACAGCATGCAGTAACAGCTTAGAGAGTGTCTTTGGCAGCTGGGATTGCCATAGGGTCCAGTGAACATTTCAGTGTCAGGAGTGATGATGTAATCTGCATTAAATAAATAGCTGAGAAATGGTGCAAATAAATAAATGACGCAAATAAATAAATAGCTGAGAAATGAGGTGATGCAAGGTCTACATTAATTCATTATAGTAATGATTTCTCTAAAAGTTTAATGTTATGAATAATTATGGGAGATACCAAATTACGTACAACGGGGTACTTGACAAGGCAAGGTGGTACCCAGACTCTGAAAATCCTTCATATGCACTGTTTGGACCATAAATGAATAAGCAAGTACTTGTTTTCTACCTGTTGGTCAAAAGTACTCATCAATAAATAGCTCCATGGGCCGGTGAGATGGCTCAGCGGCATAAGCGCCTGCCCGGCAAGCGCGAGGGCCCGAGTTCGACTCCCGGAACCCACATACAAAAAAGGGGCCGGTGATATCACTCAGCGGCACGGGCGCCTGCTGGCGCGCGAGGTCCTGAGGTCGACCCCCCAGTACCCACCAAAAAAAAAAAAATAAAAAAAAATAAATAAATAAATAGCTCCACCTCACATGGGCTCATGAATTTTGAGTTACACTTTTATTGAACTTTTTGTTGTACAATTCATGTAGATGTAGAGAAGAGTGAGGATTTCCAGAGTAAATAGCCCACTCTGTAACAGTTTTCACAGGAATATACGATCCTGCATATATGGTAGAATAATGTGCTTAGATTTTTTAAGTAGATGCTATATATTTAAAAAGTTTTAAACTTATAGCAACCCAAACTGACAGTAGTGTTCCCAAGGACCCCTTTGCCACCTGTACATAGTGTCTCCCACCATTGATATTCTGTATCAGTGTGATACGGTCGACTCAGTACCGGAGGCAAGAGTGGCATGTTCCTAGCAGTCAGTGTCTACTTTATGGTAGGGTACTATTTTTGTGATGTATATTCTATGGCTTTTGACAAATATATAATGACATATATCCAACATTAGAGTATCAAACAGAACATTTTCACTACTCCAACAATGTACTTTTATGTTTTATTTTTATTAGTACACATTTGTCATACATATTGATCACATTCATCATAGGGAATTTGTACCTGTACATAATATACGTTAATTCTTTTTTTTCCCATTCCCCTCCCCACATTTTAACCTCTCATCCCCTCCTCATTTACAAAAGTTTTGTTTCTTTCTTTTTCCTTCCATTCTCTTTTTTTCCCTTTCCCTTCCTTTTCTTCCCCTCCACTCTTCCTTGTTCTCCTTTCCATTTGAACACGTTCTTTCTACTTCCCAATATCTGTCTGCCATTCTTTCACTCCTCCTCTTCACTGCTGAGTCCATGAGCCAGCCATTCTTAAACACAAGTGAATTCCTTACTCTTTTTTGTAGATGATTCAATTTTTGATCAATTTTTAAATTATTACATCAATAGTACAAACTCATAGGATACTATGTGATAAGTCCATAGACATAGTTGGTGTACAATGATCAAATCAAGAGAGTTAACATTTGCATTTCCTTAAACATCTCTTTTAAAATTTTTGATTAGCACATAACAATTGTAGGTATTAATGGGGTGCAGTTTAACATTTCAAAATGTGTGTACAATACTGATCACTTCAAAGTAATTAACATTTTTATCTCATCATTACTTTGTGCTTAAAGCCTTTGGGGGTCGATCTTCTAGTTATTCATAAAACAGATTATTGTGAACTATATTTTCCCCCTGTGCTATAGAACATTCAAACTTATTATTTCTGTCTAACTGTGTTTGATACTCGTTATCTAACCTCCTTCCACCTTGCCCTCCACCTTCCCCAATCTCTAGCCATTTTGATGATGTTCCCCCCAAATCATCTTCTACACACATTTGGTTTGCATCTGGGTTTTAGCAGAGCCTTGTTTGTGAAGGCTCTTTTATAGTTAGGAATCTCTGGTGATTTCATATGTTGTTACCAAAACCTACCTTGTTTTCTCATTCAGGTGATGTGGAGAGGAATGTTCCAGTCCATTTTCATCATTTCTCCACTCTGCCAGTTCATCTTGACTGCCACCTTGACTGAATTAAGGGATGGTTAGAGGAGTGACTAGCTTCTGAGGGTACTGACCTCATCCATGAGTTAACTTACTGATGGGTTCATAGCTTAATTGACTGTTAGGATGAAAAGCCTAGTTGGAGTAAGTGAGAATTTGGGGGCAGGATCTTGGAGACAATATTTGGTTTCTGGCTCCTATCTCTCTTTGGCCACCTTCTCCAGCTGCCTGCTCCCCAGATGCCATGAAGTGAGCAGCATTTTCCCCCCATACCCTTTGCCATCATGCTTCTGCTTTGGAGCCAGCTGACCATGGAATGAAATTTCTGAAACCTTGAGCCAAATAAACCTCCCCTCATTTAAGTTATGTGTCAGGTATTTTGGCCACAAGGATGGAAGGCCAATACATTCAGTGCTTAGCTTAAGACTGTCTAACAAGTTTTCAATAAATAATTGTAAAATGACTATAAGAAGTGATAAGAGATCCTATATCATTAAGAAAACAAATTAAATCAGGGAAAATATTTTTAAGGACTCACTAATCATGTAAAATTTTTACTCTACTACATTTCCTGTAGGGATTTCTTTTATTTTGCAGAAGTACAAAGGTAAAATATTATGTGAATTTGCACCAAAAAAAAATATTTCTTTTACTCATTGATTTGTTCACTTATTCAGTGTGCATGCATCTTGGTCATTTCCCTGTCGCTGGGATAAAATATCCAACACCCCACAACTTAAAGGAGGAAAGAAATATTCTGGCTCACAGGTTCAGTCTGTGGTAAGCCAGTTCCAAGGCAGAAGCAGGATGGCAGGAGGCCATGGCAGAGGAAAAGGTGCTCAGCCCATGGCAGCCAGGAAGCAGCAAGAGAGAAGGGAGGAGAAGGAGGCAAGAACACACCCTTCCAGGTCACAGCCCCAGTGACCCACATCCACCATGCCCACCTCCTAACAGGATGTCAGCTGTAGGGCCCCGTGATACAGCCCCCTTCCAGACACATGAGTCTTTGGGTGACATTTCAGAGTGGATTGAGCACTAATGATAAATTAGACAACACAGTGAATAAAATGGAATGAAGGTAAAAAAAAACAAGCTTTTTACCAAAATGCTCCCAGGATTGCTGGAAAAGAAGGATCAGAAAACTTAAAAACAACATGAGGAGATGAAAATGAGGGAGATGGGGAGAGGAAGAGAAGAAGGAGGAGAAAATATATATACCAGTATTCAGCATTTGATTTTTATTGTTTGGTGGTAAAATACAGTTATTTCATTTTTATTCACTTTCACCTCCTATAGTAGCCACATTCTCTGAAACTCATGAACGTATTGGTTACATTAATTATCATTTTCTTTTTAAAATAAAGATCAGTTCACATGTGAAATAAGAAAATTGGATCAGGCTCAAACACAAGTCAGCTTTACCTGGAGGGTTTATAATATTTATTTCTCTTTTATCTTAATATTTCATAAGATCATCCATTTGGGAATGGAAGAGTCACAAAATTAAACATGAACAGCTCATCAAAATTGGATAATTGGTGAGAATATGCTTTGATTATAATTATTCTTTGAGCCAAGGCTGTGGGCATGATGCTTGGTTCTGTCAGATACACTACAGTGACAGCAGGACAGAGTAAGTCCCACTGGTCCACCTGCAGAAGGTACAAACTCATTAGATGTATGGCATCAACCACTCTCAGGATTGGGTGCACAGGGCAGCCACAACCAGCCTGATTTAGAAACGAGGTTGCAATTGAAGAACCAAGTATCTCCTCCCATTAAAATCCAAAACCCTTGGTTGAAACAATACATGAAACTTTATCTGTCACTAGTACTTTGGGGGACATTTGTTGATGTATGCTGCCATGTTAAAAAACTAAATAATTTAGTCGTGATAAAAAGCAAATGTATATAAAGAAAACTGCAAGAAGAGAAGGATCTAAAGTCCCACCTCTTCTGCTTTGCAATCTCGGTTTCAGAACCTGACATAAAGACAAGAATTTGGCTCCAAAAAAAGTAACTCTGAAATATTTAGCCTTATAATCCTGACATTGATGTGATTTATATATTTTACTTACGATTTGGGCTAAATCCATAAGACAACATAATTTCAGGGGTTTGGGTTTTAGTTTTTAAGAATCCAAAGAATGCTTTAGAGTTAGAGAGATTAACTCTTTGCTAAATCTTGATTGAATGTCCTCCAGAATAAAATAGAGGTCAAATAAAAAGCTATTCTTAATTAAAATGAATGAATAAATTGATTAAATAAAATTATAATGTTGTTTAATGACTGTGGGAGATTGTGTTCAGGGCAGAAAACTGACATTTTGTCTTAATCAATGCACGTTTTATTAAAATCAATGTGTTCTATTATGTAAGGCCTACTGAAAGAACTTTAATAAAGTCCAATCTATAAAAAGTAACCAACTCTAATTCAATAGAAATTTAACCTGATGATAGCTATAATGTTCATTCAACATGTATTTATTGAGTGCTTACTATGTCCTAAACACTGGAAAAGTGCCATGAAAAATCACTTTGCCTTCTCTTAAGGTACATAGCATAGAGCAACTATAATTCATACTATAGTCTTTCACCAGCATTCTTTCAAGCATTTTAAAGAATCATTTCTGTTACTTTTTTTTTTTTGTGGGTACTGGGGGTGACCTCAGGACCTGGCGCGCCAGCAGGCTCCCATGCCGCTGAGCGATATCACCGGCCCTTTTTTCATATGTGGGTTCCGGGAGTCGAACTTGGGCCCTCGCGCTTGCCAGGCAGGCATTTATGCCACTATTTCTGTTACATTTTAAATAAAATTCAGAGTGCAAAAAATTGGATGCCAATAGCCTTCCCAGTTTTTACAAATGTCAAGTGGCTAGTCTCAGTGTCATGTTCAAACGGAGATTTTGGCATTGAAAAAAATTGGTGGCTGTACATACTTTACATTGTAGATAGCTTTGCTCTCCTGGAGTTCCTTCTGTTAAAATAAAAAGTAAGATTCTAGCCATGCATATTTTCCCCTTTTTCCAGAAGCCAGATGTGGTATTGCAGCCCGCTATTACTCTCTTGTTTTCTTGATTTCAACTGCCATTAAAACTTCTATTTCCCTGATTCTGATTCTACATTTATAACTGTGCTGAACTCTATTCTATTATAGTTGCTTTTAATGGAAGATGCTTCAAAACCGTTAAGGAACAAAGTGAATGAATAAAGTGAAAATATCACTTTAAAAAAAGATATTATGGGACTGGTGAGATGGCTCAGCAGCATAAGCGCCTGCCTGGCAAGTGCGAGGTCCTGAGTTCAACTCCCGGAACCCACATAAAGGAAAAAAGGGGCCAGTGATATCGCTCAGTAGCACAGGCGCTTGCTGGCAAGCGTGAGGTCCTGAGGTCGACTCCCGGTACCCGCATAAAAAAATAAAAATAAAATAAAATAAAATAAAATAAAAGATATTATGGTACTCATGGGGGACTTTCAACTTGGTTGGCTTTGGGATTCGTCCTGGGGATTGGTGGACCACAGTTAGGTGTGTTCGTGTGGGTCATAGAAGCACAGCCTTAGGGTCTGTGTCTGATCTCATGACCCTATTTCTCTGCTTTGCTTCACGGTCACCATGAACTAAACAGCTTTGCTTCTCTGTCGTGATATCTCTGCCTCAAAGCCAACTGACCATGGACGAAATACCCCAGGACTGTGACTGAAATGAAAACTCTCCTCCTTTAAACTGTGGTGTCAGGTATTTGTGTTCCAGTGATGGGAAAGCTCACTAATGCACATATGTAACTATTTACGGGCTAAAATAGTGTGCCATCGTTATTTCCTCACAGTCCTTTGCTCAATTTTTGTCACAAAACAGGTAATCATTAATTTTGTATTATCTAAAATTGGTAGATAACTCTATTTGTTAATATAGCAAGTGCATATGATCATTCATTAATTTAACAAGTATCGACTATATTCCAGGAACCATGATACATGCTGAGGTTACAAATAGGAGTTCGACTACCATTGTCAGAGTGAGCTGACTGCTATAACAAACCTCGGACCTCAGAGCCTAACAAAAAATTCATTGCTCATTCATGCTACTGTCCTGACCCAGGGAAGGCAGAAGTTTCATCATAAAGGCTTCATTCTTTTCCATATGAGGTCCCCGGTGTGGTCCTAAGCATCAAAATCCAGCAGGAAGATTGAAAGGAGAGAAAGTATGGAGGCTTGGGGAGGCAGACTGAAGGGCCATCATTTCCACCCATGTTCCAGGAGGAGCCAGAGTCCAGTTCACCATTGCACCTAACTTCAGAAAGTACACACTCATTGACAAGGGTTGGGAAATGTCTTGCTGGGCGATCAGAATAAAACCAAAGGGGCCTGATGAGCTTTGAGCATTACATCCCTCATGGTCTACCCATCTGATCTCCATGAGCATACCTGCCCATCCCACCAGATATAATGCAAAGGCCTGGCTAGCTGCAGCCTGTTTCCGGCCCAGGCAATGTGTGCCTTCCCATGGTCCAGGAGAGAGGTACCTGCCCACCACAGACATATATGCGCTTCATAGGACATGGGGGGCCAGTCATGGAAAGGACAATGAGAATTCCCAGAATGAACATGGAAGAGTAGAGGATACACACATTCCTGGCCAATTGTGCTACCCAGCTGAGTCAGGGAGGGCAAATCTCACGCTAGGTTTGCCTTCTGTTTGTAGGAGGAACCCACCTGTCCAGCTTCCTCCTTGCTACTCTGAAGAGGGGCTAGGAGCTTTGTCTTCCTTGGGCACTGCACCTCTGCCCCAGTCTTCTTCATGCTGCAGCAAGCTTGTGTAATGAAAATCAAGTAGGCAAAGGGATTTTAATTGGGGGAGGGATATTATTTTATCTTGCTTTACCTGTTCTAGTATTGTGGTTTGGTAGCAATAAAATTTCTTTCAAAATGCATTTACATTCTGGTCTACTTGATTGACTTGGTTCATGTTTGTCTTCTTACACCCACAGTTCTTTCTGAGATATTTCCAAGGCTGTCTCTTTCTGAACATGAGCTGCTGTAACAGATATCTTATGGCAGTTTAAACAAAAAACATTTATTTCTCACTGTTTTGAAGGCTGAGAGTACAAGACCAAGGTGCCAGCTGATTACATTCCTGCCAAGGGTCTGCTTCCTGGTTTACAGACAGCATCTTCTTGCTGTATCCTCATATGGTGGAGAGAGAGGTCACCACATTTCCCCTCTGATAAAAGCACTAATTTCATCATGAGGACTTCACACTTACGATCTAGCTACGTGCCAAAGACTCCACTTCTGTATATATTACACAGGGCTTTTGGGCTTCCACATTTGAAATTTGGAAGGGCACAAATATTCCATTCATAGCACTGTCTTATGTCTACATGTCATGTTCCCAAAGCCCACTCTCTTAAACAGTGTAGGGGCTGCCCAGAGCAGGCAGTGACAATTTACCCTCATGAGATTGGGGAAGACTTCTACGAAGAGAAGTCTTGACACATCCATTATGTCCATAAGGAAGATTCAAAGAGCAAAAAATAAAGAGTGATTGTGTAGCAGGTTAAAAGAATTGTAAGTCTTTTTGGTAATTCCAGAGCAGGGACTCCTGGGGGACAATTTCAAGGACTGAAACTGAAAAGACTTTTATGTGCCAAATCATAATGAGTTTTATTGGGCTTGGTGGAAGGTTAGCTGTAAGCAGTGGAGAATCTCTAAAGGGCTTTCAGCAGAGGAGCAGAAGGATCAAAATTGTGCTTGGGAAAACCACTACCTTCAGTCAGGAAGATGAAGCAGAGAAAGAGCTAAAGAATGAACACTCTGTGACAACTACCACAGCCCAGGAAAGAGCTGATGGAGATCCAGCCAAGCCAGAGGCTTTGGGATGGAGTAGAGTTCGGATACGGGGAGTTTCCGGATGGAGATTCCAAGATTACAGACACAGAGGAATGGCCATCCTCACTGCACTCAGATTTTTCAGACTCCATACTCACTCCAAATATGCAAGCAAATGATCATCTGCATTCTGCCTGGTACAGTGAAGTTGTGAGATCAACCTTAGCGAAATCTTGGATGGGGATTCTCTCCATGAATCCTGAGCAAAAAGCTCAAGTTTCCAGGCCAGTAGGCATATAGATTCCTGAACTTACAGAGAAAGATCCATGGAAAAGAATAAATCAAAAAAAGTTCCAGAGTTCATCAGTGCAAATGACATAAGAAGTTGAGCACTTAGCTCCATTTAGATAAAACACCATCTGCCTGCCACTGAGAAAGAGACAGAGAGAGAAAAAAAGAGAAAAATATATTAAAATATATGATTTTACATGCAAACCCAGGAAGGCAAATATTTTCTAGTGGACTAGAATGTCTAACCATTACGTTATTAAAGTTAAAAGTTTCTAAATGTTAGGTAATCGCCATCAGCTTCTTAATTCTATTTGACCCAAATATAAATTCAAACATAAGTGTTTTCCCCATGATTGTCTCTAATTCAATTTAAATACAACATGCTTTGTAGTAATGGAGAATATGTATAATAAAGGGTGGAAATAGAAGTACTTTATGAATCTAGTCTTTCCCAGATTTGACTCACTAGTTTGTTACCACCCTGTGGGTGAAAATACTCTTTTTGAAAAAAATAGGCCATCTTGAAAGCAGTCTGTATCTTCCTTACTAAACACAAATGAGATACTGAAGGGTTGCACTGTAGTCTTGTTGAGACGGCACGTTCAGGGCAAGTAGAGACAACACTAGACAGTGAGCAGTGGATGGGAGGGGAAAGCACCATCGTACAGTCAAACTGAGGGCCCGCTGCTTCCTAGATGGGTGGCCTTGGACAAGCCTCTGCAATAAAACCTGGTGGTGAAGATTAGCTACAAAGGAAAGGTAAGGGAGTGAGCCTGCCTGGGTTCTAACACAGCAGGTGCTCAGTGAAACAGCTGTGGAGGTGCTGCTCAACCTCCAGGTCTCAAACAAGATGTGGGTCCCAATTTGCTGCACCTGGTAAGCTATAAGGCCAGGGATAGTGCCAAGAAATGGACGTTATTACTGGAACAAACCCGTAAACTCACAATCACATCCTCTGAACAAATTCCCTAGGTAATATCCTCCCAGGGTAGCCTATATGAAGGACTCAAAATACTGTGCTTCCTTGATTCTAAAGCATATATTTGTGTTCACGTATTAACGTATCTGAAATCTCTATAGATCTTAGAATTGATTTACAACCAATTAAATGTCATTCGTCCCTTGCCCGACCCCTCCCATGAATGTCATGAAATTGAGGGAGCAGTTTCCAATCAAAGGCGTTTTGGGAAGGGGTAAGTACTTCTTCTGTAGGGCAAGGTAAATCACTTTTTACCTACTTTCAGCACACTTTAGATTCAGAGCATCTCAAGCTCACGTGGTTTCTACGTCTTTTACAGCGGTGGGCACACTCAGAACAGAGTGCTCAAATGAAGTCAGATGTGGACCCTAACCCTTGGTTACTGGGTGGCACACCACTGCGCCCTTGTCAAATGGCACCTTTTCCCACAGCGTCTGCCTGATTTTGCTCTGACAAGGACCCATTAAAGCTGCAAGATTCACTAGAGCCTCTCTCTTCTCTGAAGCTTTTCTGACATAGACAACTCTTACCCACACGTGGGAATGAACATTCCCTCCTCTTTCCTCCTCTTTGCCCGTCAAGCTATTACTTAGGGAGTGCTCCTGATATTTCTTTGCATTTGTTTGTTTATACGTGAGTTACTCTATTTCCCATCCCTCACTCTTTAGAGTAAACACTGCATGCATCTCATTTCTCTCTCAGCTACTACCACTTACTTAGAACATAGTAGGTATTTAGGAAATTCTTTTGAACAAATTAGTAAATGTCCCACATACTAGTCTTTGTCCATGAGGAACTTTATGAAGGAACTAAACTATGAGAGTAATAGAAAAGTAATTTGTGATCTAAAACATCCCAGTCAGAAAGGGGCCTCTTGGTGGCACAAGTTTCAAGCTGGAGACCTTCTAAAATTCATGTCACTATCAGATGGCTAAAGTTGACTGTGGCATTCTCCTGTCTCCTGTAAGCTTTCTGGCTGAGTGCTTTATTTGAATTTCCTTATTAACCTGTATTTTTTCTAATGCACCAAGCTGAAGCCAATCTCTATAGAGTTCCTCCTGTTCTTCCTGTATGAATCAAACTGTGGATGCTCATCTTGTTGTCAAATTCGCCTGACAGATAGATTTGCTACAACAAATGAAAACACTAAATAAGCAGTTCCCATCTATTTTTTATGGCTGACATTCATTCCCAGCATACAGCAAATGTTATCCCAGGATGAAAGCATCTATAATTCCTGAGGTTTTCATTTTGCTGTAAATCATGGTGAATACATATTTTCATTGTGAGATTTTTTTTTAATGTAAAGCCAACATTAAAATACATGTATTTTTAAAATTCCTTAGAAAGTGTCACAACAAAGTTTTGTTACAGGGGCCTGGAAAATGTCATAGAAGGGCTAAAAACATCATCAGAAATATTTAACCTAATTATACTTTATAAATAAATATATATGCATACATACATATATAGATAGATGCAATCAAGAATTCAAACACAAGGTACTTAATTAGAGATGCCTCTCCTCCCTTGTCAGTTTAAAAATTTGACTTTTTAACACACATCAAGGTCATCAGTACAACTGGAAGGATTCCTGAGCTTAAGATGCTCCAGCAGTGGCTGTCAGAGGCTCACATATGCACCTGCCACTCAAATGCTCCTTCCTGGCAAAACTTGATCAGAAGTAGAATGAGAACAGAAAAGAATTCTTGGAGGAGAAATAACAATACTAAGAGTTAACATTTATAAAGCACTTCTTATGTATTATTTTTTTAAATCTTCATGAATATATGATGGAACAGGTACTCCAAATAATACCATTTTATGGATGAAAGAATAGTGGCTTCAAAAATGAACTTGCCCCAAATTACAAAGTAACTGGTGGAGGATTGAAACCAGTTGACTTTTGATTTGGATTGAAGACCAACATACACAAAGAAATTGAAATGCCCTTTAGGATTGTCCTTCCTCATCGTTAGACTTGAATTAAAGAGAGGAAGCATAATGGTTATACATTTATACAAATTTTATCATGGCCAGGGTCTTTTCTCTTCATCAGCATTTGGGGAAGTTCAGCAGAGTTCTATCTTCTCATACTGTAACTCTTACCAACTGGCCACAGGAGCTAAAATTCTATCTATTACATCTTTCCCATTTCCATGGGACACATGTTGTCCCTAGAGGAGTTCAGTTGAGCTATGTATGGCTAGAAAATTATCATACTTCCAATTTCTTTCTCCCTTTCCCAATTCCAAAGATTCTTTTTTTTTATTATTATTTTAAAGAGAAGAAAAAACAAAACAAATCAAAAGAAGAACAAATTTTCAAAACAACATAATAGGAGGGTAACAATGGTTAATACATTACGTATTACTATATTTAAGTTAGTTATTCAGGATACCAGACATTAGCATTCAATTGTCCAAACATTATTGGCACAAACCTTACTCTTCAATGAACTAAGTAAAATTGGTAGTGTATCTATCTTAACCATCTTATATATATATACAATTTTTTCCCTTTCCCTTCTTTCTTTTCCCTATTCCAGTCTCTCTTTCCTTTTGACCAGTTTCTTTTTGATTCACCATGTCTATTGTACATTTTGGATCTTATTTACTCTTTCAGTTTCTCATACTAGAGAGATAATACGATGCTTACACATGTGCTTCTGGTTTATTTCACTTATGAGTATTTTCTCGAGTTGCATCCATAAAGAAGTATAAATTGGAGACTTTTATAGGTAAATGGATGCAGCTCGAGGAAATACTCATAAGTGAAATAAACCAAAGATTCTTAAAAAGAAATATTAAGAAGATTAAAACTTCAAGACGTCCCGTTTGTACGTATCACAAAAATAACACACTACCTTCACCAGAAGTGCTACAGATTTTTTTTAAATGCAAGTTAGTAACAGAGAATAGTGATATTTGTTTTGGGGAACTGGTACATGCATGTAAGATATCTTGATCATCTTCATTCCCTTAACCCCCACTTCCTTTCCTCTTCCCTCCCCATGATTCAGTTTCCTATTTTCAAGTGTCTGCTTTCTAGTTTTTCTTAAGTGCTGACTACTCTATTCTAGTTCCCTCTACAAGCATGTCTGTGTGCACCGTCCCTGTTCATCTGTACAAAACCCATAGGAGACATTGTTATCCCACTTTATATATGGAAAAAGTTTTTAAACTAGAGGTTAAAATGCCCAAGGTCATAAAGGAATTGGGAGGCAGAGTCAAAATTTTAACATAGCTCTGATTGTCTATTCAATAAAATTCTTCATCCCTTCTGTTCCCTAAATGAGAATAATGCAAAATCTCAACACAAGACTTGGAATCGTGCTTTCAGCAGTCCTTCTGTTTGTTTTCTGCTTTTTTTCAATTGGAGAATTTATTTTGTTTTGTTTTTTACTTAAAAATATCTCACACAAAATAATCCTCTGATTTTTTTTCTCTGAGAGATGCTGAATAAACAGTTTTGGTGATCTGTGTCCACAACTGCAAACTTGTCAGAATGCAACTATTAATCTGATATTTAGGTATTTATTGCTGTCATAAGACTGTGCACAATGGCTTTGAAAAATTGCCATGACTTGTGGTTCATATCTGAGGCTTTATCAAATGCACATTTTTTAATATAATGCAAGTGCCACGAGGTTACAGGCACATAGAGTTCATATCCAATAACACTCTATAATCCTGAAAATAAAACACTGGGTTACTTTTATGGAAAATTCCTTCCTGCTTATATTTCTTATTCCAACACCATAAGTCATCTATGAGAGGAAGGTGGCATTTTCTAAATAGGAGACTCAGTGAAAGAGCTTTGAGGAAATGGAAAAATGGTCAGTCAAACATCAGAATAAAGATTAAGACTCTACTGCATTTCACAAAAGTGTGAGATGTCATTTGAAAGTTCACCTATTAATATTGGAACATTTGATCCCAAAGAAGCCTCCTCTGAAACCATATCTAACTCCTAAACCTCCACTGGGAAGGTTTTGGATAATACACTCAAGATCATTTCTCCTTTGTGTAGCAATAGAAAATATGTAGAGCTCAGACTCTGCAGGCTGTGGGGGACATTTATAAGGATTCAAATTATTGTCAAAATAATTCAGAAAAATTGTGTATGTCTAACAATAAATTGATTTTTAGTTATGGCAGCTTTCCCAGGTAGTTCTCAAAGACAGTTTCCAAAATGATCCTCTCTATGTCCATTATTTTCTTCCTCTCACCCATGACACCAGCTACTCCCCCACCCCCAACAGTGAAGGTCTTCACCAAGGAGCAGTGACAGATAAGCACTCCTCCTTACCATCAGCCAAAGACTCTGTCCTCCTCAGAGATTTCACTCAAACTGCTAGGAAGTTCTTATTAAGAGGCTCACGACCCGGTGAATTAGAAATGTCCCAATATTCTTCAGTGACTATCATCGTTAGGACTTTGTACCCCAAACCATGGCATGCTCTCATTCATCTCCTTCTGGCAGCTCTAAAGAGAACTCCAAGGTGGGGCCACTGAAAATAATGTTGCTTGATGAAGTTGTTTATTACTTCAGCATCCCCACAAAAGCCCAACAGCTGTAGCATTCCTGGAGGAAGGAATGGAGAAAGGTGGGCTATCAAGCAGAGGCTGTTGACTATAAATACACACTAATGAGGAAAGATGAGCTCCAACAGTATAGGCTGAGGAGAATAGGAAAAAGAAAAGGCCCTTTATGCACACCTGGTGCTGAGCTAAAACATTCTGGGAGGCAAGGCTCCAGCCTCAGCCCTGTTGGTATCTGGATAACACTTTGTTTTAGCATCTGCTGTGCATTGCAGGATGCTTGCTGTCACTCCTGACCTCTACCTAATAGATGCCAGAACCACACCCACCTTAATTTTAATGATCAAAAACTATTTTCAGACATTGCCAAAGAGCCCTGGGGGAAAACTGGCCTAAGCTGAAAACTACCATTACAAGTGATACTAGACCTCAGGCTTGCCCACGAGGAAGACGGTATCATGCGTGTTTTACCAGAGAAAACGTAACAGGAAAAATGAGCCCTTACACAGAGCTGATTATGGGTGAGGCATCCTTGAAAGTTTTATATACCTATTCATTATGTATTTATCTATCTCCATATAAACCCCATGGGTTTATATATAATACAACCGTAGTTAATATTATCTCCATCCCACAGATAAGGAAGCTGAGGCACAACTGGTAAGCAACTTGCTTACCTGAGGTCACACTTCTAGGAAGTGACTGGTCATGTCCCACACCTAACCTGTCACCTGCTGAGGTGACACAGCCGGCTCCTGCCTTGCACTGTTGGTTGCAGTGTTGGTCGCACTGTAGGAGATTAGAAATTTTGCTCCAAGGCCATGCCCCTTCCACCATGTAAAGCTGTCTCCTAAAACAGGTAATGATTGTAAACTGTCAAGCAGTGCTGTACCCATGAGTGGGACTCTGATACACCCGGATTTCTACTAAGAAAGAACAGCATCTTCCATTTTGCAAACTAGGTCTGCCACATGTTCTGGTGGATTGCAAGGCTCCAAGAAGGAAGGCTTAAGGAAGCAGTAAGTGACCCAAGAAATGATAGGCAGTGCCTATTCTGGGGTATACTCTCTGACCATCTTCCCCTCTCTGCACCCTCAGCCCTCTCTGCTCAAACTTCTCAAAGAACCAGCCCTCCGTAAACTAGCTACAAGGTAAACAAACCTTTGCAACTATGTCCTAACTGTTGCTTTTGAAACAGAAAGGCTGGATGGATTAATCAGTTATGAATTGATAATGAACAGGTAGGTAAGAAAGACTACTGGCTAAATATGCAAGGCTTTTAGGTGAGAAAAACCCAGGTTCAAAGCCTAGCTTCACTATTCACCAGCTCTCTAAGTCAAGGTTTCCATGTCATCAGATAAATGGGGATAACAAGCCCACCTCTTGGCGTTCTTGAGAGGTTGAACACTTTGAAAAAGGAAAAGATGGATGTGGGTTTAGCTGGTGAGAGGAGATGCTGTGTTCCTTTTCATAATCTCCTTTTCTTAACAGAACAGAATGAGAAATAGAGATGAATCCACTATACTGGTGATTAGCAGGTTCTAAGTCAATTGCCACATCTCTCTCCCCTGAAAGGAGGCAGACTATAGATTCCTCTTGGAAAAATTAAGATTTCATTTCAGGGAACAAAACTTCCTTTCTTTTGTGCACAAAGAAGCAATGCTTAAAAAATAAAATTACCTGTGTATCCTCTAGTGCATGGATTCAAATAGGCTGAAACAATGAAAGTAGCTATCCTGTGATTCCATTTTTACCATAACCCTTCTCCCAGGGGCAATGCTAATACAGTCACACTTTCCAAGAGGTGAATCGCTAAATCTGCAAAGCCCCCAGGGACAGCTTAACTGCAAACTATCATATCCAGGGTGGTACAGTGCTGCATAGCCCCCCGGGACAAATCCTTGTGGATGCAACCCTTATGGCAGGCACAGACAGCTGGAGAGACAGGAATGAAAGACACTTGGGAATTCATAGAGAAGGCTGTATCCTTACAGAAGACTAATCACTTCACACCTGATTAACCCAGCCAAACTTTCCGTTTCCATATGGTATAAACTAGCCATTTAGGCAACATGAGCCTCTCCACCTGACTCTAAATCTTTTTTTTTTTTTTTTTTTTTGGTACCGGGGGTCGACCTCAGGACCTCGCGCTCCAGCAGGCACCTGTGCCGCTGAGCGATATCACCAGCCCGTTTTTCGTATGTGGGTACCAGGAGTTGAACTCAGGACCTCGTGCTTGCCAGGCAGGCGCTTACGCTGCTGAGCCATCTCACCGGCCCCTGATTCTAAATCTTAATTTCCATTCTCACATCCTCCTTACCCCCTATGAATACATACCTTCATGCCCTGGCATTAAGGGCAAGAAGAAGACTGGCGAAGACTGCAGTTTATATCTCAGGCACTTAACAAGAAGATGCTTAGCGAACACCTGTCTTCTCTCTTTGGGAACTCAGAGCTCTACCTTTTGACTCTTTCCTCATTCTGAACCCCCCATCCCACTCCAGCCACTCTGCCACTTTCCCGCTTCTTCTAACTTCCTTTCTTTTCTTCCAGGAAATTGTCACCGTGGAACAAAGATAGCTTAGTTATCTAGTTGGGATTTAGAAATGTATTATTTTTTGGAAATCAAAAACTGTATTTCCCCAAAATACAAGTCAAAATAGACAACTCTTTAATACTAAACAAAGTAACACGAACAAATAGCATATTGAAAGGGGAAACTCATAGACTAAATGTAGCTATATTTTGTTGTTTTTTTTTCTCTCCTTCAATGTTCTTAATCATAGCTAAATTTAATCCCACTACATTCCTAATCTTGGAAGAGAATGATCATTTGCCACTCGTGAATCATCTTTCCTTAGACAAAACTGTCCTAGGCTGCCAAGGTATTATTCCATGATGCCATCAAAAGTCCCAGCAGAGATGCCTGCTTTGGCCTTCTCAGGAATTATGCATTCCAGTGATACGGTGACACAAGAGCTGTGGTTGAAGGCAGGAACTAACAGCTTCAATGCCTTCTATTCAATCCCCACGATACAAAAAGCAAAAGCAGACAATATAAACCTTTGTAGTGAGGTAAATAACAACTCAAGAAAAGCTTAAATGACTTCCAATCAGGAAAAAACTTCTACATAACTCCCTAAATTAGGGTAAAACCATCTACAGTTCAACAGGTGTCTTCTGCAGCTGCTGATGGTCACGTGGGCAGAACCTGAGGTACAACAGCGCTTCTCACGGAGTCTGAGCTGGAAAGGAGCCAATTTTGCTTGTTCTCCAAATACCACACAGGTTCTTAGCAAACCAAAACTTTTGAGGAACAACTTTAAACAGGGGTTTAGTCTGCTTCTGTTTGGTTCAGTCCAGATTGAAAAGATCTCCATCAAACTTCTCCAGGAGGATTTATCTTTCAGGTGAGGACACCTGACTGAGCAACCCAAAGCAATAGATTACTCACGGTATAATGTAGAAACGGGATCCATTATACAAGATCCATCACTGGGAGAGCTGGAACTCTTACCAAGTGGAATGCAATGTCCTTCATAAAATGTTTGTTAAGGGCCTGCTACATACCAAGTTCCATTCTAGCAAGTGAGAAACAAACATCAGTGAATGCATTAGACAAAAATTCCCTCCCATCGTGGGATTGGCATGATAGTTTGTGGGAGCTTCTGCCCCTGGAAGACAGTGTTGTATTTTATTTCCTCAATATCTTTTCTATTATCTGACCCAGTGCTCTGTACATAGAACACTGCAACCGAAGCTCTATGGCTTTATAACTGCTCCTTTACTAACCAGTGTAGAATTCAAAATGCACGCATATTATGTGCCCAGCCTGAGAGATTCCAAAGGAGTATTTTGATCCTTGTTCACAGGATATGACAGGGATTGCCCGGGCATTAGCCCACTACCACTGCTGCAGTGAGAGTCTGCACAGGGCCAGGACGAGCAACAGAAGATGGGGATAAAACCAATTAGAGGAATCGGAAAAGCCACTTAGAGGAAATGCTGTTATAGCTGAATCCTGGCATGAGTGGCTGATCACCAGGTGAATGGAGACAGGTACAGGGTAAGGAAAAGGATAGAAATTTCAGACAGAGGAAATAGTTTGAACCAAGGTGGATGGGAGGAAAGCAGGCTGGTGAGTTTGGAAGAGTTACAAGACAATAGATTATGACTTTTCTCAAGCTAGAGACGGGGCCCTGCTGAATACAGTGGAGGGCTTTCTCAGTCTCTCCTTGGAGCAGATGGGTGCCCCAAGAAAGATGAGCACCTTCAAGAAAGAAGTTCTCAGTCTTCATAAAACGCAGGAAATATCATGGCCATGTGCTCCTGTGAGCAGAGTATTTAACAATCATACTCACTGGGCTTGAGGAGCGCAAAGGATGCAGGAGTCAGTCCAATCTGCTCCAGCAAAGCCCTGAAGAAGGTGAAAGGTCACAGAAGGGCATGATTTTAGGATCAACATGTAGGTCAGAGCTGTTCAGCCCTTAACGTGCCTCCAAACACAGCCTTCAGTGATGGGCCTGTTTGTCTCCTAGCCTTGCTCACTGTGGAGAAGTAAATACGCCTTTAATATTTATCTGCACTGTGAAAACTGCCTCTACATCCATCCCTTGGAGGGAAACAGCTGAGATCAATGCCGGGCTGGCATATACTAAAGGAACGAATGAACAGAAATGTTTTTTTCTCTGTCCACAGACTCTAGTGCCTCCTGAGGGTGAGGACAAACTGGTAGCAGCAAGGTAACCCTCCAAGCCAGGCAGCCCGTCTCTAGAAAGGCCAGGCCTGAATGCTTGCTTCTTTTTCATATGAGAGACATTTGTACAAAATCATAATGCGATGAAAATCGTATTTTAAATGTGGTTTCTTTCTGACTGTCCTGGGGGTTAGGCTGTCTCAAAACTGATTTTGGGGGGGCCTTAATAAGAAATACTGTTGAGTACCAGGTGCTCTAAACAATTTATGCCGTTAAATTCTGACTCCTCCGATCTAAGCACTATTATTGATACTTCACACATAATGAAACAAGCAAGCCAGGGGGTGTGGTCGTACGGCCGATTTGCACAGGAACAAAGTTCATGTGGCCCAAAGCCCTGGTCCAAAGCCCTGGTCCCTTTCTTCAGGGAGTGCCACTGTCTGTGAATTTTGGAGGTGGCTGAATGTATACATATGCAACATATAAGAATGAACACTGTATGTCTTAGCTGAATTTCCCATGAACCCGTTCCTGAGACAAAGATCTTGATCAAATTACTTATTAAGGAGGAAAAATGAGAGAAACAACTTCAAACAATTGTCCTGCAGAAGCAGCTTCAGCCAGGCCTGCAGGGGCACTCATGGTGTTTCAGCATCGTCTCATCCAGACCAGGCAGCTGGGCCGCCATGACACTGTGAGCTGGTCACCAGCCTTGAACACCTGGCCTGGGACAATATGGATTCTTAAGCCCTCTGACTTTACACAAAAATCAACCCATTGGTTCACACATCCCTTGAAATAAGTCAAGTATCCACTAAAACTTGGGGATGATTACTGAGAAACACTAAAATGGACCTGAGAATGTGCACAGTGACACCAAGAGAGTCCACAATACTATTTCAAAGCAAATCCTGACAACCAAAAGAGTAGCACAGGTTCACTCTCCAACAGGTAGAGACATCCCAGCCCTCCCCACCCAAACTGCAAGCAGGAGTTGGGCTCACAGGCTCCCCTCTCAGCCCCCATCTCCATGGCCCTTCATCAATTCCAGCAAAGGCAGCGGTTGGTCCTCAGATTCAGCGTCACCAACCGCTAGAGATGGAACTGGCCATCCTTCCTAAGCTTGGTGCTCATCCTCTGAATATGGTGTACCCTCCAAACCCTGGCCTCATCATCACTATGCTTGTCCAGTCTTCTTAGTATTTAGATAGGTAGAGAGTCTTTGTCTGGCTCTTGCCTCTCATGCTATCTAGGATATACAACTGGATTCCTAGCCATGAAGGTGTGGCCACACTTTGTAAGGTGATCAGGGTCAGCGAGACATTGATTTGCAACCCGCCTCTGCCACTTCCTTGCCTTGTATTTGGGGCAACTCACCTAACTCCCCTGGGATTCCTCAACTGTTACAGGGACAACAGAAAGACTGACTCAGGCATTCTTTAGAGGATTAAATGAGGTAATGCAATGTGAAACAACCACTTAATAATTATTGCCATTTTCTTTAGTATTATTTTCATTTGCTTTCTTGAAACAAGGACTCATTGCTATAGCAAAGGCAGCCACATTGAGTTCAAATTCATGATTCTTTATCAGGAGGTCTAGCCCTAAAATCATGTTAGACCACCAGAGTTCTTCCTGTCTTTTCTCAGACTACTGAGATTTCAATTTTCAAGTTACAACACTATCAGCCTTGGCCTCCATAGCAACAATTCATACAGGCCAAGCTCTATAACTAGTGGAGGCTGATGTCACAGAGAGAAAGGTGAGACATAGAATGACACCTGGTGACCTGGATCCCTCATTCATGATGTGGAATTCTGGCTTGCAGCAAGGTGGGGAACAGAGCAGCAGCGAACCAGTTAAAAACAATAACAGGGCCGGTGAGATGGCTCAGCGGCATAAGCACCTGCCTGACAAGCGTGAGGTCCTGAGTTCAACTCCCGGTACCCACATACGAAAAAAGGGTCAGTGATATCGCTCAGCAGCATGAGTGTCTGCTGGTGCACGAGGTCCTGAGGTCGACCCCCAGTACCCACAAAAAAAAAAAAAAAAAAAAGCAGAGGCCAGCAGGGTTCTGGAGAAAATTAAATCCTAATACTTCAAGGTATCCATTATATGGAATAAATTAACTACTCTTGTAGATGTTCGAAAAGCCACAATATGTATACTATCATGGGGAGATTTGTGAAAACAATCACTCAGATCATTTTCTATGCTCTGTCATATGAGGAGCCCTCATTGAGAAAGAGTAATCTAAACAAATGCTTCATTAATAGATGTACAAGATAATGTTCTACAGCATGAATGACTTGCTCGATCTATGGCTTATGACAAAGTTAAAGATAGGAAGGTCCTTTGTTCTTTTCATTTTGTTTTGTTTTTTATCCTTTAATTAAGACTATTGGTACAGGGCCAGTGAGATGGCTCAGCAGTGTAAGCACCTGCCTGGCAAGCGCGAGGGCCTGAATTCAACTCCTGGAACCCACATACGATAAAAGGGCCGGTGATATCGCTCAACAGCACGGGCGCCTGCTGGCATGTGAGGTCCTGAGGTCGACCCCCAGTACCCACAAAAAAAAAAGAGAAAAAAAAGATTATTGGTACAATTTAATATACATTATGATCACATTCATCATAGGGAATTTGTACCTGTACCTGATGTATCTTGATTCCTCTTTTTCCCCCTCCCTTCAACCCCTCTTCCCCTCCTTCTTTACAAAGCTTTGTTTCTATTTTTTCCTTCTTTTCTCATTTTTTCCCTTCCTTCCTTTCCCACTCTCCCCTTCCTAGTTCCATTTCCTTTTGAACAATTTCTTCCTATTTCACAATATCTGTTATACATTTTGGTCCTTATTTACACTTCCAGTTACTCAAACCATAAAGAAAATCCAATATCTACACATGTGTGTTCTGTTTATTTCACTTGAGAGTATGGTCTCAAGGTGCATCCATTCACCCAGAAATGTCTCAAATTTATCCTTCTTTATGGCTTAGGAGTACTCCATTGTGTGAAAAAGTAACACCTTTATCCATTCATCGGTTGATGAGCTTTTGAGTTGTTTCCAAGATTTAGCTATTACAAACTGTTCTGCTAAAACATGGGTGTGCATATATCGCTGTGGTATGATGCTTTTAATTCTTTTGGAAATACCAAAAAGGGCAATAGCTGGTTCAAATGAGACCTCCAATCCTAGTTTTTTGAGGAATCTCCACACTAATTTCCACAGTGGTTGCACCAGTGTACACTCCCACAAACAGTGGAGAAATGTTCCTTTTCCTCCACAGCACTGCCAACACTTGTTATTAGTTTCTTTCTGGAGTGAGATAGGTTCTCAGGGTTGTTTTAATTTTCATCTCTTGAATGACCAGTGCTGTTGAATATTTTTTCATATAGTTATTTGCTATTTCTACTTCTTTATCTGACAAGTGTATATTCATCTCAGATGCCAATTTTTGGATTAGGTCTTTAAATTTGGGGAGTCAGAAATTTTCCAGTTGTTTATGTTTTAGATATTAGTCCTTTATCTGAGAAACAACTCACTAAAATTTTTTCCCAGTCTGTGAGTTGTCTTTTCACTCTGTTGGTGATTTGTTTTGTTGTGCAAAATCTTTTTAATAAGGTGAAATTCCAATTGTTGATTCTTTGTATTATTGCCCGTGCAATCAGGGTTTTGTTCTTGAAGTCTTTGCCTGTACTTATGACTTCAAGAGTTCTACCTATTCTTTCTTCCAGCAGATTTAGTGTTTCTGATTTAATATTTAGGTGTTTGATCCGTTTTGATCTTAGTTTAGTGCATGGTGAGAGACATGAGTCTATTTTTAGTTTTCGACATGTGGAAAGTGAGTTTTTCCAGCAACATTTGTTAAAGAAACTATCTTTCTTCCAGTGAACGTGTACCTTTGTCAAATATAAGGTGGCTGAGTATGTTTGGAGTTGTTTCTGCAACTCCTAATCTGTTCCATTGATCCACAGGTCCATTTTTACCAGTAACATGCTGTTTATATCACAGTAGCTCTATAGTATAATTTCAGAACAGGGATTCTGATGCCACCTTGCCTTACCTTTGTGGCCCAGAATTGTTTTTGCTATTTTAAGTCTCTTCTGTTTCCAAATGAATTTTAGGAATGTTTTCTGTAGTTGTCTGAGTTATGCTAGTAGAATTTTGATTAGGATTGCATTAAATCAGTATAACAATTTTGGGAGTATGGTCATTTTCACTATGTTGGTTCTTCCTACCCAAGAGTAAGAGATGTCTTTCAATTTTCTGATAACCACTTTAATCTCCTTTTTCAAAGCACTGTAGATTTCAATGTAAAGTTCTTTACTTCCTTTGTTAGATTGATTCCTAAGTATTTAACTTTTTTGATGCTATTGTGAAAGGTGTCATTTCCTTCATTTCTCTCTCAGTGAGTTTGTTATTTGTTTACAGGAAGGCTATTGATTTTTGAGTGTTGAGTTTGTATCCAGCTATGCTACTGAATTTGGCTATTAAATTTAGAAGTTTTTTGGTGGAGTTTTTGGGGTCTTCTATGTAGAGTATCATGTCATCTGCAAATAATGATAATTTAACTTCTTGCTTTCCAATCCTTATTCCTTTTATTTCTTTCTCTTATCTAATTGCTCTGGCTAATGTTTCCAGAACTATATTGCATAAGAGTGGTGCCAGTGGACATCCTTGTCTTGTTCCTGATTTTAGAATGAATGAGAGCTTTCAGATTTTGACTATTTAGTATGATGTTGGCTGTTGGTTTGTCATAGATGGCTTTTATCTGATTGAGATAATGACCATCTATTCCAATTTTGTGTAGGGTTTTTAACATGAATAAGTGTTGAACTTTGTCAAATGCTTTTTCTGCATCTATTCAAATGATCATGTGATTTTTTGTCTTTGGCTCTGTTTCTATGGAGTATTATTACATTTATTGATTTGCATATGTTGAACCATCCATGCATCCCTGGGATGAATCCTACTTAATCATGGTGCATAATCTTTTGATGATTTGCTGCATTCTGTTTGCCAGTATCTTATTGAGGATTTTTGCAGTATGTTCATTAGGGAGATTGGCCTGTAGTTCTCTTTTTTGGTTGGTCCTTCACTGGTTTTGTATTGGGGTAATACCTGCTTCCAGGAATGAACTTGGGAGTATTGTTTCCCTTTCAACTTATTAAAGAGTTTTAGTAGTAATGACAATAAATCTTCTCTAAATTTCTTACAGACTTCAGCAGTGAATCCATCCAGACCTGGGGTTTTTGGGTTAGTAAGCATTTAATTAAATTTTCGATTTCATTGACTGGTATTGGGTTATTTAGAATTTTTATATTTTCTTGATTTACCTTCAGTAATTCATATATGTCTAGGAATCTGCCCATTTCTTCTGTGTTTTCACTCATATTAGAGTAAAGCTTTTCTAAGTAGGTCTGATTTCACTCTTTTCATTTCTAATTGCATAAATTTGAGCCCTTTCTTTCCTTTTATTGGTGAGGTTGGCTAAGGATTTATCAATTTTATTTAGTCTTTCAAAGAACCAACTCTTTGATGCATTGATTCTTTGTACTTTTACTTAGTCTCAATTGCATTAATTTCTGTTCTGATCTTTATAATTTCCTCCCTCATATGAGCTTTGGAGTTGACTTGTTCTTTCTGTAGAAGTTTAGGGTTCAACATTAGGTTGTTTATTTGAGCTCAGTCTGTTTTCCTGATGTGGAAATTCACTGTTATGCATTTCCCTTGTAGGACTGCTTTCATTGCATCCCATAAATTCTGGAATATTGTATTGGCATTATAATTTGATTATGAAAACTTTCTAATTTCTTCAACTTCATCTGTGAGCCTTGGTTGCTCAGGAGGTGCTATTTAAAATCCATGTGCTTATAGAGTTTTGTGGGGGTGTTGCCATTAATTTCCAATTTCACTGGACTGGTCTGATAATATTCATGGGATAATTTCAATTCCTTTGCACTTACTTAAGCATGACCTGTAAATTAATATGTAGTCTCTTTTGGAGAATGTCCCATACTTAGCTGAGAAAAATGTGTGCTCTGATGTTGTGGGGTAGAACACTGTAGACATCTATAATAAGTACATTGGTTCAGAAGTTTGTTTCAGTTCTGATATTTCAGTGTTGATATTTTTGTCTAGTTGATCCATCTATTTGTGACAGTGGGGTATTAAGGTCCTCCATTACAATTATGTTAGTGTTTAGTAGATTTTTCATGTCCATTAATTTTTGTTTCATATAGTTGGGTGCATCATCATTTGGTACATTATATATTTATGATTGTTATCTATTCCTCTTGGAGTTTTCCCTTAATACATTTCTCTCTTTTGATCATTCTTGGCTTGACGTTCACATTGTCTGCAAGTAGAATAGCTATCCTTGCTTTTTTTCTGGGTTCCTCTTGCATGGAGTATTGTTTTCCAACCTCTGACTTTCAGTTTATGAATTTCTTTTAGAGTTAAATGTGGTTTTTTTATGCAGCATATTGTTGAATTTAGTTTCTTGATCCATTTTGCTAGTCTGTTTCTTTGGATTGGTGAATTGAGACCATTTACATTTATCGCTATAACTGATATGTATTGGCTTATCCTTGTCATATTATTTTCCTGCTGTTGTTTCCTTGTCTTTTCCCTCTGATAAAGTGGTTGCCCTGCCTGGTAGCTTCCTCCTATTTGTGTTCTTGGAATTGTGGTCTTCACTATCTCTTTCTAAACTATCCTTCAGAATATTTGGTAGAGCTGGTTTGGAGTTCATGAATTTCTTCATTTGTTCTTTGTCATGGAAGTATCTTATTTCTCCATTGATTTTGAAAGACAGTTTTGCAGAGTACATCAATCCGGATTGGAGGTTGTTTTCTTTCAGGACCTGTAATACTTCACTCCAAATTCTCCTTGACTTAAGAGTTTGTGTTGAGAATTCTGCTGAGATTCTGATGGGCTTTTCTTTATAGGTGATTTTTTTTCTTTTCTCTGACACATTTTTATATTCTGTTCTTGTGCTGAATTTCTGGAATCTTGATTATTATATGCCTTGGTGTAGATTTATTTTGAACATGGCTAAATGTAGTTCTATATGCCTCACTTATTTGTATTTCAAATACTTTTTCCATGTTTGGGATGTTTTCTGCCATTACTTCTGTGAACAAGTTTTTTATGGCATTTGTGTTGCCTCTGGCTTTTTTGTTGACTCTGGTCAATCTTAGGTTGTTCTTCTTTGCATCATCCTGCAGCTGCTGGATTGATTTTTCATGGTCCACTGTTGTTTTTTAAAATATCTTTCTCTTTGTGGTACTTAACTGCAATCCTGTCTTCTAGATCTGATATTCTGTCTCCCTTTGATTCAATCAGTTGTGTATATTTTCAATGGAATTTCTATACTGCCATATACCTGTTTGAATCTGTTTCATAGATTCCATTTCTTTCCTACATTGGGGATTCATGATTTCCATCATTTATCTAAGCTCCTCTATTTTTTTTAATCTGTCTACTCTAGATTCACTGAGCAAGTCCTTCATTTTGATCATTTCTTTTTTTTTTTAACCTGAGAGATTATTTCTAATCTGATTTTCTGTATATCCTCATTCATCTAGTTTTTTTACTTCTGCTGCCATCATTTGAGAAAATTGAGGTAAGTGGCTTCCAATTTGCTCTATCTCATTGTCCCCTGCACTTGTCCTGGGTGGGCTGGAGGTGTGGGGTTCCATTTTGTTTTTGCATCTCATCATTTTCTATTTTTTATTTTATTTTGTTTTCTGTGTTGATGCTTGTAAATTTCTTACAATAGATAGCTTTATCACTAGTATTGAGGCTTCCCTAGAAAGTGACAATTGCTCAGAGATATATTCTAGGTGTAGGTTGTTCTTGGTCTTTGTGTCTGTCCTACCTTCCCAATTTATTAAGGATGAGAAGTTGCCATGTATTTGGCTCAGCACCCAGTCCCAGGCTATGTTACTGGGCTATGGTGATGATTATGACCCCAGACAATCACAATATTGTCATACAAAACAGAACAACTGATTACAACAGGTATGACATCATGGCTAAAGTAGTACAATTAGCAATAACAGTAGCATCAAGCACAGCCTAGAAAATGACAAACTGTGGTAATTATTAATTTGGTACATTTAACCATATAAGCAAGATCTACAGTTATGTAACTATATCCAATATAAACCAGGAACTTGTATGCAATGAGTTTCCCCTTAGCAGAGTGATTTTACCCTGGATGGGGGATTCAAGAGTGATGGGGACAAAACAGTGAGATAAATGAAGAGAAATATAGTAGAAACAAGGCTGGAGGACAGAGGATGTTCACCCAAGCTTTGGGAACCTGGAGCAGTGGACAGGAGAGAAAGAATGACAAGCAAAAAATACTGAAGCAAACCAGAAAGACTAGAGACAATGTTCACTCACATGAAAATATCATGAAATCAAGAAGGATAGTTGAGGAAAGAGAGAAATGAGATGAACAGAACAAACTAAAAGTAAAAGTAAAAATCCAAACAACCTAAAAAAAAAAAAGGAACCAGAGAGAAAAATAAAAATGAAACAAAGAAAATATAATAATAAATTCCTCTGGCATCCATAGTTCCATGGTAGTGCCCACTTCAGAGCCCAAAACTGTGCTGAGTAACCCTGCCAAGTCTACAGTCAGATTAGTGCAGGGTACAGGGTTGATCTTGGCCTCCAAATGTGGGGGCTATGGCCAGTCTTCCACCAGCAGCTTTCTGTATGTCCCTCAGCAGCCCGTCCACATCTCCTTACCCTGTTTGTCCCTCTCCCAGTTGCTGTGGCACACTCAGGCAGGGACAGCCCGGGGCTGCTCCAAGTTCTGTATACAGCCAGCTCATTCTGATCCCTGCACGGTCTCCTCTGTTCTACCTCCACAGGCGCGTCTGTATCCTATCACTCCACTTGTCACAGGGCAGGGGGGTGCTGTCACCACCACAGAGACAACCCAAAGCTTTACAGTCCCCCTTCAATCTCCTCTTCAGTGGGTGGGGTGCCAACCTCCCAAGGCTATTTAAATCCTGTGCATCTATATCCTTCTCTTGAGCCACTGGCCACAGGGCAGGAAGGGTCATGCTGTTCCACACCCTACTCTCTCCATCTCCATTGCAGTCCCTAACTTTGTTGTCACTGGGTGTTCCAGTTAGCCACTAGGGCACATAACAATAAATAAAACAATAAATAAGTAAATAAATAAATAAGCCAGCAGCCCATCAGAGAGGGAGTAGTTTCCTGTCACTTGTCCCTGTGTGTGCTGGTGAAATTTGCTGCCACACTGCAGCATCCTCTGTGTGGAGGAAGGTAAAAGAGGCAAGGGGCCTTATATCCCAAATCTATCTTGTATGGCTTGAATTAGCCACACTTCTGCAGTCCATCAGTTTTTTGGAGACTTCCCAGTATGGCGATTCTTTTTTTTTTTTTTTTTTTTGGTGGGTACCGGGGGGTCGACCTCAGGACCTCGCGCACCAACAGGCACCCGTGCCGCTGAGTGATATCACCGGCCCCTTTTTCGTATGTGGGATCCGGGAGTCGAACTCGGGCCCTCACGCTTGCAAGGCAGGCGCTTATGCCGCTGAGCCATCTCACCAGCCCAGTATGGCGATTCTTGCTCTGCATGCAGGCATCAGTGCAACCAGCAGCCCTGTGGGCTGGTTCACCATTTTATGAAGTCCTATGTCTATGTTTTGTTTGATCTACAGGTCTCTCACTTCAGACTGATTTTGGCATCAAGATGTATAATCCTCCCTTTCTTCCAATTACCTGTGTTTATAGCTGATTTTCTCTGAGCAGCTCAAACATGGCTCCTCCTCTGTTCAGCCATGTTGCCTTCAGGAAGGTCCTTTGTAAAATTAGCCTTTGGTGTTATATAAACCCATTGCTGGGGCCATCTTAAATAAATCATTTTTTAACCTTGCCTCAGAGAGAGAGAGAGAGACAGAGACAGAGAGACAGAGACAGAGACAGGGAGAGAGAGCAAGAGAGACAGACAGACAGACAGACAGACACAGATCCTTGAAGGAGGATGAGGATGCTTGGATGAGACCTGGTCCAGACCTGTCATACCACACATACAGTAAAGTCCTAGGGCTGACACATGAAATTCATTTGTTCAGTCTAAGAAAAAAAATAGCTTAGAAGTCATTCACATTAAACAACTTTTCATTTAATGAGGTTAATGGTCCCCTCCCCCGTGAGTCTGTAACACTATGTGCTCATATCCCTCCTAGGATTTATCCCACTAAATCTTGAGGTAATTATGTGAGGGAAACTAATGTAGTAAGATTTGTCTGTGCAGATTCTTGATGCCGGTTGTAGTTTATATCTAGATGTCCTCCCAAAGCCTCATGTGCTCAAAGGGGAGCTTTACAAAGTGATTGGATTATAGAGGTTTATAGCTGACGTGATGTTAGGAGTTAGTCTTGGCTTGAAGAGGTGGATTGCTAAGGGCATGGTCTGGAGGGGCTTATCTCCCTACCAGCCTCCTCCTTTCATTCTCTGTTTCCTGTCTGCCATGCCAGGAGCAGCTATTCACCTGCCATACCTCTCTGCTATGCTGCCCTGCCTTGCACTCAGCTGTTTATGGACTGAAACTTCTACAAACTATGTGCAAAAAAAAAAATATTCCTTCTTTAATTTTCAGGTGTCAAGTATTGCGTCCCATTGAGGAAGAAAGTAACTAAGACAGTGCTTCCATTAATAAGAGTAGTTTTCTTTTTCCTGGTACAAGAGGGACAGGAGGACAGACTTTCACATGGGGAATTTAGGATCCACATTTAGACAAAGAGAGAGCAGATAGCTCTGAGACTGCCTTTTCAGTTGCTTTCAGCTCAAAATAATCTTTATGCCAAATGGCATGTTTTATAGTATCATATTCTGTACCCTTCCAACCAATCTAATAAAAACGATTAGAGAATGGTGGATTCAGAAGGTTGGTCCAACATGGTGGGTATATACTGCCCAAGTGATTCAACTTATCAATTTTATTTTGCAAATTATCAAGTCTTAAATTTTATTGTGACAACCAAATGGACTAATACAGTAAGAATGGATCTAATGAAACACTAATTATCCTGAAATAATAGAATCTCTCTAGTGCAAAGAAAACTTGTTACAAAAGAAAAAATGGGCAGAATACTTGATTTCCTTTCTTCCTTAATGTAACACAAGGTTGTTACTTTAACCTTCTACCAAAACGAACATTGGACATCCAGGCAAATAGAAAAACCTGTGAAACATGAAATGAACTTTGGAGTTTGTGGATCATTGAAATACAATGCTTCCAGCTAGTCCCCTTACAAAAAGACATTAATATTTCTCATGTTAAGAATGTTAAATATACCTCCTTTTACACTAAATCAAGTTACTACTCAAAATGCTCAATCTGATATTGTTCACCTTTTTTGTTCCTGAAGTAACTGTTCTCTAACACCAATAGCTTCTTCTCTTGTTTCAACCCAGAATCACTGTGGATGGCATGGATATCACTCCAACTCTACTCACAGAAAATCCCAAGATCAACTAATGGATAAAAAAGATGTGGTACTTTTATACAATGGAGTACTATTCAGCCATAAAGAAGGACAAACTGGAGACTTTTATAGGTAAATGGTTGCAACTCGAGACCATACTCATAAGTGAAATAAATCAGACTCGCATGTGTAAACATTGCATTGTCTCCCTAGTGTGAGAAGCTGAAAGAGTAAATAAGATCCAAAATGTACAGCAGATATTGTAAAACAGGAAGGAACTGTTCAAAGGGAAAGAGAAACTGGGATGGGGAAATGGAGAAAAGAAGGAAGGGAAAAGACAAAAAAAATGTGTATATATATATATATATATATATATATATACATATATGATAGTTACGATAGATACACTACTAATTTCTCTTAGTTCATTGAAAAGAAAGGTTTGTGCTAATATTGTTTGGACAATTGAATGCCGATATCTTGTACTCTGAGTAACTTATCAATTTTTTTTTTGTGTGGGTACCGGGGGGGTCGACCTCAGGACCTCGTGCGCCAGCAGGTGCCCGTGCCACTGAGCGATATCACCGGCCCCTTTTTCGTATGTGGGTTCCAGGAGTCGAACTCGGGCCCTCGCGCTTGCCAGGCAGGCGCTTAAGCCGCTGAGCCATCTCACCGGCCCTAACTTATCAATTTTTAACAGTGGTTTGAAATTTAAAACTATGGTGACATATTTTTATTACCTCTGTCAGAACCAGGTTGACACAGCAAACACAACTGTTTAAGTGACTTTTTGCAGCATCTAAAACAATCTGGCACACAGAAGAATGCTTTATTGTCTCATCTTTAAAGTGGTTAAATAAGCAAGATTCAACTTTTAATGATTTATATGATAAGTCTGTGATTCAGTGAATGCAAAGTCAAAGATCTATAGGTCTTACTCAGATGTTTAGATAAAAAGTGATTGCCCAGGTAATTTAAACACATAAATAAAGAGCCCTGACTATTTTGGGACCAGGTTTTCAAAGAGCGCCATAGATTTTGACACACATGTAATCTCCCAGTTGAAAATGTGAGCCAACATGGTGCATACCAAACTGCTTGTGGACTGGATTTGGCCTAAAAGTTGAGAATCTAAGTGACCATACAAGTGAAAAACTAAAAGTGTGAGAGTTGCACAACATTTAATCAAGTTGTAGAGTCAGCCAAAATGAGTCAAAGAGAAAATTTCTGCTTCCATTTGTTTCTTAATCTTTGTCCCACCCCCAGACATTAAGTGTAAGATTCTGCAAACAGTGGATATTTTAGACACAGATTTTGCCTGCTGGAAGATTACAGTTTGAAAAAACCAAGTTATAAATAAACAGGCCACATAGAAAGCAAAATTGACTATTCCAATTTTTTGTGCCCAAGTTGTACAAGTTCTCCTTTTACAACCCTTGCAACTCTCTGTTGTGTGCTCTTGGCATTCATGAGTTTAACTTTTGCAGTTCCAATTACATGTCATCAAAAACAAAAGCCCATGACATACAGAAAATTATCTTTTAGCTGAGATATAAATGTGAAATACAAATACTGCAACTAGTAAAGCACCCTAACTCACAGCCTAGTAGTCCAAACTCATCTTTTCTTTCTCCTCTTCTTTTCTCTTCTCTTTCCTTCTCTTCTCTTCTCTTTTATTTTTTCTCTAACAGTCACATAAATTATGGTCTGAATATTTGTGTCCCTCCCAAATTTATACATTGAAACTTAATCATCAAAGTGATGGTATTAAGAAGGGGGGCTTTTAGAGGCTGATTAATTTATGAACATAGAGCCCCCATGAAAGGCACTGGTGCCCTTGTGAAAAAGGTGAGGGGAATCTGTGTGCCCTTCCCCCACATGAGGACACAGCAACATCACCTTTTATGAAGCAGATAGCAGCCTTTTATCAGACACCAAATCTCTGTGCTTTGATCTTGGACTTCCCAGCTCCCAGAACTGTGAGACAATAAATCACTATTATTTGTAAATTACCCTGTCTAAGGTATTTTGTTATAGCAGCACAAAAACAACATATCATATATGTACATGAAGAGTTGAAAATATTGATTCCTAGAAAAAGAAACAAAAGAAAGCTACCACTTGTTCTTAATATGAGGAGGAATAAAAGTCAACTTTGAAGAGTGGAAAAAAATGAAAAATAAAGTCTCCCCCTTGAGTCAGACTCTCAGCTTGTCAAGGTTGGATGTTAGCTCTCTCCTCTTTTTCTCAAAACCCACCTCAAGATCAGTTTTCTTAGTTCCTTGCCAGGTCTGGAGTCTTTCTTTTGTTCTGCCCACCTCTTTTCTTATACAGGATGACCACAAAGTCTACAAGCATCAACAGTACTATTTTATTATACTGTAACATTAAATAATATTTATTATGTTGTCAACTGCTTCAGGAGTTTTAGTCATTCTACATAATCCAAAATCCTTACCAAGACCTATGTAATCATGTATCCAAACACAACACACCTTCATATCTACTCTTCCTTATCACTTCTTCTATGACCACCTGGCTTCCCAGCTAACACTTGCATCTGCCCAGTTCATTCCTACCTACAACTCATTCACTCATTGTTTCCCCAGATGTCTGTATGGCTCATTCTCTCATATTCAGATGTCTCCTTCTTAAAGAGACCTTCCCTGTTCATCCTGTAGAAAGTACTATATCTCCCTCCCCAATCTCTACCTCTTTACCTACTTCTTTCTTTTCTGACTTTACTATTATTTTATATAAGCTCCCTGAGAATTTCTGATACTTAGCAGATGTTTAATAAGTATTTGTTGAATTATTGTTTGGCTAATTAAGGACTAAGCACTATAATGTACCTGAATGAGGTTAGTTTTCCATTTTAATTTATTGCATGCTACAAAAGTAATGATAAGCTACAAAGTCAGTATCAAAAGCTTCAATATGGTTTCTCCTGGGAATGTCAGTATTCACTGCCTCTCTCACCTTCTGGACTGGAGATCCTGGAACACGTACTTATCTATGTATCCTAAAATGACTTGTGTATCATAGATGCCCAGTAAAATATTATTCAGTGATTAAGTAGACAATGGTAAACTGATGTTTTAATCAATTTATGTCAAGCAACACGACTTAGGAAATGATTACAGATCTCCCTTGATGTTATAGCTTAGATATTGAACACCCCTCGGAAAGTCTTGTTGAAGGCTTGGTCATCAGCCCATGGCACGGTTGGGAGGTTGTAGAGCCCTTAAGAAGTGGTGCTTAGTAAGAGGTCTTCAACTCGTTGGGACAGCCCCTGAACAGGATACTGGAACCCCAGCCCCTTCCTCTTCCTCTTTGCCTCCCACTGCCAGGAGGTAAGCAGTTTCCTCTTCTGCATGATCATGCCATGATGCTTTGCCTCACCACAGGCTCAAAAGCAACATAATCCACTGTCCTGTAATGGCTGTTGATACATTGTGTCAACTCGAGAAGTTTAGAAGCTTAACTACATAACTCAGCAGTTCTATATCCTGGGGTGGAGGACATGCCCTTACAGCTCTAGGATGTTGTTCATTGTCTCAACTTGAGAAATTCAGAGGTTTAACTAAGTGACTCAGCAGGGGGCCAAGGTCCTCACTTTGTAAACATCCTGAGCCTGTGCAAGAGGAGGGCAGGGAGATGGAGTGAGAGCTATATGCCCTGGGTGGGGGGCTGCTTATGATATAAGGGAAGAAAAGAGGCTTGTTCTCCTCCCTTTTGCTCTTGTTGCTTTTGCTGTCTTCCACCACCTTGAACTGTTACCCATGTGCCACACCACTCTGCCTTGGAACCAGCTGATTATGGACTGAAGCCTACACAAGCTGTGAGCTAAATAAACCTTTCCTTCCTTAATTTTGGGCATCAGGTATTTTGTCTCAGCAACAAGAGAAAATGAACCAAGACATGCCCATAGACCAAAACCTCGGAAACTGGGGGCAAAATAGACCCTTTCTCCTTATAAATTGTCACAGGTATGCTGTCACTTTTATGGAAAGCTAACACATTTGACATCGTGCACAAACAGAGAAAGAAGAAACTGCTTTCAAGTTTTGTCCTAAGAGGCACAGCTGTGTTAGTAGATATTGAACTTAGAATTAACAAGTGGTGTTTCTGTCTCCCTAAATAGGCAGCAAATGTTTGCCCATCTATCTGCTCTTCAGAAGGAGAGGCAGAAGAACAAAGCAGTCAGAGAGAAGCAAACTCAGTTCTTGCAGCCAGGTTGAGACTGGCAAGGTGATTCCAGGTTCTCGCCCTCCCTGCTGGTGAGGTACACAATGACAGGAAGGAAGTGCACGCCGGGCTGGAACTGTGTGCTCATCTTCTTCCAGGCACACGTTTCTCCTTCTAGAGCCAGATAAACACTTCCTCATTTGAAAACTGAAATTCCTACCAGTGTACTTGTTCTGACATCAGCCTCCCGAATTGTGTGGTCCGCACCAATATAGGAAGATGCATGGTCCTATAGGCCCATGCACTTGTTTTCTCGCTCTTTCCACACAGCAGAATGGAGACCTGTGGGTAATGGAAATTGCTGCCCATCTGGTGAGCCTCTCACACAGCTCTAATTGCACGTTTCCCCACAGACTCTGCTGCCTCAGTTCTCCTACCACCTCGGTTTACTCCCTCCCAGCTCCCGCCCCCTACTCTCTTTACATCAGGTGATTAATTGTGGATCTTAAAACGGATGCCCAGCTTGGAATTCAGAGAAGCTGAGAGAAATGGAAAATGTTCAGTTGGTATTAATGTGGAAGAAAATGCAAGCAGCAGGCATTTTATTTCTCCAACACAACATTCATTTTCTTTTAAACTTAGCTCTTTGCATTGTGGTGAACGTTCCCACTGTGGCACACCCCTCCACAGAGAGCAGTAGGCATGCCCTTGCTTCTCCTTCAGGTCCCAGAAGTTTGCAAAGCGAAGGGCATATGATAGGAAAAACATTCACCCCGTGTTGGAGCAGGCCCTGTGAGACTCCTTGGTTACTGCTCAGAGTCCACATTCGGGCCCCAGGATCTGTGATCTCCTTCTGCCATGAATCTCAGTGAAAGCCTGTGTCCTACTTAATGCTCTTCCCTTCTTCCTGCATTTCCCTGCCCAAGGTCCCAGTGGGGTCTGGACCCCATTTTTTAAGATTGCGTAGCTCTATGTATTATAATTAGGGATGAGCTCTTTCACCTCTCCTACACGTCTTTCTGTGTTGTTTATGGTACTTCAGCATACTTATTATTTTCATATGAGGATGTTGGGATAGATACTTGTAGATTAAAGTAGCACCAAGACATTCAAAACATAAAGATCTACCTGGAAACCACTGGTTTCTTTAGCAGGGTCCACTGCCTCAACTTGCCAAGAACCTCAAGAAACTAGGAAAAGGTGCTGGATGGAGCCTTGAAGGATTGTTTAGAAATATCCTCAGATGACTTAGAAAAATGCCTTTTTTATCATGAATTGTGACTTATGATGAAATTGGAAAGGGCTGAATATGTGTGGGAAATAATACCAAGTCAGGAAGTATAATGCCAATGGCTAGAAAACTCCCAGAATGTTTTTCCCTCAGCTTCACTTGAGATAATAAAGACCCTGGTGTCTTGATGCTAGTGGTAGTTCTGCAGGCCCCTACAGACCTTGTATTCTCTGTGTTACTCCAAGAGTCCCAGGGCCCATGACCCTCAGTTCTCAGGGAGCAGGGTGAGAAAAATAAAAACACAAGGCCGATTATAAAAAGGATAACAAAGGATAAGAGTAATTTTATGTTCAGCAGTCACTGGACATTTTAAAACATGCCATCCAAACATGTATAAACCTAAATATACATATACATATATGTGTACAAACACATGCATACATAATATACGTATAAATGTATGGTGTATCTCATGCATTTGTAAATACATACCATGGTTCCTCATTTTTATTGTTATGCTGTTTGACCCCTTTGCTCTATTTCCTCCACATTCTTTCTCTCTATTGAAGAGCAGTTTTTTTTATATTGTCCTAAGTAGTTTCCTTCCTTCTCCAACAACTTTCCTGATGATGTTTATGCAATAACTTTTTCTTAGATTTACCTAATCAGTGGAATCTCAAGCCATCCCCCTAGTACTTTCTCCATCTTTAAGGTTCATTTGAAGAACCATCCCTGATTTAGTATTTTTGATTTATTCTATTTTATTTTCTCTTGCAAGCACTCTTACAGGATTTATGCAATGTCCAGGCTATTCCAAGTGGCTGCAGGTACCAACCCTAGGAAATTGGCTTCGACACCTCCACCCCTCAATTCTGAACCCAATAGCACCCAGAAGTTTAGCCTAAAGTTTCTCTAATGCATGGGAAATCTCTTAGAGACCTTTAAAGGAATAAAAAGACATAGCACAAACTGGGAGAAAAAAATTTCCAAGTAATATATGATAAAGAATTTATATCAAAAATGTACAAATTCTTAAAACTCAAGAAATGTTTTAATGGCTGAAAGATTTGGTAGATACATCAAAGAAGAGGTCACGGATAAGCATAAGAAATAATACTTAATCTCAAATATCTTTGCAAATTAAAACAGAAATGCGATACCACTATAAACTTATCAGAATGGCTAAAATCTGAAGCACTGACAACACTAAAAGCTGGCAAGGATGTGGAGCAACAGAAGCTCTCATTCATTGACAGTGGGAATGCAAACTAGTACAGTCACTTTGGAGGACAGTTTGGCCATTTCTCTTTTGTTGTTGGTTTTTCTGTTTGTTTGTTTATGGTACTTGGAATTGAACTCAGGACCTTCACCCTGAGTCAAATGTGTCCCAAGTGTTTTTTCAGTTTTATTTTTAATTTTGAGATAGGATGTCACTAAGTTGCCCAGCCTGGGCATGAACATGCAATCCTCCCACCTCAGCTTCCTGGAGTGCTGGGATTACTGGCTATGACACTACACCTAGCTGGCAGTTTCTTACAAGTTAAGCATAATTTTACCATACAATCCAACAATTGCACTCATGTTTGCCCAAATTAGTTGAAAACTTGTGTCCATGCAAGAACCTGCACATAGGTTTTATAGCAGCCTTATTCATAACTGCCTCAAATTAGAAACAACCAAAATACTTCAATATATGGATACCTAAGTGCAAACTATATTTAACATGCATACAATACAACATTATTCAAAGATAAAAAGAAATGTATCATACTACAAAAAGATACAGAGGAAAAAATGCACATTGCTAAGTGAAACGAATCTGGCAGCACCATATGATTTCAGCTAGATGACATTCTAGAAAAAATAAAACTAAAAATATCAGTGGTTGTCAAGGATTGAATGGGAGATGGGAGAAAGGATAAATAGACTGAAAACAGGAGAATCTTAGGACAGTGACTGGATTCTCTATGATACTGTAATAGTGAATACGTGATACTATGCATTTCTCAAAATGTATAGAATGTATAAGACCAAGAAGGAACCTCAGTGTAAACTATGTACTTTCATTATTAATAATCACCACACTAGCTCATCAGTTTTAACAAAAGTACCATATCAATGCAAGATGTTAGTAACAGGGCCGGTGAGATGGCTCAGTGGTGTAAACGCCTGCCTAGCAAGTGCGCGAGGGCCCGAGTTCGACTCCCAGAACTCACATACGAAAAAAGGGCCGGTGATACCGCTCAGCGGCAGGGGCACCTGCTGGCACACGAGGTCTTGAGGTCGACCCTCGGTACCCACAAAAAAAAAAAGATGTTAATAACAGAGGAAACAAAGAAGGGGTTACTCAGGAACTCCATGCTTTCTGCTTATTTGTCCTATCAACCTAAAATTAAGTGCATCAGTTTTGGAAAACAATACTAAAATATCCAACTGCCTGGCTTCTGCCTTCGGCATACTGGTCTCGAGCAAGGCTGGATGGGATCTGTACACCTGCAATTCCACCAGCTCTCCAGTGATGCTATGGCGAACCCAGGGGCCCAGCTCCACCAGCCCCAGTTGGGTATGCACTCGTGCAATGCTATGTATCGCTGAGGGTTCAGTCTCACGTTCCTGCCTATTTCCTCCATATGTTTATAAATTCTTTGGAGCAGGGCCCATGTCATCTTCTTTTACTGTCTGCCCCACAGTGGCCCAGACAGGAACGGCAGCAGTTTCTGATTAATGTTTCCAAAAGGCCTTGCTAGATGGAGCAAATAAAAACACTCAGGCTTTCCATGCATTTCATTGACAGGGCACTTGCAGCTTAGCTTATTGTGCTCCATAAAGGGTTATGTGCAGATGCGTCCTTGTGCTCCGAGATGGGGGTAGAAATGACCCGGAGAAGAGAGCTGGAAACAGAACTGAACTCTGGTCAAGGAACCAAGAACAGGGATCCAAATGAGCTGACAGCCACCAACCGGGTCAGCCCCACAAAGCCCAATCCCTAGAGACACAGCCAGGGTTCCTGTTAGAGTCCGTGTGTGAGGATTAATGCCACTAAGCCAGCAGTGCTATAAATAGAAGAGCCCTAGAAAAGCAACCCTGGATCTAATTCATCCATTCTGGGTGCCTTTATGGGATCATTCCCTGTTCCCTGTTGTAGTTTTTGTTACTGCTTCACATTTATTTATTCATTCAAGCATTCATTAAATACTATGTTCCACATATGTAACATGTTTTAAATGATGGCACTGTATGTAGCATTAACTAACAAAATAAATCTTTCTACAACAAAGGAGTTTATTACTGCAGAATAAAATTTTCGGAGAAAGAGCTGAATTTCAAAGGGCATCAAGAGCTGGAGTTCAGCACGGCAACTGCATGCAAGTCCTCTGTGTGTTTGTTGGGGAGGTGCCCCTAACACCTGGCCTGGATAATGCTGATTCTAAATGCTGCCTCTCACCCTGCACACTGCCAGTGAGAAGATGCTATCATTTGACAAGAAATAAGAAGCTGCTGGATCAAACTGTGCAGCCACGCTAAAGAGTGTGCATTAGCCAGATTGCTATTGGCCCCATCTACACTTTAAAAAGAAGGCAGGTGTGTCAGTTAATCTTAATAGTGAATTTGACTGAATTAAAAGACACATGGCAGGGTTATAGGGTTATGAAGGTACTAACTGCACCAATGGGTTAACTCACTGATGAGTCCATAACTGAGTGAACTACTAAGAGGTGCAGCCTAGGTGGAAGAAGTTCATCATGAGGGATGTGGCCTTGAGGACTATATCTGTTTCCTGGCCCCTTCCTTTCTGCTCTTCCTTGTTCATTTGTCTTCCTGGTTGCCACGAGATGAGCAGCTTTCCTCTGCCTCACCCTTCCTCCGTGATGTTTCTGCTTCGGAGCCAACCTGGACTGAAACTCTGGGCCCTGAGCCCATTTAAATATGAACATAGGGACAAGCATCAGGTGTCCCCCGTGTCTATGCCCACTGCAACTACTCCACAGATGCTGGCTCTCCCAATGATTTAATACTGGACCATCTTCAAAGGGCTGTCCCTTTTGGGGCACCAAGAAATAAAGAGGAGGTGCACTTGGGGTGCACTGTCTCACTCCTCCACCCTTTGGAGACCTTGAATGTCTGCACACCCGTCTCTCTGTATATTTGGGTGTCATCTTCTCTGACACACCCTCTCCTCCTCTTCAAAACATCCATGTGTAGAAATCTTCTCTTCCTTTTCATTTTTCTGGTGGGTTGGTGCATGTTGGGGTGATAGACTATTCTAAATATCTCTCATTCAATCCATGGCTTTGAGGAGATTGATCTTTCCAGATAGGATTAGTAAGAATATTGCAAATATAGGGAGAATAAGGGTCTGGAGAGGGCCCAAACTTTCCGAGGGTAATGGGGCTGAAGACAACTGTGCCCCATGTCCCCAGACTCAAAGAGCAGCCAATGTGACAGGACCAGCAAACTAAACCTTCTGCAATTGCACAGGTGCCTCCTGGAGGATTTTTTCTTCTTAAATCATTTTCATTTTGAAAGCATAGGGGAAAACGAATTATTCTCAGGTATTCACATGGGCACACAGAAACACGTTTGTTTCCAGCTGCTGTGCCCAGCCAAGCTCCGGAGAAACATCGAGTCACTTCCAATCTACAATTTTCTGCTGATGCCAATGAAGGCAACTCCCTTGAGACTAGGGAGGAAATACCGTACTTACATAACTCACTCTTCTTTCAGAAGTGGTGATTGCTCCGGAAAGTGAGTTAGGAGAGGATGCTACAAGAACGGTCTGTGTCTCCTCCAGCCCCTGCAGCCAGGAGCAGGGGGTTGTGGGGAGGGGGCTGAAGGAATGAATAGGTACGGCTCAGGCAACAACCTATTAAATACACCTAACTGTTGGCCACCTGAGTGCTGAGGATCTATGGTGATTGTGACAGTTAATCAAAGGGCGGTAACTTCTATGAAGTGGTACTAGGTGTTTGCTGGTGACCCTGACATTTTTCCTGAAACAGCAGTGTGAGGGAGCCTTGGGGATCCTGACACCATAACTGCCAGACTCCCAAAAGAGAACTAGGAGTTTTATTTTTAAAAAAAAAAACTAGGAGTTTTAGACTTTGCTTTTATTTCTGTAGTGTTTTAAACTCTCCAGCTATGTAGAAATTAAACAGTCTAAAATCACAGGTTCCTGGGTTTCTGCTGAATAGTGTACCTACTTGTTATTTGGAAACTTCGCAAGTAAAAAGTCAGAATTAAGCAGGTAACCTGCGTTTTGGGTATGAACCATAGTTCAGAGTTACCAAATAATTCATGAAGGAAAAATTCTTATTATAAACAAATGCTGACTACAGTAATCTCCTCATATCTATGGTTTTATTTTCCACAGTTTCAGTTACCTGTGACCAGCCATGATCCAAAAATAATAAATGGAAAGCTCCAGAAATAACTTATAAGTATTAACTTGTACAGCACTTTGCCTAGCATGATACAATGATGCCTATTAGTCACTTACTGGTAGAGCATCCAGGGTTCATTCAGTACTATGTCTGGTTCTGCTATCAGTGGGGTCTTGGAGCACATCTGCCATGGGTAGAGAGGGACTACACTAATGAATGTGCCAGGAAAGATAGAATTGTAGAAACCCACAGTTGGTGACACCAAATGAAACAAGCAACTAGACAGTGGTTATCAATGGTGTAAAAATTATCAGTGAAGGGTTCATAGAGACTTTTACCACTTTTGGCTCAGATTGATAGCACCACATCTCACTTACCAATTATCACATGTGCAGAAAGGAGGCAGTCACTCTGTGTTTCAAGATGTGACACATAGGAAGGACACAGTACCACCTATGGAAAGAACTGTGTCAAAATACAGCATATAACCTGAATCTCATGATTCTGCTAGATTAGCCTGCCAGTTACAGGAAATCTGGAGGCCAGAGGAACATTCAAGTAAACATAATCCACCTGGTCCAGAATGTTGGAAAACCAGTAGAGGAAACAACCAAATATCTTCAACAAGTAGTTGGTATGGGAGAAAGGGAGGAAGGGAACATTACTGAAGGTAAAATAGTTATGTTATCTAAATGCAGAGTCTGGTCCTTTTTTGGATCTTAATTGTTAAAAAGCATACTCAAAAAAGAAAATTATCCCAATACTCAGGAGGCTGAGGTAGGAGGATCCACAAGTTCGAGGCTAGCCTGGGCTACATAGTAAGTTCAAGGCCAGCCTGAACTACATAGTGAGACCCTGTCTCAAAGAAACAAACAAAATGAGTGTTGGACTTTGTCAAAAGCTTTTTCTGCATCTATTGAGATGATCATGTGATTTTTGTCTTTGGCTCTGTTGATACGGAATACTACATTTATTGATTTGCATATGTTGAACTATCCCTGCATTCCTGGGATGAATCTCACTTGGTCATAGTGTACAATCTTCTTGATGATTTGCTGCATTCTGTTTGCTAGTTTCTTATTGAGGATTTTTGCATTTATGCTCATTAGGGAGATTGGCCTGTAGTTCTCTTTTTCAGTTGGGTCTTTCTCTGGTTTTGGTATCAGGGTAATACTTGCCTCCAGGAATGAGTTAGGGGGTATTACTTCCCTTTCAATTTCATTAAAGAGTTTGAGGAGCATTGGTATTAAATGGCAAATAAATATATGAAAAAATGGTCAATATCATCGGTCATTCGAGAGATGCAAATTAAAACACTGAGATTCCATCTCACCCCAGAAAGAATGGCTATCATCAAGAAATTAACCAATAAGAAATGTCGGAGGGCCTGTGGGGAAAAAGGAACACTTGTCCACTGTTGGTGGGGGTGTAGACTGATAAAACCACTGTGAAAATCAGTGTGGAGATTCCTCAGAAAAACTAGGATTGCAGGTCCCATTCCACCCAGCTCTTCCACTTCTGGGTATCTCCCTAGAAGAATTAAAAACATCGTACCACAGTGATTATATGTGCACCCATGTTTATAGCAGCACAATTTGTAATAGCTAAATCGTGGAAACAACCCAAATGCCCATCAACTGAGGAATGGATAAAAAAAATGTGGTGTTTTTATACAATGGAGTACTACTCAGCCATAAAGAAGGATAAACTTGAGACTTTTATAGGTAAATGGATGCAATTTGAGAGCATACTCATAAGTGAAATAAATCAGACTCATACGTGTAAACATTGTATTGTCTCCCTGGTGTGAGAAATTGAAAGAGTAAATAAGGTCTAAAATGTACAATAGATATTGTGAAATGGGAAGAAATATTTCAAAAGGAAAAAGAAACTAGGATGGGTAAAAGGGGAAAGGACAGTAAGGAAAAGGCAAAAAATGCAAGTCAGTTATACTACTAGTGTCTCTTAGTTCACTATAAAGGAAGGTCTGTGCTAATATTGATTGGAGGAATTTTTATGCCCATATCTTGTACCCTGAACAAGTACTTTAAAGATAATAACATGTAATGTATTAACTATTGCTATTCTTGTATTTTATTATGAAATTTTGTTTTACTTTTTGTCCATAAAATAAAAAAATAAAAAATTGGGAAATAGTGAGCATGAGTTAAGTTTTAGATGATATTATACCATCATTAAGGAAGTTGTTCATTTTGTTCATTGTGATATTTTTGTATTTATGCTTTATTTGAGTTCATATCTATGACAGATATACACTGACATGTACATAGATAAAGCACTATGACATCTTAGATTTGTTTAACATACTTCCTACCAAAACAGAACAACGCGAATGAGAGGGTGTTGAATGAAAGAATGATATGATGTTGTTAAGTGATGAAGATGGGTGAGAGGTGCTAAATTTGTGTTTGAAAATCTTCATAATAAGAGATTTAAAGACATCTTTGCAACTTAAATATTAGCTACATGATATGAGCAAGTTGTAAATTTTGCATTCTGATCTCATCCAAAAAACAGTCCCTCCTGTCACTATTCTGGAAATTAATGAGTGTAATGAACCTGAATAACTCAAGGCTCCTAGTAAGTACTTAATGGAGAACTTAATATCAGTTTTTTATGGACATCACTGAAAATAATTTTAAAACTAGTCCTTTTGTTGATACTAGTCCTTTTATATGAGCAAATGCCATCTCAGCAAAGCTTCAGGCAGTCTTCCTATGAAGTCCTGGCTTGAAGACCCCCTTCCCTCAGGGATGTTGCTTGAGAACATACATCTTACCTCTCCCATGTATAAAATCCTAGTAAGTAACACAGAGCACCTGTGCAGTGAAGGCGCACGTGTGTACTGGCAGGCACAGGGAAGGAAAAAGCAACAGTGCCTGATAATCTTGCACAGTAGAAGTAAAAGCAATGTGCAAGTGGATGAAAATACAAGCTATAGGCTACGGTGAAATGGAATAGAGAACTGATGAGAGAAATGAATGTAATGTAATCTCTGGGTTAAAACAGATAGTTGGGGGAAAGATACAACTGTGAGCCTTTCTGAGAGAACAATAGCAAGATAAGTGTGAGACAGGCACAGAGAAAAGTAAATCAAGAGCCTTTAGAAAAGTAAAGACAGAGCAAGAGCACAAGTGTGATGCTGCTCCAAAAAGTGAAACACCTTCTCCACATTCCCGAAGCCAGCAGAGCATTCCTTCAGCTTGTGTCTTCACACACTGCAGACCAAGTGGCAGTTAGACCTTTGGTCAAGACTGAAAAGGCCCCCTTAAAAGTCAAGACTACCTAAATTTTGCAAAAGTTATTCTTAGGAATTTGTATGTCCTAAATCAAGAACCATGACTTTATGTACAGATAGTGATACATTTTATCTAAGTGAGGCATTAAAAATGAAAGGGGAGAGATTAGTTAAAAAAAAAAAAAAGCATAAAAGCCAGACCTGGGAAGGGAATATTTAGGATTCATCTGAAATAGGAAAACATGGGTCAGATGTGGGAACAGATCCATTAAGTGTACCACTCAGGGTTTTGAAGAGCTGGAACCAGCACAACAGGGATTGTTAATGCAACAGCTCAGCAGAAGAATCTCATTTTGTTCCAAGCCAAAAATGGGTGCTTCAAGTCGAGTTCCATTAAAGAAAAATGTCAAGGCAATAGGAAATGTGTTATAGGCAGCACATCTCATTAGAGAGAAAAGAAAATCTTTCTTGAAAGCAATATCAAAATCAGAAATGATGTGGTATGAAATGAAACGAATGGGAAAGTGATCTATTGTAGTTTTCCACTTTTAAAACATTGTATTTTAAGGCTCGTATTGATAAATAATAGATTGCAAATGAAGTCAAGTTTAAGGCAATTCGTTTATCTTGACTAACAGGGAAATCATTTGTAACCCAGTAAATGTCCCTATGCCCCCGGAAGTACGCTGGAGTATAGACAGAAATGAATGAAGCTATTTTTCTTTGCATAGCATGTCAAAAAACAGTGTTGAATATATGGATATAATCCTGAACTGTCTGAAGCTTTCGGAAGTTGGAAACCGTCAGTACATGGGCGGTTCTGTGTGGAATTCTCAGAAGTTAGAAACCTTTTAAGAGATCTGATTAATTTAATATATCAAACCTAATGGTGAATGAGTTCAATTTCTTCAAAGAACAATTAATCAATGGAATACATTGACATGAGATACTATCAAATGCAAAAACTGTGCCCTTTTCTAAAGCTAAAACACTTTTGTTGTTGGTGTTGAACTTGCTTCTTTGCTCTGTGAAGGGCTTCTGCGACGTAATTCCCTCGCTGACCCCTGCTTAAGAAAAAGTTGCAATCGTTTCTCATTTGAATGAAGGCAAAGGCTTCCTAATTTATTTCACTTTAGCCATACTTATCCACCTCCATTCTGCTATTCATATACTGTTTATTGACATTTCAAAACCACAAAACTCTCTTTTCAAAAACCTCTAAATAACATTTGTTAAGCTTGGGATAGACAAATGAGATTAGCACACCTAGCAAAGCTCAAGCTCTTCTGGAGCCCTCAGCCCTCCTCCCACCCACGCCACTTACCCATATTCCTGATCTTCTTTCACTTCTTTGTACAATCTTCTCTGTCTCACTGTCTCATCTTCTCATGAGAGTCGGTGTCTAACTAGATATGAGCTATGAGAATAGTGGATGAGCTGATGGAGGGAGCTTTGTACCTGCAGATAGACAGTAATTAAAGTTTTCTGAGATTGAAGCATCAAAATTTCCCAAGAAGGGCACATCAAGCCCCTTCCAACTTACCCCACCTCCCACCTTATGCCTGTGGGACCCGCACATGCACAGACCCAAGTTGACACATGGGATCCCACCTAGCCTCTCGTCCTTTACATACATTTGCATTGTGTTTTGGACCCCAGCCCCCCAGTGGACTATGGCTGTCATGTTTATTCTAGCCAAGACCATATAAATTCTAAAACTCCCCCTTCTGATGTAGAGGTGCAGTCCCTTGCTGATTGGAGAAAGTCTAGTTAACAATAACCCTGAACCACTCCTTCAAATTATAGGAAAACAAAAGAGAAGCCAACCCTGGAGGTCACTCTAGTTTCATCTGTGGATTGGCCTGCCCTCCCTTCTCGAGCGTATATTTCATCACTGGCAGTGGCGGTTGCCACAGCAAGGCTCTGCCCACTTAGATTTTCTCTAATAAATCCACAGTGTTTGTTACTTGGTAAAATACTTGTTTTTTGGTTTTGTTCTTGTTTTTTGAAAACTACTTCTTCCTGATTGTGAGTCCCTTCTGCAAACCTGCTAGAAAATCTTCCCGAGGCTCTAACAGTTGAGACTATCACTCAGCACAGATCATCACCCATCCAGGCTGAGCCCAAAATTCCAGTAACGTTGTTCAACGCTGTTTCCTCTTCCTAAAGCAATCTTCCCATTCCTAACTTCTCACATAGCCAACTTGACCTCATCCTTCAGACCTCTAGTCAGAGCTCAGAGCTACGTCATCAGAACACCTTCCTGACTCCTCTGTGGAGGCCAGCCCACCCTACAGCATATCATAACTGTCTTCTGAGCTCTAATTTAGCACATGTTATAGCCCATACTCCTTGTAATTACCTTTCAATCCCCATCACCCATGCTCCCAAAGCCAGCACTCTGTGAAAACTGCTCTGCCCAACACCACCATGTTGTTAAATGCATTGGTCCCTTCTTTGCTGCTTGAATCCTACCAAGATTAAGGACTAGTCTTCCTTCTAGACATTACCCATCGGTTTTTAATAATAATTTCTATCTTCTCTTCCTTGACTAGATCCCTTGGAGCTAACTGAGCTGAGAAATAAGTTCTTCATTATTCTCTATCTGCATTCTCTCCCAGTGTGATGTCAGCCAGTTCTGTGGCTTTAAATACCACCCACAAGGCAATGACACTCACTTCTCTGAGTCTAGACTCAGGCATCTTCCCCGAGCTCCATACCAGTCTATTCACCTGTCTACCCGACATCTCCTCTTGGATGTCAGTAATCATCTCAAAATGACTCCAGAAAAATAGAATTCTTGATCACTACCTCCGCCCCTGCTCAGTAAAACACAAAAGTCCACCTCCAGTCTTTCTTATTTCAACAAATGGTCCCACTATCCATCCAGTTACTCAAGTCAAAGGAGGCATCCTTGCTTCTCTTTTTATTCCCAAATCCTTGACCCTCAGCCCATCATGATACGCCCTAGAAAACATGTTTCATATTTGACCATTTCTCTACAACTCCACAGCCAACCCACACTAGTTAAAGCCCCCTTCACGTCTGCTAAGGACTACTTTAAGAATTCACTCACTGGTCTCTCTGATCTCTCTCATCTCCTACAAGCCATTGTCCACAACTGTCAAAGTGGTTTTCAAAATATAAGGTAGACCATGTGACTGTCCTGATTAATTTCTCAGTGGTTTCCCATTGCACAAGAGATAAGAGCCCACCACACCCTATGCACCTACTTTCTGGCTGCTGCTACTTTTTCTTCCTCCTTCTCCTCCTCCTCTTGTTCTTCTCATTCTCCTCCTCCTCCTTCTTCTCCTTCTCCTCTTCCTTCTTCTCCTCTGCCTCCTCCTCTTTCTGCTTCTTCTCCTCCTCTTCTTTCTTCCTCTCCCCCTCCTTGCCTCTACTCTTCTTCCTCCCTCCCCTCCCCCTTTCTCTTCCTCCTCTTTCTCCTCTTTCTCCTTATGTTCTTCTTCTTTCTTCTATTTATTCTTCTTCACTTCCTCCCCCTCCCCATCCCCCTTCCTCTCCTCCCCCACTTTTCTGAGTTCCAGGCACAGCAACTGAGGAAAATCTAAACTTTCTCTTCTCAGCAGGAACTAAAACAAAATCCATATCTACCTCAATAGGTAGTTAATAGCTCATAACTAAAAGTAAAAAAAAATCAAAAGGTACCATTTAATTTTGTATTTTAGAAATATGAAGGACATACTAAAATAATCACCAAGAAATATTGCAAATTCTTTATAGAAGCAAGAATTAGGGATGGTTATGGTATAGACAGATGCAGTAGGAAAATTCCTTCTTTTTGTTACAAATCTCTAATACAATTTCACTTAAAGAACATATATAAGTTTGAAAAATAAAATTTGTTTTAAAAGTATTAACCATTGTTACCCTCCTATTATGTTGTTTTGAAATTTTGTTCTATTTTTTTTCTCTTTAAAAAAAAAGCATTGGGAAAAAACAATGAGGTCTTGTGGACAAACACATAAAACAGAGAGAAGTAGGAAGACCTACAGAAAATTTTACAGTTTTGAAACACAAAAGAGAAAAAAGCCAAGAATATCACTGGTATTTGACTGATGATGGTTAAATTTTAGATAAAGGATAAACCATGCCTCCACCACTCTTTATTGCTTTGGCAACGGATCCCACTAAGGGTAATGATTTTGCAATGTGAAAAAGCACCTGCAAATTAAGTAAATAGTAATCAAAAAGCAATGATGGCATTGGCAGACCACGCTCTGTGGTAAGGTCTGGAGAGCAACTAGGACAGTGTTGTTCCACATCAAAGAACAAAAATTAAGAGGAAAATTCAGGTGCTACATTGAATCCCCTTTCCCAAATTTTCTCTCTCTCTCTCTCTCTCTCTCTCTCTCTCTCTCTCTCTCTCTCTCTCTCCCTCCTCTCTCTCTCTCACTCTCTCTCTCTCATCTTTTTACTCCAAGATCATTTTGTATTATAAGTGTTTGAAATGTTTGCTGAACCAATACACAAAAGATAAGATAGAAAAATATAAAAGCCACTTTCCCTACTGAAAAGTGCCTCCTATGCAGCTGCCCAACTCTCAGAAGTGAAGTTTGTTCAGTTATCACACTAGATAGAACAAAAGGCCCCACCCCAGTGGTCCTGCAAGCCTGCATTCATCTGCTGCCAACGAAACCCCAGAGTTGGCCATAAGTGATTATTTTCAGAGTATAGGCATCAAATTGACCTGAGAACACCTTCAAATATCAAGTGTGCAGATGTTTAAGAAAAAAATAAAAGATGGTCCACCAGGTCAATATGATTGACTGGAAATGTCAGTGAAGATTGCTCCTTCAAAGGGTGATAATATGCTTTCTATGGGACATCAGAACACTTTACATCGATATATATTATATTAAACCCTTGTTTGGGAGAGCTTCTTTTTTTAACAAAACATTAGAAGAGGAAAAGTATTGTTTCAGCTCCCTGCATCTCTGGGGAGACACAAGCCTTTCCATTCTGTTAACATGAGCACAAGAAAGAACCAAGGACAAAGAAATGAAATCAAGCTGTTGTTTCCAGTTTGTAAAGGGGATTCAGGCTGGCTTCTCAGGGACAGTGGCTGCTACACAGATTCCAGACGCTCTAGGCTGGCACGCACCTGAAATAAGATGCCACAGGGAAACAGAATCAATCAAAGCTGTTACAGCCCATCCTTCATTTCATCAACTGATCCACATTTTCCCATCCATGTCTTTTATTAGCATAGACATTAGAATAAATTTCCTAGAATTATTCAAATCAGGGTTAGGCACCTGTTCTGTCTCAACTCTTCTCAAACTTGAATGGGCATTTGAACCTCCTGGGGAATCTTCCTAAAGTGCACATTTCTGATTCAAAATGTTAGAGATATTGCATTTCTCCTGACCTCTCCAGTGGCTCTGGTGCTTCTGATCATGGAATCAGGTGCCAAAACATGCAGTCATTCTTCACTGCACAGACAGCCAGCACATGCCACAGAGTCAGGAACACATCCGACTTGACCCTTTGCTGATCAAAGGGGTTTCCAACAACAGTCCCCTTTTTTTTTCTTTAATGTGGGCACCGGGAGTCAACCTCAGGACCTTGCGCTTGCCAGCAGGTGCTTCTGCCACTGAGCGATATCACCAGCCCTTTTTTCCCTTTATGTGGGTTCCGGGAGTCGAACTCAGGACCTCGCGCTTGCAGGGCAGGCGCTTATGCTGCTGAGCTATCTCACCGGCCCAACAGTCCCCTTTTAAAATGAAAACAACTTATGAGAAAACGTTTTTTGAAAAGAAGGAAAGTAATCTTAAATCTATGTTCTACTGTGTGATATATCAAGTGAAAAGGACTGTTTTGGCTAATCCCAACATAACCCTAGTTTTAATTATTTCATCAAACAGCAAACCAAGATGCAAGCATTAACACTTACAAAGTGATTCAGGTAATAAACGGTCAAAGCAGGATTTGAACCAATCTACGCTGACCACAGAGTTTACAGAGTTTTCATTGCTGCTGCTTTTCTGGTTATCAGTTAATACTTCTATGTCAGTTCAGTTCAACAGGTAAGTAAGGTAGAAACAGAAATCAAATGTGTGTGTGTGTGTGTGTGTGTGTGTGAGTCTGTGGTGCATGTATGAAGAAAAAAGAAGAGAAGGCACACAGATGAAGAGGATATGTCCAGGTCTAAGGGTGCACAGTCCAGTAGAAAGAATGACACATGAAGACATCACTCTGGTGTAGTGCGCCTAGTGTCCGAGGGCATCACTTGATAACAGTAAGGACTTTCTATCTTATGTGCATAGAAAACCAATACCAAGGTTCAGGGTTTTTTACAAAAACAAAGAGCTTTATTCAAAGCTGATAACAAGGAGAGAGGCAGTCAGTTCAAATTTGTCTCCCCAATCAATGTGGTAGCAAAGGGATTTAACTAACCCCTAAAAATGAGTCTTAGAGGACAACCGGTTGTAACCAGGAGCCCTAGTAGGATCGTCTGCGTTAGGCACACTGGCTTAGGTGAAACTTCAAGATAATCCTCATCCCTCCTGCGAGTGCTGACAGCACCCCTCAGGTGTAATCTAGTTCTGCAAGGCCCTGTCCTCTTCCTCGGCTTCCTCTTCTAGTTGGAGGCTTTTGGTTATGCCAGGAGCTCAAGGTCATTTTAGATCAGTTCTAGGCTTCTGTGTCTGTACCTTAGGAAATAACCTAGATAGCTTTTAGGAACAAGCAAGTTGCTGTTTATCATGGCTTGTATCTAGTCATCCTCCCAAAACCTCACGCAGTCATAGGGGAGGCTTTCCAGAGGTGACTGGATCTAGAGTGAGTGATGCTGGGATCAAGGATGTGATGCTGGGATTGATTCACTGTGTGATGCTAGGATTATGGATGTGCATGTTACCTGCCCTAAGGGTGGGTAAACCAGATTAAAGTATAAGAGACAGAAAGAGGGCTGGTGTGGCTTGTTGCTTGTTGCTTGCTGCCTTCTGGCTGCCTGCAATGTGATGCCCCTCTGCTATGGCTCCCTGCCTTGGAGCCAGCCAACTATGAAATGAAACCACTACAATAGACCTTTTCTCCTTTAATTTGAGGTGTTGAGTATTTTGTCTCAGCAACAAGAAAAGTAAGTAAGACACTGTTTTATGGCATGTTTTATTCTTAGTTCAGAATGAGTGCAGGTCTTGGAACATTTGACACTTCAGCTGTTTTAAAGGGTAAAGAAGTGTTTCTTCTCTAAAGGAAGGTGATATACATGTTGCCAAGTTGAGGAGATAACTGAAGAAAAAGGTATGAATCAATGATATAAATTGTTGCTTAAGGAGCATTTTTGGCTAATGACCATGACAGAGTCCTTTCCTTATTAGTCCCAAAATTAATTAATTCTTAGTTTTAAAGGTTCTGAGTGATGAGATAGATACATCAGTTATATGGGATGGATTTTTGTTGTTGCTTGGGGACTTTTAATTTTTTGGGTTTTTTTGGGGGGGGTTGGGTTGTTTTGTTTTGTTTTGGGTTATTTGTTTATTTGTTTGATTAGGTTGGGTTGGGCTTAGGTTTTATTTATTTGTTTTGACAAAATCCTTTCATTTGTCTACCCAGAATGCCATGAAGTCATTTTTTACTGCTAATAACTTCTTGACCCCCAGTTGAGACAGGCAAAAAGAAATTAATCCACACTCAACTGCTACCTAGCCTTGCCTCCCCTCCAAAGCCCGCGATGATTAACAGGCATGACAGCCAAACTTATCACTATCTTTCTTCTTTAAGGCCCAGAAATACAGGTTTCTCTCCTCTTCAAAGAGGCCCTGTTCTAAAGCAGCAAGCACGCAAGCAAATGCCATCTTACAAGACAAAAGTCTAAAAATATCAAGCTAAAATGTATACCTCAAGTAATATAAATAAATAAACAGCTCCAAGGTACAAGTTAGAGAATGAAGAAAATTTGAAATGACAAATGTTAAAAAAGACTTCCTGCCCCAGGTTCTCTGCCGCATTTGTGTGAGGGACGGTCCCCCTGTCTGCCTCCCAGTGGTGACCACCCTCATCTGAAGGCTCCTGTACCTGTTCCTGCCAATCACATGCTCAACAGAGACTAGAGGAGAATCTCCTAACTTCCCCAGCTTGCGTCTTCCTTCTGACAAGAGTTAAATCCTGCGAGCAACGGCTTTCTCAAAGTCTTACAGATGCGTCAAATTGAAACCACTCATGGTTGTAACTCAAATGGCCACTGGCCTTTTATTTTCTTGCCTTGCTCATTTTTACACAGTGATTCAAATAGACTGGTTATCCATACAGAAGTTAAAGTAAAACCTGATCTCTTAATTGGTCTATAAGTAATAATAACAGGTATATCAAAGATTTAAGTATGAAAAAAAATCAAAACTGGAAAGCAGTTAGTAGGAAACAGTGGAGAATATTTTATGACTTCACTTAAGAAAGAGTTTCTTAAGAAGACACAACAAGGGCAAACTTAAAGATAACAATTAATATATTCATCTTCATACTAATTTTAAAACTTGTCTTTATTAAAACAAATCATTTGAGAAGTGCAAAAGTAGCCTATTAAAAACAGAAAGGCAAAATATGGGATGCATATAACCCTCAAAGTATTCCCGTCTAGGTACGGAAGGCAATCTGCAATTTAATCAAAGCAACAGACAAGGATGTGCATGGCAAGGTTGCCTCTAATGTCAAATACTGGAAAGAGCTCCAGTGTGTACCAAAAGGAACATGAATAAATACACTGAGGCCTGCTCAGCCAACTGAATACAAAGCAGCAGTTTCAAGGAATGAGCTGGGACTATTATCTGTAATCATGGATGAATGTCATAAGTATTATGTTCTTTTAAAACTATGAAATTACAGAAGAATACATTAAAACCTTCATAATATTAAAAATGCATGTAAGATTTTCATGGTAATGATAAAAAATGCCAAATGCAAAATTCTGATTCTTTCTAGTTAAATAGAAGGGTGCCAACTGAGGAAGGGAGCACCGGAGAATTCAGGTGTTTTGGCACTATTTTATTTTTTGAGCTGGGCTTTTTATTTCCCTTTTTAGCTGTCTTACGTGTATAAAAATTATTTTATTATTTTGTATATCCTTTAAATATGTTGGAAAAAACCTCATAAGTTATTTCTTATTTGGTTGATTGGTTCTTGTTCATCCCAGTCACTTTCTCATTGCTGAGACAGAATACCTGACACACACAACTTCAAGGAAGAGAGCTTTGTTCCATAGTCAGTCCACAGTCGTCTGCTCCAAGGCAGGACAGCATAACAGGGACGGAGCAGAGGACAGCTGCTCACTTCACCGTGGTGAGGAAGCAGAGTGGGAAGGCAGAAGGGGGGAAAGGAGACGTACCTTCCAGGTCACGTGCTCAGTGACGGCCCTCACCTCTTCCCACCAGGCCCCACCTCCTAACTTCACTGTTGGCTGTAGCGCCCCCATGATTCAGTCACCTTCAAAAGCCCTGCTTATTAGCACAAGAGGCTTTGGGGGATACCTAGATATAAACAGTAATATTGATTTTTGTTTTTTGATACAGTCTCACTATTAGTCCAGGCTGGCCCCAAACTCACAATATAGTCCAGCTGGCCTAAGACCTTGCCTCAGTCTTCCCAGTGCTGGAATTACAGGTGTGCACCAGCGCACCTGACTCAGTACTCTTTTCTTATATAGGATGGAAAGTTGACCTGACTTTCAAAGAACACTACAAGAAGATAACACAGAAAGTAAAGGAAGAAAGAGAGAGAAGTTTGGGGTGGGGGGGTGGGGGTGAGATACACATATTCTAGTAACCCTTTAATAACAGATCCCAAAAGCAGAAAATAGAGTGGAAAAATATATACAAATCCTTAAAAGGAGAAATTTCTTAGAATTTAAAAAAGATTTTAAAAGATATCAAGTTAGGTGTGATGGTTCAACCTATAATTCCAGCACTCTAGAGGACTGAGGCAGGAAGATTGCAAGTTCAAGCCCAGCCTAGGCAACTTAGCAAGATCCTATCTCAAATTAAAATAATAATAATAATAATAATAATTAGAAAAGGACTGGGGGTATAGTTTAGTACACAGGCCCTAGACTCAATCCGCAGCACCATGGAGAAGGAGAAGGAGAGGAAGAGGAGAGGAAGAGGAGAGAAAGAGGGGGGTGGGAAAAAAGGAGAAGGAAAAGAGGAGGGGGGAAAAGGAAGAAGTGAAAGTCTCAAGCATATATCATGATAAACCCCAAAGAAAAAGAGTGCACCCAAACTTCTAGAAAGAAAAATAATACATTATTTACAAAGAAAATATAATTAAAGTGGTATAATACTCTTTTGACAGAATTAGATACAGAAATACAATAAAATAATTTCTTCAAGGATCTGAGAAAGTATTTAGATCAATAATTTTATATTCAAGCCATCTATTACTCAAGAATGTAAACAGAATTAAAACATTTAGAATTAAGGAAGACAATTAAGTTTGTTATTCACAGATTAACTTAGAAAAGCTACTAAAAGATGTACTCTAATAAAACAAAAAAAGAATCAAAAAGTGAACAGTCGATATGAAAATAATTCAGGGAAAAAGTAAGAAAACTACTAAGTCTAAAGAACAAAAAATAAAAATAATTTATAATAATAATATAATTAAAATCCCACTTTACATCAAGAAAGGCAGCTTGATGGAAGAAAGGGGAAGGACATAAAAACAAGATATGATTCTTGCTTTTTCTAACAAAGATAATAGTTTTAAAGTTGTTATGGAAATCAATTTAAAATAAGTATACAAGTATAAACATTTAGGGTATCTGTTACCTTATGAGGTACCACTAGCAGAACAGATATTCTTTCAAATCTGTTTTCAGATCTATTCTTCAAAGCCATTAGAAGTAATTCCAAGGGCCGGTGATACAGTGCAGCAGCATAAGCGACTGCCTGGCATGCGTGACTTCCTGAGTTCAACTCCCAGTACCCCCATATGAAAAAAAAAAAAAAAAAAAAAGAAGTAATTCCACAAAAAGCAAGAAAGGCTAAAGAAGGAATAACAAAATAAACTAAATGTTAACTCCAAAATAAAAGGACAAAATAAGTCCAAATATATTTTAAATCCCTATAAACGTGAATTGAAACCAAAAATGAAACTCCAGTTGAAAACTCAGGTGTGTCTATATACCTGCAGTAAAATCTGAAAAGGAAATGAGAAAACAATTTCATTTACAATAGCACCTAAAATAAGACAATATCTAAGAATAATTTTAACCAAAGATGTGACAGACGTATGCATGGCTGAAAGACAATACAGGAAACCTAAGGGCTGGTGATATAGCTCAGCAGTATAAGCACCTGCCAGACAAGCGTGAGGTCCTGAGTTCAACTCCCGGTACCCACATATAAAAAAAAAAGAAAAAGAAAAGGAAACCTAAATGCTCTTCTCCTAGGTATCTGAAATATGCAGCGCATCAGTTTTAGCTATAGTCACCCTACTGCACAAAAGAGTACTTCCTTTATCTAACTCTAACGTTGTTCCCATGGTCAGCCTCTCCCACTCACACCCCTGCACTGCTCTCCTCAGCTTCTGTTAACTACCATTCTACTCTCAATTTCTGTGGAATCAAGATTTTTAGATTCCACACGTGAGTGAAATCGTGTAGTGTTTGTGTTTCTGTGCCTGGTTTATTTTACTCAATATAATGTCTTCCAAGCTCATTCAACATCATTGCAAATGACAGGATTTCATTGTTTTGTGACTGAATAGTATTCCATTGTGTATACATGACATATTTTCTGTATTCATTTATCCATGTATTGGCATTAGGGTTGCTTCTGCGACCTTGAGTATCGTGACTAGTGCTCAATAAAGTATTGCGGGGGAATACTTAGCAATATTAGTAAGTTGATACTACAGATTTGACACAAACCTTATCAAAATTTCAACATCTTCTTTTGCAGAAATAGAAAGATCAATCTTCCAACTAATATGGCATTGCAAGGGGCTCCAAATAGACAAAATGATCTTGAAAAGGAACAAATGTGGGAAATCACAATTTCCAAATTCAAACTTTATACGAACCTGTAACAATTGAAACAGATAGGCATATAAACCAATGAAACACAATTGAGAGTTTGGAATAAAACCATACATCTATGGCCAACTGATGTTTGAAAATTTGCCAAATACCAAAAATGAGAAAAAATGATCTCTTCTATAAATGATTCTGGAGCACTGTATTTTCCCATATAAAAGAATAAAATTGGATCACTACTGTTTTGGTTACTTCCTCATTGCTGAGACAAAATACCTTTCACCCACAAGATAAAGGAGGGGAGGTTTATTTTAACTCAGTTTGTACAGGGTTCAGTCCATAGTCAGCTGGCTCCAAAGCAGGGCAGCACAACAGAGGGGCATGGCAGAGGAGAAACAGTCCATGGCAGGGCAGGGAGAAAGCAGCAAACAGGGAGCCTGCCTTCTTTTCTGTCCCTTTACACCCCATTGAGGCTACAAGCCCATTCACTGGTGCCACCCACACCTAGGGTGGGCTTCCATTATCCACACGCAGAACTACGCTAAACCAATTTAGTCATCCACACCCTTAATCCGTATTCACACACCCTAGATCCAGCCACCTCAAAAAAGCCCCACCTATGAGCATGTGAGGCTTTGTGGGGACATCTAGATACAAGCCATAACAGCTACATCCTACTGTATATAAAAATTAAATCAAAATGGATGAATAGCCTAAATATAAGTCCTAAAACCATAAAATTCTTAGAACAAACATAGGCTGCATACTCCTGACCTTGGATCTGTCAAGAGTCTTAGATATAACACCAAAAGCATGAGCAACAAAAGGAAAATAGATTAAATTGGACTTCAACATACTGAAAACTTTTGTACATTGACATTCATTATCAAGAAAGTAAAAAAACAGGGCTGGTGAGATGGCTCAGCAGCATAAGCACCTGCCTGGCAAGCTTGAGGGCCTGAGTTTGACTCCTGGAACACACATACGAAAAAAGGGCCAGTGCTATTGCTCAGCGGCATGGGTGCCTGCTGGCACACGAGATCCTGAGGTCGACCCCCGTTACCCAAAAGGAAAAAAAAAAAAAAAGAAAAGTAGAAAACAATGTTAAGAATGGGATACAGTGTTTATAAATCAAATACCTTATGAAGTTTTAATATACAAAATATATAAACTCAACAGAAAAAAAACAGGGTTTTTAAATGTGTGAAAGACTTGAATAGACATTTCTCCAGAGAAAATATTCAAATGGCCAAGAAGCACATGAAAGACACTTAGCATCACTAATGATCAGAGAAACTCAAATCAAAATCATAATGAGATACCTCTTCATACATACTAGGGCTAGTATAATAAAAAAAAAACAGAATATAACAAGTGTTGGGAAGGATTTGGTAGAAATTTGGACCCTTGTACACTGCTAGAAGGAGTGTAAAAATAGTGTAGCCACTGTGGAAAGCAGTTCTGCAGTTTCTTGAAAGTTAAACATAGAATAACCACATAGGCGGTCAATACCAATTGAATTGAAGAGATAATCCAAAAGTAATTCAAAATAAGGATTCACACAGAAACTTGAATGCCAATGTTTATTGCGGCACTAAGCACACCCAAAGGTGAAGACAACGTAAATATCCATTTTGAGAAAGGTTTATTGTTTCAACTACTCTGCGAATCAGAAATCACAAAATAACTGCACTTTAGGTTGTCAGGAGTCATCCTACCGCAGTGACTGGGTGAGAGGTGGGTTAATCACAGAGCCCCTGAGAAGTTCAAGCAGTGGTGAGCTCAGCTTGCAAAGGACATGGCAGTCCCGCCCTACATGGGGAGAGGCTAGGCCAGTCTCATGTGGTCTTCTGAGAGGGCTGGGTCTGAAATTGCTAACTGCTTGGCCCCTCTTGCTGCCTACTTCCAGCACTGAGCTCAATGGTCTGTTTGCTTTTCCCATTTGCCAATACACTTGAGCCTGGATAGTTCCCTCATCGTGGTATGTGTAGACAGGGAGTCCTCTGGAACAAGGAGGGACGCCTCAGGAGCACACAGGCTGTACAGCTAGTGGGAGATGGCAGTGGCGAGCACAAAGAAGGGCACAAACATTAAGAGCTGCTGAAGTGAACATAGCCCTCCAGCAGATACCAGGCCATTGACTGACCACACCCACTGGCAAGGAAGGGCAAGACTCTATATGCACAGCAAAAAGTAGAAAAGGAAACAAGATAGGCACGAGTGGTGACCACTATCCCCAGCCTATGTCTGGCAGATTCCAATACCAAGAGACTGGAAAGAAACCACTTCTCACCCAAACACATAGAGGAATCTTCTAGACTCATTTTTCATTTTCGTTGTTCCTATTTTCCTATCTTTTGCTCTTCATTTTTATTATTTTCCTATTTTTCTTTCTTTTCTTTGTGTTTTTATGTTACTTTTACCTAATTCGATCAAATTTTTTTTTATTCTTTACTTGGAGTTTATATCTCACTTTTTGTCGCATTCTCATTCTCTTTTTGTTTTTCAAATTTTACCTCTTTCATTTTCCCTTCACCCATCCTCTCCATTTTTACTATTACTATTAAGCTCTATTAATTTTTAGCTATTTAACTAGCTCTATGCTATTATTGATGAATTTTTTTCTATCGTTCATGGTCATAAACTTGTTGCTCTCAGTAGATGTATACTATATGTCAATATTTGGTTTGCCTTTGTGTCTACATTAATATTGCAGACATCTTTTTATTGTTAAGGATGATACAGTTTTAGTTATGATTGCTTCTTTTTTGTGTGTGTGGGTACCAGGGGTCGACCTCAGGACCTCGTGCGCCAGCAGGCGCCCGTGCGGCTGAGCAATATCACCAGCCCTTTTTTCGTATGTGGGTTCCGGGAGTCAAACTCGGGCCCTCGCACTTGCCAGGCAGGCGCTTATGCCACTGAGCCATCTCAACGGCCCATGATTGCTTCTTATGGTATGTCGATGTCAAGATTGTCTTTGACTATTATTATTGCTCATTTCTTTTTTTTTTTTTTTTTTTTTTTTGGTACCGGGAATCAAACTCAGGACCTTGCGCTTGTCAGGCAGGCACTTATGCCACTGAGCTACATCCCCGGCCATCTTCCCTTTTCTTAATGGTGGTATATTTGTTGCTTTTCATTGGTTTTTACTGAATGCCAATATCTGGTTTGTCTGTGTCATCAACATTAGTGTGGTTTGTTTTCTTCTCTGAGTGATGCTTGGGATCAAGCCAGAAGAAAGTTGAATACTAAAAAGACCCTCCAATATTACACTGAGTAGGTTTGAAGAAGGATATAAACACCAAAATATAACCAAACGCCAGGACCTAGCCTAACCGATCTTCAGCCCACAGCACAAAAGTTGTAGAAACACAGGAAAGCATGGCAACAAGATGTGAGCAAAAACCCCTCATTCCTCAAAAGCTGATCTTACAGGCACTGATACAGAGGAAACTATAAACAAAGAACTTGAAAACCAAGTGGTCAAAATGTTTGAAGAGATAAAAGAAGAAACATAAGCAAGCACATAAGATGTTTCACAAGCTCAGAGGGTTTAATTAAACAGATAAAGAATTTTACCAGTAAAATGTTTGATGAGTTTAAAGAAGAAACAATCAATATAATAATTGAGTTAAACAATACAATATAAGACATGACTGACCACTTCCATAAAGAATTGGAAAGTATGAAAAGAAAACAAGCAGAAACACACGACAAGAAGAATTCAATGGAAAGCATGAGTAGCAGCTTGACTAATGTGAGGTCAGAGCATCAGAAACAGAAGACAAAGTGGGTGTAATAGATCATAAATTCAATGGCACCCTAAAATGACAAGACACCAGGCAAGCTGGATACAAGAGTTGCTAGATGATGCAATAAAAAAAAATCTCAGAATTATAAGAAAAGGGGAAAACTCAGAGGGTACAAAAAATTTATTGACTGAAAAAGTAGCAGAAAAATTTCTAAATCTAGAGAAAGAATTCGATATTCAAGCACAAGTGGTGTACAGAACCCTAGATAGCCACAACCAGGAAAGGACCTCTCCATGATACAACATTATCAAAATTCCAGAAATTCAACAAGCAGGTAAATTACTAAAAGCAGTTAGAGAAAAACAGCAAGTAACCTATAAAGGCAAAGATATCAGAATAATTGCAGATTTCCTGGCACAGACCTTAAAGGCCCAGAGAAACTGGAGCAAAGTTTTTCAAGCTCTAACAGAAAATAATTGTCAAACAAGACTTTTATGTCCTGCAAAATTAGCCTTTAAAATTGACAAAGGAAAGACTTTCCACAACAAAGAAATCCTAAAGAAATACATAAGCACTAAACATGTACTGGAGAAAATACTTAAGCTAATCCTACATGAAGACAAGGAGGCTACCCACACCAGACAGCCCAAAGGAAAGTATAAAAGTATACATCTAACTGGAAGAATAGTTAAACAAAAAGAAAAACTGAAGGAATCAGCTCTGGAAAAAATAAAGCAATGACAAGGTTCAATGAACATTTTACAATAATAACCTTCAATGTAGATGGTCTCAACTCCCCAATCAAAAGACACATACTGTAGCTTAGGTTTTTGGAAATGCAAGCTATACTAAATACAGAAGACACACCTCATCCAAAAGGAAGTACACAGACTGGAAGTGAAGGTTGGAAAATGATACTCCTTTCAACCAGAGCCCCAAACAAGCAGGAGCAGCTAACTTATTTTCAGACACAGCAGACTTTCTAACCAAAACTATCAGAAGAGACAAAGGTGGCCACTACACACTGATAGAGAGAACAATTCAACAAGAGAGGTAACAATTATAAATACCTATGCACTGAAAGTCTGTATCCAATTTCATAAAAAAAAAAAAAACTATTGGACTTAAAAGGATAATAGACACCAATACCTTCATAGTAGGAGACTTTAATACCCCACTTTCACAATTAGATGTGTCAGCCAGACAAAAAATTTAACAAAGAAACATCAGAGATAAACCACACTATTTAACAGATGAACTTAACAGATACCTTGAGGGTTTCATTGAGCAACACAAAATACAGATCTTTCTCAGTGGCACTATTCCCAAAATAGACAATGTCTTGGGCCATAAATTATGCTTAAATAAATACAAAAGTATTAAAATAATCCACTGGATACTATCAGATCATAGAAGATTGAAGGTAGAAATCAATAGCAAAAGAAGCCACAAAAACAAACACAGAGATTGTTGGATAAGCAATGGATCTCAGAAGAGCTCAGGGAAAAAGTAAAAATTTTCTTAGAATCAAATGACAAAAGAGCGCAACATGCCAAAACCTATGGAACACAAGGAAAGCTATTCTAAGAGGAAAGTTTATAGCTGTATGGGAATGCACTATAAAAAGAACAGAATGATCCCAAATAAATAATCTAATGCTTTAGTTACTTTTTCTTGTTGCTGAGACAAAATACCCAACACCCAAAGTTAAAGGAGGAAAGGCTTATTAGCCCACGGTTTGTAGAGGTTTCAGTTCATAATCAGCTGGCTCCAAGGCAGGGTGGCATGACAGACAGGCATCACAGAGGAGAAACAGTTTATGGCAGGCAGAAGGTAGCAAAGCAAGCAAGTGACAATAGCAGCTTCTTTCTGTCCCTGTGTATTCTATTTAGGCTACCCGCCTTCTGACCCTAGCACTCACACCCAAAACCATACCAAACCAATGGGTGGACTGATTTGGGAATCACACACCCTTAATTCCAGCGTCACACACTCTAGATTCAGCCACCTCTGAAAATGAGGCTTTCGGGGGACATCTGGGCAAAAGTTATAACACCTAATCACGCATCTCAAGTTCCTAGAAAAACAACAATAAAAATCTGAAACTAATATAAAGAAAGAAATTATAAAGTTCAAAGTGGAAGTTAATGAAAATGAGACAAAAAGAAAACAATACAAAGTATCAGTTAATCGAAGAGTTGGTTCCATAAGAGGATTGGAAAGAGACTAGGAATAGGGATAAAGGGAGAGAGAGGAGGGAAAGGGGAAGTAAAAAGATCAAGATGTAATATGTATATGTACCAATCTCCCCATGATGAACACATTTATTATGTATTGTAAACATATATTAATAAAAAGAGAAAAGTTTAAAATATGAAAAAAGGAAAAAATATATATATATATACATATCCTAATCCCAAGCTTCAGGTAAAGGTAAATATGAAACCTACAAAAACTTGTCTAAAACACAATATCCTATCATAATAGGATATAGTTGCTATTGAGTTTCCTAAGTGTTAATTTATGTGAATACTGCATTTTCTTTGCTTGATATGTAGTTGCTTGTAGTCAGTCTATTGACTGGCACTTGTTTTTATATATATAAGCAAGCAGGTATAAAATATGCCAAGCAAAGGAAAAGTAGAAACTCAGAAATGGGGCCATGGAGACAGGTCAAAAGGGTTATTCATACAAAACAAGGCATTATGTAGCTCTAATAATCAATACAGTGACTACACAGGGTAACCCAAGAGGTTTCCAAAAAGTTAAACTACTCAGCTTTCTTAACTAAGGGAACAAACTAGGCAAACATAATCCCTCTCTACCTAGGTGAAAATACTGACTGATTATACCAATTATAACAAAAGAATACTAGGGAACACACGAGATTTAATAACGTTAATAGGCCAGGTTACTCCATCATCGAGTTGGAATGATACCTAGTAAAAGAATAACAAAGAGAGATTTATAAGTACATAATTGGGAAGATAAATAGGCTCCAGAAAATAAAGGAAAGGAAGAGCAAGCAAGGAAGAAGAGAGAAAATTAACTTTGAAGTACTACACTTAAAACCTCTTGTTGATGCAAGAAGATATTTTAACTTTAGAAGGGAAGTGGTGGCCGCTGATGGTTGAATCATCTTAGAATTTCCTTTTGGGGAACAGTGAAGGTAGGGCTCTAACTACAAACCTACTTGTTGCTAACTCAGATCCTATAATTTTGACCAGTTAGAACTCACTCTATTTCTATTAGATTTGGGGAGAGCATTGTCACTTTGGGAAGGAATAATTTTATCTCAAAGGTTTTTAGGAAATATATTAAATAATATAAAAATAAATATTAAGTAATAGAGCTCTTGGTCAGGACAAAAAAATCACAGCACAATGACGACTGAGCAGACTTTCTGAGATTCTCTGACTTTTTGTTGTTGTTGTTGTTGTTGTTGTTTTATGTGTGTACCGGGAGTCGAACTCAGGACCTCGCGCTTGCCAGGCAGGCACTTGTGCCGCTGAGCTAACTCACCGGCCCTCTCTAACGTTTTTGAGCACATCTGTCACTCAGTATCTCCAGAACAAGGCCATGGTGCTAAATCTTCCCCACGGAAGAAGATGCTTATTTTGTCCCCCATTCTGCACAATTTCCAGAAGAGGACAATAACTGCACTTGTTACAGCTGAGCCTGAAGTCCATTGCCTCTCTGGGAACCTCCTGATCAAACATCATAGAACTCCTGACTTATCCCAGAAGGGACAATTCCTAGGACTTATTTACACGACTACTTTCCCAAGAAACAATTCCAGATGACCTCCAACTCATCATAATTCTATTTTTCCATTTTACCATGATATAAAAATGTACACCTAAATCACTCTGTTTTTCACTTTCAATAAAGTGTTACATAAATTCCATATGATTCAACACTTTCTATAATAGGTCTCATGTTGGGTGATTTTTTTATAGGCTAATATAAGTACTCTGAGAAAATTTAACATATATTAGGGCTAAGCTGTGATATTCAGTAGGTTAAGTGTAATAAACGCGTGTTTTACCTGTAATGTGTGTAATGCAGAATGCACTTGTTAGGACATAACTCCCACGGTAATTTGAGGATTGGGTGCTATTATTAATATTAATATTATTATTACTGCTATTTCTGGTTGTTAATAATTAGAAACAATGCACAAATAGTTGAGCTACTGACAAAACAAAACTCTATCACAGAAAGAGACAAGAGACCCCTCCAAACCCCTCATCTGCCCATTTAGTAGCCGGTGTCTGCAGCTCTACCCACATCGGTCCTATGGTTTCCTTTTTCTGGGCTGTGTTTGCAAGCTAGAGGATGCTTTCTCTGTCTGAAACTCCACCATCTCTCTTCCAGTTTTCCTGCATTCTTTTATTCATATTTAGCTCAGGTAGCCACTACCTCCTCTGGAAATCTCTGGAGCTCCTATTCCACACACACAATGCTACCGACACCACCTGTGTCTATCTGCATCTCAACTGCATGAGACTTGAGACCAGGAGACCCTGAAAGGCAGAGCCTGAGGAGAATAAGCATCTAGGCCACATCATCTGGTATAATCCTTGATGTCCAATAAGCACTCAGTGATTATTTATTGAGCTAAGATGAAAAAGAAAAAAAGTCTAAAAAAGAATAATTAAACCATTCTGTGTTGCTACTTTCTACTGGCTCTAAAGTTACCAAAATTTGGCTGTTGGAGTTTCCCTCTAACTAATCCAAGCATGAATGAACCGGAAAGACAGTAGATTTGGAGCATAGCTCCTGCACCAGACAAATGGAAGATGCTTGATAATCCTGGTCACTCATCTTCTCTTACGAATCTAGATTCTTACTGAGCTCATTGCCCACTTCCTCCTACCCACAGTTCTTCTCTCTCTACCTGAATTCTCTGACTCAAGTCAGCACAGATTAGCTTTCTCCAACAATTCATCCTGATTTCCATCTTTGATTCATTTCTTTATGTTTAGTTCTTGGTTCTGCTCTGTCTTCTGATTTCACTGTTAGGTCCCAGTCCCACAGGAGGTTTTTATGCAGAGTAAACCCCCACCTCTTCAAAAAAGGAAACACTGCACAATCAGAATATGGGGTGAAGAAGGCTTTTAATGTAGTCAGCTGGTTTGCCCTCAAAGTGAGCAAGCTAAGTAGGCTTAATGGCCAAGGGTAGAAATGTTAAACTGAGAACATTATGTCCATGTACAAAAATGCCCATATTCATAGGAAATATTTGCTCAGCAGATCACACAACAGTCACCCAAACAATACACACCAGATTATTTTTGATCTTTCAAACAACTGGTTTGAAAACTACTCAGAAAGCTCAAATGTAGGGAGGTTTATGATCTAAACTATGTTACACACACACAATTACATAGAACATAACTATGGAAGCAAATGAGGAAAATTTCTATGAACTGCTGTGGAGTGATTGCCAGAAGATATTACAGAGCATTTTTTACAAAAAATAAAATGAGATAGATAGGTAGGTAGATAGATAGATAGATAGATAGATAGATAGATAGATAGATAGATAGATAATAGATGATAGATGATAGGTGGATAGATATGCTACCTTATAATAAGAAATAAACAGAAATAATAAAATACATCTATGTGTTTTTATCTTCAACAAGAATAAATAAGAAATCCCTGATGTGTGTCATTGGCACTAATCTCTAATAAATACTCTTAGAATAATAAGAATAGCTACCACTTGGCATGCACCTTCTATGTGCCAGACCCTAGACTAGCGATTTTGCACACTTCTATTTGTACTCAACCATATTAAGCAGGCTTTCTCTTTTCTGCACTATTTTTTACTCCATTGTTAATATTATCTAGAATGACCATAGAACAGATGCTTCAAACCACTATAGTTATTTTCATCTTCACATTAAAACCTTGATTCTCATCACAGATACTGTATATAGATGTGGCTCCAAACTAGTTAAGAAATTGCAACCCATTAGCTGATTATTGATGACAAATAACAATGGGTAACAATAGACATAAGGGTATTGTTTTTCCTTTCTGCCATGCCACAATTGTAAACGTACAACAAACTCTATTTAAAAGAGAAACCTTCATTATAACTACATATATTTAAAACTCAGAGATAAATATGCTTTCTATTCATGGCTTTCTCTCTCTAATCTCCAGGAAGTTATTAGAAACTGTATCAGTGGGCCGGTGAGATGGCTCAGCGGCATAAGCGCTTGCCTGGCAAGCGCAAGGTCCTGAGTTTGATTCCCGGTACCCACATAAAAAAAAAAGGAACTGTAACAGTAGTACCTGACATTCAGTCATTCTGTCACACTAAAATATTTCCTTTCAAAAACTGGAGGTTTCACTCTACCTCTGCCTAGCAAACTGCAAATGAAGCTGGCTATTTAAAAACTCAACATGAAAGATACCTGGATAAATATGTGCCATCTATATGGGACTGCAACTTAATAGTTATTTTTTAAGAACCTCTAAGACCATTTCCTACTTCCATGTTTATCTTTTTTTTTTTTTTTTTTTTGTGGGTACCGAGATCGACTTCAGTACCTCACGTGCCAGTAGGCGCCCGTGCCGCTGAGCGATATCACCGGCCCTTTTTTCGTATGTGGGTACTGGGAGTCGAACTCAGGACCTCGCACTTGCCAGGCAGGCACTTATGCCGCTGAGCCATCTCACCGGCCCTCCATGTTTACCCTTTAAGCAGGTTCTCGGTATATCAGTTTAAAAGAAAAAAAAAAAAAAAAAGAACAACTCTAATAAATACTTGTACTTCCTTGGTTTGGGAGTTTAAACCAATTTACTCCACTTTAGTATTTTACTAAATCATTTAGTAAAATTAGTGGAGTAATTTACTCCACTCAGCTATTTTAAATACCTGATTCTGTGATGTAATACTTATGTAGCCAATTGTATGATTCATTATTTAACCACATCATTGTCAGTCAGTGATCATGCGGCATATAAAAATGAAATGTCTGGTTTCAAAGACACTTTATTATATTAACAATATGGATTTTATTCTCTGACCCCATGACACAGAAACCTTCATGTAAAATATACTGTGAAATAATAAACATTAGTATTCTACCTACCATTAGGTTATGCAGTCATCTTGCTGGATGAGAACACTTCTGGTTTAAAGATGAGGGTGCTGAGGCACAAACAGAGATGGTGATACCTGGGTCACTCAAGGAGGTGGCATCAGAGTTAATCCTCAACAGGTGCTGTCATGCAGGTGGCGACCCCCTCTGCTTTTGATACCAAGTCAAAGCACTCCGAGAAGACACTCATACTAGCTGTCCATCATGTGAAGTCTTCAGGAAACAGTATTTTCCATTACTTCATTATGTTTCTATTCTAGAATATTCTATACTTTTTCTCATTAATGCCCTTTTATTACAGATAATGTTACTTAGGCCTATTATTAAATTATCTCTCTTTTTATTTGTACATGTTTCCAGTACATGCATTTTCAATCACCTTGTGGAGTGGGTACATGTACATAATACAGCTTGGTTCTTTTATTTAATCCTTTCCCCTTCCCTCCTCCCTCCCTCCCTCCTCCTCTAATTCCCCTATCCCAATTTTCATTCTTGTTGATATTATTAATCTTAGTTCATGTTATGAGATATAATGTTTACATTCACTGAGGTCATTAAATTCCTGTACATGACATATCTTTATTCTACTTATTTCCCCTTTCCTCTCCTCATCACTCCTCACCCTTTTTCCCTTGGACCCCTTCCCTATTGTAAGAGATCCATCCTCTTGTCCCCTTCTATCCTTCCTTTATTATTATTTGTTCACACTTTGCCTTACTCAAATGAGAACTATTATATGGCATTTAAGCTTGTGTGTCTGGTTTATTTCACTCAGCATTATATTTTCCAGGTGCATCCATTTTCCTACAAATGTCTCAAATCTGTCATTCTTTATAGTAGAGTAGTATTTCATTATATATAGATACCGTACCACATTTTCTTTATCCAATCATCCATTAATGGGTATGCAGACTACTTCCAAGATTTAGCTGTTATGAATTGTGCTGCTATGAACACTGGTATGCATGTATGGCTGTAGTATGATTTTTTAAGCTCTTTGAGGAAGATACCTGGAAGAGGGATAGCCGGGTTGTATGGAATTTCTAATTTCAGTTCCTCGAGAAATCTCCACACTGATTTCCATAATGGTTGTACTAGTTTGTATTCCCACCAACAATGAAGAAGCATTCCTTTTTCACCCCGGCCATGCCAGCCTTTGTTATTGTTTGCTCGGGCAGGCTCACTTCTTTAGTTTTAATTGAGATGCTCTAATAGATGCAGCCTCCAGTTTGTCCTAAGCCAGTGACAAGACCCAGCTCAGCTCTTAGTTCCACCAGAGGACTTTCCAACCACCCCACACTTTTTCTCCTTGGTGGATGTTGCTCAGTGTGAGCTTGGTGGAAGAATGAGTGACAAACAAATAAAAGGCCTGAGGAGAACTACCAAAGAGAGTCCATTCATCTTCCTAATCCAAACATTCCATGTTTGTGGTTTGTCTCCTCTGAGCCTGTCACTCTGCAGGGACACCTGCAAGGAACACAGCTATGTACATGTGGCCATGGTTCCCTCCTCTGGGAGACTGCAAAAGCTTCCAGGTGATGCCCACTTGCATAAGCCACCTCCATCTCACTGAGCAACAGACTCACCGGCAGCTAACAGATATTGGAGCATCCCAGGAGAGTAAAGAAACCAAAGACCTCAGAACAGGAGCTCATCTAACCCTGCCTCCAACACAGCCCTCAGGCTCCCTCCATTCTCTCGACTTGCTCTTCTAGTTCTATTCTCTGTCCTTTCCAAAGGGCTCTTCCTGGTCTTGGACTAGTTGCTCTCCACTTACAACCAAGTGCAATCTCCAATATGCAAGATTCAATTCATACTTCTTTGGAAATCTTAGGAAACTGACATTTTCTTCACTTCTTCTGAGAAATTAGAAATAGACAAAGCTTTTCCTTTTTCCCATAAAAACTGGTTCCTGCACATTGCTTCATAATTGGTCTATGATTTGACCAAACTTTTAAGTCTGTGCACAGAAGATTGAGAAGGTATCATACCCCCTCCAACCCCTTCTTGCTCAAAACGTCGGACATGCTTCTCCACAGTGCTTTCTGACTCAATACTGCATATTCTTCAAGAGAATAATAAAGGGTGCTCAATCTTCTGCTCAGAGAGCACCATGTGGAAGCCATTATGTGACTCCACTTCAGCTTCAGTTACGTTAGAGCCCGGCTCTTCCCTGGGACTCACTCCCTCCACGTCTGACACATCCCCTCAACTCACCCAGACTCCCACTTTTCCTTGATGGCTCAAATTTGATGACAGGTCATAAATTATAGACAGCAAGTTCTTCCCTCTCCTCCCACTTCGTCTGAACATTCCTTGCACCTTGTTCTAACTGGACAGTGCCTCTCCCTAACAACTGTTTCATCTGGACCCCTCTCAACTGGGACCTGTGCTTCTCTCACACCTGTGTCCATGGCCTTCATAGCTGTTGCCGCATTTCCTAGGACTCCACCCACACCCCTCAGCCCCACTAAAGTACATTCTATCAGACCCATCCCTCTTCTGGCACTGGTCACCTATTCTCTTCCTGCCACTTCTCATTTATGCAAGATTCTGGCACTGAATCACTGTCTCTCTACAGTCACTCCTATCATGGGTCTTGGTAACTTCAAAATTCTTGACCAGTCCATCTAATATTATTCCTTTACCTTCTCACTGTCCATGAGTTTCTCTTCTACTCTTTGTCATCCCCAACTGACACTGGAGTGTCAGTTTAGTAGTGGGTCATGAAATCAGTTTTTATATTCCATAAAATAGAAGATGAAATATCATCATGCACTGTGGATAAGGGTAAGAATTGTTTTATGAAAATTTGTTTTAATTATATACATGTGTACAGGGCCAGATAAAATAAGTCTCCCTTGTGTTGAGTCACAATCAAAAGACATTTGAAAGTAAGTACTGAGTACTGCAAACATATGTGTTACCAATAATTGCACCGCATTCAGTGTTCTCATTTCAAGTATCCCCCGCTCTAACAACTACCTTTGTCTTCTTGCTCGCTCTCTCTAATACATCAGCTCCAGTAATTTTTCAAACACACCAAGCTTTCCAATCTATCACCCTGCCTTTCCACAGTCTTCTCATCTCTGGAGCTCATTTTCCTCCTTGTCTGGCTGGCAATCCATGGTCCATCATCACAGCTACTCTCTCCATGCTGAGATCTTCAAGGACAGAAATCACATCCTGATTTTTCATCCCTGGCATCAACACTGTACGTGGTACAAAAGAGGTGTTGAGAACATCTTTGTTAAATTGGCAAGACTGTTAAATTTACAAGACTGGCTCTTACTGGGCAGTGTATAAAGTCCTCTATCATTTGTGTTTAATTCTGTTTATCATTGACCCCCACACCACTCAATCTCCTTCATCATTACCCCTCTAATTTCTACTTTATAGAGTTTTATTTCCATAGTTTATAAGTCAATAAAATCAGGATGGCCAAGAAAGATGTCCTCAATATTCTACTATGCCATGAGGAAATTTCCAGTGAGCTTTTTCAGCTGTAGCTCTCCTATTATAAATCTAGGCTGAGAGAAAGAAAACCCTCAAAATCTGTCAAAAGATTAATAAGTTTTTATATACAGTTCAAAGCTGTCAGGTGTAGTTCATTAGAATAATAAATCTATTAAATCTGGGAAGGATTAACATCTCATTATCACACTCCTGTTTAAGAATGAAGGTTTTATTATCACAATGACTTTAAATAACTCTTGGCATGTAATGCAATCTCTCCAGCTCATCACCCAGCCCCCACAGTTTAGGTACTGATATAATTGTTTTTAAGCCGTACATTATCCTTTAAGGGAGAATTAGAATGTCAGGCTGGGAGAGGTTAATGGAAGGCTTTGTTTTAAAAGGCTCTTCACATTTGATTCACTTATAGTTTTACACCTTTCTTCCCTAAATGTCTTTACTATCACATTTGGCATTCAATCATGTAAAGCTCAAACTAAGATGTAGAATGCAGCAGTGAAAAATAACGCCAGATTCAGAGTCTATAAGCCCCAGCGTAGAGAGCTTGGTCTCCCTCCCCTATTTACTAATTCAATCTCCTGCTTGGAATTTTCCTTTTCTTCATTCAAAGCTGAGTGCCAGGTGTAGATGTGTAGCATACATTGCATCTATAAGCCTTTCTCAATCCATGTAGTGCAGCAATTATTCTGTATGCCCTCATTAAACTTAAAACCTTAAAAGTAGATAAAATACTACTTTTGCATTTATTACATTTTCCTACAATGCTTTTTTCACTCATTTTAGTGCCTGGTACATAGCAGATTCTCAAACGCCATAGCAGATTCTCCAAAAAATGTTTGCTAAATTAATAACAATTAATATGATTCTCCTATTTGACTCTGATATGGTATATGTGCTTAATTTATGTATTGATTTCATGTAAGGATTTGGGCTAGAGTTTTTACTCCTATTTCAGTTGAAAAATCTAGAGTCCAAGGTAGCTCAATAACTTATCCCAGTCCTGCTTGTTTTGAATATCCCCCAAAGACTCATGCTGAAATTTAATTACCATGTGACAATAGTAACAAGTGGAACCTTCAAGAGGTAACTAAGTCATAAGAACTTTGCCTTATGAATCAACTAATATCACTATTTCAGGAAGGCATTAATTATCATGAAAATGGGTTCCTGATGAAAGGACAAATTTGGTTCCCACCCTCTCTCTCTCATGCTGTCTTATCTTTCTACCTTCTGCCATGACATGATGCAGTATGAGGCCCTCATCAGATGCTGGTACCATTGTTTTGCACTCCCTAGTTCCAAAACCATGAGACAAATAAACTTCTATTGCTTATAAATTACCCAGTCCTGGGTATCCTTTGATAGCTGTAGATAAGAGACCAAGACAAGCCCATAGAGGTAAGACAAGCGAGAACTGAGATTTGAATATGGGTCTGCCTAGCTCTAAGCACTCCTCCAGCCGTTACACGAGCCTGCCTCCTTGTGAGCCCCAGGGTCCCCTTAGTGTCATCAGTGGCTGCATAAACTTTACTGTCTGACTGCTGGGCTTTCTCACTCATCCAGTGGAGTGTACTCAAGAGCACTGGTTGTACATGTAAAATGAGTCAAAATCTCGACTGAGATTGCTGCTGCTCTCTTTCCCAGGGCAGCTGACTAATGAGTGCAAACCCTTCCTGAAGATATCTTAGAATGTCCTTTTAAAAAGTGAGTGCCTACTCTCTCACTCAGGATATGTTCACAACACAGATAAGAAACCATTTAAAAAATGAAGACAGACTCTTTGTGCACAGTGACATCATCCCGTTATGGTTCCCTCCCACAAGCATCAAGAACAGAGCAGTTAATGGCATTTCTAATGATTTCTCTGGATCCCAGAGATTGGCTGCTCAATCAATGTTACAGAAATCAGCATGGCCATTACACGTTTATTAAAAAGATAACATCATTTCATTTTACCTTGTCAGGTAATTTTATACCTAACACAAAGAGAGTGTCTAAACAATAACAAAGAGCTGGAGAAGAGAAAAATGGTCAAGTCACTCTACCATGGAGCACCCTAATGACAAAGTCAATCTCCAAAACAGATTGTAGACTTCACCCGAGAAGATGCTGTTTCACTCAACTGAATGATTTTCTTTCTTCATTTCATTTTGTTCAGAGGTGATGATAAAAGCTTCATCAATTCATCCCCCACCCAAACTCCATCCTTCCATACCACACAGACTTACACAACACAGGCTGTGGGTAGATGCCTGGCCCTAAAAAGTAATGCAGTTTTCTTTGGGTTGGCTTCTTAGAAGTCAAAGTCTTTATTCTTTTTGAGCTTTGTCTGGTTACAGTTTTGTATTGCTTGTGTGTCTCTCTATGAGTTTGTGTGTTGAGTATTAATTAAGACATTTTAGAGAGTTTTGCTCTCTACCTCCAAATGGTAAGCTTACCCAAATGGAATCCTCCAACCATGGCCTCTAGGCAACTTCAGCCAGCTAGGCTTAGGGTGGTGAAATAAGGTATCTTTCTGCACGACAACCTCATTCTTTTTCAGTTGCAAGTGATTCATGATGAGTCCTTGTCCATGCTACAAATTGTTTCTTCCCAAATAAAACTGTCTGTTGGCAAAACTAAAAATTGAATAAGATCCTTTAGGTAACCCAAAAATTTGACCTTAGCAATATTCCTTTTTCTTTATTTTTGTCTAAAAACTTTTATATCAATTAGTTTTATTTTTAATCTAAGTGTGTTTAAAATTAACACAGAGCTTCTAACTAAAGGTGGTGAATTGAAAAAAAGCATTTTTCTCTGATTTCTCCAGAAGAAAGAGAAAACAACAAAAGAATAAGAATGAAAATTGAAAAAAGATCTTCATCTCTGCTGAAATATGTGTAAAGAGTTTAATTATAAGCATATAAAACCAGCTGTTAAAAAGAAATTAGCATTCTCTTTATTTTTCTCAAGTAATTAACCCCTCCATAAAGTGATGCAAAATTAATCTATATGTATGGCAAATATTCACATGAAAATACACTGCACATGATATGTTATTGAGAAATGCAAACTAAATTAATACTGAAATACTGTTGCACGTCCATTAGAGTGGCTGATATCTATAACACTGATAGCAGCAAGTGCGGGTGATGCCATGGAACAACTGGAGCTCATTTGTTGCCAGTGGGAATGCACAACGGTGGAGCCACTTTGGAACACAACTTGATCGTCCCTTGTAAAATTAAACATAGTCTTATCATATGATCCAGAAATCATACTTCTTGGTATTTACCCAAAAGACATCAAGATTTAGGTGACATGAAAACCTGTACAAATATGCTTATAGCAGCTTTATTCATAATTGTCTAAATTTGCAAGAAACCAAGATCTCCTTAAGTAGGTGAACAGATAAATTGTGTTCTATCCAGACAACTGAACATTTCTTAGAGCTAAAATGAGCATTTAAGCTATGAAGAGACAAAGAGGAAAGTTAGATGGATTTTACTAAATGAAAGAAGCTAATCAGATTGGTTATGATGACAAGAAGCTTATCTCTATGACTCCAACTCTATGACATTCTAAAAAAAGCAAAACCATGAACATAGGAGAAAGATCACCAGTTTCCAGGACTTCTGGAGAAGGAAGGATGAATACAGAGCTCATAGGATGTTTTGAGGATAGTGAAACTACCCTGCATGAAACTATAATAATAGAAAAATGTCATTACCCATGGGTGATAGTGGGCTCTGGGTGATAATAATGTCTCGATCCAGACTGGACAATTTCTAACAAGTCTGTCACTCTGCTGGAGATGTTGGTAGATGGAATCTGTGCTTGTGTGGGGAGAAGAGGGCACATGGAGAATATCTGAGCTTTCTGGGCTACAATGTGAATAAAAGCCCTCTCAATGGCATATGTGTTAAAGCCATGGCACCAGCCTATGAGGCTACTGGGAGATGGTGGGAACAGTAAGAAGTGAGGCCTAAATAAAGAAAATGTGGTATTGATACACAATGGAAAATGTGGTATTGATACACTACTCTGCCACAATGAAGGATGAACTCGAGGCAATTGTAGGTAAATGGATACACCGCAAAACCATAATCTTAGGTGAAATAAATCAGACACACAAGTGTAAATATCACATAGTTTCTCTTATATGAGAAACCCAAAAAATAAATAAATAGCAAAAGAAAAGATAGATTATAGAAAGTAGAGAAATCTTTTTCAAATGGGAAAAGAAACAAGAGATAGAAGGGGGAGGAAAGGAAGGGGAAAAGGATTTTAAAAAAAGAGAATCGAAGAAAAAATGGAAATAGAGCTTTTTCAAATGGGAAGGGGATCAAGAGTTAGAGGGAGCAGGGAGGATGGGAGGGGAAGAAGGCAAAAGTGAATTAAGATGTGTTATGCGCATGTACCAACTCCCCACTAGAGATGTAATTATCATGTACTAATTAGCAAACATGTACTAATTTTTAAAAATACATAATTAAAAAGAAAAAGTGAGGCCTAATGGCAAAAAATTAGGTCACTAGGAGTGTGCTCTGAAAGGATATATTGAGACCCTAGCTGCTTCCTGTCTCTCTCCTTGTTTCCTGGCTGCCATGAGGTAAACTGCTTCCTTTACCGGTGTGCCCCACCATGACAATGCCTTACCACACAACCAGAGGTGACGGGGCCAAGCAGCATGAACTGAAACCTCTGAAGCTGTGTGGCAGAATAAACTCTTCCATTTTAAGTTGATTTGTCTCAGACATTTGTTATAGTAAAGGAAAATTGGCTTTCACATTCTTCTTAATTTTACCATGTACTTAAAATAGCTCTTTAAAAATATTTTTACAGCCGGTGAGATGGCTCAGTGGCATAAGCGCCTGCCTGGCAAGCGCGAGGTCCTGAGTTCGACTCCCGGTACCCACATACAAAAGAAGGGGCCAGTGATATCACTCAGTGGCACAGGTGCCTGCTGGCACACAAGGTCCTGAGTTTGACCCCTGGTACACACACAAAAAAAAATATTTTCAAAGAAATCATGATTCTTTTTCTCTAACAATTAAATTATCAACCAATGAAGTGGTAGAAAATTAATCTCAGTAGATTCTGGATTCACTCAGGCTTTCCCTAATATTATGCTCATGTTTCAAGACTGTGTAGCACTAAGAAGATGAGAGTTTTGACCTTGTACAAATATGAAGAGGAGGGAAAACGTAAACATCTGGAGTTGTATTTACCCATTGTCTTAGTTACTTTTCTGTCATTGCTGAGACAAATACCTTGACACCCAAAATTAAGGAAGGAAAGGTTTATTTGGCTCACAGTTTATAGAGGTTTCAGTCCATAATCAGCTGGCTCCAAGGCAGGGTGGCTCATGGCAGAGGGGCAACTGTTCATGGTGGCAGAAAACAGCAAAGGCAACAAGAGCAAAATGGGAGAGCAAGGCTCTTTTCCTCCTCTATATTGTATGCAGGCTACCCACCCTAGGGTGGGTATAGCACTCACACCACTAATCCCAGAGATAGACAATGAACCAATCACAAACTCTAGATTCTACCACCTCCAAAAAGCTCCACCACCACATGAGGCTTTGGAGGGGATGCAAACCAGATACAAACCATAACATTTTGCCCCTGACCCCCCAAAGACTCATGCACATCCTTTTATGAAAAATGGATTTAGTCCATCTCTAGGAGTTGCCAAAATCCTAACAGTTCCAGCATTGCTGAAAAGTCCAAGTCTCAAGTCTTCTCCAAGATATAAGGCATGGGGCCAGTGAGGTGGCTCAGCAGCATAAGCACCTGCCTGGCAAGTGAGAGGGCCCGAGTTCGACTCCTGGAGCCCACATACGAAAAAAGGGCCAGTGATATCACTCAACGGCACAGCGCCTGTTGGCACACAAGATCCTGAGGTCGACCCCCAGTACCCACAAAGAAAAAAAAAAGATGTAAGGCAAACTCTTAGCTGTGAGCCCCTGTACAAATGAAAAGATTAAACACTTCCACCATTCAATGGCACAAGATAAATACTTCCATTCCAAAAGTTACAGATAGAGGGATACAAAGGAATGGGACCAAGGCAAGCACAAAATCCAGCAGGGCAAACATTAAGTCCTGTAGTTCCATGTGCAGAATCTGACACAACCTGTGGCAAGTTGTGAGCTCCAAAGGGCTTGCCTGGCTCTTCTCCTATGGCACTGCTGGAGATTGTAGCTCCCATGGCTTTTCTCTTGGGCCCACTTTGCTCCCTCCTTGCAGCTTTCCTTGGATGATCCATGTTTCTGGCTTCTCCAAAATTCTGAGGTCTCCACTGCACCTTTGGCTTCACACTCACAGCTTCACATACTTCCCTCTCAGGGGCACACTGCCTGGCCTCCCAAGCCTTTTTCTGAAATCTGGGTGGAAGCCTTCTTAACCCCACAACTCTTGCATTCTGTATGTGCCTAAAACCAGTGCTACATGGATGATGGTAAAGTCTGCTGCCAGCTGGAGCAGTTGCCAGGCTTTCCTCTCTTTTGGCTGTAGGGGTCGAGTGTCTGAATCGCTGAGCACTCTGAATCTAATTCTGAAGAATAAATTCCCTATGCTGCTGTCATTCTGGAACATGGTGCAGCCACTGTCATTCTGGAATATGGTGCAGCCACTGCCATTCTGGAACATGGTGCTCTGGGGCTTTCTTCTCAAAGCAAAGTCTTTCAGTTTTGCAATTTTGAGGCTGCAAAAGGTGGAGTCCTATTGCTTCTTGTGATGCCATCAGGCCATCTTTTTTATTCTCCTGTTCCTTCTCAGCAATCAAGATCCCCTCTTCTCTACCTTTGCAGGCCACAGCTTTACTGGAGCTTTCTTTCTGGCCAAACTCACAGTGTTTTAAATCACTCTGTTGGGCTCTTTGCTCTTGATTCTCAACATAAATCTGGCTCAAAGCCCCAAACAGTAGCCATGCCACTGCCTCAACATTTGACTGCCTTGAATTTTCTTTCACAAGATTAGTTTGTCCACTGCCCTTAATCTCAGCCTCAGGCAAAGTCTCTGAACATGAGCAAAATGCATACAAAATTTCTACCAAGCCATAGCACACATCATCTGGAGTGCAGCAGCAAATGCAGTCCTTCTTCCTAGCAGAAACCTCTTGAGCCTGGTTTTCTGGTCTTCTGAGCTCTGACCAGAATCTCCCATATAGAACAGCCTAAGGCGTTCCAGCTCTACTCTTTCAGGCGACATCTCTGAACCTTTCCAAACTCTTCCCACAAGCCATTCCCAAAGGCTTTTGAACCACATGGTCAGCTATAGTCACAGCAATGACCCCACTTCTCTGGTACCAAATTCTGTCTTAGTTACTTTTCTCTTGTTGCTGAGACAAAATACCTGACACCCAAATTTAAGCAAGGAAAGGTTTATTTGGCTCACAGTTTGTGGAGGTTTCAGTCCATAATCAGCTGGCTCCAAGGCAGGGTGGCATGGCAGAGGGGCAACCATTCATGGTGGCAGAAGACAGCAAAAACAATAAGAGCAAAAGGGGAGAGAAAGCCTCTTTTCCTCCCTTATAGTGTAAGCAGGCTACCCACTCTAGGTTGAGTGTAGCACTCACACCACTAATCCTAGCAATAGACAATGAACCAATCACAAACTCTAGATTCAGCTGCCTCCAAAAAGCCCACCCCCCCCAACCACATGAGACTTTGAGGGGACATCCAGACACAAACCACAATACCCATCCTCAAAGGAAATTACTATGCCATGCTTCACAGGTCCATGGTCATCAGTACACACACAGAACACTGCTGCTGTGGTGGCCTAGAGCCTATTCACACATCCCCTTTAGTGCTCGCTGACACTTTCCTGCGAGATCTCAGAACATAGTCATCCTTCTGCTGTTTACAGGCCATATGGCTGTCAGCTTGGCTATTTCTCAAACACACCATGCAGCATGCAGCTGAGTAGGTCACTTTCCATCACTCTAATGTGTACTGTGGCTGTGCACCCCTCTGCTCCCGAGCCCCCTGAAGTTCTCTGCACCTTGATACCTGCTCAGGACTCTGGTGAGGAAGCAGGGCACAAAGTCCCTCGGTTTGCCTCTGCGTTAGACAAACTGCTTCCTCTCATCCATTCCTCTCCACCTCATCAAGTCCAAACTCATGAGGAAGTGTTTTCCAGTCCGCAGAGAGGGTGGGGTACACTTTCTGCTTTGCTCAATCATTTCCTTCAATGCTACGGGCTTTCGGAATGCAGAAGCCAAAGTCTTCCAGATAGAGGTATATAAATTCTATAACATGCAAATGATTTTAATAACACAATACACACCATATAAAACATATCTTTTTCGACCTTCATCCATGTTATAATACATATCTAAACTTCATTCCCTTTTAAGGCTGAGCAATATTCTATTGTATGGATATACCACTATCTTGTTTGTCCATTTATCATTTGATGAAAATTTGGGTTGTTTCTCCTTTCCCTATCTTTAATAGCTGTGATGAACATCTTTGAGTAAGTTTGTTTGAGAAGTTTTCAATCATTTTATGTATATGCCCAGGAATGCCATTAAATTATACACTTTAAAATGGTTAAAATCACACATTTTATACTATGAATATTTTACCATAATCTAAAAAATAGAGATACACAATATATATTTTGATATAAAGTGCATTATATATACAATAAAACGTTTAATATATTTATATAATAAAATGATGTAAAGCTTTATATGGTATACAATGCATATACACAGTTAAACAACCCCCCAAACCATGGTAATCACAACCAATGTCTATGAAATGTAACAATTTGATGAAATTGTGAGAGGACACTCAAAGTACCTATACTGATTCCACTTTTGGAAGAAAGTAAAAGGACAGTTAATTTGCTGATTAGCTCATTCCTCATACCAAGAACTCAATGGAAACTGTTGAATACTGAAAACCAAGATATAGAAGTTTGAGTATATCACAGAAAACATACATAGCATTAAGGTCAGGTCACAGTATCTGGGGTACTTCCAAAGAGGCACAGTGTAGAAGGTGGGAAGTGGGGTGGGATTCCCCTAGGGTGTACAAAAGAAGCAGGTCATAGAATAGCAAAAGCAATTCTGAACAACTAAGGCAAGTCAGGGGGCATCACGATCCCTGACTTGAAATTATACTGCAAAGCTACTGTGATAAAATCAGCATGGTACTGGCAAAAAGTAAAACAGACCTGAGGATCAGTGGAACAGATTAGAAGATGCAGACACACCTACAAACACACTCAGCCACCTTATCTTTGTCAAAGGGGCCAAACATGTTCACTGGAAGAAAGATAGTCTCTTTAATAAACGGTGCTGGAAAAACAGGCTCTGCACATGCCAAAGACTAAAACTAGACCCATGTCTATCACCATGCACTAAAGTCAAAATGGATCAAAGATCTAAATATTAAAACAGAAACACTAAATCTACTGGAAGAGAAAGTAGGTAGAAATCTTGAAAACATAGGTGTACGCAGAGACTTAATTAACAAAACCTGTACCGTACGGGAATTACTACAAAGAATGAACAAATGGTATCTCATCTTATTAAAAGCTTTTGCACAGCAAAAGAAATCACCAACAGAGTGAAAAGAAAACCCACAGAGCAGGAAAAAATTTTAGTAAGTTGTCCCTCAGACAAAAGACTTATATCTAGAACATATGAAGAACCAAAAAAAAATCAAGCCCCCCAAATTCAAAGATCCAATCCAAAAATGGGCGTCTGAGATGAAGAAGCACTTCTCAGATGAAGAAATACAAATGGCAAATAAATACATGAAAAAATGTTCAACATCATTCGTCATTCAAGAGATGCAAATTAAAACAACACTGAGATAATATCTCACTCCAGAAAGAATGGCTATCATCAAGAAATCAACCAATAACAAATGTTGGAGTGGTTGTGAGGAAAAGGGAGCCCTTCTCCCCTGTTGATGCGAGTGTAGACTGGTGCAACCACTGTGGAAATCTGTGTGGAGATACCTCAAAAAACTAGAATTTGAGGTCCGATTCTACCCAGCTATTCCCTCTCTGGATATCTTCCCAGAAGAACTAAAAACATCATACCACAGCAATATATGTGCACCCATGTTTATAGCAGCACAATTTATAATAGCTAAATCTTGGAAACAACCCAAATGCCCATCAACCAATGAATGGATAAAAAAGATGTGGTCTTTTTATACAATGGAGTATTACTCAGCCATAAAGAAGGATAAACTTGAGACTTTTTTTTTATGTGGGTACTGGGAGTCGAACTCAGGACCTCACACTTGCCAGGCAGGCGCTTATGCCACTGAGCCATCTCACCAGCCCTAAACTTGAGAGTTTTATAAGTAAATGATTGCAACTCAAGACCATACTCATAAGTGAAATAAATCAGATCCACATGTATAAACATCGTATTGTCTCACTAGTGTGAGAAGCTGAACAAGTAAATAAGATCCAACATGTACAATACATATTGTGAATTGGGAAGAAACTGTTCAAAATGAAATAGAAACTGTAATGGGGGAAAGGAGAAAGGAAGGAAGGGAAAAGGAAAAAAATATATGTATATACAAGATAGTTAAAATAGTTATACTGCTATATTCTCTTAGTTCATTGAAAAGAAAGGTTTGTGCTAATATTATTTGGATAATATTTCATGCCTTTATTTTGTACTCTGAGTAAGTACTTTGAAGGTAACAATGTACAATGTATTAATTATTGTCACTCTCCTATTATCTTCTCCTGAAATTCTGTGAGTTTTTTTTTTCGCTTTAAAATTTAAAAATTTAAAAAAAAAGAAGTAGGTCGAAGATCAGAGAGCAAAGAAGAAAATAGTAGTGAAAGGAAATACATATTCACTGATTATTTCATCTGGTATGTCAATTAATATAGCACAGTTTCATAGATCAAAGAATATAGTGTTAACTATATTACTACAGTAATCAAAAAAAATTTACAACAACAAACCAGTAACAGTATTAAAAACAAAAACTGAAAACAGAGCATAAAACTTCCAAGGTTTCAAAAAGAATACAAGTACATGCACAAAACAAATGCAAAATTTGTACCAAAATGCAGAAAACACACTAACAATACATGCTAAAAAGGATGAATTCATCAAGTGTCACTGCCATATTCATAAGCATTGATAAGGTGAACTCATTTTAAAAAAATATTTTTCAGATTCCATAAATCATAAAATCTATATCCATAATATAAAGAAGAAATGCACATAAAAGACCCAGGGAGTTTGAAAGAAAAACAGCAGGTGATGATGCACAGTACAAGTGAACGGGAATAAGAAACCAAGTCAGCTGTTAACATTAGTCATAGCTGAATGCAAAACATAAAGCAGTGAATGAAATGAAGTGTACTTAGCAGTGATAGACAGCGCCATCCACAAGGAAGTTCGGTCATAAATCTTCACGCAAGGAAACATAAACATTTATGAGGCAAGAACAACAAGAGAGAGAAGGGAAGAACCTGCAAGTCATTTTTACCCACTGGTCCCTGGCCATTGAAAATAAAGTAGAATGTAATAAATTAAACTATTACACATCTAAATTACCTGATCAACGTTAGATATAATAGACATAGGAGACTGCATCATAAAACTATAGATATACCAAATTCCAAAAGAACATTTTTTAATTGGTCATATATCTGGCTACAAAAAATTCCTTATATTTTCTGATCTCTCTGATACCATTATAAAAATGCAAATGCTAATAGTGCAAATAAACTACAAAAATATAAACCACTGATACATCTTAGAAGAAGGGAATGGAAATGTGTTATGTACATGTACCAACCCTCTACAGTGAATGTAATCATTATGTACTGCAAATATGTACTAATAAAAGGCAAAATAAATAAGTAACTAAAACTTTCCTTTTGACAATCTACACCTGAAAGTACAAATCGAAAGTCAGATTATACAATACTTAGAAAATTTCAATATTGATGGTATTAAGCATCGGAATTTTAATGCTCTAGGTAACAATATTTGTAGGAAATTTGTAGCTTTAAACATTAAATATTAAATTTCTAAATAAAAAGTAATTCAAATAATCATTCAAATTATAAAGAAATGAAGAGTAAAATAACCCAAAGAAAAAAAATGTAAGACATAATTTTAAAAAATTAAAGTAATAAACTACTAAAACAAATTAAATCAGTGAATAAATTAATCCTACCACGTTTTTCTTGGGAAACAAACAAAAAATGAAAGGAAAACATTTAAAACATTAGAAATAAAAATTAAGAAATAGTTATTGATACAGTAAAATTTTTTAAAATCATGAATAAAAATGTCACTTGTGCCCGTATAAAAGTATTTGCGGGCCGGTGAGATGGCACAGAGGTGTAAGCGCCTGCCTTGCAAGCGCGAGGGCCCGAGTTCGACTCCCGGATCCCACATACGAAAAAGGGGCCGGTGATATCGCTCAGCGGCACGGGTGCCTGTTGGCGCGCAAGGTTCTGAGGTCGACCCCCCAGTACCCACAAAAAAAAAAAAGTATTTGCACATTGGATACAATGAGTGTTAATCTAAGAAATTGTAAATAATCAATTCTAACAAGCAAGAGACTAAATATAATAACAGACCAATTCATGAAACTTTCAAAAAGATGTCATAGGACTATTTCTCCTTTATTATTCCATATAACATGTGAAAGAATGCATCTCACCCTGAATTAAAACTATAAAAATTTAAAAATAAACTACATTTTAAATACTTTAAATGTTATTAAAATAATAAAAGTAAGTTTAAAATGAAATAGAATTTCAAAATACCAATTAAGGCACAAATTAAGCCAAATGTTAATTTGTAGCATGGAAGGATTTCTGATACCCTGACAAGGAGTATGATATCAGACAGCCTCATTAAAGCTCAGCATAGCAATAAGCATCATTTAAAATGCCCATTTCCTATGACCCCAAAATTCCACTTCTGGTAAATTATCCTACATCGGTAACACCCTAAGTGCAAGAAAAGTGCAAGGATGTTAAATGCAGCATTATTGGTAATAAAAATTTATACTAAACAATGGAATATTACAAGGAAGTTAAAAAGAATGCAATCAATATAGACAGGAAGTGCATGTGAGAGGACTGGCAGTTTTCTGTCTCTTGATCTTGAGGGTACTGGTATGGTTATGTTCAGTTTGCTAAAGTTCACCAAGCTGCACACTTTTCTACACCTCACATATCATATCGCATCATATCACATCACATTGCTGAGGTCAGTAGTTTCTTAATGGGCCATATAGTAAATATTTCAAGCTTGTGAGCTGTACAGCCTCTCTCTGTTGTAATTAGTTAACTCTGCCACTGTAGAGGGAAAGAAAGCAGCCATAAAAAACACATGAATAAATGGATATGCTTGGGTTCCAATAAATATTTATTAAAATAAGCAATGGGTCTACAGCCATAATTTGTCAGCCCCTTATGTAGTACACAGAACATACACAGACTTCCGTGATCTCAGCTTCCGCATCCAGTGATTCAACCAAAAGCTCTATCTGTATCGTACATGTACAGAATTTTCATTGTTATTATTCCTTAAATAATGCAGTGTAACAACTCTTTATATAGCATTTACATTGTGTTAGGTATTATAAGTAATCAGTAATAAGTAAGTGATAAGTAATTAATTAAAGTATACAGCAGACTATAGGCAAATCCTACCCTAATATATATGGTATATAAGGTATTGGAACATTCTTGGGTTTCGGTATCAGCAGGGTCCTGGGGAAAATCCTCCATGGACACAGAGGGATAACAATATAATGTACATTATATGCTTATATAACATTTTTTCAGAAAGCATGAGATACAACTATGTTTGTCCATAGGTTTTTATGTAATAGTTTTATTTTTTGAGATGGGGGCTTGCTATGTAGTTCAGGCTGGACTTGAACTCACTATGTAGTGCAGGGTGGTCTTGAACTAACAGAGATCCTCCTGCCTCAGCCTCCAGAGTGCTGCCCATAGGTTTCTAAAAATGTAGGTCAGAACATGTTAGGTTATTTCTGTGTGTTCTTAATTTTGACCTCAAAGAGCACATGGAGTTATGTCCCTTTGAATGTGCACCTGCTTGTGAGTGGTCACTGAGTTTGCTTGAAGAGGGGCTAAATTTTCACTGTGCATGGGCTGGATTTATTTTCATGTGTAATTTTGTAAAGTTTTAGAATGAAGTGGGATCACTGACTGTATAATCATTGATTATTTGATCCTACGTATAGACTGGTCCACATAAAATTTAATTTTCTAAAACTGTTCCTTTTTTTGCCTTATGAAAATGAGAAGAAAACAACAATTTAGAAATTCAGCATCTCTCAGACATGTGTGTAAACTCCTCCATCATGTAACAAGGAACAAAAGCACTTTGAAAATAGGTTATAAATGGCCCTTTGTTTCATGAACTTATTTTCCCCTTTATTTATTATGGAAAATTAAAATTTCATTATCTCTAAGAAAACCAACACCATTTTTCAAATTAATGTTTTCTGTTTCCATAGGTAGGTATGAAAATAAAGTGAAAAAGAAGAAAATAAAAAGAGAAATACAGTGTCTATTAGTAGTTAACTTTTAGTAAACCCACAAGGATAGATTATACGTTTTGTGGGGTTATAGCCTTCGGTTTCAAAGTTATCAGGGTAAATCTCATTATAGATAAAACCCAGAATATCTCTTCCACCACTGACATATAATAAACTTCAATTATATATTCCAGTCATCACACAGATGGAAAAATCTTTGCAATCTTAGTAGTCCCTTCAGCATCAGAAGGACCTGAAAGCTCATTAAAGAAAAGGCCTGGGCAGAGGCTAGGTAAAGGAAACAGACTTAAATCTAAGATGCATAATTCTAATGTGAAAAGCAAAAGGATTAAAACCTAGCAATAATTTAGGGGCTGGGATTTTCCCAGTGAATGGTTATTAGAAAGTTTAATGGAAGATGCAGGATATAAAATATACCTGTGATAGGGACAAGAATGGTGCAAACAAAGGTCAGTGTCAGAAATGCATATTCCCGTGACAACAGAAAGCAGAACCCAGGTCTCACAATAATAAACAAGGCCATATGTTCATCTTTAGAAACTTGAAATTTCTCTCTCTCTCTCTCTTTCCCCATATATATATAATATATATACAATATATTATATATATACAATATATATATATTCTTTTTCCAGAGCATTCTTTAGGCTTCCTAGAGATTCACTGAAAATTCTAGATAATGAAAGCATGGGAAGAGAGCCAATTCTTTCTAAAATTTAAAAATATTAGTAAGATTGCCATCTATTGCACAGGCCTCTCTGCTCCCTTTCTAATTTATCTCCTGGGCTCCTCGTGTCATAAAATGCTTGTGGCACTCCAAGGTGTTGTAGATCTTTACTCGGTTAGTGGGAGGAAATTAAATATATAGTTATTAACCATGGAGACTTAATTGGAGATATCCACAAAACATTTTCTCCAGTGAGTACTTATCTTTTATCTTTAACTTTAATGAGAACACAGCCTTCTGAACTCTCACGGGGAAATAGATACATGCAGGAGGTACTGATGATAGTTGCAAAATGACAGAAGTCCAGAACACCAACAAGACATGATCGTCTTGAGCCTTGCTTTTCCATCATCCATTCTCCTCAGAAAGAGCCCATCTCAGACTTCAGTCTTGGCTCATTGAAGTGGAAGTTTCATGCTTCTAATCAATCAGTTCTTGGATCACCTGATCATTGCCAAACCAATCTTCATACCTATGATCTGATAAAACATCCAAATTTGTCTTATTACACATTGGATATGGGGCATCTTAAGTACATATGTCATTTTTCAGTTTGTGTGGAATAATAAGGGGTTAAGCTCAAGAGTTGTCCATTTCTTTCACTGACCAGTTATCTCTTAAAATGTTTCCAAGACAAAAAGATTGTCTTACATTATCAGGGCAGACTCTTCTAACTCTATTATCGCCCAAATCTTACACAGACTAATAACACTACAATAATGAACATTTATGGAGTATTTCCTATTCCCTATACACTTGTATGAGTTGTACTTAATGATAAGGACAAGCTTATGAAACACATGCTATGATTAGGCTCTTTTCTTGGATGATGTCCTGCAGGCAGAGAGGCAAGCTAATGGCCCACAGTAGCAGAGGGGTTTTGAAGCCAGTCAGCTAGATGCTTTGTCATCTCTTTGTCCTAACCAGATCTAATACATTTTCAAACACATGTGGATGAAATCTGATTATGCTTGTCATTTGTTGCTGGAAAAGCCTTCATTTATTGGTAAGCATTATTTAAGTGATCAAATCAATAACGCATAAATGATGTCATACAGGAATCTTATGTCATTTTAACTTTCCCCTGTGATTGAGTTAATGTTATGTATTTGCCAAGCAAATACTTTCTTAATTATTTTAACTACAATTTACTGATCACTTACTATGTCCCCTTCTTTCCTAACATTATCTCTAACCACAATGGGGTCATGCTTCTTTGACAAATTTGGAAAATGCAGCTCAGAGAAGGTACATGATTCACTTTCCTTTCAGAGACAATGAGCACTCAGGGTCCCCTGACCGGCTGCAAATCCTGTTCTCATTCTACACCTATCCAGCCTCCTCTTCAAAAACAAAACGTCCCCTTTCCATTCCCTGATTTGGCACCAAGTCTTCATTACAGAATTCTGTTGTCATGAAAGTGTAACTGTATTCCTCTTAAGTTATAGCATAGCCCCGTGGCCACTATAATCTATAAGAAATACTGTATATCATGGGGTAAATGCATAGACGATGCCACTCAGAGCTACAGCGAACAAAGAAAGGTCAATACCAATGTCCAAGCTGGCTTAGCTGCTTTCCCATCTCTGGTGCCTGACACCCAAGGTGGCAGCAGGGACTTGTGGGAAGGGGTCACCAGAGATTTTCTTGCCATAATTTTATCAGAAACCACCTTCTGATATTTTCACGGTTAAAATAATTATGACCCTACCCCAGACAACAGGCATCTATCTTGAAAGAACTGATTAATATGTTTACAGAAGTAAGAGATTGTTCTTTTATTGTACAGCAAAGGAGATTTCTGTTTGTGATGCTTGAAAACTCACCATATATTTAAAGCTATTGTACCATTCATTCTCCTGATTGAAAGGATCCATAGCTGTTCTGTTATGTTCTACTTGGACTCATTTAGATCCAACACTGCAAGAGTTCACAGGCCAAAAGGAACTGTTCGGCTCCTTATTTTGAAAGTCCGCTCAGGGCACCAGCCAAGTTCTCTGTAAATTCTTGTTCATTATTTACAACAGAATTCTCCACTGGACACATGCACAGTATAGAGTACTAAGGCATGCTACAGTATAATACATTCCATTTTTACAAGGGAACTCCTCAGTTGGAGTTACATTCCACATTGCATTACTCTGCTCCCATCAATTAGGATACATGGAATAGAGAAGAAGCACAGAGAGATAGTAAGTTATAGTTTGTATTTCAATGAGATCAATCACTCCATGAATTAACACGCAAGGTTATGGAACCATGAAACTATTCTATCTGTTGATAGCTTCATATATGCATGCAGAATTGGTATTAGGTCTCCATCTGATCTTATCATATGACCAACAGCAGGGTTGGAGATCTCCACAGAAATTTACCTTTTCTCATCACCACTTACGTTGAGCAGGATCAACAATCATCTATGTGACCATCTATGTGTAATTAAATCTTCAACGCTGGTCTTAGAGCTGATGATGTCCTGAAATTCCTTTCTGCCTCAGGACTGTTGTATTTTTTTTGATAGAGCTACTCCTTGGACAAGCAGGAAGTGCACCTCAAACTTGGACAAAGGAAAAAGTGATTAAATGAGGGAGAGGGGAGGATAAAACTGAAGGAAATTAAGAGAGAGGCAGCAGCAGTAAGGGAGTTCAATAACAGCGACTTAAATGTAATAAAGCCTATGGTCACTTCAGACTCGGTTCCAAAATGTGCTATGCTCCTCATCTATTCCTTCCTAGGGAATAAAACTTGTTTTCTAAGAATTATCGAATAAATAAATTTTATTTAAGACCCAGTTAAAGCAAAAGAAAATAAAACCTAGCCAAAAAATTCAGTTGAGATTTTGGCAGTTTGTATATCCAAGTCCCAGTTTACGTTTTGTTTGGCTTCTTAGGTTGGCAGGCCTGGAGGCATCATGCCTGCCCATGTACGCATGCGTGTGCTGTCATACATGACCAGAACGAAGCCTTATCAATTATACACAAACAATGAGTATTTGTAGATTGTTGCTTCTTCCAAAAAAGAAAACTCCACAAGCCTTTTCCTGCACTTCTGATATTCTTTTAGAAGGATGTAAGATCGCTTATGCAACCATCGAAGATTCCACTATTTCCAATATAGTCAAACATTATTGTGTAAGGGCTTTATGGCGTCTATACCATTAGCAAGCCTGTGGAGACTCTGTCTAACATATAAAAAGTTGACAATGCTACATAACAAATGGCCTACCATAATGACTTTCTTGATGTTTATTGTAATGGAATAAACCATGATGAATCCTTTAACTTCTTGTGCACAATTCCACAGCATTTCCATTGTGATTTACCAGGAAATAATGCACAACATTTTTACAACTCTGCCACCTTGCAGAGAGGAGCCAGAGGAGAAGGATTTTAATGGGATAATAGTTTTGCGGTCGATCCTGAGAGCACAGCCACTTGTATATTTCACCCGGCATGAGAAGTCTCCCCTCTTCTGTGTTTGCCATGACATTTACATTTTATTGGCTTAATCTCCTTTCTAATTCCCCTGACCCAAAGAACGATTCTTCAATTCTATGTTCCTTCTTGCTATTGAACAGTCTTTCACTCTAAACATCAGCCTAGATTAAGTTCTGAAATTTGCTGCTGCTAGGGTGTGGCTTTTACAAAGGAGAAGAAAGAAGTGCTTGCTGCAACTTCCACGCAGGGGAAGCTGAGGAGCCTGTGTTTACTAAGTACTTACCATGCACCACGTGGTACCAGAAGCACGATGGGAGCTCTGTCGTGCCCACCCTCTGGTTGGTGTTAATGCTTATAATCCTCACAAAAACTACAACACAGTTTAGATATTATCAGCATCCTTCATTTGTGGAAGAAATGGGGATTTAGAGCCAACAAACCCATATGCTATACCACCATGCTTCCCTGAGGGATTAGAGAAAATAATTCACAATGCATACACAGTATACATCATATATATGGAAGTAGAGAATTAGGGTAGTGTACTGCTATTTGACAAATGTGTTTATGAGTAAGAAATCATCATAGTGAATTATCCTGGGAAGCCAGGTTGGGTACAAAAACACAGTCATGCACCACATAATATTTCAATCAAGAACAGAGGGTATGTATTATAATGGTACCACAAGATTATATTGCCTAGCAACATGGTAGCTGTCTTTGTTTATGTAAGTACTCTGTAAGGTTTCCACAATGACAAAATTGCCTAGGGTATTTCTCAGGATGTACTCCATCATTAAGCAACACATGACTGTATATAAAGAATTTTACTGCATTTCAATTTTGTTGGCCATATTTTAAATTATCACTATTCTATCTCCTAAGTACTCTTAAAAGTATTCCATCTTTTTGGAATTTGAAGCAAAACTTGAAACAATGTGGCTAAAATAAGTGAAAATTCAAATGTTTCACTCTGTCTTCTTTAACATGGCACAGAGAATTTCAGGGTTAGAAATTTAAATATTTTTGGCAAAATCTTCATTTAAGATGAGAAAAATTGATATCCAGAGAGTAAAAAATTTTCCCCATTTACAGACAAAATAGAAGGAAGATGTTGGGTCTCTAGTTCTCAGACCATCCTTTTCACTACATTATAATGAAAATTTCCCAGTTCCTAGGCCAACTAATTAGTTATAGAAACAAAATGACGTTAAGTCCAGTGGTATAAGTGGTGAATTTGCCCTTCATTTAATCATTCAACTTCTGAAAGAAATGGAGCAGGCTGCTTGGAAGCAGCCACATCTTTCCTCTGTGATGTCTCTTCCACCTGTCCTCAGTGAGGTACACTGGTGCTTTGTTGGTTCATGCTCTTCCCTGGGACGGTATAATGACACTAAACAGACACAACCAGTTCATTTCAACAATATGCACTTATTAGGCTTCCAGTGCGTATTAGATTCTCAACCCTAGGTTATGAGAAATCACATTCCCTAATGAAGAGATATGAAAACAGCTAAGTAATTAGATGATTGCAATATATTTGTTTCATTGATTCAGTAATGATTTATTGCACCACAGCTATGTGCCAAATGGCACTAAATGATGAGCAAAAGTAAATGGAGATCCACCTCATTGTAGAGACAAAGGTTAATCAGATCATTGAAAATAAGTAGAAAATTGCAATCAGGACAAGTGATAGGAGAGAGGTGCCAAGGGTCATAACAGTGAGCCACAGGAGTGGACCAAAGCTAGGAAAGATCTCAAAGGAAGTGACCCTTACTAATGTGTGTACACCACAACCTGTTATAACATACATCAAAATTATAAAGCTGGTAAGAAAATTGTCACAAAAAGGTTGGGGGGTGGGATGGTTGGAGGAAAAATCCACTGGGTATAGAGTTGACAAAGTCAAGGATGAATCCATGCACAACACACCTGCCTTGTGCCCATGACCTAGAGTAAGGGTCCAGCCAGGACTCCATCCCTGTGCACACATTTTGATGTAAAGTCATAACATACACCTCGGTGTTATCTTTGCTTACCTTACTAAAATTTACTTTAAATTCTTATAATCATTTACTATAGAAATAAATTGTGTATCATATAAAACCTCAATATGAGGACTTTAACAATTTAAAAATAGTATTTGCATATTTGCCTGGGAGTGAAATTCTCTCAATCATTTCTGCCCTTGCACACATACAGGGACTCTCTTAAATAAAAGGAATCCAATGTGAAATAGTAACTTTTCCGAAATAAGGCCTCCTGAAGCAATACTACCTAACCTTAGCACTAAAAGAGAATTTGGAAGAACGAACACTAAACGAACTCCTACTAATCATGGCTATGCCCCAGGGCCAGATGGCCAGCTCAATCATGTCCCTCAGACAGCAAGAGCTCTGGGGATTTTCTATGGGTGATTGGAGGGGAAAGGCACAAACTTCCATCTCCTCATTTATTCAACAAATGTTTATTAAGTGCCTGTCATTTTTGAGCCAATGCATCAGGAAAAGATTATTACTTGCAAGTTAAAGGAATGCAACTCTGAAAATATTTTACTACTGTACTAAGTAAGACTAACCTTTTCTTCCCTTCTCTACTCAGAATGTCCTTCTCCCTCACATCCATATGTATATAATTCTTAATTGGTGAGATTGACTTTAATTCTTTATTGTTAAGAAGTATGGAAATAAGTGAGGGCCATGCAATTGAGAACAAACACAATCTGTTTATTTGGAGATTGTTATAGCAAAAGAGTTGGCCACTATCCCTTGAGAATTTTGGCAGAGACTCGAAGACAGGAAGAGATGAAGGAAAGCTTTATGGTTTAAAGAAAAAAAGGCTTTGAATACATGCAGACCGGATGTTGCTGCCATAGGGGAATGGAAACACGCTAAGCAGAAGTGGGGCATCTTATGTGATGGGTTTGGGAGGAAGTATGTCTTTCTCTAGTTAGTTCTGAGTTGGAAGGAGGTCAGGAGTGAGAGAAGCTGCCCTTCTTTGATCAAGTCTAGACCATGCTGGGCCAGTGGTCCAGAGGCTGTGGTTTGGCCTCTTGGATCAATTTCTGCAGATGAGGGTCTGAGCTTATTGGTATATGTGATCTGCTTGCTGTTCACTCATTTATTGATCAACCTGTCTATGCCAGAAAATTGCCTAGTTCAGAGAAGATTAGAGATCCAAACTTCCCCACTCATGAATGTACAGTTGTCTCCATAGTCAACTGTAGGGTGAGATCCTCCTGATCCTTCCATTGTGTTATCATCATAATGATCATCTGACAAGGGAATGGCTGCATGGGAGACTCCAGATAGAATGAAACAGACTACCATCATGATCACATGACTAAAATGAGCACACTTACTAATCCCTAGGAGATGATTCAGAATCAGCAAATACAATGGCTCAACCCAGACCAAAACATAAATCTCACATAAGCCATAAAGATTGAACTTAGCCAAATAGCTTTTCATCATAGAAATGCATAGTATCTTCCACATTGTTTATTTCACCGATAAGCAAGGCATTCTAGCAATGGCATAGACTCTACCATGAATGGTCAACAAAAACATCTAAAGCCATGTAGTTATCCATCACTACTCATGCCGGTGAGCTGACACTAATCTGTATGTACTTCATCTAGAGCACAATTGGTACGATTGATAACATTGCAAGAGTTAATACCCATTGGAAACATTGCTTTCATTATTGACATAAACAAGCAGTAAGTAGAGTGCTTTAAGTAGTCAAGGTTGGCTTTGGTTTGGAGGCCATATGTGAGTCAAAATTTTTAGCATTGGTGATTCTGGTAGCTTTGTTTTGCTTTAAAAAAATACTTGAGAAAATAATATTGGAGGAAAGATTTATTTTAGTTCATGGTTTCAGAGGTTTCAGTCCATGGTTGCTATGCCCAGTGGTTCTTGGGCCTCTAGTGAGGCAGAACCTCTTGGCAGAATCATGCAGCAGAGGAAAGCTGCTCACCTCCTGGTGGCCATGAAGCAAGGAGAGAAAGGAAGTGTCAAGGGAAAAAATATCCCCTTTAATACACATTCCAGTGACCTACTTCTTCCAGTGAGACCCCACCTCTAAAGTTCCTATGAACCCCCAACAGGACCACCAGCTTCAGACCAAGGCTTCAACCTTTCAGACTTTGAGAGCCTTTCCAGATCCAAAGTATAACAGTGATACATTGGAATAGGGCCTCCATGTACCTACAAGCCTTAGAATACTATTTCTAAAGTGTGTGAGGGGTTAATCTGAAGCAGACAGGACCAGAGCACCAGACATCCTACTATAAATGGTATAGTCACCAGTAGAGGCATGTGAAGATCAGGAAAAGTAGTTCATACATGAGATGCTAACCAAAGTCTAAAATTAGCTGGGTTACATTTAGATCTTTATTAGTTCTTTCTAGTGGTCAGAATTTTGCCCACTACCCTTCAAACAATGTAGAATTTAAATTTGGTGTTGTCTAGTGTTAGATCAATAGCATGTAATAGTTAATTGTTTTGCTAGGAGAGGAGGACACCATCAAAGTCACCAGTTGACTTGTTTAGGATATCTACAAAGGTGCAAGTAGAAATGCCATGGGCTATGATTGCATATGGCCTTGCTTGATGAAACCAGAACTGTCCACAGATTTTCTTCATGGGAGATCTGGTCATGGATAGCATACCCAGGAGTCAGGAAAGTTGAGAATACTGGCAGCTATATGGAAGTCTATGCATAGTGTTACAGTGAGTAAGTTTGGACAACAGTCATTAAAAAATGGAAAGAAAAGTTAAAAGGGATTACATGGATCAACAATAATCAGGTGCATGGAGAAGATGAAACTGGGGTGATTATAAGCAACCAAATGAAAATCAAAGCAGGAATTAGACAGAGATGTTCGTCCAAATTTTAGGGTGATTTCTGTTGTCTGAGATCATACATTTTGTTCGAAAGGTCTTGGGTCAGCTGTCTACTTCTGAAGAGAAGCTCTTTCTAGGGGATTTCTAAAAATACAGTTTGGGGCCATAATTGAAATAACCTTCAAACTGTGTGGAATCCTTGATTGATTCTTTAGGTTTTTAGTTGTGGTTTGGTCCAGCCAAAGATTGACTCCCTGAAGTTTTACTACTATATTTGTGATTTAGGTACATGAGATGGTCCAGTGTCAGTTAATTTGTGCTGCTATAACACAATACTACAGACTGGATAACTTATAAATAATAGGAATTCATTTCTCACAGTTCTGGAGGCTTGGACATTCAAAATCAAGGCACCAGCAGTTTTGGCATCTGGTGAAGGGCTTAGTCGCTCCTTCCAAGTTGGTACTATATTGTGTTCTCTGAATGGGATGAAGCTATCCTCACAGGGAAGAAGTCATACAAACCCAAAGAGAGAACCTAAGCTAATTTCTCCAGCCATTTTTAAGGTTATAATCCATTCACAGGAGTGAAATTCTCATAATTTAATTACTGCCAATAAAACCACCTCTTAGTATCACTACGATAAAGATCAAGTTTCAACATGAATCTTGGTGGGGACACAAAATCAGACCATAGCAGGCTCCTTACCACGTAACTCAAGAACTTTTTCTTTTCCAATAAGTCTTCCAATAATGACATCTCCTAGTTGAAAAGCACGAAGCAGCTTTTTAGGAATGCTTTGTGGAAACACAGGCTTGACTATTGGTAATAGCCTGGATACAGTACTCGAGTTCCTTCCAATATTTCACTACCTCTGTATGCATCATTAGGGATAACCAATGAACTGGAGGAAGGGACTTTAAAATCATTAGGGTTTTTTCAGAGTACAGTTGGGCAAGGAAGTTCAAGAGTTTCCTGAACATTTTGCTAATTATATTTAAAATATATTTTGTTGTTTTTACAGTCATACCGTACATAGTCACAGCAGAGTACTGGTAGTTTTGAGGAAAGGTTAATGATGTACAGAATTTCTTCAAAATTGTTCCCTTAAAGTATGGGCTTGGTCACCTAAATATAAAAGTTCATATTCAATATCCCACCTTTACATATTTTATAGGATTATATTTTTGACAAGTGACCCATGACCATGAAATAGCTTTAATTGTTTTAAGGTTTCTTCACAAACATTGATTGAAGATAATGACTAATTTGTCTATATACCATTAAGACTAGTTTAATGGAGAAACTTAGCTAATATCTATTAGAAATGATCTAGAGCAGCCCTCTGAGGAGCACCAGAGGTATCTGAGTAAAGGGCATAACGAGAGTGTTCTATCCTCTCCTTTTCAAAATCAGGAGCTAGGTGTTGACATGTTAAGCTGTCTTTGAATTCTTTATTTTATTTATTTATTTTTTTTTGTGGGTACCGGGGGTCAACCTCAGGACCTCGCGCGCTAGCAGGCACCCATGCCGCTGAGCGATATATCACCGGCCCTTTTTTCGTATGTGGGTTCTGGGAGTCGAACTCAGGCCCTCACGCTTGCCAGGCAGGCGCTTATGCCACTGAGCCATCTCACCGGCCCATGAATTCTTCAGGGTTAATATCATAACCACAGCTAGGGCTCTTGTTCCTAATGTTCTGCTAAAGCATTTTCTCCAGCTCCTATATCATCTCTTTTCTTGGATCTTCAACTTTATAATAATATCCTAGTAGGATACCTAAAGCTCCCTAACTTGTCCCTTTTGATAAGTGTTCCACCAGAAGCAAGAAACCCTTTTGTAACTAAAGCATCCCAAAATCATACACTATCCCAAAATCATGTCTGCTATTTACTTTAGTTCTTTGGCTAGTCAACAAGCTGTGCTACATGTAATAAATTCTGCCATCTGAGTTGATTTTACCTCATATAAATGTCTATACTCTAAAAGGCATTATAAATTTACAATAGTATATTCTTCTTGATAACCTGCATTTTTGCCTTTGAAGAATGATCTAGCAACCCATATTTTTAGGTCAATTGAAGTCTCAGACAAATCTGAATGAGATACAGGTAAGATAATCATGAGGTTCCCCTTCTTCTGGCACAGGCAAGGAATTAGCAGGATTTGGAGTGTAGAGCAGTGAGTGATAATATGAATCATGCATAGTTAGATCTTTTACATCCTTAAAGATTAAGGAAAATATTATCTTTTTAATCCTTAAGGCAGTGATGGTGGACTTCTTAGAGCTTTCAATGATACAAATAGCCCACTGCAGCATGTGTGCCTTAGGTTTGCCACCACTGCCCTAGGGCATTTACTATAAATGTATATTGCCGTCCTCCAGGTGAAGGCAAAAAGATACTGACTGCCATATTGTAGGGGCACACTGAAAAAGACAAAACAAAGATACACTACGGGGAAGAAAGTGCCTTGAAATAGAATTGATAACATTAATAATATGTCACCTAGATACTCTTGCAAAGAGAAAGATAGCATATCAGCAGTCTTGATGTTCTGAACAAGTAATTATCCTTGTCTGCTTGGTATTCTTATTAGAAATATGAAAGTATTATAAGTTATTCCAGAGAATAAAAAACCCTTTGGATAGACACCTTTTAATCTTAAACTTGAGTCATTTTTGTTTGTTTCTGGTCTCAAGGGATAATTGAGGGAATATTTGTAACAGCTTAGTAGAATCTGTCTGAACTTCAGTAAGTTTTGGTCTCATTATTTTCTTTTTATTTTAGTAAAATATTTAGCCTATGGAGTGTTAGGTATGGTGTCAAGATTTTTACTGGGGTGTGCGTTAAGCATAATGGAGAAGGCACAGGTATATCCTGATGAGAAACCACTTGTTATAAAGAAAGGAATACCCTGGAACCTCAAATAATAATCTCCCTGGAGTGCATTTGAAAATTCCACCTGCAGACTAAATCTCCCCGCATTTGTTTTACAGAGCTGGAATCACAGAACAGGAAGAGCAGTCTTTCAGTCAAGTGGCCAAGTGTTATCGTAAGAGAGGAGAGACAGGAAAAGGCTGTGAGTTATTTGAAATTTCCACCACCTGTGCGGTATGTTTACTCTGAGGTAGTGGCTGACCAATGGTGGGAGGGTTTAATGAGGAACAAGTAGCACTCTGTCTGTCTACTGGGGATTGACGAGACTGACCATGTGTATTTATAGTTAATTTACTTCAAGTGTTCAAAGACAAGGAAAAAGACTGAGTATTTTGTCCTTCTGTGGAGAACAATCATTTATCTGAATTGAAGGATTTTTCTTTGTCCTGTCACTTCGTTCATTGCAAGTTGAGATGATCTTGCTCCCTTCTGTTTACAACATCTGTAAGTGTCCTTGTGATAAGCAGTTGTTTGGGAAGTGCACCAACCACATATTTGATCTACAGTGATAATTTTATATTTTGCCCTACTTAATTTTTACTCAAAACATTTTCGAAATGGTCTTCCAGGTATAGTTCAAATAAAGAGGCTATCTTCATTCTAATTTCTGTTTCTGAATTAGTTCCCCAATTTCAGGTTCAAACCTAAGGATGAAATGGAATGAAGAGGGGGGGTTGCATCAGCGCCTTTTTAAACTCTTAAGTGTTGTCAGGAAGTGTTTTCTAGTCTATTCCAAAAATTTTCTATAGTTGCATGATTAAAATACAATCCAATCAATCTCATTGGAGAAGATTTGGCCTACTTTCTGCCCCCCACCTTGGGTTTCCTAAAAAAGAGATGTTCTTCAGGTTCTTCTGTTAGGTTATGGTAATCAACTTTTGCACCTAGAATTTAGTGCATGAGATCTAAGCAACATGTATACAAGTTGATACATATCCGCTATTCCCTGGCTCATATGCATGCAAAATAATTTCTAATCTTCATGTAAAAAAATCCCTAATTCAACTCAGATTCAAGGTTTAAATTCTACACTTACCTGCATACTTGGCTCATGGGAGGGGTAGAACTTTAGAAGCAACTAGCATTGTGGGGTCTTAGGAGAATCATTGACAAAAGATAAGGAGTCTAGACAACATGACGAGAAGTTGAGAGAGATGAGGAAGATAAGGGAAAGGAGAGAGAGCTGATATAGGGAAGCAGCTGGAAGACAATAGGGAGGAGGATTTTCTAGGGAAGTGAGTCAAGTTTCTTGTTGCTTAATTTAGTGATTTCACTCATTAAATTTGGCCAAATACTCTTACTGAAGAATTTTTGAAGCAGAATTTTGTCTGGAGCCCTTTGTATATCAAACAAACTCTGTTGCCCATGAAGACAGAGAAATACTGTTTCCTTTATAAGGTATTTCTCAAATTAAAAATCTTTTTCCAATCAAGTCTTCCCCAGAGTGGCCACTGAAAACCAAATCATCCTTGATGAATTAAGTAATTTCAATATAAGCACTAGGATTAGGATTATAATGAGAGTGCATATCAGAAGTAGGGATTTTCCCTGGAAGTAGCCAGGATTCAGGCTTAGACAACCTCCTGAGAGCTGACAATGATCAATAGCAATATGATCCTTATGCATTTCATGTTCTGGGTCCTCAGTGTGATGGTGGTCTTCCTCAGATGCAGACCTGCCAACGTACACCCTCAACATCCAAACAGAGCCAGAAAGAGCACTTTATCTGATACCAGACAAGCACTTAAGACAAAAAATAATGATGGAAGGAGAACTTCATTCAACTATATTAATCACTTACAGCAACATTTGTCCAGATGGAGAGATGTCCAAGGAGAACCATACTCAGAAGTCTGTGAGGCTGGCTCAAACAATAAGTTTATGCTGTTTACACCTGCATTCTAACCTGTGATTCTCCTACTTACAACAATCAACACTGTTAGACAGCACAACACAAACCGGAAACAGAAAAACAGAGCAAAGAGGAACAAGCGTTAATGGCCTGATTCCCCAGTCAAATGAGAATCAATAACAAAACCCATGCAGCCAACTGAGAATGGAACCCAGGCACTCAATGCAAAGGTTACAGAGTTCAGATCCAAGGCTGACTTTTACCACATCGGCGTGGACTTAGTAGGCACAAGCAACAACACACAAGTGCCTGAAGGCCACTGCCTTCTGGCTTCTGGCCCATGGTATTAGTGGTGACTCTGTCTCCGAACTGTCCCTGAACTACCTTTGGGGTCATTCTTCCTTCTTTTTTTTTTTGAAAGATGATACATATTTGCAGGCAGATAGCTTTCTGAGTGCATTTCCTACCTACAGAACCCCAGAAGTCCAACAGCTGTCCTTCCCTTCATCCCCTCTCTGTCACTTCACTTCAAGCTGAAAGAATTTCTTCTGAAATGGCTCATCAGGTCCACAAGCTACTCTTTTTAGCAAATGATTGTCCAGCCACATTTGGCCCTGTTTCCAGAACACACCATCTGGAGAAGCTGAGAATATTCACCAGGAGTTGATTTCTTTCTGCTAAGTTGTTCCTTCTTCAATTCGTTTCTTTCTTCTTGCATTTCACTATAAGCAGCATGAAGAAACCAGGTCATGCTTCCAACACATTGCTCAGGAATCTCCTCAGCTATATATCTGTTCATTCCTTCCGAGTTTTACTTTCCAAAAAACAGCACAATTCACACAAGTCATCTGCCAGGTTGTGACAGAGATCTCTTTTCCTTCAGTTTCCAGTGACGTTCCACTCGCGTCCTCACCAGAAGCACCCTTCCCCGTCATGTTCTATCAACAATTTCCCAAAGGCAACCCAGGCCTTTGTCACTAGCACCTCAAAACTCTTCTGATTTGTACCCTTTACCAAATCCCCAACTATTTCCATATATTTGGGCATTTGTTGCAGGAGCAATTCATTTCCTGTTACCAAAATCTATATTGGTTTGCTAGAGTTTCTATAACAAACTACGACAGATTGGGCAACTTAAAAGACAAAAACTGTACTGTCTTATAGTTCTGGAAGGTAGAAGTCAAAAGATGAAAGTGTCAGAAAGATTTCCTCCTTCTCAGGGCTGTGAGAGAGCATCTGCCCCATGCTTCTCTCTCAGCTCCTGGTGTTTGCTGGCAATCTTTGGCATAGTTTGGTTTGTAGAAACATCATAACAATCTCCACCTTCATCATCACATGGTGTTCTCTCTATATAAATGTCCAAATTTTCCCTCTTTAGTCACAGTGGAACCAGAACTTGGCCTCCTCCAATATGACCTCATCTTAACTAATTAAATTTGCAATGACCTATTTCTAAATATGGTCACATTCGGAGGCACTGGTGGCTAGCACTTCTACATATCCATTTGGTAGAATACAATTTAGCCTGTAACAAACTTTTTCCATGTACTTTTCTATTTTTTAAATATATCCTTCACTTCTGAAAAATGAATGATTTAAGCCCTTAATCAAATCTTATTGCATGAAAGAAAATGTCTATTTTAATAAGTACATTTTTCTGAATGGAGTTTAGTATTAAATTAAGATGCAAATATAACCTAAAGACATGATAATTTCTAAGATAGAATGAAAATGTATCTCTGTGATTGTAAAGAACTTCTAGAAAGCAATATAACAAGCTTATAATTTTTCATAGTTATAGCTATAAAATAGTTACATTATAACCCAATCATACTCAGAATAGAAGTGGATATGCATCTGGACAATTTGGACATGAAACACATTTCAGAGGAAATTAGTAGGAGTACTTCTAGTAGGAGTACTAGAAGTACAAGGTGGAGGGAGAAATTCTTTCACTTTTGAAGATTACTCAGGAGAAAAAAAGGCAAACACAGGTCTTCTAATTTGAATCCATTGTGCTTTCTACCATGCATTATTTTTTGTCTTTGTTGATTCAAAATGGAATTTACCCAAAATACAATCTCACCAGCACACAATGGGGGGACAGACTGTGAACCTAACTTTGGTCTTCTAAACTGCTCCCCAGGTGGTCTTTGAAAAGTAAAGCTTTCTAAAAAGAAAATAAAGCTTTCTAAAAAGAAAGTAAAGCTTTCTAAAAGCACAGCTTTCTAAAAACAAAGCTTTCTATGTCTACATAGACAGCTGAAGAGGTTTTTTGTTTGTTTGTTTTGGTTTTTTTTTTTTTGTGAGTACCAGGGGTCAACCTCAGGACCTCACACACCAGTGCCGCTGCGCAATATATCACCAGCCCTTTTTTTGTATGTGGGTTCCGGGAGTCAAACTCGGGCCCTCGCGCTTGCCAGGCAGGCGCTTACACCACTGAGCCATCTCACCAGCCCTAGCTGAAGAGTTTTTATATCATCTATTCGAACACTACATCTCAACAGACTTTTCCTACTTCACAAAGGCCTCTATTCCTAATTTTAGTAGATAAATAAGCTTCCTGAAAATGTGAATTAAAATAATCTCTAGACCTTTACTGTCTTTCAAAGAAAATGTGTAGTTTTAATGTTATTTGCATAATATTTATAGTTTTATATATGCATACATATGGTTATATTTACATTTCAAAATGCTTTACATCGCTGTAGAGCTTAGCAGGTAGTCATTCTCTCTATTTGGTGAATGCAAGATGGAAACACAGAGAAAACAATTTCAATTTGTCAAAATTCATAATAGTCTGATTGGGACTAGTAAGCAATATAGCTAGCAATAGGGATACTAGCTGGTAGTAAATTAATTGAAGACCAATGAATTCAGAAAATCCACTGGATTGGCTTCCAGACAATGAAGTTGTGATTCTGTACAGTGGAACAGACACACACACACAAACAAGCTCCCACACAGCTCCATATACAACTTTTCATGTTTTGGCTGCTTCTTGGTTTGTAGCCACCTATGGAGAAATAAAATTGCTTGTTGTCAAACAAAGCATATTCCATAAAGCATTTCTCACCTAAATTTTTAAAAGCAACAGCTGCCTTCTTAGGAAATGCTATTGTTGCTCCTGTAATTAATGCAAGGTGGCCAGCTGGCCTCCACACAAAGACATTTCATTTTACTCTACCTAGAAAGACACTTAAATCAAAAACTAGAGAATTTTGAAAGGATTCTCCATAAAGCCAAGAGTGATAAGAATTAAAGGTATGTGTTGCACAGCCTGCACAGACAGGCAAGCAGCCTGGCAAACTAGATGGCAATTTCCAATATAGACAACTACAAAGATAAGAGCAAGAATGATGGAAGAACAGATGACGTTTACTGAGGGCTTAGTCTGTGCCAGGCACTGATCCAGAAGCTTTTCAAGTAATGAAACATGTGATTCCCCACAACACTGCTATGAGGGGTACTATTATTAGCAACTTCTGCCGATAAGGACACTGGGCTGATGAGTAACTTATACAAAGTCATAGAGCCAGGGTAGAGCTCCCCTAAAACCATAAGCTAAAAGCAGCCCTGTGTGCAAATGTATTTGTAGGTATCAGAGGGAAAATGAAAATTTTGATTGTTGAAGACACAGATAGATTATAGTATGGACATGAAAAATTACATTTGTGAAGACAAGAGAAAACTAAGAATATGTGTAGAATAAGTGAGTAAAAAAGAAGACAAAGTGGTATGGGAGTCTTAGGTTTTAAAGATGCTCCTATAAATAACCATAAAGGTGGCAGGCAATAAACCATTAAACAAGAGTAGACTATGATTTTAAATTGTAGTGAGAAATTACTTTAATCATCAAACTATGGAGGGAATGCTCTGTTGTCTAGTATAAGAACAGAAAACTATTACAAAAGCTTGACTCTAAGTCTCACAAAAAGAATCAAGGAAGTATATTTGACATTTTATTATTATTATCATTACTACTATTAAGGTTTAGCACTTAAAATATTTTTCTGCAGAAATTCCTATGAAAAACTACATCCAGATTTCCAGAAGGCTGAATGTTTAGAAAGAACATTGCCTAGAAAGCAGTCTAACCCCTAGAATAAGAAATATGTACGAAATATATTTATGTCTCAATATTACAGACAGGCTTGCAGTAAGTGCTAATTAAAAATAGCTAAAAATTTGAACTAAAACTCTCAACTTTGTGTGTACTGTTTGCTTAATGCATATTATAAATCTTGCTTAGAGTATTAATACAGTGAATACTCAAAGATAGGAATGCAATTATTTTAATAAAAAAAGAAGTTTGAAAAGTAGAGGGAAAAAAGCCAAAGTGTTTTTTGTGGAATATATGTGAATATGGAAATAAGTAGTTCAACTCTCATTTTTCTCACTTACCCATGTTTAGATTGCACCTGCTAAGAAAAATACTGTTAAATAATCATCACCAACCTCCTTGCTTATAAACTCAAACCGATTCATGCTGAAAGCGTTGCCTGCAATTGAGTCTGAAATAATATTTGTGAATGTTGCAAATTCCAACCTAAAATTATTTACCTATGAAAAGGGAGAAAATTTTGTCATAATTGAGGGAGGGAAAATATGGAAATTGACTGGCCTCTAGCAGCTATTTCCTACTAAAAACAAAAGGAGACAAAATAAACAAAAAGTACAGAAATGGCAAAACCTAAATTTGCTTTCAGCGAAATTATTGGAGGAAACCTGTGAACAGGCAGAAATGTGCATCAGGTAAGCAAAGGAGGTGATAGGGGGACCCTGAGCACACAAGTTTAGAATTCACAAAAATTGTGTGGAAAAGATCTAAGGTCCCACAGTCCATGAAAATGAAGATTTGAGCCATGGGTTTTTTTTGTTTTTGTTGTTGTTGTTGTTTTTGTTGTTGTTGCTGTTTTGTTTGGGCACCAGGAATCGAACTCAAGACCTCGCACTTGCCAGGCCAGCACTGTGCCAGTGAGCTATATCCCTGGTCCTTGAGCCATGTTTATCTAAATATTCAGGATCCAAATCAGCCCTGTTGACTTCTTACCAACATTGCACTGGCCTAGGGTCTTGAAGCTGAGAAATTAGACTTAGTGCAAATGCAATCTATATGAATTATCACCCTAGAATTAAGCCAAAGTCATTCATTGTGACTGCCAAGCCAGTGTGGCACATTTCAGAGAAAAAAGGTGGCAGTTCTTGCATGGGCCATATTGATGCCTGGGAGATGATATGGTCAACAAGAAAATACGAGGAATGGTGTCCAGATGAAGGTGAGTACCAAGATAAATACACACAGATCATTCTATGTACACGAGCCAGGGCAATGCAGGACAAGAAATGAATTCATAACCATCCAACCAAAGGAAACTGGAAATGGTGGGAATACAGCTTTATGTGGCAATCCAAAAAGAGTAAAGCACCACAATAGCTCTGCTTGAGATCACCAAGAAGGAATTTTCTCCTGCTTTTCCTTCTGGTCTCCTGCTCTGGGTCACTACCAAGCAAGATGGGATTAAGTGGCCACAGCCACATGGATGTGAATCAAAATAGAGCATCTGTGGAAAGGCAAAGCCAGGCCAAAGGGGAGGATTGGGAACTGCAGTTGAATGCACCACTGAAGGGTCCCAAGGAGGACGGGCCTCAGATGGGGAGAAGCAATGCTAATAAACAGAAAAATCACGTGGTCCCAAATTAGAAATTATACAAGGTCTAGAGTCATAAATCTCTCTGTCTCCAGGCCAGAATATCCAACAGCCCTCAAACAGACATGCAGGAATCCAGACGATATCCTGGTCTGTGGCAGGCTTCTGAGACCCCAGCCAGAAGAAAGAGAATAGCTGTTGAGATTTTTGCAATAAGTTCTATGCCAACCCCTCATGACAGCAGTTGGGAAGATGAGATCTAAGTGGAGCAAACAGAACGAAATAATGACAGGAAATAATAGCTAAGGAAACTGAGCCTGTTCAGAAAGACTGCGACTTGGTTTAGGAAGATAGAAGATAGTGGCCACCTGCTACCTTCAGGAAACAAACCTCCTGGAGGTCTGGAAACCCAAGCTCAGATTTCCAGAGCTTATGGAGAGACAGCAGACAGAGGTAACTATTTGATTCCCCAACTGTGGCCAGTAAAGATGTTCAGAACAATCCAGAGGCACCTGAGTGAGACCACAGCCTATTCCCTCCCTGGTCCATGTGTGATCCCCTGCACAGCTGCCCCACAGCACCCATCAGAGCCCAGGTATTCTGGAGAGGGGTCAGGAATACAGAAAATGTCCCAAAGATTTTGTGAAGTGGAATTGGATTCCGTCTGTTTCGCCCTCAGCTCTTTTTTTTTTAAGAGAAGAAAACAAAACAAAACAAAACAAAAAAAGACCAAAATTTCAAAACAACATAATAGGAGGGTAACAATGGTTAATACATTATGTTCGTTATTCAGGGTACAAGATATCAGCATTCAATTGTCCAAACATTACTGGCATAAACCTTTCTCTTCAATGAACTAAGCAAAATTAGTAGTGTATCTATCTTAACCATCTTACGTATAAATACAATTTTTTTTCTATTCCCTTCTTTCTTTTCCCTATTCCCCCATCCCAGACTCTCTTTCCTTTTGACCAGTTTCTTTCGGATTCATCATATTTATTGTACATTTTGGATTTTATTTACTCTTTCGGTTTCTCACACTAGGGAGACAATACAATGTTGTTGTTTTTTTTTGTGGGTAGTGGGGGTCGACCTCAGGACCTCGCAAGCCAGCAGGCGCCCATGCCGTTGAGCGATATCACCAGCCCTTTTTATGTATGTGGGTTCCGGCAGTCGAACTTGGGCCCTCACACTTGCCAAGCAGGCGCTTATGCTGCTGAGCCATCTCACCGGCCCTACAATGTTTGCACATGTGTGTCCGGTTAATTTCACTTATGAGTATTTTCTCGAGTTGCATCCATTTACCTATTAAAAGTCTCCAGTTTATCCTTCTTTATGGCTGAGTAGTACTCCATTGTATAAAAATACCACATCTTTTTTATCCGTTCCTCAGTTGATGAGCATTGGGGCTGTTTCCAAGATCTGGCTATTACAAATTGTGCTGCTATAAACATGGGTGCACATATATCACTGTGGTATGATGTTTTTAATTCTTCTGGGAAGATACCCAGAAGGGGAATAACTGGGTCAAATGGGATCTCCAATCCTAGTTTTTTGAGGAATCTCCACATTGATTTCCACAGTAGTTGCACCAGTCGACACTCCCACCAACAGTGAAGAAGGGTTCCTTTTTCCCCACAGCCCCTCCAGCATTTGTTATTAGTTGATTTCTTGATAATAGCCATTCTTTCTGGGGTGAGATGGTATCTCGGTGTTGTTTTAATTTGCAGCTCTTGAATGACTAGTGACGTTCCACATTTTTTTGTATATTTATTTGCCATTTGTATTTCTTCATCTGAGAAATGTGTATTCATCACAGATGCCCATTTATGGATTGGGTCTTTAAATTTGGGAGGTCTGATTTTTTTGAGTTCTTTGTATGTTCTCGATAGTAATCCTTTGTCTGAGGAACAGCTGGCAAACATTTTTTCCCACGTTCTGGGTTGTCTCTTCATTCTGTTGGTGGTTTCTCTTGCTGTGCAAAAACTTTTTAATAAGATGAGATCCCAGTTGTTGATTCATTGTGATAGTTCCTGTGCGGTTGAGGTTTTAGTCATAAAGTCTTTGCCTACTCCAATGTCTTCAAGGGTTTTACCTATCCTACCTTCCAGCAGATTTAATGTTTCTGTTTTAATATTTAGATCTCTGATCCATTTTGAATTTAGTTTAGTGCATGGTAAAAGATATGGGTCTAGTTTTAATCTTTGGCATGTGCAGAGCCAGTTTTTCCAGCACCATTTATTAAAGATTGCCCTCAGCTCTTGATGGATATTTTGGGGAAAACTGTATGAAAATGAATTGTATGTTAAGCCTCCAGAAACTGAAATCAAAGAATGAGGAAGAGGTAATTAATATAGGCTTCTCCCAAAAATTCTGATTCCTAAAGGTTGGAGCCACAGACATGTGCTAAGCCCTGGCTCAGATGGCAGATCTCTCCACACCCTCATGCAGCTCTGTTTGCAACCATGGCAGTCGGGCTTGATGACATCTACTGACCAAGAGTGCCCCACTCAGAGAAGCCATGTGTAGGAGGAACAAGACACACCCCCTATCCAGGCTGTGCTGCAGAATAGATCCCTTCAGGAGGACGCAGTGTCTGGAAGGGACAACCCAGAGGCCACAACTGGATGGTGCCTATTGTTTTTTCCTCACCGATTCCCTGGAGAGCTCACCTGCATTGGAGCCTCAGAAGAGACTGAGTTATTTTTCCACAGATAGGAAACATGTGTACTAGAATTTCAGGAAGTCCTATGAAAGGCAAAAATATCCTGTCTTTTTGATAGCTGAAAAAAGTTTTAAAAAAGAGTGGAAAAGAAGGCACCGTGTTGAGGGGTGCCATACGAAATAGATTGCACTTATCAAGTGGATGCTTGGAACAAGGGTCACCTGTAGGGATCCAATGTAAGGAAGTCAGTGGACAGCAAGCAGGCCAGATGGGGCACATTCGAAGCTGGTATCCAGGCATTCAGTGGTGACCCTCCACCATGACACCCAGGGTCATTCACGAAGTCAATCGGCACGTGATGCTCAGAAAATTACCTAAAGAGCAAACTTTTGAGGCCAGATTATCATGGATGTTAGTGTGACAACAGTCACAGCCATAAGAACAGGTACAGGATAACTACCGGGAAACAAAGCCAGGAAAAATTCAGAATTGTAAGAGCACCCAAAACTTTCACAGTCCTATGAATCTGGTGTGTGGGGTGGGATATTTGAACCAGATTCACCCAAATCCCCAAGGGATAAAATGACTTCTGAGTTTATCAATTTCAAAAACAAAGAATAAGCTACCCTCTGCCTATTTTGGAATAAGAATCTACACAATATTGGATAAATAAAGGGTGAGTTTTAGTTTTAAACTTTAAGTACCTACTCCATGCATGGGATTGTGCCATTGGCCTATGTCCCTGTTCTAAGAATCCTGCATTCCTTTCACAAAACCATTGCCTGTACTCAGTGACGCCTGTCTGTTGGATAATTTCAAGCCACCACAATATGCAGCCACATGCTACAGAGAACAAGCAGACACAGAGAAGGGCTGGCAGAGAGGGTGTTACACCTACAGGTACCACTGAGGTTGGAGCTTTACCAAGGCAGTGGATGTCTGAGTATTTGGAACTCAAGATTTTAATGAAACCATTGCCGTGAACAAAACATTTTTATAACATGCCACAAACATGTGTTTAACATCTGGGTCAGTATATCCATTAATTACTTACCTTTGTCATTGTATATATTTACTTTTCCTTGTGATATCACTTAGACACAGTAAAAAATATGTATGAGTTCAATTAGTTTTTTTTTGTTTTTTATTTTTGTTTTTTTTTTGTGGGTACCGGGGGGTCGACCTCAGGACCTTGCACGCCAACAGGCACCCGTGCCGCTAAGCGATATCACCGGCCCCTTTTTCGTATGTGGGTTCCGGGAGTCGAACTCGGGCCCTCGCGCTTGCCAGGCAGGCACTTACGCCACTGAGCCGTCTCACCGGCCCCTCAAATAGTTTTGACAATTACATGTACTCACATAACCATCACTCCAATCATGATACCGAACATTTCCAAAACCTTTGAAAGTTCCTGCCAACCCTTAACCCAAAAACCGAAGCACTACTGCTCTGACTTCTAGCAGAAGTTCTTGGAATTTGACATGGAGTCTTTTGTGTGTTGCTTCTCTTGCCTCAGATCTGATCCATAAGACATTTATGAAGTATGTTCCTCAAAGCCTGGAAAAGAAGAATCTATCTGGGATGTGAAGAGAGTTCCATAAAGTGGCTACAAATTGTGGGCAGAGAATAGGAAACCCCAGGAGACCTTAGCCTGAGGGAGGAGGAAACAGTTGTCCTCAGAAAAGAAAACAACTCTATGAGAATGGGGTGAACTTCATCCAGAAACACAGTCAGCCTGGGCAATCATACAGGAAGAAACTGGGAATTAGTTCCCCCTTCCTTTTTCTCCTTCTGAGGTGCCGCACTGGCACAACTGAAGACCCAGAGAATGAGGATGCTGTAATTTCCTACCATGAGGTCACCCAAGGAGGTGGAGATGTGTGGAGAATTTGACTGGGAAGGGGAAGCAGAAGGGACTCAGCACATGGTAGACTTTCAGAGTATGAATAAAGGCATAGATATCTGATGGCAGGGAAGGCAAGTTAAGAAAGTTCTAGAAAAATAGCTTCCATCCTTTCTGTCCTATCCTTTACCTTCTTCTTCTCCTTTTCCTTTTTTCTTCCCTTCCTCCCTTTCTTTTTTTCTTCCTTTAGAAATGGCTGCAACTCTTTGGACAATGACTGAGCCTTCACTGTTATGGGCCACATGCTCTGTTAGATATTTTTATACTTATAACCATTTCATTTTAATACTCACTATCCCCTGATACCTATTATAGAGGAGTAAGTGTTCCCATTCTAGATTAAAAATAAAACAAGTTCAGAAAGTTTATCTTTGGGGCTACAAGGTAAATATGGCACATTCCAGTAGGATTAACAACCTGTGGATACAAGTATCCATAGTGCCCCACAGCCTGCGAGAAGTGACAACCAGGGAAGACCCCAGCTGGAGTGACCAGGGAGTAGCACAGAGGACAGGAGTCTGTCTGATGCTTGAAGGAGGAGAGGCTCCTCGTGCAGAGGATGGACAGCAGCAGCAAAGCCACAGAGGTAACAAGGAGAGCTGTAAGTTTGGAAAACACAGGCATCTACTTCAAAATGATGAAAGTTATTAAAGAGAAAAGGTAGTAAACAATTAAGACAAATACAGTAAATACTGAAACTGAATTTCATTCTGTCTTAGTCTCTTTGTTGCTCTATAATAGAATACTTAGTAATTTACACAGAGCAGAAATTTGTTTTCTCATAGTTCTGGAAGCTGGGAAGTCCAAGGTCCTGGTACTGTCACCTCGTGAGGGTTGAGGGACTTCTTGCTGTATGACCACAAGGCAGAAGGTGGAAGGACAAGAGAGCAAGAGAAAGCAAACCCCCTCCATCAAGCCTTTAAAACGGTGTTAACCTTATTCACGAGCATGGCGCCTTCACAACCCAAACATCTGCCAGAAGGCCCCGTCTCCCAATATTATTGCATTAGAGATTAAATTTCAACATGAGATTTGGAGGAGGAAAAAACACTCCTCCACTGAGTGTCCCTGGCCACCCAAAACTCATGTCCTTCTCACATGCAAAATCCATCCATCCTATCCCAATAGCCCCCCACCAAATGTCAACGTGTTCTAGCAGCAATTCAAAACTCTAATGTCCAGAGTCTCATCTAATTCAGATGTGGGTGAGATTCAAGGCACAGTTCATCCCAAGGCAAACTTGTCTCCAGCTGAGAGCCTATAAAATCAAACAAGTTATGCTTCTGAAATACAATGGTAGGACAGGTGTGAAGCTGAAGTTCTCTGAAGAAGCCACATCTATGCTAAAGATTCTATAAACTGCTTGAACTTGGCTGAGTAGAGCATCACGACTGTAAAGGAATGGAATGTTGCAGGCAGAAAGTCATAATTATCTTGGGTTATCTCAGGCTTTTTAGAACAATAGCCACTTACTTTTAACCTTTGTATCTGACCTATCATTCTTTTTACTATTAGATAAACTTCTCCAAATGTATTGTTCAACTTAACAGACCTCTAGCCTCCACCAATTCTAAAGCTAAGAATGCTGTAAAATAACATCTGATACCTAGAAGGAAGTTTTCCCCACTTTGCTGTGACCTATCCACTGACCAAACAATATATATGATGAATGTATTGATTTATGACCACGTGCTGTGGTTATAAAAGTTTATGTAACCTCTTCTATGGTGGAACATGTCATTCAGGGTAACTTTAATCCAGTTTCCCAGGCCACAGTCAATCAAATGTGGCTCAACATAAACTATTTTCTTATTTCCTCTAAAGGCGATTTGTTATCTTTATATCAATACAGGTGCAAGATGGATATTCTCATTCTGAAAGGGAAAAATGAAAGAATTAAAGGCATTCCAGGTCCTAACCAAGTCTGAAGTCCAACAGAGCAAACAGCATTCAATCCTAAGGCTTGGGACTAACCTTCTTTGACCCCATGTCCTGCTCTCAGACACAACAAGGCAGGGGTTGGGACCCATAGCTCCTGGCAGGTCTATAGCTTTTTCTCACTAGTTGGAGTTGGGTGCCCCCCACTCTCCTAGGCTGGTGTTGCATGCTGGTGGCTCTATAGTTCTGGGGTTTCAAGGACACCCCTGTCCTCAAGGCTCTGATATTAGATGGTTCAGTCAAGTTCTTCTGACTCATAGGTAAGAAGAAGGAGACTGAGCCACGTGTTGCCAAGAACATACATAGGAAGGATGTTTGTGGGAAGGCTTCAGCCCAAGGGAGTTAGCACTGATTGAGAGAAATCAACCTGCTCACAGAACAAAGAGAGCAACACATTTTGTTATTTCCTGGGGTGAGATAAAGCCTAGTAATACACATTAGCCTAGGGTATAATTCCAAAAAATGTTTCTTCTTTTGCCCACCAGGTGGTTATACTCAACTCATCCTAGGAATTGCTGAGCTACTCCCATAACTGACATCATCACCCTGTGCAAACTTTCTGGCCTGTGGGATGGTCTGGGCCTTAGGGTAGAGTAAGAACATTAGATACTCAGGCTGTTGCAGCTGCTAAAGAAGCACAAGGCTGGGGGCAGAAAATAGGGGAGAGAGCAAAAACATGTACTGGCCAATGAGCAACAGGCCAAACTAACCCTCTAGTATAGTCTTGGACAAAACATTTTTTAAATGATCAACACATCTCTATGCAAAGCAGAGCAGAATCTGACCCAAGTGTTAAGACAGCAAAAGGGACAGACAGAAATGACAGATACACCAAGCCTTTTATCCCATTTTACTCACCTATGAGAAATCTGTGGGTTTAAGTGAAGAGTTAGTGTTTTCAGCAATAGCAGCCTTGCAACTTCTGCAAAGTAACTTAAGGTAATGTTACCATAACCCATATGTCAGAGGTGTTCTCTACAGCAAAGCTAGTAGGACACTAACAATATATTACCCAGCTGTGTGACCTCTAAAATTAGTGATATTTGACCTAACAGTAAGTGAAGCTATAGGGCCCATTTAGATTTTCTATCCCAGTAACAATTCCATCCTTTTGTGTAGACATTCTGCTTTTGTAATGAGGGTAGAAAAGAAACCTGCCGTGCTACAAAGGGTAAACATTTATTGCACCCAAAGGTTTATATTGTTGTCCCACTCTTTGTCCCACTGCGGTGGTCCCTATCTGTATCAGCTCCATTAAGGATTGTGGCGGTGAGGGCTGTCTGCAGGGGGTCCACCCTGCAGCAGGTCCCCATGGTGTCATTTGAAACCTGGCTGGGAAAAGCCCTGTCTCCCAGCTTGAGCACTATGTGCCTGCAGAATTGGTGCCCCACGGATGCTGCCAAGGCTTCTGGCTGGTGATTCTGGAGCAGAGGACAGTGCCACATTTGAGGCACTCAGCCACAGCTGGGGTAGCCAAGGGGCACCACACTGGAGTGAGGAGAGCAGAGGCCTCAGGTGGTCCTGGGTGACCAGCCCTGAGATCCCACAGAAGCCCGTTTCCTCTCCCACACTGTTCTGCATCCCAGTCCCTAGCACTGAGGACCTATGAGTGAGGGGCAGCTTCAAAGCTTTCTGCAGTGCCTTCAGGGTCATTCTCTCAGTGCCCGGATGAACGGTACCTGACTCTCTTCTGCCCACTCAACTCGCCTTATCAAGGGGTCACTTAACCACCACATCTGAGGTTTTCTCTGATAAATGGGCTCTGTTCCTTACCTGGAAAGGCTGTGCATGTTCAAATTTTTTTTTATATTCCGTCCTTTTTGTTTATGAATTCTATCTTTAAACCATTTCTCTCTCTGTGTCTCTCTTTACTGTAAGCAGTTAAGGAAAGCCACACAGTCCCCCAACATTTTGCTTAGAGGTTTCTTTAGCCAGATGTCCTAGTTCATAACTCTTGAATTCTGCTTTCCATTAAGTCCTGGGACATGGATATGGTTCAGGCAAGTTCTTTACCACGTATAACGAGGATGGCGTCTCCTCCAGTTTTTAATACCTTGTTCCTGACTTCCATCTGAGACCTCATGAGAATAGTCTATACTACCTATGTTTCTACTGTGTTTCTGATCACACTGACTTAAGTAATCTCCAAGAAGTTTCAGACTCTTGCAGCTCTGTTCTTCTTCAGGGTCCACATTGGAATCACTCTAAATGCTCCATTCACAGCAATATAAGCACCTTTTCTAGTCTGCACCTCAAAACTTTTCCAGCCTCTACCTATTACCATTCTAAACCCACTTCTACATTTTTAGGTATTATAGCAACACCCGCTAAGGATTAGTCTATTTTTTCTTGCTAGAAAAGAATACCTAAAACAGAGTAATTTATTAAGAATATAAATTTATTTTCTCATAGCTCTAGAGCCTGGAAACTTCAAAATCAAGGCACTGACATGTGACAAGGAACTTCTTGCTGTTACTAGAGTCCTCAGCCAGAGAGGGCACCTGATATCAGGGAGTTACAGTGGACCAGGTTGGGCCCTAAAAATGAAACAGAAGTATGGCCTTTATCACTATGTTGGTTCTTCCTACCCATGAGCAAGGGATGCTTTCCATTTTCTGATATCCTCTTCAATCTCCTTTTCTACTGTACTGTAGTTTTCAGTGTAGAGATATTTTACTTCTTTGTTAGATTGATTCCTAAGTATTTCATTTTTTGGATGCTATTGTGAAGGGTGTGATTTCCTTAATTTCTCTCTCAGTGAGTTTGCTGTTTTGTACAGGAATGCTATTGATTTTTGAGTGTTGACTTTGTATCCAGCTACTACTGAATATGGTTATTAAATCTAGAACTCTTTTGGTGGAGCTTTTGGGGTCTTCTATGAAGAGTATCATGTCTTCTGCAAATAATGATAATTTAACTTCTTCCTTTCCAGTCCTTATTCCTTTTATTTCTTTCTCGTGTCTAATGGCTCTGGCTAATGTTTCCTGAACTATACTGAATAGGAGAGCTGATAGTGGACTTTCAGGTCTTATTCCTCATTTTAGAGTAAAAGTTTTCAGTTTTTGACCATTTAATATGATATTAGCTGTTGGTTTCTCATAGATGGCTTTTATCAGATGAAATAAAGACAATCTATTTAATGCAATCCAATCAAAATACCATTAGCATACCTCACAGAACTAGGGAAAACATTCCTAAAATTCATTTGGAACCAGAAGAGACCTAAAATAGCAAAAACAATTCTTGGCAACAAAGGCAAGGCAAGGGGCATCACAATCCCTGATTTGAAATTATACTATAAAGCTACTGTGATAAAAAAGTGTGGTGTTGGCAAAAAAAACAGACCCGAAGATCAATGGAACAGATTAGAAGATGCAGAAACAACTCCAAGCACATTCAGCCACCTTATCTTTGACAAAGGAGCCAAACATGCTCACTGGAAAAAACATAGCTTTTTTAATAAATCGTGCTGGAATAATTGACTTTCCACATGCCAAAGACTAAAACTAGACACATGTCTATCACCATGTACTAAACTAAAATCAAAATGGATCAAAGACCTAAATATTAAAACAGAAACACTAAATCTATTGAAAGAGAGAATAGGCAGAACACTTGAAGTCACAGGTGTAGGCAAAGATTTCATGAACAAAACCCCAATTGCATGAGAAATAATATAAAAAATCAATAACTGGGGTCTCATACTATTAAAAAGCTTTTGCACAGGAAAAAAAAAATCACTAACACAGTGAAAATACAACCCACAGACTGGGAAAAAATTTTAACCAATTGTCCCTCAGACAAAGGACTTATGTCTAGAACATTTAAAGAACTGAAAAAAATCACAGCCCCCAAATGCAAAGACCCAATCCAAAAATCAGCATCTGAGATGAATACACACTTCTCAGATGAAGAAATACAAATGGCAAATAAATATATGCAAAAATGTTCAACATCATTGGTCAATCAAGAGATGCAAATTAAAACAACACTGAGATTCCATTTCACTCCAGAAAGAATGGCTATCATCAAGAAATCAACCAATAACTGGAGGGGCTGTGGGGAAAAAGGAACCCTTCTCCACTGTTGGTGTGAGTGCAGACTGGTGCAACTACGTGGAAATCAGTATGGAGATTCCTCAAAAAACTAGGACTAGAGGTCCCATTTGACCCAGCTATTCCCCATCTGGGTATCTTCCTGGAAGAATTAAAAACATCATACCATGGCAATATATGCACAACCTTGTTTATAGCAGCACAATTTGTAATAACTAAATCTTGGAAACAATCCAAATGCCCACCAACCAATTAATGGATAAAAAAGATGTGGTATTTTTATACAATGGAGTTCTACTCAGCCATAAAGAAGGATAATTTTGAGACTTTTATAGGTAAATGGATGCAACTTGAGACCATAATCTTAAGTGAAATAAATCAGACTCACATGTGTAAACATTATATTGTCTCCCTGGTGCGAGAAACTGAAAGAGTAAATAGGGACCAAAATGTACAATAGATACTATGAAAGGGGAAGAAATTGTTCAAAAGGAAAGAAGACCTAGAGTGAGGGAAGGGAAGGAAGTAAAAGGAAAAAAAAAAAAAAAAACCAAAGTACAAGATAGTTACTCTATTAGCTTCTCTCAGTTCATTGAAAAGAACGGTTTGTGCTAATATCGTAAGGAGAATTTTTATGCCCATATCTTGTACTCTGAGTAACTACATTGAAGATAACAATACACAGTGTATTAATTATTGTTATTGTCCTATTATATTGTTATGAAATTTTGTTTTATTTTTTCCATAAAACAAAAAAGAGAAAGAAAATAAAAATAAAACAGAAAAAGTAATGTTGAAGTAAGAACGATATTTATTCAGTATAACTAACCCAGGAAGGAGAGGGCAATCAAACTTCCTCAACCCTGTCTTTGGGAAGCTAACAAGAGCTTTGTGATTAAATAGGGGAAGGAACACAAATGGGAGAGGACAAGAAATATGTATAGTTAAGCAATCTTGGTCCAGCTGTGGGCTGGTAATCATTGTCTCAGGATCCCATAGGTAGAGACTTGCCTGTGATAAGAAAGTTGTTGTTGCTTAGGGATATTTTTGTCATCATTGATCAGATTTGTTTCTGGAATCCAAGATGACTATGGGTGTCACAGTCACTTTCCTCATCACTGAGACACAATACCTGACACCATCAACTTAAAGAAGGGAAGGAAAATTTTGGCTCAGCCCATAGTCAGCTTGCTGCAAAGCAGCACAGCATGGCAGAGGCACATGGCTGAGGGTGTGAAAACTGGCAGTTGACAATCTGTTGATCATATTGTGTCTACAAATCTTAAAAATACCTTAATTAGTGCTATCTTGGTGCCTTCCACATTGAAGGGGAGGGGGAGGATGATCAGCTTTAGATGAAGCTCCTCACTCCTCTGCTTTCTTTATAGTGCTGAACCCAGAACCTTCACACTGAGCTACATCCCCAGCAGCACACCCCCGCAACCTTTTGTTTTTATTTTGAAACAGGTTCTTGCTAAGTCACTAAGTTTCCTGGGTTGGGCTTGAACTTGCCATCCTCCTGCTTCCTCCTCCCAGAATGTTAGGATTATAGGCACCTGATGAATCCTTAAATGATTAACGTATCTCTCTTCATGTGGGCCTGGGCAGGATTCTGACCTGAAGTTTAAGGTAGAAAGGAAACCAGTACAAAATGAAGGGACAGATGCCTAAGTTTTATCCCATGAGGCATCTGTAGCCCCAACTGCAGAATCAGTGCTTTTAGTAAAAGCAGCCTGTAAGTCCCTGTTAGATTTCTGCATCATCACACAAAGGTGGAAAGGCAGGAGACCAAGAGACAGCAAACCTTCTCCATCAAGCCCCTTCCAGTGGCATTAATCTGTCCACAAGAGTGGAACCACCATGACCTAAACACCTCCCAACACGAGGCACTGGGGATTAAGTTTCAACATGAGATTTGATATTCAAACCATAGTACATTGCATAGACTATAAGAAAGCAGCAATTATTTTGATCATGAGATTTACAAGATCACAATGTACCACCAAGAAAAGGTGCTTTGTGACAGCGGGCTATGGATGAGTCCCAACAAAAGCAGCTGGAAAGTTATGTGACCCAGGAGAGAGGTTCTGACTAGCATGGTGTCCTCCACAATGAAAAGAGATAGTCCTGAGATAGAATATAAGAGAAAAATCAATGGGATTTGACACCCAGGTGGACAGGGTCTTAGAAAGACAATGAATAATAAAAAATAACCTGAAAATTCAGGCTCAGGAGAGAGACAAGCACAGGGAGGAGAGAAAAGCTCAATGGAGGGCAAAAGTCAAGGGCAGAAAGAGAGACATCAATTTGATTCAGATAAATTGCATCAAGGCACCCGTGAGGCATCCAGAAAAAACACTTCAGCTACCATGTAGAAGGAGCAGAAGGGGGTCAGAGGGAGAAATAATTACCCTAAGGGAAGTCACTGGTCAACCACTGGAAGTGAAGGAGATCACTGTGAGAAACATGGTAGGCAAGGAAAGGTGGCCAGGGTGGAGAGAGCCCAAGGTCCTACTCAGCCCCACAGTGTAAAGATCAAGGATTTGCAGTGGTCAGATTCCTGTCTGGCTTGGTTCTTTTTAGCAGCGTATGGGGAAGAAGACATTTCAGAAGTATAATAATTCTCTGTAGACCACAGGCATGGATGGCTATTCACTTTCCTCCAGTCAGAAGTGGCTGAGGGCACTTTGTTTCTAGACCATTCTTTGCTTAAATCAAATTACCAAGAACTGTGCTTCTGGGAAATACTGTACCAAACACTTATTAAATATGCAGCCATGCAGTTTGTTTCACACATTTCTTAAGGCTATCAATTAACCTTTAAAAAGTCTGACCTTTCCGTGAAGGTGGCCCTATTGGTAGGAGCTCTCAAGGTGTTGGATAAATGTTTCAGAAAAATGTTGGCTTCAGAGGAAGCAGCTTAGAGCTGCAATGGTCTCCTTCCCTTGAAACGCTCTGACTCTTTTAGTGGTTACTCCCTTGATAATTTTAATTTGTGAAACGAAGCCATCAGTGGGAGTCTTAGGGATCAGCCTCTCACAGAACAAGAATGTCACCTCCCTTGGGAAGGAACAAAGCCACCAACAGGGGTGCTCATATCTCACAGACTCACCCAAGACACATGCGCCATTGCGGGGGCTGATTTGAAATTATCCTAGAGTTTATACTCTTTCATTAGTGGGAGCCTAGCTGGGGCGTCTTCTTTCCCTTCCCTCATATTCTCCCTGGCCAGTTCATGTAACTCACCATTGAGGTGCTTTTTCTACCTTGAAATTGTGCCCCATTGTTCCCAGAATTCCTGTGTTTATCCAGCATGTGATCAGGATCCTATGACCTGGCCCCTACCTCTACCTGCCACAACCAGACCTATTCCTCCCACCACTTGTACACACAAACACACTTCGTTTGTCAGCCAAACCTAAGGCCGCACAGCCCACTACCTATCACCACTGAGGCTGTGGCGCTAGAGAAGCCATCAAATCTCCACTGATACTGCCTGCTTTTTCTTCCAAGTCATCTCAGAAGCCACCTCTGCGGGACAGGCTGCTCAGATCTACCTTGTATTAGTCAGCTTTCCTGTTACTGGTGTAAAATACCCAACATGTGCCGTTTAGAGAACTTTACTTGGCTCACACGTTCAGAGGTTTCAGTCCACGGTCAGTTGACTGCAAGGCAGGAATATCATGGTAAAAATGTGTGGTGGAGCAAAAGTGCTCAGTTCTTGGTAGCTGAGAAGCACAGTAATGGACCAGATATGGTCTCAAGGTCCCGCCTCCAGACACACCCAGAAGTGTGCTTTATTAATCCCCTAGGCAGCTCTCAAGCCAGACAATCTAGCATAACTGTCACACATCCCCATGGAGTCTGGTAGCCCTTCATACACCAGGGCACTCTACAGACACCTGTTTACTGACAGGGACCCAAATCTGCCCTACTGACCATGCAGACTGGTCCCAGCACCCACAGAACCACACATGGAGGTGACTCTTAAGGGAAGCTGGTATAATCAGTACAAGAATAAACATCTGCTCCAAGAGGAATAAGTGAAAAAGACACAGGCACACTCTTAAAGACATTTCTAGAAAATGAAAATGTTTCTAGTATGAGTAAGATTCCAGTTAACAAAGATAGTGCACACAAAAGGTTTCACTGCAGAGGACCTGGAGAAGGATGAGTGGCAGAGAGCTGGGCAGCGTGAAGGAGGGGAAAGTGCCCAGAAGGCCTACAAAAACACAGGGAGTGAGCAGAGTCTCTCAACCCTATGGCAACATTTGCTGGTGCTGCCTCAACATGGGCAGCTCTCAGTGGGGTTCCCAGACAAGCTGCAGCAACATGCAGGAGCCTTTTAGGGGCTTCCTTTGTGCAGTCATATTTGATAACCATGATTATGGATGTGGATCAGAGGTTAGCCAACCTCCAGCCCAAGTCTGGCTTGCTGGCCAGAAATAAATTTTCTTTTATTCTGCTTTGTTTTCTTTTGTTTTTGTTTTATGGCTCATGAGCTAAGAATGATTTTACATTTTTCAATGGCTACATGTTAAATGGTTATATAAATACAGATACTTCTGGATTTATGATGTGCTTAGGTCTCAATAAACCAATCATAAGCTGAAAAGGTTATAAGACAAAAATGCATAGATACACATAATCTACAAGCATCCAGCTCAGCAACACAGCCCCCTACAGGATGTCGTTGACTGCTGCCCCTGGTGATCACACAGCCAGCCAGGAGCTGTGGCTCCCTGCTGCTGCCCAGCATCACTAGAGAGGATGGGACCTTATATTGCCAGCCTGGTAAAAGATCAAACTTCAAATTGTGAAGTATAGTTTTTACTGAATGCGTACCACTTTTGCACCATCATAGAGTGGAACCATAAGTTTCAGAACATCTGCACCTAAATAGCACCCTTGATTTTGCCTTTTGGTCCACAAAGCAGAATATATTTACTACATGGCCTTTAGAAGGAAGGTGTAGACCCCCGATCAGGGGAAAATAGTCAGGGAACAAATCACCCTGTCTCCCTGGACCTAATGCCAAACCTATGTCAGCCAGCGAGAGGAGCCACAGAGCTCAGCAGCTGAGACCCAGAGCAGGGCAGAAAGACAGAGAATCTAGAGGGGTGAGGGAAAGACCTGAGCCCGGCACATGTGGGCTGTGTCTTCAGACTCACGGGAACTTCCGTTTCCTCTTACAATAGCGATACCCATGAGAGAGGCAGGAAAGCTAGCACAGAGGACAAAGGTCTGTCACCAGGCAGGGACAGGACAAGCAGTGAAAGGTGGTTAAGATCAGAGACTTTGGAGCAGGAGAAACCTCCTCCACTTACAATCTGAGGCACCACAGACAAACTCTTACCCTCTCTGTGCCTCAGGTGAATCATGTGTGAAGCAGAAGCAAAGTGTCTCCCTCATCAAAGGGTCACATCATAGGAGGTACTCACGATTCGGTTGTGCTACCAGGGCACACAGGAAAAGATGGCACTCAACAGGCCTTGATCCAGCACTCAGGCCTGGGCTACATGGTAGCCATAGAAAAGTTAATAAGAAGGATCCCCACTTAAGGGGCTTAGAGTCCAGTGAGAAAGAGAGAAAGGCACACACCAAGAACCTGAAAGGAAGAGAATGGCCAACTCCACTTCCAGGAGAGGAGGTTTCTCAGAACTCAGCACCTAAGGGTGGCTGGGGGAAGGGCCGCGTAGGTTATGTAACTGCATCTCCAGGGAGACAGAGCTACATGCAAAGGTACCATTGAAAGGTGTCTTCAGGAAATCACAGCAGCTCAGGATGACAAGAGCTAATCTTCCATCACAGGGAGCCTGGAGATTAGGCCAAAGACGTAAGCACTGACAGAACTCTAAGGGATCTTCTTACCTGTCTGAGGAGCTGCGATTTTGTAGTCTAATGAATCAGAAGTCATTCCTAGCTGACCAATAAGATCACTGAGCAGCAATAAATGCAGAATGCAGGGAGAGAAATGAGAGTTCTTGTCAGCACAAGCAGCAATCCTGCCCCCAGATTTCAGCCAAGAAACTCTCCCACCTACAAGCACCCCAAGTCCCATAGGCGCCTGTGGGCAGACATCCTGGGAAGCACGATGGGCTCACCCATGGTCTGGTTGGGGAGGAACAGGCACCTGGGTGCAGAGAGGCTGTGGTCAGAGGTGGGCTGCATGGCAGCTGGGATACACTGCCAGCGGCTGGCAAGGCTGGCAGGACAAACAACCACCCCAGCCCAGCTATACACGAAAACAAATGCAAAGGATTCATTATCCTAGAAAGGTCAGCAAAGACAATCTTCTCTTATCAGATAATAAGAATGCTCTTCAGGAGCCGGGCATGGAAGCGAATCTATTACAAACCCCAGTGAGAAAAGCAGCATCATCACAAAACACCTGTACCCTTTACAGAAGAAGAGAAGAGACACTCCATAAATTTCAGACATGATTAGAAATGCAGAAGTAACAAACCATGTAGCAAGGAGGAGGGAAAAGCTATTGATTCAGGAGAAACCATTAACAGTGAGGAAATATTAATACTGATTCCTACTTTTACAGCAGCAAAAATCATCAGCCAAACAGGCAACTCAATTAACACATCATGTTTTAACCAGAGCACTGAAAGAAAAGCTGGTGGTGTTGAGCATGTTCAAACTCGGTTCACATCAATTTAAAATAATTTCCTCTCTTCTAGACTTGTGGCAAGTTCATTAATAGACACATATAAAAGGATTATTTAATCCCCATCTCCTACCCATGTGTGAGGAGGTCACAAGCCCTAACGTCCAGAGACACTGAGAGAAGCGGAGGTGGGAACATCTCCGGCATCTGCCTGACAACAGCAGGCCAAGACGGGACACCGTGGTGTCTGCCCAGGCTTGAGGCTGCATGAGGAAGAAGAGCCAAGAAACAAGAACCAAATTCAGCACTTGTGGCAGCCAGTGTGTCACCACATCCACACTGAACAGAAATATATATATATATATATATATATATATATATATATGAGAAATATATATATATATATGAAAAATATACATATATATATATGAGGGAGCACAAGGATACCAAGGAAGACCAATCCAATCCAGTTCAAAACAACCAGTCTGGTTACCAGGGACCACCGGGAAGAGATGGGGAGGTGTTAGAGGAGACAGTCTTGCAACTATGGAAGATGAAAACATCAAGAGACCTCAGTGCAGCATAAGCATTGTTGTTATAATATCATTTTGTATACTGAAAATTTGCTAAAAGAATAAATTTTAGGTGTTCTCACCACAAAATGGTACCTATGGAAGGTGATGGATATGTTAATTTGCATGACTGTATTGGTCATTCTGTGCAGAAGTATATCAAAACATCACAGTGTACACTCAAAATACGTACAGATGCCCCTCAAATTGATTTGGGGTTGCATTACAATAAATGCATTATAAGTTGGAAATATCCTAGGTTAAAAATGCACTTAATACATTCAGCAGACAGAACATCACGGCCTAGCATAGCCTATCTTATACATGCAAATTCATCCAGCATGAAACCTACTTCATAATGAAGTGTTGACTCTCTCACTTAAATTATGGAAGACTACACTGAAAGTAAAAGAGAAGATGGCTTTGTAAGGGTATGTTTTTAGTTGAAAAATTGTACGTCAGGGACCATTTGTGTATTTAAGAAAAAAGACTGGGTCTCTGACTTCTTCCGCTTAGCTTGTTCCTTTATCGACTTACCTGCCTTTCCTGACCTAGCCCAGTCAGTCCTCACGCTGTCTCCCCTGGGTAGTTCCCAAAGCCTCCTTGTCCACATGCCCTACACGAGTCCCTTGCCAGTCTCTACAACCCTTCCTTGGTGGCAGGTCACCCCTAAAATACCCATCAGAGATCTTGCTTAACATTCTCCTGCGGCTCCTACTTCCTCCTGTGTAACCAAGACAGCAAGCCTGAACTAACCATCATTTTCCACCAGCCCAGTCTTCACCTATCTCCCCTAGCCCATCCTCCCCCAGCCTTCCCACCATGCTATCTTGCAACCCGGACTCCCTTTGGTTTCCAGATCACATCCAGGGGCTTCTCACATATTGGCATCCACCAAGGTTCATTTCATTCAATTTGCCTGCAGCACCTTCCGTTTAGTCATGGACCTTACAAAGTCTTATCTGTCTTTGTCAGTCAGGGAAGCCTCATTGCTGCAACAAACAGCCCCACACCTTGATGATAAGTGCTCATGTCCCCACTTAGTGACCTCTTCTATCCTCAGTTATTCAGGACCAGGTTCCTTCTGGCCGGTGGCTTGGCTTCCCAGGACCTCCAAGCACTCAGGTGCATCTTCTGCATCCTGCCAGCAGCCAGAGAAGAGTGCCTGGCCCTGTATGATGGGCAGCAAGGGTTTATAGCCAGATCTGAGGAAGGTGAGAAGGGATTTCTACCATTTCTTCTTTTCTACCCACCTTCCATCAACTGGGAGATGGAGTATGATATCAGGTAGGAGCAGGCACTACCTGATCTCTTTCTCCAGCCTTCGTTACCCCCTACTCCTTGCATTCAGGGAATGCTCTATCTATGGAAGCCACCAGACACTAAGGGTTCTGCAGCACTGATGGAGTCTGTCCCTCTGTACGCCCACATTTTGCACAAAAACAACCACAGTGTGTGTTGGAGCAATGCTTATCTGTCTGCAAAATGGTGGAACAAAGTAAAACAAAACACAGCCACATTTATGTGTATGAGAGGGAGAAGGAAAGAAATGAAATCTTTTCCTTGCTTTAGTTTGGAAGTGTTTCCCAAACACCTATGTGCTAAAGGCTTTGTTCCTAGCCCACAGCACTACTGAGAGGTGGTGGGACATTTACAGGTGGAGCCTGGTGGGAGGAAGTTGGGTTATTGGAGGTGTGCCCTTGATGGGGATAGTGGAACCCAATTCCTTGCTCCTTTCTCTCCTCCCTTCCCCTCCTTATTTCTTTCTTCTCTTCTTTCTCCCTTTCCCTCTCCTCCCCTCTCCTCACCTCCCTTCTTATTTCTCTCATCTCATCTCTTCTCTTTTCTTCTTTTTTCTCCTTCCCTCCCATCCCCTCTCCTCTCTTCCCTCCCCTCCTCTCTACACTTTCAAGTTCATCCTCAAAGCATCATTCTTCTACCCCATACTCCCACCATAATGTACAGCACTGCCACAGACACAAAGTGACAGAGCCAAGTGACTGAAACCTCTAAATTTGTGGGACAAAATAAAACCTTCCTCTTTTAAATAGGGAGGGGAAGAGGTGTTGAAGGGAGGAGAGGGGATTGGGAGAAAAAGAGGAACCAAAATATATCATGTACAGGTACAAATTCCCTATGATGAATATGATCATTATGTGTATCTAAAATGTATCAGTAAATTTAATTAAAAAAACTAAAAAAAAGTTGCCTTAGGTATTTTGTTACAGCATGGAAAAGTGATTAACACCATCCATCTTCTTCCTGGATAAATAGGTACCTAAACCCAGCCATGGACGAACAAGGGGAAGGTGAAAGAGAGCTTTTGCATCATTAGTTTAGTCCATTTGTTGGTGGACCAGGCACTTCGCCACTCCTTCTGTTTGTTGTTTTTTCTCCCAATCAGTGGCAATCCTGTGAGATCCACACTATTAACATGGACCCCTTAAAAGATGAGGGAGCTGAGATTCACAAAGGTAAACATCTTGTTCAGAGAGGGACATAACAGGATTTGAACACAAGTGTCCCGCTCTGAATGGTGTACATGACAACAGAGGATGCGCACTAGAAGGAAAATAATTATCTATAATGGCATGGGTGTTAGTCTGATTTCTATTACTTTGACAAAATATGTGAAATAATAAACTGAAAAGAGGCAAGGTTTATTTTGGCTGACAGTTCAGGTGATTTTATTGCACCATCCTGTGTTCTTTGTGGAGAGAAATCACAGTGACAGAAGCCCAAGACAGAGCAGACAATTAACCGCATTGCCAGAGCCTAAAAAGAGAGGAAGGCGCCAATGTCCCCTTCAAGGCCACACCCCCAACGACCTCACTTCCTTGCATGAGGCCTCAGCTCTTAAAGGTCCCACCACCTCCCAACAGCACAACAGACCGGCAATCAAGCCTTCAACACAGAGGCCAATGGTGGATGTTCCAGATCTGAACTAATGCAGGTGTGTATTAAAGAATTCACCCAGAGATCAGTTGGAAAGCACCAGAGCCTTGTAGCAGAATAAAGACATGTTTGCTGAGCTTCCCATGATGCCAGGAGAAGTATCCTTCTTTCAGGTACTCATCCACCTTGCTCCATGTTCTCACTAGAGCCAAACAGGACAATGATGAACAAATCGATGGCAGTTCTCTATCTCTTTCATATGCAGAGCAGACTTTTTCAGCTGTACTGCTCCAATCCTGCAGGCTGGGATCCCCTAGGAAGGCTCTATCCTAGGAAAGTGCATGAGAAATGTTGATATTCCAAGCCTCGTGTTTCATTTGTAAATTAGAAATACTTACCTATTAAATCATACCCTCACTATTTTTGTTATTACTTGTGAACATTCAAATTATTTGTACCCTGCTTTTATGAGGCCCCTAGTCTTCAGTGCTGAGGGCCTAAAATTGTCATTCAGTCTAAATTAATAGCAGTTTTATTGGCTCATTATTTCTGACATCTGGTTGGAAGTGCGAAGCAATAACTATTAGGTAATAATCTCAGTTGGCTCTGATTAGAAACTAATAACATTAGCAATAAACTTTAAATGTGGCTGCCATGAAGCTTGATCAGAAAGAAAGAGCATAAAGCTCTCCATGGTGGAGAGAAACTGGGGCAGGTGGCTAGAACCCCCCTCACGGCTCCTGCCGGATTGGACCATGGCACCTTGGTGACTTACAGTACCAAAATCAAAATCCAGTTTTGTAGAGGGAAAGAAAAGTGATGGTAGATAAAAATGCATTGCTGAATGGAAATATAGCAACAGAATTTCCCATATTTCCAAATAATTCACCAAGATTCCAATATTTTTTCTCTCAACATTCTCCTTATTTCTTCAAAAACTATACAGAAAGCCTGGTCTTGTGTTCATAATTTCTGATATTTATTGAGCCCTAATTGTGGACCAGGCCCTCTTGTAGACACTTCACATCTGTCATTCCATGCAATCCTCAATAAAAGTATATTGGGTCATGGCTGCTGCTATTTCCATACGATGGGGAAACTGAGGCACGGAGCTGTTAAAGTTACCTGACCCAGTTCATGCACATAGTAGAGCCAATCCTTGACTCCTAGCATCCCATACTCTGTAGCCACTATGCCACACTGTTACATTTGCTTTCATTTTGTAAAAAACTTTACTGAGCACCTACAATTTGCCAAGTACCATCTGTGAGCCTTAGCACAAGAAGACTGGAATACAAAGAAGCAAGAGGAAAACAGATGCTGCACTGACAGCAATTGCAGTAGCTCCATTGCTTCTCACCACCTCCTTCTTCTGGCTTTCCCTGCAATGCAGCCAGAGAAATGCCCTTAAAATACGATCCAGGTCATGGCATCTCTGGGCTCAGAGCCATCCTCTAACTCCTTCTCCTGTTCATGATATGGGGTAGATTCAGTCAGAAAGCTGTGGCTTGAACCTGATCACACCATTTATAACTGGGACAAATAGGGAAAAACTGCTTCATCCCTCCAAGTCTTGGGATTCCAGCCATAAAATGGGGGACAGTATCAGGCCTAAATGTGATTTTGAAGATTACAGTCAAGAATGCAAGGGAGAAAATTACCTTCCTCCATAGTCACAAAAAGTGACAGTGAGAAAAAAATGTAGAAGGTGATAAAATAGCAGGTGTCCAAACAGCTTTAGATCAATGAATGGCAAGAACCTAGTTATTCAAGGGGTGGGCTTAGAGGCAACAGTGGACAGTTGGTTTCCAGGCAGTGAACCACAAACGCTTTGGTACTTCACACTGGTGGGGTCCTGGGAGATCCCCACCCCCATCCATACGTATGTCTTGTTAAACTATTAAAGTGCTAAAACCCCTCCATGAGAGTGTCCTTTTGAGTCACCGTTTCACTCCTTGTTGGGAGAGAGCAGAGAACGACGATTCTAAGGCACTGACCAAGTAGTGTCACCCCATCCCCCAACCATTAGGACTCCCTGTCGCCTAAAAGACAGAGTGAGACTCCTTGGCAGAGCTTTTAATGTTCCTTAAAATCTGGCCCCAAGATCTGTCCCCACAATATTTTATGACACTGTTACAACATAATTCACCTTGTTATCAGTCCCCAAACTTGTTACACCCTTCAACCGCCCCTCACTTTCACTTCTGCCCTTCCTCTTCTTGAAACTCCTTCTATGGACCCATCTTACCAGCTCACATGTCAGCCTCAGCCCAGGCTCTCCAGCCTCCCCACAGGCAGGCACCTTCCTCTGCCTGAAGCTGAGGAAAACAAGGCAGAAGGTGACATTGTTTTCTGCTGTCCTACTTGTGTACCAGGCCTGGGTTGAAGGATCACAGAGATAGCTTGTTTGAATCTTCAGAATAACCCTTGGATTGTGCATTACCCCAGTACTACAGAGGAGAACTGTGATCTGTAAGAAGTCAAAGTAGCCTTGTGCCCAAAGCCACACAGTTAGGAAGCATAACAGGGAGACCTGAGCCAGATCCAGTGCCCCTTACCTCCACCGCCCCCCCACACTGCGCTTAGTGTGTCAGGTGCCTCAGATGGGTAACTGAAGCTTTGCTGGTCTCATGGCCACCTCGATGGTAAGCTCTGGCTCTGAATTTGCTTCTTCGTGTCTGCCCAGTGGCCACCTGCATGAGGAACTCAGCTCTCCCTTGCACTGCCCTCTCCTGGCCTCCAGTGACAAGACTTAGAAGGGCATTGGGTTTTACTCAGCTCAAGCTCACTGCCAAGGGTGTCTACCTGTAGGTCTTAGTTTAGACCGGAAAGGGGGAAAAGTAGCTACTGGTGCAAATGGAAGTCACTGAGGTCCAATTACATAGCAATGGGTGGCACAGAAGTGGTCAAACTGGATAAATCGACTCCAAAGTCTCCAAATGCCACTTGGCAGAGAGTCTTTGCTTGTCTAACCTTCACTTAGCCTCCCAAAACTCCACCCTGGCTCATCTGTACACTTGCTTGCCAACTCCCATTTTAGAAAATGCTGCTATGTCAGTTTAGCAAGAACTAACCCCCCCATACCAGGTCAGGCTCCTCATCTTCCATCATCCCCCAAGAGATATCTAAGTTAGAATTCTCTTAGGCCAGGGGAACCTCTGATATTTACTCTTTATCTTCTTACATCTAGCCAACCTACCCGGCTCCTTGGCTATTCATCCTCACCTGCCATGTGGTGCTTGGAGTTGAACCCCACCTCCCCCTCACTACAGGATGCCATTACCCTGGTTCCTACACCTGTCAAAATGGTTCTGGACAAAGTCTGCCATAACTAGAACCACTGAATAATTTTTCCTCAACACCCTCTCCAGCCAGCCATTTTAAGCCTCCTTCCCGTTTCTCCTGCTGAGTTTGCCCCAGGTTCCATCCCAGGCCCTTTGGCCTCATTGCTCCTCACAGGGCCCTAAGCTACTCAAGGGTTCCCTGTTTACATCTCCAGCTGAATGCCTTCTTTCAGGCCAACCCCGTATTCCACTGCCACTGGGTAACTTCTCCCATGTGTGCCAGCCACACTGAAACTCAAGCCCAGAACAGCCATGATAATCCTTTTTACTCCTCAACAAATTCTTGCCTTTTCTAATTCCTTTCTTCCATGTGAAGACACTCACTGCATCACAAATCATGAAGGCAGGGCTCATCCTTGACCCCTTCATCTGCACCCTTGTCCTTGTCTAATCAATCACTGCATTCTACAGAGTAACATTCCCAAAGGCAGTCATTTCTCCTCTATTCAAGGGCCACTGCTGTAACTCAGGACTTATTTCTTAATTGGTCTTCTGGTCCTCTGTTTTATCACCACCATTTATGAGTTACAAGGGTATTAGCCCCATCTTTCTGAAGTGCAAATCTGATTTTGGATTCCCCTACCAAATCTATGAGAATCTCTCCACTACTTTGAAAGGAAACATATTGAACTTTAGACTACATTACACCTTCTGGTCATCTGCATTTATATTCAGAGAACAAGGTCCCTGAGTGGTTCATCTTTGTGTTCCTTCTGACTATTCCAAATCCCAGCACAAGGCCAATTAATACATGAGTACACTGCCAGATGTCTGAAAAGATGAGCAAATGAAAGAACCAATGGATGGAGGGAACATCTAAGAACTCTACTAAGGTCAACATTTCTGAAAGAAATGTTCAGAGAGCAAAATTGCTATTCTTCCCTTCATACTCACAACTGCCAGAACTCCCAGGTACTTTCCTGCCTCTCCATTAAACAGGTTTTGGACCATGCTAGCCCAGGCAGGATAGAGAAGAGGAGAGAACTCTTTCTGAGTGGTGCATTTCCCCCACTTGGTTTTCTGAGCTGCTAAAATTTAATGCAGAAGTTCACATGCACCTGGGGGGAACTGAATGCAAAGAATCTCATCCAGGAATCTGGGCTTCCTCATCCAAAGTGCCAAGAAAGGGCATCTGTCAGCAAATCTCAAATGTGATGTTCATAAGAATATTCTGGTAACTTCCCTAAAAACTTTCTTCATCTCATCTCCTGATTCTGATTCAGTGGGTCCGGAGAAGGACCCAGGAAACATTTTACTGACTAAGGTCACAGGTGTTTCTGGTGCAGGTGGTCTGGGAATCACACTTTAGAAGTGCTGCTTCAGGTGTTTGGTAAACAGTCTTACTGGTGCCTAAGCCGAATATAATTTGCTTTGATTTTTCAAAGACCTACTCTGGGAGGAAGTGCTCTGAAGAGCAAGTATATTTGATATTCTGTTCAGGACTAATGGGAGCAATCAGTTCTTCTCAGCTTGGAAAGCCCATTAGGAGAGCAGATGAGCTAAGTATTTAGACGTTCAAGACGCATTTGGAATATCATTCATGACTCCTCTCACAGGAAAAACTAAAAACAATTCCACTGCAGAGAGAGGCTGTTTGTGCATGTGGGTGTACACACAAATACACACATGCATACACGCACACATGTGCACTTGCTGCCACATGGATTAAGTCCATCTCACTTCAACAAACCCAAATATCCTTGTGCCACCAATTTTACCACTTGGGGGAAAAGTTAACAACTTTGAGAATAAAATCAAATCTGTAAGTCCAATAAGGACAGAGTGTAGAAATAAAACATCACATTTGTAAGCTGGACTCGTGTGAGAATAAACCTATAACCCCAGCACTCTGGAAGGCTGAGGCAGGAGGATTGCAAGTTAAAGCCTCACCTGGGCAACTTAGTGACTTAGTGAGACCCTGGCTCAAAATAAAAAAGGACTGAGGATGTAACCCAGCACAAAGACCCTGGGTTTAATCCCCAGTACCACCACCACCAAAAAAAAAAAAAAAAATCACATTAGTGTTTCCACAGTACATTATAAAGTGGAAGATGTAAGAAACTCTGGAGCCAAATTTTACTGCACAGAAAAAGTCAAGTTTCATTTGCACATTCCTATATAGACACATACACATTTAAAATGCTCTAAGTGGAAAGAAAGAAAAATTTAAATTTTAAATTATTAGCACAAATGTTATCTCTTTACATAGCACAATGCCAAAGAAGTGCAAATCTCTTAAGACTGTTAAACTCAAGTGTGGAGCTCTTCAGATACAATCTGTACTTAATAGCTTTACTTGTGTACATACTTCATTCTGACCAGAAGAGTGCAAACCCTGTACAAAACAACCCTGTACTTGATTGTTTTGGTTTATTTCACTCAGAATATATGCATGTTTTTACCAGAACACTGTGGAAGCTGGAAGTTGACAGCTCCTTTACCACACCAACCTTGTATTGGCTCTGAGTCTCTTTCAACCCCTGTAGATCTCCCAGAATGCTGGGTTCATGGGGTGTGATGAATTCTGTACTCATGTGGGCATCAGTGGACATGTGGATGCTCCATTGTCTCATTGGACTTCACTTTTAGAGCACAAGTTCAAAGAAAAAATGATTATGAATATGAAGATTGCAGTGCAAAAGCAAGCACCAGACCTCCCTGTGTGTAGGACCGCGGAGGTCCTGTGTGCCCTGTGGAGCCTGGCGGCCATGCAGGACTAAGGAGTGTGGGAGACAATCATGAGAAATCTGGAGGTCAGGGGCTGTAGACCTGAATTGATGGAGATAAGGGAGAGGAAAATCTGCATTGGGAGTGAGCTGCTTTCAAAATCAGTGAGGCAAAGGTGAATGAAAAGGGCTGCCGCTAAAAGATCAACAGCCCATGAGAAGGACAAAGGGTTGGAGGAAGTGATGGATGTGAACAGAGAGAGAGCCAAGCCTACGGTGACTGAACTAAAGCTCACAGTACCCAGCAGGGAACCTCAGGAAAAGTCATCAACACCTCAGAGAAGGACAGGGCTGCCATCACTGCCATGCAGCAGCCACCCAGGTGGCCCAGCACGCATCAGCTCTGCATCACCCATGAGAAGCCTTCACTGCCCCAGCTCTCTTCTCCTGCCCTCCAGGTCAGAAGCCACAGGGGCAGAGCTACGCAGGAGGAGCCAAGAACAGGGCTAGGCAAGCTTCAGGAAGCCCACTGAATTCGCCCACCTTCTGGTCTCCAGCAGGTCCAGCTGTGGGCCAGCAAGAGATTTAGGTTTGAAAGAAGTTCAAAGCTCTGTGACACCAGACTGGACATTTTAACTACAGAAGTGAAGCTGTTTATCTGACTAAAAGACACCAGAGGCTGGTTCGTTACCTCAGAGTGGCAGCACATTCCAAGGTCTGTCCGTGACCATGGCAGCCTCGTTGCTGAGAGGCAACAGTTCACAGTTTGGTTGACTCTGACAGAGGGGCTAAGAGTCAGTGTTTTCAATTCATGCAAGGAAATGTTTCCCCGTGCACACACACGTATGGCACACACCCCTGCATGTGCACGTGCACACACACATAACTGCCACAAAGATCCACCAAGATCGTTTTACCTTCTACACACAGAAACCCTGGTGTCAGCTATTTCACTATTGGAGGTGAAAAGTTAACTCAAATAAAATCAAATATACAGCTCTAGTAAGGAGGAAGAGGGGTGGTATAAAGCAAAATGCCATGTTCGTGCCTCCACCGTATATGACGATTGTGAAAACGTGAGACAAAGACACTGGGGCTTAACTTCCCCCACCACTCTGCTGGGTTTTGTTGTTTGTTTGACAGTGGGTTGATTGTTTTCTTTTCTTTTTCTTGCTTGCTTGTTCATTTATTTTAGTGACAGGATGATGATTATGTCCAGATATGGACTTGAGCCCCAGACCTGTGCCCAACTCATAATCCAGAGGATGTTTTTCATACGTATCCCCAAGTCCAAAAAAAAATGCATTAAAAATGAACTGTGAATTATTCGCAACAATACACTAACACACAATATATACTCACCGTAGTGCTTAGCTAAAGACTTCTGGCCACTTCAGACTTGGGGTTCGTTGCCCGTACTTAACCCCAAAGTCAAAAGAAATAAAACATGGATCACTGAGCTGTGAAGAAAGAGCTAACTTGAACCATATGTATTTTCTGTTATATTCTGTAGGGAATGGATGCTACCCATCTACCTTTTTTGGATCATAGCAAAATTATCTGATTCTGAATTTTAGACCATCTCTTCTACTTGCAACATGAAAACAGATTTTGAAGTTTTTTTTAATGATTTATACTTCTACCAGCACAAATATATTAGCGTAGACAAAAGTACTAAGCCTCATGTAGGCAGAGCTTTCTGAAAAAATCAACTGTATTCCCAACAATGCAATTTTAGAACGTTTACATTTCCCCCAAAGTCTCTAACCCCAATAAATCCTTCCTTCCTGAAAGACCATTTCAAGCAGCTACTATGGCAATTGCAATAAGTAATTATGTCAAACATTTCTGAGGTCTTTCTATGGCCCAAGCTCTATTTTAAGGATTCCACTTGTATTGACCACTTGGTCTTTACCACAACACCACAAACGTTACAGATGCTGATACTGAGGCCAGAAAGCCCCCAGTTTGCCCAAGTCCTGCTAGCTAGCAGCAGGACAGGGAGGCAGACCCAGCAGGCTAGCACTGCAGCCTTGTCCTCAGCCCCTCGTTTCCACTGTCACTGTGTGACTGGAAGTCATGCCTCTCCTTAGTGGATTCATAATGTCATCAGCATTAGACAGACTCGAACAGGAAAGTGTAGGTTAGATATACAGGTCTTCAATCTAGCTTTTTACCAAATCACACAGTGGATCTGAAGATAGGCATTTAAATTGTTCCCTTATCTGTATAATGAAGGTAATAGCAAGAGCCCTACTGCCTCCAGAATGTTGATATGGAGTCAAGAAGCAGGAAAGTGTGATCTTTACATAAATATCTGGCTCTTAATAATTTATTACCCTTAGTGCCTCAAATTCTTTTTGAAAGCATTTTTTCAACTATTCAGATAAGCACTAATTTAATGGCAGGAGGGGAGAAAAGAAGGAGGAGAGGGAGAGTATGAGGAAGGGAAGGAGGTAGAGAGGAAAAAGGTAGTGAGGAAGGGAAGAAAGGAGAAAGTGAGACCAAAAAAAAACCCTACATGAAAGAAGTAGCAGGGCTGGTGATATAGCTCAGCGGCATAAGCGCCTGCCTGACAAGCACAAGGTCCTGAGTTTGACTCCTGGAACCCACATAAAAAGAAAAAAGAAGTGGCAGAACTCAGTTAGACCCAGTTTCTCTTACCCCAAAAGCCAAATGAAAAGAAATTATTATATAAGTCTCTTAATTTAGTTCTGCGATAGGTTTGGAAACCAGATTTATTTTTGTTTATTTGATTTGGCTTGGTTTTTGTTTAATATTTCAGAGGAAATCTTTCTCTTGGGAATGTGTTACATGTGTCATGGGCATGCTAGAAGAAAGTGTGGGATTATAGTAACCTTTCGCAAAAAATATACTCAATATAGCAGAAAGATATTAGTTTAAAAAAAAAAGTTGTCCCATGTAGATGCAGCTGACAAAGATGCACACAAAGCAAAAAGTAGCAGCACTCTCCAGTCAAGAGCAGGGCCATGTGCTTTGCTCACTGCCGCCACATCTCAGGCTGGAGGATTCCACAGGGAGAAGAACCCATCGTGCAGAGCCAAAGGCTGTTGGGAGGCCTCTCACTGTCTCCTAAGTCCACACATTTTATTACGGGTATTGTTCTTGTCTTCACTGTTCTCTGAAAATAATCTGTTCCTCCAGCAGAATGAACGAAGACTTCTTCTTCTCAGAGTAATTGCTTTTTGTCCAAAATGCAAACCACCCTATAACAGTGCTATTTCACGGTGTGAGTAAATCTAACTGTGTCACCAAAAAGGGCAGTCCCACTTCTCTTATCCTCTGGTAAAGCCTCCAGCATGTAAAGGAGACAAGAGAAATGAACAGTGAAGGAAACACCTAGCAAATAACCAAAAGCCTGAAAATAACCAGTTCTCTCAGGACTTGTCCACCCCCACCACAACACTGCGCAGAAATTGCCCATTCAAATGTCTATTTGGGGCCAGGCAGATGACAAAGATGGGTGAAACTGAGACAAGTGTAGACAAGGGGATTTTGCAGGTCCGGGGGACCCTCTCAAAACACAGCTAGTGTTGCCAGCTCTCACGTTCTTTCAAAAAATCAGGAAATTGAGACTTTCATATGAAATATTGCAATTTTCAAATTTGGTAAATTTTGTTTCAATTTAATACATTGTGGAGCCACGCAAAACCCATTTCCTGGCCCAAATGTGGTAGGACTTCATGTGAACATCTGCTAAGCCTATGGGACTTCCTGTCCAGCAGATCACTCAGTGACGTGGGCGTGGATTGGAATCTTCTGCGTGACAGTCTTTGGGTGCTCTTGATATTTGAAACCCTGAACTTTACAATTACTTTGAAGTGCTCGAATGCGTGCAGCTACAAAAGGAACGGCTCTTCCTTCCTCTCTGTGGAGGGTGGGATGAGGTCAGCATTTACGTTTTCTGGGTTATACCAACTGCAGAATAATAGGAAAAACAATAATACTTGTAGGTTTATTACGGGGATTGAAATGTGCTCACTCAAAAACACAAGGCCAAGTAGAAACCTCATGGAAGGTGCACCATATGTCTTGGTTCTCAGCTCCCACCAAGAGGCTGGGGGAGCTCGGGTACTTCTCTTTATTTTTCTGGACTTCCAGTGCTCAAATGCTGAGTTGGGGTCATATTTTCTCCATAGCTCCTCAGGATGCCACCTTTCTGAAAGTCTTTGACAGCCACCTTCCACTTCCTGGCAGTGCTCCCCTATGACATCTCGCTCTCCCTGTAATTACTGGGAGGGCTTTACTAACACAGCTAGCCCGGCACTGAGATCCAGCAAAGGAGTCATTAGCGATTTAACCATGTTTAAAAAGAAAATATAAAAGATCTCCGGGTCTCTCAGAATGCTATCCAAAGAACAAGTGATTGCCATTTAAGTTTTGACATAATTATAACATTTAAAGTTGAAATGTGCACTACTCAATAATCCTTCCTGAATAATTGCAGTGTTTCCAAAGGACCTGGAGCTTGGTAATTGACTTGCCTGAAGGTCGCTAGAGAGGCACTAACTGCGCAGGTAGAGTGAGGGGCATTAAACAATAGGACCTGGAAGAGACAGTTCTGTCAGAGAACAGCCTAGTTAACTGCAGCAGGGAGGTGCAGCAGGAAGGACAGGACTGAAATCCAGCTCCCACTGGGTGGGGCTGGTTGTGCAGGGACCAACACAGCTGCGGCTGCGCTCCAGGGAAAGACACCTTTCATGACACCTCTCTGTTTCTCCCATACGTTATGCTACTGTTACACTCCGTCATTGCCTTGGCTCCCCAGATCTGAGGCAAGTTTTATTGCAAAACAACACAAAATCTGGGCAGTGTAACAGTCAGTGAATGCTACCGCTCACTCACATGTCTAAGGTTCTGCTGTGGTCAGTCTGCATGTCTCTCGTCCTCCCGTAACCAGCGCGTCTGCTGGGCAGAGTCCTGTCACTGTGAGGACAGAGAGTGAGGACAAGCAGAAACACACAGGGCCTCTCAGGGCTCACCTCAGAGCTGAGACATTCATGCTTCCATTTCACTCTACAGTCACACGACCAAGCCTCACATCCATGCCGGGAAAATACTCCTCCTGTGGGGGGCTGGGGAGAGAATATCCACTGCACAATCCTTTTATCCACTGCACCCTTGAGACCAGGAGCCTGGGAGGGTAGAAACATTCTTGTTCCTTCCCAGCACTTTGCCTGGAACAGCTCTAGAAAAGTTGACTTTCATTTGCTTGTTGAAATGCAGGCCAGTGGTACCCAGAGGTAGACACGCAGGCCAACGACTACTTTGCGGGAGAACTGGCACCAGGGAAGTCTGCTAGAAATGACCGGAAGGCCAGCTACATCACTCATTCCTGAGAAACAGACTAGAAGGGAGATCTACGAGCTCTGGGTCAACAGGCCAGCACTTAAACGGGTGAACTACGAGGTGACCTCAAGGCTCCAGAATGCTCAGTCATGAGGCCCACGACAGCAGACAGGAGCAGAACCACAGTGGAACCAGGCCTCTGAGCAGAAATATTCTCCTTGCTCAGCTCATATGGTCCTAGTGCCTGGGGCCTTGGCTGTTTGGAGAGCTAGAAAGAACATGGGCTTCAGCACTGGAGACATCTGGATCCTTCCATCATATCTAATAAGAGTGTGGCCTTAGGTATGTTTCTAACCTCTGAAGTTTATTTCCTCATCTGTGGAATGGGACTAAGAGCTTTTCTTCACTGTGTTGTAGTGAGGTTTACAATCAGACAACATATGTAACATGCCAAATTTACTTAGTTCATGACATCTGCACCAGAACATGTTAGCTACCCCTCAGCTTGCCTCCTAGAGAGGATCTTGGCCTGCAGGGGGTTCTAGGGCCAGAGACATGGAGAAAAGGGCTAAGCAGGCATCTAGCTACAACTGTTCATAGGCACAGGTCCTCATGGGCTGAGCAGGGCTTTCCTTTCCTTCTAAGAAAGGCATAAGTTGCAAAAGGTCATTTTTCTTTCTCTAAACTATACACAGTGATCTGAGATATTACCAGAAGCCTGTTAGTCTGTTCAGGCTGCTATAACAAATTACCATAGACTGTGTGGCTTTAACACGCATCTATTTCTCACAGCTTTGGAGGCTAGGAGTCTGAGATCATTGTGTCAGCATGCCTGGGTTCTGGTGAGGACCCTCTCCCGGGCTGCCAGCAGCTGACCTCTTTATGTCCTCACACGGCAGAAAGACAGCTAGCTAGTTCCCTGGCACATCAGGCCCTAACCCCACTCGTGAAGGCTCCTCATTCATGAGGGAATCACCACCCAAAGTGCTTCCCCTTTTTTTGTTCTGCCAGCATCAGATGGGCCCTCCCTCTTAAAATACTATGAGTATATTAACTTGAGGAAGACACAAATATTCAGACTACGGCAGGTCCCTTTACCCCAAGTAATAATACTTAGTACAGTACAGATATATTTTCTCCTCTGCTTTTTCATTAGATTGTCAAAGTCTTCCTAGGAAAGACAAGTGCTATGTACTGACTGTTTGGATCCCCCCAAATAATCGTATGTTGTAGCCCTAACCCCAAATGTAATTGCATTTGCAGGTGGGGCATTCAGGAAAAAATTAGGTTTCGATGAAGTCATAATGGAGAGGAGCCATGAGTTTTCATATAACAAAAGGAAGAGAGAGACTCCTCGCCCATGCGAGGACAGTGAGAAGGCCAGAAAGAGCACCTTCATTAGGAATTGAATTCCTGGCAACTTGATCTTGAACTTTCAGCCTCCAGAACTAAAGCAGATTCCTGCTGTCTCTAACCTGTCCAGGTACAGTGTTTTGTTATAGATGCCCAAACTAAGACAACTGGTGATATTGTCCCCTTTCCCACGATGAAAAATATGAGGCTAAATTTGGTTAATAAGTGACTTTCCTGAAATAACACAGGTAGGAAGTGGCAATCGTTCCACTAGAGATTTGTTCTCTTTAAGGCTGAAACCATTGAACTCAGAAATACTTCTGAAAGAGTCATTGTCCTCCAAGGCTTACTGGAACCTTCTTGAGCTATGGCTGTGCTCAAATGGCCAAGGCCAAGGGACTTTGATGAGTGATGGAAACTGACTGCTCCTTCAGAAATACCCGAAACCCTTGCATGGCTTGGCAACTTGGCAATAATCTAAAAGAAGTAGCCAGTGCTCACCATCGTGAAGAGGAATATTAATGGACCCAATTTACATGAAAAAACAAACAAAACTGTGGATAGTGCTCTCCTGGGAACCTGGGAATGGGGGCAGAAGGAAGATAAAAGCCACAATGTTTGCACTGCCTCAGTGGGGAAAGGGAGAGGATGGTAATGTTTATTCAGCACACATCATGTCTTCGATAGTCTATGAGTATACTTCATATTTCATGTGATTTAATCTTCAGTTGACTCTTTCTCACATTAACTTAAGGAATTTATACAATGCATCTCAGAAAAATCCAGGGAATGTGCAGAGTGAGCACCAGCACCTCATTACTGAGGTTATTTCCTGAGTGACCTACAATGGTTGAGGAAGTGATCACTGACAAGATATAGCTACAGTGAGAATGGACTCCGGTCAGTTACCCCTAGACAAGGTGGAACAAGGTGTAAAAGCCACGGGTCCCCAGCACAAATCATTCTCCGTGCCCTCTGAGCTTTGTCTTATCATCATGAATGTTTCAAATACACAGCAATTTGGAAGTATTTGGAATCCCCAACCCCTCCCTTGTGCTGTTGATGTGCGTGTGGTGCCTGATACACATGTTTTCTTAAAGGTAAATTTGGTAAAGACTGTCTCATGAGTTTGGTGGCCAGTGTGTACTCCAGGTCACTCCTGTCAGTCAAGCAGAATGGGCAGTGTATTTATAAACCAGTTCTCAAGAAGGGAAATGCACTTATCCAGCATTGCACAGCTGGTTATACTGATATCACTCACCCTCCTAACACAGTCCCTCCAAGTTGGAAACCCCAGAAGAAGGGGGATCCAGCCTCCGCTCAATCACACAGCAACCAAGGCAGCCACATTCCCCTTGCTCATGAGGATTGATGGTCATTTGATCAGCTGGCGAGTGAGACATGAGGTCCTCCCTCAGGGACGGGAGTCTTTTAAGAAGAAAGCCTTAGAAGAGGTGGGTCTTTAGGCCTCTGACCATTACTATAAATGTAATAGCCACAAAAGAGAGGCCACCATTGTGAAGAGCAAGAGGGGACTATCCTGAGGGCTCAGGTGGCACATTGAGAATGGCAGAATGAGGAGATTCCTCTTGTTGTCATCACTGGGCTCTAATTGTGTTAGACAAGGAGTCGCCCTACTATAATGTCCTTGTTGTGTGCAATATCCGATGTCCTTACCATCTCATGCAATTGGGCACTGTCTTCTCTTACTGGCAGCCAAGGACACCCTAACTCTCAGAGTCAGTAAATGAAGGAGCTGAAGACCTACCTTAAAGTTCACTCAAATGCCTACAGGGACACTGACCTCACAGCGTCATCATGGGATGATCTGATTTGGGGTGATGGAATTGTGTCAGGCACCACAGACAGAAAGTTATCATGGTCAGCACTGAATCCTCCAAGGGAGAAGGAGAGACTGAAGGGACTCAGTCACCAGCACAGGTAGGAGTGCTCAGTTCCACCAAGCCAGTACTTCTGTTGCAAGTATTTGGCAAAGACCCGTTGAAGCTGGGCCCATTCAACAACACCAGATTTGAAAACTTCCAGGGAAACGTGCAGTTTTAGGGGGGAAACACTGGCATAATATGAGAACCTATATGTGCATGGGTATTGGAAAGAGGAATTCAAAATGCATGGGCTGTAAAAGTCCTAACCAAAGGGGACTTCGGGGCACCTCCAGTCACAGCCAGGAGATAAATGCCAACTTGACTTTCTAAGGGTCAGCTCTGCATAGAGTGTAACTTTCCATATCCTACAATGAGGTCGGACTGTATAGTTGACTTGAACTGAAAAGCCCCTGCTGGCAGTGGAGGTGGCTTTCTATAGAAACAATAGCCAGGATTGTCGGGAGTAACAGCGAGGCCACAGGGTATTGCATTGAGTTGGTTATTTCTGACACTTACGCATTTGATTTCCATGCTTTCTTTACTCTGAGATGTGTAACCCTCCTTTCGGAGGCTATGCTAATTTGAGATATTCTTACCAACTGCTCAACACCGTCGTGGGTTACAGAGCGTGCACGTGATCTATTTCCCAGGATAGCCCTGAGAAGGGAGACACACATCTGTCTGAGAGTTTTGCAGGGCAGCAGGCCTGTTGATGGACTGGAGGATGGATGAGCTGTCCTGGAAAGGTCCCTCCTGTCAGCAGTCACTGGCTGAGGGAAAGGAATGAAACCAGAGAGAAGAGTTTGAAAAGTTTCATTTCAAACATTCCTCCAAGGCAGGGGACTGTTCTATAACCACAAGGTGCTGGAGGTTTTTTAAATCTTTCTTTCATACCTTGGTTTTATATGCACATAAATAGACATACACACAAGGTCAAGGGACTTTCTCAGACACTCTTCTACCTGTCTCTATTACACTTCAGTCAGCTAAGGCAACTTTTCAGGCCAGCAGTCAAATTAAATAACTGAGTATCCATGAATCACATCTGTAACAAGCACCACTTACAACTGCCTGCAGATCTCGAAAGAGCTGCAGAACAGATCTTTCTCTTGAAGACATAGATGTTGACATCTCCTCTTAACCGAAGTGGTGTTTTACTCTTGGTGTTTACCTTTCTTGAATGACCTCCTGCCTCCTTGAGTCCACGCAAAGCTCTGAGCATTGCATCACCTTGAAGAGGAAAATGAAGGCAGGTTTCCATGCAGATTTTATATCTCAAGTGATGGCCTGTCCATCGCTTAGACCACAGGACCTTAGCTTGGCCCTAAAACTCTTAGTTATGATCTGGTACATTCATAGGGAAAAGAGGGGGTGCTAGAACTTATTGCACACCTGCAATGAGCCAGGTACATTTGGTAGATTTTTTGTAGTCAATTTTCAAGAGTTCCCTTCCAAGAGCAGTAAATAACTTATGTGAAAGAAATAGCACATAGAGTTCCAAGACAGCACATTCAGGGCTTTCTATGGATTATCTCATTTAAGTCTTATATAATCCTGAGGTAATAAAGATTTTACTCTTCCCTATTCCCATCCATAAGTGAGAAGTTTGAGACCCAGCGGGATTAAGTAACTTGCCCAGAGATGGATGAAAGGGCTGGAGGCAAACAGGAAAGTCTGACACCAAGACCACTGGTTTCCGTGGTGTTCTTACACATCTGAGTAAGGGAATGAGCCACCTTTCAGCTGAGTACATCTGATGCATCCAGACACATTCTGTTATGGGTTCAAACTCATAATAGAAAGCCAGGCAGCCAATCTAGAAGTTTGATGAGACTTTATTGAGCCGGCAACTGATCTGCAAGTCCACGCAGGGAGATCACAGATCAGTGTGGGGTCTGTTTAACACACAGAATTTAAAGCAAAAACTATATCCTGATTGGAAGAGAAATCAGCTATTCTCAGGACAGTGAATAATGGTTACGGTACATTGGCTTTTGCATAAGGAACTTACAAAGGTACCTAGCTATTACAAAAGAATAGAACAGCAAGTTTCTTGTCCACTTTTGGTATGCAGTTTAGATACACTTCCTCAACAGTATTTTTCTATTGTCTAGTAACTATGTAGCTGGTAACTATGCAGCTAGTAACTATGTAGCTATGGGAGCCATCACAAATCTTCCTGCTGTATCACACTGTATTTCAGAAAGAAGATACAGTCGTCTGGGAAATTAAGATGTGATAAATATTTGCCATGTAAATTCTAGCTTCTGGATCTTTTTTGTGTGTGTGTGTGAGTACCGGGGGTCGACCTCAGGACCTCGCGCGCCAGCAGGCGCCCGTGCCACTGAGTGATATCACCGGCCCTTTTTTTGTATGTGGGTTCCGGGAGTCGAACTCGGGCCCTCGCGCTTGCCACGCAGGCGCTTATGCCGCTGAGCTATCTCACTGGCCCAACATTTTTTACTAATAGAAATAAATTAGTTTCAATTAAAATAGTTGCTGTTATTTTTCAAATGCTGGGCCAAATTCCATAAACCGGAGCCCTCTCACTGGCTCCCTAGCTTCTGATCTTAACGGATGGAATGAACATGGGAAACACTCTGGCCCTTCTATGCCCCCATCTTCCATTCAGATGCTCCTATTCCCATGCTGCTGACAGCCCCGTTTCCCACTCAGAAAGACAGAAGGTACAAGAATGGGAGCATGATTCATCTGGAAATGGACTACAGCACAGCATCCAGTTGCTACAGGAGGAGATCACGGTTATATAGCTGAGGCTGGGAATCAGAAGCACCTGTACAGCTAGTGTAGAATACAGAACACTAGCTGTGGTGTTCCCAGGCTTCATCACAGATCCCCCAGCCAGAATCTCAAAGGTGGGCCATGGGCACTGTACATTTTTAAAAACTTACCCCAGGGCCTGGAGGTGTGGCTCAGTGTAGAGTGCTCACCTCATACACTCAGAACCTTGGGTTCCATCCCCTGGGGAAAAAAAACAAAAGGTAACGGCTTTAGGTAATTTTTTCTATACACTTTCACATATTGTTGTATTGTGTGAATCTTTCACAATAAAAATGAAATCAAATACTCCTTTCTGAGATAAAGAAGTAAGAGTGTGGTGTGTATACACACATGCTCCCCACGCTTGCCAAGTTTTCTGATGTGCAGGCAGATGTGAGATCTCCCAGTGCCGCTCCATCGATTCCAGAGTGTTGCTGCCCCAAACCCAGACCTGTTCCGTTCGTTAAGGCTTTTAATGAAAATCAAAGAAGTAGTATCAATACTAACAAGGGAGCCAGAAGAAACAGAAAAGACCCGCAACAAAACTGAGTGAAGGTCCTGGAAAGGGCATGGGTTAGAAGTCAAAAAGCCCTGGTTTTGGACTCTCACTCTGTCATTTATTGCTAGATCAGTATTCTCAGAAAAGTAGCTTAATTGCTCTGAGCCTTGTTTTCCCTCTCTGTACTCTGGAGATAATAATTTCTGTCTTGCAGAACCATGGCAAGTCTTAAATATAATAGTGCATGTAGCATGCCTAATGCATGCTCAGTGCCAGCTAATGGTAACTTTAATTATCACTCACTTCATTGTTATCAAAACCAATATTTTACTGGCATCGATGAGTCTTCACTTCCTAGGAATGATTGGAAAAGAAAGTGAAGACATTTTAGAGGCCTTTCAATGACTAGAAAGAGACAACTTAGAAAATATTCAAGTACAGAAAGCACTGCGGGTCACTGCCAAGGCTTCTCCAAGGTTCTCTGGAGCTATTTGATCTTCTTTTATGCTGCGAGTTCCAAAGGCAGGGTTATCTGTTTCCTCTGTAGCTGATACAAGGCCAGACAGGAGGGTGGCACTCAATAACACCATTTCATCTCCTCTCTCTTTTTAGAGCTGCCTTGAGAGAAGAAATCAACCATGCTCCAGGTAATTTTTACAGAAGAAAAGCAGCATCAGAAATTGGAAGGTGCTTGTTTAACTTTCCAAAGAAAGAGGCATTGTGATCTTTTCACACCTTGTGGCGTGTGTAGAATCAGATGGTATCAAATTGGGAGTGCAATGGCTTCAGAGAGAGGGAAAGGGAATCCATCACACAGTTCTATCCCCTCCACGTGGATTAACAATGGGAATTTGGCTGTTAAAGTCATCTTGTCATATCATGACAAAAGGCGGACATCCAGGGAGCTCCTGCGGGAGACAGATTCAGAAGAAATCACTCTGATGGATGACTGTGGGCTCCGGGTGCACCTGGTGGAAAGCCAGCGCTAAATAGCAGGTGGAGGAAATAATAAGGAAGGAATCACAAGACGAATTGCCGGATGAAAAAGGCTGGTTTAGAAAAAAAAGGTAGAGCTTTTGTAAAAATGACATAAAGCAAATGGTTACAAAACAGAAACCCTCTGTCAATTGTTTGCCAGGGAGAGGTTCTCACAGCCAAAGGGATTCTGCCCTTGGCGTTTGCCTCCGGCTTATCCCCCCATTGGAGTGGGACTCAGGACACCCTGCCACACTGAAAGGCTTTGCTGGAGGACACTGGGACTTGGCAAAGTCCACGTTTTGCTTAGCATCCCCAAGAAGTCGGTGAGAACCCAGGTATCTCTCCTGTACGCTTTCCTGTTACCTCAGGCTCCAGAAGGCTTCACATGCACACAGAAATTTTAAACTTTCAGAGCAGGTCACCAGAGATAGGTGGCATTTTTGCATAGGTCTGAGAAAAGAATATCTGACTAGGTGATAACTAACAGTCCCCAGGGGAAAAGCTCCGACTTCAGGGATGATCTCAGAGCTTGGTGCAGTGATCTCATCCACAGGGAGGGAACCGAGGTGGAACACACTCAGCCCATCTCCAATTGACCCAGTACCCAGTTCCAAGGTAGCCTAGACCTACAAAAGGCTGTGCAGGACTGAAAGGGCAATCCACAAAAACCCAGGATACAGAGAGGAAAAAGAGGCAGAGATCAGGAGGCCAAAGGTTCAGCTCTCCCACAGTTGTCAAGTAAAATTAGTTTTATGCTGAAAGCCTTTAATCGTGTTTCTAGGCTGGTGGGACCTCAACACCTTGGGTGCTACATGGGTGACAAAGTCCACCGTCTGTGACCTTGAAGAATCATGCCCTTTCCCTTGGCTTCCCCTATTTGCTTCCCGGAAGAAAAGGGAAGAAGGGTGGAGCTGCTTGCACATTTTTGATCTTGAGCTTTCATAACAAGAATAATTTTTGAAGTTTCCTCTGGCATTTGGGATATCCTGGGTGTGTTTGGATTTTGAAATTCTTTGTCGGTTTTCTGTTAGTTGGGTCCAGAAGAGGGGAAGGTAAATGTCATCTGAGGAAGAAGGTTATGGAGGGGAAGCTGCTGTCAGGCAGCAAGGAGGAAGAGGAGGACACTGCCTTTTGAATCAGAAGGATCCTGAAAGAAGGGGACAGACAGGGAAAGAGAGGCCCTTTGTCTCTTCTACTCTCCTCTTGCTCCTATACTTATAAGGTTAAACATGCAGAATTACAAGCAAACTTTTGGAAAAACCTAGGAAAATGAATCTTGTCTTGTGCTTCCGCAGAAATAGATGGAAAACTTTCAAAGACCCTTAAAGAATTGCCAAATTCAGCATGGCATTCCTCCGAGCAAGGCTGGAAATGTCAGAGAGAGGTCACTGCAGTTCCTTACAGCCAAGGTTGGCATAGCAGAGATTCCTTGGCATCCAGTGGGGTGGAGACAGTCACCAAGGACAGTGGGACACAGCAGGCCAGGACTGATGAACATAAGAGGCAGCACAGTGAGACACAGAGAAGCTGTGGAATGAGAAATTTGAGGGGGAGCAGGTCCCTGAATCAAGGATGCTACAAGACGGCCAACTGCATGTCTGATATTCACAAATATGGCTCCTGACCAAGTCAGAACACAGACTTATGCCATGCCAGAGACCAGGGATGAAACCCAGTTCTCCAAAACACAGACATGGTAATTCTCACCCAGTGGGCAGCAGCACCAGAAGCTATGCTGGATGTCCATAAAGGACACCATGATAACAAACAGAGCTGAACCCTTGTGTGTAGTTGACACTTGTAACACCTGTTGTGAACAAGCCTAAGAAAGGCCTTTCTCACAAGAGTGTGTGAGGCTACTAGTATGAAAAGGTCCCTCCCACTCACCTTCTGGTTCTCATCGGCTCACCGTTAGGTACGGCCCTTCACGTCATAGCTTCTTCCCAAGACTGGACAGTGACTCAACAACATTCAACCATGGGCCAGGATTGGAGAAGACAGCAATTTCTTGTCTGTAATTGGATTGTCCCTTACACTCATTAAAAACTATGAGATAAAATTAACTAATCCCCTCCTGTCCCTTGTTAAAGCAGCATAGGGTCAACCAGAGAACTTTATGAATTTCTTGAAAATCTAAATGGACTTGGTACCACTGCGTCCTAATTATTCCTAAAAAGTGTGCTCTGGAGGAGAAAGCAATGTCACTTAGTGTGGGGGAAGAGTTCTTTGCTTTCTCTGACACCCAAAGTAGATTTATTAGTCATGAAATGATATAGAACAGTGGGTCCCACAACTCTGTCCCAACTCCACCCCACATTATTCTCTTTGTCCTGCACCCCAAAGTCCCTCCAAGCCCTTAAGGGAGAGAGAAGAGCACAAAAGGTCTAGGCTATGTGCTAGCAGTGTGGAGGGTCTGTCCACTTCACCCATGTCCAGGACAGCATGGGCCAGCTACCCTCTAACAAGTCATTTCTTGGTCACAAGAACATGGGCCATCCAGAAAGCCTTTTGTGAATCTACCCACATGGTCTTCCCTGTGGCATGAGACAATGATTTTGTTCTATTTTGTAGAAATGGCAAAATTCCCCCAAAAAGGTGCTCAAAGGTTATCTCCCTCTTTCCTGTCTCCAGCTAGAGCAGCCTAACCTTTGAAGAACAAAAGAATATTCCTTATCTACTTAAAAATATCCTTATCAACAACTCTTCAGGAAAGTAGTAAAAACAAGTTTGAACAAATCATTGACTCATCCATTGTAATTAGGTAAGTGCAGAAAAAAATAAATTGGCTATCATTTCTAATACCCTCCTAAAGTTGGAAAAAGAAAATAAACTCACCTTTATGGTGTTCAGCCAAGGGGTGATAGAGGCACCAGCAGCCCAGACTTCCCAGTGTGCACCAGAGCTGCCCTGTGCAATGTCCATGGGTGACACTGCTGGGCTTTGGGCAGAGCCCAACAGCTCCTGCCTCAAGACCTTTGTAAACACGATAGATGGCTCTGTAAGCATAACTCTGAAGTGAAGTGTTTACAGACCATTCTGCAAAAATTCTTCAAACATACATCAACAGAGAAAATTTGGACACAGAAAACTTCAGTGATTCAACTTTCTCTGTCTGCAGGATAATCTCCCACCTGTGGGTTCACTCTGCATCCACACAGCCAGGACCCCTTCTCCACTCAGGGCGAAGGAGAAGTGTTAGAGAATGACCTTACTCAAAATGCCCTGGGCAGCTTTCAGGAGCAGCTAATTTAAGGAAAGCCCTCTCTTACAGTAAAATACAGAAGGCAGAGTCGCAAGAGGACAGTTTTCATAGAAGAGGGAGTGTCCTGCCCGGGTCCAGTGACTGAGTGGCCCTGTGGCTCCAGCAGTAAATGTGAACATCTCGAGGTCAAGAATGAGGGACAGGGCCGGTGAGATGGTTCAGTGGCGGAAGCGCCTGCCTGGCAAGCACGAGGGCCCAAGTTCAACTCCCGGAACCCACATACGAAAAAAGGGCCGGTGATATCGCTCAGCGGCATGGGCGCCTGCTGGCGCGCGAGGTCCTGAGGTCAACCCCGGGTACCCACAAAAAAAAGAAAAAAAAGAATGAGGGACAGCATTTCCAACTTTATATCCCCAACACCTAGCAATGTGCCTGACACACAGTAGGTATTAGAAAAAGTAAAATGAATGAGTAAATGGATATAGAATCTAAACTTTGGTTTCACTGTTACAAAACTGGGGCAATGACTATAGGACTATAAGTTCTGCCAACCTCATATAGGATGACTGTTAGCATCAGGAAACAAGATAAACCTGCTTATTATTACATCTTTTGGGCAACCTCTTTGGGTTCATTCCATCCTTATACCCCACCCCACTTTGTTTTTCCTGGTACTGGGGATTGAACCCAGGACCTTTGCACCAAGCTGCATCCCCTGGCCTTGTATATATACATACATATGGTTTGCTAAATTTCTAAGTTGCCCAGGCTGGACTCGAAATTGCAATTCTCCTGCCTCAGCCTCCCGGAGTACTGGGATCACTGTACTTTTGAATCTGTGTTCCCTCACATGACTTACTCACTAGAAGGTCTGCCTTTGCTAATGGACTTACTGGTCCTGAGGGCAGGGACTGGTGATGCTTATCTCTGCTCCTCATGCCTGGTATGGATGCTCAAGGGTGCTGGTGCATGGGTCCTGGAGAGCACACCCCCAGGAGCATCTCCATGAGCCCAAATCCTGGTGGCCACATGAAGCCAGGACCACTGGAACCTCAGGCATCAGTGGAAACTGACTCATGATTGAGCGCTGGTGGCAAGAAATGAAGGTTAACTATTTTCATTAGGAAATGTCAGATGACAGACAGAGACAGACAGAGAGAGAGACAGGAGACAGAGACAAAGCAGACAGGGCAAGGGGGCTAGAGGGAGAGAGAGAGAAATGCTGAGCAGGAAGAGTGGGCACTGGAGTGATATAATGAGGCCAGCACATGTGGGGCAGGTGGGGGCAGCTACAGGGCTGCAGAAGATTCAGCAAGCTGCACTCTGCAGGGAGGATGCTGGAGCAGCGAGCACCCCAACTTCTCATCCTTAACCCCTGTTCCCTTCAACTGCTAAAGAGCGCTGTGCTCCCTGGTTGTTCAAGGACGAGTCCGTCAAGATGAGAAATCCACTTGGAAATGTTTTACATCTTCCACACTATTGGCTCATTCGCCATGTAATTGTGCCAGAAGTAGAGGCATTCAAGCACTCCCTAGAAGCTGGGTGCCGTTTGTACCCAGATCTTGATAATACTTGCTAAGCTCTTGGCATCACCTTGATTTCCACAGAAAGAAGATGGAGCAGAATACCAGAGATCTTCATCAAAGCAAGAGATGCTTGAATATATTGCTCATCTTCAGTGGGAAAAAGGAATTTCCAAGCCCTTGTTATCTTTCTCAAAGGAAAGAAAGAAAACTTTGTCTTTTTAAAGCACCCATGCTCTGCAAGGCCAAATAAAGAACCTTGAATATCAGGGTTGGAAACACATGGCACTTACAATTTCAGTCTTCCCTTCTGCCTCCATGAGAGACATCGCTCATCAATTATTGTTGTCCACTGAGATGCAAAAATTCGTCCTCAAATCCTTCTGAACACCAGGCTTTCAGCAGTCATTCTAATCAAATGATATTTGTAATGGAGATTTGCCAGCAGCATGATACCTGCTCCATAAGCCAGCCTGCCTCACCTAACCTCCCATTGCTTCCCACATGCATTTGTTATTTTTTTTTCCTGCCCCTTCTCTTGGTTACAGACTCTAATTTCCTTTGGGAACCACCCACCCTCCACACTTCCAGTTTAAGTGGATCGCATGCAGTAGTGTCACCCGTGTCACTGGGAGCTGACACATGAGCCAGGCCCAGCCAGTCAGGACATCAGATCCCCCTGGCCAGGGGATTAGGTCACAAATGCTCATGGATTCTACCTTAATCCCAAAAGACAATCTCATGACTGACCAGAACGACCAGGAAAAGAGAATTTATTTTATTTCTGGACCTGGGCTTGTGAAATTATAAACCTGGAACAAGGGGGCAAATTTTCCTAGAGGAGATACCGAGTCAGAGAACATCAGAGACAAGTGAGAAAGAGTATTTGTGTTCGCATGTGTCTAAACAATGCTGGAGTCGCTGTCTTCTGGTGGTTTTGAAGTCAGAGCTCCCTTTGTACTTTTTTAATGATATGCAGCAATAAAACTCACTTTTAAAAACTAACTGAAGCCAACTTGAGTGGAGTTTCTATTACCTGCAGCTGAAGCAGTCCGGAGGGTTAACTTATGCATTTCCTTCATCGGCAATGGACTCTAGAAGGAGTAAAATTATGTAAATCCCCTGGACCTACCCAAAATGAGGCATGCGAAGGTACATTCCCTAGAGGCCTGAAACACATACATCTGTTCACATCCAGCCCACACACAGTGCCCTGTTGGTGCAATATTGAGGGTTAAAATATTAATCAGGCATATTTGTGTATGCATTATTCAGAATTCAGACATTCAGGGCACTGATGCCAAGAAAGTACACATTTTTCAAATGTTAAATCCCTATTCTTTTTCAGAGAGCACACATTTCAGCAATCGTACAAAAGGAACTTTTGGGCTCATTTCTCAGCATGGGCCAAGAGAAATAAGAATGAAATTGAGCTCCCACTGTTAATAACAGATACCCCCATCTGGATGCTTTGTTGAAACCTCTCAACAAACACATGTGTCTCGCTCACTCCTCAGTTCTATCCCTCTTCTGGCTTCTGCTGGTGCACATCTCATGCCCAGGAGAAAACACATCAGCAGGAGAAAGATTTCAGCATTTCTCTAAACAAAAGCAACTCTAGCAGATCCCATAGAGAATTGTTTCCTTGCACATGAGAGCTCAATTTTTAACAACTTTCAAGGAACCTTTGGAAATGTATTAATTTTTAGAAACCAGTTTCCACCAGGACATGAGCCATTTACTAGGGACCAACTATATCATTTTTCTGTCCTTGGAAACTACCTTTTCAAGCAAGAGCAATTATGATATTATTTCTGGTAATAATAACATTTTGCCCAATTCAAGATATTTTCTTTATCATATGTCTCCCAGATAGCTAGTTCACAGAAACTTTCCTTTTTCTTTTAGTACCTTCCCTTCGGCCTCCAACCTCCAAGTGTTCCAGTTGCCAAGTCCTTCATACTGAATAGTGGCTGCTGGCACTGGTCACTATCTCTGTCATCCAAGCTCTTTTCTGTGGCACATGGACAAATGGACAAGAACCATATCTCCTAGACTCCTTTGAGAGCCTGGTTCCCTTTCTTGAATCTTGCACTAAGAAATGCCCTGGTAGGACTTGGAAAGGCAAAGAAGCAGAAGCTAGCAAATACAAGACACTGCAGCAGCTTCTAGAATCTCACCCAAAAGTCCCTTCTTTGGTGATGAGCAGCTGAGAATATCAACAGCTATTCCTCATGCCCATCTCTGTAGGACCTGCTGAATTCTGTCTAAGGTGATGAGCCTGAAGGTAGCGAAAAGTTGTGGGCACGGAACTTGCCATATCCCCTGACAAGGACATCAGAGTGTCTCTATGCAAGAGAAAACTGGGCTCTGCTGACAAAGATAGCTCCGCACAGTGTAGATGCTTCAACTGTCAGTCTCATTAAAATCCATACAAAAATCCCTATTCTGATTCTCAGTCCTGCTCTTTCCCAGCTCGTACTCCAAGTTCTAAAAAGAAAAAAGGAGAAGAAGAAGGAATCAGGCCATGAAGTCAACTTGAGCTACAGCACTACAATCTAAAAGATCAAACTTTGCCTAAAGGAGTGATGGCCAGAGAGACAGATCTCCACTGATTTCTGAGCAGTAACCAATGGTTTGTCTATATGGGTGAAAGCTTGAGAGGAAGGAGATGGAGCAAAGAAGTGTTAGCAAAGAGTCATAAAGAAGAAGCCAGGAGAGGGACCTGTCAGAAAGAACACGGAGCATGGAGATACCTATAACTCTTTACTAAAGGACACCTGTTGCACTACTTGATTATAGTCTATAGACAACCCACTAAACAAGTCCACCTCTTTCCCCACCTACCCCAGTACTTGCTCAGTGAACTCCTGTGTGGTATGGTCAAGACATCAATTCAACAATACCCATCTCTTCTGGTTATCACTGCTGCCAAATGCTCCATCTCCCCAAATGACAAATGGAAACCATGTCCATAACACAGCATCATCCCGTAGGGGACCAGTCGGTCACCAGATAGCAGTGAGATTTTACTGGGCCCTTTCTAATGATGGGTCAACAAACTGTCCTTACTAGACTATATTAACTCTGGACTTGGATTTAGCTTTTCTGCCCCTGATGCTTTCAAGACCCCTGAACCTACTGAATGCCTTTATTTCCATAGTATTATTTCCACACAACATTGCTTCACAAAGAAATTCACACAGACCACTGACCTTCTAGATATTTTGATGGCCTACTATAAACTCACTAGCTCAGAGACACCACCATAAACATCAGGAAGTAGTCATTTAAAATGCAGCTTATGCTGTAATTTAGCAACCAATAGAAAACCTATGTTTCTTCAACACCAAAATATTAAGGTGGGAGATACAAACAATGAAAGCAAGAGTACCCACCCTCACTTCTGTTCTTACAACCAACTTGCAAAATTTTCTGTCTCCATCACACTGTGGTCTGCTGGTCTTTGTTCCTCAGCAGGAATACTGTCACTAGGGGACAGAACAATCATGCCACGAACTGTAAGTTGAGACGGCTACTGGGCCATCCAGTTAACCCAAAAGCAAAGAAGGTGGCTAGTGTATCAACTTTAATGATACTTCCTGGTTATAGAGGAGAAATAGAGCTGCTGTTGAGTAATAGGGATGAATAAGTCAAGAATCTGCAGCATTCCCCAAGGTAATTGAGGAAACTTTGAATAAAAATAATCATATAAAGATGAAGTGATGATATTGAGTTTTGTTTTAAAGATAAATGAGAGAGCATCAAATGTTAAAAGAACATTTAAAGTTAAAAAAGATATCCCCAGAGAGGGAAAATTCAAAATGCTAAAGAGGGTGGTGATAAATATTAATGTAAATTCTTGGACTAGATAAGGAAATGTGGGCTCCAGAGTGAAAGATATTTTTATACAAGACAGTCTTAAGTCTCCTCCAAGGACAGTGTAACAAGGATTCAGAGGTACCTCTGTGTGTCCTATTTCAGATACTTTATGTGTTGATATGAAAAACTACAGAAATCTATTTGGACTCCACAGAAGAAACAAATTTTTAGCCAGCAAGGCCAATTAATAACGAAAGGAGAAGTCCCCATCCACATTGAGCATTCACACAGCAGCTAGATGGCAAGACCTGAAAAAATTCTAGAGAAGGGATTCTTGGATCAGCTGGGAGTATGGACAAGAGAAATTCTAACATCTTTTCTAAGTACAACTTCCAGGGTTGCTTTCTACCCAACTGGAGTGAGTGCACCTAGTAGCTTACCTGCACCAAGATTCTTGGTATGATGACAGCTACTGGAGGAGCTATTTTTGGATAAAGGGGCCCATTCTAGCACTTCTCAATTCACAACACATAAGAATTTGCCTACTCTGCATATGCAAGAGAGAGGATGATATGGAAAGTACCTGCTAAATAAAGCAGTCTAATTAATAAGGCAATTGTCAAGTGCCTGCCATGCTAATTTCATCTACTTGCATTCTCACACAAGTCCCAAATAGGCAAGCATCGAAGTAGAGTCATTTCTAAATTATCTTTTAAGAGGAAGACAAGTGCACAAACTGCAAAGAATTGAGGGGAATGCTGGAGGTCGGTTGAAACAATATCTGAAAGTCAGAGCCTGTGCTTTTGATCTTTGCTCTTCAAAGACCATCCCAGCCCTGCAATCTCTCCTGAGGTTGCGGAACAGCAGTAGAAGTGACTGCCCTCCACCACATGCTGGAAACCCTCCTAAAAGTTGCATTGAGGCTCAAATTCAAAGGTGTCCTGCTAAACGAACTCTCCAAGCAGGGTCAGGGTTTAAATGTCTAAAAGCATTCTTTGCTTTCCCTGAGGTAACTGGGTCTCTGGATCTCCAGCTACACGGTCTAAGGCCTGAGGAGCCGAAAAGGCATCCCAGCATGGCCTCTGGCTTCAGACCAACTCAGAGCTGCAATTCAACTGCACTGCTTTCCTGCCGTGTGGACTTAGACGAATTGTCCAACTTCTTTGAACTTTGATCATTCATCCACAAAGTGAAATTTACTTTGTTTTGAAGACTGTATACAAAAATTAACTCAGAATTTATAGTTTATCGCATAACAGGTACTCACAAAAATATTAATTTACCCACCCACTAACCATAAAATCTTTGGTAATTTGAAAATGCAAAGATATCTTATTGTTCTTAAGCATTAGCATTTTTTCATTCTTAAGAGGAATTTTGCATATACAAAGAGTTAACTGTTAATAACTATAGGCTCACTTATTCATTACACAAACACTTATTAAACACCAAAGCCATACCAAGCCCTGCGACCACGCCATACTTAGAGTGTGACAGATGTCCCGTCCTCAATAGTCCAAGCCACTTCTTCACCTAAGCAGAGGAGTTAAACCTCTTTGCTACTGTCATGAGAGCCACTTGGGACCCTCGTGTCTCTGGACTTGTGATTATTAGTGTTGTCAGGGAGTTGGCATCTGTCCTCTGAGACAAGACCATGTTCAAGCATTCAGATAAAGTCACTGAGCAGAGACTGGCATGCTTCGTAACCAAACTGACTCCTGAATAGAAAGGACTTGGGGAACTCGTCTCATCCCCGAGATTTCACGTGTCACTCCAAGGTCACTGTGGACTGATTGCAAACAGACATGAAAATGCTTCCTTCACCCCATTTCCTGAGTACCCACTATGCGCCAGACTTTACGGCAGGTGCTACAGAGACAGAAAATAAGCCAGTGGCCTCTGTGCCACTGCAGCATTCACAAAAAAAGGAAGAGGCAAAGACAGATGGTTCCACACCACTGGTGGTGGGATGGGGCGGAGGGGGTATGAGAACACAAGAGAGGCCTCTCCACATGTGACTGGCACCATCAGGAGAGAAATCATGGAGACGGAGAGCCAAGCAGAGTGTAGGATGTTGCTGTCAGTTTGGAATGCTGTAATACATTGCTACAGCCTGGATCACGTACACAGATATTTATTTTTCGTGGTCCTGAAAGGTGAAAGTCCGAGATCGTGGTGCCAGCATGTTTGGGTTCTGGTGATGGCCCTCTTTTGGACTGCAAATAACCAACCTTTTACTGTGTCCTCACATGGTAAAAAGAGAACATGTCAGCTCTCTGGTCTCCTTATAAGGGCACTAATTATATTTATTGTGTCACCAATCTCATGATTCAACTTTCAAAGGTTCCCAAAGGTTCCAAAGTTTCCGTCTTCTAATATTATCACACAGGGGTTAGGGTTTCAACATACAAACTTTGGGGATGCAATTTCAGACCATTGCTTTAGTCAAGTGGTAAGGCAGAAAAAAGGGAAGCAAATCCCTCAGTCCTTCACCTTTTAATTTTTGGATTTTTTTTTTTTCTGTTTTTGAGACAAGCTCTCACTGTGCAGTCCAGGCTGGCCTCCAACTCACAGCAGTCCTCCTGACGCAGCCTCCTGAGTGCTGGGATTACAGGCATGTACCACCACACCTAGCCTGTTCATATTGGAAAGGAAACTCTGCTTTACTGAACTCATCCATTCAAATGCTCATCTCATCTATAAACACTCTCACCAACACAGCCAGGATAATGTTTTATCAACCATCTGGGCACTTTTTGGCCCCCTCAAGCTGACACAAAAAATTAACCATGACATTCCAACCAGTGTAAAAGGTGAAAAACAATAAGCCAAGAAGAAAGAGGGCAAGACCTAGGGATGATTCTCTATGACTGCTCCAGAGAATGAATATAGAGGTTCCACAAAGGGTAATGCAGAGAAGTAAATAGAAGTCAGACTACTTACTTCCCTCAAACAGTTAAACTGTTTGCTATAATGTAAACAATAGTTTTTTTTAAACTCCATGTCACTACTTTGGTCAGATGATCCATGAATGTAAGTCTTGCATGCCTTACAGAGTATGGGCCTTATGTGCTATGCTACCCTCAACTAGGCCTTGGGACACACCCTACGGGATGGGGGTTGTTGCTATCCATAGCAACACTCAGCTTTAACCTAAGAAATGTTAATGCCCATGTGTGTTGTCAGATTTTTGTTGCAGTGTTGAGAAAAACAACTTGCAGGAGGAAAGATTTATTTTGGCTCACGATTTCAGAGGTTTCAGTCCGTGGTCACTTAGCTGGGTCCCATGGCGAGGTAGAATATCATGACAGGGACCATGTAGTAGAGAAAAGTTGCTCATCTCATAGCAGATGGAAGGGAGAGGGAGGGGAAGAGGGACAGGGAGGGGAAAGGAGAGGGAAAGAGAGTGAGGGAACAGGGACAAGTATCCCCACAAGGGTATGCCTCTAGCAACCCACTTCTTCCAAAAAGACTCCACCTTCTAAAGATTCTACCACCTCCTAATAATACCATCAGCAGGCAACCAAGCCTTTAGCACATAGCTTTTAGGGGGACATTTCAGAGCCATCAGATCCATAACCCTTCATCACTGTGGCTTCATTAAAGACAATCCACCTGCATCTCCTCCTTCTAAGACCACAGTGGTCACTTGCATCCCAGGTGACTACCACTCTCTCCAACCAACAGCTAGCATCTGTACCCTGGGTCATTTTCCTGGTAGTGCCATTTTGCCTCAGAAGAGTCCCACCATCTTGTTTGTTGATTTGCATGTCACTTTATAGTCACCAGTTTTTGACTCGGCACAGACCAAGCACATGGTAGATAAGAGCAGAATACAAGAGAAAGTGTAAGGACTTGGGGCCAGAGTTTGTTTTTTCTGTGCATGATCCAAGTGACATTGGTATAAGGCTAGGCAGGCCCCTTTACAATACCAAACTTCAGTTTCCTCATAGGGAAAATGGAAATATTCATACATTCTGGAGGGCTCACTGGAGGGCCCTGGGTGGATGCTACCACCCAGCATGCTCCTTGGGATAAGGACTTTATCCTGCACTCTACCATCATTCTAATCTCCAATGATTACCTTGCACATGCAGTAAGCTCATAAAATTTCTGAGTGTTTGTAAAGTGCCTGACTCCTAGTTAGTACCAAGCGAATGTCTGCGCCTGTTTCCAGAAGGAGTGACCCATCCACCCAGCCATGACTCCACACCAAGAAGTGCAGGTGAGAAAAGAGCAGAGAGCGTGCTCTGACTTAGATTCTGCCCCCGGACCAATCCAATCCCACTCAAGCCAGGAGATGGTGAGACATCCATTCCCAAAAGACCTATCCAGCCTCCCTCACAGAAAACCTTTGCCTAGCGGAAAGTGTGGCATGCAAATTATGTGCACACACCAAAACAAAGCACTCACATTTACCAGCATGGGTTTACCATGTGTTTGCATCTGACAGCATCATGTGGACATAGATTTCAATATTAGTTTAGCGATTAGATTCAGTTGTGATGAATGAGTGAACAAGTGATTGAATTTAGCCAGGAAACATTAGTCAGTTGATCTCAATTCCATTTTTTAAAAAGATTACAGTGTCAAACTGTTGTCTATGTGATCTTACGAAGCAGGCTTGAGATCCCTTCAATGCCATCTTTGGCCGATGAAGAAACTAAGGCTCAGGGAGGTTAGAGCTGGTAGGCAGCAAAGCTGGCACAGAATTCACACCTCCCAATTCCCAAAAGTGTGTACTGAGATGCCCCAGGAGTCCCACAGGATCATGTCAGCGGTGCTTCATGTGGACTCATCAGGAAAGACAATAGCACTGTTCATAATCAATAGTTTATGATCAGTCATCTTCACGGTATATGGAGATCATTTTTTTCCTTTCCACTTTAAAAGCAACACCAGCCTGGCTTCCTACCAGTTGAAAGTACTAGTTCCCTGTTGAGTGGGAAATCTTTTTAGTGATGATCAGTAATGGAGACAGGGTATCGCCCCAACTCCTGGCTGGAGGAGAGGGGAGCAGAAGATGAAGACACCATAGTCCTCATACCTGTGCAGGGAGGACACTTGGAAATGACAGTCTTGTAAACCTGGAGATAAGGGGGTTTCTTAATCCAGTGGCTCAAATTTCAACCAAATATAACTTTCCCATCTCACAAGATAAATGTAGCCATCCAGAAATATTATTAAGAAGATATAAAGAAGGAAAAAGCAGTCCATACTTATATAGCAATGAAGAGATGCTCAGCCATGCACCAGAATATCATGAATAATTAATCCAGTGGGACAAGAATTTTTTTCCTGGTACAGGTGACCAACACGAATACTCCCATGACTGAAGAAAGGCAGGAGGTGCCCTGATGCTACAGCAGGAAACACAGACATAAAAACCCAGTACAAACATTTTAGGCCAAGACTGAAGTAAGCACAGAAAGGTTACTGTTGACAATGTGGATATAAAAATATCAATCTGTAATATAATTATAAATAAAACGGTTGTTAACTTTTACAATGCCTGTATATATTTACGTAATGTCAAAGCTTACCCATCACCAATCTTTATATCAACTTTTATATTGGCTTTCTGAGACAAACACCATATTTCCTGGAGGTTTTGCTTCCCCCACACACACAAAGTAATAGGCTGTGGCCATAAACATCCTTCCAAGGCGTAGGCCTCATCTGTGTGTGTGTAAATGGTGTGTGCACGCTGTGTACATAGACACGCTAACGAAAACAAAATAACTCACCAGAGGCTCCGGAAATGGGCAGAGCACCATCGTCAGTTTGACCTTTAGCAGAAAGAGCGTGAAAATATTACCGCTGCAACCGAGGGCTTCACCTGCCCATAATTTGGAAATGTGGGGAAGGAGCAATAGATACCCTGACCACCTCACCGCGGATGGTCTGGCACAAAGGTTGCCTGGCCCAGGGTTGTGGAAGCTGAGTTCCAGTTCTCACCTTCCACTGGCTGGCTCAGTGGTTTTTAAGCGGGCCAGCGTTTACTTTATGTTTCCAGGTTATCATCCATAAAGATTGAAGTGAAGGTGTAAAATGAGACCCAAACTCACCTGGCTTTTTAAGACCCCATCTAGAAGCTATGCATCAAAATGAGGGATGACCCACTCAAAGAAGTCACCTGAGAAGGTGGCACACTTTTTCCAAGGATGAAATTGTAGACCTCATCAGTGACGACTGTCCCCAAGGGCAGCACCCTACAGGGGAGGCAGCCCCAGTTGTTTGGGCCATGAAGCTGGGTATAAACTATGACCCCTACACTCATCAGCTGTGTGACTATAAGGAAGTCACTTAGCCTCTCTGGGATGTGATTTCATCATCGATATCTTGAGGATAGCAGTATCCACCTAATGGTGGTGTTGTAAGGATTAAGAAGCCATGACCAGCCCAGTGACAGCTGAGCAGCAGACCATCAGTGGCTAGTCCTCCATCTGTTCTGTCTGAGGTCACTTGTGAGTTGCACAGGGACACAACCACAAAATATCTACACAACACACCAGCCAGGGTTGTCGTAAGAACCCAAAGACACAATAGATGTGAAGACATTTTTAACATCCCACTCATCCCACACACATCCTCTGAGTGAGTATACCTACAAGAGTCTGTTCTAGGTGCTGATAAATGTATTAGTTAGACATAATGATTAATATCATGCTACCAATGAGGGGAGGAAGAAGGCTTTCCTCTGCCCTCCTTATCTCTCAACCTTGGTCCATAGAGCAAGCAGTCCTTACTCTCTCTTCTCACAAGGACAAATGCTATAGAAGGAATTTCACCCCTCACTCCTCACCCTGATATACTTTTCTCCATTAGAAGAGTAAAGGTAAATGTATGGACCTCTGCAGAACTACCTCTCCTGCCCCTGCCCTAGTCTGGACTTCCACCATCTTACACCTTCCAACATAACAGAATTGCTCCTAATTTGGTCTCCCTGACTGTCAGCCTCTGACAGTGCAATCTGTTCTCTTACTGTACACAGAGTCACATTTCTGTAATGTAAAGCTGGTATCTCTGTTATGATGATAACTCTTATATAGACCCCTACTGCCTTGGGAATAAAGTCCAACCCCTTCACCAACCTTGTAGGAATTTTCAAGACTCTCCATAGCCTCGTTGTTCCTAACTCCCCTCTTTCCAACCACTACCATACCAAACTACATGACCTATTCATAACTCTACCAAAATCCTACTCTTCCCTCCTGGTCTTTGCTCCTAATTGTGGTCAAATACTATGTATGTTTCTCCATGCACTGGAACTGGGTTCCTTATATTATCAGATGCCCTTGTCTTATAGCCTCTAATACTCTAATCTCTAGTTTTCTACCATTGCACAAACCTTTGAGGAAAGACAGATGAGCTGGCTAAAGACACACTCTGACAGGTGAGAGAAGGAGGGATTTTGCTTAGGTAACTACTCAGGTTTCAGTTCAAATATCACCCCCTCCAAGAAGCCTGCCTTGACATCTCAGCACTCAGCTCAACTGCCTTCTTCATGCACCCATAACACAGTCTGATATCTCTATATGCTTAGAGCACTGTGTTCACTTGGCTGCAAGCTCCTCGAAGGCAAGGCTCTGTCCAAGTTACAGCCAAAGCTTTGGTTCCAATAACTCCAACTTCCAAATCCACATCTATATAATAGAATAGTGAGGTCAATTCCTCAAGAGTTATTCTTATAAAATGAGGAAATTGGTATAAAGCATTTAACATGGTGTCTGACATATGAGTAAATATTTTTTAAATGTTAGCTATTTATTTTCATTATTATTCAACGTGTTGCTCTTGAACAGATGAGTGAGTGGGAAGATGAGCATCGTTATTGTAATGTGGCATATACATACCACAAGACACAGTTTGTGGGCAGAGGCAAGAGGTCCTATATACACCCATCGTCTTCTAATTCCGAGGCCTATAAATGACCCTGGCACCATCAAAACTGGAAAAAGTACCTCTGTCAAGAAGTGGTGTGCCACAGAGTTGGTAAGAGATGGGAAATGCTGACAGTGGAATTACTTTTCTAATTTGCTAGAGAAAGTCATGCTGTGTGCACATGGAAAGAGTCTTCAGAGAGATACCCCATTATCTCACTCTCTCAGGGCCTCGGTAGCCAACCAAGTGCTGCTTTGCTGCTGCATTGCAACAAGAATCTGCTGTTTAAATTGGGAAATGTGCTCCAGAATGAAAAACTTACTGATGGAGACTTATTTCTGTCCCCTTTCCTGTCTCTTTTCTGATTTTCCACTTCCAGGATGACTTGCTGTATGGGCAGTGACTGTCATTTCCAGCATATTTTCTCCTACCCTGGAAACAGGGCTGTCCAATCCTCTAGCTGATACTGTAGGTGGAAGCCAGATGGCTTGGTGGAATCTGATATCAGGGACAAGAAAAAAATTACCAGGTTTCTCTTGGACACAAAAGAGAAGCTGCTAGATGAGAACCAGTGTGGGATACTGGATATCATTGGCCTGAAAGAAGCCTGGGTAAGGAGGATTTGTGTAGGAAGACCATCATTTTGTAACCTAAATCCAAGCATTCAAGCCTAAGTAACAAAGGTGCACAGAAGAAAAAACTGAAGCTCCATCTAACCAATGGCTAATACATATAGAAAACAAAACCATACCTGTTATTTCATCAGCCGTGATGTGTGAAGTCTTGGGCCCCTTCACACATGTTATTTCATCTGATGCTCAAGTCAGCCCTGCAAGGCCAGGGTTATCATTATTCCCATTTTATTAAGGAGGAAAGTGAGGCTGAAACAGTGTTCAGTCCAAAACCAAGGAGCTGATAGCCCAGGAATCTCGACCACTTCCTTCCATCAGAGCAGGTGCTTTGGACCCTAGAGGAGGAAAAGCACCTGGACAAGCCCACACCCCAAAAGCTTCAAAATTAACAAGAATGATACAGTTATAGTGAGTTATCAAAGAAAATGTCAAGAGTTTGGGACAGTCCTTTCTCCTGAATCATTAGTAATGTCTCCAAACCCATCAAAGTCCAAATTTATCCATGGATAGGACCATGAGACAGTCCAGGAATTCTTTGTTTTCTAGTCTCTAAAGTCTTAATTTCCAGCTGTTCAATACTCTCATGTTGAAGGAGTTCAGAAAAGCCTGGCTCAGGTTTTGCCCAAAAGGAGGTTGGTTAGGCTGCTTCCTGGGCTTGACACTCACCTTTTGAATCCAGAGAATCCCCCAACCAAGACAGCTTTCTCTGAGTTGAGCTGAGTGCTCTATATCATAATCATATCTAGGATTCCCTGCCTGTACGCAGTGAAAAAGGTGAGGCTTTGATAGCTTTTAGAAGAAAGGCATCCCTTCCTCATTGGGGTCTGAGTTGAAAGAAATGGCTAATTGAACAGAAACAAGTTCATACCTGAGGAAGGTCTTGGAGTGGTCTCCAAACTCCACTTCCCCTCTCCTTGTAAGCCTTAAGGAAGATTTTCCTGCTCTTTGCAGTTAAGCAGGGCCTGCAGGCTGTGAACTGAAGTGATGTATGCTGCTTCTACCCTGGAGCACTTAACTCCTAATGCAAGACATGCAAGCATCCTACAAATAAGCCCCCATGTCTCAGATGTGCAGCTATGTGACAGTAAAAACTCCATCGCCTGGGTCCACAAAAGACCATAGAGATCAGGGTCCTCCATCTAATGTACTAAATCAGTAGATTGAGAGGAAAATAAAAGTTTATTTTATTGAATGAAAGCAATGAGATTTGGGACTTGTTTGTTACTGCATCATAGCCTAGCCTAGCCTGACTAACCGGTGGTGTGAGATGCATTCTCCAGAAGCAACGGAGCTCAAAGGGGTTTTTGTGTTCTCACTTCAAGTTCACTATCATAGGAGCTGTGTGGGCACCACAAGTACCAGTCAACACAGTAGGGGATCCTGTTCATCATGCTTTTGTGGGTGTAATATATAGCAAGTTATATTCAAATGTAAGCAGTGAGACCAGAGAGTAAGCTGTATATTTTTTTCTGTACTCGCCTCGGGACAGAGTTAACATTATCAAGCATTCGTTCTGTGCTAGATATATTAAGACTATTAATTTCTAATTCCACAATATTCCTGTAATATAAATACATATTGCATAGATCAAACATAATGTTATACAATATATATACACACAATTTTATTGTTAATTTTTGTCATTAATAAAAATAAAATAAAAATAAGTATTATAAAATCCTCATTTCCTATATTAAGAAACTCTGATACATGAAGATTGGTTTATTTAAGGTCACATATGGAAACTGGGGTGTAAATCCAGGGGTCTTTTACTGCAAGGCTGTGGTTTTCCACCACATGACATGAGCTTGCCCACTCTTTATACTCTAGGTAAATGATTAGATAGATGATAGATGATTAGAGAGATAGATAGATGGATACATAGATAGATGATAGATAGATAGATATAGATAGATAGATGATAGATAAATGATAGATAGATAGATAGATAGATAGATAGATAGATAGATAGATAGATGATAGAATGTTTGATTAATCTCTCACCAGTAGTGGGGAATCCCTCAAAAAAAAACAGTAAATGTATGAGGAAAAGAAACAATCCTCAGAAAACAAGAGACTAAAATAAAAGCACCTTGAGAGATACCAGAGCACAGTGGTTTTGAGAACAGGCTCTGCATTTAAATCCCAGGTTCATTCCTACTAATGATCTATGTGATTTTGGGGTAAGTTAGTTTACTTTTCTATGTCTCCTTTTCCACAACTGTAAGATAGTGATAAAAGCAATATCTGTGTCCTTGGGTTTCTGTGAGAACTGAGTAAGCCAATGTAAGTATAGAGCGGAGACCGGATGGATCTGACGAACAGAGGGGAATCATGGCCCCAGGACAAGGACAGCACCCACAGCTCCCTGCTCCTTGGGGTGGTCCCATCTACCGCTGCCCTGCCAGGACGTACCATAGCCCCTGTTCCTTGGAGGAAGGGTGGTCAGCGAGGACACTATCTCATGCGGTAAGGGGAAAGCCCTGCACTCCTGGCTAACTGAGGGTTATTTTAGACTTGAGATGATTGTGCCCCCAAACTAACAGCAAAAATCCCAGCTTCTGGCTCATCCTGCAAGAGATGAGGGCAGAACACAAAGCAGTGCCCAGGAACACACATCACCCGGAGGTGCTGCACACCCTGCTTGGTACTGCAACCCCCAAACATGCTTTGTGAAGGCTGAGAGTATTACCCCTGCTTAGTGCCCTTGTTTAGCTATCCTCCAGGTTTTCTTCAGATTCCTCTCTCAAAGGCATCTCTTCACCTTGACTTTATTAGCTTCACAGCCGAGAAAAACCTGATTATAATGGTATAATGGCTACAATAAAAACACTTAGAGATTATTGTTTTTATTATTTATATTATTCACTCAACCCAGGAGAACATGTTGCAGATGATAAAGTCCTTCCATATATATTAGCAAATCCCACAGCCATGCCAAGTAAGACCAGGCTTGTAGAGACAGTGGGGTCCACACGTTACAGATAGGGGGAAAGGTGCAAATATAGTCAGACCCTGCTGCAGCATGAATACGTGCCGCGAAGGCATTTGTTGGAAATATAATCCCCAGTGCAACAGGTTGGGAGGTGGGTGTCTAATGAGAGGCATGAGATCATGAGTTCTCATGAGTGGGTTGATGCCGATTATAAGAAGGGCTGAGACTGCCAATTCCATCTCTTCTCGTTTCCTTCCCATCTACCATGTTATGACACACCGAGAAGAAACCATTTGCCAGCACCTTGAGAATGGACTTCTCAGCCACCATAACAGTGAGAAATTAATTAATTTTCTTTATGGATTACCCATTCTGTGGTATTCTGTTACAGCAGTATGAAATGAAATGACGGACCCTTCAACAAAAGTCATAGGATTTGCCCAAGGTCAACCAATGATGAGCTGAGCAGAACAAGAACCCACATTCCATAGCAAAGAGACTTGAGTACACTTTCAGCAGTCACAGGTATAGTCCAGTTCCTGGCTTCACCTCTGCAGAATTTGGAGTCTCTAAGCCCCAAGCTCTTAGAGCCCTAGGATCTACACAGGAAATTGTCTTCCTCCATAGACATGGCGCCCAGTAGAGAGAGTGGATGATAGGGACTCAATAAGTCTTCATAGAATGAATGAATGAATGAATGAATGAATGGGTGAATGAATGAATGAATGAATGCTGTCCTCAGATGGGAGAGTGATCCAGCTGAGATGAAGCTTGGATGATGTAGTGACTCTGCCATTCCTCCACCTCTGTAGCCCATGGAGAAGATCCATTTTTCATCACCTTAAAATGATAAAAAGAACGTTCACCAGTTCTAAAGTGGTTCTCTTGGAATTTTATATGCACACTAATTCCTCTTAAAAAACAAACTGGGCTGGTGAGATGGCTCAGCGGCTTAAGCGCCTGCCGGGCAAGCGTGAGGGCCCGAGTTCGACTCCCGGAACCCACATACAAAAAAAGGGGCCGGTGATATCGCTCAGTGGCACGGGTGCCTGCTGGCGCGCCAGGTCCTGAGGTCGACCCCCTGGTACCCACAAAAAAAAAAAAAAAAAAAAAAATTACCACAGGTCACTTCCTCAGCCTTTATTTTCCACAACTCCTTAAAAAAAAAAAGTACTGGGAGGTCCATTTCCCCCACACAGTTTTCCATTCTCTGCTCTATAAATTCAGTTTCTGGTGAAAAAAATATGTCAAACTGGCCAAGGAGAGTAAATCCCAGTGGGTTTGAAGATGTATTGTGAAGTAGCCTGCTGCAGGCATGAAATTTCTTTGTACTCTAGTGTTTTATCTTTTAATAATTCATGCAGATTTCATATTTCAGTTCCTAATGTATCTGTGTTTGACTAATATAAAAATAATGATATGAAATTACTTAGCAATTAAATTATTTGTGTTTCCCTTCTCACTCACACAAAGAAAAAGAAGTCAATGGAATGCTCAAGATGTGTTGTTTTCATGCTGTGCCTTGTACCTTGTCCCACCACAAGAATGAGGCACCCACATTTGAGTTGAAAAGATGGAGAGTCTGAGCCAAGGCCACCATCCCATTCAGGTCACCCGTGACCCTGTCTTGCCAAATTTCCCCAGCAGCTTCATCTCTCAGTACTCCCAGCTCTATGTATGCAGTGCAATGGCTTGGGTATAGTTTGTCCTCCAGGGCTTAATGCATTGGGAGCTTGGCTCCCATGTGGTTATGTAAGAGGTGGGACATTTAAGAGGCAGGGCTTAGTGGGAGATGGCTAGGTCACTGGGGGCACTGATCTCAGAGGGGATTAGCATAGTAGCTGTCTTAAGACCCCAGTTAGTTTCCATGAGACTGGCTTGTTATGAAAGAGTAATTCAAGTCCTCCCTACTCTCTCTGGTTTCTTGTCTTTCCATGTTACCTTTTGCTGTTATACACACACTCCGGACATGGTGATGCAGTTCTCCATAAGGTCCTCACCAGAGCTGAGTGGAAGCTGGCACTACACTCTTGAACCTCCAGAAACTTTTTTCTTTATAAGTACCTTGCTTGAAGTATTTTGTTATAAGAACAGAAAATGGACTGAGACCCACAATTGAATGAAGCCAAGCTTATTGTATTTCCCTGAGGTTGGCAACCAGGGATCCTTCAACAGGTCCAAGCAGCACTGCACCGGGCCACAGTCCTGAAATCACTTTGGCCTCCAGTTCCCTCCCGCTTGAACAATGTCACCGGGACATCTTTAAATAGTAGAAACCAGCAGCAGCTTTGTGCCTTCTCTGTGTTCTCTGTGCAGCAACAAGAAGCCTCACAGCGCTGCCCCCATCAGCCAGCCCCTCTGGTCCTGATGTGAATCTTCAGTGCCACCATCTCCAGCCCCACAGTTCACCCTGATCCTTAGATTTACCCCCATCAATGCCAAAAAGAAAGAGAGAACGCTTTGCATCATTTTGTTTCCATCAAAAAAGCAATAATGCTCATATTTTAGGACATTTAGAAAACACACAGGGCCAGTGAGATAGCTCAGCAGCATAAGCGCCTCCCTGGCAAGTGCGAGGTCCTGAGTTCAACTCCCAGTACCCACATATGATAAAAGGGCCAGTGATATTGCTCAGCGGCACGGGCGCCTGCTGGCATGCAAGGTCCTGAGTTCGACCTCTGGTACCCACAAAAAAAAAGAAAGAAAACACACAAAAAAGTAGAAAGATAATCACCCACGGCCCCACTACACAGAAGCAACCGCTATTAACATTTTAGAACTTTCCTTCCTTTCTTTTTTCCCCATATAAACTTACTTAGTTATAATCACAAGGAGCATACATTTTGTATCTCTCCTTTTCAAAACCCTTACAGAGCATTAGCATTTCTACATGCTAAAAGCCACTAATTATTCCTGAACACAAACAATAATGGCTTTCTCATTTCTATGCCCAAAATGGGAGTAAGAGATAGGAGGTAAGAACTAATATGCTAAAACCATCTTTTGCAGCAGCCAAACCTAAAAAAGAATTATCTTACGTGTCCTCCTCTCTGCATCTCAGTGGAGTCTCCTGGCCTGTATGATTCCTGCACAGGTATGGGTTTGTTCCCTGCAGGTCACTCTGACCATTCCTCAAGGGTAGAACGAGTATTATGCCAACCCTCTGAGCCCAAACCTAGTTTCTAACTCTTTATGAAGCTGTATTTATTTGTTCTGAGATTTTGAGTTTGTTCAAATTGCTTTAGCTGCGGAAACCCACAACGGATCATCATATTTCCAAAATATTCTTCTAGTCTGCTGAGAATATTTCCAGCAAAATTAAACATAACCATGACTGATCAACCTGGGTTTCCTGAGAGTCTATGATGGTTAATTTATGTGTCAGCTTGACTGGGCTAAGCAATGCCGAGATAGCTGATAAAACCTTATTTCTGATGTGTCTGGAGGGAAGTTTCAGGAAGAGATGAGCAGTGAATCAGTAGCTGAGTAAAGATCTGTCCTCACCAATGTGGATGGGCATCACCCAATCTACTGAAGATCCAGAGAGAACAAAAATGGTGGTGAAGTGGTAAGTATTCTCTCTGTCTTCTCTCTTTTTCTTCCTCTTCTTCTTTTTCTTCTTCCTCTTCCTCTCTCTCCCCCTTCCTCCCTCCCTCCCTCCTCCCTTCTTTCCTTCCTCTCACCCTTCATATATCTATCTGAATCTCCTTTCATATACCTATCTCCTATTGGTTTTGTTTCTCTAGAAAATTTGGACTAATATACTTTCTTCTATTCATACAAAAGTATTAATTTTCATGATGCAATTGAAAAGTCCCAGGGATAAGACTCAAGAAGTCATGACTAAATGCTATCTTTGCTAATACCTGATGCTAGTGAATTCCAAACAGAGGCAGAAAAGAGAAAAAAATGGGTGATTATAATAATTATGGTGGTATGATAAGCCAGCATGTGGAGTGATTACCGCATGTCTAGCAGTGTTCTAAGCACTTTGCATGCATTCCCTGATTTAATCTTTACAATGACCTCTTAATGCCTTGTAGTCAAAACTACCAGAAACACACTTATAGTTGAACAAGAGTGGATTTATTGACTCACTGCAAGAAGGGAGAACATACACCATGAGAACCTGCAGAGCATCTCAGTAAGTGGAAAGAATTTGTAACAGAGCCAGACGTGGTGGTATGCACCTGCAATCCCAGCATTCCAATAGGCTGAGCAAGACCCTGTCTCAAAATTAAAATTAATAAAGGGCTGGGATTGTAGCTCAATGCAAAGACCCTGGGTTCAATCCACAGTATAGAAGAAAGAGGAGGAGGAGGGGCAGGAGGAGAAAATGAAGGGGGTAGAGGAGGAAGAAAAGAGAGAGAAAAATAAAAGGAGAGAGAGAGAGAAAGAGAGAGAGAGAGAACAGGTTGAGCTTGTGTTCAAGATGTGGAGCAGAGTCCAAGAAAGGGGCCCTCAGCTGAGTTGGATGCTTTCAGGAAGTAATTCTATAATTAATCAACTTGATCATCCTTGTCTAGAAAGTGGAAAGAACAGATGGAGATGAACGCTACAATTGGTAAGCAGCAGTCACTTACATTACAATACCCTGTCATTGTGGTTTACCTCATGTTCTGCTTTTGTCTGTATTTGGATGTGATTAAGCAGCGATCTTGTTCTCATCTTGCTCGATCATGGCTACAAGAGTGGCCTTGTCTGGTGCTGATGCTTTCTGGCATTGTTTGTGATCAGCGGGACGACATGAAGGCTCAGCTGTGAACGCCAGCCCAGCTCCTGCCTCACAGAGGAGACCATTTTTCTCTCTAATTTTATTAAATAGATGTGGTAGTTAGTTACATTTAAAATAAGATAGAGAAACCAAAGCTTAGATGGGCTAAGAAATTTGCCCAGGTTCACACAGCTGGAAAGTGACAGGAATCAAATATATAAGTCTGCCTCAAAAGGCAAATGCTGTTAATGATCATACTGAGCCTCCTAGTCATGCAGTGGTTTACATCTTGTTTTATGTTACCTGGGGCTGAGGTTGAGTAGATATCTGTGGAACATGGTAAACAAGTCAAAAGGAAAATGGGTACCATGTGAAATCATGCCTGCCCCCACTCCCAGCCCTGTTTCCTAAGCACCCGCTTCCCACCCAGGAAGACATGTGGAGTGCGGATAGAGCGGACCCATTTAAAGCATCACTTATAGGAGACCAGCCACTGACTTATGACTCAACAAATAGGCTTATTTTTGTCCTGCTCTTCCAAAAACTCACAAAGTCTCCATAACTCTGCAGATATTGATTAAGCATATGCTGTTTTCCTGACACTGTGCTCAGCACTAGAGCAATAAGCAATGAACTGAAGGAGCCCTTTGACCTTGAGGAGTGCACAGTCTGGTGGAGAGCACCACACAGATGATTCGGGCAGTGCGCGGGGAGGGAGGATGTGGGAGGAGTGGGCTGCTCCACCAAGAATGGCAGGGAAAGATTGATGGAGAAGGAAGTATTCTGCCTGGATTCTGAAAGATGGTGGGGACTTACTTGGTGAACAGAGATGAAAAGAGAACTCCAGAGAGAAAGAGCAGTCAGTACGAACAATGACGGTCAGGTAGGACAAATGGGACACACACAGGACACTACTCCTGGCTCAAAATGGACAGAGCATGGAATGCTTGGGTCAGGAGGCAGAAGTGACTGAAAAAGTTGCCGAAGACCCTGTCACAAAGATCCATCTGCAGGAAACTAAAGAGAATATTGTCAAAATTAAATAAGATAGAAAACATGGAAAAGGTCTGAGAAGTTTAAAACACTCTGCAAATGTAATGAATTAAATAGGTCACTAGTCCCATGATTGGGACTAATCAGGTGTCATTATTCATGGCCCTTCTCTGAAGATGTTGTTTTTAATCATAGTTACCCTCTGTGGGGACATCTACTGGGGATAAAAATCACAAAGGACACTGGACAATAAAAAGATTGTGACCAACTGTACCCTCAGTCCTTCAATCAGATATGAAGGATGCCCATATAAGTCTCCATTAGCAGTGCCACATGGAATTCTCTGCTGCCCAGGCTCTATCAAAAGTGCACCCAGGATAAATTGTGTTAGAGAAAGAAGGCCTAAGGGTCATGAAATCCTCCCCCACCTCAAAGCATTGCAAGTTTGGCTTTGTCACAAGTTAGACTGCCAGAAATTGTATTTCTGGACCACATCAGTACGCGGAATCCTCCCCACCTCGCCGTCCCGATGCCAGCGATTCTTCTTTGTCCTGGGAACTGCTCAGGCACTGGTTTCAGGTCTGCAAAAGGGGTTCCCATGCGCAGCCAGGGATGAATATCACTCCTTTAAGAACAAAGTTGGAGGTGGGGAAGGTTCATTAGTCATGAGTCTCTATGCAAACTACCATCTCTACCTAAATTTCTTTCTAGATTATGTTTTTGAGGGTGTTGTTATTCATACAGCCTAATATCCTAAAGACTTGTCCTTCTCAGGTAGATTCTCTAACAAAAACTCTAACCCACCAAGATTTTTGTTCCAATTTCAAGGAAATTTCAAGTCAAATATGGCATCATAAGAGTACAGGATTTTGAATCAGAAAGTGGCCTTCCACTTAAAGGACCTTAGGCAAAGGATTAATATACCTGTGGCTCAGTTCATTCAGCCATAAAATGGATATAATAACAAACTACCCAGTTTATCATTAGAATTACATGTAAATGTATTTTTATTAGTACATGCTTGCAGTACATAATGAATACATTTATCATGGAGGATTTGTAAATATACATAACACACCTCAATTCTTTTTTAAATATCTTTCTCCTCTCCTCCCTCCAATCCTTCTCTCACTCCCCAAGTACAAAAGCTCTATTTCCACATTCTTCTTCAATTCTTTTTTTTTCCTTTAAACCCCTTTCCCTCCCTTTTCTCCCCCCATCTCTTGTTCCCTTTCCCACTTGAACAAGTTCTTCCTCCTTTAGAATAATATAGAACCTGACACGTAAGATCAGTATATTTTATCAGTACAAAATAGTGAGCTTGGTCTATTGATTTAATGTAGTTACTCATTTGTAAAATAAAAATTATATATAGTCTTTCAAGAACTAAGTGAGTATCAAGCTCCAGCACAAAATAAGTGCTTGGAAATGGTCATCATTACCCAATACATAATTTCCCCTGTCAAAAGTAGGCTTTTTACTCTGGGGTCTCTTTCAGGTCCTCCAAACAAATATAAAAATTTTCATACAGCTTTCAGTTCATTACTGGTCACCTACAGTGTATTGGGTACTGGATCAGACATGGATAAACCAGCTCTCATCCCTGCTCAAGAAGTATGTGAAGTCCAGGGAAGAAGGACATATGGACATCTCGGGCCAGCAGAAGAGTTTATCGAACACTCCTCTCAGAGCCATCACGTGAGACAGACTCCACACCAGATGCACCAGTCACCTGATAGGTAGCACTCTCCTTATGTGTGAGCAGAGTGGACAGTTGGCCATAAAGTGGGGTCTGAGCCCCACAAAAAACTCATCGACCTGGTTTCTGGTTGACGCTCTGACACTTCAGTAATCTTTTCCTCTTAAAACAAATAACTGGTAATAATCCATCAGGCTTTTTTTCCATAGTTAGCTGCACATCATAGTCATAGACATGATGTACAAGACCTGAGGTGAACCTGGGTCATCCAAAGCCAGCCTCTTCCGATGAGAGACTCAGGAAGGTAAAAAGATTTATTGACAGCTCACAACCAGTAAATAACCAAGAAGGCCCTTAAATTTAGGTCTCCTAGTTCCTACTGCCTTTTCTACCACCACATGGAAAGAAGACCACAGACCTACGAGTGGGCAGGAGATGGGCAATCCAAGCTGTATGTGTTAGAAAATCCCTACTGCAGTGCTCAGGGTGATGTAGGGACTGAGATTAAGGGGGCTGCTCTGCAATACAGGAGAAGATAGTGCTGTGCAGGAAGATAACACAACAGAAGCAGCTCACAGCTGTGGGCCCCAGGAAGGCAGCTAGATGAGGCAGACTGATGGGCGAAAGGGGAGTACTCCAAGGAACATCAGGAAGACTTTCTAATTGTATATCAGGCAATGATCAGGCCTGGGGACACAGGCTCTCCCAAGCCTTCCTGAGGACAGCTCCCTCTTTGTCAAAGTCTTATCCAAAGACCACCAGGATCCACTGAAGGCCAGCCACACCATTTGAAGACCCATGGCACGTGCTACTTTGTTTTGCTTGATTATTCTACTTTGCAGCATTGAGCATCAAGCCCAGAGCCTTCCACATGATAAGCATTGTGCCACATACCTAGCCCCATATGTAGTTTGAAGAAAAGGTGCCATAAAGCGATATAACCCAAAATAGAGCTGTTGGATTTCAAAAGTTATACCTTAGATCTGCCTGTTAGCATTATACAGGGGTCATAAAATCAGTCTGCAGGTCAAATCTAGCCTACCACCTGTTTTTGTCAATAAAGTTTTATTGGCGCACAGCCATGTCTATTTACATATGTATAACCCAAGCCTATTTTAGTGCCACCAAAGCAGCCTTGAGTAGTTCCAACAGAGACCAGAGACCATGTGGCCTACAAAGTCTAAAATATTTACAACGTGAATTTGTAAGAGAAAATTTACCAGCCCCTAATATAGTACCCTGTATGATCCTAGAAAGGGAATTTTCAAAATATCTTCTTTTCCTGTTAATTCCAATCAAAGCTTCATTTCAAGTGCCCCAAATACACCCCTTTGTCTTGATGCAACACTGAGTTATACAGCTGGGGGTGCTGAGGTGCTGACCGACCGCAGGCCACCCTCTTCCTTGGTATTTCATTGCCTTTTCCGCAGCACCACCTGCCATAGTGCCATCATCAGCTCCGTCTTTTGGCCATGCCCATTTCTCCTCACCGTCCCCAGCCCCACCCCACCCCACCACACACTCCTCCTAGACAGAATCAGTTGTTCCTTTAGATACACACTCAAAACAAAGACATAGCACTCCATGACAGCATCTGTCTCACTGTGCTGTTCATATATTTAACGTGTGTCCTCGATCTACAGTCTTTGAAGAAGAGGCTGTGTTTTATTCATCTTCATGCCTTCCAGAGTCCCTGGCATGTAGAAAACTACTCAGAAGCTAATTTAATGGGAAAGGAATTGTCCCATCAGATTCTTTCATTTTACAAACAAGAAAACCAAAGCTCAATGTCACAAAACTGGCGAGCAGCAGCTAAGTCCAACACTTTTAGCACATCATGGGAATGCAGAGATTCAGGTGTACAGAAAAGAGCACTTGTGAATAGAGGTCATTATTTTAAAGGTAGTAGTGATGGAATCTTCTAAAGTTACACATTCATCCCCAGGCCGAGAAGCCAAACGGCAGCCCCGGTCTCCTGACAGCAGTGACAGGAAACAGCACACTGCAGCCACTAGAGTGCCTGGTGCACAGGATGGGCCAGTGAGCTGAAAAATTAAACTTCTCTTTTTAGAAGCCATTTGTGTGTTAAGGAAGAAAATAAATAAGCTAACACCATGGCCACTTAAAAAAATGCACCCAGACAGAGAAGTTATTTGACTCTCTCAGGCCAGTGGGGGAAAATGAGCTTTGTAATTGAAATTGTAATGGGATGAGCTGTGCAAGGTGAAGTGAGGGCAGGGCATTCTTGGAGGAGGTGTCACTAATGAGCTGGCAACTCAAAGTTTCCACGAAAATAAGAGAAAGCCTTCTGGATACAGCGTGGGGTCCTGGGCATAGAAGTGGTCTGGACTCCAGAATGCAGCGGGGGAACTGAGCCATCTTGAGGTTGTTTTGTAGTTAACTACAAGGCGTGCCCATCCTGTGTCACATCTTCCTCTGCCTGCATTCTCCAACCAGAGCCAGACCCCACCGGCCCTGTGCCTGATAAACAATCTCCATAACGGGGATACACATGCCCTGACTCTTCCCACATAAAAGGCCATGAGATGACATTTACTCTCTGGTTACACATTTATTGAGAGCATTCTCTGGGCCCAGCACAGGGCTGGAGATGTCACGGGTGAATAAGAAGGCCTCTACCACCTGAGTACCCACAGCGGACATGCTCAGAAGGTCTTGCTTGTCCTAATGAAGGAGTCTCAAGATCAACAGGAGGCAGAGGATGGTTTGGAAGAAGGACCACCACACAGAGTGGAAGGAAAACTTGCCTCAAAGGCCTAAGGGCCTACTCATCAGCCAGGAGACCTCAGACAAATTATTGACGTGGAAATATCCTCCTAGATAAATGGGGATGAGAATAGCAACTTCAAGACTGGCGGGAAGGATGCAGAAGCCACTGTGTGTCAGGACCTAGCACGTGCCTGGCGTGTTCTAGCTGTGAGGCCAGCAGGGAAGAGCAGCACCGTGGCGAGTGCGCAAGGATTCAAGAGAGGCATTCGAACACCAAACATCCCTGATGGGTCAGCCCTGGGGACCGAGGACAGGGGCTGTGGCACCAAATAAATTGAAGTGGGAAGCGTGGGCTCAGTCCCTCCTTGGCTTGAAGTTCCAGTTGTAGCACTTGCTTGACCCATCTGCATGACCCTTCAGAGCCTCAGTCTTTTTACCTCAAAATGGGAACAATGACAGTTCAGTGCCATATGCTCACAGGCTCACTACAACGCTTAAATGTCCTGGTGCATGCAGAACACTTAGCCCTGTGACTGGCACATAGCATCGCTCAATCGAGCTTAGCTGTTGCTAAGGCTGTGCTTGTGCTGTGGTTGTGGCTGTCGTAAGCATTCTCTTTTTCATCGTGAAGTGAACAGTGCCATCTGCACAAGGTTGCCCTGGGACTTCAGCATCATGTAAGGCCCCTCACACAGGGCTTGGCACCCAGTAGGTGTTATGTAAAGGCTGGATGCCCTCCTGCACACACTTTGTGTGTTGTGTTGACACGTGGTGGGAAATATCAGGATCACTATGGATCTGTGGATGAGGACACCAGCACAAGGCTGGTGAGTGTCTGAGAGGAGTTGCTGAGACCGTAAGTGTGCAGTTTAATACTACAGGAACCCTTACTGTGTGTGACTTTCTTCCAGTCCCTTCCCCGCTGTAAGACCTGTTGTCCATCCCAAGCCCTACAAGAGACAGATCAGTACCTCCACTTCAGTCCTCTGGCCCCAGCCACTCCTAGAACCCCTGCCCACTCATCCTGCACTGTACAAATGGGACTGGGGCAGCATTATCATCTTCATAGGTAAGATGGGCATGTTTGCTATCCACATGTCTGTTTAAGGAAGAAACCATAATCAGCCAGGCCTAACATGTAAATGTGTTAACCCTCACCTTTGCTCACATCTGCTTTGCCTTCAATCGCCATTCTTCCTTTCTCCTAAAAAATGAATATGCTAGAACCATAATATCATTCACTTTTGGTGCTCATTATGTACCACACACTGTATCCATTATTATTTATCTTCACAAGAAACCACTAGGTAACTATTATAGTACCCCTTTGGAGAGAGAAAAACTAAGACACAGAAAGGTTAAGAAATTCACCCAAGTTCAAAGAGCTACCAAGTAAGTGGAGAAGCCAAAAGGTGAACCTGGCTGGTCTGACTCCAGAAGTCTCTTACCCACCAGGTCCTCTGCTTTTTTAGTGAAGAAACAACCAAAGCTCTGCCCTCACGGCTTCAGGTACCAAACCATACAGTTGTAAGCAGTAGAGCTGGAATTTAAGCACGGGGCTGCCCCATGCCAACCTCAGACCCTTCACATCAGTTCTAATGTTTCCTTGAGAATCTGCACCTGACAGCTCCAGGGGCGATCCAGTGCACCTCCCAACCTGGACATTGGACAGGTTGCCCTTCTCCTTCTGATACCCTACCCATGTGGATGGCAACTCCCCAGGGTAGAGGATTGCTTTGGGGCTGCCACCCAGTAAGGAAGGAATGTCTGGGGTTTTGCAATCTGCCTCACCTGCCATACCTCACTCAATAGGCCTCAGGCCAATGTGGAAATTCTGGTAATTGCTACAAATGTCTATTCAAATAAAGATTCAGGAACTGGGAAAATAACCACAGCATGGGTTCATGAGCCTAATCAGTAGAACACAATGTAGAGCGAACACCAGGAATTAGTATCCACAAACAGCCAGCTCTGAGAAACCCCCAAGTGTCTGTTCTACTGACTGTGTACAGTCATCCTAGTCATCAGATAAAGGACCCTTTGAGAATGGCTTAAAGGAAAAGTTATAAGATGTACATGACTCAGGACTGGCATGTCTTTCCTCAAAGATAGCTAAACTGTCCTTTATCAAAGGGCTGTGGGTGTGAATGAGTTAGGTCTGAGAACTGTTAAAAAACAAAGACAAGTTGAGTTTCCGGCTGGCCGACAGATCAGAGATTTTCAGGTCAAGTAACACTCCTGCAGGCTGCCCTCCTACTGCCTTCCTAGAAACAGTATCACTGCTAAAGCTAACTACAGGCAAAAATACTCTAGTCATCAGCAGGTCCCTGCTGCCCAGTACAATAAATGCACTCACTTAGTGTCTGGCAGGTACACACTGTCACATGACTCCTGCTATTCTAGGATCCCATCTTCTCCATTGAAATCATAGATCCATCTAGGTGATGTACTAGCCACCATCATGCCCCGCTCCAATCAGCCACTTCAGAGCTTTCCAAGGTTATTAATGTATTTCTTGATGCCTTCATGAAGAGATTGTTGCCTGGGCCACCACAAGAGATACATGGGGAGAAGAAGGGGAGATTGCAGAAAACACACGATAAATTCATTTCAACATTCCCCAATTCCCTAAGCCTTTAGATTCCTTCCCCATATCCTATCAGTAGTTCTAGCATCTCAACCATATTTAAATAGGCAACACTGTGTGCAGTTTTTAGTTTTTGCAATCTTTCAATCAAGCTATTAGATTCACTTCTAGTTGCACATAACACATTAAATTTAATATCTCTAATAAGTGCACTGTATTTGTAAAATTCTTCCAATCTATTGTTAAATTTTATCTTCCACCTAAAATGGTTAGAATCCATTTCTACATGTAAGTGACTACTTCTATAAGCTAGGCATATTTTGCAATTACTTTAGAATATAAGCTGTTTCCCTGGGTCAGATTTTATGGTTATTTTTTTAGATGGTTTGTTTGTTTTTTGTACTGAGAAATGAACCCAGGGGTTTCACACTGATCTTCATTCCCAGTGTTTTTTCAGTTTTTATTTTGGGATAGGTCTTGTTAAGAAGTCAAGTTGCCCAGGTGGCCTCCAACTTGCCATCACCCTGCCTCAGCCTCCCCAAGTGCTAGAATTATAGGCATGTTCCAAAAGCATTGCCCAGTAGCTATTGCCTCCTTGCTAAGCTCTGAACCTGGTTATCAGTATAGGCATGTGTATTAGTTTTCTATTGTTGCCTTAACAAACTAGCACAAACTCAAAGGTTTAAATCAACAAAAAATTATGACTTTACAGTTCAGTAAGTCAGAAATCTGACATAGGTCTCCCTGAGCTAAAATCAAAATGTCAGCAGGCCTGCATTCCTTTTGAGGGCTCTGAGACAGGTCTGTTTTCTTACCATTCCCATCTTTTGGAAGCTTCCTGTAGTCATTCACCTAGGGCCTTTCCTCCATGCTCAAAGATATGAGCACTGCCTCTCTCTGATCATTCTATCACCCCTAGAGCTAGTGTCTTAGTTACTTTTCTCTCATTGCTGAGACAAAATACCCAACACCCAAATTAAAGAGGGAAACGTTTATTTAGCTCACAGTTTGTGGAGGTTTCAGTCCATAATCAGCTGGCTCAAGACTCAGAAGTTCAAGGCAACAGAAGATAGCAAAAGCAACAGAAGCAAAAGGGGGAGAGCAAGTCTCTTTTCCTCCCTTATATTGTATGCAGGCTACCCGCCCTAGGGTGGGTCCTTTACACCCACACCATCTTCATGCCCTCCTCTTGCACAGGCTGAGGATGTTTACAAAGTGAGAACCCTAGCCCCCTGCTGAGTCACTTAGTTAAACTTCTAAACTTCTCAAGTTGACACAATGAATCAACCTGGAGTGCAAACAGCCTCCCTAGGGCATGTCCTTTATACCCTAGGATGTAGAACTGCTGAGTTACTTAGTCAAGCTTCTAAACTTCTCAAGTTGACACAGTGTATCAACAATTACAGCTAGAGAAACAAAGGAGGAGGTGGGAGCTATCAAAACCTAGACTTGTAGAGCAAAGGTCCCCAGGAAGCTGAGACCCATTGCTCTAGGGAGGGAGATGTGGGGCCGTGGCTGGTGTCTGAGAGGAATTCCATTTAGGCTGCTCTAGGCTGGCCCTGGGAGTATAGAATAAAAGGTAGAGGCTGCAGCTAGGCTAGTGACAGGTGCAGCAGGATTTCTGGGGGGCTTGAGGTGCTCACAGAAGCAGGAAGTGAAGGGGAAGGTGCAAGGCCCTTCCTCCCCAACCTTCTCATCTCCTTGCAGTATCTGCTAGTGGTAGATCCTAACATGAATGCTGGAGTTGCCAAAATATGGTCTGCAGAGACCCAGCTGTGGGGCCACAGAGCCAAGAGTGAGTGGACTTGGAGCTGAGAAGTAAGAGCTTAATAGTCAGCACACACACTATATGACAGGTCTTCTGCCAAGGCTGTCATCTTTTACCCCAGTTACATAAACTTTACAACAAACCAAAAGGGTAGGTCTTCTTATCCTGATTTTAGGAGGAAATGGAGGCTCAGAAAGGTTAAGGAAATTTCCAGGTAGCCCCTAGGAGAGAAGTAGCAGGACTGAGTTCCAAAGTCCTTTCCACCATGTTAGCTGGATGCTCAACTCTAGCTATGTGGTTAACCTCAGAGAACACTAGCCAGCAAAGTCATGTCACAGTGGGAAAGGGAGAAAAGTCTCCCCAACAGAATTAGACAGCTGCTGGTCTCCAAATGCTGATTGACCAGCTGGATCCTGCAGAATCAGAGAAGAGGAGACAAGAGCCATTCACTTTTCTCATCCACATCTACCCCATGTCCACCTCCCTGCACTGACTGGCCTGCTGCTGTCACAGCTGCTGGGCTATGGCTGCTCCCATGAATCCCAAATCCATCCTGCAGAAGCACACTGCTTCCCAAGGCCAGCTTCCCGCGTGAGATTCAAGAGATGCAAACCAAACAGGAAAACAGAACCAAAAAACCCAAACTGGAAAGATGCCTCAGATCCTTTATAAAGATTTTTTTACACTATTCCATCTCAGAGTGTAAACTGAGTGTTCCTGTGAGAAAATTCAAGGGGGTGGCCAAAGGCCTCCAGCAACATGCAGGAGGAAGATACACTCTGTCCTTAAGGAAGACACTCACCTCTGCTGTTCAGCTGGTTATAAAACAGTGGTCGCTCTGCTCAAGCGCACAAAAGGCCAGCCATGCCACGGAGGCAGAGTGTCTGCAAAATAGCCACCCTGGGTACCAGATGCCGAGAGCATCAGCAGCGATCTGTTATTCTTACAAGTGGCAACAGGGCTCCCAACAGGCCTAGAACAACAAAATTAATCGATTGGAAAGTAAAAATCTAATGTACAAGCTCTCAAAACTCCCCAGCCTAGCTGACTCACTGTGCACATCCAGTAAGATACAGCTCTGGGTGGGAGGTGGTGGGGACTCCACTAGGGTGGGGAGAGCAAAGAACAGCCAGGAGAACAGAGACCGCAGGTCAACCCACACCAGCTCCTCCAAAGAAGCAAAATACCCTTTCCATGCAAAGCTTTTTTGAACTTCAGTAAAGCAAATAATATTTACACAAACAAAAAATAAACTCCGTAATGAGAGAGCAAAGAAGCAGAATTCTACCCAGCTCACCCGCTTGACGGTTAAATCATTTTTTATTGAATTCAGGTTTCATGGCCCATTAGAGGCCTGGAGGGAGAGTTCTCAGGAATACTTTTGGACTAATGAGTGTTTTGCAAATTGTTTTTCTAACAGATTGGTTGTTCTTTTTCCCTGAGAATGGTAAGAACCTTTGGTTTATGGAATTTGGCCCAGCATTTGAAAAATAACAGCAACTATTTTAATTGAAACTAATTTATTTCTATTAGCAAAAAAATGTTGGGCCAGTGAGATAGCTCAGCGGCATAAGCACCTGCCTGGCAAGCGCGAGGTCCTGAGTTCAACTCCTGGAACCCACATATGAAGAAAGGGCCGGTGATATCGCTCAGCGGCCTGGGCGCCTGCTGGCATGCGAGGTCCTGAGGTTGACCCCCGGTACCCACAAAAAAAAAAAAGTTGTTTGTGTTTTCTATCTTCCTCCTATGTTTTTGACACCAACATGAATATGCTTCCTTCAGTCAAAATACCACAACCTCCAACACTTGTCTTTTCACATCTCTCAAATACTTTCTGACAGATGTTCTCTCACCACTGCCATTAAGATATGGGCACCCTTTCATGAATCCAGCAACACAAAGAAGACAGAACTTACAGAGAGCACCCACGCCATCTACTAACTCCATTCTCCAGATTCACCCTTCAGGGAGGAGCAGCTCAGATAACCCCGGAAGCCCTGTTCCTTGCCAGCTGGCACAGATGCCCGTATACCAGGCCACCCCTAGACCCAGGATCCTCCATGGAGCTTTTCCTATATAGCCACCAGAAAGGCAACTGAAGTGGTAACTGATGTTTCCTACTGGGCAACCAGGCTGATAAGCTGGGCTGGGAAAAGCCATCTTGTTGGCCTCCTGGAAAGAGCCTTCCTTATCTAGAAAGATAGATGCACTTAAATTTCACTTCCAGACTTTTCCATCATAGGACCCAGCAATCGTCTGATTTCCTCATTAGTGTGAAGTGGACTTGTCGCTTCCAGTACAGGAGCCCACAGTACCTGCAGCTGGAAATGAACCCATCAGGACCTGTTCAGTGAGCTCTTCCCATGGGCTCAGCTCTGTCCTAAGTTCTGGGAATAGACTCTGGACTCCAATCAAGCTATGTTTTCATAAGCAGACAGACAAATTAACAAATAAACATAAATTAAGGCAAGTGTGACACTAAGTGCTCTGGAGAAAACCAAAATAGCATAATGGATAAAGAGGGAGCAGGGGGAAGCCAGTAGTCCTCCCTGCTTCCAAGTCCCCTAGTAGTACTGGAGAAGTCTGGGAACTGCCAGAGAAAATGCAACGTGGGGTTGGTTAGGATTACAAGATTGGTGGAAGAAAAGAAAAAGGAAAGCTCAACAAAGGCCTTGTAACCCATGTAAAATAATTTGGATTCTGTCTTCAAGGCCCTGGGCTCAGTCAGATGTAGGGAGAAAGGTCATGGTGGCAGCTGGAGAAGGGTGGGGATTGCAGTAGAACAAGAGTAGAAGAGAGCAAGCCAAGGGCAGCCGCTGTGGCCATCCCCACTGGGACATGGCAGTGTGCTTGCTGGGGAAGGCAGGGCCACTTCAAACACCTGATATTTCATCAAAAGGACTTGACGGATGACTCAGTGTGGAGTGGGGAGAGAAGCAGGTGAGGAGGAGGCTCATATTTTCTGTTGGGCAACTGACTGACAGTGGGGAATTCTCCTCGAAAAATGTCACAGTGTGAAAGAGGTCTCTAGGAGGCCATCATAGATTTAGATTCAATAATATTAAATTTTAAATTAGTGGAATGTCTCAAGGCAGTTGCCCAGTATGTAGTCGGATACCCAATCTATGATTGAGGAGTGAAAAAAGATTCTCAGAATGCTATTTCCAATAACACCCGGTTCCACTCCACTCCAGCCAAAAAGAGAGCCCGTCGCCCTCCCTTCCCCTGGACACTTAGGGTGCTGCCACTGCCATCTGACTTCAGCCCTCCAGTGCCCACCCCATCACACCTTCCCCTGTAACCTGAATTTCCAGCCGCCCTGCCTCGCCAGCCTCATCCCATTCCGCTCTTTATGTGCCCAAAGCTGAGCCATCTCCCACCCTCCACAACTCCCACCACACTCTCTGCAACCTCTAGCCAGTACGCATCAAAACTCTCAAGCTCTGTCTCCAGCTCTATCCTCAAGTTCTTTCTCGGGCTCTTTCTGAATGTTTCCTTCTCCTTTTTTGCTCCAACAACTCTTTGTTGGAACTTACAGCCACAACATCGACCTTCTTGCTGTTCCACAAACAGGCCAAGTATGTTCCTGCCTTTGGTGGGTTCATTTGGGGCTCCTCCGGCCCCAGAGGCCCTTCCTACATATCTACATGTCTCTCTCATTCCACTCCAGTCTTTTTCAAATGTCGTCTTTTCACAAAGGCTTTCCCTGATTGTGCAGGACAAAGTAACACCTCAGCCCTGTCTTTCCTGTTTCTTGCTTTATTGTGCAGACAGACACCCTTACGTACACCAGATGTATGCTGTGGGGCTCTCCTTCCTGAAACCTCCTTGAGTCTCATGCTATAGCGCATTGGTCAGACTTTCTGGATCCACAGAGGTCCTGGTGAAATGTCCTGCTCCTCCTAGGAATGGTGCATTCTGCTGGGACTCCAAATGTTGGGGTTATGAGAACTACATTTGTAACCTTGCTGAAGAGGTTTACTTGGGTACAAAACTTGCCTTCTCCTACTACAGGGACTTGGAAAATGAAGAGCTTGCATCCAAGTCCTTTCCTGGGTTTGGGATCTCTTAGCTCAGTTATCAGACTTTGAGGGGGCTTGGCTTTATAGAAAACCTGAGGGGCCCATCCTCCTTTTATACCCTTTCCATGGGTGCCCCTCGCTAGACCATGGGGAGAGAAACAGGGAATCTCACATCTGTCCCTCTGTCCCCTCCTGTCCTCTCCATCTCCACACCCAGCTGGTCTCTGCCCTGGAGAGAAGCAGTACTGACCCACTCCCCTCAGATTGCCATTGCCCCACCCGCATTTCCCCCTTGAAGAAGGTGGGTGTGTGAGGGTGACAGTCTGCCTGGGCATCGTCTCCTGTTCTCAAGCTCTCTCTCTAGCAGCAGAGACACCCAGAAGGCCAGCTTCTTCACGCATTTCAGCATATAACTTGTTCCCTTTTAAGGCTAAGTTGCTCCTGCTATAAAAATGATTAGTTAAATGGGTGTAAGCAGCACAAAACAGAGAGGGCCATGAGCGTGGACAGCTGAAAATGGTTCTCACAAATTATTTCCTTTAATGTGGAGAATAAATTCCCAGGATGCTATGCCTTTGGTGTTCAGAGTTGCCTTAGAAATTAGAAACAGCATTAACTGCTTCTTCAAATTCTCATGCTACCTCAGAACCACACCACCCACAAGAGCAAGTGCCCCGCAACTCAGAAGAGGCTCACCCTGGGAGGTTTGGGAAACCTGCAGCAGGAGCTTAATTACAGTCTCCTCCAAAGATTGGGCTGATACACCTGAAAGTCTCCATCAAATGGAGACACAATGGGCTAATAAGGAACCTGCCTCCTGCCTCCCCGCACCTGTCCCCCTGGGGTAGGCATCATGATTTTCCTGAAAAGGACGACAACTCAGCCCAGAACCAGTCCCTCTTGGACCAACTCTGGTTCAATACACAGCCTACACAGTACAAGGCATTCGAGATTAAGAAATGATGGTGATTGTCTGTTAATTGGCCTTTGTGCTAAGTCAACAGTGAACTGCTGGCGAGCCTGCTGGAAGGAAATTGGACTTATTTTTACTCAAGGGCAAAATAGCCTTTTTTATCCTTAGGCAGGAGAAAATAAAAGAAATGAGAAATATTTCAAATGAGTCAATGGGAATAAAAGAATTAAGAGGTACAGGTAGGGGGTAAATGTTTTGCATCTGGTTTAAATGCACTCTCTTATTATAGCCTATTTTAATTATGAACTATTATTCCAGTTATTACTGGAAAAATGGTTGTCAATTGCTAAATTACCATGTTTCAATCACTCCACTAAGAAGAAATTATTTGAGCCAGACACATGCGAACTAATTTTGTCTTTGTCCCTTGGCTTTGCTGCTACTCATAGCAGAGACAGCAGGCAAACCACCATTTGCTGAAGTGACCTGGGATCTCCTTTCACGGCAAATGCTGTTTCCCAGTACCCAGAGCAATGGATGCAAAGTTCCGCAGACAGTGTTGTTGACAGTGAGCAGAGTCTTAACTATAAATGTGAAGCGGAGCACGGAGACCCTGTTTTGGGGAGGAAAGCATCCCTTTTCATTCTAATGGAGGACTGCTTAAACAATGTATTATTCCATGTGCTTTTAGGAAAAAATAAACAGGCATATGCTACTGTCTCCACCCGACCGCCACCTCCTCTTCCTCCCTGGTCTCCAGTGAATTATTTCTGGAAAACTGCAGGGGAGAGAGAAGTCCTGCTCCGACCAGGACCCTAGGGTTAAGAGGAAAGATGGGATTTACCTGGGAAGTTTCTGACCCTGGAACTGTGAAATGTTCTCCGGCCCAAAAGGTGGAGAAAGTTTGTTATGGCTGTGTCCAGTTGTCCCCCCAAAGCCCCATGAAGTCATAGGTGGGGTTTTTTCAGAGGTGGCTGGGTCTAGAGTGTGTGATGCTGGAATTAATTCACGGTGCAATGCTACGATTAAGGGCACTAGCATTAAGGGTGTGAGCGCTGCCAGCCCTAAGTAGCCTGGATAAGATATAAGGGGTAGAAAGCTGTGGTCATCCCTTGCTTGCTTTGCTACCTTCTCCATGAACTGTTTCTCCTCTGCTATACCTGTTGGCCATGCCACCCTGCCTTGGGATTATGAACTAAAACCTCTACAAACTGTGAGCCAAATAAACATTTACTCCTTTAACTTTGGGTGTCAGGTATTTTGTCCCTGCAATGAGAAAAGTACTAAGACAAAGTTCAAAAAGGAAAATGAAATAGAAAGAGCTCTTTCCCAGGGGTTAGGCAAATTTAGGTTCAATTCTGATCTGTGGAGAGACACAACCTCTTGAAGCCCCAGCCACTCCTAGGGAATATGGGTTGCTAAAACCTACTTCAAGCATTTGTCCTGAAAATGCAGGTTACCATGTACTTGGAGTTACCTCTAGATGAAATAACAGAAACCCAAAGAGAAAAATAAGCCACCAGTGCAACACAGAGAATTACTGGTCTAGCCCAGAGCAAGGCTCCCTTTGAAGGCTGATCCATTGTACTCCCCACCTCTTTCCCAGCAACTCTAGTGTCACGTTTCAGCTGTGGGAACCCATGGGGCTCTCTCCTTATGACAGACAGGCAGCAGACAGAGGAAGCAATGTGGTTTAATCACACTTAGAATGAGGAAATGTTGGAAAATAAGCAACATCCAAAGAACAGTGGTATTCACAGGAAAGTGAACACAGAATACAAGGTGGGCCCAGATTGTAAAAGGTTTTACATGTCTTACTGAAAAATAAGAATTTATTTCTGCAGACAAAGGGAAGTCACTGCAGCTTTTTAACTAATGAACCTTCTTTTCAACAGCTACACCCTGAATCTGCTATCAAAAGTCTTAGAAAAACTAACCTGAAAGGAAGACCCTCTCAGCAGTTTCATTCCTCATTAAAATTCTCTGTGAATCCTCCTTCTCAAGCAAGACATGAAATTACTGATTTTTGCTCTACCTTCTCTGATTTGCAGAGAGCTGCCCTTTTGAGATACACAAATGTGCAATTGTCATGCTACCATTAAGTCTTCCAAAATATTGATTTCAAATGTGAATTCCCATCCTCACCAATTACCTTTGAAAGAAGTGTATCAAAAAAAAAATGAAAACATATTTCCCCACCCTCCCCTCTGAATCCAAAGCCATTTGTAAATTTAAACTTAGCTTTGTTTCAATCCAAACTTTAGGGGAAACTGAGACCCACAATATGCAAGGAACAATGGGGTGCAGACCCACAGGGCTGCCCTCACTTTACCTTATGGAAAGGGTTCTCCTCATCCCTGTTCACTAAGATCCGTAGGATCTATGGCTACTCTGTAGCTCCCTCCAGCTTGTCATGTGTGTGTGTGTGTGTGTGTGTGTGTGTGTGTGTGTATTTGGTTTTCAGCTTGTTTTTTTCTCCAACTTGGCCCCCAACTCCTGGAGTCCTTGTCTCAGCCTCCAGAGTAGCTGGGACTACGCCACACCCAGCTATCCTCTTGCCGTCTCTTCACTCCCTAGAATCGGAGCGAGTCCCAGAACTTTTGCTGAAATCATTGGGGGAAAAGTGTCCACTTCTCATTAGCAAGGTCTGGAGCTCACAAGCAATTCATTGCTAATGGAAATTAAACTTTAGAAATGAGACTTCTGTTTAGAAAGTAAAAGAAGTCTCCCTATAAGACCGTGATTCTCTCTTACCCTGTGTTCCTGAGTTGGAGAGAAGCAAGGACAAACTCTGGTATCTGGGTGCTGTGTCAGACCCCAGTATGACCAGGGCAAGTGTGGTGCAGGTAAGCACTGCTGTCATGGTGTGGCTACAGATAAAGCTGAGACTTCGGACCCAAAAAGATGTCTCTGAGTCCTCAGAAAAGGCGCAATATTCTGGACTCCAACACCTGCACCTTTATAAATCTTTGTCTGCCCTCCTCAGCTCTCTCCAGGAAATCCACTCTCCTGGTTTCCTCCACTCTCCCTTCCTCTCATGGCTTTGCTCCCACTGTCTCTAGCATCTAGACATCCCTGTTCCCCTCTTTTGCCTGCTTATACTTCAAGACACAGTCTTGGAACCTTCCAGAATGCTATCATTGCTGTCTCTTGGCTCCTTGAGTCCTCACAATCCATGTTATTCTCTAACATGTTTGCCCACTCATTCCCAGTCTCCTCAGTGGGCTCTTCCTCCTCTCTCCTACCTGCCAATTTTGGAGGGCCCCGGAGCTCACTCTTGACCAGTATTCTCCATCTGTACTCTCTAGATGCTCCCAGGTAATTTCACATCTTATATCATAACAAGTCCCAATGTAAATCCCTAAGTTAACTTTCTCTAGAACTCTGCTTTCTAATATGGCAGCCACAGGTAGTTAATGAGCCTTGGAAGTGTGATTAGGTTAAATTGAGATGTGCTGGGAGTGGAAAACATACACGTGTTTGAATAGTATCAAAAAGTGTAAAATGTCTCCCTAGCTGTTTTATACTGATTGCATGCTGAGACCATATTTTAGACATATGAAACATATATATGTATACATACAGATATACATAGATATACGTATATACACAGATATGTATATCTATGTATGTATTATATATATGTATGTCTATGTATATATGTGTGTATATAGATAGATAGATAGATACATACATACATACATACACATATATATAGTCTTAGTTACTTTTCTTGCTGCTGAGACAAAATACCTAACACCCAAAGTTAAAGGAGAAAAGGTTTATTTAGCTCACCTTTTGTAGAGGTTTCAGTTCATAGGTGGCTGGCTCCAAGGTAGGATGGCATGGCAGAGGGGAATTTCAGAGGAGACATGAGCAAGCAGAAGGCAGAAGCCAGAAGGCAGCAACCCACCTTCTGCGCCTTAAATCTTATCCAGGCTACTCACCCTTAGGGCAGGTAGCTCTCACACTGAGGGTGGGGCACCCTTATCCTACCCAGAACTATCCCAAACTTATCAGTGGACTAATTTAGTAATCACACAACCTTGATCCAGCATCACACACTCCAGATTCAGCTACCTCCAAAAAGCCCCACTTGTGACTTCATGAGGCTTTAACGGAACACCTAGACAAAAGCAATAACATATATATTAATGTTATGTTTTCTTTTTACCCTTATAAGGTGGCTTTTAGGGAATTTAAGAGATCACATAAATGGCTCACATTTGGGACTCAGATTTTATTTCCACGGGGCAGTGCTGACACAGAAAACCACTCTTGCCTCTTCTGTCTGCCCCACATCCCCAATTAAGTGTCCCAGAGAAACCTCATTTTCAATAGGATCAGACAGAATTCTTAATTGTTCCCTCACCATACCCCACACACATTTTCTTCTCCTTTAGTTTTCTCCTTCTCAATAAATAGTACTACAGTTACTTAATTAACCCAATTAGCCCAGTAATTAAATCCTTGAGTCTTTTCTTGTCTTCACTCCCTATATCCAATTCACTTGCAAGTCCCGGTGTTTCTTCCTCAGGAACATTTCTTCAGTTTGGACAGTCATCTGCCATCCCAGCACACTAACCCCGAGCATCACTGTCCATCCACTGGGCAAGGCAGGAGCCAACAGGCTGGTTTCCCACTTCCACCTCCCGCCGTCCACCTAGTACCCGGGTAGTATTGTCCACCTCTAATAGGCCAACTCTGGCAAAAATCCTCAGTATCTTCCCATTGTACTTAAAACCCAAGTCCTGATCACAGCCTAGAAGACCACATAAGACTCCGTGGGCTGGCCTCTGCCCACCTCTCCCACCTTTTGCATTTCTCACACACACACTTCAAGCTTGTTCTGCCACATGGCTTTTGCACTCACCATTCCCTCTGCCTGAAATACACTTCTCTCTTCTCTTCAGCATGATAGGACACGTCACTTAAATAGTGGCTGCCCTACCCTCTCAGTCACAGCCCTCCACTGTCACTTTCTGAGTCCATGTCACTCTCTAAAGTTCTCTTGTTTGTCATGACCAAGATTAATATGAATTCAGTGAGGGCTGGTGCCCAGTATTTTTTCTACCCCAGGGCTCCCCATCATCCTAGGTGATGTCAGCCCCCACGTGGACCCCATAAAAGGGTCTTAATTCAGTTTCTTGACCTTCTTACTTCAGTGGTCTTTCCTTCCCCTCTGCTTCATGCTCAGTCACTGTCTGAAGTTGTCTTGCTTATGTACCTGCTGTCTTCCTCCCCTCTGGGAGGAAAATTCCCCGACGCAGAGGCCCTGTCTGCATATCTACTACAGTAGTTCAGGCTCTGGAGCCATTTTGACCACAGGAAGCCCTCATGAGCATTTGTTGAATGAATAAATACACACAGAAATACCATGCACCCATCCTTTGAAACCCCTAAATACTTATGTTTGTCTCCATCCTGGTAATTTTCATTTTCATTGTGAATCTCTTCACTAATCTAGATCCCAGCCAACCAATGAGCTAACAGAATGAGGCTTTTTATGACTCATTTTATTCTTAGCACCTGTCACAGGGAGAGGCACACAAAGCATGCTTGGTGAGTTCATTTTGAACCCACTCACTGTTCTAGGTGTCTGTGGCTTGTAGGTAGCCTCTTTCTGCATGATGTGCTCTGTATGCACGCAGAGGCAGGAAATGTTGCATCTACAGAAAAAGGACAGAACAAGCGTGCAGACCAAAGCTGCCTGCATTCAGTACACTTTCACCTCCTGGGCTGACCTCATCTGAGCAGCATTCCTGGCCTTGGAGTTCAGGAAGAAACTCTGTTTTTCTTATAATAAATTCCCTTTTCTTATCCTTACCGGTGCCAGCAGATATCTGCACATTGATGCAGGCACCTAGCAGGAACACAGCTCCTGGCAGCCCTTGCTCCCCCTGCAACTTGGGGGTCTCAGGTTTATAAAATGCAATGCTTCTGCAGGATGAGCTCAGCCTGAGAAAATGAAAATTAGCCCTTCTCTGCAAAAATGCGGGGTCCCTCCCTGAAAGTAGAGTAGCTGTTTTCCTTTCCTTTGATTGCCCAGTGCTTTGACCCAAGCAAGAGCCTCTTGGGTTTGGGGGGAAGGTTGGTGTGGAAAATGCGTGTTTAGTTTAGTTTAGGCAGTAAGCAGCTTCCTCAAAACTATGTGAATCACATTTTTTGAAAAGCCAGCTCCATTTCCCCACTGACTGTGGCTATCTGCTCAAAGATGCTTTCTCTTCCATTCCGATTTATCTCCAATTGGTAGCAGCAAACTATAACTCTAGCTTCACATTTCTCTCTTTCCCAAGTGGCTCATCAATCAGTCAGCAGAATTTCCATTCAGAGCCTATTATGTGTAAGACATTGTTCATGATCTGTAGAGAGAATAGGGAATGCACCAAATGCACCAGGGGATGCTGCTATCTGTGAATCCTCTATAAAACCATGTGAATAGGCACCCTCTTATATATCTCTTCTGTAAATTCAGATTTTCTTCTATCAGGTTTTCCCAAAGAGGTACCCATGCATACTGAGCAGCCTGTGTAGGCTACCATAGAAATGGAGAGGCATGAAAGGATGTTTAGATATGTAAGTATGTCTATAAATCCTCAACAACAGCAATCACAATTGTTTAGAGCAGTAATTGAGAGTATTCATGGTGTGTTCCAAAGAAAAAGCACAAATAACTCACCAATCTGAAACTCCTGGCAAAACAGGAGTGAACTAGGAAAAAGTTAATAATGTCCTTTAAAAACAAGTCATGACAGGCCAACCTAATTTTCCTCTGTGACAGGAGATAGATTCATACTACCAAAGGGACCCAATATCAACCACCAACATCTCTATGGCTTAGAACGCTCCCGGGCCCCGTCTTATTATCTGTGGCATCTAAGAGGCTTCATGACCCACATCAGCAGCTCCCACCTAGCTTCAGAAGAAAATATCTGGATTCTTTTAAGATACTCGTGATCTACCTGGGCCCACAACAGACTCTGAGCCACCTTATAAAAGACGAAAAAGCACCAAAAGCTAAGTACTAAGGAGAGACATGGGAAAAGAAAGCATTCTTGAGGATTTTTGTTTGTTTGCAAATTAAAGAAATGATCACAGGCTAATTTAATCAGGGCAGGATGGGCAAGGTAGACCAATGTGCAGTATGATATACTTAAGATTTAATAAATGGAATAATCCCAAATCCAGAAAGTAACTGGATGTCAGGAAGAACAGTAACCACGTAAAGGCTTTTGTCTGGATCCCAGGCAGTGCTAGCTACAGGTCCTTCAGGTCTCTCTCTCCTGCATCTTCTCTCTCCTTTGTCGGAAGATTGTCTTTCCTGCTGCCCAGCACATGGCTACCTGCAGTCCCGAAGTCTACTTTAGGCTCAAGCCGCCTCGAGAGACACTGACTCTTTCTTGATCTAATCCCAATCTCCCAGGAAGAACTGAGCTTTGTAGCAGCTTGTCACAGATGGCTGCCATTTATCCATAATTACTAGCTGAGCATAGAGGTAGGTATCTTAGTCAACTCAGGTGGCCTAAGCCAAATACCATAGACTGAGTGACCAAAAATAGGAGTTTATTTCTCACAGTTCTGGAGACTAAAAATCCAAGATAAAGGCACCAGCGAGATCACCATCTGATGAGGACTCTCTTGAGTTGCAGGTTGCTACCTTCTTGCTATGTCCTCAAGTGGCATCTCCTAGCTGCATACAGGTGGAGAAAAAAGGAAGCAAGTTTTCTTTTGTCTCTTCCTATAATCCCTTATGAGGCCCCCATCAAGACCTCAGCTAAAGCAACTTTCCTCCTAAAGACCTCATCTCCAAATACCATCACGTTGGGGGTAAGGATCTTGAAATATGAACGTTGGGGGACACAATTTCATCCATAGCAGTAGACAACATCATTCAAAAGAGCAGTTTGGGGTCCACCGTCAGGGTGAAGAGGAGCAGCTAACATGACCCGGGCTGCAATTCTAAATGTATCCCTTACAAAAACTGAAGTAAAATAGCCAAAGAAAGACTGCATGGAAATAGATCATAACACCCCATCTACTTCTAAATAAACTGAGCTCTAGGAGGCCAAATACAATGAAAAACTGGAAATTTCAAAAGTGTCCCAAAGTTACAAATACAAAAACAACCAGCTTCACAATCCACCCTTACCCAGTAATGTGATCTGGAAGAAATTTATCCACCAGATCCACATTAGGGGATTCTGTGTCACGTACAGGTCAGTGTCTTCATCGGCATCTGGAGAAAATGGGTTACTATAATTTTCCCTGTACTTACTTTATCTCATGGTCCTCAGTAAGGATGAGAGCATCATACCAAATCTCAAGCCAACAGAACCCAAGAAATAGATTCTACTACTATCCCCACTTTACGGATGAAGACGTTGAGGCACAGGAAGTTATTTAACCTCACCAAGGTTAGGAGGCAGTGAGCAGCAGAGGCGATATTAAAAGCCACACGTGCAGACAGCGAGAGCGCACTCCTAATGCTCTCTCCAGAAATCAGAGAACTGCTTCACTGGGTCTTCAAAAGTGGGAACTAGGATGCGCTTATTCTCCTGAGACATTCTCCTGTTGGTATGGATGGACCAGAAGGCCGAGGACCTGCAACGGAAACAAGATTGACAGGGCAGAGAAAGCACAGCGAGTGTGGGGTAAGACCCATCACACAGACACAGCCTATGTGTGGCTGTGCATCTAAGACAGATGGGACCTGATGTCCTGCGTTGGGCATGAAGTTAGGCCAGAGCTGATTTTCAGACTGAAAATATCATAGCCAGAATCAAAAAGTCAAACTATTGAGAGTAACATGAGTAATAAACGGTTGAGCAGAAACCAAGTACTAAGACCCAGGGTGGAAAACATGAGCCCCAGGACACAGCAAGCAGGTTCCTGGTGGTACAACACAGAGACCGGAAAGTCATACAGGAGTGGAGCTGCTGGAACCTTCAACCAAGTACTCTGAATTTGGAAAGAGGCCATCACAGGCGGCTGGCACAGAAACTCCAGCTGCCAGTGGCCAACACCAGGGCAGCATGACACAGAGCTTCCAGCATGATGGAGAAGTGGTTCTTCAGCCTATGGTGAGAAATATGACCAGTGTGACCTAAAGCAGACCCAATCACTATAGAAAGTGGACACCAGGCAAGGATGCAGAAGGACTTGAGCGTGAGGAGCAGGAAAGACATCCAGGAACCACAGCCTGCGTATATACTGTCCCTGGTACAGTGGTGAACCATGGCTTCCAGCTGCCGAAAAGATTATGTCCAAGTCCCAGTCCCTAACATCTGTAAATGTGACCTTGTTTGGAAAGAGGTCTTTGAAGATATAATTAAGGATCTCCAGATGAGATCAAACCAAGTTAGAGATTCTATTCAATGTCAAATTCGATGGTGTTCAAGGAAACAAGATTTAATCTGTAGCCTTTACCACACATAAGCATAATTTTAAAAAAGAAAGTTTTCAAAAAATCTTTCAAAGATGAAGGTTAATGTCAAACATCTGGGTATTCCTTAATAATTATTAGTTTAGTCCATACTAAGATGTCTGACCCATGTAGTGCTTTGTCTTTGCACCAGCCAGGTAAAACCTGAGAGAACCCAGCTAGGTGTCATGTCCATTTCTCTGCCTACGCAGGGAAAGTCAATTAGGCAGCTTAAGGCCACTGCACATTTTTTACCTCAACTTCAAATGAGCCCACATCTCTGCCAAGAAAACCTATACTATGCAGTTCTTGCATTCTCTATAGAAATGTTTTTCAAGCTTTACTTTTCTCAAGCTTCTGCTGCCCAGCCACACTCTTCTCTCTCATTGGATGATCTTACCTCCTACTTTAGAGAGAAAGCAAATGCTGTCACACAGAAAACCCCCACAACCACCCACACAGAGGTTTTCCTGTGAGGGAAACCACCACTTCCTCCTTTACTTCTGCAACAGGATTGCAGCTGATACAACTGTCCTTTTATCTGAGCTTTGAATATCACCTTCAGAACCTCTTGCTACCATTTATCCTTTTTTTGTAGCAGTCACATCCTCTCTGATGGACTTTTCTCTGCTTTTTTAGCATTTGCCCACTTTCAGACCAGAGTCCTGTCCAGTTGCTACTCCATCTCCTTCATCTCCTTTATAATCAAACCTCAAGGCAGATTCGTCCTCACTCACTGATATCATTTCTTCACCTCCCGTACACTCCACAACCACTCAACTCTGAACCGGCTGCTCATCATTTCATTTAAATGGCCCTTGGTGATGTCCCCACTGAGTTCCATGAAGTTCAGTGCATGCTTTTGAGGCCTCACTTTCATCACCTTTCAGTATCATTTGAACTCTCCTCGTTCCTTCTGTTGGATTTTCATGATCAAACACCTGCTTGATTCTATTTCTCCCTCTCTGACCATACCATCTCCATCTCCTTTGCAGATTTTCACCCTTCTTCAGTTCATAAGTCTTCAGAACCTAGTCCCCGGCATTCCTTCTCTTCTCAGTTAACACCATCTTCCATGCCCACAGCTTCAGCTACCACCAGCACAAAAGTGAGTCACACATTTACTAAACCAGTCCAGTCCTGGGTATGTATACAAAGCTGCTTAATTGGTACCTCCCCTTGGGTGTCCCCAGAACACCTCACACTTAAAAGCTCTAAAGCCAAATTTTGCTTTTCCCTATCAGCCCCCAATATTGGTCTCTCCCAAATACTCTCTCAGGCAGAAACACAATTAACCGCCCTGTTGATTTGGCCAGAATCTTTGGTGTTAGAATGCTAATGCCCATCTCTCCCTCACTTGCCATATTAAATATCTCACCAAGCCTACTGACTTTAATCTCCTATTATCTTTTTCTGAAACATCTGCTCTTCTCTATTGCCATTGGCATCCTAATCTACCTCATTCCTGGAATCATACAGAAACCTACTCTAGAAGGTTTCTGCCCAAACTGGTCTTCCATACTGCAGCCACAGTGATTTTTTCCTAAATGCAAATCTGACCACATATCCCACGTATCCCTCCATTGCCCTATGGCCCCAAGCCTATAGGGAGACATTTATTTCCCTCCTCTGTGCTAATGGAGAGAGAGAGAGAGAGAGAGAGAGAGAGAGAGAGAGAGAGAGAGAGAGAGAGAGGAGACAATCACATGAGCTCCTTGAGGCATTTTACATGTCTTATTCATCTCTATAAGCCTCAGTGGTGCCTAGAAAAGATTGACAGAAATGAATAAACTCAACTGAATTAGGTTGAAGTCATTCATTTTTCACAGCAGAAAATTCAGAGGGTCTGGTGCCTCCTTAAACATCAGATTGTTCCCACTACTTAATACATGAGATAAAAGTTGTCAAGCTCTCAGTAGTTCCTAAACCATGGCTAAATCTGCTCTGTGATGGCTTTGAGTGATTAAATGACACAGAATGCATGCACAGTAGGAATGACATTTAAAAAAAGCATCAAAATATGGGCAGAGGGCAGCTGTGTGTGGGGAGTAGTGACCCTTCTGGACAGCAGGGAAGGAGGCTGGAGTGCAAGGATCCATATTGTGCTGATAGCATTTCCACTTGGCTTCCCAGGTCAGCCTCCTCTCCTCTGATGACTTTATGAGCCCTACCCAGAGCATGCACACTTCTTGGCAGCAGATGGAAGTGGTAATAAGCCACAGTGGCGAGCTAAACAATGACAGGTGGCAGAGAAGCAGGCTTCTCACCCCAGTAAAAAGAAAACTTGTCGTGGAGATGGAACAAATGGATGGAAGCCATGCAGAGACACATCTTCTTCAGTGAGGCACAAATCTACCAAAGTGGCTTCCAATGACTACCTACAGACCAGGAGAACACAGAGAAAGAGCCTTTGTAGATGTGGCCAAGTTTCTACTGCTGAAGATTTCCATGAAGCTGGCCCCGAGGTTCTACCTAATGACTAGCATTTAACTAAAGTCCACAGATGGAGGATTTCAAGGAGACCTCAGACCTGCAGGTGGTCAAGAGGGTCCCCATCTTCTGGGTGGCGCCTCCTCACTTGGCTCATACGGCATCCTGAGAACACCTGTCTCTGAACTCCCACGGTGTTTTCTAACAGCCCTATAAATATCTGTTCTCACACTGACCCATGAGCTTCTTGGGGACAGGTGCTATGTCTTATTCAACTTTACCACTCCTTAGTGCCCAGCAAAATGTCCAGTATGTAGTAGGGATTTTGGTAATGAAAAGGAGAAATTTTGACAAGATCTTGGATTTGAATACTTCCTTTCACACAATCTTACTCAAGGCATTCAACCTCTCTGAACTGTTTTGTTTTTTTTTTCATGTATAAAGTGTGCACCTTCTCTGAAGAGTAAATACAAGAATTAAAATTAGTGTAGAGTGCACAATACTTCAAGCAAGATGTCTACACATAGTATGAGGTGGTATTTGTTGAATGCGTCCCAGGGACTAACTCCCTGCCCCATCCCACTTGAAATATTTGGGAGGAAATGAGATTGCCTTAGTTCAGAGAGCAATGATGTGTTTGATATTTACAGAGAGAGAGAACCGATGGAGGAAGCACCTAGCCTGTGCCTAGCACTAAGCTAGGAACATTCCACACCACAACCCTTCGGGTTGGCCAGTATCATCCAGCACTACAGACGAGTTTTGAAAAGATTGTATGGTTTTCTCAAGATGTAACAGTTAGAGAATATCAAAGCTCAAATATCACCCCTGATCTTTGGGACTCTAGAGGATCCTTACAGGACAAAAAGAGATGTGATCAAGAGTAAGAAAGCCACTAATGACAGAACCAGTCCCAAAGACAAAGTGGCTAGATCACAGCCGGCCAGTGCTCAGCCAAGACTGCACACACAAGGACCCCCCTGGACAAAACAAAGGACACAGTCATGAGGCTGACACTCGCTCCTCCTTGAAATCTCCTAAAATGTTTGTCTAAGATATAAATTAGGAAATGTCAATAAATTGCCTATTTTCATCCACTGGGTTTTCTATCTAAAGGCACACATGAACATTTCAGTCCCCAGCTTAAATCCATCAAAGGCTCCACACAACCAAAGTCCAGTCCTTCTGTAGCGCTGTTCCGTTCACTGATTGCATCTTCTGATACTCCCTACCTCTCAGTTTATACTTCGCCAGCACTGCGGGCTTGTGTTTCTCCAAATACACCGTGCCATCTCTCCTCTTTATCTGACTAATCCTACCCATCCATCAAGATTCAATTTGGGCATCTGTTCCTCCAGGAAATCTTCCCTGACTTTTGCAATGAGGTTTAACTTCTGTTTTAACTTCTAAATTTCTCTTTCTATCCTACAATTTCCACCATGTTTTATAAATATCTACTTATATATTTTTCTCCTAATTCTGACTGGGAGCTCTTTGAGAACAAAGAATTCACATTCACCAGCCACAACTTACATACAAAAAGAGCTCAGAAACATTTTTAATAAAGAATCACAGTTGTATTCCCATAAAGAGCTAAGCGTCCCACGAAATGTAGAATAATGGTGGATACAGGGCATTATATATTTGTCCAAAATTGTAGAATGTACAGCACCGAGAATGAACCCTAATGACTTTGGGTGATAATAATGTGTCAGTATAAGTTCATCAATTGTAATAAATCTACCACTTCGATGGGAGATATTGATAATGGGCAGAGTACCCATTTGTGAGGGCAGAGGATATATGGGATATCTCTGTTCCTTCCTCTAAATTTTGCTGTGAACCTATAAAATGAAAGAAAGAACAAATGAAAACTAAAAAACATAGGAAAAATCACCATTGTGTTCCCATTATAAGATAAGCACTTCAGGAAATGTTCAAGGAACAGAACAATAGATAGACCCAAAATAAATAGAGAACAACCCCATGGTAATTGGGCGGATGACACAAACTCCATGCGGCAGTGCCAAATGAACTTAAAGTGTTTGATGAGTGCAGCACACCAGGGAAGGCACAGGCAGCACTGAGCATTTATCTGCCAGGATGCGTCCTTCTCTTTTATCCACTAGAGCAGTCTTTGTGAACTGGGTCCCACTCTTGCCCACTGATGAGGGCTGTCGAGTACAAGCTGCCTTCCAGGTACTCACACAGGAGAGGGAAATCCCAGGCTGAGAGGAAGTCATTATGGACTGACCAGTTGTCATGGAAATATGACAGGAGCAAGAGGAATGGCACTAATCACCATAAAAATGAAAGAAAACTAACCATTGACACTGGGGTCTCTGATGGCTACGTCTTCTCTGGCAAAGGCGAGGTCAACGGCTTAGGAACCAAACTCTGCATCTGTACAGTGGGCATAGTAGGAGCCGGCTGTGCTGTGTATTCAATGCAGTCATTAATATAACACGCCTGGTACACTGATGGACAGTAGCTACTGCTTACCAGCCAGTCACTTTCCCATCGGCTCCTTCTTCCTCAGGAAGCTGAAATTCCCGCGCAAGTGTTTTGAATTTGTGTGTGAGGAGACAAGTAAAAATTGTCTCTCCAGTGAAGTCTCCACAGGCATATTAGTTTTATCTGAAATGCCTCTTTTATTTAGTCCCTGATATTTTTCTAGTATATCCACAATAGCAAATACTCTTAAGAAGAAAACCTTGAATACAGAAATAAATTGCATTCACAGATCATGTCTTAGAATGTGCATCATTAGTGTTTAACTGGCAAAGCCAGATACTGAGAAGATAGATGAGCCCTCTGGAAAAAGCCAAATTGGATTTTGAAGAGGCTTTGACTTGCCCCCTTTCTCTTTTTCTTCCTGGCAAAGGGAAAACAAATATGAAATGGCCCCAAATGTGAATTTCATGCCTTTGCAACAACTCATCAGTCCCAAGATGCTCAGCTCCGTGGTCCCTTTATCCCTTCCTGACAGGTGCTCCAGAAGAAAATGTGAGATAGAAACAACCCCTCATATTTCACAGTAATGTTAATATTTGCATACACCCCTCGCCCTGTACCTAGAACTGAACACCAACTATAGTACTTGTTTCCTTTAGATTAGAATCATATTGTTCATAAATTATCTATCACCCTTTCCTTGCTTTACTTTGAAATGCAGCACTGCCAAACTATACTCAATGATCAGGGGATTCAGACAAAAGGACCACAAAGGCAAGACAGCGTCCAAACATAGAAATTAAATCCATTATCCGATTTCACCTGACAAAGGAATAATGCTGGATTTTTACCTACATGCAAGAAAAATGGAGAACAAAGCAAAGCATGAGCTCCAAGGCCCCAGGCTTTCTGCTGACCCCAGGGTGCCTCTTTTCCCCTCTCCTCTGGTTCCCAGGGTCCCATGAGCTCTCTCCCACTTTTAGGGCAGCCTGTGTCACAAAATGCCAAGAATTCAGCTAGTGTTCCCGAGTTCCACCATCCAGGCTGTGAGCAAGCCATCGCAGGAACCAGAAGGAAAGAGCAGAGGCACAAGGAAAAGACCTGGGTGATAAGAAAGCAAGCAATCCCAGGGAATTTCCCTACAAAAGACCCATAGGGCCGTGTTTGATCATCCACAGTGAAGTCTGGGCTGAGGAAGCAGGCCTGGTCATGAGGCTTAAGATTACTTAAAGATAAAGAGCTCCATTCCTGGACGCTCTTCCACTGCTAGTGGGCCTGGGGTAGATCTTCAAGCAACTCATCTCCTACCCATGTCAGTATATTAACTGGATTTGTTAGTCCAATAGTTCAAGAGAAGGTTACAGTATCTTTTCCTTTCCAAATTCCACACCAGCAACTAGGCCACCTAGTAACTGCTTATTCTTTGGGATCATTAGTTACCAAAAAACAACACCAACGTTATATTCCTACACTTTAAGGCACACGCACATATTCCTTTGAAATTTCAAGTGTGCCTACATTTATCAACCAGATATGCATACAAAGTAGGCCTCCCTTATTCATGGTGCCCCTTCCCTGTTTTCCATCATCTGTTGCCAACGGTGGACCAAAAACATTTAATATTTGTCTTGCCTCGTTAGAGACAGAAAGAACATTCACATCATTTTCGCTACAGTGTGTTGTTATAATTATGCCATTTTATTATTAGTTATCATTGTTTGTTCCTTTCTGTGCCTAATTTATAAATCAAACATTATCATGGGTGTCCATGTATAAGAAAAAAATATATATATACGATTATGATTATTTCTATTCTTGGTTTTAAGCATCCAGTGGGGTCATGGAGCACATCCCCTTCAGATTCAGAGAACTGTTCTATCCACATTCTGAACACTGGCCACAACTACAAGGCCCACCCTTATCCTTGGAAGATACATTCCAAGACCCCCACTAGATGTCCAAAACTGCAGGCAGTACCAACGATTATGTTAACTAAAATACTCATTATCATACTGCAACATTCAGTCTGATACCAACACAGCTAGTAAATGACTAACGGGCAGGTAGCATACACAGTGTGGATTCACTGAACAGAGGGAAGATCTGCATCCAGGGATGGAGCATGGCAGCATAAGAGCTCAGCATATTACTAAGAGTGGTATGCAATTTAAAATTGATCAATTGTTTATTTCTGGAATTTCCTTTTAATATTTTTGGACCTCAGTTGACAGTGAGTTGAAGCAGAACTGAACATAAGAGAGGAGCACTGTAAATACACAAATGCAGCAGACTTCAAACAGCTTTATGTCTTAAAACTATAGGTATAGTTAAGAAGCAAGAGAACCTGGCTGCCAAGTGGCCACACCAAAAGACTCTAGTGTGTAGCCCCTGATTGCCCCAAATTCCGCCCAGAAATCTAAGGAAGGATGTAGTCTGTTTAGAGCAAGAGACGTATGGATAGGAGCTTACTAAACTCTCGGTTCTTCAGAGCTGGAGAAGCAGTGATACCTGCCTGCTGCAGTCAGACGGAAAGCCAGAGGAGAGGGTTGTCCACATCACCAGTCTAAAGTGCAAGTCACAGCAGGTACCGGGAGCCAGAGGAACAGAACACAGCAAGTGTGATGAACACAGACCCGTGACTGGAGCTGGCACACCAAACCCCAGCACTGGCCACAGTGAGTATTTATGAGTAACAGCCATGTGCCTTCACAGGACCAGAGATGGAGTGGACACAGAATGATAGCTACTGTCATTCACTGTGGGACAGTAGCTAAACAAGCTGGGACTTCTTACCTTGTTGCTTAGCACAAATCAAAAGCAGAAAATTACAAGTGAAAAGCAAGAAGCTGATCACATTATCCATGACACCAGCAGCAGGAAAGGAGACCCCTCAGTTAAGAAGCACAAAGCAAGAACTTTAAAACAACCCAGCCACTTCCTAGGATCTTTGATCAAATCCTAGAACCTTGCATCACTTTGGTTTCCTTGTCTGTTAAACAAGAATGCTGACACCTGCTCCTGGGCCTGTTGTGAGATCTACTGCAACACGGGTCTAAAGAACTAGTCAGCTCCTGGTAAACAGAAGATGCCCAAAAATGTTGCTTCCGTTCCACGTTCCCACAGATATTAGCTTTAGCCCACTGCCCGGCAAAGAATTTGCCCCCTTTCTGCTCTTCTAGAGAACCAGATAGGAATGATTCTGTCTCCTTTTATTGTAAAAGAAGAAAGACTCAAGGGTTAGACCACCTGGACAACATTAAGAAACCAGGATGGCCTTGAACACAGAGAGTCAAGTGTGAGATATCTCAACATGGCGCCTTACACAGATGGTGTCATTTTTACTATGTTGCTGCTGTTGTGACAACGTGAAGATGATGCTTCACCACTGCCCTAGTTCCCTTGGAATGCCATAACAAAATAGTTACAATGGGTGGCTGTAAAGCAACAGATATTTAAGTTTTTCACAGTTCTGGAGACCGTGAAGTCCAAAATCCAGTTGCCAGCGAGTTAACGTCTAGTTAGAGCCCGTTTCCTGGTTCCTAACAATGCCTTTCTCCCTGAGTCCTCACATGGAGGAAGAGGAAAGGCTTCTCTCTGCAGCCTTTTTTACAGGGGCACCAATCCCATTCATGAGGGCTCCATTCTCATCACCTCATCACCTCCCAGAGGCTCCACCTCCTCATCCCAACCCTTGGGGAACAGGGTCTCAACATGAATTTTAGGGAAATGTAAACATTCAGACCATACACCCCTTCCATGAAAAGGCAGAGACCTGAGAAGTTGCATGGCGGTAGGGACAGTTTGAGTACTGTCCAACAGGGCTAGAGCTTGAGGAAGGAGTGCAGAGGCAGAGCTGAGCAGCAAGAAACAGCTGGAACATAATGGGCCTTGGAAGTCATTCTACGGGGCCCTAACTAGACCCCTTTCGATGGTGCCAAAGCACACTGCGCAGCGGCAGGTCACATTTTCACTCTGCCAACATCACTCTTTGTAGCAAGTCATCTGTGGGCACCAATAAAGCTGCTTCTTTGGAGAAGTACCGTCTAGTGGAAAATATAATGCAAGCCATATGAGGCAATTACTAATTTCCTAGTAGCCATATTTTTAAAATTAACCAAAAAAAAGGTTAAATTAACTGGAATAATGTATCTAACATATTTTCTTTAATATCTCCCAAATACTAATTCAGTATACTTATAAAAAAAAAAGCTGTTAATGAGATGTTTTCCTTTTTTAATCACACTAACCCTTTGAAATCTGATATGCATTTTGCACTCATAAAACAGCTCAGTTCTGACTAGCCCACATTCTGAGTGGTAGCTAATAGCTACATACTGATAGTGCCGATATAAAACAATGAAGATTACTCTCTGGTGACCTGGGTTTAAACAAACATTTTTGGAAAGAGTTCAAAAGCATTCAGAAATCATTACAAGGAAACTGAAAGAGAGATGAGCAGATGAGAGAGACCAGCCCACCTCAGCAATTAACGCCAGCCTACCCTCCTGGAACTTTAAAAGTCTTTATTTTATTTGCCTTTGCTTTGTGCACTTACACTTCAGTCAAAACAAAGTGCTGTCCTCTGGTGCCTTGGAGAGTTCAGGAGCCTGGGAAATGAAACTTGGAAGAAATAGTACACAAGGGTCCTGAAGAACTCTTTGGGTCTCTGTCCCACTGTCTCCAACAGAGGGCGCTGGGTCCCCAAGCTACTTGGACCACTAAAGATGGAAAATCTGCTTGGTGCGTGGGGATCCCAGGATGAGAGAAATTTTCCACAAAGAAACACCTAGATGATCTCTAGAGCCATTTCTTCAATGGAAGAAGAATTAGTTCATGAATGACACTCTGGACCACCTCAGTCTGCCCAACCTCTCTGAGAGTTGCCTAGGAATATTCGGCAGGTAGTGGGCACACCATAGGTTTAGGGCTCTTGTTCCTTTCCTTTGAATGATCAGAAATATTCAGTGAATGCACAAAACACTTAGGGAAGACAGCTTACTGTGCTAGGCAGCTTTTTGTGACTGTAATAAAACACCTGAGATAATTAACTTTTAAAGAGAAAAGGTTTATTCGGATCCCAGTTTTGTAAGATCTGGAAGACTCACTGCTTCGGGCTTCTGATGGGGGTGCCAGATGGCAATGGTGGGGAGTGTATGGCAGAGAAAACTGCTTATCTTGTGGACAGGAAGCAAAAAAAGAGGAAGAAAAAGGGAACAGAGTTCCACAATCTCCTTCAAATGCACACCCCCAATAAACCGAGGACTTCCCATAAAGCCCTATGCTGGGGACGACACTTTATCACATGGCTTTTGGGAGACAGTCAACATCCAAATTATGGCACTTACAAATCTGCTACTGGAAAAACAAACCCAAAACACTCCTGGAGCACAGGACTTCTGGAGGGATTGATGGATCCCATCTCCTCTTGTGTGGCTGAGATAACGGACCATGTGTGTTTTGGTACAGACCTGGGAGCAAACTGACATTTTCTCCTTTATCCTCCTCCAAAAGCAGATCTGTGGGACAAACGTTTTTGTTGGGAGAATAAAAATATTATGCTCTTTGATTTTGGCCTTCCTGTATATTTTGCCAATACAGGTTAACAAGGCAAGGAAAAATAAAGGACAAAAAGATAGGCATAGAGGTTTTTATGGATGAAGGCTGGTGATGAGCACATGAGTCACACACCAGTCTTTGAATGTCCCTGTCTGGGCTGTGGAGATAACAGGGGCACCTTACCCTCTTGGATGGGGAAAGAGGTTTTGCCACGTGACAAGCTAGCCCCAGTTAAGCAGGAATTTTCAGCCAGTTATTTCCCTCTTCTAAGAATGAAAGAAGAGAGAAAGGCAATGTGTAATTCCCAGCCTCTCCTGCGTGTGTAGCCACCTTCTCTTCCCCATTGCTAACTTGTTTCCTCAGTGATCTCATCTGGCCCTGTGGTTTCAAGTGCCTCCAATATAGGGAATCTCCCAGGTACCTACTTCAGCACCTTGCTACTCTCACCACACCCCACCTCTTTCCAGACTGTTTCTCTCCTTTTCCATTCAACTAGCAGCTCAGGCCAAAACTCTTAAGATACCCTTGGCCCATCTCTTTCCCTCTCCTCCCCCACCCAATCCACTGGTAAATCCAGTAGGCTTAGAATAGGCACTGATCATTCTAGACCTCTGCCACCACCCTGACCCACCTCTTAGTGACATGGACAGCGCATCTGAAGGCCAGGCCATCTGCAAGGATGAAGGGCTGCAAACACTAAAACATCTTCTCCTGGGTAACTATGCATCCATTCCTCCGACCTTCTATCAACTGCTTCACCTGTTCCCAACTTGTCCTGGGGAAGCTTCCCTACTCTGGTTCTGCAAGTTCATCATCTTGACTAGAATTTTTCCATAAACCCTAGAATGAAAGTCATTTGGCTAAAACACCCTGCCCAGGCGAGAGACGGCTTAACAGACCACCCTATCAGAGTTGCCTCTCACACTGAAATCAGCACTGCTTCCCCCGCACTTTTACTGCAGGCCCCAGGTGCCCTGTCTCCAGACAGCTATCACAGTGGTTACTGACACATAACTAGCTATTCCCATGACTACTTGTATGACCCAATAAAATTTAATTTCCCTGCAAGACACAGAACAGTGGACACAGCTTATGTACATCAAAATATATGGACGGACATAGGTACACTCTGTTTCACTTACTCAAAGATGCTTTTGCAAACTTTCTAGTATAATAAAAAAGGACACCTCCTATAACTCAGGACCTTCCTCTCCACTCCAGCCAGATTAGCAGTTGCAAAGTTTGTGCGCAGAATGACCATTGATGCTCTCTGTTAAGACAAAGAAAGGGCTGGCACTAAAGCATCTTGGATTCTATGAAATATAATAATATAATAAATTTGCTGGTAAATGTATATAAAGTTGTTCTGCAAAGAATCAAAGACACATTTGGAAGTAGTTACCTCCAGGGAGAAGAACAGAAAACAGGAAATGAGGCTTTCACTTCCATTTTCTTCCACTCTACAAGGTTCGACTTTTCCAACCTATGAAATGTATTCAATAATAAATGAGCCATTTGGGGCTTATTTTCTTTTGCGTATTTCTCTGAGTTTAAAAAAGGCTCAATCTCAGCTTTTTAAAAAACAGAAGAAGAGGGTAGCCTCAAGATGGCGGATGAGTAAGAAGCAGGCAACGAAACTCTCTCTAAAAGTTACCATTGGAACACGAGAATATAGCGACCCGGAAAGCGCAGGAGGGGGTTAGATGCCTCCCCGAAACCCAGAGAAGTTCTGAAGCGCAATCTGGGACCCCCGGCACCAGTGACGGGTGATTTCTAACAAAGAAGACGGAAAGAAGGAGCAGACCGCGCGCGCGCACCTTCTAATATCCCGGGAGTTGGAGCGCCGGCGGAGGCTCAATTCTACGGACACACGGTGGCAGCTGGCGCCCAGGGAGCCCCCACGGAGGATCCTGAGACAGCGGCGGGGCAGGGGAGCGGCGGAGAACGGCGCTGACCGGCGGTGAGTGTCTCTCAGCCACAGCTGCCCCGCGCCAGAGAGTGACCGGCCGGGCGCCATTGTAGGGGGTGTGGCGAAACTCAGAGCGGCTCGGAAACTGCTCTGGGAACTTGTGCTCCGGACAGGGCAGCACAGGGCCTCTCAATTGAGCCCACGAAAGTGTGCTGAGGTCAGCAGGTGAACGAGACTGGACTCTCAGCCACACCTGTCCCGCGCCAGAGAGCGACCGGCCGGGCGCCATTGTGGGGGGTGTGGCGAAACTCAGAGCGGCTCGGAAACTGCTCTGGGAACTTGTGCTCCGGACAGGGCAGCACAGGGCCTCTCAATTGAGCCCACGAAAGTGTGCTGAGGTCAACAGGCGAACGAGACTGGACTCACAGCCACACCTGTCCCGCGCCAGAGAGCGACTGGCCCGGCGCCATTGTGGGGGGCGTGGCAAAAAACCAGAGCAGCGGGAACCAGTGCAGGGAATCCGCGCTCGGACAGCGCGCTGAGCCTCTCAGGCCCAGGGACCGTGAAAGGGCGCTGAGAGCGGAGGCGAGCTAGACTGGTCTCTACCTGAAAGTACGCGCCTCTGCTCACCGCCCGCCAGAGGGCGCTCCTGGCTTACTGGGACGGACCTGCACAGAACAGGTAGCTGCCTACAACAAAGTCAACACCTGGAACTGATTCTTTTTAATTTTTTTTTTTATTATTTTTATTTTTTTTTATTATTATTTTTTTTTTCTTCTCACTGATTTGTTTTTTGTTCTGGCGAAGGGTTTTTTTTTGTTGTTTTTGTTTTGTTTAGTTTTGTTTTTTGGTGGGGTTTTATTTTTGATCTGTCTGTTTTATTGCTTTTATCTTCGTTATTGTTTCTGTATGTGTATTTGCTCTTTCCTACATTATTCTCTCTGGTTTTTATATGAGTGTAAACAGCGCCTCTATCTTCTTTGTGATTGTGGTCGTGATCTGTTCTTCCTTTTATCACTTCCTTCTCTTTTTACCACCTGTTCTCTGCACTAGTGTCCCAATTTTAGTGGGATCCCTCTTGGTCCTCTAACCTTATATCTAATTCCTTCCTCTTCTCCCAATACTCTATTTCCTCCTTAACTCATTTTAAATTTAAACTCCTTAGGGAAAAATTGACATACATAGGACTTGTATACTACATATAATTTTTCTGGTGTGTTTTAGATTTTGTTATATAACCGCAACTCTATACAGCTAAAAGTGGTAAATAACTGGTTAGCTCAGTCTGTCATTTTCTAGGCTGTGTTTGATGCTTTAGTTAACATTATAGCCAAATGTGAAATAATTGTTCTAAACATCTTTCCTTCCTGATATTTCATGATTGAGATTGACTAAGGGACACAGAAAATACAGTGGCACAGTACCAAAGAATCAAGGACTGGGCCAAACAGGTAGCAACTTCGCATACCCAACGAATTGAAGAGGTAGGATCTGGCAGAAAGCTCAAAACACAAAAGCAAGCTCCACTTGGAAGATACTGCAGAGAAGTAGTCATCTTCTAAAGATCTTAAACACTAGCAATAAAGTAACCTACTATAGGTAATTTGCAAACATCACCCCAGGAATTAAAGAAAGAAAACATGAGACGACACTTAAACAAGATGCAACCCCACACATCCAATTCACCAAAGGCAAACCTAGGGAGCAACGAGGTGGGACAATCCGAAAGCCACCCACCTGGCCTATCTGAAGTGGTAACAACAAAGCAACTGAATGAGGTTCTGGAAAAAATTAAAACAGAAATAATCTCACAGATAACTGCAGAGATAATGTCTACAACGAAGACCATGCTTAAGGACACTATAGCTGATACAGACAAAAAAATAGATGAACTTAAGAAAACTATAGAAACCATGAATGCTCAGCATAGGAAAGAAATGGAATCCATAAGGCAGATTCAAGCAGATATCCAAGAGATAAAAAATTCCATTGAAAGTATTTGTAGCAGAATAAGCCAATGCGAGGACAGGATCTCAGATATAGAAGATAGGCTTGCAATTAGTGATCATGAAATGGAAAAATTCTTAAAAATAGCAAGGGACCATGAAAAATCAATTCAGCAGCTGCTAGATGACTCAAAGATAAACAACTTAAGAATAATTGGAATAAATGAAAAAGCAGGAGATAACATCAACGACATTAAAACCTTGTTCAAAGACATAATCAGGGAGAACTTTCCTGGAAGAGAAAAGGAATTTGACACCTCTATAAGTGAAGCTTTCAGAACACCAACTAGACATGATCAAAAAAAAACTTCAGCCAGACATATTATAGTCAAGATCCCAGAAATTCAACAGAAGGGCAGAATCTTAAAAGCTGTTAGGGAGAAGAGACAAATCACCTATGAAGGAAAACCCATCAGAATCACAGCTGACTTTTCAGCACAAACCCTCAATTCAAGAAGAGCTTGGAATGATGTATTGCAAGCTCTAAAGGAAAATAATTTTCAGCCCAGATTGATGTACCCTGCAAAACTATCTTTCAAAATTGATGGAGAAATAAAATACTTTCATGACAAAGAACATCTGAGAAAATTTATGACCACCAAACCAGCACTCCAAAACGTTCTGAAGGACATTCTAGAAAGAGATAGGAGCCCCAACAGAAGGAATCCACCAGGCAGGGCAAATAATTAAATAGCCGGAAAGCGGAAAAACAAAGAGTGGGAACCAACAACAGGAAAATATCATGACAAGTCAATAAATATCAGTTTTAACCATCAATGTTAACGGTCTCAATTCACCAATCAAAAGGCACAGACTGGCGAAATGGATCAAGAAGCAAGATCCAACAATATGCTGTATACAAGAAACACATTTAATTCAGAAAGAAATTCATAGACTGAAAGTCAAAGGATGGAAAACAATACTCCATGCCACAGGAACCCAGAAAAAAGCAGGGGTAGCTATTCTTTTTGCAGACAAAGTGAACTTCAAGCCAAGAAGGATTCAGAGAGATAAAGACGGTCATTACATCCTTGTAAAGGGAACAATCCAAGAGGAAGAGATAACGATCATAAATATATATGCGTCAAATACCAATGCACCCAGCTATATAAAACAAGTACTAAAGGACATGAAAAATCAAATAAGCACTAATACAATTATATTGGGAGATCTCAATACTCCACTGTCACAAAAAGATACATCAACTGGACAGAAAATCAATAATGAAATAGTAGAACTGAACCAAACTTTTGAACAAATGGACTTAGTAGATGTCTACAGAGTGTTCCATCCCACAACATCAGAATACACATTTTTCTCAGCTGCACATGGGACGTTCTCCAAAATAGACCACATACTAGCTCATAAAACCTGCTTAAGTAAATGCAAAGGAATTGAAATTATCCCATGCATATTATCAGACCATAGTGCAATGAAATTGGAAATCAATGGCAAAAGATCCCACAAAAACTCCCTAAACACATGGAAATTAAACAGCATCCTCCTGAACAACCAATGGGTCACAGATGAAATTAAAGAAGAAATTAGTCACTTTCTACAACTGAATGATAATGACAGTACAACATACCGGAACTTATGGGATACAATGAAAGCAGTCCTAAGAGGGAAATTTATAGCATTAAACACTTATATCAGGAAAATAGAGCAAGCGCAAATAAACAACTTAAGGGTGAACCTCGAGCTTCTAGAAAAAGAAGAGCAGGTTAAGCCAAAAGCCCGTACAAGGGAGGAAATTATAAAGATCAGAGCAGAAATTAACGTATTGGAGAATAAAAAAACAATACAAAGAATCAATGAAGCAAAAAGTTGGTTCTTTGAAAGAATAAATAAGATTGACAAACCCTTATCCAACCTTATTAAAAAAAGAAAAGAAAAGACTCAAATCCATGCAATTGAAAATGAAAAGGGTGATATCACGACGGACCCTGCAGAAATCCAGAAGATCATCTATACCTATTTTGAAAATTTATATTCTACTAAGATGGAAAATGCAGAAGAAATGGACAGATTCCTAGATTCGTATGAATTACCAAAGCTGAATCAAGAAGATTTAAAAATCCTAAATAAACCAATATCAGCCAGTGAAATTGAAGATGTAATTAAAAACCTCCCAACAAAGAAAAGCCCAGGCCCTGATGGATTCACTGCCGAATTCTACAAGAAATTTAGAGAAGACCTAACGCCCCTACTTCTCAAACTTTTCAATGAAATTGAAAGGGAAGCAATACTCCCAAATTCATTCCTGGAAGCAAGCATTACCCTGATACCAAAACCAGAGAAGGACCCAACTAAGAAAGAGAACTACAGGCCAATCTCCCTAATGAACATAGATGCAAAAATCCTTAATAAGATACTGGCAAACAGAATCCAACAAATCATCAAGAAGATTATACACCATGACCAAGTTGGATTCATCCCAGGGATGCAGGGATGGTTCAACATACGTAAATCAATAAATGTAATACAGCATATTAACAGAACCAAAGACAAAAATCACATGATCATCTCAATAGATGCAGAAAAAGCTTTTGACAAAGTCCAGCACCTTTTCATGATAAAAACCCTACAGAAAATTGGAATAGAGGGTCTTTATCTCAATCTGGTAAAAGCTATCTATGACAAACCAACAGCCAATATCATACTAAATGGCCAAAAACTGAAAGCCTTCCCTCTAAAATCAGGAACAAGACAAGGATGTCCACTGTCCCCACTCTTATTCAACATAGTTCTGGAAACTTTAGCCAGAGCGATTAGACAAGAGAAAGAAATAAAAGGAATAATGATCGGAAAGGAAGAAGTTAAATTATCATTATTTGCAGATGACATGATACTCTACACAGAAGACCCCAAAAACTCCACTAAAAAACTGCTAGATTTGATAAGCAAATTCAGTAGTGTAGCTGGATACAAAGTCAATACTCAAAAGTCAATAGCCTTCCTGTACACAAATAACAAACTTACTGAAAGAGAAATTAGGGAAACAATACCTTTCACAATAACATCCAAAAAAATGAAATACCTAGGAATCAACCTCACGAAGGATGTAAAAGACCTCTATACTGAAAACTACAGTACTCTGAAAAAGGAGATTGAAGAGGATATCAGAAAATGGAAAGATATCCCTTGCTCCTGGATAGGAAGAACCAATATAGTGAAAATGGCCATACTTCCAAAATTGTTATACAGATTTAATGCAATTCCAATCAAAATTCCAACAGCATATCTCACAGAATTAGAGAAAACAATCCTAAAATTCATTTGGAATCAGAAGAGACCTAGAATAGCAAAGGCAATTCTGGGCAACAAAGGCAAGGCAGGGGGCATCACAATCCCCGACTTGAAATTATACTATAAAGCTACTGTGATAAAAACAGTGTGGTACTGGCAAAAAAAACAGACCTGAAGATCAATGGAACAGATTAGAAGATGCTGAAACAACCCCAGACATACTAAGCCACCTTATCTTTGACAAAGGTGCCAAACACATTCGCTGGAAAAAAGATAGCCTCTTTAATAAATGGTGCTGGAAAAACTGGCTCTACACATGCCGAAGATTAAAACTAGACCCATATCTTTCACCATGCACTAAACTAAATTCAAAATGGATCAGAGATCTAAATATTAAAACAGAAACATTAAATCTGCTGGAAGGTAGGATAGGTAAAACCCTTGGAGACATTGGTGTAGGCAAAGACTTTATGAATAAAAACTCAACCTCACGGGAACTATCCCAAAGAATCAATAACTGGGATCTCATCTTATTAAAAAGCTTTTGCACAGCAAGAGAAACCACCAACAGAGTGAAGAGACAACCCACAATGTGGGAAAAAATGTTTGCCAGCTGTTCCTCAGACAAAGGATTACTATCGAGAACATATAAAGAACTCAAAAAAATCAGACCTCCCAAATTTAAAGACCCACTCCAAAAATGGGCATCTGAGATGAATACACATTTCTCAGATGAAGAAATACTAATGGCAAATAAATATACAAAAAAATGTGCAACATCACTGGTCATTCGAGAGATGCAAATTAAAACAACACTGAGATACCATCTCACCCCAGAAAGAATGGCTACTATAAAGAAATCAACTAATAACAAATGCTGGAGGGGCTGTGGGGAAAAAGGAACCCTTCTCCACTGTTGGTGGGAGTGTCGACTGGTACAGCCACTGTGGAAGTCAGTGTGGAGATTCCTCAAAAAGCTAGGGTTGGAGGTCCCATTTGACCCAGCTATTCCCCTTCTGGGCATCTTCCCAGAAGAATTAAAAACATCATACCACAGCGATATATGTGCACCCATGTTTATAGCAGCACAATTTGTAATAGCCAGATCTTGGAAACAACCCAAATGCCCATCAACTGAGGAATGGATAAGAAAGATGTGGTATTTTTATACAATGGAGTACTATTCAGCCATTAAGAAGGATAAACTGGAGACTTTTATAGGTAAATGGATGCAACTCGAGAAAATACTCATAAGTGAAATAAACCAGAAGCACATGTGTAAGCATCGTATTGTCTCTCTAGTATGAGAAACTGAAAGAGTAAATAAGATCCAAAATGTACAATAGACATGGTGAATCAAAAAGAAACTGGTCAAAAGGAAAGAGAGACTGGAATAAGGAAAAGAAAGAAGGGAAAGGGAAAAAAAATTGTATATATATATATATAAGATGGTTAAGATAGATACACTACGATTTTTACTTAGTTCATTGAAGAGTAAGGTTTGTGCCAATAATGTTTGGATAATTAAATGCTAATGTCTGGTGTCCTGAATAACTAACTTAAAGATAGTAATACGCAATGTATTAACCATTCTTACCCTCCTATTATGTTGTTTTGAAAATTTGTTCTTCTTTTGATTTGTTTTGTTTTTTCTTCTCTTTAAAGTAAAATTTAAAAAAAAAAAAAAAAAAAAAAAAAAAAACAGAAGAATTAGCCAAGTAAATAATTAAGTGTATCATCTTAATTCTTCATCTCTCATTCACAGTTTCTTTCCATTCAAGAAACTTGGAAAAGTTTCCAAAGAGCTTTGGACATTATAGCAAGTGCCCAGGACGACTGGGCCAGAGATGGAGGTAGGGGTGGACAGCACCCCAAATTAGGAAAACTCCAGGGAAATAATCACATTCATGGATTCCTGAGAGCTGCCAAATTTTGTACTAACCTCTTGGAAAAACATTTTTCAAAATTTAACAACCAATTGACCCATAAATGTCACTACAATGATCTTATTGTAAAGTATTGTAAAGTTTCTACACTACTTTAGAAATTTCATGCCTAAAAGTATTCCCACGCTTTCCTTTAATAGCAAAGATAATTGGCAGTGTCACAAACTTGCATCAATAACTAATTGTTAAGTAATAAAAAAATACAACCAGGGAATAGAAATGAATCCATAATGACAATTATAAAAAACTTTACTAAAATATAACCAGATTAAGTTTTAAAAGTAAGATACAGTATAAATTGAATATGTAATGTTTGAGCACAAAAGGTAACATTTAGCCAGATAATTTAAAATATTGAAAAAACAAGTAAATTTTAAGTGGAAAATAAATGAAACAAAGAAGATGGACACCCTTAGTGTAACATCCCTTCGCATGTTTATGTATTTATGTGCATTTATGTATTCAATGTGTTTATGTATTCAATCACTGTGGATTAGGCTCTGTCGCTGAGCTTCATACCATTTTGTGATCTGAAAACTCCCGCATTTCTTGCCCTAACAAATCTTGTGACCTTGGCTGAAAGATAACCCATTTACCTAATGTGATTAATCAAATGAGGGAATAAAAAAATTTAAAAATAATTTAAAAAATAAACTAATTCAAAAAGCTAGAAGAAAATCAGGACAATAAGACCTCAGAGGGTAAACAGAGAGAATTCTTCAAAACAAAAGCTAGAAATAATTCACCAAAATCCTAAAAAGCCAAAATAAGACCAATAATACAGGCAAATATCTCACGATGGTTCCAGATGTAGGAAATTTAGAACTCATCACCGCCAGCCTCACAGCAAGAAAAGCACTGAAGAAATAAAGTGTGGCAGGTGGACACAACAGGCTAATATCCACTCATTTAGAATGAAGCCGTGGATGCCTGTCAGTTCTAAAACGTGCCCATAATATATTAGTAAGTGACAAAAAGCAAATTGCCAAGCAAGGTATATACTGTGATCCCATTTTTTATTTAAGGAGAAAGGCATTTTGAAGGACTCCATACCAAATTACTAATGCTTCTTAACTTCAGGCAGCTGAGTTATGGATGATTCTTCATTTCATTCTTCATACTTCATACTTTTTAAGTTTTCATGTTTATTAAAATAAGTGTCTAATTTATACATGAAGAAAAAACTGATTTATAAAAATACTAAAATATAGCAGGGTATGGTGGGATGTGCCTCTAATCCTAGCACGCTGGGAGGTTGAGGCAGGAAGATCATAAGTTCAAGCCCAGCCTTGGCAATTTAGTGACTGAGCAAGACCCAGTCTCAAAATAAGAAATAAACAGAGCTCAGGATGTACCTCAGTGTGAAGGCCCTGGGTTCAATCTCTAATACTGCAAAATAAAATTAAATTAAAATTTAAAATGCCATTGTTTCAGGTACTGAAAATATGGGCTAATATTTTTTTATTTTATTTTAACTGATACATAACTGTACATTCTTATGGAATATAGTGTGATGCTTCCATACATGTTTACATTGTCTGATGATCAAATTAGAGCAATTAGCAAAAATTGTCATCTCTTTGGAATAAGAACATTCACTATCTCTTCTAGCTATGTTGAAACATACATCATTAACTATATTAGTTCATATGTCCAACAAAGTGAGTCTTACCAAAGAGGCCAAACATGTTCACTGGAAGAAAGATAGCCTCCTTAATAAATGGTGCTGGAAAAACTGCTTTCCACATGCCGAAGACTAAAACTAGACCCATGTCTATCACCATGCACTAAAGTCAAAATGGAGCAAAGATCTAAATATTAAAACAGAAACACTGAATCTACTGGAAGAGAAAATAGGTAGGAATCTTGAAGACATAGGTGTAGGCAGAGAATTCATGATCAAAACCCAAACTACACGGGAAGTACTTCAAAGGATCAACAACTGGGATCTCATCTTATTAAAAAGTGTTTGCACATCAAAAGAAATCACCAACAGAGTGAAAAGAAAACCCACAGAGCGGGAAAAAATTTTAGCCAACTGTCCCTCAGACAAAGGACTTCTGTCTAGAACATATAAAGAATTGAAAAATATCAGACCCCCCAAATTCAAAGACCCAATCCAAAAATGGGCATCTGAGATGAATACACACTTCTCAGATAAAGAAACACAAATGGCAAATAAATATATGAAAAAATGTTCAACATCACTGGTCATTCGAGAAATGCAAATTAAAACAACACTGAGATTCCATCTCACCCCAGAAAGAATGGCTATCATCAAGAAATCAACTGATAACAAATGCTGGAGGGGCTGTGGGGAAAAAGGAACCCTTCTCCACTGTTGTTGGGAGTGTAAGCTGGTACAACCACTGTGGAAATCAGTGTGGAAATTCCTCAAAAAACTAGGATTAGAGATCCCATTCCACACAGCTATTCCCCTTCTGGGCATCTTCCCACAGGAATTAAAAACATAGCACAGTGATATATGTGCATCCATGTTTATAGCACCACAATTTGTAATAACTAAATCTTGGAAACAACCCAAATGCCCATCAACCGAGGAATGGATAAAAAAGATGTGGTCTTTTTATACAATGGAGTACTACTCAGCCATAAAGAAGGATAAACTTGAGACTTTTATAGGTAAATGGATGCAACTTGAAATCATACCCGTAAGTGAAATAAATCAGACTCACATGTGTAAACATCGTATTGTCTCACTGGTGAGAGAAGCTGAAAGAATAAATAAGTTCTAAAATGTACAATAGATATTGTGAAATTGGAAGAAATTGTTCAAAAGGAAAAAGGAACTAGGATGGGTGAAAGGGGAAAGGACAGCAGGGAAAAGAGAAAAAATGCAAGTCGGTTATACTATTAGTGTCTCTTAGTTCATTAAAAAGGAAGGTTTGTGCTAATATCGATTGGAGAAATTTTTATGCCCATATCTTGTGTTCTGAGCCACTACTTTAAAGATCACAACATGGAACATATTAACTATTGTTAATCTCCTATGATTTTGTTATGAAATTTTGGTTCACCTTTTTTCCATAAAATAAAAATTAAAAAAAGCAAAGTGAGTCTTACATTCCAAATGCAAAACATTAAAAAACCAAACACACACACAAAAAAAAACTGTAAAGAAACTGTTTTTTTTTTTTCAGCACAGTAAGCACACAGCAGCACAATGGCGACAATGTTCGGCAGACACGGGAGCTACTTCCAAGATTTGTTTGCAAGCACAAATGTTTGTAATGCGGGTCTGTTGGTATCGGTGAAAGTTTGCAACTCAAATGTTCTTAAGTCGGGGACTTACTGTAGACACACTGCTGTGTAATAAGATACCTTATTCCCGTACTTGAGCGGTTTAGGACAGCCTTAAGTACAAGACGATTATGCTGGTAACTGGAAAGCAAGTAAACTTGGAAATGTAAGCGCTCCTAGTTGTAGTGACTCTGCCAGCAGCAGGAGGGCAATGGTCACTGTCTTAGTTCCTAATCTATAACAGGAAACAGCGGGAGTAGATCTTCTAGGGGCCGCTTCCAATGGCCACTGTGATGCCATTTGTTCCAAGGCACCCACTCAGTCATCCAGGGAATATCTACTGCTGCTGCAAGCTGGGTACACAGTCCATTTGGAAACAGAGTTTGAAGAAGGGAAAAAAAAAATAAAGTTATGTTCATTTGTTTCATTACAACAATTTAATAGGGACAATCATCCAAAAAATGGAAAATGTCAAGTGGGCTATTAAAGCCCTCCAGCAGGAACAGTTGCGTCTAGATGCAAATATTAAACAAGAACGATCACAAGAAAGGAATACAGGGAGCTAGAGATCCATAGCAACTGCATGTGGCTTCCAGGGGTTGTGGCACAAAGAGGGACCTGGCTGGTCTTCCTCCACCAGCAAGCCGCTCACCTCTGCTCTCTGTTCAGAGGGGTTCAGGCCTGCATGACGGGGTGCTGTCTGGGCCTGGTGCTGTGCTGGGGGCCGGGGCCCCAGCAGTGAATGAAGCATCCCCCCCCTGTACTCACAGATCTAGCAAATCCATAAAGAGAAAGAAAAGCAAAATGCTAGTGTCTGTACTGGGAGGAATTCATCATAAAGGTGTGAGAGGAGACCCAAGAAGCCCTGTGGCTCTGAGGATTCTAGCATGGCCCCAAACATCCAAGGTGTGAGTGAGTCCCAGCCAGATGGACCTAGGTGTCGGAAGGGTGCTGTGGGCAGCAGGGAGAGTGTGGGCAGGTGGCCCTGAGCCACAGGGGGCTCTCAAGGTGGGCAAGGGCCTGGAGGAACTTTGAGCCAAACTATGACATGCTCAGATGTCATTCCAAATGCCAGAACCAGCCCCTAGGTCCCCTGGAACCCTAGGGCCCAAGGAGATACACCTGGCTCCACCTTCCGTCTCTGTCTCTCCCCGTGCACCCACACACCCAGTGCACCCACCCCACACGACAGGACAGGAACTCCAGTGCTCTTCCCACAGCCACACCTGAAGCCAAACGTTACCAACACAAGAGCGCCAGTGCAAGGACCAGGCTTTGGCCACAGGCTGACACCTCTTGACTTTCCCTTGGCCGTCAAGAGAGAGAAACTCAAAAGAGCAGGATGTTTGGTCTTCGTGTTTCTAATTCTCCACACTTAGTTCTAATTTGCAACTTGTTTTAAGGTCTCTGCTTCCATTTAAATTAAATATCTGCAAAAATAATAATAATTATCCGGTAATTTTCCAGGGGAAGTAGAAAAACAATGAAACTCCAGTCTTAGTGACATGTGCTGTCCCTTACGGTACAGGGCAGGGCCTGGCCTGCCCGATGCAGGGTGAAGGCCAGGCGCAGAGCTGGTGCTGCAAATGGCAGCTGCAAGCCCAATGGAAATGCTCTTCCTGGGCATCCAGGCACCATGGAAAAGACAAGAAGAGAAATCTGGGTAGGGGTAGAAATGAGGGTAAGAAGCAGGTATCACCAAGGAGAGGCAGGTAGGACTCTCAAGAGAAGAAGACTGGGGCTGTGATGTAGCTCAGCAGCAAAAGTGCCTGCCTGGCAAACGTGAGGTCCTGAGTTCGGTTCCCGGTACCCACATAAAGAAAAAAAAAAAAAAGAGAGAGAGAAGAAGACTGTCCGTTTTTCAATCAAATTAAATACCACGCCCTTTCCCTGAATATTGTTAGTACCATTTATTCCCATCAAGAAGAGTGGGGCTAGTCTCAGCACACAAACCCAGAGTGCGTCAAAGAAAGCAAGCGGACCTCCCACCACCCCAGTGTGGGGATCCCCTTCAGCCATTAACCTGCCTTGATACTTGATTCCACAAGAACACAGAGGCTCCAGGTGGACTGCGGTGCCCACCAGTAGGATGTGCTGATCCTGGGTGGAAAGGAGCCGACATGAGGCCTTAGCGAATACTCGTGTTGCCTCTCAGTGTTTGGAAAATGGCTAAACTTCTCTAGGCTTCAGTCTCCTCTCTATCTTCTCTTCTGTCAGTGAGGAAGATTAGTAATATTTTCCTTTACTGCTGTAAAAAAAAAAAAGGACAACAGACCCACCTGGCATTGTCTCTTCCATTTCATCCTGCTGAAAGGTGATGCTGGGTTTACAGCAGCCCTTCTGTGGCCATGAGGCAAAGGCCAAGGCAAGCACATCTGTGCCTGTCCTGACACGTCTGAGCCACTGAATCAAGGCCAGCAGGACAATGCCTACAGATTTCTTGTTATATGAGAAAAAAATATATCCTATAGATTTAAACCACATTGAACCTTGTCTTTTGTTACCTCAGCTAAATACAAGGTTAATTAAGGGAAAGTTGTTAAAACTATTCAATAGAATACTGAATAGACACTGCACGATGCAGTACTTAGAAAATATCAGGGTCTCTATATTATCCATCTTTTCTCCTATCCATCTGCTCTTTGAAAATAAAACTCCCTACCCTTGAAGGATCATCCGAGCGAAGGCCAAGGCGCTGTTTGTATCACAGACTCGAGGTGCCTCAGAACCACGCATGCGTCTTACCGAAGCCTCCAGCTCCTCCCCGGGCTGCTTCATCACCTCCACCTGCCGCCACTTCCTCCCTCTCCGGGCCACAGATGCACTGTGGCTCATGTCACCCACCGCTGAGCCCTCCGCCACCTGGCGCAGCCGGGGATCGGAACGGCGGGGCGGCTCTGCCCACCGCAGCCCTCCGGGCCAGGCAGCGCCCGCCGCCACCTGCCGCATTGGAGCTGCGCTTCCTCTACCGCCGAGTTTCGCTGCCCATCTGCTTTTGTTTGCGTTTTTTTGTTTGTTTGGCTGGTTGGTTGGTTTGGTTTTTCCTTTTTGGCTTACAACATTTTTTATTAATTTTTTATTTTTATTAGTTCATGTTTGCAGTCCATAATGACTACATTTTGTGAGGAGTTGGTGCACGTGCATAACACATCTTCATTCTTCTTACTTCCCTTTCCCTCCCCCTCCTCCATCTCTTTGTCCTCTTCCCTTTTGCAAAAGTTCTATTCTCCCTCTTTCCTACTATCATTATTTTGTTCTTTATTTATATTTTGAATTTCTCATATAAGGGAAAACGTGATATTTAACCTTGCGGGTCTGATTTTATTCACTTAACATTATGGTCTCGAGGTCTTTTCTTTCTTTCTTTCTTTCTTTTTCAGTACAGGTGATCAAACCCAGGACCTCACACAGGTCAGGCAAACTCTACCACTGAATCACATCCCCGGCCCTTTTCATTGTTTATTTTGAGACAGGGTCTCACTAAGTTTCCCAGGCTGGCCTTGAACTTGGGATGCTCCTGCCTTGGTCCCCGGAGTACCTGGGTTCTATGCCTGTGCCGCCATGCCCGGTTCTTGACCTGTCTCCTAAGCGCCAATCCCTCCTCCGAACTCCAGGAGAACTTATTTCAGCGCTGGGCAAGTTAGCACTTAGCGTGTATGGCTTCAGGCTTCTGTTTAATTCTTGAGTCCTTAAATGCCCAATCCCTTCACCCTGGTCACCGGCTCCTTAGGAGCAAATGCTGCCCTTCCTGTGTCCAGAGCAGGCTCCCGGAAGCCTTGACAGCACTTGCAGGAAGAACTGACAGAGACAGAGCCATGGGTGTCACTAAGGCCAGCTCAGGCTGTGCTCCTCACCAATGTGTCGGCCAGGAGGTCAGGGAGTGGCAAGGCACACTTCGGCCAGCAAGACACAGATACTCTAGTGGCAACCTTGAAGAGAATTCAATACAGAGTATTTTCAGTTACGCCTGGGCATGCATGCAGCGGGAGGATACCAGGGAGGAGGTGAGGGAGACTCCAGGACCAACAGCACACTCGGACTGCAGGGAAGCAGAGGAGAAGGTGCTGCCGGGCTCTGTGAGACCTGGAGCCGTGGACTCAGCACCAAAGCAGGAAAAAAGCAAGGAAGAAATACCCGCCTTCCCTCTCCTCCCACCTCGCATCTCTTGCTGGTGCCTCCCATTGGCCAAACTCAACAGGAAGCCAGCACCTGGATGACTGAAAAATAGAAGTGATTGTGAAGATGCTGGGGGTGCGTCTGTCACCACACTGGTTCCCAGCGGGGGGTGAGTAGTGTCCATAGCAAGTTGGCAGAAATGACTTTAAAAGAGAGTTCATTTCCAACTGAGGAGAAGGGAGATGAGGTCATCCACGTTTCTCATGGAAGAGCTTCAAGTTAGGGGCTAGGACATGAAATCCTTCTTTTCATTCAGAATATGAATATGACCACCAAAAATAGAAAGGGGGTGGGTGAACTCAAATATCTTAAAGGCATACTACAAGATACAGACAGAAATCTAAATGATGGAAGCCTCAGAGGACAGCTCTGCCCTCGCCTTCCCAGGACCCAGAGAAGGTAAAAAAAAAAAAAGATGACAGATGCAGGAGGGGTGGGTCAGGGAGGAGAGAGACCCTGGAGATTAACTAGCACTGGTACACCATTTACCTGAATTATCTCATGTAAGACTTTGCAATGCTTCCACGACAGGATTTTGGTCCCCATTTTCAAGGGAAGTGCAGAGAGATTCATTAACTCACCTGAAGTCACAGAGGTACGAGGTGAGTGAGCCAGGTCTGTGTGCAGACAGTCTAATACCAGTGCCCGTGTGCCTCATAAACTAAAATGTCTGTTGGAATAAACAAAAGAATGAACAGGTGTAACTAATTACTGCAATGGTTCATTGTCTCTTTGGTATCAGTCCTTGCACTGGCAAAGCCTAGAGAAAGAACCTACATTGGGTGAATTTCCCTCACAGACTCACCCCTCAGGAGAAATCACAATGTTCACCTAAAACAACAGTTCTCAAACATTTTGGTCTGGGACCCCTCACCTGTTAAAATTTTGAGAGCTACTAAAGAGACTTTGTTTATATGAGCTCTGTCATTACTTGTCAAATTAGAAAATCATATAGAAATTTTTAAAACACAAAGTTATACACCTCACATGAAAACAGTGCCATCATCTGTCATGGAGCTGCTGGAAACGTCCTTTTGCATTCATGAGAGAATGAGAATGGAAAGGGTGACCAACATCTGAGGATTATTATAAAACTAGTTTTGACCTCAAGGATCCCCTTGGAAAGTTCACAAGTACTTGACAGTAGTTTGAGGATCATCAACCTAGATGTTATTATTTCATTAAAATAATCATAGAAGCCACAGCCACACATGTCATCAGCCTGAATGCAGTGACCGACAGCCCTAAGTCGTGCTTCTCCCTCCTCTGTTTTAATCTGTGACTACGGACAACCCTCTGCCCAGCGTGCCGGGCGCTTCCAAACGCCACCTCACCAGCCAGGCCCCTAGAGAGGCAAAGGCTTCCAGCTGCCATGTTGGGGAGCAGGCGGCAGACCCTCAAACGGGCAGCAGAGCAGAATCCCACATGGAGAAACTGATCCCCCGGCAACCGCCTGGGAGGGTCAGCAGCCACCAAAGCAAAAAGCCCCCGAAGCAAGCAAGCAGGGGAAAAGGGAAAAGAAAGCCGGGAAGTGCCGAGCTGGGGCCACTCTGGGCCAGGCTGCACAGCGCTTGTCCCAGTGATCCTATTCATTTTTTGAAAGGCTTGGTTGTGCCCTTGGGTATCTCAGCAACACAAGACAGAAGCCAGAGGGAGCCCCTTCCTCCCAGCCTCCCTTAAAGCAGGTCCTCTGGCTCACCGATATCTCAGGCTCCAATAAACTCTGAAAGGCAGCCAGAAAAATGGTGGGTGACAATGCTGCATGTATTCACTCGATTTGAAATGGTCCTTTTTTAATCTGGTTTTATACCGTATCCTTCTTTTATGCTACCTTTAAGGGATTTGATTTCGTCCACCCACTTTCTGTCCTTCAGTGAGCATATTTATATTCTGCAATGAAAAGGAAGATTTAATATCCTAGCCTCTAACATGAAGCGCTTCCTTGGGAAACACAGATGACCTCATCTTATCTCCCTTCTCCTCAGGAAGAAATGAATTCTCTTTTGAAATCATCTCTACCAACTCTCTTTAGGTACCATTCATCGCCAGCCAAGAATCAATGCAGTGATAGAAACATCCCCACCATCTTCACAGTTATTTCTGCTTCTCAGTCCTCCGTGTGCTGATCACACACGTTATTTCTAGTTTTCATAACGACTCTACTATGAGAGTGTCATTGTCCCTACACTACAGATGAAGAAACCGAGGCACAAAGAAAGACTGTGCCTTACGTAGCTGGTAAGTGACTGACCCACCATTTGAACCCCAGAGGTCTAACGAGTCTAGCCTTAGGTCAGCCCAGTTTCCACAATGCCTCTCACCCACTTTTTTCTCCCAAATCAGCATTGCCCTGCGCCCAGATGTCCACTGCCATGTGAGCTGGTGCTCAAGGACACAGTGCTATGCTCTGCCGTGATGGTCCTGTGGCTGAGAGGCGGGCTGAGAGCCACCTGAAAGGCACGCTTATTACCTCTGGGGCTTGCAGGTGACAATTTCAGAGAGGACTCCCTCGGTGTTGCGCCCGCTACCTCCAGCCTGTCCGCGGGCCAGCGATTCTAATCACTTGTTTAAAAACGAATCAGTCGAATCTCTTGTTCCTTTTGTGCATTTTCTGTCTTTGTCCTTGGAGGAATTAACTCTCCCCTAGGCTTACAAAAAGAGAGCATGAAATTGAAAACCGCCAGTTTAATACAGCAAGGGAAAATTTGTAAGAGACTAACGAAGTGCTTTATATTATCTCTAAATACCAGCATTTCAAAGGCTCCCGCCGTCACCCATTTCCGAGTCCCAAGAGGGTAATGCAAGCAAATGCTGCCGTTTTCTAACTGGAAGATTGCCTGACGCTGGCCCCAGATTTGAGCACTTGTGTGCACATGCTCATCTGTGAGTAGCAGCCGAGAAGTGTTCCGTGGCCGCGTGTGGAGGGGTCCGTGAGGACCGGCCGTTACACAAAACCTACTCTGGGTAGACTTAGCCTGCTGAAGTTCTCAAAAACTGCAGAAAACCGAAGATGTTTAGACTGCAAATTAGCTGCCAGCACCCACATCTCCTGAAAAGCAGGCTAGCGATAGATCAGCTGAGCTCCAAGATGTGTACATTTTAGAGCAAGCATTTAGAGTTCTGCTTCATTCCACACTGCATCTTCCCACCCCACCCGGCTCCTACACTCAGCGCTACCTATATTGTGAAATAAACAGGGTCTGTTATCATCACTAAAAATGGGAAGCAGGCTCACCACCACCACGGCAAGGTGTTCCCTAGGTGTCTTCCCAAGGTGATACATCAGTTTCCTGTAAGTAGAGTTAAGATTCCTACCAGATAAAGAGCAAGGTCACCAGCCCCAAACCTTGCTGCTCCAACCTGCCATGCATTAATCACAAAAGAGAAAGAGAGAAAACTGAGACATGGTTCCAAGTGGGTGGGCTTGGAATTGGGACTGAAAAATACTACATGGAAAAAAAAAAAAAATTGGAGTCACAGGAATTTCCTAGGCAGGAAATTCAGCAGAGAGTAGCTCCCCCTGGTGGTTCACGGTGTGTATTAGCGCACAAGGGATCTGGGGAGTCCCTGATAGAGAAATCTGTTTAACTGGGCTCAACCCAAATTTATTCAGTCACAGAACCATCGTTTCTCTGTAACTTTACTTAGAATTGTGTGGAACTAATGTTTCTCTGAGAAATTTTAGGGACAATGCTAGTCTAAAATAAAAGGAAATGTAGGTTGTTCTGGAATTTTCTCACAAAGCAACCATTTAAAGACTAGGGTAGGGAAGGAAAAAAGAGGGAGAAGAGAGAGAAAGAGGGGGAGGGGGAAGGAGAGGAAGGGGGAGGGGAGGGAGAGAAGCGGGAAGGGAAGGCTAGAACACAGGCAGGCAGTTTAGATACTCACTGCAGCCCCATCTGGTGGATCTCATCTTTGGAGAGCTCAACCTTCTACAAGCTCATGCTAATTTTGTTTGTGCTGGCATCTGTGTGCACATGTGTGCATCAGCTGTGTGCAAGAGGGTTCCCCAGGAACCAAGGGCTCCCCTCAATGAAGAAAAGCCAGGCTGCATCCGAATCCCTCAAAAAGACATCACTGCCTTTCAGTACCCTCACCAGGTTGAAAATGTTGCCAGCCGGGCTTTAAATGATGTGTTAAAAATTAGAATTACAGTGTAATGCCTTAGGGGTATTTCCCCCTTACAGCTAATTACTTTGAGAGCAGATGAATGCCAAGGTATTGAGGAGGAGGGATCTTGCTTCCCACTCCACGGAGACCCCGCAGCTCACTGCTACTGTTTGGGAATTCATGCCAGGTGACTGGTGAGGGCATTCGATGCCACCCAACTGAACAGCCATGGCCTGGGCTGCTCTGTAACTCTCCCTGAGAAAGACAGCCAAGAAGCTAACTCAGCAGGCCCACTTTGGGTCAGCAAAGATGAGGATCTATGGCTGGGCCCCTCTCCAAGCCTAACATCAGCCGGGTGAGTGTCTACGAGGGGCTGGCACTCTGCCAAGCGCTTCACACAAGACTGACTCACATTCTCCCGCCAGTCAGGGGAGGGTTAGGGACATACTGGACAGAGGGAGGGATGAGAGCTTAAGGCCCTGAATGCCGGGCACAGCTTCACACTGTGGGGGAGCAGAGTGGAGGATGTGGATCTTCATTTAGTGTGATTTCTGAATCCCTAGTCTTCTCACCACACCACAGAACTCCTTCGTGAGCCAAGCTTCACACTGAGGCACTTGTATCCTTGGATTCTGACCTCGAGCCACGCGGGCTGCCCTTCGCAGCGACAAGTCGGGTGTGCAGTTCCAGAGTGAACTGACCTGGGCCTGTGCCTGTCACAAAGGTAGGTATGCCTTCCGCTACAGTGTGAGTATTGTGGCCCTCCCCCCACTCTGGTCACAAAACCTAGTCACAAAATAAGGATAATAGGAGATGGGAGCCTTGGGAAGGGACTGGGTCATGAGGGTGAAGTCCTCAGGAACGGGATCAGTGCCCTCACAAAAGAGGCCCAGAGAGCTCCCTCTCCCTGTACCACATGAGGACACAGCAAGAAGATGCCATCTGTGAACCAGAAAGCGCCCCTCACTAGACACCCCGTCTGCCAGATGCTTGACTTGGACTTTCCCGCCTCCACCACTGTGAGAACTAAAGTGCTGTGGTTCAAAAGCCACACCGCTTTTTGGTATCTCGTTATAGCAGCCCTGACAGACTGTTTCTCACTTTCACATCGTCCCTCTGTCCTCGGTTTCTGACTCTAAGCAGGAACTCTTCGAACTCCATTTCTTCTTGGTCAGAGGCTCCTGCCCATAGGGGCCACCAGAGGGAGACTGGAAGACAGGAGTTGGGGATCAGACAGGTCCTCTATCCCTGCACTCGGCTTGTCCTGCCACTATTGCACCACCAATGGCCCTGGTTCCAACAGCAGAAGTTGGTTCCAGACCCAGCTCCTGTTGGCATTTATGAGCCAACTTTCTTGTGACCCATCAAGGTGCCCACAACAGGCAGGCCAGGCTCTCTCCCTAGAGGCCTGGCGTGTCCTGAGACTCCCCTGAGCTTCTAAGCCAGCAGCTCTGCCTGGGCAGCACCCGGCTCCCCAATCCCCCACTGTGCACCAGCTGGGGTGCATCAGCTCTTCAGTGTCCTTCTGGGAGCTACTATCTTGGGATCACCCCAACCTCTCCCTTTGTCCCCACAGTCTATGGCAGACACTAATTCCTTTCTTACCTACTGTTCCCTTTCTGCCCCTTTTTAGCTCGGCAAACCCTGTGTGTCCAGCTCCCCCTGTTGCATTTGTGAAATGCCTAATGTTGGCCCACGTTCCTGACCAGAGCTTGCCTCGTAAAGGACTCGAGTCCTGCTATCCTCTAAGCAAGGCTGGCCTCAAGTACGCTCAAAGCTTCAGACTCCTGTCAGGAAATCTTGCTGTGTTTGCTCATGCCCACCTTGCTATCTCCCATCAATGCTGGAGCTTTCATTCTGTTCATCAGTGGCTCTTTCACCGGCCCTGGAAGCTAAGGCTGCCCAACCCCACTGCCCAATCTTATCACAGCCCCATTAAGCTGCCAGCCTCGGGCCTCACCTAGAGCATCTCCAGGTTCTAATTTTCTTGGCAGCTCAAGAGCTTCAATTCAGCTCACCTTAACTCACCATCAGAAGGAGCTGAGATGTCCCGAGTAGGAGGCAGGGATATGGGCTGGCCAGAAACACTTAGGCATATGTGTAGGACGTAGACAGCCCTGGTGGAGAGACAAGACAAGGAATGCTGCTATCTTTCCTCAAGCTTAGCATACCCATCACCACATGGTAGTGCTCCCCCACTCTACCAAACCCTCGTTCAGCCATGTTTCTTCTCCCATTCATAAGGCTCAACTTTTATGCCCACCCAGCCCTCACCAAAGCAGCACCCCTGAGGCTGAGTGGGACCAAGCAGCTGAGCTCTCCTCACCAAGGAGAACCCCAGTGCTTAGGATTCCAGCTCTCCCTCCTCCTCCTGGACCCCTTTTGCCCAGCCCCAAAGCTTCCTAGGCTGAAAACTCCTCCTCTATCTTTTAACCTTGGCCAACTCGCTTCGCTTTTTTGAACTTCTCATTCTTCTTCCATAAAATTGGGACAAAGTCTTCTTAGCAAGTTGGTTGTTTCAATTATATTTGAAAAGAGCTTATAAACCATGGAGTGTAATGCCAATAGAAGCCAATATTTACACAATTATCATTCATCTTCATTGCAAGAATGTGCCAGATCCCTTTTCTTTATTTCTTTTTACATCTGCTGACATGGAAAGTCATCCTTAAAAAAAAAAGTCCTAGTTTGGGTTCCCTCAAGCACAGCTTGAAATACACATCTGAGTGTAAAGAGTTTTTTGAAAAGTGACCCCCCCCCCCCGATTCCTCAGCAGGGGAGTCCAGAAGCAGACAACTCCAGAAAGATAGCCAGTAGTGGGTGTTATTAAACATGGTTCCTCTGCGGGTGACAGAAGCTTGGCCCTGCAGAGGAACTCTGAGAATCAGTGTACACACAGCACGTACCACAGGAAGCAGGACCTAGCCATGAGCCAACTTCTTTCACTCATTGGCTGATAGGTGCTACACCTGAGAAGAAAGTATTCTAATATTTACAGTGGACAGGGCGGACCTCTGGTCACCCAAGAGAGACCTCAGGCAATGGAGCTGGCAGTTTGAAATCAACCTGAGTGCACTGTGATAATAAGGTCCCTGGGGATGGGAACATCCATCTTTGGATTCACCCTTGGCAAGTGGTTGCTCAAATTGGATGTAATGGGATTTTGGAACAGAGGGAATTGTTTCATTTCTTGCGAGCCAAATCCACATTTGCTATTCATGTTTCTGCTTTCAACTTACTCTGTAGCCCTCCCCTTTATCCACTTCATGAGCTGAGTTCCCTTGACTTTTACTAGAAAACCAAGCTCTTCCTCTCATGGGTCACCATCTTTAACCACGGAACATTCTTTAGAAATTTGCTGTCATGGTTCCTTAGCTATCACATATTCACATGTAAATACACACACACACACACGTGCACACACACATACATCCACACATCACTCCCTGCCAATGCACTATTTATCCCAGGTGTCAGAATAGGACAAGCATGTGCCATAGCTATAAACCACTACATCCCAATGGTTTAACACTCCAGAAGTCCATTTCCTGCTCAGTCCTGTGTGAGTATGGGCAGCTCTCTGGGACTTTAGTGATCCAGGATGCTTTGACCTCATGTCACAGACCCACATACCCATGGGAGTCTTCTAAGCTCACTGCAGAGGGGAAGAGAGAGAGACTAAGAGAATCAAATGAAAGCTTGTTGCTGCCTTAGCCCAGATTGACACCCATTGTGTCCACCCTCATTTCTTTGCCTAGAAGTAGACACAGTCTGTTTGCAAGGAGTAAGGAAGTGTGATGTCCAACTGTCCCCCTGCCAGGAGACCAAACATTTGTGCACAATAGCAATGGGGAACAGTCACTCCAGGAAGGCACTGGCTACAGACAACTCCCTGGCTACCAACCCACAGTAGAACAATAATACTGAGTCCACACTCAGTATTAGGCCTAGCCTAGAACCAAGAATGTGGAACCAGATTTGCTCAAGGACTAAGTAAGTGTACTAATACCAAGTCCCTTTGTCAGAAAGTTTGGCTTTTCACTGAATCGGCCTGTAATCTGTATCATTCATATTATTTATTTGATAGGGCATTGGTACACTCAAGTGCCAAGAAGTCAGGGCGAACGCACTGAGATGTCAGGAACTGACCAGGAAAAGACAGTGGAGAGTTCCCAGACAAATACGTGACAAATGACAATCACAGCCACTGGCTCCAACTGATAAGACTTCCTTTTTGTGATATGAGAGAAGGGGCCTGAAAGTGAGAGGGGGCTGTGCCTGAGAGATGCCCAGGATTACACTTAGCAGCCAGAAAAGAGACATCCATGCCAGGAAGATATCGGTGAAACCCCCTAAAAATTACGAACATAGTGGGGCTTTGTCTCCTAAGTTGTCCTTAGGCCCCAGAGGGAGGCTGATGATGGGGTCCCGGCACTGGGGTAAAGTCCTACAGCTGCACATTATGAATGAACACAGACTCAGTACTTCGAAGATCAATGCCACGGCCCTTCATAAGAAATAAATGAGGAAAAGATGAATGGAGTAGTTAAACCGCTGCTTTAGCTTCTGATGATCTAGTCCCAATTCTTCGCATGCCTCAGAAACATTTACTTTTATAAATATAGCGAAATGAAAATATCCTCTCTGCTGGCATAAGCATAGCCTTCACTTCCGAGCTGCTTCAGATGCGGCCCAGTATGGAAACCCAAGCCACACAGCCTGTTCAGCCCATTCCACATTAGGAAACCACATGCATCATATGGAGAAGTAGGTCCAGGAGCCCATGGGCTGGAGACAGCGGGCTCGCCCCAGACGGGAGAGTGGAGACGCCGGCACAGTTCCTGACGGTGGTCTGTCAGACTGGAGCTGGCCAGGCCACCGCAGCATTTCTTGCCTTTCGTTCCCTTGGAAAGAAGGAGCCATTTCAGTTAGGAAAGACATTCATAAACCCAGCCCTCTTAATCCATCCTCGTGCTCAATGCCTCGCTTCCCAGGGGAGAACCTGTCAGTCAAATATTAGGATGCAACTCATCTAATCCTCTGAAAAAGCAATTTTGACCTACCCCAGTCAAGATGCCCCCGGATGCCAGCAGAGCAGCTTTTGGGCTGATATGGAGCCATTCTTTTTAAAGCTGTGTTACTTTTGTAGAAGGCACTTAGAGACATCGATTTATATCAAGTAATAAAAATTTAACGCTCTAACGTATAAACTCCGCACATTGTGTGAAATAGAACATAAACCCAAGTGATCGTTCTTTCAGTATGAGAGAATTACCTGCTTGGTTAAAACAATGAACTGACCCGTCTAATGGCTTTATTCAGCCAGAGTGCGTGTTTCCTGGGTTTTGGAAGGAAGGGGTTTTCTTAGTATAGAATTTAATGATTTGTTCTGCGTTCATCTCCCATGTGGCCACAGTGAGTCTGACTGGGTCCATGATGGTAACCCTGCATGTCCTGTCTTTCCTGATAGCATGGCAAGACCACCCCCCCCCAGCAGGCTGGGCTTCAGGGAGGTGACACCTGAATGCAGGCATTTGGTCCCTTTGCACTGGCAAGCTGAGGTGGTGCAAGATGATGACAGCTGCACCAGTAAGTTGAGACAGAGCAAGATTTGAACCTTCGCCCTCCTGTGGGTCATGTCAGTGCTTCCTCCATCACACTGCGCTGAGCCGTGACTTTTAAATGCAGTGGTCATTTCTCAGTGCCCTTTCCTTATACCGTCACTCTTGTTGCATTGTCTCTGGGCACTCGTATGACCAAAAGCACCATCTAAAAGAGTGGAAGAACAATCACAACACCAGTAACCGTGTTCGGAGCTGGCTCGTTTCAAGCCCGCAGCGGATGTCTGACGGAGAACGGATCAATACATGCGCCTTCCCCCTGGAGGCGTGAAAACAGTCTCGTGCCATTCCTGAGCTATGTGAAACTCCCGTCATTTTCTAGCAGTTCAGGGAGCTTTAAACGTTGCTTTTACTGACATATACTTCAACCCCAGAACAGAAAATCATTTGAGCAGTCTATTCGTTAAACATGAGATTAACATTCAATTCATAGTTGGGACATGGCCATGAAAAGCCTTCAATCCGCTGGTGTCCCCTGGGCAAAGGCACAATGATCTGAGGTCTGCTTCCCCTTTCTCAGCCCTCCAGTTTACCAAGAGGTTGACCCTAAAAGCCCTACCATTGTCAAATTGCTTAAATGGGTCTACTCCCATTGACACATGAAAAAATTAGAAAATGAATTTCTCTTCAGTCATTTCCCCCATGCAAAAAGTATATGTTGTTTATGAACCCTACTAGGATGAATACAGGCATGAGTTTATTATGCCAACAAAAAATTAGGACTGAGTATCTTTTAAATTTTCAGTCATTGAGTAAACAAGCAGCTATTTATATATTTTTCCTATGCTATATAGAGTCATCCTTCAGTATCCACAGGAGGTTGGTTCCAGGAGCCGTGTGGATACCAAAATCCAAGGATGTTCAAGCCCCTTGTATAAAATGACCCAGATTTACAAGTACCCTATGCACATCCTCCAGTATACTTCAAATTATCTCTAGGTTACTTATAATGCAATATAAATGCTGTGTAAATAATTATTCTATTGTTTAACGAATAATAAGGAAAGAGGTCTGTACATGCTCAGTACAGACACAATTTTTATTCCAGCATATTCTCTATTGGGTGATGGCTGAATCTGTGGGTGCAGACCCTCCAGATGTGGAAGGCAACTGTAATTAGAAAAGCACCAGGAGTCCATGATGCATCTCAAAAATAATTCCTGTGCAACATGTCTAAAACTGAGTCCCTAGCCTTCTTTGGGTTAAGCTTTATCTTTTCCTCTCCCTCCTAATAGGAAATGATCTTGGGAGACAGAGAATCAACTCTCTAATGCCTAAGTCTGGTTTAGAGCACGCGTAAAGGATCCCGCTAGTGAGAGACCGTGGGGAGGAGACGGCATCTGCGCTGGTTGTTACGTGCCTGGTCCGGCAGGCAGCAATTCATTGTGTGAAAGAGCGCAAAGCCTGCAGCCACTGGCTCTTCTGCTGGGGAACGGGGAGCTACAAAACAGAAGAGGAAAGCAAAGAAGATATTTTTAGAAGTTCAACAGTCAGATGAGGTGAGAAGATGCCCTTCAGAGAGGGGAAACAACAGGGTCACAGTCAGACGTGCAAATCCACAGAGCACACTGCAAAGCCACAGTTTGCCTCCACTGGGGATGCGCTTTGCCAGGTTGATTCTCTGCCTGAAGGAGAGGTAGCGACACCAAGATGGGAGCTAGGTGTAAGCGGAACCACTGAAAAAGCGAGAAGAACTCAGCGCAAGGGGTGAGAGGCAAAGACAAATGTCCTCCTGGCTCCCCAGCTTCACCAGCAACTGTCCGTGCACATGCACACAGGCACAGGCAGGCGAGTGAGAGATCACAGAAGCGAAATGAAGGCAGGGCCAAAAGGGAGTTTAATGCAGACCCTCTCCCTGCAGCAGGGCACGCCCCTTTCCTGACTGCATGCCAGACGCACGGGGCCCACGAGCAATGGCAGCCAAGCCGGAAGCTGAGCCATGCTTGTGAGTTACCAGCGCGGCTCCTGCTCACTGTGGACTCAGCCCACCTGGTGCTTTCTCAAAGCCTGAGAACTGGCTGAAGCAACGGCTACGCCTCTGCTCCAGGCTGGGACCACAGAGGATGATCCAGAGCTCGCTGGTGGGGGAGACTGAAGGGACAGAACCTGCCCATGGGAAAGGCTCCCAGAAGCAGGACCTGGGCACAGTCACGAAAGAGGTACTTTGCTCTCCTTCCTCCTGGGTGTCTGCAGCTGCCCTGAAGAGCTGATTAAGACCCATCATCGCCGCCCAGGCTGCACGGTTGGCTGGGTTGGACAACGGGCACTAATGTGTGCAAATAAAGAGATCGCTGCTCTATGTAAGCTGTGCACAGGACACAGATGTGGAACCTCAGTCATTCCCCCCACACCCTAATATCCTCACGGAGTAAAGTGGCAACAGGGAGCCCTCCTCAGACCCAGCCGCCCCCATGGCCCTTTTCCTCCAGGCTTTCTGCAAAAGGACCCAGCCTACCTTTCTTCACTCCTTAAGGCTGCTGCCACCACTTTATGTCTGCAGTCTTCTACCCCTAAGAAAGCTGAACATTAGACCTCAGTGTCCCGCTCTCCTTGTTGCCCTTAAGGCATCCAAGTCTGAAAGAGGCAGAGGTACATGGGTGACAAACAAAGTGATGGCCTTGGAAGCCAAAGACATGGGCTCCAATCCTGGCCTCTCTTCTTTTGGCTGTGCAGCCATGGGCAAACTTTACCATCTCTGAGCTTCTCTTCACGTAAGCTGTCCAGGTGAAGCTTGCACAATCACAGGGGACACACAAGTGGAGAGCAAGAAAGAGAAAAACAAGACAGGCAAGAAAAGAAGAAATTGAAGAGAGCACATTTTGCCTAAGGCAGGCCCTTGATGTCACAGTCTAAGAGCAAACTGGCTGTGGACAGCCAGAAGGACTGCCTGGCTCTGTTCCATATATAACATCAACGCACCAATCTCTCAGGACTCTTGGGAAATCATCAGAAACCAGACGTGAGCTTGGCCTCCTACTTCCCACCGACAAGTGAGGGCAGTCCTTCCCCTGCCATGGGCAAAAGCTGAGGCTGCTGATGGAGATTCCGATTTCTCTTCAGTAATCAAATGTCTAGGACAGCAAAGTCTCAAGCACACTTAGAAAGCAGACAGCCAGATGTCAGCTCTTCCCTGCACAGGGACGACCTGCTGGGCTGCCCTCCTCTCCTTTGCGCCCAGACAGAGTCTCCCCACCCCAAGGTGGTGCTGGGGCAGGGGGAGACAGGCAAGGAGAACAGGAAGAATCTTGTTCCTGTTGTCGTCTGATGGCTTTGTCTTCCCGGGTCCGCAGTGCTGAGAGCTGAGCCCTCTTCCACAGGAGTTGGTGTGACTTCTGCAGATATTGCCCCAGAAACAGGTCCCACACCCTGCCAGAGCTCTGCACTCCACCTGGCCCAGTGCTTCCCGGCTTTGGGATGTCTGGGGACCCCGCACATAGGTTCTCTCTGGTGCAACCCTGCCGCAGTCCAGCTGCTGCAAGGTCGGGGAAGTCCCGAAGGTGGGCGGAAGCGTCGGCGCAGTAAGAAGGAGACACTACACTAGTTGTCCTCCTGTTATGCTACTTTTCTCTTCTTTCATTACTTTTCTACTTTATTTTCTCAAATTAAGCATATATATATATTATTTTTATTGGCAAAGCATAAAAGCATGATTATGTGAACAGAAATCGCAAGCATAAAAGCATGATTATGTGAACAGAAATCTTTGGCAGACAGTATGACATTTGAAAGATGGTTACATTGTAACTGATATCAAGAAGGGACTGTACTTTTTTGTTGTTTCTATAACTACAGGCCCATTTCTAAGAATATGATGGATCAAGGTTAATGAGGCGTCTCACACCTGTTTTTTTTTCAATAATGTGGTTTGTTTAAAATCAGTGGGAAATGTTATAACCTGATAAGGTCATTGTAGCCATCAAAACAAACTAGCATTTTAACAATAGTTAAGTTTCTGTTTTTTTATAATAAGTTTTGGTCTCCCCACCTCAGGGTAAATCCCCGTACACTATATGATTTTTGGTTTTGTAGTGGGCATTGTTGTTATTCGTGAGAATAACATTTGTTCTCTCCATCAGTCATCAGAAACTTCCAATCTTTGCAATTGTATTGTTTGAGAAATGATTTTATATAAAAGCACTCTTAGTAATATACTCAGGAAAAGAAGTCCCATGAGAAATTCTCCCACTACCCAAGCATAGAGGAATGTGCCACGTCGCCTCTGAGAAAGCAGTCTTCCTTGAAGCCGTGCATTTCCCTCTTCCCTGACCGTGTCAAAGGGCCGAGGTGGCAGGGGACGTGGCACAACCCATTACCTCTGTACGGTCCTTTTGGGCGGGATACGAAATGGCTCTGGGCCAGCCCTCTCTCTGCGGGGCTCATCTTCCAGTCTATGAAAAACAGATTCACATCCCAAGAGCTGAATCATCTGCACGGTGGCTGGCCCAGCTGCAGTCTCCCTCCTCAGGTCCCACATAGCTGCTGACTAATTACCCAGAGACGCAGCTCTGCAGGAGTCAAGGAGGAAGTCATAGTGCCCCCTGCTTCCAGGGACACCGACCAGCCTTGGCCTGGCCTCCCAAGCCCTTCTCTTGACTTAAAGTATAATTCCTGCCAATAGAGAAAGAGGAGGTGGTACCATCTCCAGAGAAACCCCTCCTCCCCAGTATCTCACTGTCTCTACTCTCTGAACGGTTTTATATCTTTAAGTACTAGATTCAAGAATCAGGTCTACAGTTCTTTGCCACCTATTTTGAAATTTTTGCAAAGTGTTCTTTTTGGAATGTGTCATCTATGGCCCTCATGTATCAAAAAGAAACTGATACTGAGAAAGATCTACTTTAATATCCTGGCCTTTATGTTTCTGTATTTTCCCCCACAATTCCATAAAGGAATTGTGACAACTTACCATATAAATAAATTCAGTAAAGTAGCATAGGGATATAATTTTTAAAAACCAGGAACAGAAAAATTATTGATAGAATCATGCAAAAATACCAGGAGAAAGATAGTTATTACCCTAATGTTATTAAAATTAGTTGGCAAATTTGGCACTGAGTTTCCTGGCAGTCAAAGCAAGAAAGGATAGTGTTTGAATTATTCAACTTATATCATCCCTGAAAGAAAATCTTAGCAGTTGTTTGAGGTGAAAATAAAGCAAAGGTTTGTCTTTCATATTCTGGAATTCCTCTCCCAGAAATTCTTCCACTGAATACTTAATGAGAAATAGAAAATATCTGTATCAACATCTCTACAATTAATATAAACTTTCTCTCAGTGACAATTCTTAGGGTGCTGTGACACAGCGTTGAGAATACTATCTTAAGGGTTTCAGCCACATGTGCTGAGCTGTCCAAGATTCAGCACCAGAAGATCTGACGTCTGGTGAGGTCTACATCCTTGTTCATGAACGGCTGTTTTCTCATTGTGTCCTCACATGGAGGATGGAGCAAGGCAGCTCTCTGGGGCCTCTTCTATAGAGGCACTAATCTCATTCACAAGGGCCCAGCCCTCATGAGCTGATCCCCTTCCAAAGCCCTCACTTCCTAACACCATCACTTTGGAGATTAGGCTTCAACATAGGAATTCTGAGAAGGACACCAACATTCAGTCCTTTGCATATCCCAGAAAGGTCTGCTTTGGACCAAGCCAAGTGCACCTCATCCCCTGATTGCAATAGAACTCGTATCTGAATGTGCATCTGAGAAGGAGCTCAGCAGCAGTTTTGAGAGGGGGATTGTCACAGTGAGTGAAAGAAAGTGGCTTATTGGTAACACGCCCAGGATTCCTCAGTCATGGAGGAAACAGCAAGTGACTTGCCAGCTCTCGGTCCTGGCAGCCCACTCAAGAGGAGATGTGCAAGTCTGACCTTTTCTCAATACGCAAAGAGGCAAAAGTCAAATTCAACCAAAAAATGTTACCAGGAGCCAGGAGCAGCAGCTGCCTTGGAGGACGTGATGAGGACTGTATGGCTTATGGCCTGCAGATGTCCATGCTGGGCCTGCCATTCCGTGAGCAAAGCTCAGCCCTAGAGGCTGTGCTGATGCTTGGTGACAGGTGTCTGGACCTGATCTTCAGACCCCTGCTTCTCTGGCATACATCCCACAGTGCCCACCTGCTGGGGTGGCACACTGCCCGTGATGGCCAGTGCAGCTCCATCTACTTGGTCCTTCCAATTATATCTGGATTTAATAAAAAGTGGCAGAAAAGATGGCCCTGCCATGCAAGCGGATTGTTCCAGCAGCCAGGAGCCAGCTGAGCCTCGTGGCAAAGAAGCAGCAGCAGCAGAGGAACATTCCAACTCCACAGCCTTTCAGAGGGGTCGTGCATTGTTTGTGAGGTGGTGGCACCCAAGAGTAGAACAACCAGGTTAAAGATTGGATCAAGCCTAGCCTGAAAGTGTGGTGGAGATTGTGTGTATGTTCCTGTGACCAATTTGCTGAATGTGCAGGACTCTGGGATGTTACCATACACTGCGTACCCCGGCCCCCTGCTCATTCAAACCCCTCAACACAGTGGCGGCTTACAGAAAGCCCCAGGGAGCAATCTCAAATCCAGAATCATCTTAAATCACAATAGGCTGGGTGTGGTGGCGTAGGCCTGTAATCCCAGCACTCAGGAAGCTGAGGCAGGAGGATCACCATGAGTTCCAGGCCAGCCTGGGCTACACAGTGAGTCCAAGGCCAGCCTGAGCTACACAGTGAGACCCTCTCTCAAAAAAAAAAAAAAAAAAAAAAACCTAGAATCATTTTAAGTCACAAATACATAATCAGTTCTGTACAAATATGTACAGTTCTATGTTATATTCCAAAACTTATTCTTAATTCGACTTGAACCTCCTCCTGTCGTGGCTCAGGTGTGTCACTGGCCAGTGCCTGGAGGTGGGAAAGGAAAGTAAGGGAGGAAGGGCTCACCCTCCTTCTCCAGCTTTCCCTTTTGTCACTCCATCTGCTTTGCTGATGAAGATTTCTGCCCACTCCTGCGTTGAAGCCCATGGGAGGAAGGAGCCATGAGAGGGAGGCAGGAAAGTTCTAGTCTGACTCATCCTCTCCCAACAGCTTAGCATGATGGGGTTTAAAGCCCACCCTCCCATGAGCTCGTGCATGGTTTCTTTGAGGATCCTGGCCCTGGGGGGAATCTCAGACCTGAAATTGCCTGATCTGGGGGGAAAATTCACCTTCTCACCCCCAGCACACTGTAAGCATGAGCGGCTTATTCCTGCTGTAAGGTCCCTCCCCAAATTCTGCCTTCCCACAGGACCTCAGAGCACTTCCTTCTGGCCCTTCTCCACGGCCTTTCTTACCCTCTTATTTCTAAGACTCTAAGGCAATTTGCCTCAGCTCTGCTGGGGCATGGCCAGCATTTTAGGCACTGGAAACAACACGTATTTCCCAGTGCCCCAGCACACTCCAAGAGCAAGAAGTCCCCGTGCAGGAACCCTACTTAGCTCTACCTTCAGCTCAGTTTTTTTTCCCTTTCCGTGGATGAAAATGTCTTCTGGAATATTGAGAGTTTGCTAATAGGTTGCACTTTGTGCAGCATATTCAATTCTTTCACGTACTATCAGCTAAATGTTTGTGCTGTGTAAGTTCTACTTAAGCACTACATTCATTTCTCAACCATCCAGACCCTCAGATAAAGTAACAGGTGAAAGAAGAGGGTTTGGTTTATGGAGTTAAACTGGTACCCATTTGTGTCTGGTTACTTATATTGCTGAACTCATTCACACCTGCTTGCATGTGGACAGGACTACTGTGAAGGAGAACAAGCCACAGAGGGCAGCCTAGTGCCCCAAAGAAGGATGGCCGTGGGCAAATTCCTGGTAAGGACAGACAGCGCTGTGGGGGAACTAGGAAGTCTGCAGACAGAATTCACTACCTAATTTTCAGAATGAGAAAGCAGAGTCCCTTGTTCAGAGTCTCAAGGCAGCCACAACAGAGCATTCCCCCAGCATGAGCTTGGAACCACTCACAGACTAAGGCCATAACGCCAGCCCATTCAAGGGCGAAGGAGGAAACTGGCAGCCAATGAACAACTGCGCTTGTCGGGTGCTGCAGGTGCTGGTCAAACAGGCCCCACAGATGCCAGGGAAGGAGCAGCTACTGTACTGATTTGAGAGGAAACAACAGAAGCTGTGAGAGGTGTTACTTGTCCATGGCACCCAGCTGTTAGGTGACAGGTCCAGGATTCAAATTCTGCCTTTCCATTGGACCACATGGCCCTCCTTTCTGTCCCCTTCTCCCCAGCTTTCTTCCCCTATCACTGCCAGCTGTCCACCCTGAAACCTGGCAGGAGAAAAACTGAGACCTACCCTCAATAAACAGCCCAGTAAGAGTGGGCCACTCAGGCTCCCTGAAGAATTTGCTTTTTAAGCTATAGCTCATGGTAACATAAAATGTTTTATTCCCTGCAAAAGAAAGGAATTTCCCTCATCAGTGAAGGGAGAGGAGCAAGATACGCATCCACCCACTGGCTGAGGATGTGCTGGGCACTGGCAGTCCTATGTGTTCCTCCTGTCTTCTCCTGGCACTATGGCTGTCCCACATAAAATAGCCATGTGTCCCTGTTCCTACCAGGAACTGCAGAACTCATGGAAATGCAAAAAAAAAAAAAAAAAGCCCCAATTTTTATGTAAGAATAATTCCAGCTTTTAGTTGAGTAGAAACATTAACTTGCCTGTTTGTAATTCTTCCTCAAACATAAACCTTGTAATTGGAAAACAATATACTGCTCAGTATTAGATAGAGTACTCCACTTGAGCATCGTCCTAGCCTGATCTCAGATTTTATTAATCACTAATTAATACTTTTTTGCTTTTTATTCATGCAGAAAGAATCAATACTTTAATTACAGACTGCTTAATAATATTCCTTTATCTGTCCTTTAATGGTGCTGCCACTGTATCTAGATGCAAGTGTCTAAGGATTTTTATATCCCCCAGAGCAATTTCTCTTTTAAATACTTTCAGTGATACAGTTGCTTTAAAGTAATAAGCGAGCCAAGGAGACGTAGCATGAAATTACATTCCATCTCCGGAGCTTTTGTAATTAAATAAAAATGTGTCACTTACAGGCTTCTAATTCTCAATCTGTGGTTTTCTGGAGGAGATTGGAGACTATTAATTAGTGGTATTGATATCATGTTCTTTAGGAATCATTGGGTTGGAGAGACACTGAGAATTCTCTGCCAAATGCATTGGTCACTCCGCTTGGAGGCGGGACGCAACAGGGTGGCAAAGACTTGTGGCCTTTGGAGTTGCGTAAACCCAGGTTTGAACATCAGCTGCCATTGCCCACTTGGCTAACCTTGAATACTTAAGTCAGTCTCGCCTCAATGATCTTTTCTGTAAAATAAGAATAATTACAGCCCATAAGCTGCACAATGCTCACTAGCATATTGGTATTCTGATATGATTATGATCAGTGACACTAGAGAAAGACAGAACACATAAATCTCCTTTAAAGACAGTTCCTAACATGTTTATCCTAAAGGAAATTATAGAGATTACTGTGGCCCCAGACCACAAGAGTTCCAGTGAACAGCTAAACACAGGTTTTTGCAACACCAAATCATGCAATTTCCCAGGATAGGGTGTATATATACTTTTTATCTTCTTTTCAGTATAAGCCATTGTTAGGGATACAGAGGAACACATCCAGACGCAAAATCATTTAAAGATATGTCCTTATTGCCAAAAGGAGAGGACACATAAGAAATGGAGGCTATGGTGCCCATTCCTTACATTCTCTGCTTTTAGATTCCCTGGGCTGTGGGATGCAGGACCCTTTGCAGAATTAAGAGAATGCCTCTCATTTTCATTTCTTTCTTTCCATGACTTTGTGAGAGGTTCTCTAACTCACTGGAGCAAAGCTGAATTTTTTAAAATCTTAAGCAACTGCGTGTGATCTCCTATGTACCTGCCTCGTGGAGACAATGGCAAGTTCAGCAGAAGAGAGCTGAGAAGGTGCTGTATCAGTCAGGTAGCACTGCTCTCCAGCTGTGTCTGGTCTTGTCTTGAGACAGGTGCCACGAATCAGAGATGAGAGCTTGTCTTAGTCACTTTTCTCATTGCTGAGACAAAATACCCAACACTCAGTGTTGAAGGAGGAAAGGTTTTTTTGGCTCACAGTTTGTAGGGGTTTCAGTCCGTAATCAGCTGGCTCCAAGACAGGGCGGCTGGGCAGAGAACAGTTCATGATGCCCACAAGGCAGCAAAAGCAACAAGGGAGAGTGACAAGACTCTTTCTGTCCCTTACATTGCATGCAGGCTACCCGCCCTAGGGCAGGGGTAGCACTCACACCCTTAACCCTAGCCAGAACTATGCCAAACCAACCAGTGGACTGGTTTACTAATCATACACTCTTCATCCCAGCATCACACACTCTAGATTCAGCCACCTCTGAAAAGGGTCTATGACCACCTGAGGCTTTGGGGAGACATCTAGACACTTGCCATAACAGAGCTTCATCCTATGAAAAATATAGCGTGCGGACAGGAGGAGATAGATGTGCCTCAAGCTCCATTCATCAGTCTATGCTGATGACCTGCCGACTGCAGGCACAACCTGTGTAGCTGGATACATGGTTATCACTCTGCTTATGGCTCTGAACTTTGCTGACCAGGCAATATGAAGCCAGGTGTCCTGGGATGTCACAAAGGGCACAGGAGTCAGCTACAGTGAGGGACAAGTCACCTAGTAAACTGTATCAGGACCCAAATATGATCTCACAGCCCTTCTCTGCATTATACCTCTGCCTGTTAACTATGGTGCTTAAGCGAAACTCCCCCTGGCTCTACCACTGACAATTAGTTGCTGAAGGTTAAGGACTTGTAGTTCCCCAAACTACGTTTTTAGATGGGCTTCATCATTCCCTCCATCATCTGTTACACCACACCCACACCTGCCTCCGTCTGAGCACGTGGTTTCCACAGCTGGGGACACTCTCACCCTGCTCTCTGGACAGTCAAGTCCCCCTGCTCTGAAATGCATGAAGTCCACCTCCTACAGGGCCCACTGCAACTTGCAGAGCACCCCCCCCCACTCGCCGATACCTTGATCTCCCCCAGGGAGTGGGGGGCAGGTTCTGTTCAGCAGGCTCATCTTTCTGTCACCACCCTGCCCAGGTGGATGAAGTGGAAATCAGCAGCCACATTCTAGGATTGTCTGGCACCTGATGGATTTTATAGAGTTTTTGCCAGGGATAATGTGCAAATAAATGGCAACTGCTGTGGGAGGGTCTGGGCCGAGAAAGTCCAGCCTGAGTCCAAGAGAAAGTGGTTCCCTGTCTTCTCCCTCTTGAGAGGCAGGACAGCTGACAACTGACACACTTCGTTTCATGCGAGGTTTCCAGGGTCCACCTAGCTAACAGGCAGCCAACTGCAGCTCCACCACTTACAGGCTGTGTGGCTTAGGCAAGTGCCAGCATTTGGATTTTCAATATTCCCCGAAGGGCCCATCTGTTAAAGGCTCCCCAGCTTGATGTTATGGGGAGGCAGCGGAAACTTTAAGAGATGGGGGTCTAGCAGGGGGACAGTGAGACCCCTGCCTCTTTCTCTGACTACCCTGTGCTTCGAAACCATGAGGTGAGTGGTTTTGTCATGCACCCCCGCGAGATGTGCTGCCTCGTCATGGGCCCAAAACAGTGAGGCCAACAGATCATGGGTGGACTAAAACCTCCAGATCTGTGAACCCAGGCAGACTTTCTCTTATTGGCTCATTATCTCAGATATTTGTTATGGTGACAGAAAGCTGGAGGCTAACACAGTGAGCTTCACTGACGTTTCCAACCTGTGAACTAAGTTTTAGGATCAGGCATGGACATCCTACACACTGAAAAAGGAGAGCACCCGAGAATCAGACTCGCAGGGGGAAGGAGACACTGGTCATGTTGACCCCAGTGACTTGCAGCAACATCCTGTTCTTATCGTATAGGCTGGGACTAAGGTCATTCCCACAAAGTGGCTTCCACTTGAGAGGAAATTGATGGCTTGCCCAATATAACTCTATTGTGGAAGCAAGATCTATCCCATTTGAAAATAGAAAGGGATAAAACCTGTCTATTCCCCCTTTAGAATTTGCCCTCTGAATCAAAATCAAAATTACTCAGAGGCCTCAAAAGCATTGTCCCAACTTTATCTCTGCCTTCCATTTTCACAAACCTTGCATTTCCATTAAAATTCTCTTTCATAAAAGTCAGTTTGCCAAACAGATTGACAAGAGAAATCCTGGTAATAGATGATGCTGTTCTCCATGGCTGAAATCATTACTGCTGATACAGCTACTATCAACAACCACAAGTGGACCCGTAAAGTCGGGCCCGTAAAGTCAGCCCCGTCCCCTGTGCCCCATTCCTGCCAGACACCTGCGAACCTTGCTAATCCCATCCCTGCCTATCCGTCGACAGGGGCTGGCCCTGTGTATAAGTCAATCAACCACTTAGCAGATCGGAAAGGATGTGCTGGGCCCAAGGTATGACTCGATCTGTGTTGGGAGTGAGGGACGCCATTTGCCCATCCCAAGTATTTATAGAGGGCTGTGGTGTCTCTGACTGGAACCACGGTAGATACTAGGGAGTGGGGCAGTAAACATAACCCAAAGGTACAATCTAGTGGGAGAGACAGATGATTAATTAGTAAATAATTGATAGTGAGATTATTTCAGATAGTAGGTAAGTGGTATGGAAAAAATACAGGGAATTCACTTGAACCAACAACAGTGAAGTACAATGCAATATTATAACCTAATGTGCTTGAGACCTTGGGGCTGTAAACTTCAGAGGAGGGAAGGGGGGACAGAGAAGGTGGCCTCATTAGGGACACGTCACAGAGGAGGAGTGCCTGGAGGCAGACTGAAATAAGAGTAACTGGGAGAGTTACCAATATCCAGAATTTCCTGACAGCCGGGCCTTCCCATGCCCACTTTACAGACAATGAAACGGAGAGTCAGATGCCCACCCTTGGCTGTGCCAAGTCGTTGCTCACACTTGGTCACATGGAAATCTGGTGTCACTGAGCTCCAGACAAGCACTCAAGATCCAAGTGTTTGAGAGAAAGGTCCTGAGGATTATCTTTTTATGTTTCAGATGCAGATGACATGGGAGAATTGCTCCTGGAAAACTGGGATCTCTCCTGTCCTCTGCAACTCCATGCCATAGGCGCCCTTGTCTCCACTGAGCTTGGCTCCCGCATCCCTTGGCTTCCACATACAATAAAGTGCACCTATTTAAGCACACAGTTCAATGAGTTTTGACAACTACACGCACTTGTGTGCTCAGAGGCATGGGTGATTCTACCCAGCACACGTGTAAAATGCCAAGTCAGCCCACGGGAATGTCACCCCTCGCAGGACAGCCCTGTGGACTATCTCAGGTGGTCTCTGTGGGCAGACCACTGCAAAAGTGCCAGTCTGCCAGACAGTACATGAAGAGCGCCCTAACGACCCCTGACTCACACGAGCAAGTGTCTCCATTCTTCCACCAGCTGATAACTAAGGCTCTCCCACACTCTGGCTGTTTGAGAGACAGAACAATGTAGTGAAGAAAAGTATTGCATGCGGAGCTGGACAAATTCTAGCTCATGCCTCATGAGTGCCTCAGTTCCTCCTCCCTATAATGGAGATAACAGCAGTACTTATTAGATCCCATGAGTGTAAGGGGCTTATAAGTGTGGCATAGAGTAAGCCGTCCATGTTCCACAAGCACTGCCACTGTGTCTGGTCCCAGAGATGAAGATGAGGCCCTGCCATTACTCAGGCCTAAGGAAAGAAGAAAAAGACATTAGAACAGGAGAGAATGGTTGTCTTAATGTGCCGCGTAACTTAATCCTTTTCAGAAAAGAAAGCCTGAGCTGTTCATTTGACCATTGGTGTCCAGGCATGCTAAGCTTACAGGTGATTGGGGTGGGAGATAGGGCAGACTCCACGGGTGGAGCCTTACCTGTGAGTGGCCACACCTCAACTGGGACTCCTGCAATGGCATTGAAAGGGTTAGGTCCTTGGGCAATTTCTTTGTCTCAGGATCCAGACACCAGCGCTGGGTCGTAATTTTTGACAACTGCACAGAGGAGGGTCTCTGAGCCCATATCCAGCAAACAAGTTTGAAGGGGAAAGCCCAGGCCTTTCAGGACTGAAAGGATCACCCACAACTGCTTAAATGTGGCATGAGGCCAGGGTTTACCCCTGGCAGCTGGACCTAGAAGGACCAAAGAGGGAACTTGAGAGAGGAAGCCCATGTCTTCCAAACAGAACCCTTTGTGTGACAGGTGCCTGTTGGGGTGAAGTGGGGTCTCAGGTCCCGGACACTCTGGGTCAACCCTTCATGGGCCAGTCTTCATTGCTGACATCTCATGGGCACTTATCTGTCCCCCACAGTAAGCTCAAGAGCGTGGGAACTTGTTCTCTGTACCCCAATATCCAAGAAAATGCCCGGCACATCCCAGGCACAGCACATGTTTATGGCGTCATTGAATGGGGAGGAGGAGGGATAAACTAAGGTTTTTCCAGGCCACTCTTAACCACCTCTGTTTTGTAAGAAAGGACAATGACATAGGTCATGATATCACACGTACATGGATTAATACACAGCAGGATGGACAAATGCTTATTGAATTAATTCAGATTAACGAGGGCTCCTCCCTGAGGTGTTCGTTTCTTAAATTGCTCTGTGGTAGAAGACTACATCTGGGAATCTGATTTAAAGTATATAAGTGCTATTAAAAGTTCAATACATAAATCTCAGTTTTAAATCATCCCCTCTGCTACCAAAGTTGGCTAAGCTCACGAAATGCTGTGAGGAATATGGAGAAGAATTAAGCTCACTGATCTTTTGGGTAAAATGTGTATTTTAAGAGGTATTATAAAATGCTTTAGTTGCTCTTTGCCTTGGCTACAGGAAGTTTAGCACCAATTCGCAGTCTACAGAATCTGAAATTTTCCATTTCCCACCTCATTTTTGTATGATAACCTTACTTACACTAGTCACCTAGTTTTCTCACTTCCCCTTGTTTCCTCTTCAAGTTACTTTTTCCTATTTTTCTACAAACCACTTCAAGTCTTTTTATGAAGATAGCCATAAGTAAAAAGATAGAGGCTATACCTTATGTACATGTGTTTGTATGTTTTACAGTGTCAATGTAAATACCTGAAATCATCTGAAAACCAGATTTGGCTGAATCCTTGATCCTATGGCTTATTAAAGTCCAAAGCCCTCACCATGATTTCCACCAATTTCTGAAAACACCTCTTGAGTCCCTCCACTGATTTCCCAGGAAACTCAACTCAGCCCAGCTTTGGTGAGTTTAGTCAGCTTAAGGGGGGCTCCCAGCGAAGTCTTACAGAGCTGGGGAGGCCCACAGTCCACAGGCTCCATGTTCCTCCATCTTGTCCCTCCCCTTGGATCTCCTGCCACATCTTCCTTGCTTTTGCTTGTTGTTTCAGCCACTACATTTTGGGAATCAAACTGGACTTCTCACCATCTATTCCAAAAGCCTTTTTGAAGTAAAACCTCCAAATGGAATAAAACCTCACCCAGGGTGGAGTCTGTGTGCACACCTGCCCGAGCCTGCTGGCATCACCTCAGAAGAATCTTGCTACTTCCTGTTGGGCAAGAGTCTCACCTGGGAAGGGGACAAGTCCAGCCTTCATGTGGGCCCCACATCCTAGGAAATCCACAGCAGGGGACATGTTTGAGGGCCAGATGTGCAAGGTCCCTTTCCAGGAGCAAGCAATTTGACCCAGTTAGAGCCATTCAGCAATGTGCACAGATTGCTTCAAAATCTGTTCTTTTGCCCTCAACATCTGGTTTCTGATCCAACAGTGAAGACACAATCATTCCCAAGGCATGAAGTGACAGGAATAGGTGGAAAACAATAGACCATGCTGCACAGCAGGGCACACTTGGAATTGTTTGTGGAGAACTGCTCTTATCTTCTCACAGATTAGTGAAGAAATAAATAGAATCGGTCTTTTATCCAATCTGTAGCAAATAATACCAGTAGAAAGAATCGGTTCAAGCTAAAGCTGACAATAGCTAAGAGCACACAGGTTAAAACGTATACCTATAAAATTTAACCCTGTAAGTTGGGCTTTGTGGAATTACTGACCACAAAAGAAAACTCACAATGACACAAACCACAGTTGGTAAAAACTTCTAAGTAATAATAAAACTCGCCAACAAATTAAACCTCCAGAGCAAAAAAATTACGTAAAAAGAATTGATTTTGATAAAAAATAGTTTCAGAGAAGCAAAAATGGGAACAATTGGAGGCCATTTAACTGTACTTCATAGAAAATTGAGCAAGAAATTAAATTGGATAATAGAGCTTACGCTGAAAAATAACATTTTCAATGAATATTGCTGGGTGTGGGTATGATTCTCATTCAAATATTTATATTCAAAACACAGAGTAGAGGAACTGTGTGGGAGGATAGGAACATCAGGAATGGAGTTCTTGGGGCCAAGTGCAAAAGAAAGATGGATTTTTGCATTGATGACCAAGCCTGGAACAGTGCTGTGCACTCGGTTAATAGTTGTACAATGATGCATTCACTTAGCTGAAAGCAAGTGTCTCCACCTCCCTGACCAGCCTGGTCAAGGTACCACTTCCCTCTGAGCATCCTTGCAGGTGTACATTCATCTCTCAATCCCATTTTTCTCCTGGTCCAGGCAGGACAGAGGAAGGGCTACTACCACCACTTCCCAGACTCCCGCCCTGGATGCAAGGCCTTCCTCACATGAGAGCGCCCCGCTCAGGACGTAAGGTGGTTCACTGCCCGCTAGAATTTCTCAGGAACATAAATATCAATATGTTGATTTTAGAACTGAGGCATGGGGGCAACAACTGGTAAAAAGCATCCGAAAATCACTCTATTATTTCTAAATGTTTTGCTGCTGTAAAAATGTAAAGAATGAGAAGGAGAAGGAGAAGAAGGGAGAAGGGGGATGCCACCAGGGATGGTGGTGCACACCTATAATTTCAACACTCTGGGAAGCCGAGGCAGGAGGATTGCAAGTTCAAGACTAGCTTGGGCAAATTAGTGACTTGGTGAGACTCTGTCTTAAAATAAAAAATTTAAAAAGGGCTGAGGATGTAACTCAGTGTAAAGGCCCTGAGTTCAGTCCCCAGTACAACAGAAAAGAAAGAAAAGAGACGAAAAGGTAGAGATCGGCGTGTCTTACATGTTCTTCACATAGGCATCACAGAAATCCCACAAGATAATTATCATTATTATTTGCTTAATTAATATTTGTTTATTAATAAATAGTAAGTAGTAGTATTATTGGTTTATGTCTGTGACCTCTCTCAACTGTGTCTCTTGGAGTCCTGAATGGGTCTCTAGCCCAGCCACCTGTTTCCAAAATGCACAGATGACATCAGGGACCCCCAACAAATGGACATAAAAGTGAATAGGCTCAAATTCCCCTTAGAAAAAATTTTTTCATGCAAAATAGAAACCTACAGTTCTAGCTAGCTCAGTTAGCAGCAGGACAAGAGGCACAAGCCATGGAGATCCCCCGAAAAGAACAAGGATAAATATCCAGGTGATTCACACCCGTGGTACCCACCAGCAGAACCCACTGGCCACGTGGAAGCTGAGATCAGCAGCAAGGACAACTGTGTGCCAAATATGGAACACGCTTGATGTAGCTGAAATCCACAGAAAACAACTGACCCTCAGAAAGGGAACTTGCCTGAGTAAGATCCAAAAGTAAATCTAACTCATGACTGGGGTTGTAGCTGTTCACAGAACTGTGAGTTCGGTAATAACAGAGGTGCTTGAGCTCCACCCTGCCCCGAAGGCTGTGGCTCGGCAGGGCTGGGGTGAGTCTAGCATATCTGTGAGGGTGGGGCTGTTGAGGGGCTCTGATCCTCAGAATGATGGCCACAGAATCCTCACCTTGGGCACTTTAAAAGATGCCAGTTCCTGGGCCCAGCCCTGACCAATCCAATCAGAATTTCTACAGAGAAACGCCTGAGCATTTTTAACAGCAAGGGTTGAGAACCCCTGGAAACTACAGCCTGTGCACTTTTCTCTGTCTCTTTCCATCGGTGCACACCTCTAAGATAAAGAAGCAATGTCAGTCGGGTGTGGGGTGCACACCTGTAATCTCGGCACTCTGAGAGGCTGAGCCACAAGGATCACAAGTTCAAGCCCAGCCCGGACAACTTAGTGACTTAAGGAGACCCTGTTCCAAAATAATAAAAACGGTTAGGGATGGAGCTTGGTGCTAAGGCCATGGCTGGAATCCCTGGTACCACGAAAAGAAGGGAGTAGGGGGAGTGTCATTTGCTCACCCAGAAGCATCATTCCAGTGAATGAAAAACAGCCATGTGGTAAATTCGGGGCTCAGCAGCAGATGCTGTTGCCTGCATCTCAGAAGAAAAGCCTGGAGACTCTAACCTTCATCTCTGAAGAAAAACAATGTCTTATGCATCTTTGTGCGCCCAATATCCAGGCCAGAGCTGATTGTGGTCCTTATTCTTAAACACCACCCTCGGCGGCCAGAGACTTTCCATCCGGGCCACCTGGGAGCACTGCCATGAAGCCAAGTCAGCCCTCTGAAGGCTTCAGGAACTCAGTGTCCTCAGAGTCCCAGACAGGCTGCTATACTCAGCTTCTTGAAGGCTCTGGACCAACTGTCCTCCCAAAAACACTTTGATGCCGTGCAGCCAGCTGCGGAGCATGTCTAAAGGTCAATCTGACCCATTCTCACAGCCAGCATCTGCCCAGCACACCACACAGGGACAGCTCAGGACCAAATGACCAGCCCAACACTGGGCAGTAGGCAACAAGTAGGCAACAAGTAGGCAACCGCACCTCTCAGTGGAGGCAGAACATGGAGCAGATGGCCTGGCTGGGTCCGCGAGCCTCACTCAAGCATTGTGCTCAGGTGTCCTGAACTCTTTGCAAAGTCAGATTCTGCCTTCCAGCCTCTTTGGGAGAGGGATGGAAGTTTGAGAATGGTGATGGAGGTGTGAGGAAGCCTGTGTGCTTTCTAAGGGTACACCCTAGAATGATGCAGAGCCACAAAACAGTCACAGCATCGGGAGCACTTGTGGGGTGTGGATGCAGTCAGGAGAAACAGACTCGGGCACAAGCTCTGCCAGGGGACAATGCAAGCATGACGCACACCGATGCCTATAGCAATGCGTCTGGGCAAATCCCCTTCTCTGCGTCTCTGTTTCTCTTTTTATTTCGTTTTTTGTTTTTGTTTTTGTTTTTTTGTGGGTACTGGGGATTGAACTCAGGACCTCGCGTGCCAGCAGGTGCCCGTGCCACTGAGCGATATCACCAGCCCTTTTTTCGTATGTGGGTTCTGGGAGTCGAACTCAGGACCTCGCGCTTGCCAGGCAGGCGCTTATGCCACTGAGCTATCTCACCAGCCCTCTGTTTCTCTTTTTATGCAAAGGAGATCCAGACCTCTTTTCACCTCCCATCTTTACTACAATCATCCAGGAAAAGTGGCAAGAGCTCAGAGCAGCTGATTAATAAGCCATAGTTGTTACCTTCACCCTGAGATCATCAGTCCTCAGTACCTCCTCACCAAATATTTGTGAAATGCATGAAGGAAAGGGTGAATTCACAAAAAAGAACGTCATAGGTAGGCTGCATTTCCAGGAAGAGCGAGTACTTCAAGCCCAGTTTCTACACAGAAGTCAAAATCCAGAACTTCAAAATAACAACTGTCATTTACTTAGCAATGATGGTCTGGGAAGCACAGACTTCTATGGAACCTTCTTAACCACTCAGTAGTCTACCAGGCAGGCAGACATTATCTATCAGCTCATCAGAAGGAGAAACGAAGGCTCAGAGATGTCATCACGCTCATCTCTTGCCTTTGTCTTGTGTGCTCCGTAACCACACGCCTACAGAGTTGGGCAGGAGTGGTGGGGCCCCCAGGACCCCATCGATACTCTTACGTATATTTATTTATTTATTTATTTATTCATCTGGAGCTGGAGATTGAACCCAGACCTTTGCACTCTTACTTCATCAGACCTTTTAAAATTTTTCTCTTTTTTAAATCTGATTTTATTATTTTTATTTCTTGCTTTTTTTATTAAGTTTATTGGTACATTTTAGATATACATAATGATCACATTCATCACAGGGAATTGGTACCTGTACATGATATATTTTGATTCCTCTTTTTTTCCCAATCCCCTCTTCGCCCTTCAACCCATCTTCCCCTCCCTATTTACAAAGTTTTGTTTCCATTTCATCCTTTTTAATCTTTTTTTTTCCTTTTCCTTTCCTTCCTTTCCCTTTTCCCCCATCACAGTTTCTCTTTCCTTTTGAAAAATTTCTTCCCATTTCACAATATCTATTGTACATTTTGGTCCTTATTTACTCTTTCAGTTTCTCACACCAGGGAGACAATGTGATGTTTACACATGTGAGTCCTATTTATTTCACTTAAGAGTATGGTCCCAGGTTGAATCCATTTACCTAGAAATGCCTCAAATTTACCTTTCTTTATGGCTGAGTAGTACTCTATTATATAAAAAAGCCACACCTTCTTTATCCATTCCTTGGTTGACGGGCATTCGTGTTGTTTCCGAGATTTAGCTATTACAAATTGTGCTGCTATAAACATGGGTGCACATATATTGCTGTGGTATGATGTTTTTAATTCTTCTGGGAAGATACCCAGAAGGGGAATAACTATTGAATGGGACCTCCAATCCTAGTTTTTTCAGGAATCTCCACACTGATTTCCACAGTGTTTGCACCAGTCTACACTCCTACCAACAGTGGAGAAGGGCTCCTTTTTCCCCACAGCCCCGCCAGCATTTGTTATTGGTTGATTTCTTGATAATAGTCTTTCTTTCTGAAGTGAGATGGACCCTCAGTGTTGTTTTAATTTGCATCTCTCTAATGACCAGTGATATTGAACATTTTTTCATATATTTATTTGCCATTTGTATTTCTTCATGTGAGAAGTGTGTATTCATCTCAGATGCCCATTTTTGGATTGGGTCTTGGAATTTGGGGGGTCTGATATTTTTCAGTTCTTTATATGTTCTAGGTATAAGTTCTTTGTCTGAAGGACAACAGGCTAAAATTTTGTCCCACTCTGTGAGTTGTCTTTTCACTCTGTTGGTGATTTCTTTTGTTGTATGAAAGCTTTTTAAAAGGATGAGATCCCAGTTATTGATTCTTTGTATTATTTCCTGTGCAGTTAGGGTTTTATTCATGAAATCTTTGCCTACACCTATGTCTTCAAGAGTTCTGCCTATTCTTTCTTCCAGCAGATTTAGTGTTTCTATTTTAATATTTAGGTCTTTGATCCATTTTGACTTTAGTGCTTGGTGATAGACATGGGTCTAATCTCAAACTCCTAGAAAAAAAAGAACAAATCAAACCAAAGCTCCTACAAGAGAGGAAATTATAAAGATCAGAGCAGAAATTAATGCAGTTGAGACTAAGAAAACAACATAAAGAATCAATGAACCAATGATTTTGTCCTTTGAAAGATTAAATAAAATTGATAAACCCCTAGCCAACTTTATCAAAAAGAGGAAAGAAAAGACTCAAATTCAAACAATTAGGAATGAAAAGAGTGAAATCACAACGGGTCCTGTGGAAATCCAGAAGATCATCAATACCTACTTCAAGAATCTGTACTCAGGGCCGGTGAGATGGCTCAGCGGCATAAGCGCCTGCCTGGCAAGCGCGAGGGCCTGAGTTCGACTCCCGGAACCCACATACGAAAAAAGGGCAGTGATATCGCTCAGCGGCACGGGCGCCTGCTGGCACGTGAGGTTCTGAGGTCGACCCCCGGTACCCACAAAAAAAAAAAAAAAAGGAACCTGTACTCTAATAAGATGGAAAACACAGAAGAAATATATTCCTAGACACATATGAATTACCAAAACTGAACCAAGAAGATGTAAAAATTTCTAATATCAGTCAATAAAATTGAAAATGTAATTAAAAACCTACCAACAAAGAAAAGTCCAGGCCCTGATGGATTCACTGTTGAAATCTACAAGAAATTTAGAGAAGATCTGATGCCACTAATGCTGAAACTCTTTAATGAAATTGAAAGGGGATGCAATACTTCCAAAATCATTCCTGGAAGCAAGTATTACTCTGATACCTAAATCAGAGAAGGACCCAACCAAAGAAGAGAACTACAGATCAATCTCCCTAATGAACATGGATGCAAAAATCCTTAATTAGATACTGGCAAACAGAATGCAGCAAATCTTATGTATATTTAATAATAAAAATATGTGTATGCCTGCATTATTCAAAACAAGCTGGGCTACTTAATAAGTAACATTCAACCACCAGTAGATGGCAGTTATTTGGGTTACAGGTAAGTTGTTCATTTATTTATATTCACACACCTTTTGGATTTATATTGTATGGCAGGGTCTATGCAGAAAATTTAGCAGTTAACCAAGCTGACAATTGGAATTTATACTGAATGTGAGGAAACAAATCATTTTTTCTTTTCTTCTTATTTCAGTACTAGAGACTGAACCCAAGGCCTCTGCCCTAAATTAAATCCCTAGCCTTTTGTTGTGGTTTTTGTTTTGAGTGGTTGTGGGGTTTGTTTTTACTTTTATTGTTTTTGTTTGTTGGTTGGTTGGTTATGTTGTTTTGTTTTGTTTCGTTTTGTTTTGCTTTGTTTTTTTGAGACTCAGTTTAACTAAGTTGCCCAAACTGAGCGCAAACTTCCAAGGCCTGTGGCAATACATCCAGCTGGGAGAAAACAACATAAGCAAATAGACAAATAAATCCGAAACATGCTGAGTACTGATACTTGCTGTTTTAAAAGGAGGCGGGTTGAGGAGATAAAGAATGACTAAGTGCAGAGCTGGCTTCTACCAATGATCAATGAGGCCTCTCTAGTTAGCCCGGGCTGGAGCAGATTTCAGTGCCTTGGATGGATAGACGGGGTGGAAATGTTTCAGGAGAGCCCTTAAAGGCAAGGAAAGGGGACCGTCCTCCATAGAGCAGGGGAGGGGGACCTGAGGAAGGACCAAGGGGCTGGGACTGGCTGATGTGACTGGAAGCTTTGCATTGATCCCTGCCTGCTGTTTTGAGTGTAGACTCAAGGGACCAAAGCAGAAGACCAGCTAACAAGCTATTGGCAAAAACTGTTATGAGAATTTGAAAGTATTAACTTACTTAATTCTCACAACAGCACTATGAGGTGGCTGCTATTCTAAACTTCATAAGTGAGGAAAGCTAAGCACATAGGGGTTCAGTATCTTGCACGGTAGAAACAGAGCCAGGAGTTAAAGCTGGCAATCTGGAGTCCAAGTGGCTAAACATGGTGAGCTCTAGAATCATCTGGCATAACAAATGGGGCAGCAGGAGGCAGACAGTTCTCTCCCTCACACAGGGGAATAACCCACGAGTTTACTAAGAGAAATCTTTATTTATTTTTGTATTTATCTCTTAAAGATACTTAGCTAAGGCTCACCTAATAAAAGAGTAGGTTAAGATTAATTAAGCTTACAAACAGTATCTCATTTTTTCTTATACCAGCCCTAAGGTGTAGATATTATCCCCATTTTACAGAGCAAGCTGCTGAGGCTGAGCGAGGTTAGGTAACACGCCTGGAATCCCACAGTAGGGATTAGGTTCCATTCTCTTCCCTCACCATCCATCTTCCGAAAAGTACTTGAAAAGAAATACACAGTAGGATGGGGGTGGGAGAGAGGGGCATGTTTTGTTCATGTTAGACAACCAGATTGGAAGCTTGGGCTAAAATAATAAATGGGAACACCTTTGGAATCTATTCTGGGGACGAGGGTATTCACCACTGCCCAAAGCCTGCAGAACTGGGAAAGTCTCATGAAACCAAGCTGACGGCTGCCACTGAGCTCTTCCAGGTGGTGACTCCTACTGGGGGTCAAATGGTGGACACCCTCAATGCTAAGTGAGCGGGGGGGGCTCCAAGTGAGAATCAGTGACCCAGCAAAGCTGCACTTGGAAAACAATAACTCACCCATTCTTCTGAAGTGATGAGCTTGGAACTATCAATTACCGCTCAAACTGGGAATGGGCAAGTCTCCATAGGCTGTTCCCAAAAAACCCTGGACCAACACGCTGTGACTGCCAAATCTGCCAGCAAACTGCCAGCGCATGGGGAGGGCAGCCTCAAAGGAGAAAGGAAGCGTTAGCCTTCCCTCCTGTGACACACTGGAGCATTGGCACTCGGAGTACCACGCGTCATCTTGGTCCTCGACTTAGCTATAATAGAGCAAAGCCACGAAAGGCTTCCCAGAGAAGACAAACCCAAACCTGCTTCCATTATAAAGAGCCAAATGTGCCCAAAATAGGGCAGAAACAACCTAATAGCTTTTCATATCACTCAGTCTTGCAGCAATGAGATTAAGTGCATTTTATCTCTATCTGATGTGTTCTGACCCCGAGGCTAGGAGAGGCTGTGTCCACAGAGCCACATAGCCACGTGGTGGCCAGTTTAGGATCTCATGCCCACCCTCTTAGATTCCAAAGCCACACTCCCTTCACTCAGCCAGAGGTCCGGCCAGCTGCACAGATGAGCTCCCTCTGTGCTTCCTGCTGCTCTGTGGACACCTGTTCCTGCCCCGTGGTACTTCCCATCGAAGTTGCTGGAGTCCAGCCAGGAGTCTGAAGACTGTCTCCTTCCCAACCCACATGACTCCCCCAACACTGCAGGCCTTGCCCCACCTGTCGCTCACCATACCACCAGCGGCACACCAGCGCAGTGTCCCAGCCCCAGAACACCACCTTACCTGGGGCACTCAGAGCCACCAGCCACGAAGCTCTGCAGTCAAACTTGGAGTGCCAATTGGCTGTAGCAACCAAGAGGGCCACTAATAATTTGCTTTTATGTATTACACTCCAATTATCTCAATTCCCCAACTGGGTTTTTTGTTGTTGTTGTTTTGGTTTGGTTTTTGTTTTTTTGAAACTGGATCTCACAGCCTGGTCTCGAACTCACTTTGTACCCCAGGCTGGCCTTAAACTCATAGCGATCCCCATGCCTCAGCATCCCCAGTGTGCCACCAAGCCCGGCTCACTTTCCCAGCTGAGTTATAACTTCTCTAAACATCAGCACCGTGCCCTTAGAGTGAAGAGTGGGGCAGGAGCTAAGGATAAGTGACAAGTGACAGAGCAGTGTGTGAACATACGTGGCTGGAGCTCTGAACATCCAACAGCTGAGCACACCAGCTCAGCTGGATATACTGAATAAAGTATATAAGTGTACAATGGTGGTGCCTTACAGTTGAGGGTAAAGACCAGACAAGGAGAAAGTGCAACACAGCACGGGAGAGACCTTTACTCGTGCCCTTTATGACATCAGAAAAGAGAGATGGCCTCACTCACTGTGGTTTCATGCCCCAGACTCATCCAGCTGCCAAGCCAGGTCAAACAGAAAGCAGAACATGAATGCCTCTAAATATCTTATAGTTGTGTTCCTCCCACCATGCCATGTAAGTTACAACCATCACGAGCGGTAAGCCTTGGGCTAATGACATTACTTAGGCAGAGAGGACAAGAGCGCATGCTGCCTGCCTTTGACTCCTGGCTCAAGATACCCAGTAACTGTACAGAACAGGCAACTTCTCCGTGCTTCACTTTTACCATGGGGAGAGTGGGTTCAGTAAGGTATAAGCTGACATTTGTGAAGCTTTTTTAAACATTCCTATTATATAGTTAGTACCCAGTAAGTACAATGCATTTCTTGTTCCAGTTTTTCCATGCATGAAAAGTTAAAAGATGCTTACAATTATTTTCCTCTATCAAAGTTGAAGAAAATTATTCAAAACAAGCTTGACTTGATTTATAACACTTCAAAACTGTGTAGTCACATTTAAACATTTAATTTGTGCAAATGTATCAGGAATCAATTCCAAAATGCATTGTATGAATAAACATCCATTCACAGTATTGTTCCCTTCTCCTCAGTGGGGCACAGACTAATGTAATTTATGAACAATTTCCACCTCAATGGCTGAGCGGTGCCTGTCATCTCCCCCACATATTCATTGTACAAAATGCCACGTGTGAGTCTTTGACAGCATAATGGAGAAGAAGAAAAATAAAAGCATGTTATTCCTGTTACTTGATTCCATAAAAACACACAAATATTCTATAAGATGTTCAGTGAAGTAACACATAAACATTGGCCCCATGGCTTGTTGCTAATGCCAAAGTTGCTAGTCAAGAATGGAACATTCATTTATTTCTGGGAACATATTACAAAAAGGATCTAATGAAACATGGTGACAAAGACTACATCGGTGAGAATTGTCACCCAACATACTTGTTTCTTAAACATAATAATAACTAAAAACAGAGGCCTGGAGAAAACTAGATTTAAAAAATTAAATAGTTTTCTTAAAAGCACACACTGGATTCTTATATTCAGAACTGGAATGAAATTAGACCAAACTAGACGGAAGATGAAGAAAAAGGGCGGGGTTTGTAGCTCAGTGGTAGAGTGCTGCCTAGCTTGCACCAGCACTGGTTTTGACCCTCATTACTGCAAAAAAAAAAAAAAAAAAGTATAAAAATAAGGAAATCCCTGACTTGAAATTATACTATAAAGCTACTGTGATAAAAACAGTGTGGTACTGGCAAAAAAACAGACCTGAAGATCAATGGAACAGATTAGAAGATGCTGAAACAACCCCAGACATACTAAGCCACCTTATCTTTGACAAAGGTGCCAAACACATTCGCTGGAAGAAAGATAGCCTCTTTAATAAATGGTGCTGGAAAAACTGGCTCTACACATGCCGAAGATTAAAACTAGACCCATATCTTTCACCATGCACTAAACTAAATTCAAAATGGATCAGAGATCTAAATATTAAAACAGAAACATTAAATCTGCTGGAAGGTAGGATAGGTAAAACCCTTGGAGACATTGGTGTAGGCAAAGACTTTATGAATAAAAACTCAACCGCACAGGAACTATCCCAAAGAATCAATAACTGGGATCTCATCTTATTAAAAAGCTTTTGCACAGCAAGAGAAATCACCAACAGAGTGAAGAGACAACCCACAATGTGGGAAAAAATGTTTGCCAGCTGTTCCTCAGACAAAGGATTACTATCGAGAACATATAAAGAACTCAAAAAAATCAGACCTCCCAAATTTAAAGACCCACTCCAAAAATGGGCATCTGAGATGAATACACATTTCTCAGATGAAGAAATACTAATGGCAAATAAATATACAAAAAAATGTGCAACATCACTAGTCATTCGAGAGATGCAAATTAAAACAACACTGAGATACCATCTCGCCCCAGAAAGAGTGGCTACTATAAAGAAATCAACTAATAACAAATGCTGGAGGGGCTGTGGGGAAAAAGGAACCCTTCTTCACTGTTGGTGGGAGTGTCGACTGGTACAGCCACTGTGGAAGTCAGTGTGGAGATTCCTCAAAAAACTAGGGTTGGAGGTCCCATTTGACCCAGCTACACCCCTTCTGGGCATCTTCCCAGAAGAATTAAAAACATCGTACCACAGCGATATATGTGCACCCATGTTTATAGCAGCAAAATTTGTAATAGCCAAATCTTGGAAACAAACCAAATGCCCATCAACTGAGGAATGGATAAGAAAGATGTGGTATTTTTTTTTTTTTTTTTGTGGGTACCGGGGGGTCGACCTCAGGACCTTGCGTGCCAACAGGCACCCATGCCACTGAGCGATATCACCGGCCCCTTTTTTGTATGTGGGATCCGGGAGTCGAACTCGGGCCCTCGCGCTTGCAAGGCAGGCGCTTACGCCGCTGAGCCATCTCACCGGCCCAAGATGTGGTATTTTTATACAATGGAGTACTTACTATTCAGCCATAAGGATAAACTGGAGACTTTTATAGGTAAATGGATGCAACTCGAGAAAATACTCATAAGTGAAATAAACCAGAAGCACATGTGTAAGCATCGTATTGTCTCTCTAGTATGAGAAACTGAAAGAGTAAATAAGATCCAAAATGTACAATAGACATGGTGAATCAAAAAGAAACTGGTCAAAAGGAAAGAGAGACTGGAATAGGGAAAAGAAAGAAGGGAAAGGGAAAAAAAATTGTGTATATATATAAGATGGTTAAGATAGATACACTACCAATTTTACTTAGTTCATTGAAGAGTAAGGTTTTGTGCCAATAATGTTTGGATAATTGAATGCTAATGTCTGGTATCCTGAATAACTAACTTAAAGATAGTAATACGTAATGTATTAACCATTGTTACCCTCCTATTATGTTGTTTTGAAAATTTGTTCTTCTTTTGATTTGTTTTGTTTTTTCTTCTCTTTAAAATAAAAAAAAAAAAAAAAATAGCCGGTGAGACGGCTCAGCGGCTTAAGCGCCTGCCTTGCAAGCGCGAAGGCCCGAGTTCGACTCCCGGAACCCACATACAAAAAAGGGGCCGGTGATATCGCTCAGCGGCACGGGTGCCTGTTGGCGCGTGAGGTCCTGAGGTCGTCCCCCCGGTACCCACAAAAAAAAAAAATAAAATAAGGGAAAGGACAGTGGGATTATTTGGGGAGATCCAGTAGAGGGCTGAGTCCCTGAGAGCTGAGCCCACCACTCCAGGTTCCTTTTGTGTGGAATATTTGTGGGTTAAGATGCACTGGCCAAAAGACTGAAGCGCTCCATGGAAATAAGAGAACACAGTGACTACCTGTACCTTCCAAAGCGGGCAGCCCGGCCGAGCCACCCTCCACTTCGGGCTGGGAGCGTGGCGGAGTGCTGCACCCGGGTTGGGGACGTGCACCAGCCCCATCTTGGGCAGCAGTCTGCCCTTATTCACATCACTGGATGAGCCAGACACTTCAGCTAAGTCCATTTAGATCCAGATGTCCCAACACAACTAGAGCCTGTCGATGCAGAGAAAACAATATAAATTCCCTCCATATATAGAAAATACCACAGTAGACCTCAAGTTATTTCAACAAATACATTTGCATTATAATCAAAGATAAGGTGAGCATGAAGATAAATATCTCAGAAGAGCAGGAAGAAAATCGGACAACAGAATCAGACCCACAGAGATTCCAGGTAGCGAAATGAGGTGACAGGTCATGTAACAAGCACTTCAGTTTGGTGACATGAAAGCCAACCATTAGTTTCACAAAGAACCAGAAAATCTAAAAAATGATAGCCCAATTCTTAAAAAAAAATCAGGTCAAAGTTCTAAACCTCAAATTCCATTTAATCCTGCTATTCCTCTTCTAGGTACCTTCCTAAAAGAGTTAAAGACGTCGTATTACAGTGACACATGCACACCCATATTTATAGCAGCACAACTCATAATAGGTAAATCTTGGAATAGACCTATATAGCCATCAACAGATGAATAGATAGAGAAAATGTGGTATCTACACATGATGGAGTACTGCTCTGCTATAAAAAAGGATAAATTTGAATCACTGGTAGGAAAATGGATGCACCTTGAGACCATAATTTTAAATGAAATAAATCAGACACACAAGCTTAAATATCACATGTTTTCTCTTATATAAGAACCCAAAGTGTAAAGAAAGAGTGAAATAAAAGATAGATGATAGGAAACAGGGAGATAAATCTTTTGCAAATGGGAAGGAGACCAAGAGATAGAGGGGAGAGAAGAGGGAGTGAGGAGGGAAGGGGACATAAAAAGAATTGAGATGTGTTATGTCCATGTACCAACCTCCCATGATGAATGTAATCATTATATACTTCAAACATTTACTAATAAAAATAAAACATTTTTAAATAAAAAGTTCTAGACTTGAAACATATAATAATTTCTTTGTTTTTGTTTTTGGGAATTGGGAATCGAACTCAGGACCTTGTGCTTGCCAGGCAGGCGCCATGCTGCTGAGCTATATCCCTGGCCCAAACATATAATAATTTAAAACAAGAAGTCAATAGATGAATTTATAGATTAAACACTAGAAAGAAAAAGACTGTTAAGAATAAAGCACAGTGATACCAAAAAAAGGAAAGGGTAGAGAAATGAAATAATATTTTTTAAATCCAAAAGATTTTGATAAATAATCAAGAAAAAAATAAAACAAGCAAATACAGAGCACATGAGCAGGTAGCTCTGAAGGTAAAGTCAGTGAAACAAATATTCCAGTTGAAAGACAAAGATGATGGCAGTGTATTTTATAAATACATGGTATATCCCATTGAAAATGTAAAGCTACAGAAAGGTTGAAGATAAAAGAATAAAGAAAGATATCTAATGAGAACTAACAGTTGCATCTGTATTAGTAATTGTTAAAATACGACTGATGGCAAAAAAAAGCATTACTAGAAATAAAGATGTTTACTTCTTAATGAAAAACAAGATCTATTCACCAGGAATTACATAATTCTAAATTTGTACACACATAATAATATGGGCTTAAAATATAAAAGGTAAATATTTACAAAACTAGAAAGAAAAATAAACATATTTATAACTATAATGGAAGATTTTGATACATGTTCTTAATAGAAATAAAGTAAGCAGATTTTTATAAATAGAACATCACAAAGAACTTGGACTTATGGAAACAACATACTAAACACAGTACCTAACAACTAGAACTACTTAGTACTTTTTAACATTGACCATTGTGTGAGAAATACTTTGTATTTTTTAGAAATTGGCTATTGCGTGAACCATAAATCAAGTCCTAACAAATTTTTTCAAAAGTTGAAATCATATAGAGCTGCAATGTGCCATATGATAGTCCCTAGACATATGTCTATTTAAAATTAAATTTAATGAAAATTAAATAAGGTTAAAAATTCAGTTCCGCAGTCACACTGGCCATGTTTCATGTGCTCAGTAAACACACATAGCTACTGACTTCTCTATTTGTAATTTTCAGTCCTGTTTTAGTTTTCTCTGTAACATTAGGATCACATGACAATTGGTATTTAACTGTCTGTTTACAAATTTACTCTTTACTAATATGATTTTGGTTTGTTTTCCTATCTAGCCATATATTTTGTGAGGTCAAGAACCAAAATTATCATTGTCACCCTGGTGCCTACTTTGTTAAAGTCTAATTATTTAACTAATGGTTTTCTCTTTATTATGTCATATTACAGCACAAATTGAAGTTGCCAGACTGAATGGCAGAATCGTCCATGTCAAATGGAAATTTTAAGCAAGAATTTTTAGACAGAGAGAAATGGAAATAGGTTTCATTTTATCTTTTGGTGATATATCCTAGAAATAGTTAATGTTAATGTGGGATGCTTCAATTTAGAAGCTGTACAAATATCTGAATTTCAAGGTTTGGGGATCTGGAATCCTAGTTGTCTTAATGATTTAAAATTTATATGTGTAGAGTTGTTCACAATACCCTCATACTATTCTTTTGCCCCAGATTAAGATGTGGACTCCGACCACCAAAATATTTAACCATTAAAAAGAATCACTAATGAGAACATGCTTTGCCATCAGTCTGAGAATGTCATATTGTTCATGGGGTGATTAGAAATGAGACAGAAACAAAGTCAGAAATGCCTTATGCACCATACTAAGTAGTTTAAACTTTATCTTGAAACATCAGGGGACCACAAAAGTGTTCTAAATAGAGAAATAGATGGAGAAAGTGAGACACAGAGAGGTTAACTACCTGGCTCATACCACACAGGAAGGAAGTGGCAAAAATAAGAGTCGGACCCAGGCCCAGTCTTGTTTCAAACCCTGTACATATAACCACTACTGTAAATTGCTCACAAAATGAGAAAACCACCCTAAGACACCTATTGAATAGCTAACCAAACGATCCACATTAATTGACCCCCATTTCTTATTCAAAGCAATTGAGCTCATTTAAATTAACAGGTCTTTGTAAACCCAGGAACACCACCTGGTGAAAACTGTTGTCTTTTTCCTTCTTTATGGGGAGATTAGGATCATTAAACTCCAGAGACCACAATAGCTTAATTAAAAGGCAATTGTGATATGGGAATGTTTTATTTGAAAGAGCTAAGTACTGCTCATTAGAACACCCAAGAGGGACCAACCAGGTGACCACTGATGGATACTGGAATAATGTCGTTGTCAGAGGCTGTAATTCTTGGACTTGAAAACACGTGCTGAAGCTCCACGCACCATTAGCTGAGGCACCTGGGAACTATTGAAAGTGGCAGCAGACAGCAAGACAGAGCCACTCTTTTAAAGCATGTTGATAATATACTTCTGCAGTGGAAAAAAAAAAAAAAAACTCAAGACTGGGAAACAAAAGAACCATGCAGGAGGTGCTGAGACCTGGCACCCTAGGATGGAAACAGGCCTCTGCCAGGTAGCCAGGTGTGAAGGGCACCAGGTTGAACCAGCAAGGGCCTCTATCCTGCGGAGAGCCCACATGCTGGAGGAGGACTGGGGAACCTGTTATTTTCACTCCCCTTGTTGAACGCCATGGAGGGTCTGACAGCACAGACATAGGACCAGACACCTCGGGTGAGAAGACACCAAGTATAGCCCTGGAGGTCAAGGTCCTGCCTCGCTCATGCAGACAGCAGAAGATAATGGCAGTAAGGACTCTTTAAAGGCAAGCTGGTTCTATCCATGGACATTGTCATCACTGTTCATTTTCTTCCTCTTGACTTTGCAAAATCAAATGGCTGAGAGGTCAAGAGAAGCAAGATCATGAAGGCCCATCCCTGCTCCAGTCTGCAAGTAAAAAAATTAAGGTGTGTGTGGTTGGGGGTTGACTTCCCAATGTTAGAAGCAGAAGCTACACTAAAGCAGTTCTCTGGACACTGGGCCCTTTAAAAATTATAAATGTAGTGTGATTGTGTGTGTGTGTATGAGCGTGTGTTGAGTCAACATAGGATTCCAAGAAGTTGGATAAATATGTAGCAGAAGGGATACACTGAAGGTTGGGAGAGATGTGAACATAAATGTCAATGCAGAAGTACTCCTACCACATAGAACAATGACAAAAACACCTGGAGAGAACAGAGAACTATAGAGGGTCCCTCTGAGGAAGGGCCAGGCTCAGACTCAGCCACACAAGGGTGTAATTCCCATCCAGTTGTGCCACCCAAGACACGTTCTTAACATTTAAGTTTCATTCATGTGTTCATTTCTTTAAGAAATGTTTTTAAACTGTTATGAGTACAAATAAGCACTAGAGTACTAGAACCTATGGAATATGCCTTAGTTTCCCCATGAATCCAAGTGAATACTGATGGGTTCATGCCCATATGAAAGCTGCTTGGCCATCATGGAGGTGCTCCAACATGGGGACAAGCCCAAAACAACAGCATATCACCCACTTCCTCCTCCTTCTTCCCCAGCCCAAAATAAACTTCCTCTCCCCCTTTTATGCATGCTCCAAAAATCTCCCAATCCCTTTCCATTAGGTCACCTTTCCCATCCCTCCAAACTCCACCCCCAGCTAAACCCAGTAAATGCTTTGTCCCCAGCCTCCTCCTCTGAGGGTCCTCTGCGTCCTACTGCAGCCCTCCCGCGCCCCCGCATTAGAGGCTTTTCTCAGTCTCTTTTCTTTATCTTTACTCTGCCAGACCTAACAAATACAATCACTGCTTTGCAGGTCATTGTGAGAATTTAGGTAAAATGCCCAGCTGATGGGCCATTATACTCGTTTAATAAATGGTACCAGTTCCTGCAATTGGAACTAGAGGTCGGGACCCAATACAAGAATCTATAGTCAGGAGCTAGGGCAGATTTCTACAATTCAAGAATTGTTCAAAAAATGAGGCAAGTTGGGCCAGGGGTGTAGTTCAGTGGTAGAACATTTGCCCAGTGTGTGCAAGGCCCTGGATTTGACCCCTAGCACCATAAGAAAAGATGGGTGACCCCCTGAGCAGTCACAGACTGCCCCATGGGCTATCCGGCAGAAAAATAGGAAGCAAGGGGCATTTACTGGTCACATCCTGTCCCCCAGTGGTAAAGGATTGTCCCTGATGTCACCTCCTCTGTACGCACACTGGCCGAGCAGCTCCCACTAGCTCAACCACTGAAGGAAGCCAAAGGTGGTCGGGTGTGGCTTGAGGCAGCATCAGGAGAAAGTGAAACGAAGCCTTTAAGGAGCTGTCCACCCTGCCACGGTCGACCCTGACAGGATGCAAGTCCCCTAATGCTAAAGCATATCCTATGAGCACAGAAACATGACAGTGACCCTGTTTCTGAAAGGCTTGGGGAACCACTGCTCCTGCCACCACTGTCTAACCAGAGAGGCTCGAGGTTCTAGCCAGAGTTCCATTTACCTATTTCCTAAAAAACCCAAAATGCAAAATTACAACTGTGTGTTGGGATCACAAAGGGATGTTAAATCCCGATGTTAGGAGCAAATGAAGCTCCTTGACAGTGTGGACAATATCATGCCCCAACAGTGAGTGCAGGTAAAATCCTTCCCATCTGAAGCACCCTTAAACCAGCTTTGATGTCACTAAGTGACAGGTGAGAAAGGAAATGCATCTACGGTCAAGAAACATTTAAGCATCAGGCCTCAAAAGCCCAGAATCAATGATGTCCCCTTCTTGCTAAGCTGTTCCTGACATTGTTGAAGGAGATCCAGTTGACAAATTAGCTGCGGGACCAGTGAAGTGTCTGAGAATGTCAAAAAAAAATGACAGGTGAAGCCCTAAATGTTTCATATCTTTTTTGCAGTGGAGCATACTAACAACCAAACAAATCCTGCCACTCAATTTCATTGTCCGAGGCAGGCTGCTGGGTGCAAAGCCGTGCTTCTCAGAGAGACGGGCACACTCCTGAGAACTGTGGCCCGTGACAGAGGGGCTGGGAAATGCACTGTAATGATCCTCATATTCCAGGAGCCTGTATTCTGCTTTGAGAGACCAGGGCGGGGGTGTTATATATGAAAAAGTAGTATGAAGTAGAATGCCAAATTGATATTAATATTTAAGATAAAAGTTACAACTTGGAAGAAATTTCATACTGTGATAAGCAATCTGGGCAGTAGCCCTCGGGCCCCTTATGGGTATGAATTCACTCACTCTCCTCTGCCCATAGGATAATTTTGATGGGAAGATTTAGAAAGCACGGTAAGGAGAAGAGCTCTTTGCAGTCAGACAGACCTAGATTCAAGGAATTTTCCCCAGCAGAGTTGAATGAGTTATTTAACATTCCCAAACCTCCGTTTCTTCATCTGTTGAAAGTGAATCATCATGCCTACTTCCCAGGGTTGTTGAGAGAATTAAATGGGTTAGTGCAATCAAACATATAGTCCAATCATTGACATTCGATAAACAGATAAAAATTTTTAAAATGAAGGATCCAGCAAAAAAGCAAAAGGACATGAAAGATAGACTCTTTGACTCAATTTAAAGATATATAAAGAAATGTTGAAATAAGATTGCTAAGTTAGACCAAAAAACTGCTTCATTCCTTCCAAGTAACTTTCAGTATTATCTTTTCAAACTGATAGAAAAAAAAAAATATTACATTGTCCCAGCTTTACAGAAGTGGACGGTGCCTGAGCCCTAATCAGGTGTACAAATTAAGCTCTGTTCCTATGAGACAAGATCATTATTCAGCTGATTCGTTAGAAAAGGCTCCAGCATAGCTGTCTGCAGGCTGTTTGATCTCAGAATATTTTAAATGACTTTAAATAACTTTAAGCATGTCGAGAGTACCAAAGAACTTTGCTCTAATGAATCTTATCAATATTTGCTGTAATAAAAATTAAAACTAAGAAACATTTTAGTTATTATTTAAAATAATAAACCCATTATATTTTAATGTAAATAATGTGCTTTAAAGAAAATTAGCTGTATTTTCCGACAAAATAAAGTTCAGTGAGAAAAGATGGAATGTTTTTCATCTCTGTATGCCTCTTTAATGTCTAGCTTAATAAAAGAGAGCTGGATTGTCACATCTGCTTCTGCACTCAACCTGTTACAGTTTTGTTTGGTTGGTTGGTTGGTTGAAGAATATGAAGGAAAACAAACTTTGCACAATATGTCAAAAACTACATACAGGGGTATTTTAATAGCTTTCTCTGATAATTGTACATTGTTTTTATTCATACTTCTCTAAAAGTGGTCAAGTGGTAGTTTCTACAAATCAGTGCAATAGAAAACTTGAAACCATATCAATAAACTTTTTGTACTCTGTGACAATGAAATCCATTGGTCTCTCTTCTACTTTTAGTGGACCTTTAACCCATATGTAATTTTCTCATGATTGGCATTTAGAAAAAAAATGGTACCCTGAATTGCTCAGATCTTCCAAATATTGGCACATTTCACTATACTATATTGAAAAAATCATTAGCCTCACCATTGGTTTTGTCAGTGAAACAGTCTTCTTTTTTCTACTGTGAGTCTGTAGCAGGAAATATATGAAAGCTAACTTGTCTGGTGCACTGCGTGGATTTGTGCTAAGGTACAAGCAGTCTTGCCCCTGTTGGTTTTGCATCACTGAGCAAATGTCAACACCATGAAAAATGCAAGTAACATCTTCTTATTATTATGAAGGCAGTTTTAACCTCACAGCCCCCCCTCCCCGAAAGTGTTTTGGGATTCCCTTGAGTTCCTGATCCTTGCTTTGAGAAGCACTGTGCTGACATGACACTGAAAATATATACAGTCATGTTTTTGCCTTGTTTGCAAGTTTTAGGTCATTTTTCTTAACATTTCTGACTTCTACACAAATACATAGAGATCATTCAACCCAAATTAGGAGCAGGGAGGGAGCTAGGAATGGAAGTAGGTTGGGGGTGGTGAGCTTCATGGCTATCACTCCCTGATGGGTGAGATATGTGAGCCAGACCCCTCCAAGGAAGGGATATCTTCTGCAAATTTGGCTCTGCAGCATGGAGTGCATAATTAAAGCCGGCAGTAAGTCAAGAGATCTCCCTGAAAGCAGATCTGACCACCTGAATGCAATCATGGGCAGGCTTACAAGTTTCATATCATAGCCAAATGCCTATTCAACACTAATCAACCAAGTTAATTAGTAGGTAACCACTGTCCCTCAGGGTATATACTGCTCTAAACTCCCAGCAGATAAATTAACTTACAAAAAGAACAAATCCAACTCTTTTAAGAGTTAGTGTGAATCTGGGCTTTTGTCTCAAGCCTGTAAGTAATACACTATGATTCCCCCTTCAGGATGCACAGGTTTCCTCGGCTTGGACCTCATCCTTCCTGGATGGAGCTAATGCAGAAGAGTGAGAAGATGACACAAGACAGGACAGATCCATCACTCATTCATTCAACCAAGACCTCCTATGCCCAGCCCTGTGATAGGAACCGGGGATGGAAGACCACAGTCCCTGTTCATACCCAGGAGGAGGAAGGCTTCCAAGAAGGAGTCACAGAATTGAATGTATAATTACAAACAGACTGAGTGTCCAAGGAGTACGATGCCAAGACAACATATTAGGATAGTGTCTCTGTCCTGGGCTGGGGTCCGAAACACTGCTGGGAAGTAATGTCCTCTGCTCCATGGTGCGGAGATTGGGGAGCAGCTCATGGCCACAGGTTGGTAGAAGACACGGGACACCTGGGAAGAGGCAGAACATGGTGCACCCATGGCCCAGCTTCTGAAAGAAGGTGAGAGTGAGACCAGCCCTTGCAGACCAGTAAAGGCTGGGGGGTCACTGTGCTGAGGGCGATGGGTAGCAAGTGAGAGACTGGTGACATGATTGGATGTGCATTGAAGTAGCAGTGTCGCATGTGGAAGGTGGTAGGAAAGGTGCCAGAGTGGAAACACAGGAGACCAGTGCAATGTCCCTGAGAAAGGCTCATAGCTTGGATTCAGTGGTGATGATGGACAGAGAGAATCATGCCTTTCAGGAACATTTAGTTGACAAAATCAACCAGGACTTCTTGGTAGAAAGGATTCAAGAGCGGAAGGAGAAAGAGATATAAAGAATAATATGTACATTATTAGATGGCATAATTACATAGATGTTAGAAAGCCCTGGAGGAGGACAGGTTGGGAGTAAGTTCAAGGGTTCAGCTCTGACTATGTTTAGCATGAGGTATGATGCATCATTGGAAGTGGGATCTGAAATGTGGGGTCTGACATATGGGTTTAGGGCTCAGGGCAAGGTCTGGACTGGATATACACTGGAGTAATTTAAGCTGCAGTGTGGAAGGTATTTGCCAGGGAAGAGAGAGAAAAAGAAGAAGAAGGGGATAAGGAAGGAAAAAGAAGAGGAAAGGAAACTAGAGGAGGAAAAAGGGAGATGGAAAAGTAGAGAAAAGAGGAGAAGGAGGATAAAATAGGAAGGTAGAGGAGGGGAAGGGGACAAGAAAAGGAGAAAAAGTTGCACTTCAAAGTCAAACATAGAAGGAAGATACTGCAAAGGAAACAGTAAGTGGATAGAGAAGTAGGAAGGAGATCAAAGAGTGTAAGATCATGGAGGGCAAGCAAAGAGAGGTTGCTGGAAAGCGAGAGCACTAAGTTGTGTCAAGGGCTGGAAGAAAATGCCCTTTGAGTGAGGGCTGGGGAAGCTTTGTGGGACGTCCTGCATCCATCCTTCGCAGTGCCCTCTCCACCCTCCTCCCCTACTCTGCTCTCTGCCTCAGGTGTCCATCTTCTCCAACAGCCACTGTGACAATTCACGACAAGGCAACTTGAGTGGGTTAAGAAACACCTACCAGATTAGTAAAGCACAGCTATGGGTGTGTCTGTGGATGACTAAGACGGAGGCCAACAAACTGATCAGGAAGGCCCACTCCAGATGTGGGTGCACCAACAAAAAGGCTTGTATCCCGGGTGGAATAAAAAGGGAAAGAAGACGGAAGCATGCCCATTTTGAAGAGGGTCAGTCTACTCCAGCAGGGGCATCCTCCCCAGTCACCAGTCTCCAGGTCTCCAGTTTCTTCAGCCTCCCAAAGCAGACTTGCACTGGCGACTCTCCGGGGAGTGTCCAAGCCTTCAACCTTGGACAGGTGCTGCATCCTGGACCCCTGTTTTTCCAGAACTTCTGTATTCTTGGGCTGAGAAACTACTGGATTCTCTGGCTCTCCAGCAAGCAAATGGCCATTGTGGATTCTCCCACCTCTGATCCTGTAAGCCTACCTAATAAATCCCCATGCATAATTATTCATGTATATTTTATTGTTTCCCCTAGAGACCCCTAATGAATACAACCACAGTCCCCACAAGGCAGGGAGCATGTGTACCACTGACAGCTGTATGCCAGCATACAGCATTTAACCAAGTCATCATTAAGCAAACATTCCATGAGTAAATGAATGAGTGAATGCATTAAAGAAACACCAATATGCTAGCAGTAGAAAAGTCAGTCAGCAAAGAGGTGCCAGATGATAGAATAGTATCAAGGGCTATATTATTCATTTTCTGTTATTATAATAAAATCCTGGAGGCCAGGTGGCCTCTAAAGAAAAGAAGTTTATTTGGCTTATCATTTTGGAGAATGAAAGTCCAAAGAGCACAGCACCACCTCTGGCCAGGGCTCCATGTGGGGTAATAATGGAGCATGTGCAAGAGGGAGGGATCACATGGTGAGACAGAAAGCCAGACCACCCAGGGTCACATAAGAGCTACTTGACTCCTTTGGAAGGCATTGTCCCCAGTGACACAATCACCTTGTACTAAGCCCCACTTCTTAAAGATTCCACCATCTCTCAGTGTCACCACACTGAGGACCAACTTCTGGCACATGAACCTTTGGGCAACACACTCAAACCATATCCAAACCATAGGAGAGGCAAAGAGTCATCTAAACCACAGAGGATCTTGAAAGGCTCTGGAAAGCTGAGGCAGTTGGCCCTACACTATATGCTAAGGGGAATGAGGAAAATCAATATCTCAGTAGTTCATGAGATCTCATGCCTAAAAAGTAAAACCTTAAGTATCCCAAATAGCACCTTCCTGAAAGATGTTGAATTACTCAGCTTAAATATCTAACATAGGACCTGTCCCTGAAGGAGCTTTCTATCAAGTTGAGAATGAAAGATTATCAAGTATCAAACAGGAAGGAGAATATAGACAAGTCTGACAGAGAAAGGGAAATCCTAAAAGTGAGATAAGTATAAAGTTGTCCCTGACAGGGTCTTTAGAAATGTCACAGAGGACATAAGCCAGGTCGTGAAAAATGAATGTCACTTCAGTGAGGAAAAGACAAATTTTTCAATAGGAAGGGAAGGGAACCAAACAGCAAATTTCCAAAAGAAGAAATACAAATGGACAAGGACGTATGAAATAGAACCAGTGTTACCAGTTACCAAAGAAAGGTAAAGTAAAGCAATGAGATGGACTGTTTCAACTCAAAAATTAAAAATATAGTTGAATTAAAGCAGCACTATCTTGTGCTGCCCAAGGTATGGGGAAATGGGTACTCATACATCCATCATTACCAGCTCTGTGGAGAAATACCACTGACACCGTGCATTGAAAGAGTTAAACGTGGATCACATAGCTCTCTCCACACATCCCCAGGGGAGAGGTGCCAGGATCAGAATCTGTACAAGCTCAAGTCTCTTACATACAATAGCACAGGAGTTGCACATAACCTACATACATCTCCTTGCATACATTAAGTTGCCTCTGTTGAACATCGAAACCAATCCAAATGAAATGTGAATAATTGTTATACTGTATTGTTTAGAGAATAATGACAAGAAAAATATCAGTACATACTCAGTACAGACACAATTTTTTTCCAAATGTTTTCCATCCACAGTTGGTTGAATCCACAGACGGAGAAAAAACCCAGATACAGAGAGCCAACTAGAATTTTTCCTCTGGAAATTTGTCTTAGGGAGATAATTAAGGATGAGCACAAAATTTAGCCTTAAGGTTTGTTGCAGTACCATCTTTTATGATAAAAACTTAAAAACAATCTAAATCTCCAAAAAGAGGGGTTGATAAATTGTGTACATAGAAGTCTTATGCATACATGAAAAACATGATTTTGTAGAAATGCTTTGATTAATATAGGAAGATGGTCATGATAGATTAAGCACAAAAACAGGTTATAAAGCAGTGTGTATACTATGATCTGATTTTATAAGTGTGTCTATGTGTGCACGTACAAAGAGATCTGCAAAGTTATGCATCATTATGCTAACAAAGGTTACCTTCAGGTGAATACAATTATGAATATTTGAAAGTTCTTTGTACTTTCTGTATTTTCTGCCTGTTCTTTAATAAGCCTTTGAAACAAGATTTTAAAATATAACTTTTCCAGTGAATGAGGCAGAGTATTCTAGGTGGAAAACAGATGAGCAAAGTCACAGAAGGTGACTCAGAAGATGAAGGTTGTGTAGTGAGGACAAAGTGGAAACCAGTCAAGTGGGAGAAGAGGGGTCCCTGCACCTGTGGTGTTCAGAACGGGTGCAACAGGCCAAGCAGTAAGTGTAAAAGGGGTGAAGGTTTCAGCTCTTGAGTGGGCTGTTCATTCAGAGCAGATGCTGTGTCTCTCAGATGTACACTTAGGTTCAGCACTCTATCCTGGGCTCCGTGCTCAGCTCTGGGAGTATGAAGTGGAACACTGTGGTCAGGCAGCCCACAGTCGAATGAAACAGGTGGCTCTGTGGCTGATAGCTGGCAGCCCCCAAGTTCTGCAGGACAGGAATCCCACAGTGGCTTAGCCCAGATAGGAAGGCCTTGTGTGGCCAGTCTGTTGGTTTTCCTTTACACTTTCATAATTGGATGCCTTTAAGCTGAACCTGTGCTGCCTGATTAAGACCCTCAGATCCTACTTTCTTCCTTTTCGCCAAGGTAGCTTCATACCACCTTCCTGATTCCTGAGAGCATCAGGGCCTGCCACCCTCAGTGTAGAGAAAAATGCATGGGATTTGGACCCAGGCAAGAGTTTCAGCCTTGTCATGAACTGAGCAGCCTAGAGCCTGTTCCTTAGCTTCCTTAGTCCCCTCATCATTAAACTGGGGCTTTGGGCACTGCGTCTAGCTGCCTGGGCCCCTCATCTATCAGATGAGGCCAGGGAAGGGTCTTTCTGAGAAGATTATCAAGGGCTGAAATCAGGCTAACCATGGAGAGCAAGAAACTTTCTCACTGGCTTCAGTGGAGGAATGGAGTAGAAATCCTGGGGAGTCAACGAGACCAGTACAGGGCTAAGCAGATCTAAACTGGGGCCTAATCCCAGGACCACCAGGCAGAGCACAGAGGAGCAGAGAAGCCTGGAGAAGATGTGCCCAGGTAGAGCCATAAAAGGATGGCAAGCCAAGACAAACCCCTCAAGTAGAGGGAACCCAGTTCTATGTAAGGCCTGGATCTGCTCGGGGGCTTCTCTCTGAGGACAGGGCAGAGTCAAGCTGGTGGGAGATACAAGTCTAAAGACTTGGCATTCTCCTGTTTCTTACATGGATATTTTCTTCATGATTATTTCTTAAACAGCAACTATACACTACATATGCCACTTCATATAACTCATATAGTTCACAACTTTAAAAATTAAAAAATTAAGTAAATAACAGCACCAACTGCAGTGTTGGTCGTAGAATTAATGATATTTTGTTTCTTCTAATAATAAAGTCTTTAAAAATCAAACACGCATACATGTACCAGTTCCTCAAAATGAATGTAATCAGTATGTGCTGTAAACATTTATTAATGAAAATAAAATTTTTTAAACAAACATCAAGCATGCAGGTGGTGAAGGGAAAAAAACCCAAAAATGTGAAAAGGATGAATCTGTCTGTGACAGGCTAGAAAAGTATACAATATGAGTCAAGTGGAAAAAAGAAAAAGAAAAGGCCTACCTCCATCATTTTCCACATCTCTTGTTCTCGAAGTTCTTTTTACTGCTGGATACTTGTTTATGCTCGCTCTTGTCAATTGAAAGCATTTGGGTAATTAGTCTTCCTGAATGTCCCCTCTCCTAAGGAATATCCGCACCCTACTTCTCCAGATGGCATGGGTACCAGGAAAGGTCACAAACCTGGTGCTGAGGAAGAGTGGCAGGCTGGACACGCTGCCCACTGCGTGTCTGTGATTAGCGGGACCATGGCCTGTTCACTTAACCTTCATGCTGGGCTGCCAACTTTAAGCACCCCAAGTATCTACTGTCACTCCTATTGAAGCTCCACCTTCAAGAGACAACTTGCTCCAAATCCTGGGGTCCTTAGGGTCATATCTCACCCCATCCTCAAGCTTTTTTTGGTTAGGTTTGGTTTGGTTTGGTTTGGTTTGGTTTGGTTTGGTTTGGTTTGGTTTGGTTTGGTTTGGTGTGATGTCTCATGAGAAGCACCCTCCCCTTTTTTTCTGATAAGTGCATAATCTTTGTAGGTTGTGCCTGAAGAAGCAAGGATAAACATTCTTGCTCTGGGAATTCACTCACACCTTTCTGGAAGCTTCTGTTTGTGTCCTCCCCAAAGGATGGAGACAAATCAAGAATGCCTGAACCTGTACTCTTGCCTTCTGCTCTCTCTCTTCCACGATCGATCCTTTGGATGGAATTCCTCCACTGTACTTATAATCAGTATCTCACCCTCAGACTCGTGATATGGCATGCAAACTTAGCTGTTTAGCAGCAATTGACATATGACCCAAATAAAATGTTTTATTCATTTACATGAACATTTGTGTGTCAGAAACCCTTGATAAGACCCCCTTTTATAAGCTTGGTTTTTGAGATTTTAAGACCATTGGTTTGAAATCAAAGCTAAAAACTGGCCTTTTTGTTGTAGGTGGTTATCAAGTGTCCCTTCCCTGGCCAATCCCTCTCAGCTTCCAGGGCTGGACTTCCTGGAAGAAAAGCTAAGGGAGAGGAGGTAAATTTAGGGAGAAGATAATTATCATGCCAGAGTAGAATATGGAAGATACCAGAGGGACAAGTGCTTCCTAATGTGAACCTCCTGCTACTAGGCAGAAGTGTTTGACTCAGAGCTTTCCTTATTCTCGAACAAGAGGGAAGAGTATCAAGAGGCAATTTTTCATGCAAGTACCCAACAGTTCCCTACTTACAATGCTTCAACTTATAACTTTTTGTCTTTATTATTTACTGAGAAGGTGTACTCAGGAAATGGTTCTGTTTTTAGTACAAGGCTTCATAATTTCCATGATATATTCAACAGTTTGTTATAAAGTAGGCTTTCTGTTAGTTGATTTTGCCAATTGCAGGCTAATGTAAGTGTCCTAAGTAGGTTTCAGGTAGGCTGGGTTCAGCTATGATGGTCAGTAGGTTAGATGTCTCAAATGCATTTTTGACTTCTATTTTTGACTTCTATTTTTGCTCATGATGGGTTTATGGGGACACAAACCCACCATAAGTCAGGAAGTATCTGCATTTGGTCTCTAGGTCTGCAAATGTAATTTCAGGTGCGAAGTCTAAATGTTTTGTTTTGTTTCTTCTACAAGAAAAGAAAAATGACATCCAAAAGTGCCACACAATTATAACCCCTCTAGCATGCAGAAAACTCACAGAAATGGAACCTGGATCTGCACAAGCAATTTCCAGTTTCAGCCGAGCTTAGGAACTAACAACGGATGGAGCCCACCGCGAGTGCCAGTGGCCTCACCCTAGGCTCTGCCTCACTTTACAAGTCACGGAGGTGACTCATTATCAGTCAGGACAAGGAGAAGGTCCCAGGCCGGAGACTTTGCAGCTAATGGAACCCGAATTGGAACACTGTTGGGGAAGTAGAGATTTCATAAGGCTGAGTGGTACTTTAAGCAGTTAATTTTTTCCTGATTCGTACTTCAAAAAAGCAATATATTAGTAGATTATGAACCTAGAGTAGCCTAAAAGGGAGAGGGGGAGCCAGAAACTATTTTTTTTTTCCTTTACGTGGGTACTGGGAGCCTTAACTCAGGACCTCGTGCTTGCCAGGCAGGTGCTTGTGCCGCTGAGCTATATCACCGGCCTGAAACTTTTATTCTGATGGGATCTGAATGTGTAAATTGGCTCAGCCACTTTCCAACCGTGAAAGCTTCTTAGCCAAGCAATTTAAATTATAAGTTTCTGAGTTTTCATTTCTGTGTTTAAGATATTAATATAAATCTTTCACCCCAGACTCCTACTTGAAGGCTCTGAGTTAAATCTATGTGAAGTTCCAGGAACATTAGCAGATGCTCGATGCAACAGGTAGTTGTCCACACACCATGTGGAGTGAGGACTGCCTCATCCATAAAGTGGGCATGGTAGGACTCAGCTGCAAAGAAGTTTGACGAGAAGATCCAAGCTCCTACTTCTCCTCCTCCTAAGATTCACCAGGTCTTAAGTAAGCCCTGAGAAGTTGGAAAAGAGTTGTAGGGGGCCAGGGAGATGGCTCAGCGGCGTAAGCGCCTGCCTGGCAAGCGCGAGGTCCTGAGTTCAACTCCCGGAACCCACATACGAAAAAAGGGCCGGTGATATCGCTCCGTGGCATGGGTGCCTGCTGGCGCGCGGGGTCCTGAGTTCGAACACTGGTACCCACAAAAAAAAAAAAAAAAGAGTTGTGGGATGGGGTGGCTGTCCTACACCTTTCTGTCCAGAGTGCAGGGAACACCCCAGATAACTCTGCAGACTTATTTCTTATACGTGAGAAATTGCAGAATTTTAGGCAGCTCCATCATTTTCTCTCTATGAAAATGAACCAATAGCAGTTGCTGTTTAATACCTAAGTGTCATTCCTCACCACAATAAACCACATGGTCAGAGATCCCACATCCCCGTGCACACCCCACTTGCTGTGGTCAGGAGAATCCAGGGTAGAGGACGTGGCTTTCTCATATTAGCAGAACTCAAGCAAGTATCTGGAGAAAATAACCGTAATTATAGGCCATGGGGTTCATTACACCCCCTCCTCAGATCAAGACGAGTCTTCAGCAGATCCCACAAGTTCCCACGTTGTAGAGTCCACAAATCCTAGGATCACAGCTTAGAACCGGTGGTCCAGAGGAGCGGTCAGTAAACCACTCCACCAGCAGGACGCCTGTGTCTCCACATCCCTGGAACTAAGAATGCTTTTTACATTTTTGAATGGTTGGGAGCAGGGGACAGCATTTCCCGGGGAAGCATTTCCTGACACTTGAAAATTATATGAAATTCACATTTTGGTGTTTGTAGGTAAAGGTTTCTTGAAACAGAAGCATGTTCATTTATTGAAGCTTGAAGCTTGATGGTAGAATTGAGTAGTTCCATCAGGGACCATGCAGCCCGCAAGTATTTACTCTGTGGTCCCTTACAGAAAAAATGCTTTCTGGGTAAGCAAATAGTTTCAAGTGACACCCGAGATGGAAGGGAATGCCCAGAGCCTTGGTCCTGGGTCCTGGGTCCATCTTAAGAATAACTTCTTTAATGCTTAGGTATTAATAAAGGGAAAAGATATTATTTTTTAAATTGTCTCTAATCTTTTCCTTTCTGCTTGTATTCAAATGAATGCAATTACAGGGCAGAGGCTTGCTAAGAAGTATGACAATTTATACAAAATTAATGTAACAAGAGCTCGAAACAAATGTATTTATTAAAGTAACCCACAAAATCAGATAATAGCAAATAGAAAAGGAGGAAAAAAATCTACAAACCCCTGATGCTTAGTTGGTATTTCATTTTAGTTTGCATTTAAATGATAATGCATCTTGTGGCAAATTATTTCAGGCTTTTTCTACTAGGAAATAAAAGGGGGAAGAAAAATGCACTCACTGGAAGAAATTTCTGCAAGAGGCAAAAAGTGATAAACTTCTCCAAGCCTATTTACAAATGCAGTCAATGAAACAGAATTTTAATGGATCGTGCCACATAATCTGGTGGTTAATGAGCTAAAAAAGCCTTTGTCAATTGCAGTGACCAGGAACTAACTCTTTCAGCTTCAAGATCAGTGAGAGTATTCTCAGCTCTGCACTACCCAGGAGGAAACTCTGAGGAGAAAGGAAGTTATCAGAGGTGCTCCATCTCTACAGATCACAGCAGGAAAGCCACCATCTGTTTTGTGTACCCCTCTTTTATTTAAATCCTGGACTTCAGACCAGAGGGAGCCAAAACCAGTTCAGAGATCAAACCACACAGCTGCTATGAAATCCCCATACAAAATGGCAATGAAAGAGCTTGAACGACTCAAAATATCTTCAATATTTGTGTCACTCTGTTGAGTTCACCTACTGGTGTGGACCTTTGGGAGGCTTTCGATAAAGACTTAGTCCACATTGTTGATTCACAAACATAATGGCATTGGACTATTTGGGAAATAAACACTGACCTACAGCATCCTACTTCTGCCTCCCATAATAATTCTTTTATCTGCTGTTTTTATCATTTGGGGTCCAAATAGTCCCATTCTTTCTCTGAGGTCTGGGATTTACAATTATTTTATTATCCATCTCCCTTACCCAGAGTCGTTGCTAGGAACATACAATTGTTACTATGGTCTTAGTGTCACAAAACATAAGAAATCCCAGGTAGAAAAGACCCATCATTCAACAGCAGGTCGACAACACTTACTGAGCACCTAATACATGAAGACAATAAGGAATCTTGAGAAGGTGGAGATGAATGAGATAGTAAAGCCATCCTTTGTTTGCTCCTAGAATACTGGAGGGGACAAATACTCATGTTTGTTTGAATAAGTTAATAGACAACTGGATTATAAACTTCTTATTTGGCAGAGGCCTTAAAATTTTTTATTTCATACTAAAGACCCAGTGAATATATGTCCATTGAGAGCAGGAACCCTGCATCCCACTTCATCACCCACGCCAAAGTAAGTGAAGTTAATGCTACTACATCACTCTCCCACACCCGATCTTGAAGTTTTCTTAGAGGCAATTTCCACTGCACCTATATTTCCATCCATTAAGTTTGGCTCTCGGCATCAAGGTATGGCACTATTAGTGAAAGCCACAAGAAAGCAATTTCAGGAGGGGAAGAAATTCTCATAAAATGTGAAAAATTAAAGTGTTCCTGAATGCTGTACTGAGAAAATTGCTCCAGGCAATCCCATTCTGTCAACAGAATGTTCCACGCGCTGCAACCAAGATATGGGTGACAGGTTTTGACATGTGGCCTTCAGAAAGAAGGGAAAGTGGGGTGCTGGGGGAACTGGATCACCCTGGGTCACCTGGCATTCATTCTCTATCTCATAAGCTTTTCCTGTATTATAAAGAAGAAGAAGATGTGGTCCCTGTCCTTAAGGAGTTTATAATCTAGCCAAAGAGTCAGGGTTAGATGCAGATATTCATCACAGAAGGGGATTCCTGCAAGCAGTGATTATGGTTTGAAAGCTGTGTCCCCCCAAGGGTTCATGTACTGGAGGCTTGGTCCCCAGTGTGTGGTGTTGTGTGGTAGAACCTTTAAGAAGTAGGGTTGAGTGGGAGGTAATTGGGTCATGGGGGCATCACCCTCCGACGGGATTAAGGGCAGTCTCTTGGAGTGATTAGTTTTCATCAGAGTGAATTGCTATGAAAAGAGTGAGTCAGGATCCTCCCTGGTCTCTGACTTTACCACATAATTTCTCCCTCTTGCACACATTCCCACCATGATGCACCCACCATGAGTGACACAGCCAAAGTGGCCCTTGTCAGAAGCCAAACAGATGGAGCCACTTGATTTGAACTTTCAGTTCCAAAATCATAAGCAAAATAAACTCTTTCACTTATAAAGCAGACAGCCTCAGGTGTTGTGTTACAGCAGCCAAAAAACCCCAAAAACATACTAACAAAGTAGTGTATGGTTGATAGGCACAAAAAGGAGTTGAGTGCTGCTTCTGCTTCAAGAAGATGTGAAATGCAATAGCAGCTTATCTGAATACGGGGAAACCAGTAATACAGAGATAGCTGTGGAAGGAGGCTCATCCCACAGGCAGAGGTTTTGGACCCACGGCCCAGAGCTGTGCTCCAGTGATTGCTCTCTCCTTGGACTTGAGGACAGGGAACAGAGTACTTTTGTTAATCAGACTCAAGAGCAATATTCAATCTTTCCCTCAGGTGCCATTGCATACCTGAGTATAGGGAGTCCTCGTCATGGTCCAGGAAGTTTATATTTGTAGTCCCATGGAAAAGTTATTGAAATTCTAGCAAGTTAATTCCAATCTACCACTTCAAGTGCAATCCAAAATGAGAATAAAGACACTAAGTTATATTTATACTTGTAGGGAGCCAAGGCGGTCCTAAGTCCAGCTAGGGTGGTGGTTACCAAAACAAAGGCCACAACCCAGGGCCAAACTCAGGTTTTATTAATTCTCGACAAGGGGAGTGGCTCAGGGATGAATGACTGTGAGAGTGGTGGGAAGTACGTGAGTACCATGAGCTGGGCTAGGTAGGTGGCCTGAAATCACCTTTGCGATATGCCGAGGGAAGGCTATGCAGGAGTAATCTGCATAACACAATTCAAGGTAGTATCTAATGTTTTGGGGTCGGTGTTTCAGCTCGGATGTGTAACCTTTTATGCCCTGGGAAGTCATAGCCTCTTTCTCGAGGCTCAATCCCAGCTGACAGCGTAGAGCACGGCTCTCCTTCCTGTCCGGGTCACACATGTTTTTTGGGAGCTATGGAGGTGGGAAAACACTGACCTGTCACCTTGCTTCAAAGACTACATACACATCAGCACCTCAGCTAGACTGATTTGCATTGCTTAAAGCTAATTGAAGGAACAAGGAAAAGTCCTAGCCAGCTCTGTACATATCAATACATGGAAATAGGGCCAGGTTTAGCCAAAATGAAGATAATTGCTCTTCTTTCAAGGAAAGTCACCCAGGTGGTCCTCCACACCTGAGGCAAGGCAAGAATATTCAGGTAGGACTCAACTCAAGTCTCAAGGGTTAAAATAAAAACTGAACATGGATAACCCAGATTACCCGATATGATGACTTCCTCTTTCCTTCTTCCCACAGGGCCCCTCTGTTTCTGGACCTGCCTATGCCTTTGTGATGGTCACCATGTTCGATTCCCCATGGAGCAGTCCATATGGGGCAGTCCTCTCCTTCAAATCTAGATCCAAGGAGATATTCTTTGAGAGAGGAGATTTTCCTACTTATTAACTCAGTTCTGGTTTCTTCTCTAAGAAGCCACCCTGGAGGAGCCCCAAATTATCACTGCCTGGGAAGAAGACCTACCTGTCCACAGGGTCACAAGGCACAGTCTTAGAAAATCACAACACCTTCGCACAGCACAGTAGGCAGCCTCAGTGTGTGGAGATGCAGACCTGCCGAGGGGGAGGTAAGCAAGTACGGGCAAAGACATTCTTCTTTTAAACACTTGTACTGAAACCAAGAGATTATCTTTCAATGCTGCTGTCCCAAACTGCAGAGTAGAATGTGCTATTATTTTACCATTTTTAGATACATCTATACTGTACCCAGCTACTCCCAAAAGGCAGTCTCATACGCAATTATTTGTGAATCCCTATAGTAGGCCAAAGTGTGGTCCTCAACCAGTGAAGACCACCAGTTGGGAAGTGTGTCTGGGCAAACCAGGGGGTCACAGCACACACAGAGAGCTCAAGAACCATGGGCTCAGTGACCCTGTGTACAGGTAAGCAGGGGACCAGATTGTCATAAAAGGAGGACAGTAGCATCCAAGTCCAAAGGGGGTGCCCCTGCACAGTCCATGCTGAGACAGCGTGTCACAGAGAACCACAGCTGCAGTGCTGAGGCCACAGCTCTGAGGGGCAAGCTAGGAGAAGATGAAAGGACAGTGTCAAAATAGAGCAGCCCCATGCAGGGACCTGTGAGCTGAGAGGGGAAGCTCATCTTTATTCTGAGCCAATGAGATTCCCAGAAATGGTTTAAGAAAATTCTTTTTTTTTTTTTTTTTTTTTTCCATACCTGAAGTAGTTTCTTTTTTTTTTTTTTTTTTTAATTTTATTTTAAAGAGAAGAAAAAACAAAACAAATCAAAAGAAGAACAAATTTTCAAAACAACATAATAGGAGGGTAAGAATGGTTAATACATTGCGTATTACTATCTTTAAGTTAGTTATTCAGGACACCAGACATTAGCATTTAATTATCCAAACATTATTGGCACAAACCTTACTCTTCAATGAACTAAGTAAAAATCGTAGTGTATCTATCTTGACCATCTTATATATATATATATACAATTTTTTTTCCCTTTCCCTTCTTTCTTTTCCCTATTCCAGTCTCTCTTTCCTTTTGACCAGTTTCTTTTTGAAGGAAATTCTTAACCTGGAATGCATGCAAACCTCTTCAGGTTGAAGAATGGGGTTTACCTGTTCTCTGAATGTCTCAGAGAGGGAGACATACTAAGCCTTATCATTTTTGTCTTCCAACACTATTTGCTATTCAAAATGCTTGAACAGATGGCCTGAAAAACATACGAACACCACTGGGAATTTTCTCCAGATGTGTCCATGATGATTCCTTAGTTTAGGGTTCCTTGTTCTAGGACCCATGTCACACTCCACAAGGGCTGGCCCTTTGGAACCAGAACCAATTAGTAATGGCCATCACCTAATTTATCAGTGCTGTGAACCAAGCCAGACGTTTTACATTTGTTATCTGTAATCCCTATAACAACCCAGTAGTGTAAGTATTGTGGCTTCTGTGTTAGAGAAGGGGAAATGATGAGTTGGAGATGAGTTTCTCGCTATCAGAGGTAGAGGCAGGATTCCTTACCAGGTCAGCCTGACTACAAAATCTGTACTTCTTCTGCTCTGATATCCCAGAACATCTGCTTGTGTCCATGAAGAGGTCAGGCTCCTCTCTGTTTCTGTAGAGTGAATTGAGTAGCTACCTTGCTTACTATTAATTAAAAGAAAGTCATTACTTAACCAGACCCCTCCTAGCAAGATGGCCTTTTAAGAATTGCAAGTAAGAGCTGAGACTTTATAAGCAGATCCAATTTAACTTGGAGCAGGACAAGAAAAAGGGAACAAGCTCATTAGCTTAAAATGTGATGCTACCTTTGTGACAAAAAGGAGTTTTTAAAAATCTGAATGCCTGGGCCGGTGAGATGGCTCAGTGGTATAAGCGCCTGCCTTGCAAGCGCGAGGGCCCGAGTTCGACTCCCGGATCCCATATACGAAAAAGGGGCCGGTGATATCGCTCAGCGGCACGGGTGCCTGTTGGCGCACGAGGTCCTGAGGTCGACCCCCCGGTACCCACAAAAAAAAAAAAAAAAATCTGAATGCCTTAAGAAAATTAATTTTAAAAAATTTAGGTAGTTTTCTACATGCATACTAAATACAACCAAAATGTTACAGCCACATATGCCCAAGCTTTATATGATAATCTCATTACCTTTGCCAGCACCAAGCAGATGGGAATGGGTCAAAAGGCAACAGTTGGGGAGCAGAGGCCCCCAGAAGTGCCATCACAACCTGTTCTGCTTGTATGACTCGTGTCCCTGCCAACCCACCTCACCAGCCCACAAGAAACTTGGACTACAGTCAAACTGGCTTGCAAGGAAATGCCTAGAAGTATTTGTTTTATGATTATTGTTTTTAAATCCTTACTATCCAACCAATATTTCCCTTTTTGGGGGTCAAAACCATTAGTGGAACCTGCTGGGCACTTCATTAAGGCTTATTTGAATACATTAGACATCTGCCAGGTTGGAAGACAGAGCTGCCCACATGGAAAGGACAATAGCTGTGGACTAGCCATGCAGGTTCAGCTCATTCCAGCTGACTGTCATTGAAGAGCAGACAATTTAGGGCTGCTGCTCTGGCTGAAAGTTGAACAATGAGTATGTTATATGCATCATTCTGCCATAAACTAAATCATCTTGCAGACCTATTCACAACAGACCTCAGTTGAATGAAGATGGATGAGAACACTAGATTCATAGGATGATTTTGCTAATGAAGGTGTCAGCTGTACACACCATGAATGGCACAAAATGCACAGTTGTGAAACACATATCACAAGTCCTTGCCCTTCCTCCATGAAGGAGCTCCTCCGTCTCTCCTCAGTGAAAGTTAAAGACTAGCTTGTTCTCTGATTTGGACAGATGTTTCCCAAAGAACCATGTTGAAAGCTTGGTGCTCAGGAGGTGGTAGGACCTATAGGAGGTAGGCCCTACTGTTAAAAGGAAACTAGGTCATTGGAAGCATACCCATGAAAGGGATACTGAGTCCCCAGCCCTTTCTTTTCTTTGCTTCCCAGCTGCCATGAGGTATACAAGCCTCCTCTGCTATATGCTTCCACCATGATGTACTGTGCCACCACCAGTCTGAAGCAACAGAGCCAAGTGACTATGGCTGGAAACCTCTGAAAGTGTGAGCCAAAATAAAACTTCCCTCTTTTTTTTTTTTTTTTTTGTGGGTACCGGGGGGTCGACCTCAGGACCTCGCGTGCCAGCAGGCGCACGTGCCGCTGAGCGATATCACCGGCCCCTTTTTCGTATGTGGGTTCCGGGAGTCGAACTCGGGCCCTCACGCTTGCAAGGCAGGCGCTTACGCCACTGAGCCATCTCACCGGCCCAAACTTCCCTCTTTTTAAATTGACTACCTCAGATATCTTGTTATAGTAACAGAATGCTAACTAATACACTTATCCTGGGTTATAGTTAAGATCTGAAATGTTCCCCAAAGACTCATATGTTGAAAACTTGATCCCCAGCTGGTAGTGGAAGTGGAAATTCTAGGATGTGGGGCTGAGTTGGAGGAAGTAGGTCACTGAGTGCATGCCTTTGGTATATTTTGTTCCTGGCCTCTGGTCCCTGTCTCCCTTTTCTAGCTGCATGAAGTGGGCAACTCTCCTCCCCCATTCCTTTCCACCATGATATATTCCCTCACCACAGGCCTAGAAACAAGACAGCCAAGTGACCATGGACTGAAACCTCTAAAACCATGAGCCAAAGTAAAACTTTCTTCTTTCAAATTGTTTTTCTCAGGTATTTTGTCATAGCAAGAAAAAGCAGACTAGCACATCCTATTTCTTTCATCCCACTTTTTCCTTTACTCTACTAGGAAAGCAACTAAATGAGCTGGAACAAGTCATGGCACATGGTGGATTCAGCCAAGTTCTTTTTCAGAGGCCTCGTCTACCTCTCTCCCCATGACTTAACTGCTTCATTCATTCTTAAAACTTCTGACACTAGGTGAAAAACCATTAAGAACAAAATATTTTCATTGATTTTAATGGGAAATTTTTTCACATAAAAAAGCTTACCCATTGAACCCTGGAAATAAATTTAAGTGGTAAAATCTTTAAAGTAAATAAATACCATTTGTCCATGAAATGCAATGCAGTGACAGAGGAAGTGAAAATCATTAGAGATGAGAGCAGCAGAGCAGCTAAGCAGCTGCCAGGCCCAGCCCAGCCATGGGCAGCCATTAGGGACTCATTAAGACCTCAACTTGCCATTTCTTGCCTTCACCTCCCTTCCTCCCCTTTTATTACAAAGTGCATAGAACTGTGCTAGCACCAGAGAGCTGCTCAGTGACTGGAAGTTCTTGTTTACTAAATAGCACGCTCACTCTCACAGTTAAAGAATCCACACACAGGCTAAAATTTCTGAGTCAATGGTTCTCAGTGTGATCTCTGAACCAGAAGAAGCAATCCCTGGGAACTTGTTAGAAATGTAGATTTGGGGGCTTATCCCAGATTTACTGAAGCAGAAATTCTCAAGAATACGCCCAGAAATTCATGTTATAACACAGGTTCTCCAGGTAATGCTGAGAATCACTGCTCCAAGGAATCAGGTGTTTGATCCAAAATTCCCATTGATATCTTAGGAATTAAATTCACCTACAGGAGCTCAAACCAAATATTCCTATACCACAGACCCTGTGTCTTTGATTTGCTGGCTGGCTTATGTAGTAATCTCTCAAAAGTGCTGATTGTCCAGTGATTTGCTACCAGCTGAAGGTTTCATATGAGGGGCTGGGTAATAATCCCTCTCACTGTATTATGTGGACAGAGAAATGTAAGAGACTTGAAAGTATGGTAGCAAATTAAACTGACCCAAAACTGCTACACGACATCAGCAGAGAGCTCATTCAGGGAATAAGAGCATATCGTTTTCATCTCTGTATCCTAACAGCACAGCACAAGTATTAATCAGGCCCAGGATACATGAAAACAATTAAGGTTTGAAAAAGTGGAATTATTTGGTTTAAGTGGTGTGTATTGAAGTGTCTATGAACTTGGCCCAGTACACACCAGTGACCATTGATTCTATCCCATTCTAGATTGAAATTTCAGTGGCACTAAAGGAAAACATATGGTTCCCTCACAGTGATGTGGCACTGTGTAGACATAACCTAAATTTGAAAGCCTCTGAAAATAGAAATCTTGATTCCATCTGTCTCTTAAAAAAGAAAAACTCATAATTGCTTATAATCATGTTCACTTACCATTTTCTCAAATGTTTAACAGCTGATGGGGGGCAGAGGACAGAAGGGCAGGAGGAGACATGGATAATTAATAAAAGTCATTATCCTGCCTGGATTTTAAACATTATCAGTGCTTAAAATGTCAAAACTCTGTCCCACATCCCTCTAATGACTCGCCCATAACATGTCATAACTAAATTCAGGCCCACGTAAGACTCCTGGAGAATTCTAAAGAATGAGCAAACTCAACCTGTCTACTGCTTTTGAACATCTTTCAGAAGACTTGATACAGGGTGAGCCATTTGCAGGGAGAACTCAAAAAATGGAGAACAGTACGTGACAAATATTAATGTCTTAACACTGAAATTGAACTTCTTTTCAGGACTAGGAAACAAACCAGCAGGAAGTTGGACCTGGTAATACATGTTTCTATAGAGATATGTAACTGGTTGCACCTACAGATGTGCACGTGTTTATAAAGCTGCTGTCTCTTTCAGGAGTCAAGTTTCCAACAGGCATGCTTGCAGGTACATGCTTGCCAGGTGCTGCAGCATCTTGCAGCACCCAGAGGACAACTTGCCTTATTGAAGCTGTACCCTGTCCTGTCTACCACTGATTCTCAGAGATGGGTGGGAGGACCACATGCTCAGGTCATCTTCGAACTGCATAGAATATGCACACTCCCTCCCGGCCCTCAAATCAATAGCAGGAAGATACCCAGATGGTACTGGCTCTGCACATTCACCATTCTTCAGCAGATTACTATGCAAGGGCCAGGCTGCCCTCGTGCAATGGGGCTGCTGTCCCCCTGGACACCCACACTGATCACCTGCACCTTGAACACCTGCAGCAGAGGTCAGATCCCTCCTGTCCAGCTAGCTCTTGGCAGCCACATCTGGAGGTCGTGTTTAGGGCACAACTTCATGGGAACAACAAAAAGTGTTTTGCAAGTAACTGAATAACTGTCACCTAGATCAAGCATATGTTGCAGGAATAACTTCACCCTGTGAACGTCCATTGCGGGGGTCCCTGGATAGGCTTCAGATTCTTCCTCTTCACACAGAACAGTAAACATCTAGTTGAATCCACCCGAGTTCCCTGGAACTACACCTATTTCATAATAAACAAGCAGAGGCACAGAGAGTTTACAAAATTCACCCAGAATACATGGCCAATCAATGCTAATGTAGCAAAGTGCTCCACTTCACTGTGGCATTGTATATAACAGCAAAAAGTCAGAAGCCACCCCAAATCTATCCATAGGAGAATGATCAAATTATTCCGCCATATTATGTTGAAGTTCAAGAAAACAGTGTTGATATGAATGTACTGACAGAAAGATCTTAAAGCAAATTAAGTTCAAACAGGAGCCATCAAACATTTTCTATAAATGGCTACATAAAGTTGGGCACAGTGGCACATGCCTGCAGTCCTAGCTATGAAGGAGGTTGAGGCAGGAAAATTGCTTGAGCCCAGGAGTTCAGGGCTAGTCTGGGCAACATAGCAAAATTCCATCTCTTAAAAATCTGTAATCCCAGCCCTCTGGGAGGCTGAGGCAGAAGGATTGCAAGTTCGATAACAGCCTGGGCAATTTAGCAACTTAGTGAGATCTTATCTCAACAGTAAAAACAGGGGCCGGTGAGATGGCTCAGCGGCTTAAGCGCCTGCGCGGCAAGCGCGAGGGCCCGAGTTCGACTCCCGGAACCCACATACTAAAAAGGGGCCGGTGATATCGCTCAGCGGCACGGGCGCGCAGGCACCCGAGGTCCTGAGGTCGACCCCCCGGTACCCACAAAAAAAAAAAAAAAAAAAAACAGTAAAAACATTTTGAAATGATGGGGATGCAGCTCAGTGTAAAGGCCCTGGGTTCAATCCCTAGTACTGAGAAAAAAGATACATATTTCAGTATTTGCAGACCATATAGTCTCTGTCATGAGTTATTTACCTCTGCCACAACAGAGCAAAAGAAGCTGCCCTAGGCAATATGTGAGCAAAACAGCATGGCAGTGATTCAATAAGGCTTTATTTACAAAAACAGGTTCAGGGCTGGATTTGGCCTGAATGCTATGATTTGCTGATACCTGAGTTGGCTGGTTTTTGCTTTTTTTTTTTTTTTTTCCTTTTTTTCTCTTAAAGAAAATTTCAGATCAATACATACAAGTTGAAGAACAAAATTATCCTGCTTACATGAAAACAAAATGATATATAAATACATGTTTTAAAAAGTCTTGAAAGGCTACAAAAAATAATAAAATCATTAGGCCACCTTCCAATAGCTTGAGGAATTTGGACAACTCTTTTTTTATGCATGATCTCTGGTCCCATTCAAACATCAGCCAAATAGCAGCTCCAACACATTACGCCTCTAAGAAAGGAATTAAGTAAGGCTGTTCCATCCCTCACAAAAGAGCAAATGGCAGGCAACAAGATCTCAGCCCCCTCTCCTAGCAGCCACAGGCTGCCAAGGCAAGGATTTTGATAGCTGGTCTTTGCTCTCAAAGATTCCAAAAGCCAAAACCAAAAATTGGAAAAAAAAAAAAAAAAAGAAGAAGTAATTCATTTGAAGTATTAATTAAAATGCAAATTACTCCAAAATGGGTTGGCTTTAAAACATTTGTTCTGTAGTTTCCATGAATATAAAGCATATGACAGGCTTATGTTTAAAGTGATCTGCATACGGGCTCATAGTTGAAAAATTTCTTGACTCGAAAATAAGCAAGGAGGGCGGTGAGTGCCAAGCCAGGAAGCAGAGCCTTTAGCAAGGTCTGTTGGGCCTTTCAGAGTCCAAGGGAAGGAGGAACTGGGGAACCTCAGTCAGCCAGCTGCAGAGTGATGGCACATAGCCTTTCTCCAAGCATTGACTGGTTCCTGGCCCTTTCCTTCTGGAGTTACAGGAGACCAGCTAAGGAAAAACATGAACCTCGCAAACAGATGTCGCTCTGTGTTTTCTCATTTTGCCTTCCCTCAGTATGGAAATAGATGTTTTCTCTTCTCCAAGTCCTCCTTGGGCCACCTCTTCCTGCAGGGTTTGCTTGTCTCTCCTGTGGGAAACAGCTTCCCCAGCTCCTGGATCCTGGATCTCTCTGCCCCTGATTTCAAACCTCTCCTCCATTTGTTCAGAGAAATTCCACCCTTCCCACTTCCTACCTCCACAGTTGCCCACTATGCTCATCCCAAGAGGATCCAGCCGGGGGAAGACAGTTTACCCACCACGTTTGTTACTAACCACATCTCCACCCCAATCCTACCCAAAACAACCCATCAAAGCACTGCATTTAATACCAAGGACGCTGGGCCAGGAAGAACTCAGGTGAAAGAAGTCAAGTCCACTTTCCCGCATCTTCCCTTCAGAATGACCACGAGGATGGAGAGAGAAGGAGTAAGAAAAATACTCCTTCACCTTGCTCCTGAGGACCATTTCAGCTTTGGCTCCTAAAGAAAGGCTCAGATGGCCACTGAGAGCTCCCTGAAGGTCACTGAGAGGGGCTGTCTTATGCCAGAGAGAATGGACCCTCTGTGTGTGGCATGGAGGGCTCCATTATACCTCAAGAGAGGGCAGATCTTCTTCGACATGGGAGCTATCGGGCCAAGAACCAGGGACACACAGGTGGCGCACCTCGCATCACAGTGAGGCTTCTGGTGGTCTGATGACCACACATCCTGCCCTCCTCGGGGGAGGTTTGGGTTGGATGAATGTCCAGCTTCTGCCACAGAAATCCACATAGAACAGCCTTCAGAGGAGAGAGGCCTGATGAACATCGACTACGTGAAGGTATATTTCAGTAACACACTTTGACCTCCTGTCTTCGCTTCCCTCTCTATCTGACCAAGAAAACATTTAACAGCCCAGCTTTAATGATTGAAAATACATCTCACGTTAATAACATTGGTTTGATTAAAAGCAAAAGACTTTTTTTCTTTCATGTTGTCCATACTATCAATTTGTTAGCAAATTTTTCATTCAAAGGAATACAGACAGGGACAGGGTGGTCTCAAAATATCCAGAAAAAGTCGCCATGCTCAGAAGGCATATTGAATGTGCAGTGCACTTCAAAAAAGACAAAAAAACACAGCAGTGTCTGAGTTCCACCTTGTGCCCAGTTCAAACCTCAATAGTCTTGCAGCATAAAAGCCCACTTCAAAAACCTTCAGTGTAGGTGAGGATACAATCCTAATGTTTATAATGTGATTAGGAGACTGCTTTCCCTTACAAAAAAAATTTTAAGCATGTATTATGTGCAAGGCATTGTGTGGAGTCCCGTTATGGCTTGTATCTAGATGGCCCCCAAAGCCTCACCTACTCATAGGTGGAGCTTTTTGGAGGTAGCTGGATCTAGGGTGTGTGAATATAGATTAAAGGTTGTAGTAAATGGATTAGTCCACTGACTGTTTTAGCATTGTTCTGGGGGTGGATAATGGGAAGCCCCACCCTGGGTGTGGGTGGCACTGACAGGTTTGTAGCCTCAATGGGATACAAAGGGAAAGGGAGGCTTGCTGTTGTTGCTCGCTGCTTGATGCTTTCTGCCTGCCCTACCATGGACTGTTCCTCATTTACCATGCTTCTCTGCCATGCTGCCCTACCTTGGAGCCAAATGACTGTGGACTGAAACTTCTACAAACTGTAAAACAAACTTTTCCTTTTTTAACTTGTGGGTTTCAGCTATTTTGTCCCAGCAATGAGAAAGTAACTAAGACAGACATCTAATAAAATTTGCATTTCAGATAAACAATTATCACATCTAAGTTTAAGTATATACAAAATGTTCCATGGGACATATCACAATATGTGTGTGTGTGTGTGTGTGTGTGTGTGTGTATTGCACTTATACTAAAAAATGTAATTAATTATTTACCTGAAATTAAAATATACCTGGGCATCCTATATGTTATCAGACAACCTTCACACAGGGGCTGGAGAGATGCGTCCAGGCTGCTCAGAGGAGGTGGCTGTCAAGCAAGAAGTGCGTTAAGGAGTGGAGGGTATCACAGGGATTCATGGGCAAGGTCAATGCGAGAAGAGTTCGGAGTGAGGCAATGTGGCAAACTGTGAGGGTCCGTGGGTGGGTTCAGCTGGAACACTGTCGAGCCAAGAAGGCAGAAAGGAGCAGAGACGAGAACGTGGAATGCTGTCTCCATTGTGTGTTTGCCTCCAACAAAGAGCTCTATTCATCAAATCCATGTCTCTCTGTACAAGAGGACAGTGCTATGGAAGCGGTTGCCAAGCAGAATACCCATTTCTTAGCTTACAAATGTGAATTACACTTCCTGCATCGAGGTCATTTCTTAAAGAAGGAACCTCCATGCTGTACCAAGGACCAGTTCACTCCATGCTTGGAAATCTCTGCACAGTGACATTTTCAGTCCAGCTTGAATCAAGTTTGATCTAAACGAAAAAAAATGTGTGGTAAGGCAGTTTGGGAAACTTTGAGGAGCTATGCAACTGCCAGCTTTGAAGATGACATTCCACCCCTTCAGCTCAACACCCTGGGGTCGTGGCTGGGTCCTGCCACTTCTCTGAGCCTCAGTGTCCTCAGATGTGAAGCCTACCTTGCTGATTTCAGTGCCTGCCAAGCCCCTGGCATAATGCAGGATGCAGTGGACACACATACATGGTAGTGTTGGCAGGAATTTAATTTCCAACCCCATCCTGACAGATACATGCAGATTTCTAGGCTACAAAACAGTCATCTGCACAGTCTTCAATCTCTTTTAAGTAAAAGTTTATGAGCTGAGTCCTCCCTTTCTCACCAGTTACTCTTTAACTAAAGCCGTCTGTGCTACAGCTGCATAGCCTGCTTAGCCATGAGAGAGCCAAGGGCCAGGGCCAAGCCACCCTGAGTCTGCGTGCACCTGCCAGCACTCCAGGACCTGGGGAGCAGCACGTGGCTAACCTGGCAACCGGCTGAGCACTACGGTTACCCTTCACAGGACAAACTCAGCACATCCCAGGGCTCTATGCTGCTGCCATGCTTTTAACTAAAACGTCCTTTGGTGGGAAAATGATGTTTGTTTGTTTTTTAAGTTGGTATGAGCCTGCTTTTCTCCCATTACAATCAAGAGTTACCATTGTCCCTAAACCCATGCTGTTCCCCACAGTCCCTTAGGGTCCCTCGATGTCAGCATCAGGCGGCCCACCTGCTGCACCTGAAGACCCAGACTGGTCACAGCTAAGGTTGGCACCTGCTCTGGTTGGAGACACCGATGACACTTTCTGAGTGGAGTATCAGGCCCAGCAAGTATGATCCTTATGAGTTCCAAATACCATCAGCTGAATTTCCTATACACACTTTACACTTCCAGCAGGTATGCTGGGCAACTGCCATCTGACCTCTAGTCATTGTAAAATCTCAAACTCAGTTTCCTCATCTGTAAAATGGAAATAACATCACTCTCAAGGTTGCTGCAAGGCCTCAGGCATTCTATACACATGTATCTCCTAGCACTGGTCCAGCGCACAGCGTCCAGCAATAAACACTTAATCCCTGTAAGTGTCCTGCAAAGAAAGTACAGTTCAGAGGAAACGGCGGTTCCTCAAGGCCCCGTGTCTGGCCTAAATTCATGGAGCTCTTGCAGGTCAGCTGGACTGTAAACCTGGCAGCCTGATTCAAGACTCCAGACTTTGATCACTTCCCAACTATTTCCTTCTCATTGTTATCACAGTAATTGTTATCATAATAAAGATGGTCGTTATACCACTGCAGGACAGTCACAGCTTATGTCACCTCAAGGTCAGATCCCTGGCACAGCAGGCAAGCTCTCATTCAAACCTCACACAGAGATTGGAAGGCTAGCACTGCCTCCCAGCCACTGGGAAGGGCTGTAACTGGCCCAGCAGGGACTGCTGTTGTCCCACCTGGGCTCCACCCCTTCTTTTTTTTTTTTTTTTTTTTGTGGGTGCCGGGGGGTCGACCTCAGGACCTCGCGCACCAACAGGCGCCCGTGCCGCTGAGCGACATCACCGGCCCCTTTTTTGTATGTGGGATCCGGGAGTCGAACTCGGGCCCTCGCGCTTGCAAGGCAGGCGCTTACGCCGCTGAGCCATCTCACCGGCCCGCTCCACCCCTTCTTTCTGAAAGGCTCATAGCTTCCTTGCCTATAGTCTCCTTGCAGTCCCCTTCTACCCCCAAGCCTTCCCAAGGCAGTGAGAAAGGCCAGCTGCGCCACCCTCCTCAGCACCCACGTGGCTCCCCTCAGTCCACCTTGTCCTGCACAAGCCTTGCTGCTGAGCTGGTCCTGGGGCCCCCATGGTCATCCTCACATGAGATTTCTCAGCATCATCGTTGCAGTAATGACCTTAACTCCTGCTCATACCAGTCCTGGCCCCATCCCAGCCTCAGGAGGCTCTAAAGGAGGGACTTCGTTAAGCACTCAGGACCTTATGACCTCCCCATCATGTGGCTGGGAGCAGGAAGCTTATGCTGTGCTATCCCTGGACAGTGATACCCCCAGCTCCACAGCACACCACCCCAGAGCACTTTCTCAGCAAACCCTTTCCTAAGATCTGCCTGAGAATGGAAAGCTTGAAAACAGTCTGCTGTCATTCCAGGCACAGGACAGGCTGTGAAATGCCAAAGGTGCTCTTTCTGAAATATTTGTCCTTTCTTTTCACAGCTCACCTATTACAACATTTCCATGAAATTGCTGTTACATTCCTGTTTCTTTGGCATTTATCTGATTTAAATTTCCACCCAGGACAGAAGATTAAATATAGAAAAATTATAAAATTGTATTAAAAAAAAAGAACCAGATAACCATTATCCTTTCTGCATGCCACCAAAAAAAAAAAAAAATTGTTCTTTTAAAAAAGGACTGGTTGTGTGCGCGGTGCCACATTCTGTCTCTCCTCCAAGAACCCCTGAAAGTGCTGCGTTTCCACCATCATAGATGTATTTCCTGGTAAATCATTTGCCAGTCATTTGAAGGATTAGTGCAACTTTGTTTATCTATCCTCTAACAGCAAGGAAATGGGACATAAAAGAGAAGTGTATGATGAAAAAGAAGGAAGGGATAGATCCACACCATTTACAAAACGGCACCACAGAACGTGCAGTGGCTCAGAGCAAAGCACCGGGAGTCTCTCGTTTCCTTCATTTCCTTCACAAATGCTCTCAGTGCCGGTTCCCCCAGCATTCCTCCTTGTACTCTACCCCCGTCCCCAAGCTCTACCTCTCCCACCCCACTCTCATCACCTCTCATCTAACGTGGTTGTCTCCCTGCGAATCTCCTGGCTTTCAATCTTACCCCTCATCCCATATTCTAGTATCATGTAGAGAGAGCTACCCAAAGTATAATCAGACGAATTCACGGGCTTTGCCTTGAACACTCTAAAAACTTCCAATTGTCCCTGCAATAAAATCAATGCCCTGTTAGGATTTGCAAATGAAAGACTTGGTCCCTGCCTTCCTCTGTCGTCTCATCTTTTTCTCTTCCTCCCCTTGTTCCTTGCTTGCTTTTTTTCCTCCAAGCTCCTTTCTGCCTCAGGACGTTTAGACATGCTTCTGCCTCTGTTGAAAATGCTAATGGCTAACTCTTTGCTCGTAGGTCATAGGCCGAATGTCCCTCCACCTGAGTGACTCTCCAAACGCTTCCTCGCCCTCATGTCCACCTTCCTCACCCTGTGCCCTGCCACTCTGCTGTTGCCTTCTATCTTCTGCCAAGCTCTAACAAGGCTGTGGAACACTGCATGTCCATCTGTAATGGTTGATACGCTGCGACAACCTGAGAAGTTTAGAAGTTTAACTAAGAGACTCAGCAGGGGGCCAGGTCCTCACTATGTAAATATCCTCATCCTGTGCAAGAGGAGGGCACGGAGATGGTGTGAGTGCTATACACACCCAAGGGCGGGTAGCCTGCTTACAATGTAAGGGAGGAAAGGAGGCTTGCTTCCCCCACTTTTGCTCCTGTTGCTTTTGCTGTCTTCTGTCGCCTTGAACTGTTGCCCCTCACCACGCCACCCTGCCTTGGAGCCAACTGATTACAGACTAAAACCTCCACAAACTGTGAGCTAAATAAACCTTTCCTTCCTTAATTTGGGGTGTCAGGTATTTTGTCTCAGCAACAAGAGAAAAGTAACTAAGACACCATCTCCCCAAGCAGAACACAGTCCAGGCGAGCGGAAGCTGTGTCTGTCCAGCCCTCAGTCTCTCAGTGTCCAGGGCAGCACCTGCCCAGTAGTTGGTGCTCGTTTATCTGCTGAATTAAATAAGTGAGTGTAGAAGACGTCTGAGGAGGACAAACTGCTGAGAATCCCAGTGCTGGCCCGGATGTCTGGACTCACCCACACATTAACCCATCTTGACGTTCTTGGGTTCTGTCTTCGTTTGTTTCCAACTGCTAATAACACTGTGATTCACCCGACTGGGTATGGGTGGGGGGGAAAGAGCTTTATTTTTATTCCCCTTTCTGGTCCAAGGTCGGTCAAGGGGCCAAATCTAGTGATGGCTTTCTTTCTGGAAGACTTCCAAGGTGCCAAAGATATCACATTGCAAAAGACAGGGTGCTTACAAGAGACCTAGGCAGACTCGCTCATACAGCAGACAAACCCACTGATCCGTTAGTCACATAAATGAATTCATCCATTCTCGAGAGCAGAGTCCTAATCCCCTCTTAAGGCCCCACCCCTTAAGATCACATAGTGGGACCCCCCAGTTAGAGGGTCACACAATTTCAACATGAGTTTCAGAGGGGACAGACCCCATTCAAACCACAGGGCCTGTCCTATGTGAGCAATGCCTCCTGGACCCCCTTCAGTGTTGCCTGCACTCCGCGAAGTGGGCAGTTCTCAGCCCCTCCAGGGTCCTTCTCAGCTGCTGAGGGCCCTCACCTGGCTGCTCCCTCCTAGGGTGGCCCACATCCATGGACTGACCAAGGTATGAGGTCTGACTGCCTCCACCCAGCCAGGACCCTCTAGGAGCTGTCCCAGCTCCAGCGATCCCTTGAGGCTCACCTACCTCCACCTGGCAGCTCACCTCTCCTCCACCTCTTCCTGCTGCCTTCCCCACTGCTGCACAGGTGTGGCTCCCAGGGTTTCCCTACCAACCCTCCTGCCAGGAAGCCTGCCAGCAACAAGCTCCTTCCCCTGCAAAGCACCTGCAAGGAGAAGGGATACAGAGGTGGAAAGATCAGGTGTCCCAGTCATGCAACCATGGGGCACACAGGGGTCTGTAACTCAGCCTTGAGGAACCCAGCTGAGGAAAAGAACCAGAGAGGCTTCTTGAAGAAAGTGATGCTCAAGTTTAGTTCTGAGGAACAAGCCAGAGCTAGCCAGGAGGACAACTGGGCTGATGGAGGTGCCTGGGCACAGTACAGGGAGACAAAGTCAGACAAGCAAGCAGGGACAGGTGAGGGAGACACAGGAGCCACATGCGCTGTGTGAAGTGCAGGCTTTATCTGCAAATGACAGGGGCTGCTGGGGGCTACACATGGGAGCGGCATGGAGGTGCCACCAAGGAGGAGATGCTGCCAAATGGCAGAGTATTGGAATATTAGTGTCTCCCCGCCTCTCAGATACCCACAGCCACTGCAAGGTCAAAGAGCACTGGCCTGCCCTCCTCATGCCTGTCCCATCCCTTCCTCGCTGCCGCCTTGAGTCTCGGCATGACTCAGTGGCCCCCATTGCTGCGGGGGAGGGTAAGAGGAGAGACTGCTCGCTGATCTCCACCACAATCTGAGAATGAGGCCATCTGGTGTCTGCTTCCCCGGAACCACATCTCTCACTGCACCTCTGAACCTCTGCTCTTTCCGAGTTCATCCATCACGAAGTGCGTCCCTTGGTATTTATCACACAGTGAAGGTCCACAGCCTTTCAGATCCAAGTGCAACCATCTGACTGAAGCCAGCTCACTGTATTGCCATATTCCTGTCAAAATTACATTATCTACTCCTGACCAGAATGCTTGGTGACCCTCTCTGTTAATGAAATAGCACGGTGATTAAAACCTCCTTTAGGCTTGATATTTGCAAGGATTGGTGGCTTTTTACTGAACACGCTTCATGAAAGGCCTAGAAAACTCTGTCTCGGGAGAGAATTCACTTTGGACCCACAGCTGCCTTCCCCCATCCCCCCCTTTTTTTTTTTTTTTTGGAGGAGAGAGAGAGACAAGAGGTCTTCCAGTTCTACTTTGTTAGTTCACTATTTCCTGATGTTTCCTAGAAGCTTTGAGGGTAACTGATATTTTTATTCTAAAAGCATTTCCATCTACTCCAGACCACTGGCTCGGCTTTAGCTAATTAAATGTGTGAAACGAGGAAATGGATAAAAGTTCATTCCAGAAGTACAGGCTGATGTGATTCTGCATATTAATTGAGACTTTGGCCCCCACAAAAGGATACAGGGAAGGCCTCGTGGGCACAGCCCTGGGCAGTACCGCGGGGGCTGCTGGGAAACCTCCAGGTAAAAAGGTGCTGTTTGCAACAAGATACCTCAGTACTTGCTTTGCTGTTTTGGGATATGTTCCCCTATCTTTTTATTGGACACGGCCAATGAAGAACCCAGCAAATGACCAGAGCCCTACAAACTCTGACCTGCATTTAAATCAACATTCAGATGGGCTGGTGAGATGGCTCAGCGGCATAAGCGCCTGCCTGGCAAGCGCGAGGGCCCAAGTTCGACTCCTGGAACCCACATATGAAAAAAGGGCCGGTGATATCGCTCAGCGGCACGGGCGCCCGCTGGCGCACGAGGTCCTGAGGTCAACCCCCGGTACCCACAAAAAAAAAAAAAAATCAACATTCAGAGGTCACAGGAGGGACTGGATATTAGGAAAACAGTCGCTTTTTTTATGAAACAAATGTGTGATGGGCTCAATAACAAGTCACAGTTTAGCAGTCAGGTGTGGTGTGGATTATTATTTCTTCTCAGAATAATTCATCAAGCAGGTCCTGAGCTGCATTGTCTAGAGAAGGAGCCCAGCTTTGAGAGGTCAGGGCGCCCGTAGTCACACAGCAAGAAATATTGTACAGGCTGCCCATTAGGAACAAAGAAGTTAAAACCCTTAACAGAAATACCAATTAAAGCCACTCCACGACAAAGGAACTCTAGCTAAAGACATCCTTCAAGGTGGTTATAAGACAGCAACAAAACTTTGGATGTAAGGCCCTTCCTTTCCTCCCACAGAGCCCCAACTCATCTTCTCTAAAAGGTATATATATATATAAACCTTCTTATCACCTTCTTATCTAAAGCTCAGCACCTGAGGAAGGGGCCTTGTCAAAACCGCAAATGTAAATATAATATGAAACTCAGCACAGGAGCTCCTGGAAGATCTGAAATGTGCTAACTCATCCAGGAAAAGACATTCTTTAGACAATCACATTTGCTCCGAGGTCCCTCTTTCAAAGCCTTATAAAAACTCCCATCTCTCACCCTGGCTGCACGGTTCCTGTCCTGAGAATTCACCCACCATCCCCCTTGCAGCACACAGTGATCTATCCTGCTCTGAATAAACTTTCACCTTTTCTGCATTCTTTGTCTATCTACAGCCCGCATCCCCGGCCTTGCATCCACCATCTCCCACTGCAAGCGACAGACCTGAACCTGGTGTCCCTGACTCTCAGTGCACGCCCTCGCTGCTGAGGGAGATCAACAATACGGACTCCACCTGGCAGAGCTGAGCTAGCACCTGCCTAGGAGGCACAGGAGAGGGCTGCTGTCCAGAGGCTGGGTGACGTTTTTCTCCCCTTTGTGCCACACAAGAAACTCTACAACTGCCCACAGCATCAGCTTTTCCTACCTTTAGGGAAGAGCAAGTGAAGGGTTGCCTGTCCTCCCCCCGTTCCCAGGGGTTTAAGTGTGCTCTGGCTGAACCTGTGGCAGGGACGTTCCCATAAGGGACTGCCCCCAACTCCCAATATAAGACATTATCTTCTCTTAACCACCTCCCAAAGCGAAAACAATGATCTTTTCAAAACACAAATCTGATTATGTCCCTCCCCTATTTAAACCCCTGCAAAGTGGTCCTTCTCCTCTTAGGACAGCATCAAAGCCCTAGAAGGGTCTTATGTGGTCTGATCCGGAGCCACCTCTCCTTCCTTGATTTTCCCCAGCAGGGATCCCCCTCAAGGCCTTCATGAGAAGTGTGTCCCCTCTCCTCCTCCCCTGGTAAGCTGCTATTCACCCCTCAGGTTGCATCTCAATTGTCCCTTTCTGTGGGAAACGTGTCCTACTCCAGCCCACCTCCTAATTACATCTGTTCTCTGTTTTATGTGCTCTCCTAATTCACATGTATGTACAGTACTTTTAAAAGTCATAATTTACATTTATTTATGGGATTATTTAATTGCTTGTCTCCCTACCTGGGCAATAAGCTTTTGATTTCCACTGTATTCCCAAACCTAACACCCAGTGCTTGGCACACCGTAGGTGCTCCACCAATATCGAGCGACTGAATAGATGAAAGAAACGCGTTCTCCTATGATGTTGGTCAATATCAGAAAGGTGCACAGAGAATCAGGCATTTTCATTTCTGATTGGCAAGAAAAACTGTTGGAGCCAATTTAAATTAGGCCAAACAGAATGAATTTACCTGTTAGTTATACTCGTAGGCATGTGCAAATACCTATACATGTGATTGAAGATGTTGCCTGCAGCATTGTTTGTAAGAGAAAAAGCCAAGAAATAGCACACATATTCTTCATCAGAGAGTAAGTTAGAGAAATTAGGATACATCCATGCAATGAAATGGTGTGTGGCCATTCCAAAGAATGTGGCCGATCCTTGTTCAGATATGGGGTGAGCTCCAAGACACAACACGAAATACAAAAGCAAGCTTCAGGATGACCCGTGCAGTGTGGTCCCATTAGTGATGGTGAGGAAGGGCCTTGCACATGCTAAGCACACACTGTGCCACTGAGCTACACTCCGGTCCATTTCTTGTGATTTTTAAATGCTATGACATATATTCTTTCATGTGCATAAGAAATTTCTGGACAGATAAACAATAAGTGACTAATCATGGTAATTTCAAGTAGGGGAGGTTTGGCGAGGGAGGGAGCATTATACTTTTCACCTTACACCCTTCTGGAAATTTTAAATTTAGCCCTGAGTTGTGCATTACATTTTTAATATGAAAAACTAGTTATTTTCAAAAACTACTTGTTTAATAAGGAATTCTAAAATATGTTCATTAGCAACATGGTACAGAGCCCCATTGTTTCCAATTACTGTCCTTTATTCATTCATCTTAAAGTGCAGCAGTTCTTATTTGGAACCTGAAAATCAGGACCCTCATTTTCTCCAGTGTTTTTGCCCATTCTAGGGCATCAACAGTGAGTTCACAACACAGAGGGCACACGGGTTTAAAGACATGCTTCCACAAAGAAAAGCCCTCTAAGATGCAAGCAAGTGCTCCAACTACACCTATGGAAGCAGTGCTCATTGCTCTGGGTTTCCAAACACAGAGACATGGCCTCATCAAAGTGAACCCAGGAAGCCCCTCCCCTGATTTCCCACACCTGGAGGGAGAGTGCATCCCTTCTAGGTCTGAAGGGAGCTTTTGCTTCCTCCTACCTCCTTTCAGCGCTTCAAATTAATTTTCAGGCTGGGCTGCCAAAAACTAGTTACGCCAGAATAAACGTATACCCGAAGTAAAACAAATCTATTTGTAATAACCAATGGAATACACCAACATGGTGTTCAGGAGAAAAAAAATGATGTAACAACACACTGTGGTGCAGTAGAGCTTGCGTCCATGACTCTGTAAATAATAAAGCCACCCCAGAGGCCGCCTTCAGTGGGCTGGGAAGGATGCTCGCTTTCCTCCAGCTCTGAGGCCGTCTACCATCTGGTGCGCTGGTAACGTGTTTGGAGGGGCGTGGTGGTGCCGCAAAAGGCCTCCTCGTGTTCTGTCTTCCCCCAAGTGTTCCACAACTATTGCAGCAATGGTGTGGCTACTCTTAATTAGAATAACTCCAGGAGCCACTTTCCATCTTTGTCTCCTCTTGGTTCAGCCTCGTGGTCTGTGCCAGCCTTTCCACTCCCTGGTGGCGGTCGGTGGTGAGCTTATTTCCCTGGGTCTAGCAGCGCCTGATTTAGTGGTTTGATGACCACACCTTATGCCAAGGAGGAGACACCAAGTGAGCAATGGATAGCCAGCCGGAAGCCCCTGGGCCAGGTGGGGACCCCACCTGAAGAAACTGAGCAAATAACAGCTAACCCTGAGATTCCTCCTTCCAGGTGCCCCGGGAAGGTGGCAGAGGAAGACTGGAAAAGTTTATGGCTTGGCTAGAGTGGAGTCTTCCCACACAGCCACTAAAGTGCAGCCTGAAGAAGGCCCCCTAGTCCTTCTTGTCATCAAAAGCCATGAGTGCTCCCTTTGCAAAACCCACCTGCAAACTTCATCCTTGCATGTCAAAGTCTTTCTCATGCTCAAAGAAAGGGGGACCTTTTTGCAATGTACCACAAGAGAATGGTAAGAGGCCAATGGAGACTTTTCACTAGTTCATTCACTGAACCACCAAATTTTCACCTAAATATATTTGTTCATTCCCCTAAAGCAGTTCATGGTGATGCTATGTAACCCTTCACCCAAAATCAAAGTTCCTCTGATGATTTGGGGCTACAAAAAGCAGGGGCATTTACCTCAGAAGGACTCCCAAAAATGTAGAACATTGTATAAGTCAGCTTTTCATTGCTGGGACAAAATACTCAACAAAAACAACATAAAGGAGGAAAGATTTTTAACTGGCTCACAGTTTGAAAGGCTTCAGGGGCCAAGGATATAGCTCAGCAGCACAGCGCCTGCTTGGCAAGCACGAGATCCTGAGTTCGATTCCCAATTCCCCCCCCAAAAAAAAAGAGAGAGAGAAAGAAAGAAAGGTTTCAGTCAATGATCAGCTGATTCCAAGGCAGAAACGGCATGGCAGTGGGGCGTGGTGGAGGAAAGCTGCTAAACTCACGGCAGCAGGGAAACAGAGAGACAGGGAGGGAGCCAGAGAGAAAGGGACAGGGACCAGATACAGTCCCCACAGTCATGCCTTCATGACATATCCAGACACACCCAGAAGTGTGATTTACCCATCTTTCAAGCCAATCAATCAACAACAAGATTAACCATCACAAACATTGTACAACACCAACAGCCCAGTTTGCTTGCTCCTTTATCTCAAAACCGTGGGGCCCAGTGATAAAGAGCACAGAATACAGAAGCAGCAGAACTGAGTTCACATCTTCTCTCTGCCACTTAACAATTGTGTGGCCCAAAGTCCTATAAAGATGTAAAGAATGTCTTGTGGTTTGGATGTGATTTGATCCCAAGAGTGGATATATTTGAAGCTTGGTCCCTGGAGCAGTCATGTTGAGAGGTGGTGGAACCTATAAAAGATGTGGCCTGCTGGGAGGTCCTTAGAGGCAGCTACCCTCAGAAGAGATTAGAGTCATTCTCGTGGTATCTCTGAGCTCTCACAAGAACAAGTTGTTGTAAGAAAGAGCCCAACTTCTGAATCACTCTCTGGCTTCCTGTTTAATCACGTGATCCTTCCCTCCCACATGCACACACTACTGCCATCACCCATGAGGTTCTCACCAGAGCCCAGCTGATGACAGGATCATGCCCTTGAATCTCCAAAACTGTGAGATAAATAAACCTCTTTTCTTATAAAATTAGCCTGCCTCCTATTTCGTTATAGTAACAAAAAATCAGATTAATACAGAAACCTCTTTTCTTGGACTATCATAAAGACTAAGCCAGACGGTGTGTTTATGGCATTGCACAACCTGGCTGCCCGTTCGTTTCTAAAGACAGAAATATGACTGATCCTGTCTCTTCACTTTGGCTGCCAGGGAGCTTGGAGACAAATCAGGCTCAGTTGAAAGCACAACAAGGCTTGGGTGCTTTTTACTCCTCCTCTCCTGACTCCTTATATGTTACTTATTCTTATTTTCCTTGGACTTCAATTTTTGTCCTTACATTTATATACTTTTTATTTAATGTGTCCGTTTCCCATTGTCTCTGAGCCTTTGTAAAAGGAAGCATTATATAAAGAGCTTACCTGCCTGCCGTGATGGTTAATCCTGTCAACTTGATTGGTTTGAGAGAAGCCTAGGAAATTAGTGAAGCACAGTTCTGGGTGTGTCTGCACGAGTGTTTCCACCTGGATGAACAAAAGGGAAGAAGGAGGAAGCCCCCTAGCACACCCCACCCCTGCTTCCTGGCCACCATGAGCCCAGCCCTCCTCACCACAACCCAGAAACGATGGAGCTCATTTTCTCAGGTATTTTGTCCCAGAAATGGAAAGCTGACTAACACACTGACTTGGGTGAGCTCAGCTGAGAAATGGCCACTTTGAACTCAAAGATGACTAATATTTTTTAGCTCTGAAAGAATTTATAGGTTTAAAGTAAACTTTCATGTCCTAGTCTGCAGAATGTATGGCACCTGAAAAAACATTTGAAATACTTTTAGGAGAAGAAAAAGGAAAACATAAGGCCATGTTACTATCATGTCCAAGGCTATGGCTGCAGAGTTATCTCAAGTGTCCTGTGCTCCCTGGGGAGAAGGCATCAGCCACCCTGCTGGGAATATTCCCTTCCCTTGACTCAGAGGACCTGAGCTCGAGAGAGGTTTTTTGGTGTCAGTGAAGTATATTAGAAAGACGAGAGCCTGGAGATGTGTCCTTCAGTGTCTTCAATGTATCCTGACCCCATATCCCACCAGGGAACTAGAAAATTAGCAGACAGAGGCTGGGATGCCCAGAGAGATTTCTCACTTTACCAGAGGTGTAGACAGGAGTAATGGGCAGATAATACCTCTGAGGGTTTCTGCCTTGTTCGCCTATCAAACCAGGGAGAAACAACTGCCAGGACTGGGTGCTGACAAACCTGTGTGCAGTGGAGGTGGCCCAGTGATGGTTGGGAACCCAGGAGCCCACATTCCATGGCTAAAGCAGGGAAGCCAACCACACCCTCAGCGAGAAGAATGACTACAGTGGCTACAGCAGGACCAGGACACATTGAGGGAGTTTCTAATTCTAAAACACCTCTACTAATGGCAGACCCTGTCCTAGGGCATCTCCTACTCCACTCAGTTAATGCCCATATAAAACTTGGGAGTTGCACTTGATTGCTGCCACAGTGCATCCTTCCTGGGCCTCCCTCACACTCTGTTGGGCCAACCCAGTTTCTCAAAATCTGAAGAGATCTTCAAATCTGTTCCAATATATTTCTTGGGTGTCCATTTTAACCCACCACTTGAGTATAACTGGCTCCATTCATTTACTTTACACATCCCAAACTATGTGAACTGACCTGCAATGGCGAAGATGCATTACCCCTATGGTGTCATCCCCTTGTCATATGACCCTGTCGAAGCCCAGGCTCTGCCTGCTAACTGGTGTAAGCCTGTTCTTGCCAGCCTGGAGAGGGCAGGCATTCCTTGCAAGCCTACATAAAAAGTTCCCTCCTTTGTGAACAGAACTCTTTGTTTCCCCTGGCCTTGTGATTTGGTGAGGTGAAACCCATCCCCATCTCCAGGAGATCAGCCAAAGAATCCCATTCTCTGGCCACCGATGACAGTTCAAGAATGGATACACAGTCTAACAAGAACCAAGGAGCTCCAAGGAGAACTTCACCTTGTTCCGTATACTCTGCTACAAGAAACCCTGTCTTCCACTGGATGTTGTAACAAGAGGTTGTAGGATAAAAACATCAGCAACTATTCCAAAACTGCAAGGTCTCCTGAGTTACCAAGAACCTTCAGTACCATCCTCCCTCAGTATACGCAGCAAATTGGTTTCAGGACCCACATGAATGCCAGAATCCACAGATACTCAAATCCTTTATATAAAATGATATAGTGGGGCCGGTGAGATAGCTCAGCAGCGTAAGTGCCTGCCTGTCAAGCATAAGGTCCTGAGTTTGACTCTTGGTACCCACATATGAAAAAAAAGGGCTGGTGATATCACTCAGTGGCATGGGCACCTGCTGGCGTTCAAGGTCCTGCGTTCAACCCCCAGTAGCCACAAAAAAAAAAAAATGATATAGCCACAAAAAAAAAAAATGATATAGTAATTGCATATAATGTACATTTTCGCTTGTACTTTAAATCATCTCTAGATTACTTAAAATATTTAATACAATAGAAATGCTATATGCCATAGTTTGGATCTTGAATGTCCCTCAAAGTTCCATGTGCTGAAGACTTGGTCCCCAGCCTATGGCATTTTTTGGAGGTGGTGGAACCTTGAAGAGGTGGAGCTCGTGTGAGGCAGTTACATCATTGGGAGCATGGCCTTCAAAGGGATATGGAGAACACAGACCCTGCTCTCCTACTCTTTGCTCTCCAGCTGCTATGAGCCAATCAGCTTCACCCACTGCATACTCCCCACCATGATGTGCTGGGCTGTCACAGGCCCAAAACAGCATGGCCAATTACCATGGACTGAAATCTTTAAAACCGTGAGCCAAAGTGAACTTCTCCTTTAAATTGATTCACCTTGGGTATTTTGACTAATACACTATGTACAAAGTTTGTACTGTACTATTTAGTAAATAACAAGAAAAAGTATGTGCATGTTCAGCACGGACTTGCTTTTTTTTTATGTTTTCAATCTGCAGTTGGTTGACTCCACAGATGTGGAACCTGAGGATACAGAGAGCTGACTATGTAAACCTAGAGGATGAAAACCATACCAGGAAAGCAGAGCAGGAACAGGAAGAGTCCCTGGCTCTTAAAAGTATCTGTTGAGCCCTAGATCAAGCTTCATCTGAAAGCAGATTACCTCTGAGTATATCAACTGCATGACTGAGCCAGCAAGTCCCCTTTATAGATAAAGCTAGCTGAAGTATTTTATGTCACTTGGAACCAGACTTGCTTTAACTGACGTACTCCTTTGTGGAGGCATGGTGAGAATTAAGTAAAAAAAAGCATTCTGAAGCCTACAAAAAGCTTCCACACCCCAGGTAGTGTTATGCTGTAGGAAATACTCAACAGCTGCCTAAAAAACACTTTTCATACCACTGAGCTACATCCACAGCCTACATTTTCCATATCCTAAGACCTGATCACACCTGCAGAGAAACTGTCCTAAGTTTGAAGGGTCTCTTTGAACCAGAAGTTTCTTAACACCCTTGATCCATCCACAACAGCTGCTATTGAAGCCTAACAGAGACCAAGGTAATCAGGAAATTCACAGCTGCGGGAGTCCCTTGATTCACATACTGTGAAGGACTGAATCCTCACCGCAGACTGAAAGGAGGTGCTTATCTGTGTTGCCAGGTATTGAGCTGCAATCTCAAGACATTTGTTCCAGAAAGTGAAAATAATCTGTGGGAAATGATCAGAGAAAAGGAGAAATTGTCAGTGGAGGATGTCAATTAGAGAGAAGATAAGGCGCATTGGCCTTTGGTGGACAGAATTGCATGCACAAGCACACCCAGCGAGGCAACAGTCTTTCAGGCCGGTCCCCTTGCTAGTGATTGCCCAAAGCCCTAGGATCAGGCTCTCTGGCTGAATAGAGGAACTCATCAAAATTGCTATTTTATGTGCTCAGGACACATCTTTGTATAAATATTTCTGACACATTGTTGTCGCTCTGAGAAAGTGACTGCTCTGTGTGTCCAATCACACCTCCCTCTGTGTCTGACACCTGCTGTGCTCCTTTCCACAGTGAGGAAGCAGCAAGGGACAGGCTCGGACCACCCACCTCCTCATCCTGGGTGCCAGGAAAGCTCTGGAACTGCTTTGGGCCATGTAGGATGGAGGAGTCCAGGGCTCTCAGGAGCCAAGGGCTGTCATCCCAGTCCCAACCAATGGACTTTCTAAGGATTACTGCGGAAAAGAAGCCCTCCTCTGAGCCTGCTCAGACATCCACACTGGCCTGGACAGGGAGGGAGTCTCCAAGGTCTGCTTTCAGTGTAGACGATGCAGGACCACCAGGCACTGCACAGAAACCCACTCCCCTTCTCAGGAGCCTTAGCTCCCTGTCCCTCCCATCTCCAGCCCACCCCAACACACATACACACAGAGGCATGCACCAGAGCACAGCCCACAGCACACGGACCTCAGACGTGGGAGAGCTTTGTCTGCCTGCTGTACTAATCCACAGGCCCCAGTAATAGATAACTCTGAGCTTCTAAATAATTGGACTTTGTTTTCCACACTGTGAGGTTTGTGGATAATTTTTCTCTGCTTTGGATGTGAAGAAGTTCAGTGCCAAATTTGAAATGACCTCTAATATCTTCACAGAACCCTAGTATCCACATCTGTGTCCCAGCTTGCTTGTGCTGCATTTATTGTACTTGTAAGACCATGACCTCAATTTCTTCATCTTTCCTTTTATCAAGTTTAGTGTGTGTATATATATTTATGAGAGGAAGAGAGAGAACAGATCAAAAAGAACAAAACTTTCAAACCATGTGTTCTCATCACACAATTTTAGCACAAAATGGGAACAATTGTGCAATGGGAGCTCAAACTTCTAATTTCACCGGGCTCCCTGTTCAGATACCCCAAGAATTAATTATGACATTCCTCATCCCAAAAATACCTTTACACAGGTTGAATAGCCAAAGAGTTACTTTGGGAGATTTTGCATAAATATAGATGATTCCTGATGAAAATTAAGCCATACATTTTAGAGAAGTCAGAAAAAAGTAGGGTTTAATTCATAAAGTACTTAGAAGTGGGCAGACAACCAAGCAGCGGAAACCCCATGAATATGGAAAGGACACGCCTGCTGCCTACGTGATAATTAGCCTACCTTCAGACCAGGGACTGGAGCACGGAGCAAAATGCTGTGCGGAGTAATTTAATGACACCTGAGCCAAGGTCATCCTTGAATGCACCATTCACAGGACTTAGATGAGTTCATAAACGGAAGTTAATGGCCCATTCCAAGGTGAACCTCTGCATACCTAATGTCTGGGTGACATTTTAGAATGTGTCTATTCCAAGTTACAGATACACAGGGACAGGGATTCTGTGACTAGGTACCTGCCATACAACCAAAAATATAAGGGAAATCTGGTCTTTGATTGCACCACACATTTCCATGCACCTACTGCATTCAGAGCTCTGTATCTCTGTCTCCCTCTCAAGAGCTCACCTCACCCTTGCTTCCAGAGCTGAGCTGGACATCAGACCCATCCTAGTGTAGGAGAAGAAGCCACGTGGGTGGTAATTATATTGTGTGTTCTAGAAAGACAAGCGTTCTGCATGTTAACAGTCTCCTACAGTTCTTGATTAAAGTAGTTTCCAGAAAAGGCAGCAAGAGGAAGTATGCAAGGGAACTAGACCTATGCTATGGAAAAGGTATCCAAAATATAGTCCCTGTTCTCAGGGAGCTTATAATCTACTTGGAGAGATGGTCATTAACCTCTCAGTTTGCTTTTGAGGTAACTGAGGCACAAGGTCTCCGGATGTAGAGAAACTGAAACCCTGGTACAATTCTGGTGGATATATAAAATTGTGTTAACCCTATAAAAAACAATATTGAGGTTCCTCAAAAAATGAAAACTAGGGCTGGTGAGATAGCTCAGTGGCACAAGCGCCTGCTCGCAAGCGCGAGGTCCTGAGTTCAACCCCCGGTACCCACATAAAAAAAAAAAAAAAAAAGAAAACTAGAACTACCATACCACCCAGCAATCCTACTTCTCAGCATCTATCCAAAAGAAATAGAAACTGGAGCCCAAAGAGATATTTGCACACCTGTGTCCAACACTGCATTGTTCACAATAACCAAGAAGTAGAAAGACTCCATATGTCCATTGACAGATAAATGGATAAAGAAAATGTGGTATATTCTTACAGTGGAATATTATTCAGCCTTTAAAAAGAAGGAGAGCCTATCATATGATACAACCTGGATGAACCTGTAGGACATTCTTCTAAGTCTTCTGTTCTTCACAGAAACATGTTGAAACTGTGCTGGGACCTTGGCACCTCTTTACACCCCAAGTCAGGAGTAGGTGCCACCTGGGAGATGATCTAACACCCTGAGGGAAGGAGTGTTGCTTTTCCAACAGCTGCTGGAAATGGCTCCTCACTTTCTGCCACCAGGAAGGGGAACATAAGCAGCAAGATATTTACAGGCCAGGGCATCCAAGAAACTGAAAGCCAGAGAGAGGTGTTTGAGAGGGCAGGGGTGGCTCTGGGAGGAAGCCAACAGCAGGGACACAGCCCTCATTAGGGATCTGGATGTGACTACTGAGAAAACTGTGGATCAGGGGCTATGCTAGTAGGTAGCATCTGTGAAAAGCAAGACCCTGGAAAGAGGGGAAACCAAACAGGCCCCAAAACAGGCACATACCCATTCTTTCCCCAAATCTCAGGAGTGTTTGGGCTTGCAGGACATCCTGCTCACTGCTCACAGCCCACCATCAGGAGCCCACATGGGAGCCCTAGACACACCCTGCTGAGGGATGCAGAACACAGAGGACCCGAAGAGAGCAGAGGCCAGAGAGTGATGCCCCAGCCAGAGGGTGATCAGCAATACACTTGGCAGAAGGCTTGTGAGGGAGAATAGAGAGGATTTGCTTTGCAGAAAAGGAGGGAGATCAGGGAGGCCCTGGTGAAAAAGAGCAAAAACTGAGTACGTAGTGGGTCATAGAGATGACCTGCTTAGAGGCCCACAGTAACAACCAGGGCACTGTGGACCGGGAAGGGTGAGGAGAAGAGGTAACTCGTGGACATAGCACTGCTCCAAGGAGGGCAGAGGAGAGGGAAGGAGCCAAGCCCCTGGGTCCGTCCCGGCCTCCTGGCAGGTCAAAATATCTCCATGTATGAACTGGAGGGAGAACTCACTAGTGGAACTCAGACTGTACCATAAATAAAACTGTAATGACACTTTAATATTATGTGTTTGAACATCTTGGGTTTTCTTCCTTTTATATGTGTGTTTCTTTTTTTTTTTTTTTGTCTTTTGTCATCGCTTCTTTTTTCTTCTCTTCCTCTCTTTCTTATCCTCTTATCTTCCCTTTCTTCCTTTCCTTCTTACATCTAGCATGTAGCATATAGGAAGTATATGTATTTGTGCAAAGGAGAACAAAAATTACCTGGTCTTTTAATCTAAATAGTACTTTTCACAGGCTAGTCACCAAAATTGTGCATAGAGGATCCAAACATAAACTATTAACATAGTAAGGGGTTCTGAAATTCTCACAGCTTCCCTCAGTTGACAATTATACATTTCTCCCTCTGCATACCCTCTCCTACTCTCAAAAATAGTCTCTCAACCCCCCTCCAACACTAGCCCTCTACTCCAGCTATAAAAATAGTTCTAACAGAATCTGATGCCCCGTCTGTTCTCTTCTCTCATTCTCTTCTTACTGATTTGCTCCCTTTCTTTTTTTTCTGCCTTTCTCCTTCCACTCTGCCACCACTTCCCAGTCTACCTGTTATTAGCAGCAAGGTCTGTATGGAGAATTAATAAAAGGGTGAAATGGTTAAAACAAGTTTTAATGTACATGACTGAAGTATGTTTGGATCCACTGATGCTGATATCACCTATAGGGATTTTCTCATTACAACACTGCGTCCAATCCTGTTACACTGAGCTAGGGTGAAGAAGTAGATAAATAACAGAAGAGACCAAAGCCAAGATCATATAACTGGGAAGCAGACACTAACTAAAGAGATCGCCATGGTACCAACAAAATCTTTCCATTATAATTGATTCTCAACCCCCAGCACAGCAGAACAATAGAAACATAAGAAAAACAAGCCAACAAAATGCCTCCAAAACCTGGCCCCCAAAGATGACCCAGTAGGCAGTGATAGGCAGAAAACCAAAAGCCATACACCTAAATTACATGATATAAGAAGAAACAAATTAAAAGTTCAATAAGGTATTCTAGAATAAAGAACTCAAAAAAATTAGCACCCCCCAAAAATAAAAGAACCAATTAATCAATGGGCAATTAAAATTAATAGACACTTCTCAGAAGAAGAAATACAAAAGGCCAATAAATACATGAAAAAATGTTCAATATCTCTGATCATTAGAGAAATTAAAACAACACAGAGATTCCGTCTTGCTCCAGAAAGAATTGATAGCATCAAGAATTTAAAAAGCAATTACTTGGATGTGGTGGTGCACATCTGTAATCCCAGTACTCGGGAGGCTGAGGCACAGGATTGCCATGAGTTCCACAGTTCAAAGCCAACCTGGGATACATAGTGTGTTCAAGGTCAGCCTGAACTACAGAGCAAGACCCTGTCTCAAAAAACCAAAATCAATACACGCATACATACACACACATACATACATGCACACACACATATATACATACACAGACATGCATGCACACATACCCACCTTCATACATACATAAAAATAAAAATGAAAAACTAACTATGCTGCAGAGGTTGAGGAGAAAAAGGAACGCTTCTACATTGGAACTGAGTGGGTAAATGAATACAACAACCATGAAAATCAGTGTGGAGATTCCTCAAAAAACTAAAATTAGAAATTCCACTTGGCCTACCTATTCGCCTCTAGGTATCTTCCTGAAAGAGTTAAAGACATCATCTTACAGTGATACATGCACACCCACACCTATGTTTATAGCAGTACAACTCATAATAGCTGAATCTTAGAAGCAGCCTATATGTTCATCAACAGAAGAATGGATAAAGAAAGGCGTTATTTTTACAAGAAGGAGTACTACTCTCAGCCATAAAGGGTAAATTTGAGTCATTTATAGGGAAATGGATGCACCGAGACCATAATGCTTAGCAAAATAAATCGACATAGAAGCTTAAATATCACAATCCCTCTCATATGAGAAACCCAAAGTATAAATAATTTAAAGAGCAAAATAGAAGATAGATAGGAGAAAACAGGAAGGTAGATCCTTTACAAATGGGAAGAGGATCTAGAAATGTTGGGAGGAAGTAGGGAAGGGAGGAGAGGGAAAGTAAAAAGGATTAGGATGCGGTTTATGTACCAACTCCCCGAAATAAATGTATTCATTACGTACTGCAAATATGTACTAATCCAAGTTTCAAAAAGCTTGAAAGTGGGAAAAGGCCAGCAGGTTTGGAAAGCCATAAATGGGTCAATACAACTAAAAACCAGATTTCACGCAAGATGGAACATCCAGGAGAGTTTGGCAACAAATGACCCCTCCAGTTTGAAAGAAGTACTGAGCCCCGCTAGCAACCATAAGGAAGATAAATATTCTGAGCTCAAACATTTCAAATTCCAAGAGAGACAGAAAAATGAGTCATCAGATATTAAGCAATAAGCTCCTTCTGAATTATACCCATGGTACTAGGTACAGCATAACTGGACATTCTCCTCTGGGTCTCCTCCTCTAGTCTTCCAGGTTACTTCTTCCCCAGAGAATACAGCTGGAGCAAAGCCATGGGAATTGCCCAGGCTGGTATTGGCAATAAGCCCCAGACTCAATTCATTAGTGCAGAAATAAAGTACTCAAGACACCAAGAAATCTCAACAAGGCAAGTTCACTTCTGCAGAAGGTTGCGAGCACACTCTAGGGTAAGGTAGCAGGCGTGTAGAGAGGCACTGACAGGCGCCTTCTATATCCTAACGGGTGAGAAGCAACCGACCTTCTCCCCGTTAGCTGGTTCGAAGGTTCACAGTGTATCCCGATTGACTAGTTTAGGTGCCATGAGGGGAGGGCCTGAAGAGTTACTGGGCAGGGCTGCTAAGGAGGTTGTGGGCATGGGGAACCCAAAGTCCTGGGCTGTGTTCCTGGCCAAGCAGATGTTTCCTGCAACTGCAACAACTGCAATCCTTGTTGGAGGGGAGGGCGGCCTAGGGTGAACTAGAGTTTAAGACAGAGATGCTCCTGTTTATATCCTTTGATAGAAAAGACAGGGCCACAGTTTCTCACAGCTGGGATAAGCATCTAGGATGGGACGACAGGTCATCATGCTCATGATAAAGTGAACCACAGAGGTCTCTCCCTGGATGGGATGGGAGAGCAAAACTATTGTATTCAGGCCTGCTTGTATCATTAGTTCAGGGACATTCACAAATGATGAGAGCCAAGGATTAGATGCAGAAAAAGGAAGCCCAGGACTCTAAGATGGAAAGACAGCAGGGAAGCCAGTGAGAGGCAGTAAGCTTCATTCTGGAAGCCAAGTGGGAAGGAACCCAGGGTAAGGCAAAGTGGAGGAGCACACCTGGCCATGTGGCAGGGCTGGGAGCATCCACACTGGCCTCCAGAGTGGGCTGGCAGAGGATGTCTTTCCACTCTGAGCTCCTTGGTGTTAGGGGTGTCTTCTTTATCACTGAATATGCAGCCTTCCATAACAGGCACACAACTGGCATTTAGTTTTCGGCTCAGGCTCAGAGAAACATTGGCACAAAGATGGGCCACTGTCTGCATGTGTCTGGGGTGTGACTCAGCCCTTGCCCACATCACTGTAAATCTTTCTGTGGAACTCACAACTTTGAAAAGGGCTTGGACATGTGAAGGTGGAAGCAGATGAATCCAAGGTCTTACTAATTGAGTCTGATGAACACAGCCTTGGGTTTCCTCTTACTGCTACCACTCACTGACCTAATAATTATAACTTATGTGACAGCGAAAGTGCACAGAATCTGAAGCATTTGTTTTGCGAAGCTTTAAAAAGTCCCCAGTATGAAAATGTTATTTGCCGGGGTGAGCCACACTACAGAAGCCTGGGGATAAAACTCCTGTTTAGAAAGAGCATCCCATCCAGTGATTCAAGTGTTCTTGGATGTGGGCAGGAGGGAGAGATGGGGACAGATGGGGAGCCCATTCATGCTGGTGTCCCCATTGGGTTTGCCTGTCCAGAGACAGAGCTGTACACCGTCAAGCCTCCACTGTAGAGGGGAGACAAAAGTTGTTACTTCTGTAGTCAACCTAGTTACCCAGGTTGGCTACGGCTCCTTTTGTCTTTTGTGTGCAGCATGACTCACTTCTGTCACAGGATGGCAGGGAAAACTCTTTCTTCCATTTAGGCTGGACACCCAGACAGTAGATGCCAACACCAAAGTGTGTGACACAGATCGCCAAAGGCAGGGTTTCTAAAGGCAGGACCAAGAAGATCATCTGCAAATTCTTGAGAACTCACTCTCTCTGTGGATACAAAAAGGGATCCCATGGTTGGATCTGTCTGTGCTATGAGTACCACCTCCCACCAACAGGGATTTGCAAAGAGCTCAAGATGTGTCCCTGATACCTGAAGGGAGGGGAGAGCTGAGCTCAACTCCCTTATGAGAACTCAAGAAGGCAAAGATAGGTGAGGAGAGTGCTGAGCAAAAGTTATGTCAGCGTTTCCCAAAGGCCAGATGTGGGCCCTACGGGAGACAAAGCCAGATCAGGGATGTCTTGGGGCCAACTGAGCCTGCTGAAGGGCTAGAAAGACCTTTGCAGCAATAGGTCAGAGATAAGACTGCAATCTCGTCTCAAGCCTCTTCCCAGAACAATAAAGCTCAGGCCTTCTCAAAGGAATATAGTCAAGGGACCCACTCTGAAGAGCCTTCCAAAGTCCAGCCTGAGAGATGAAATCAACTCTACAAACCTGCCATACCTGGGGAGCAGGAAGCCAGCTGGCAGCAGGGCCAGCTGAAATGAGACAGGCCCTTTCTCTTCGAAGGTCTCCACTGTCTTGCACAGGGATTATCTGAAATTCACTTGAATCTAGAAAGGAAGCAAAGCACGAAGTGGAGAAACTAAGAGAAAGCCACTGTCCTTTAATTCTGGGCAAAGCTGGGAGAGAGGAGAATATGTGTTGCCAAATTGAATTAACGTCTTCAACTGACATTCTAATTACTGAATTGAGACTCAAACATTCATATAGCAGTCCATTGCCTCAAGGAGAACAGAGAAGATGTGGTCCTAAAGTTTCACCCAGTGCAAAATCTCCAATGGATAACCTTTAATGGGGAGTTGAATTTGGTCACAGCCATGCATTCCACATGCTAGTTGTGTTAGTCAGATTTCTGTTACTGATACAAAATACCCAAGATAATTAACTTATAAAGAGGAAAGGTTTGCTTTGGCTCACAGTTTCAGAGGTTTTAGTCCATGGTAGCTTGGCTCTGCTGCTTTGGGGCTATGGTGAGGCTGAACATCATGCAGGAGCATGTGGTGGAAGAAGCTTATTTTCTCAAGGCAGCAGTGAAGCAAAGAAAGAGACAGGAAGGGGCCAGACTTCCACTATCCCCTTCAAGAGTACACCTCCAATGACCTAACTTCCTCCAAATAAGCCCAACTTTTAAATGCTCCACTACTTCCCAATAGCATCGTGGACTAGCAACCAAGACTTTAACACACAGACCTTTGAAGAGCATTCCTGATCCAAACCATAGCACTAGTTAAATATCCCTGAAGATGTTCCCCTGACACATACTGAGCACAGATGGGTGTGTTCCCAAATCCACTCTCTACCTTCAGCCAGGATACAGAACAGCAGCTGAGCACAAGGCTGCTGCCCAGGCTGCATATCCATGTCGCCAGTGGAGCCTTATGACTAGATTCTTGCAAGTGGAATGTGAGCAGCCATGATGTGTGCAACTTCCCCATGTGGTCCTCTAGGCACCAGTGTAGACTCTCTACAGTCTCTCCTAAAAACCTTGGTGAAGGCATTTGATCTCATAGTGGACATGAGATGAGGGATGGAGCCAATCTTATCCATATGATATAGGGAAAATTACTTATCTGCAACATTTTTATGCAGCATAACTGAGGCAGGAGATTAGGGTATGGGCAGCTGGCTGAGCGAGTAGGCATGACCTATCAATCACAGAGATCCAGAACACAAGCCCTGAACCTGGGACCAGTCAGAAAATGTTATCTTCAATTCTTCTGGCACAAGATCAAGCAGGTGTTTGATAGGACAGCCTAGATCCGACATTAGAATGGGGGATATAAAAGATGGCAGCCATTAACCTCATGGCCACAGTGAGCTCTCTCTATCAATAGCCCACTCTCACTCTGCAGAATGCACTTCTTTTCCTATCTTTAATAGGATGTATTTTGCTTGTCTTGTCCAATAGTTGTTCAGGACAATAAAAACCTAGAAAGAATCTCTAGAAGGATCCCACAGCACTCCAGACCCTAGTAACATAATTGTGACACATTTCTTCTGAATTTTCCCATCCACCTTCCTTACTGCTGACTTATCCTCTTTGTGTGATCCCTGGATGCCTCAAACTCAAGTGCCTAACACTTCAAACTCATCTAACATCTCTTCCATAAAGCATCTACTTCATTCATATATATATATATATATATATATATATATATATATAGTCTTAATATCTTGCTTAATTAATTGGTTTCTCCTGACAACTCTACTAAATAGTCAAAATAATATTAAGTCTTCAAGGAAACTAGAATTTCAAAGCAGGTTTGAAAAGGGTAAAACTGAGTCATTTTTCCTGGAGTCTAGTCCAGGCCTACGAAGAAGTAACTGTGTATCCTGCAGAAGTACTTTTCCTATTTTGAGGCCTCAGTTTCCCTACCTATTCACCTGTGACACTCTGTGATACAGGTGAAAAGACTTTAAGAGGCAAAAAAGCATTATGTGAGTTAATATATTTAACTACCCAAGACCTATTTGAGTAATTTTTTACCTTTGGAAAATGTAGAGAGAATTCTTTGGGTAACTAAGACATAAAAGACATGAAAATAATCCTATAGGCAACCATAAAGGAATTTTTAACCTAAATTGGCATTGTATGATAACTGTATTAATCACTTTCTTTTCACTGGGAGAAAATACCCAACACCCACAACTAAAAGGAAGAGAGATTTATTTGGAAAGGTTCAGTCTGTGGTTGGCTTCAAGGCAAAGCAGCATCGTAGGAGGGCATGGTGAAAGAAAGCTGCCCAACAGATAGTAGCCAGAAGGCAAAGAGAGAGAGAGACAAGGGAGGAGCCAGGGACAAGAATACACACTTCCAGGTCAGGACCTGCCTTCAATCAGGCCCCACCTCTTAACAGCACATTCAGCTGTGACCTCTTCAATGGATTAATCTATATAATATCCCCATGATCCAAATCACCTTCCAAAAGCCCTTAGTCTGAACACAAGAGACTTCTGGGAGATACTTTATACCTAAACCATAGCAATAATAAAAGTACATGGTCTATTAACATGTAAAAGTCCCTTAAGATACAGGCCTGCCTAGTGGAACACTACAGAATGGTAAAAATAGAATTTTTTAACTTAATTATTTGCTCCCTATAACTTAGGTCTTTCCAGTAAAATTTGACTTCTTTGAGTTGTCTCTTATCTTCAGGGATCCAAACAGAAAAGTGAGAGTATTTTCTCAGAAATGCATTGATAATAAATGACCACACATTAGTCCATTTCCCCAGGACATGCCTAAAACAGACAACTCCATAAATCATTTAATGAGTATTTATTGTGCTGCACCCAAGTTTTCAGCCCTGAATCCCCTGAAGATACAGAAGGAAAAATGTATCTGACATCAAAGAACTTACAGCCCAGCTGGTGGTAGAAGATAAATACACAAGACAAAGCCATAAACAAAATAAGAAGACTTGGACAGAAATCCTAAATTGCATGACATTGCCCTTGAGTTCTTCCAGCCTTCAGGGAAGGCAATGATCAGAGAGGGTCTCAGAGTCAGGTACGCTCCATGGAGAAGTGAATAAAAGCCAGGAATTTTTTTTTAATCTTTTCTCAAATAGGAAACACCTATTTTCCTGTAATCAGGCAAAAAATGCCAGATCAAGAAAGTGAAACTTTCCTCAAAACCCCTACATTACTATTGGTCAGGAGTGGTACTCACAAAAATGGCAAAGAATTGGCTTCCCTCCCAGTCCATTTACCTCTCTCTTCCATCTTCATTTTATTAGAATAAAAAATATATAACATCAGATCTATCTTCCTAACAAATTTTAAGTCTATACTACAGAATTGTAAACTATTAGCCAGTGTTCTAAAGTAGATCTCTAGAACGTATTCATCTTACATGACTGAAATGTTTTACTCATTGTACACTACTCCTTTACCCACTTCCCCCAGCCCCTGGTGACCAGTATTATACTTTCTGCTTCAATAATTTTGACTGCTGGAGATACCTAAGATAGGTAGGTATTTTTTCACTCACCACAATGTCATCATGGTTCCACCAATTAGCATACAACATTTCTTTATCTTTTATAGCTGAATAATGGTTCGTTGTATGAATATACCACATTTTCTTTATTCATTTGTCCACCCATCAGTGCACTTTTGTTTCCATGTCTTGGCTATAGTAAACAGATTGAACTTGGACAGATATCTCTTTGACATTCCGATTTTAATTATCTGGGATAGATACACAGAAGTAGGATTGCTGGATCATAGAGTACTTCCATCTCTATTTTTAATTTTTGAGGAAACTCCATACTATTTTCTGTAGCATCTGAACCATTTTACATTCTAACCAATAATGACAAGTGTTCCAATTTCTCTACATCTTCATCAACTTATTTTTTGTTATTTTTTATAGTAACCATCTTAAAGGGTGTGAGGTGATCTCACTGTGGTTTTGATTTATATTTCCCTGATGATTACAGATATTGAACATCTTGTCATATATTTTTCCCTTCATATGTATTTTTTTGGAGTAACATCATTCAAGTCTTTCATCAATTTTTAATGATTTTTTTTCCTATTGAGTTGTAGGTGTTCCCGACATATTTTGAATATTAGCCTTTTGTCGCATATATGGTTTACAAATATTATCTCTTTCCACAGATTGCCTCTCACTTTGTTTCTTTTGTTATGCAGAAGATTTTTAGTTTGCTACAGTTTCATTTGTTTATTTTTGCCTTTGTTTCTTTTTGGTATCATATCCAAGAAATCATTGCCAGGACCAATATTAAGATTTCCCTCTATGTTTTTTCTATAAGTTTTATTTTTTCAGGTATTACATTGAAGTATTTAATTCATGTTGGTTGGTTTTTATGTATAATGTAAGATAAAAGTCCAATTTCACCCTTTGGCATGTAGATATCTAGTTTTCCCAGCACAAGGGGAGAGTGAAAGGAATTACATGGTTGATACTAGCACAATCCACTTGAAGTGCAAAAACATTGATTCTATGTAGATTTGGAAAAAATAAGTATGCATATTGTAATCCCTACTGCAAGCACTAAAATATATTTATCTATTTATATTTATATTTATTCATATATACATATGTAGATAGATCATCCAAAACACAATAAACTGAAGAACTAAAAAAAAAAAATTTTTTTTAAATAATCCCAAAAAAGCAGAGAAGGCCAAACTGAAAAACAGAAAAATAGAGGCAACAAATAAAACAAATGATAAAATGGTAGACCTGAAGTCAAACACTAATAATTGAAATGAATAATGAAATGTGAACAGCCTCAGCCAGGGTTTGGTAAACTATTTCTGTAAATACTTTTGGCTTTTCACAACAGGTGGCTTCTGTTGCAACCACTCTATTCTGCTACTGTAGACTGCAACTAGCCGTAAACAGTATCTAAACATGTGGCATGGCTAGATGTGGCTCACAGGCATAGTTTGCCAATCCCTAGTCTAAATGCATCAAGTAAAAGATTACCAAAATGGATAATTTTTTAAATGATGAAACCATATACTGTCTATAAGAAATTTACTTCAAATATCATGATACAGGTAAGTTAAAAGTTAAAAAAAGTAAAAGGATATTTCACACAAATGTTAATAAAAAGAAAGCCAGAGTGACTATACTAATATCAGCACATACTTCAGAGCAAAGAAAATTACCATGAAGAGACATGTTCCATAATGTTAAAAGGGTCAGTTCATGAAGAAGACATAAGAATTCTGGACAAGTAAGCACCTAACAACAGAGCTTCAAAATACATAAAGCAAAACTGACATAACTAAAAATATAGACAAACACATAAATAAAGTTAAAGTCTGTATTGGTTATCTATTGCTGCATAACAAATTGTTACAAACACAAAACCTTATGCAATGCACTGTGATCATTTCACAGCTTCAGTGGGTCAGGTCTGATCATGGCTCAGCTGTGTCCTGCACATAGGATCTTACAAGGCTGCAGTCCAGGCGCTGACCAGGGTAAGGGTCTCATCTAGAAGCTCAACTGGAGAAGCAACTGCCACTAAGTTTCTTCGGGTTATTGGCTATATTAGTCAGCTTTCCCATTGCTGGACACAATGCCCAACACCCACAACTTAGAGAAGGATAAGTTTATTGGGCTCACAGTTCAGGGGATTCAGTCTATGGTCAATAGCCATGAATGTCATGGCAGAAGGGCATGGTGAAACAAAGTTGCTCAGTTCATGGTGGCTGAGAAGCAGAGCAGGGGGACAGTGCCAAAGAGGAATAGATGAAAGACCATTTTATGTAATGCCCAAGATCATGCCTCTATGACTCACCCAGACACTTGGGAGCATGCTTCACTAATCTACTAGGCACTTCTTAATCCAATGAAGTTGACATATCAAGATTAACAGTCACATTAGCAGAATTCATTGCCTATGGCTGTAGGACTGGAAGCCCTGGATTCTGATAGCAGGGGGTTAGGGGGCTGTTTCCAATTCTAGACTCTAGGCCACATTGGCCTCCCAACACAACTGTATACTCCTTCAACACCATAAATCTATTACTTTTGCCATATTCTGTTGTTTAAAAGTGAATTGTATGCCCTACTCATACTCCAGGGGAGAAAATTATACAAGACTCTGAACACCAAGAAGCAACGATCATTGGCCCTGAATGTCAAATCCATTACACTAAATGAATGAAGCTAGACTCACAAATGTACATACTATATAAATCTATTTGTATAACATTTTCACAAAGATAAAGCCAGGGGGACATCAAATGGACTCGTGTTTGGCAGAAGCTGAGACATGAGTGAACTTTGGGGCGCTTCAGATAACTTTCATATCCTCATTGTTTATACAAACATATTTTTCAAAATTCTCAGAACCATAGCCTAAAAAAGCAAATTGTATTTAAGGTTTAAATAATAAAACATGTGTATCACTGGGGAGATAAAATGTAGAGGATTGCAGTCTGCACTGTGTAATGATCCCTGTTCTGTTTCTTTACCAAGCTTATGCTGAGCCCTTACTCTGTATCAGGCAATGTGAATTCACCGGCTGTGTCATCAGCACCCAAGACGGTGCCTCCTAATGGACCAGACTGCCAGAACTCCCAAGCAGAGCAAGCTCTGTAGCTGCCTTGTCCTTCTGGCCAGAAACAACAGGGTGTCCTTGCTCAGCTTCCAAGAATGTGTTTGCTTACAACTCACCAGGAGACCTAAATGAGAGCTTTCCAGTGCAATTTTATCCTTCAGTTTTAAGAACAATTTTGCAATCCCTTTCTAGAGCCAGCATGAGGCTAAGAATGCATACGATCTCAGTAATGGAAACACAGAGAGGCTGAGTCCACATGGCGCTGAGACTTCTCTCCAAGGATTACTTTGGGTCAGGCCCACCCTGATCCTATTGCCCCCCTTTCTGCTCGAAAGAAAACTCCATAAGCATATTTGGCCTGTGCTAGGAAGCAGGCCTGTATGTTCTTTAGCATAGAGCAGTTTCTACCCAGGGATCTACTTGCCATTTTCTTAAGCAAATTAGTTTGTCAAGCAAATTAAAAGTAGGTGCTAAAAAATGTGACCCTAGGCTGCTGTATTCTTGGTACTCTCATCAATCCCCCTCCCAATCCTGCAGTCTCCTTGGGGAAGCCACTTTCTCCATGGCCCACCATGCCTAGGATGTTCCTGGCATATATTAGGTTGCTAATCAATATATATATATATTGGATCAGTCAATCAATCACTATAAGACCATTCATTTCTTTAAAAATATTTTAATCAAAGAACCGCATGAACTGATCGAATGCTTTACCCAAGTTTAGCTATGGCTGAGAAGACAAAGAGAAATATGAGCTCTTGGGTATGACAAGGAAAGATGTGGACAAGCTTTAGGAATTGACGTGGCTTCGTCTGTTTGTACACATAATTCTATGGATCAAGAAGTTTCCCAAAGCCCTTCTCGTACACCCATGGTTAGCCATGTGACTTAGATGGCTAGGGGAACATCACGGATTCTAGAAAAAGTGGATGAAGGCCCTAATTCCACAGCTTTGAAGTTGAGCGCCTTCACCAAGATTTTGCAACATTCTGGGAGCATCTGTTGCAATGGTTGTACAGATGCTGGGCTTCCTCCCACTTCACCTTCTCAATTCTGTGCTGCACCTGCCCACGCAGATGCTTCTGTGACAGACACACACAGCACTGCTCACACCACGACAGCTTTTATGCACAACACTGGCGAGTGCAGAAAGATTCTCTAAAGACCAGGAAAGGGTGTCAGTGAGGTCAGAACCCACGGTGCATGGTCCCATGCACCCCGGATTGTATGTTGGGCATTCTTTTTCTTCTCCAGAGCCCCACCCCAGGGAGCTCACAGTCCCCTCCTCCTGCCACTCTCCATCCCTCTCCCATTCCTTTTTATTTTTATGAAGAGTGGGATTTAATCTTTATCTACAGGACACTGCAAAATACTAAATTCCACACCGAAATAAGAAACCCCTTCAGAGGACAAGCTTCATACAATATGGATAGTTTTGAACTGTTCAAGTATAGTTTCTCTGTAAAAAGTGCTATAATCACAAACCAGGTGTGGTGGTGCATGCCTGTTATCCCAGCTCTTGGGAGGCTGAGGCAGGAGGATCCTTATGAATTCGGGCCAGCCTGGGCCATGTAGTGCATTCAAGGCCAGCCTGAACTACATAGCAAGATCCTGTCTCAAAAAAAAAAAAAAAAAAAAAAAAAAAAAAAAAAAAAAGAAGAAGTGCTACAATCACAAAGCACATTTAAAAAAGAGTTCTTAGTAAGAGAAACAGTACATGAAACTTACACTGCTTATACATGTACACAACAAAACTTTATGCCTCCGCTGTACAATCTAGTTAAAGGTACCAGGAGCCTCATCCTAAACTGGGAAAGTATCACCTTCACAGGTAGTTTCTTCCTTTTCCTCTACTGAGAAATACTGCTCAATCAAGCTTATTGAGGCCTTGTACACTCACTCGTATCATGGCTCTGTAGAGCTTCAATTTTGCCCAAGCCTCCTCATTCTTCCATTGTTACACTGGGTTTCTCAGTCAAATCCTTCTTATCCTCTCATTCAGAGTAGCTCAAACTCTTTTTGTGACCTGGGACCCTCTGCTACCCAAGGCTGTAATCTCACCTTCTTCCTCAGTGGTTTGTTAAAGATCTTTCCCAAAGAAAGATAGCTCCTCCTGGGGGTGGACATTAAAATAACCACTGTCCCTGCACTGGGACCAGGCATGGCAGGAGCCAAGGGGCCACATTAGCCCAGTCCATCACCACCCTCCACTTCAGCAGTGCCACCAACAGAACAAGGCACAGGTCCAAGACTGCACACTCCCCGCCTCACCTTTCATGACAGGTCCAAACAGTTGGACCTAACCCTTTAGTCCATGGTCCTCCCTGGTAAGGATCCACTGCACCCTGTCTCCTCACCTGTTACACACATTTTCCAGCTTTGTCTCTGACCATGACCGCCTTCTAACCCAGGGTCCCGGAGCCTTCCTCTTCCTTCAGGTCAGGACCCCAGGCTTGAAAAGCTACGCGCTGCACTTATGTGGTGTCCCGCTCTGATCTGCTGAGACCTCTCAGCTCTCTCCTGGGGACTCTGGTAGTGGAGTCGACGTGAGGCTGCTGTAGAGCTGTGAGGAGCTTGAGTGGGCTCAGCGGAGAAGCTGTCCGTGCTGGGTAAGACGGGCACAGCTGCAAACGCTGCCCAGGGAGAGCAGCCCTGTGACCTGGGAGACCCGGATGGTTGTTCCGCTGGCGATGGAGCCTCTCGGGACCTGCGTGTGCCGCATAGGCAGACTGGGTCGAGACTCTTCGCTGCCATCCGCTGGGAGTTTATAATAAATACACTAACCTTCCAAAGGACTGGCACCGGCTTAGGTAGGGAGCGCGCCAGAACGCAGCCTGCCCTTGTCCCGAAGGACAGGCTGCGGTGGAGACGCCAGGAGGGCCCACGTGCACAAGCGGCATCTGATCATCAGCACGGCAAAGCCAGCATCCCTTCGCCACGTGGTCAGCCCCTTGCTGAGTCCAGGAATAATTGCATAGAGGCAGGGCCTCCTGATTTGCTTGGCCTTTACAGAATAGCCAGAAAAAAAAAAAAAAAAGAAAAGAAAAGAAAAGAAAAGAAAAGAAAAAAAAAAAAAAGAAAAAAAAAGAATTCTTGATTAGAGTAAGACAGGAAAAAAATGCAGTGCTACAGTACCCAGGAATAAGTCAGACCAAGGTCCATGGCTTAGCCACATCTCTTATTTTCTGTATTCTGTTTTATTTTTTTATTTTGTGTGTGTGTGTGTGTGTGTGGGTACCGGGGGTCGACCTCAGGACCTCACGTGCCAGCAGGCGCCCATGCCACTGAGCGATATCACCGGCCCTTTTTTCGTATGTGGGTTCCGGGAGTCGAACTCGGGCCCTCACACTTGCCAGGCAGGCGCTTATGCCGCTGAGCCATCTCGCCGGCCTTATTTTCTGTATTCTGATGCTTTGATATCTGGGGCTTTGCTGATGCTGGAGAGACTGCCCATCCCAGGGAAAGCCAAGTCCTACAGATAGTAAACTGCTCACCTATGAGCCAGCTTCTCTGATGCACACCCACCAGTTCAGGGCCCATGCGTCAGCCACCTCCTCTATGTGGCCCTTCTCTCCCAAGGGCCAGATCAAGACAACTAGGGACAGGCCCTGTACACCACAGCCTGCTGAGATTATTCCAAGCAGCCATCCCAAGCCTACTGATTCTGCTAGGCCTGTTCCTTCCCAGAGAAGCCACACAAACACACACACACACACACACCATGACGCACCCCTTCCTCTAGGAACTAGGAGGAGCAAACTATCTTTACAATGGCAGTGGTCCCCTGGTCTGCAGTCTTTACTATGCCTCAACGTTTCTATTCCCTCACTACATTTTAAAATAGTCCATAATCAGCATACTAAGTAAATGCCTGTTTTCAAAAGGAACAGATGTGGGGCCAGTGAGATGGCTCAGGGGCGTAAGCGCCTGCCTGGCAAGCGCGAGGGCCCAAGTTTGACTCCCGGATCCCACATATGAAAAAAGGGGCCAGTGATATCGCTCAGCGGCACGGGCACCTGCTTGCGCACGAGGTCCTGAGGTCGACCCACCGGTACCCACAAAAAAAAAAAAAAAAGGAACAGATGTGGAATCCAGTTCTTCTGGTTCTGGTTTTCTCCAGAACCTAGTTCCTCTGCCACCTGCCCCACATGTAGCACCCCGGCCTCCTGGCACATCCTGGGCTGCACAACCCCCCAGAGGTGTGACACTCACTGTGGCCTGATCTTAATCTTCCTGAGCACTGGCTGCACTGGATCCTGGATCTCTAGTTGGCACTGGACAACTTTGCAACTAAACCTTTTATTTTACAAAGGTGTCTTCTCACACCTTGGCTGAATCTATCCTCGTGGGAATGGAGAAGTGTGCCTGTGGCTCCCGGATCAGGGTTAGGAATGAGACATCCCAGGTTTTATCCCAGCTCTGCCACGTAGAGCCCTGCGGCCTAGATAAGCCAGGGGAAGCACAGAGAGTTAACAACAAGCTCTCAGGAGCCCATCTGTCTGCACTGAAATCCCAACTCTTCTGCTTACCTGCTAGAAAATACTTAGCAAGCTTCTAACCTCCTTATGTCCTAGTTTCCCCATCTATGAAATGAGGAGGACCATGATGAAACCCATTTTGTAGGGTTAAATATATGACTCTTACCTGGCACTAAGTAAGTATGAGCTCTCACCTTTTAAAGACCTGTATGTCCTAGTTGTAAAGCCAAAAGAGAAACAAAGCCATTTGTTTTGATATTATGACGATGAAATGTTAAAAGTCAGATCAAGTTCACAACACAATAGTAGCTATGGTCATATTCATTGCCACCCATCCAAACTGTGCCTCCCGTCAGGGACCAGTCAGAGCCTATCTCTGAACACCTCTCAACTGCCCTCACACACTCTCTCCTTTCTGAACAGCCATAAGCCTCTCTCCTTCCTGTGGTTTTCTTCCTTTCCCACTGGTCTCTAGTTAGGCTGCGTGTACATCTGTCTCCCCAGGTCCCTTTTAAATTCCTCCAGGGACATACTGTCTTGTGCCCATCTTGAACCTATGACAGCAAGATCAGCTCAGTTCCAACCCTGTGGCTGTTCACAACTGCCCACTGAGTCAACCTGGAAGGAACAACGCAGCCTCTGACCCTCAAGACCAAGGAGGAAATATTGTCTTGGATTTCAAGCAGACTTGGAGGCACAAGAGTAAAAGCAAACAGGACACTCCTGTAAATAGGCCTTGGGAATTGCACATAGGTGCTATGAGCATCATTGATTCATCATTGGTTGATTAGAAGAAAAATCATGTTTTCATGGCAGATTTGCTTGACTTGGCTAATGGCACATTTCTTCAACAATGAATATGAATGCTCTTAGGTACTTTCTAGCTTCCCACAGTCCCACTGTCCCTAATATCTGAAATCCACTCAGGTATTTTATCTGTCTAGCCACTGCTGCAATCTTAGGGTTTATGACCCCTACACATTTTTTTGGAGTCCAAGAAAATAATGGCTTTCTATTACAGCAGGCAGGATTTTTACCATTCCTTCTAAGTGTATTTTATCATCATTGTTATCCATTTTCTCTGGAAGCGCCAGTGATGGGATTGAGGAAAGATACAGGGAAACATGAGAGGCTTGTCCTCTTTTCATCCTCTCCTTTCAGAAAGGCACAGTTCCTCCTGGAGCCACAGCTCTGGCTGGGACAGGAAGGGTAGGTTTTACAGAGTCCAAAGCCTCGGGCTAAGAGCTGGGAAGCCTAGTAATGGCTCCAGTCCCACCGAGGATTCCGCACCCAGAAGCAGAAAGGCATTAGCAATTCATCAAAGGGAAGCACCACAGAGTGTATCCAAGGGGCTGGATGGAACGAGGAAGCTGCGGGATAAAGCAGATCTATTGCTGATTAGAATTCCTCAGCCCTGAGCTACTGTGCATAATGAAAGTCATCACTGGAGGAAAAAATAAAAAGGAAGGAGCAAGGGTGGGAAGGCAGATGAGAGTCTGGTCCTTGCCCTGATCTCTACGTGAGAGGAGCCCAAGATCCCTTTATAATTTATTTTCCTTTGGGCTTCTGCAACCTCCTGTCTCCCCTAGGACTGGTCTTAGGGCTGGGCTACGGGGATCCCAGCGCCTCACCTCATGCCAGAAGATCCGGTCAGAGCCCTGGAACCCATTTCTCATCTGCTCCTGCATGGTTCAAATGCACAGTAAGATTAACACTGGTTTTCCAGGTCTTTCTTTGATGTCTCAGAAAGAATTTTACACATTGTGGCATAAATACCTCGAAGGACCCCATGAGATTTCAGCGCCTGTCTATCTATAATGTATCAACTGATCCCCTATTTTGTGCCTGGCCCTGTACTCTGCACAGGAGTTATAAAGATGCACAAGAAGCAGTTACTGACCAAGGGGACTCTTCAGTACACTCAAGACAAATGACAAGAAACAGGATTTGAGCGACAAGGGTTTGTGATCAAATGAGTGATGCCTCCAGAGAGGGTGGCAGAAGCGGGGAACTTGGGGCCCAGGGAAGGCTCCAAGGAGGACAAGACAGGGAGAAGTCCTCCCACAGAATGCTAGAGGGTTGGCAGCAACAACGGAGACAGCCAGGTGCCCACCAAATCCATTCTGGCAGTCTTCTGGTTAAAACATGCTCCCCAGGGCCCTAAATTCAGGTCATTGGATAGGACAGGACTAATATGTGTGTGGCACCCGGGTCATCTCCAGTTTAAAAGAAAAGCCTCTCCCTCACCCCACCCCCAGGCCTGAGGATTAATCCCAGGGCCTTCACACAGAGTTACATCCTCAGTACTCCCCACCCCCCCAGACAGGGTCTAGCTAAGTCACTAAAATGTCTGGGCTGGGTTTGAACCCCCAATCATCCTACCTCAGCACCCTCCACCCCCCTCCCAAAGTACTAGGATTACCACTCCCAGATAAGGCAAGCCTCTTTTCAGGAAAGGTTTTAACCATGGAAGTGACACAGTCTACTCAATGTTTTTAAAAATTCCCTCTGGCAGGGAGTATGGATGATGAGCAGTCAGGAGGAGGGACCAGGGAAATTTGCAAGATTCCTTTCCTTCTCCAGCCAAAAGGTGACATTCATCTTGAGCCACTAGGGAATAGCAGGAGGCAAAAGTAAATGAGCGTGATGGGGGGAGGGTAATACGAGTAGGACTGAGGTGGGAGGCTAGAAGTGGGCTGTCACCAAACCTCAAATCTCCAAATGCTACTTCCTACCTCATGTTCTGTCCACCCTTCCAACCTCAGTGCACAGCCCCCCGACACACAGGCACCCCCATAAGAGAGCACCCTCCCACAACCATCACTAATGCCAGAGAGGGGAGACCCACGGCCACCACCCTGCACATTCCAGATGAGGACCCCAAGGTTGGAGGCAGCCAGAGACTGTCCTGAACTCCTCAGCAGGAACATACTGCCCTTTGGGGTCACCGGTAAACCTGCAGGTTCTCTGGGGAGTCAGGAGGAAGAGGAAAATGTATCCAACAATTGCAAGCAAACTATGAAAGAAAGGAATCATAAGAGAAAATGCTAGATTCCTCCACAAAATGATGAGCTAGAGAAGGTGGATTTGGCCAGGCAGGATAGTAAAGTTTTCAAAGGGAAAGCGAGAGGAACACAGCACACACCTCACATGTTAATCTTCATCCATCTCCTGACGCCTTCACTGGGTGGGTTTCTCTCAACTGGAAATAAATAACTCAGTTGACTGAGGATATAATCAGAGCTCTTGATCTGGAGTGTGACCTTCCACTTTTCTCTATTTATTTTTAAGATTAATCAGAGTCTTTACTGGGCTCATGTCAATAAACAAGAGGCTTTTCCAATATATACCGCCTGCACATCCAATATATCCAGGAAAATAAAAATATATCCATGGAGATTAGTAGCCATGAATCGCCAGGAGCCAAAGCAAAGTGCTGTAGATTTTAATAGCCCCAACTATCTATCTCTTCTAAATGGAAAAAGGGTCAGCCCAGCCACCCCATGCTCATCAAAAGGAAGAGGGATATACCTAGCCATATTTTTGACAAAACATTTGCTTGAAATATAGCTATATTTTCATGGCTGTGTTGTGCATAAAAACAGGCCTGAAAGCTGAAACATAACCCTGAGAAAAAGAGTTTAAAAGAGGAAGGAAAGAGGGTACAAATAAAGACAAGAAGGGAGAAAAGGAGAGAAAGATAAGAAGGAAACACCAGCAGAGAACATTAGCTCCTCGCCATGGTCTGGTTGGGAAAGTGGCCACAGCCTGGGTGTTGGAGCTTATAGTTTCATCCAGGACTCAGTTTTTTCCAGCAGCAACCTGGGGACATTTGACAGAGGTGGCTTTGCAAATCAACAAGAAACAGACAAATCATTCAATCAATGATGCTAGGACATTTGCTAATCTAAATGGAAACAATAAAAATCAGATTCTAGTCTTCAAACTGCCTACAAAAATAATCCCAAGGGAATTAAGACTTAAATGGAAAAATCAAAATTTTAAACTTTTAGGGGAAACAATAGCATATGTTCCAACTCCTGGGTGAAGTGTGTTAGTCAGCTTTCCATCGCAGTGACAAAATACCTGAGATAAGCAATACCTGAGATAAGAAAGGTTTATTTTGGCTCATAATTTCAGAGGTTTCAGTCCATGATCAGCTGGTTCCATTGCTGTGGGTCTCAGGTAAGGCAGAACTTCATGGGCAGAAGAGCATGCTGTTGCAAAGCTGCTCAATTCATGACATCAGGGAAGCGGAGAAAGTAAGAAAGTCCAAAAGAAAGAGAGCAGGAACAAATATACCCTTCAAAGTCATGCCTTGAATGACCTGGTTCATCCAATTAGCCCCCAATTAGCCCCCACCTCCTGATAAGCCCATTGAGCTATGAAGTCATCTGTGGGTTAACCCACTTGATGAAGTCAGAGCCCTCAGGATCCAATCACTTCCCCAAATCCCCACCTCTGAACACTGCTGCACTGGGAACAAAGTCCCCAACACATAAGCATTGGTGATGTATCATATCTGAACCCTAACAAAAAGGCTTTATAAAGAGATCACAAAAAGCACAAGCCATCTAGGAGAATATTGGTAAGTTTCATGACATTAAACTTTTAAAACTTCAGTATTACAAAAATTGGCTTATCTGTTCTATGTTTTTTGGCCTGTTAGTCTGGTTGTTAATCTGTATGTATGATAATTAACTTTATAAGGACTTATAAAAAAATGAATAAATCTGACACTGGCCAAAAAAGGGGGTAGAGGGTAAGGGGAAAAAAGAATTAAGATGTGTTATGTACAAGTACCAATTCCCCCACAATGAATATAATCATTAAACATTGCAAACATGTACTAATAAAAATAAATTTTTTTGAAAAACATCATAAGTAACATCAAAATTCAAGACACACATTGAAGAAAAAAATAATTTAAAAAACAAACAGACCAAAAAGAGAAGCATAAACAAGTCACAGAAGAGAAAACCAAATGGCTAGTGTGACCCTTGTGATATGTCTACCTGACCTGAGGAAGAACGCCTAGCAAATTAGTAAAGCATAGTTCTGGGTGTGTCTGTGGATGACTGACAGGCAGGCCAGCCAACTGAAGGAGGGAGACCACCCCAGTTATGGGTGGCATCAGCCAATAAGCTTGTAGCCTAGATGAAATAAAAAAGGAAAAAAGAAGGAAGTGTGCCCATTCTGAAGCACTCCAGTCTTTCTGTTTGTCCTTTGCTGCTGTCACCTTTTGGACATTGCTCTCCAGGTCTCCAGTTTCTTCAGCCTTTCAGTGCAGATTCATACTGGCAACTGTCCAACTGTCCTTTGATCTTGAACCCCTGTTGTGTTCCTGAACCCTCTTATTCTGCAGTTTCCCTCTCTTTGGCCTGAGCAGCTACTGTGTCCTCCAGCTCTCCAGTGCACAGACAGCTCTTGTGGATTCTCCTGCCTCTGAACTTGCAAATGACCCTTGTTGACTCTCCCACTTCTGATCCTATAAGCCTACTAATAAATCCCCTGGCATAATTATACATGTATTTTCTATCAATTCTGTTTCTCTTGAGAATCTTAACGAGTTCAGTCAGTTAACTTATAAAAAAAGATCAGCCTCACAAGGAATCAAGAAAATGCAATGAAAATAATGAGACACTATTTCACAATAAAAAGAATGGAGAAAAATCTGATAAAACACCAAGTGTTGGTGAGAATGGAGAAACAGAAACTTGTGTTAATAAGTTAACTTTTGCAGCCTCAGAATGTGATCCTGTTAATTCCCTTTCTGGGAATATTCACCAGGGAAGATCTCACATATGTGCTTTATTGGTCAGCTTACCTGTTACTGGGAAAAAATACCTGACACCTACAACTTCCACCAGGGAAGGTTTATTTTGGCTCATGATTTCAGAAGGTTCAGTCTAAAACCCAAACCAGAAATATCATGGGATAAGAGCTTGGTGGAGGAACGTTGTTCACCTCATGGCAGCCAGAAGCACAAGAGAACAGCCCCAAAGGAAGGGACCAGGGACCAGATATAGACCCCAAGTTCACACCTCTATGAGCCACCCAGGCACACCTGGAAGTGTGCTTTATTAATTCCCTAGGCAGCTCCCAAACCAACTAGTTGATACTTAAGCTTAACCCTCACATGTGCACAAGGAGATGTGTGGCCAAGAATGTTCCCAGTGGTTTGATGTGTAATAACAAAAACACTGAAAACACTGCAAAGATCCAACAATGGGGAAATGGATCAATGGCAGATGCTATATTCACACAAGGGAAATCCCAACTACAGCTGAAGCCAAAGTGAAGTGCAGGAGGATACAATTGCTATGATATCATTTATGCAGCATTATCAACTGCAAAACAATTGTCTGCAATGTTACTTGCCTTTTGAAGGATTCACATAAACATAGTAAAGGCTCTGAGAAGTTCTGCAGTAAAGAAACTTCATTAATTTGGTGGGTGTGAGCATTTTCTAAAATTAGCTAAGCACAAAATTCATTCTCAGACATTTACAGACTCAAGGTTCCTCAGAAACACTTTGGGAGATGCTGGGCTAAAAGAGCTCTGCCATTTGGTGTTTCTGTAGGATGAGGGACTCTACCTAACAAGTAACCACAGTACTCTGAGAATCTGAGCTGTGCAAGCCAGGCAGACGGAGAAGACTGAGTGAAACACATAGCCAGTTTTCAGGAGCAGGACCAGCTGTCACAGCTAGAGTATGTCTACAGGTTGGTGAAAATTAACCACAAGCCGTACTTACGACAGTCTCAGCACTGCACATTCTTCCCTTTGGGTCTTCATCATCCCTCCTCATCCATTCCCCAAGCTGCCTCTCCTCCTATATGCCCCTTTTAGTCAGTGACACTTCCTACGTCCAAGTCAGCAAAGTCTCCAGGACCCCTCTGAGGCCTTTGTCTGGACAGGCTCTTCCTGGCTCCACATGAGCCTTCATCCTCCACCTCATTTCCCTGTCTGCCTGGTGCCAGCCACCATCATCTGCAACCGGCATGGGCGTGCCAGGTTCCTGACAGTCCTCCTGCCTCCTGCAGCCACTCTCAGCACATCCTCCAAGCCACAGCACCTCTTCTTAGAACGAAAGTGGCCAGAGCACTTCCCTGAGACCCTGTCACCCTCAACACAAAACCCCTTTGCACAATCTGACCACTGCTTCCACTGCTGTCCTCAGCTCCCTCCTCCCCACTCCTCACCCAGCAGACTCGAAATTCTAAGTTGCCAACTGCCGTAGTTCCCAGGGTAAGGCACGGGGCTCTATACTTCATAAGCAGCTCAAGTTGTCCTGCCAATCCCCTGCCCAGACAGTGCCTCCTTTCTGCCAGTGCCCCAGCTGCCTTTCCAGAGCTCTGTCCCAGCTCCTTAATGGTGACTTTTGCACCTCTGCAAAAGAGAATTGACCAGAAGAAAGCAAACAGCTATTTCTCCGACTGGAAACGTGACTGGTAAGAAAAGAGTGTGAGAGGAGGCAAGGGTGGGCCACGGACAAACTTCATGATTTGTTTATGGCACCCGTGGAGACTGCGTGGCTTTAGGTGTTCTAAATGTTTTTGACACATAAAACAAGACAAGTACAGATTTCGAGATGGGATATTTGTCTTCCTTTGTCCTCACAGGTACAATATAGTGTTATAACATTTTAAAGGTCATAAAATTTAAGATTTTTCTATTATATTTTGCAAAATATTGTCTCCCCTTCTCTCCTCTGTTGAGGAGAGAACTAATCCATCACATAAAATGACAGTGAGCCTCATTCCTCAAGCTGAGAGTCTCCTGGGACCAGGGTGAGCTAGTGAGAATCAGGAGGTGGGGAAGCTTGAGCATAATAATAGAAATTATTGCAATCATATTGAGTTTTTTATACTTCTGCAACGCATCTTCCTATGTCATAATTCGTTTGACACTCACATTAATCATGAGGTTGATGAACCAGGAGTTATTTCCATTTTGCAGAGATGAAAAGTGCTTTATGTCTTATACTCTAACTACTTTGAAGATAATGATATACAGTGTATTAACTGTTGTTATTCTCTTATTATTTTGTTGTGAAATTCTGTTTTACTTTCTCATGAAATAAAAAAGTGAGACCAGAGAGCTTAAATGCTTGTTTAAATATTTATTGATTAAATGTGATCCCATTTGTTAATTCTCGATATTATTTCTTGTACAACTAGGGTTCTAATCAGAAAGTCTTTGCCTACACTTACAACTTTAAGAGTTTACCTATTTTATCTTTAGCATATTGTGTTTATGTTTTGACATTTAGATCTTTGATCCATTTTTGTTTGAGTTTAGTGTGTGGTAAAAGATACAGATTCAGATTCAATCTCCCGCATGTGGATGTCCAATTTTCCCAGCACCATTTATTAAAGAGGCTATCTTTCCTACAGTGTATGCTTTTGTCCCCTTTGTCAAAGATCAAATAGCTGAGTGTTCCTGGGGTGGTCTCTGCATCCTCTTTTCTGTTCTGAAATTCCACTCAAACCAACTCTTCACCTTGTAGGTATCTTCCTGAAAGAGTTAGACATCATATTATAGTGATGTATGCTTACCAGTGTTTACAGCAGCACGATTCATAATAGCTAAATATTGAAAGCAGCATATACATCCATCAACAGATAAATGGATAAAGAAAATGTGGCATTTATACCCAGTAGAGTACTACTCTACCATAAAGAAGGATAAACTTGAGTCATTTGTAAGAAAAAGGGTACACTTTGAGATCATAATGTTAATTGAAATAAATAAGACACACAAGCTTAAATATCAAATGGTTTCTCTTATCTGAGAAGCCCAAATTATAAATAAAGAGCAAGATAAAAGATAGATAGTAGGAAATAAGAAAATAGATCTTTTTTAAAATGGGAAAGGGGGGCCGGTGAGATGGCTCAGCGGCTTAAGCGCCTGCCTTGCAAGCGCAAAGGCCCGAGTTCGACTCCCGGAACCCACATACGAAAAAGGGGCCGGTGATATCGCTCAGCGGCACGGGTGCCTGTTGGCGCGTGAGGTCCTGAGGTCGTCCCCCCGGTACCCACAAAAAAAAAAATAAAAAAAAAAAATAAAATGGGAAAGGGATCATGAGATGGAAGGAAAGGGGGGGGGAAAGAGGGGAAAGAAGAGGGAAGGAGATGAAAAAATAAATGAATGTGTTACGTACACACACCAGATCCCCATGAGGAATGTAATCATTACGTATTGCAAACAGGTTCCACGCTCCAACATCTGCAAGCTCTGTGTTGTAAGGGAAAAGGAGAGAGGAAGAAGGAAGATAAAAATGGAGACAGGAAGTAGCAGCCTTCTCCCAAAAGCCTACAGGTGGTGGACCCCCCAGTTAGGCCACACACTTACCCAGAAGGCTGCCCAGGACTCCCAAGGCCCCTCCCCCACCTCTGCCAGGTCTAACCTGGAGGGGCCCTGGCTGCTCATGATGGCCTTCCCCTGGTCACACCTCACAGACTTCTTCATACCCACGGCAGAAAGCAGGATCAAATTATGAAATGGGGGGCTGTCTTAGTTATTTTTCTCTCATTGCTGAGACAAAATACCCAACACCCAAAGTTAGGGCAGGAGAGGTTTATTTAGCTCACAGTTTGTGGAGGTTTCAGTCCATAATCGGCTGGCTCAAAGGCAGGGTGGCGTGGCAGAGGGGCAACAGTTCATAGCAGCAGAAGACAGTAAAAGCAGCAGGAGCAAAAGGAGGGAGAGATCCTCTTTTCAGTCCCTTATACTGTATGCAAGCTATCGGCCCTAGGGTGGGTGCAGCACTCACACCCACAATCCCAGCACTGGACAATGAACCAATCACAAACTCTAGATTCAGCAGCCTCTAAAAAGCCCACCCATGACTGCATGAGGCTTTGGGAGACATCCAGACACAAACCATAACAGCTGACCAGGTTTCACCATAACGCAGCTGCCCTTCCCTTTCCTCCTGGATGAAGCCTTCCCTGACCCCTGATCCCTGACCCATAACCCTCTGACCCCCCGACCCACAGACCCAATAGTCTTGGGCTATGCTCACCCCTCCTCTGTGCATGCTTGCCTATGACATACATCATACGTCATTTTATGCATCTATTACATCTATGTCATGAAGCTCCATGAAAGCAGTGATTCTATTTCACTGTATTACTCCAAGAAATAATACTATAGCAGAAACATGTGCCATCCCAGTACATAAAATTCATTTCAAGGATTTATGGCTCATAAGCCTGCCTATACTGACTGATTTCTCAGCAAGCACTTCGGCCCTTTTTGTCCAATATGCATTGATAACTCAGCTATAGAAAACAGTACTTATGGAAACTTGCCAGTCCATTTGTTTTTCTGGATCAGAACTCACATATTGACAACCCAAGGATGAAGCTGGTCCTTGGGAGCATTTAGTTTGGTCTTTACTGTGTTTCTAAGTATGACTTGAATGTTTTTATCAGATCTGGGACTTGTCACCAGCTCCCTATCCACTCTCACACGCGAGACACACACATCCACTGCTCACCATACCCTGAGGGCATTTGAGCCCAGACCCCCCTGCTGCTTCAGGTATGTTAGCATTTCATCTTCAGAGTTAAGCTCAAGAACCTCAGTGTCTGGTGCCATAACAACTCACTTTTACTGACCTGAGCAGAGAGGGTCCACCTGCAGGCAGTTTGAAGAATGCAAGATGCGCGATCCGTACAAGACACCCACCCTGTGTCTTTATGACAATGATTTGAATGATCTGGTCCTGGGAGTGAGGGGCCTTTTGGAGAATCCATTGGAGACATTTGCACCTGGGGTATTTATGCCTCTTCTGTGTTTTCTTTCTTTTTTTTTTTTTTAATACGTGGGTACCGGGAGTCGAACTCAGGACCTCGTGCTTGCCAGGCAGGCACTTATGCCACTGAGTTATATCACCGGCCCTCTATGCCTCTTCTGAACCACTGATTAATGAGTCTCATGAAATTTCATGAAGCCTATAAATTACACTGTAACTGATTGTGCTTTCTTCTTGGGTTGGTGCATCTCCTCTGAGCCTCATAGATGCATTGTGGGTAAGAACCACTTTTCTGCTTTCATTCCTTTACATCTTTTTCACCTCCATTATGAAAACAGGCTTAAACCACCCTTTTTTTGAAGAATGTAAAATAAAAACATATGAAAAAATCAGTTAACTGAGTGATTTCTCGAGTACTACAGAAAGGACACAGTAGATGAACAAAATCTAATCAATACCCAGTGGAGAACCCAAAGCCACCACAGGGCCCTGTACCACGGTCACATTCAATGTATGTCTACCGAATTTTTTTGAATAGTTAATAAATGAATGAAAGAGCCTCAAGACTATACATGGCAAGAAATATCTTGGATGTCCTTGTATGCTCAGACCAATCTGGTACATGGTAAGAAACTGATAAATGTTTGCTGAGTAAGTAAATGAATGAATAAACAAATTGGATAAACAAATAAGCAAAGTAGCAAAGATTTGAAAATACTGAACCAGGAAACTTATAGAGCAGGAAAGCGCATCATCAGCTGGGAAAAACATAACACTCAACACAAAACCCCTCAGATAGAGCAAGCAGCCAAAGCCATGACTAAGGCTTGACCCCTACATCCAACCTCAAATCCACATCATTTCTCAGCACCTTGCCCAGCTCATTTTTCATTCTGCGGAGTTGCTTTCCCAAGATTTGGCTAACAGCTCCCATGGTGTGTTCTAGAGAAGCAATAGAAGAGCTGTTGTGTTCACATCATCAATCTGTTTTCCCAAACTTCCGATTCCAACCAATATTGACATTCTCAGGATCTGCCGCGCCACTGATACCTACTATAGCTCACATCTTGAGTTTCCACCAAGGTTCACGTGTTATAGGTTCGGTGCCCAGCGTGGCACTATTGGGAGTCCATGGTAACTTTAAGGGGTGGGGCCTAGTGAGAGGTCATTAGGTCACTGAGGGAGTGCTCCAAAGGGCATGGCGGGACCACAGCTTCGTCTTCTTCACAGGTGTGTCTGTGTAGGAAAAAAAAATAAAATACCATAATATATAGTGTTCAGTACTAACTGGTTTCAGTTACCCAATGAGGGTCTTGGAAAGTATCCCCCAAGGGTAAGGGGGACTAGTGTAGAGCTAAAACACTTAAGTAGCTTCTTAAACCCATAGTGAAGATTACTGTGCCCCCCAAAATGAACTCAAAATACCAAGGGCAGAGAGCTGTGGCTGTCACAGCCTCGGCCACCTTTGCTCACTGATTCCTCCATACCAGTCTCATGCCACCATATTCAAACTTTGCCTGGAAAATGACCATTCATCATGTGATTATGTACAATGGTTTCTATCCGGATGTCCCCCCAAAGCCTCATGTGCTCGTAGGTGAGGCTATTTGGAGCTGGCTGGATCATGGTTTTGTGATACTGGGATTAAGGATGTGTAATATTAAATTAGCCCACTGACTGGAATTAGCATAGTTCTGGGTGTGGATTACAGAAGCCCCACCCTGGGTGTGGGTGTCACCAATCAACAGGCTTATACCTGGATGGAATATAAAGGAAGAGAGGGAAGGTATGCTTGCTGCTTCTCTGTCTCCTGCCTACTTTGCCATGTATTTCTCCACTGTGATGCCTCTGTGCCATGCCACCCTGCCTGGGACCCAGCCAACTACAGACTGAAACCTCTACAAACTGTGTGCTGAAAATAACCTTTCTTTCTTTAAGTTTGGGTGTTCAGTTTTTCATCTCAGCAATGAGAAAAGTAACTAAGACATCACATTTTAAGGGCCTTTAGAGTGCTTTACAAATAAATAGTTGATAGCATAAGTATTAAATCACCAAATGATAAGAGTCTACAGTTACCCTTACTTTAAATAAATTGTGTTCCTCTCGCCCAACCCAGCCTTAGAAGAAGAATATTAAAGTGCAGATATTCAAATACTGAGCAAGAGCTTTATAATGCACTTCAGAAAAATATAAAACATGGCATCAAAAGAAATCAGAATATCAGCCACAATCCTTTTTCTTCTTCCCCAAATTATCAAAATAATTCAAGTCTCACTCAGTATTATCTGTGTTCTCTTCATTAACTTAGAAGGTTACCTCATCTCATTTCCCTCTCTGCCCTCAAATACATCTATATTACTCTGTCAAAAAAAGTTTGGTATGAAGGGAAAATTCCAACTTCAAATATTGAATTTGAGCTTCACAAATACAATAGTAATGAAAAAGTCAGACAGAAAACCTTTGTAATAATGGACTCAGACAAAATAAAAGCCCTGAAATCAGCTAGAATAACGAAGTCTAAATTGTTTATGGAATCAGTTATGCTCTTGGAGATGAGGCTGTGTGACTGTTGATTTGGGCTGTCACGTGTAGGGGCGTGGACAGTCTGGTTTTTGAAAGCTATTGCCGAAGACTATCTCGAAGACCATGACAGAGTCAGATCCCCTTCCTCCCAGCTACCTCCTTCCATTAGCAGTTTCATCACCCTCCTAATTTTGTTCTACATCTGGTAACAGAGGCCTCTGCCTTATGTTAGTCCTTTCTGGGAAGGACTGTGTACAGTGGTGGTGTCCTCCAGGGTTCCATGCTGGGCGCCCCAGGTCTTACTTCAGGGCTAGACAGGTCAGCTGATAGACAGAAAAATAAACATATTTTGGGAGTGTGTTTTCTTACTATCATATTATGGGTACAATTACCCTAACAAATTAGCAAATTTCATTCATTTATTCAAAATGCTGGCTTAGAATAGCACTATCCAATAAAAATAGGTTGTGAGGCCACATATTTAATCTTAAATTTTCAACTAGCCATATTAAATAAGTTCTGGTATTCTACTGCACAGTAAGGAAAATATAGTTAGCAATTATGCCTGTACATTTCAAAATAGCTAGAAGGGAAGCTATTGAATGTACTCATCATAAAGAAATGACAATTTTAAGATGATGGTTCTGCTAATTATCCTATTTGAATCATTACACAGTGTATGCAAGAACCAAAACATCACATTAAATCCCAGAAAAATGTACATTATGAAAAAGATTAAACATAATTTTTAAGATTTAAAGTAAAAAATGAGTGAAATTAACCTTTAAAAGATTTATTTAACTCAATATATTCAACATACAGTATTATGCTTTTAATCTATAATCAATATGTCTTTGAAATCTGAGATGTTTTATGTATTACAGTGCATCTGGACAAAAATACTAAATTTGTATCAGAAATACTTGATCTGTATTTAGGATTCACCAGATTTATATTTGAAATAGTATGTTCACAAGGTTAAATTTTTCCAAACATACAAAAACTCCTCTAGAATAACTGAATAGAGTATCTGTTTTTTCCTTTTTTTTTTTTTTTTTTTTTTTGTTATGTTGGTACTGGGAGTCGACCTCAGGACCTCACGCTTGCCAGCAAGCACTTGTGCTGCTGAGCGATATCACTGGCCCTTTTATTCCTTTATGTGGGTTCTGGGAGTCGAACTCAGGACCTCGCACTTGCCAGGCAGGCGCTTATGCAGCTGAGCTGTCTCACCGGCCCTTTTCTTAATTTTAAATTTAAATTAATGAAAATTCCAGAAGTGTAACCAATTAGTTCAGTCCCACCAGCCACATTTCAAGTGTCCAATAGCCATGTGAGAGGAGAGGCTACGGTCTTCCACAGGACAGGGTTAGGATGACAGTTGCCTCTACAGTACACCTTAACAGCCGGCCTTTCAAACCATTCCAATCTAAATTGAAATCCTGCTTGGCACATTTACTCACTATCTGACCTTCAGCAAATCACTTTAACCTCACGGGTCTCCTGCTCCTCTTCTGCAAAATGGAGCTAACGATGGCCACCTAACAGAGCTGTTAGGTGAACTCCTAGCTGTAAGAGGACCCTGTTCGGGGCCAGGGGTGTAGCTCAGCACCTGTCTGGCAAGCACAAGGCCAAGAGTTCGATTCCTGGTACCAAAAAGAAAAAAAGAAGAAAGAAAAGAGGGTCCTGTTTGCACTTAATAAACATTACCTCCCATTCACCCACCAAGACCTCCTCACCTTCTATGGTTCGAGTGTGTCCCCAGAGTTCACCTGTTGGAACCTGACTTCCTCAGTGTGGCCTTGTTAAGAAGAGGGATCTAGTGGGAGAGATTTCGGTCATGGAGGCAGAGCCCTCACGAATAGATTAATGCCTTTATCATGAAAATACATTAGTTTTTTAAATTAATTTTATTGGCACATTTAAGGTATATACGATGATAACATTCATCCTAGGGAATTTGTACCTGTACGTGATTTATGCTGATTCTTCTTTTTTCCCATTCCCCTCCCCTCCGTTCAAACCTTCCTCCCCTCCTTATTTACAAAACTTTGTTTCCGGGCCGGTGAGATGGCTCAGCGGCGTAAGCGCCTGCCTTGCAAGCGCGAGGGCCCGAGTTCGACTCCCGGAACCCACATACGAAAAAGGGACCGGTGATATCGCTCAGTGGCACGGGTGCCTGTTGGCGCTTGAGGTCCTGAGGTCGACCCCCCGGTACCCACAAAAAAAAAAAAAAAAAAAAAAACTTTGTTTCCACTTTTTCCTTCTATTTTCTTTTTTCTTTTCTCTTCCTTCCTTTCCCCCTCCCCTCTCCCTAGTTCCCCTTCCCATTTGAATATTTTCTTCCTATTTCATAAAATCTATTATACATTTTGGTCCTTATTTACCCTTCTGCTTTCTCACACCAAAGAAACAATGCAATATTTAAACATATGTGTCCAATTTATTTCACTTAAGAGTATGGTCTCAAGGTGCAACCATTTACTTAAATATGTCTCAAGTTTTCCTTCTTTATGGCTGAGTAGTACTCCATTATATTAAAAAAACCACATCTTTATCCATTCATTGGTTGATGGACATCTGGGCTGTTTCCAAGATTTAGATATTACAAATTGTGCTGCTATAAACATGGGTGCACATATAACGCTGTGGTATGATGCTTTTGATTCTTTCAGGAAAATACCAAGAAGTGGAATAACTGGGTAAAATGGAACCTCTAGTTTTAGTTTTTTGAGGAATCTCCACACTGATTTCCACAGTGGTTGCACCAGTCTACACTCCCACCAACAGTGGAGGAGGGTTCCTTTTTCCTCACAGCCCCACCAATATTTGTTATTGCTTGATTTTTTCATAATAGCCACTCTTTCTGGAGTGAGATGGAATCTCAGTGTTGTTTTAATTTGCATCTCTTGAATGGCCGGTGATGTTGAACATTTTTTCATGTAAGAAATACATTTTATGGGAAGAGTCTGGTCCCCTTTTCTGTCTTCCACATGTACCTACCTGCCCTCCTTCTTCCTGCCATTCCAGGAAACAGCGTGAGACCCTCACCAGAAGCAGTTGCTCAGTCTTGGATTCTCAGCCTCCAGAACCATTAGCTAAAACAAGCCTCTTCTCTATTAAGAGAATCTGTGTCAGGTATGCTGTTTTAGTAACAGAAAGTAGACTAAGATGCTTCCTTTTTCCAAAAACTAATTTTGTGAGTAGATAAGACAACTATCCTATAACTGGAATTTCACCTTACAGAGCTCTTAGGTGGACATTGTTAGCCCCATTTTGCAGAAGAGGAGCAGGAGACCCATGACATTAAATGAACTGCAGGTCAAACAGCTAGTAAATATGCCAGGAAGGATTTCAATTTCAAGTCGAATGACTTCAAAGCCCAACTCTTAAGACTTTCCCACCAAGGACTCTGAAGAGGCCACCCTGCCTTGTGAATAGCAGTGGAGCCAGGCTCATAGTAGGCCCTGGGTCCCTCTGCTCTAGCTGGTGCCACAGGCATGACCATCATCTACTAACAATCAGCTCTCCCACTGGACCAAGAAATTTTATGGGTTTCAACTCTGTAGAACCAACACACACACACACACACACACACACACACACACACACACAGGGCCAGCCTAGCATATCCCAGGTGCAATAAAAAAATACTTTGGGGCTGGAAAATAGGTCAGTGGTAGAGTGCTTATCTAGCATGCACAAGACCCTGGGTACCATCCTCAGTACTGGAAAAAAAACTCTTTATTAAAGGATAATAGTCTTCATAATACTACATATGAAAAATGGAAGTGGAAGAAAAATGTGTAAAATACATAAACCTTATCTTAGTGTCACCTACTGCAGGCAAAGGAGTACAATAAATAACTGTTAAACCGAGAGAGACCCACATTATTCAGGAAGACTTCCGCCAAATACACTGGCCTAGAAGGGTCTCAAATTATCTTAAATTTAGAAAAGTTTTGAGAATTCCCCGTGTTTCTCTATATAATGCTATGAAATTGTAACAGATAAGTGCCTAGTCATCCTTCAAAATTCAGTTTATCCATTACATCTTCTGAGGAGACTCACATGGCTGCTTGCCCTTCTATGCATCCCACACCCACTCTGCTACTTTGGACCCTGAAACAGAGTTGCATCTAAAGACAGAAACTGAACATTCTCGTTATGGCCTGTGTCTAGGTGTCCCCCCAAAGCCTCATGCAGTTATAGATGGGGGTTTTTGGAGGTGACTGGATCTAGGTGTGTGATGCTGGGGTGAAGGATGTAATGCTGGAATTAAGGCTACATGATTACTAAATTAGTCCACTGATTGGGTTAGCATATTTCTGGGTGTGGATAATCAGAAGGCCCACCCTGGGTGCGGGCGGCACCACCCAAAATGTGGGTAGCCTGGAAAGAATAAAATGGAGAGTTTTGTTGCAGCTGCTGCTGCTTCACTACTTTTCTGCTTTCTGCCTGCCCTGCCAAGCCATGGACTCTTTCTCCTCTATGATGCCCCTCTGCCATGTCACTATACTTTGGAGCCAGCTGACAATTGTCTGAAACCTCTACAAACTGAGTTGAAAAACACCTTTCCTCCTTTAAATTTTGGTGTCAGGTATTTTGTCTCAGCAGTGAGAAAAAGTAATTAAAACAGATTTTGGTACCAGAGAAGTGGGGTCCTTGCTGTGACTATATCTGACCATGTGCTTTAGGAGCCTTTGGAACTGCCTTATGGGAAGAGTTTGGAAAGATTTGGAGATGCTGGCTGAAGAAGCAGTCCTGGAATGATTTAAGCTGTACTGATGGGAGATTCTGGTCAGAGCTCAGACCAGAAGGCTGATAGAAATGCTGCCAGTAAATGATCAGGCTCAGGAGGTTTCTGTAGGGAAGAAGGACTGCATTGGCTGTTCGACTCCAGACAATGTGTATTATGCTTTGGCAGAAAATTTATCTGCATTTTGCTCATATCCAGGAATTTTGCCTGAGACTGAGATTAAAAGTAGCAGACTAATTAGTCTTGCAGAAGAAATTTCAAGACAGTCGAATGTTGAGGCAGTCAGGTGGCTACTGTTGGGGGCTTTTAACCAGATCTGTGTTGAGACTCTAAAGAAAAGAGTACAGCAGAAAAATTTAAAATGTTTTGAGTTTGGCCAAAAAGGAATCTCCAGTAAAGTTGTGGACTGCAAAGATGGAGCAGAAAAGAATGTGGTTGTTGAGAAGAAAGAGGACAACAGAAAAGATGGCCTGAGGACATCACAAGAACTAGAAGGACTCTAGTTTTTTCATTCTCAAAATTTCAAAGGTGAAAGACTCCTTTGAGAAGAGAGCCCCAGAGCATCATTTTCCAGGATGGCAGCAGCTTAGAGAATTTATTCCTCCAGATGGGGTTCATATTGCTCAGCAATCCAGTCACTCTACCCCTGCAGCCAAGAGAGAAGGAAGCCTGGCTACTGCTCCAGGTAGCAGCAGACCCTGCTGTCATTTACATGGTGCTAATTTAGGTTTATGCAGAATGCAAGAGTTGTGGGGTCATGAAGGCTTCCATCCAGATTTCAGAAGAAGTCCTAAAATGTCAGGCAATGTGCTCCTGAGAGAGAAATTTGTGAAGGTATGAATGTGAAGCCACAGGTGTAGTGTAGGCCCCAGAACATTGGAGAAGCCAGGAATGTGGATCGTCTGAGGGAAGCTGCAATGAGGGAGCAGAGCTGGCCCAAAGGAGAAGCCATGGAAGATATAACCACTGGAAGTGCCGTAGGGGCGGAGCCACCCAAGCCCTTTGGGGTTCACATCTTGCCACAGACTTCCTTGGATGCTGGACATGGAACTGTGGGACTTAATGTTTGCCCTGCTGGATTTTGGACTTGTTTTGGCCCTGCTCCTTTCTGTCTGCCTATCTGTACTTTTTGGAATGGTAACGTTTATCTTGTGCCATTGTACATTGGAAGTGTTTTACTTTCTTTTTATTCATACAGGGGCTCAAAGTTAAGAGTTTGCCTTAAATCTCAGAATAAATACAGATGGCCCCAAATGACATACCCTAGTTCAACTTAGAAATGTTCATCCTTATAATGGCACAAAAGCAATACACATTCACTGGGAACCATACTTCAGCTTTTGAATTTGGAGCTCTTCCTGGGCTATTGATGTAGATAGCCACAGCTCCCAGACAGCCCCTGATCACACAGAAAAACAACTGATGTGCTACAGTGGGCTGTGTGCCTGAATGAGGATGTTCACAGGTTAGGACATTTGATGAATTTTCAACTTACAGTATCTTCAGTTTTTGCTGAATCGATGAGGACACAGCCCCATGAAAAACTGAGGAGTATCTAAAAATACTGCTTTATCAATAAAAACTACTAATACCACAAAGTTGAAAGCTAAAGACTTGCCTTCTGAATTTATAGTTTAATGGGGGAGACAAACAAGTAAACTAATGATCTAATTATTAAAATACAATAGTAATTTGTCACCTAGAAATCACAAAGTCATTCCTGGCCCCTCTAGGCTACTGCCCATGCTGGGGGTGCGTTCTTGAGTCTGCCATCCTATTTTAACATTCCCCTCCTTTGTCTCACTTTTGAACTAGAGAGGCCCTAGGAGTAGTACCAGGGTCCTTTATGGATCCATGTTCATGGCTGCACTCCCCTGCCTTCAGAGTTAATGGGACTATGGTGCCAGGCTGGCAAGGAAGCCCCCACCACCACCCACAAAGGAAAAGAACCAGCCCCATCTCAGCTCATTTCAGACCCCTCCTACCACTCGGGTGTGCAGGGCACTTAATGGCATGTGGGGCAAGCAATCATTAAACCACCCCTCTTGGTCCATGCACTTAGGCCTTCAAAATGGGCACTTGTGTAGACTCAGTTCCAAAATAATTCACACAGCTTTTTCTCTTTTTCTTTTTTACCTTGACAACATCATGCCTAATGGCTTTACTTTTGAAGTTTCTGGATCACTGAGTAAATTTTAGGGTCATTAGTGCAGGTGAAAGCAGCCTTCTCATTCTCCATTTGTTTGTCCTCAGAATATTTTTCTTTCCAATGTTTTCCATCACTGTCACGATCAGCATGAGCACCCTTGACATGGGGCATAATGCCATTTGCTCCACATAGTCTCCACAGACGAAACACAGGAACTGTGCTGAAAACAAGGTGCAGGTCATGCCAGTGTAAAAGCATATACCTGTAATGGATGCGTCAGTCAATTTGCCAACTTGCACAGGCGGGGTCCCCTCCTGGCTGGCAAGGCATCAAGCAAGCATTCTCTCTGCCTAGATCCTGAATCAGGGGCGCAGCTTTGTGCATCAAGGATGGACAGGAACTCTCATGTGGTGCCCACTCAGGAGAGGCTGGTTGTCCCTTGGGCTGCATGCATGGCAGTATGCAAAGAAGACCAGAAGCATGGGGACATCAAGAGAAGTAGAGATGGGGGGCTCAGCCCAAGAGGGAGAGGCAGGAAGAGGAACTACCCACACACATTCCACTTCCTATAACTGGGGTCATCAGGTCTCCTGAAGGAGGCAAGAATTATTATCTGGAAGGCCCCAGACATCTCCCTAGTAAAACCTGTCTTTGAGAAAATTGAGACCAGAGAAGGAAGCCATTGAGCAGGGTCACCCAAGGTGTCAATGATGGACTGAAAACTAGACTGTCAGTTCAGCCAGGCCACAGCACCCAGCTGTTTGCTCAAACATGAGCCAGAACACTGCAGTGAAGGCACTGTTTAGACGTGATTAACATTTAAATCAGTAGACTATAAATAAAGTAGATTGCCCTTCTTGGTGTGAATGGGCCTCATCTAATCAGTTGAAAGTATTAAGTGCCAAGTGCGAGGCTCCCCAAAGAAGAAGTTCAGCCTCCGACTGCAATATAGAAGCCCTGTGCTGCATGCATTTCCAAACTTCTGGCCTGCTTTGTGGAATTCGAACTCAAGACCGCAACATTAACTCCCACCTGAATTTCCAGGATGCTCTACAGATTGCAGACTTGCTCCCTGTGTCTACCACTCCCTACCTCCCTTACCCCACCAATCACATTAGCCAATTCCTCCATATAAATAAAAAAAATAAATAAATTAGTCATCTGAATTTATAGTTTAGTGAGGGAGACAGGTTCTCAAGAGAACTTTAACTAATACATAGACCCTGGGCTTCTTGCTAGTTTTCTGAAAGGGAGTTCTCCAGTGAAAAGAAATAGATTCTTTGCATCTATAAATAAAAAATTATTTGTATGACTTTTGAACCATATCCTATATTACACAGTTCATCTACCCAGTGACCCTGAATGTAGCCTCAGGATCCAGTTTATACACTGATTGTTCACCACCTCCTCCCTGAGAGGCTTTGGGCAAGTCATGGGCCTCGCTGTTCTTTCATCTTTTCACCTCCTACACAGGGATGGAGGAAGGTCCTCCCTCTAGGGAGATTCCAGGTGTACAGAGGACTTGGGAGAGGACCTAACACATTGCCAATGCCCAGTAAACAGTAAGTACTGACAGTATTATGGTTGTTAACAAGTATTACTCATTACTATTATCATTATTAATAATTAGTAGTAATTATTAACAACAATAATTAGTAATAATTGAGAGCACATCAAAACATTTGCTCTTCCAATAGTTTGCACTGAACACTGAATGCATCAGGATACTTTCCACTGCAAGAGGCAGACCTGGAAAAAGGAGGTTGTTGGTGCACATAACCTGCAGAGGCAGAGATGCATCTGGATGCGGCACAGGTGGACCCTGGGCCCGGGAGCCACCAGGCTCTGTCTCCTCTTTGGATGGATTGATACCCAACTCATCCCTTCCCCTCTGCACATCAGTTTTTGTCACCCCAGTGAGTCTGAAATGTCCACTAGTAACTGCAAGCCAGTCTCCTCTTTCCTAGTCACTCAGCAAAAGTCTCAGAATTGAGTTATATTTGGCCAGAACTGGGTCACAGGCTCAGCCTGACCCATATTCTGGGAATTCGATTGGAAAGGCCAGGTGATGTGACCACCACTGGAGCAAATCCCAAGGGAGATGAGGATGGTGTACAAGAAGGGGGAAGCATGCTGAAGAGGCAGAGCAGCGAACATCCACTGCAGGCACCTTTCACACCCCAAAATGCACCTACCTGCGCATCCAACAAGGAGTCAGTCTCCACAGCGCCCCCTGGTTGCACTAATGGCCACTTTACAGAAAAGAAACAAGCTTGGCAGGCTGTAGCCACCCGCCCTATTCCCATGATACACAGGATTCAAATCCAAGTCTTTTTTTCCCAAAACAGATCTAAGTTTCCCAAGGGTACTGGTGCCAGTCTCTTGGACAGAGACTGACAAAGCAGCTGTGCAGTGTGTCTGCTAAAGGAAAGCACTAGCTCATGTCCACGTGTATACACACAGACATGCACATGCAACTAAGCTGAATCCCATTCATTCCCTTCGTGATGCTTATTTGTAACTCCAAAGAGTTTCTTTCCCAGAAATCAAGAAATCAGTAAGGCTCTGTCTGTCTCCTTCCTTTCACAGTCAAGGGGCCACTGATGGTCTCGACTTGCCTTCCTCATCCCCACTGCAGCCCACTTTCCCTTAGCAGAGATCCCTGTGCCTATAAACTGAGTCAGAGAACAAAGTGGAAAGGAGAAGTGCCAGGAGAAAGTTGAGCAGCACTGGCTCCTAGAATCCAAAGTCCACCCTCTGACCCCCTGCCAGACCCTAATCCTGCAGAGACACACAGGCTCCTTTGGGCCAGGTCCTATTCTCTAAGTGAAAACCAGACACCTGCTAGACTCCCCTCCAAGCAAGACAGAGACTTTCCTGTAGGAAAAAAGCTTCCATGTGAAAACTATAGATGGCCTGGCCAGAAACACCATCTAGAACCAAATAGCCACTGTTCAGCTGTGGTGCTGCTCATAAAGGGTGAGTGATAGTTTGCCGTTATTAATTTACTTAATATTTACTGAGTAACTATGGTGTGCCACTCACATTCCTAGAGGTAGGAGGCAGTAGGGAGCAAGTCAGATAAAATCTCAGCCTAGAGGGGAAGGCAGAAAATAAGATATAAAGACAGATCAAAGATTGATGATAGATGATAGATAGATGATAGATAGATAGATAGATAGATAGATAGATAGATAGATGATAGAAAGATGATAGATAGATGAGAGTATATTAGTCAGCTTTGCCACACTATAACAAAATGCCTGATGCAATTAACTTATGAAGCAAAAAGGGTTATTTAGGCTAATGGTTTTGGAGGTTTCAGTCCATGAGTAAGTGACCCCTAGATTTGATCTCTGTCAAGGCAGCACATCATGGCAAGAGCACATAGGGAAGAAAGCCATTCATTCATTAGTTAGGAAGCAAAAAGAAAAAGGAAGAGACCAGGGTCCCATATCCCTCTTTGAAGTCATGCCCTCAGTGACCTAAAAACCTTCTGCTAGGCCCACCTCCTAAAGGTCTCAGGAGCACCGCCCCGGGGACCAGTATTTAACACATGGGCTTTTGGGGACACTCATCCAAACCATATTAGATACAGTCAGGTATTATGTATTATTAGGGTAAACAGATAAAATCAGGAAGGGGAAGTGGTGATTTTAAACAAAGTGTAAGGGAGAGGCCCCTGTGAAGAAGAGATATTTGAACAAAGACCTAAATGAGAAGTAGGCTCTAGCCACACCTAGATCTGGTCTTAGTTGCCTTAATGCCCTTTCTCTGTGCTTCATAGATTGATAGACAAAAGTGTTGGCTGCCAGGCCTTGCTGGCCCCGACCTCTGTACTTGACTCCCTCCTCTGGGTCCATTTAGCCTTCCCCATCCCCCTCACCCCACCCCCTCACCCATCCCCCTCAGGCTCAGCCCCACCCTGACAGATCTATGTCGAAAGATCTATGACCAGGCTTGGAGAATACCTCAAAATTCTCCATACTCAGGCTATTGAGATCTTGTGTCCAAACACTGATTACTGGATTACACTAGGGAGAACTTCTGTTTTTGCCCTTTGTGGCCTCCCAATCTCTTTGATGCTGGGACCACATCTTGCTTTTCTAAATCCCCTTCCCAAGGATAAGCGTCTTGCCCAGAGCTCCATGACAGATGTCTCTTGTACCACCTACCTGTTCTCTGATAAGGATTTCTACCCACGCCTGCTTTGAACTCTGCTCTGCAACACTGATCTACTATCTGGGGAGCCACGGGCCAGCCCTGCCACTGCAGGACAAGACGGAACAGGAACCCCTTAGCACCAAAACCTGGCCCCTCTCTGCCTTGGCTGCCTCCAGCACAGTGAGTGAGAAATCCATGGGTCCAAGGAGATGTGTCTACACAAAGCCTGTCACAGGACCCAAGAGCCTGGAACTCACAGCCTAAATGGCCCAGGATTACACCCAAGACCGTGAGAGCCTTCTCCACAAGTCATTCCACCAAGTGCAGGCCACGCTGCCCAAGCTCACTCCTGAGCCCCACAGGGAGTGGGAAGAGGGGTACTTTTTGGAGAAGGAAGGATGAGCATGTTCTAGATGTCCCCCCAAAGCCTCATGCAGTCATGGGGGGAGGGCTTTTCAGAGGTGGCTGAATCTAGAGCGGGTGATGCTGGAATTAAGGGTGTGTGATGACTAAATCAGTCCACTGATTGGTTTGGCATAGTTCTGGCTAGGATTAAGGGTGTGAGTGCTACACTCACCCTGGAATGAATAGTCTGCATACAATGTAAGGGACAGTTTCCCTCTTGTTACTCTTGATGTCTTCCACCATGAACAGTTGCGCCTCTGTCATGTTCCACCCTGCCTTGGAGCCAGCTGATTATGAACTGAAATCTCTACAAACTGTGAGCTAAAGAAACCTTTCCCCAAGCTGGTGAGATGGCTCAGCAGCATAAGCACCTGCCTGGCAAGCGTGAGGTCCTGAGTTTCACTCCCAGGACCCACATACAAAAAAAGGGCTGGTGATATCACTCAGTGGCATGGGTGCCTGCTGGCGCATGAGGTCCTGAGATTGACCCCCGGTACCCACAAAAAAAAAAAAGAAGAAGAAACTTTTCCTCCTCTAACTTTTGGTGCTGGGTATTTTGTCTCAGCAACAAGAGAAGAGTAACTAAGACACACACCACTGACTAAGGCCCCTGTGATGGAATTAGAATGGAAAAAGGGAGAACGGACCCTAGCTTCTGCTGCCACTTGGCCCCATATCTCCCATTAGGGACAGCACTCTGCTGTACCATGTCGCCATATTTTGCTTGCTGCTTTGCAGTTCCCACTTCTCCATTACAATGCAATGGGCTATTTCAGGACCCTGCCCCCACACAAGACCTAGCAGACTGACTGGTGTGATATGCCCATTACCAGCTGAGGCATGAACCAGGGCATCATCTCAATCCTTCTAAAGTTCCAAATACGCCTCTGAAGAGTGGCTGAAAATTGTCTAACCTTTTTAACATTTGACTTTAATCTTTTCTTCCCCATTGGACCTCAGGTCCAACCCCTACTTCCTATGTGCTCAAATCAGTTCCCCAGCCTCCTGTCCACTGAGCACTGTCCTGCCAACATTTGTCATGGGTGTCCCTGTAGAATAGCACTTACACATTTGCAACACTTCAGGTATGGTTTGAGTGTGACCCCAAGGTCCACATGTTGGAAACATGGTCCCCAGTGCAGTGATGTTGAGAGAAGGGAAGATCTTCAAGGTGGAGACCTAGATGGAAGTGGTTAGGTCATCAGAGCACTGTCCTCGGAAGGGATAAATGCTGGTCTCATAGGGTAAGTCAGTTCTCACAAGAGGGTGTTGTCATGAAGCGAGGCCACCTCGTGCACTTGCGCTTCCAGCACATGGCCATCTCCCTTTCCACTTTTCCACCACATTGTAACACAATCCGAGAAGCCAATATCAAAGGCTACATGGAGAGAGTCATCCAAATTTGGACATTCAGCCTCCAAAACTCCTGCCTCAGCTTCCCAGTGTCCTGAAATTCTAGGCTTGCACCAACATGCCTAGCTACCCGTTTTCTTTATAAAGTAGCCAGCCTTAGGTACTTTATTATAGCAGTGGAAAGGAATACTGTTTTCTGTTGCTATAACAAAATATCTGGTGTTTATAAAGAAAAGAGCTTTATTTAGCTTACAGTTTGGGAGGTCACAAGAAAGACTTCTTGGATTACAGCAGAGCTTCACAAGCCTGAAGCTGCCCCAAGCAGAAACAACCTCATGAAGACAGAATTGCCCTGCTTGAGCAATAAGAACTTCTCCTGTAGCCATCTTGCAGAAGCAGAATGGAAATAATGATCACCCAGACTCTAGGCCAGCCCAGCAAATCGATAAAACCTGGTCTGATTCATTTGGGAACAGTCTGAACCTCTAGCGTATAAGAGTGAGCCCCTCCAGGCGTTCAAGCAGAAGTCATTTTATATTTTCCCTTACTTTCTAATTTTACCTGGTAAATCTCCTTGTGCTCATTCTGACGTACCCTGGAAATTCTATTTCCATGACAAGAGTGTATGAACCTGTACTGTGGGGGGAGCAAGCTGCAATCCCTGTCCCCTGTATGGGGATTCTCCTTGGACCACATACAGTGACAGCACTACTAGAAAATGTGTTTTAGCTGGGTGTTGTGGTGACACCTATAATCCTAGCACTCCAGGAGGCTGAGGCTGATCACAAGTTGAGCCCAACCCAGCTATTTAGTGAGACCCTACCTCAAAATAAAAACAAAAAATAGCAAGAGATGTAGCTTAGTGCAAAGGCCATGAATTCATCCCTAATACCATCCAAAAAAAAAAAAAAATGATACTTTGTTTTGCAAGGTTACTGTATTTGTGTATTCTGAGAGAGAGACTTTAACTCTTTCTTCAAGAGAAATTTGATAACTTAATTGACTCATCTTTTTCTTTACCTGGGTACTCCTGCAACTCAAATCTTCCCTGTCTCTAAAGCAGCATTAATCTCTTAATATCAGTAGCAGCACAGCTACAAACCTTCATAACCTTCCAACATAGTTGCTTTTTACTCTGAGGACATAGGACAAGATATGAAGAAATTGTTCCCTGGGGCCTAAACAGTGTTTGTCAAGAGAACATATCTTTAAACCAGAGCTAAGCTCCAAAAGACAGAGGTGCCCATGTGTTCTCAAATAAACTTGTTTTATGAAGTGAAGACACTCTAAAGTTTGGGGCCCAGAACAGGATTTATTTTTTGCTCTAGTGTCTCCTGGCAGCACCAAGACAGAAAGCCAATCACCACAGAGCTCACTGGTTGAATTCCACTCTTTTAGTGAATGCACATGGATGAAATAGTAATTAAGTTACTAAGATTTCCGGGGTGCTGAGCTTTCTCATTTGTGAAATAGGGACAATGAAACCTTACCTCATTAGGATTATTTTGATAATTAAACAAGATAATATTTGTAGAACCTCAGAATATTCCCTGATATGTAACAGTTCCTCTGGTAATAATGGATTAATGAATTATAATAAACGAGGTTAGGAGGTTCTCTAGAGGTTTGTTTTCTTGTTCATAAAACGGATGAATACTGAAGTGAGATACTGTGATATAATAAGAAATATGGAAAGGATTAAAGATGGCAGAATAAGACTGGCGGCAAAATATGGTCTCTCCAGGACCTGGAATCAAGATATCTGGAAAACAACAACTTGGGGGAAAAAATAGATCTTCAAGAATCAGGAGGAAGCTGACAGTAAATCAAGAAACTACAGAGAAGCTGCAGAAATGAAGTGAGGCACAGAGAAAAGAATGAAGCACCCTGGAAAGCTGGCCATGGCTCCCAGGGAGGGGAAAGGGACCTGTCTCCAGTAACATGAGGTAAGCCTGGGGAAGGTAGGCAGCTATAGAGAGAAACAACTGATGGCAGCAGTGCTAGCCCCAAGAAAAGCCCACAGTTACTGTAAACTGCAAAAACGGCATTGGATTTTACTCTGAAAGAGACTCTTTCCAGAGGTGAGACCAGAGTTGGGTAAGAAACCCGGTGCAGCACTGGTCATATTAGAAAGTGTTTATCAAGAGTCATTCTGGGAAAGAGTTGACTGTTTAAGGCTGAGCTATAGAACAACTACAGAAAAACTACCCCTCTGGGTTTATGGCATCACCCTACAACAGTGACTGGGTGGGAGACAGCCACAAGAAACAGTCACAGAGAGGGTGCAGGCTAGAGATAGACCCCCTGAGAAGTTTAAACTCATGGCAGGAAAAACACAGGGGCCCCACCTTCCATGGTGGGAAGCCGCGCCAGTCATGAGTGGCTTTCAGAGGGGTCTGGACCTGAAAGCACTTCCATTAAGTCCAGTGGATGCTAGTCCAGAGCTAGAAGATAGGGCTGATGCCTGACCCCGCTGCCCTGCTGCCTACTCCCAGCACAGAGCTTGGTGGTTTGTTTCTTTCCCCATCTACTGTGATCATGAACACACTATGGCTTTGAGGCGCACAGTTACCACAGCCTGGGTTGTATATGCAAGAGCCCCTGGAGTGTTGGGTGGGGTGCTCACAAATCCATAGGCTATAAAGCTAGGCAGAGAAAGTCATGACTTGGGGTATACAGAAAGCCATAGAAACTGGGAAGGGCTGAAGTGAATGTAGCCTTAGGGTAATGTATTGGAGGCACCAGAGAGCAGAGAGACCACCCAGGCAGGTTTTGTGTGGGCAAAAGGCTATTTTAATTCACTCTGGTGGGAGCAGGCTGAGTCCAAAAAGAGAGTCAGCAGGGAGCAAAGAGAGAACAAAGGCTTGAAAGGAGAGGGGAGGAGTTCTGGCTTGAGGAATTTGGGGGTGGCAAAAGAAACCACAAAAATTATGCAAATATGTGGAGATTAAACAATACACTCTTGAATAATCAGTGGATCATGAAAGAACTCAAAGATGAAAGAAAATACTTCCCAGATCAAACAATAATGCCAGTACAACATACCAGAACCTATATAACACAATGAAAGCAGTTATTAAGAGGGAAGTATATAGGTGTGAATGCCCACATTAGAAAACCAGAGTAAACCCAAATAATCTAATGATGCAACTCAAGGTTGGACAAAAATAAGAAAATCCCAAATTCAAAGGCAGTATAAGGAAGGAAAGTATAAAGATCAGGGCAGAAATTAATGAAATTGAGACTAAAAAAATAATAAAGAATCAATGAATCAAAGAGCTGGTTCTTCAAAAGAATAAACAAAATAGACAAAACCATAATCATTCTTACCAAAAATAGGACAGAAAAGATTTATATCAGTGCAATTAGAAACAAAAAGGTGAAATCACAAGGGACACCACCAAAATCCAGAAGATTATTAATAGCTACTTCATAAACCTCTACTTCAATAAATTGGGGGGTCCAGAACAAATGGATAGATTCCTAGATACATATGAACTATAAAAATGGAACTAAGTATCTATGAAAACCTTGAATGATACAATAACAAGCAATGAAATTGAGACAGTAATAAAAAACTTACCAACTAAGAAAAGCCAAGACCCAATATATTCATCACTGAATTCTAGAAAAACATCAAGGAAAATCTAACACCATTACTCCTCATACTCCTTAATGAAATTGAAAGAGATAGAGTACTCCCAAAGTCATTCCTGGAAGCCAGCATTACTCTGATTCCAAAACCAGACAGGGCCCAACCAAAAAGAGAATTATAGGTCAATCTCTTTAATGAACATAGAAGCAAAATTCCTCAACAAGATACTAATAAATAGAATGCAACAATATGTTAAAAAGATCATACAGTATGTCCAATGTGGGCTTCCTCCCAGCAATGCAAGATTGGTTCAACAGGGGGCCGGTGAGATGGCTCAGGGCGTAAGCACCTGCCTGGCAAGCACGAGGGCCCGAGTTCGACTCCCAGAACCCACGTATGAAAAAAGGGCCGGTGATATCGCTCAGTGGCACAGGCGCCTGCTGGTGCACGAGGTCCTGAGGTTGACCCCAGGTACCCACAAAAAAAAAAAAAAAAGATTGGTTCAACATAAACAAATCAATAAATATAATACATCACATAAACAGAAGCAAGGATGAAAAGTCACATGGGTATCTCAATAGATTCATTAAACACCTTTGACAAGATCCAACATTCATTCAGGATAAAAACCCTGAGAAAATGGGTATACAAGGATCTTATCTCAGCCTGTTAAAAAGCCATTTTTAACAAACCCACCGCCAATATCATATTTAAATAGGGACAAGGAATAAGACAAGGATGTCCCCTCTCATCACTTATCTTCAATATAATACTTGAAACTTTAGCCAGAGTAATCAGGCAAGAGAAAGTAATAAAAGCAATATGCTGAGGAGAGGAATAAGTCAGACTATCCTCATTTGCAGACATGAACTTTACATAGAAGACCCCAAAATTTCCACTAAAATGTTCCTGGAACTAATAAATTTAGCAAGGTAGCAAGACATAAAATCAACACACACAAAAAAAATCCTTGTACACCAATAATTAACTCACTCGGAAAGAAATGAGGGAGAAAATATCATTCACAGTAACATAAAGAAAAATTAGATACTTAAGAATTAGCAAAGGAATTCAAAGACCTCTATAACAGAAACTAGAGTACTCTGAAAAAGGAGATCAAAGAAGACATCACAAAATAGAAAGCTATCCCCTGTTCCTGGATAGGCAGAACCAACATTGCCAAAATGGCCGTACTTCCCAAAACCAATGTAAAGATTTAATGCAATCCCAATCAAAAAACCAACAGCATTCCTCACAGAAGTAGAGAAAACAATACTAGAATTCATATGGAACCAGACTAGATCCAGAATAGCAAAAGTAATCCTGGGCAACAAGAGCAAAGCAGCAGGCATCACAATCCAAGATTTGAAGTTAGATTACAAAGCAACAGTGGTAAAAACAGCATAGTACTGACACAAAAACAGACATGTGAATTAATGGACTGGAAGACTGATGCAGAAACAACCCCAGGCATATTGACCTACAATGAGTGAAAAACATATACTGGAGGAAAGACGGCCTCTTTAACAAATGGTTCTGGGAAAACTGGTTGTGCACACGCTGAAGATTGAAGCTGGAACTGTATCTCTGACCATGTACTAAACTAAAATCAAAATGGATCAAAGTCTAAATATTAAAACAGTGACAGTCCACTGGAAGATAAAATAGGTAAAACTCTTGAAGACTTGGGCACAAGAAAAGACTTTCTAAAAAGAATCCCAGTTGCATAAGAAATAACATCAAAAATCAACAAATGGGATTATATCAAATTAAAAAGCTCCTACACCGCAATGGAAACACCCAACAGAGTGAAGAGACCACCTGCAGAATGGGAAAACATTTTTGCCAGCTACAACCCAGACAGTGGACTGAGATCTAGAATTAAAAAAAAAAAAAAAAAAAAAAAAACCTCAAAAAATTAGACCCCTTCCAAAATAAAAGATCAAATCAAAAATTAGCCAACTGAAATGACTAGACACTTCTCAGAAGAAGAAGTAAAACTGGCCCATAGATATATGAAAAACTGTTCAATATCTTAGGCCACAGAAAAATGTAAATTAAAGCAAAGCTGAGATTCCATCTCACTCCAGAAAGAATGGCCATCATCAAGAAATCAAACAATAACAAATGCTGGCAAGACTATAGGGGAAAACAGAATCCTTCTATATTCTTGGTGGGAACATAAACTAGTACAACCACTGTGCAAATCAGTATGGAAATTCCTCAAAAATCTAAAACTAGAAATTCCATTTGACCTAGCCATTCCCCTTCTAGGTATCTTTCTAAAAGAGTTAAACAAATCATATTATAATGATACCAATATACCCATGTTTATAACAGGCACAACTCATAATAGCTAACTCTTTGAAGTGTCTTATATGTCCATAAACAGATGACTACATAAGGAAAATGTAGTATTTGTACACAATGGAGTACTACTCAGCCATAAAGAAAGATATGTGTGAGTTATTTGTAGCAAAATGTATGCACCTTGAGGCCATAATGTTGGGTGAAATTAATCAGACACACAAGCTTAAATATCATATGGTTTCTCTTATATGAGTATAAATAATAAAGTATATTAAAGTATAGATAAATTAAAGAATAAAGTAAAAGCTAGATAATGGGAAAGAGCAAGTTAGATCTTTAGCAAATGGGAGCATGGCCAAGAGATGCAGAGAGAGGTGAAGGAGAAGGAAGAGGATATAAAAAGAATTAAGGTGCATTATATACGTATACTACTAACTCCCCATGAGGAATGTAATCATTATGTATTGCAAACATGCACTAATAACAATTAATATTACATATATATAAGTAATCTCTGCCCCTGGCTACGGCACATAACTCCTAAAACTCTGAAATTTCTGAGCAATGATTGCACTTTATGAGATGACTGGTGGCTGAGTAGAGGTGGTCACCAGAAAGTCCAAAACTTAACTAAAGGGTTGGGACTTTAAGCATCACCTCCCAACCTCAGGAGAACATAGAGGTGCTGAAGGTAGAGATGATCACCAATAACGAAAAATGTTATCATCCTATGAAATGAAGCCTCCATAGAAACCCAAAGGATTGCACCAGAGAGCCTCCCAGTTGCTGGATGTGTGGAGGAACTTGGGGACCCAGGGAAGGTATGGAAGCTCCACACTCCGTACCCTCTGCATCCCTCCCACCTGGCTGTTCATCTGTATCTCTTGTCGTATCCTTTTAACAAATGGGTGAACATAAGTATTTCCCTGAGTTCTGTGAATGGCCCTAGAAAATTATTCAAACCCATGACGGGAACACATTGGGCACTTGACTTACAAACTCAAGTTGTTCACGAGGGCTGGCTGTAACTCAAGTTGGTTGTAAGTCAAGACTATTTTTCCCATAAGAAATAATGGAAATACCCATAATGCATTCTGAATCTCCCAAAGCACCACTTAACTAACCTTTTCATAATAAAAAAGGGTTCTATAATGTGCATACAGAAACACCAATAACTTTCCTAGTGCATTCACCAGAAAGTTATAAAATGTGCCTACTTTACAAGAAACAACAACTTCATACCGCACTCACCACTCAAGTGGACACCTTTGGCTTGCAGGAAGGGAGGATGAAATGGAAGGTGGTTATTGTGTGGAAGGAGAGTCCCCTTCCATAAGAACATTGGGAATCTGGCTCTTTGGTGTCCTTTCTCTCCTTGAGAGAGTCTGTAGCCCACTAGGACCTGCTTTTGGTTCACTAGGTCTCAACATTTTCAGAACTAAAAGCTGGTCTAAGGTTGTCTGTTTCTGTCTTTAACACTGTTCCATAGTATGGCATGACATTGTCATTGAGCAAGTGAATGCAACGATTGGCTTTTTCTCTGTCTGGGTGGCTCTTCTCTACAAATGTTTGTAGCTCTGTCCATTTTTTTAGGATTTCCTTTATTTCAGAAGAACTTTGCTGCACTGATTGTTGATACTCCCCCTCCTCTTTGGAAAGCTCCTCAGCTGCCGTTCTCTGTTGCTCAGCCAGAAGTTGCTGAAGTTCTTCTGTAGATAATTCCTCTGAGTGTTCCTCCACCAGTTCCTCAACATCACCGCTGTCTACCTGCAAGCCTATGGACTCTGTTATAGTGACAGTTGCATCAACCACAGGGCCAATTTAAGGCTCAGGCTCCTCCACACAGCCTTCAAAGTCTCTCTCCAGTATAATTTTAGGCCTGGCATTTTCTTCTCTTCCTGGGTAACGTATGCTCTCCTGGGCATTTTCTTCCAGGAAAGGCCAGTTTCATCACAGTTGAAAACTTGAGAACAAAATCCATTTCTCTGTGTCATTGTTTCAAAGTGATGTATGTAATATTCAGCAGCCCTTTTATCAGCACTGGCTGCTTTACCATGCCTAGTTATGCTATGAACCCCACTTCTCACTTTAAAATTGTGAAACTACCCCTTACAACCATGAAATGTTTCACCATTATCCTTTATGAGATCTGCTTTTATAGCCCTAGCTTTTTCACAAATTATAGACTTAGGCTATAACCCGCCATCTGCCTTTCATTTACCCACCTTAATAATAGCATTTCTACTTCATGTAACACCATTGATCATGACTGACTAATTTGAGTTACATCTTTAGCAACACTAGCTTCCTTATTCCCATCTTTTCTCTGTAAGATTGCCGAGATGGTGGATTTCAACATGCTGTACATATTAGCAAGATCAGTCACATGAATTCCACTCTGATATTTCTCCACACTTTCCTCCTTCTTGATTGTGATTGCTTCTTTTACCTTCCATTCCTTCTTTAGCTTTTTTTCTTGCTTTCTGGGAGCCATTTTGATAGCAGTAATCATAGCATTATATAAAGTACTGACCGAAGTCACTTCCACAGGCATGCACATCTGGGCTCAGACTGACATTTATGTATGCTTACATATACTTTTCTGGCATTGTGAGTCTTAGTTTACAACTGCACAAGCAGCTGGCATTAGGGTCATAACTCAAGATTTTGGTTGTAAATTAAACCTAAAATTCTGGTCGTAACCCAAGTTGTTCATATGTGAGGCCAGTCATATCTCAAGTGTCTACTGTAGTAGGTCACAACCTAGCACCTGCAAATGGCACCTGAAATGGTGGCAGCCTGTGAGACTGAACCATCAATCTGTGGGATCTGATGCTATCCCCAGGTAGGTAGTGTTAGAATGGAACTGAATTAATAGGATACCTAGTTGGTATCCACTAAAGGACTGGTTGTTGGTGGAAATTTCCACACACGTTTTGGTGACCAGAGTTGAACAGTATATAAAAGTAAAACAAAAGAATGGTTTTTCCATCAGACTCTATCATTAAGACTACTTTGAGCTATGCGTGATGGCATACATCTGGGAGGCTGAGGCAGGAGGATCCCAAATTCAGCCTAGACTTAGTGACACTCTCTCGAAAATTTAGAAAAGGCTGAGAATATGGCTCATTGTAAAGACTCTGGGTTCAATCCCCATTACCTCAAAGGTAGGTGGGGAGGGACTATTTTGAAAATTAAATAAAATAAGCTGTCTGGCACATAGTATGGGTTCAATAATGAACTGATAACAGTATTGCTTTTGTGTGGTGATAATGACAGTAACAACTCCAAGCACAATGACTAACACATCCTATTTCACCATTAAGCAGTTAAAGAAGGCATTTAAAAAAGAAACAAAAGCAAATCTCTACCCTGGAAACCCTTCAGGCAACAGTACTGATATACCTAGTATTGTTTTTCTCATAATTACTACTCATATATTCATCTTGCATTCATTAGTAAAAGAGAATAGGCATAAAAAAAGCAAAACTCTAGGTTCTGTTCCATAGGGACTCCTACTCCCATTGAGAAGATGAACCTAAAGTGTAAGAAATAATTTTTAAATTACGTAAGACAGTTTGTAACTGAATGACAGAAGAAAGAAGAGAAAAAAAGGAAGGAAGGAAAAAGTTACCAGAGTCAGATAGACAAAAATAAGTAGGAAAGTTGAAGTAAATGAATCTATGTCTAAAACAGGGAGAAAGGAAACTAATACATTAAGTTCAAAATTCCCTTTCTCAATTGTAGCTACTAGTTTTCCCACAATTTAAAACTGTAGCCCTGCCCTTTGGAGTGTTATGTGATGCTGCTTTGAGGAAGCAGATGGTCCTTGCATGGCAGAAGTAAGCACTGCAGCAATCTTGGATCCATATGGGAACTTGAGTTAACACAAACTTGACATACCCTTTTGTTGTTCTTTCTTTTCTAATTATTACTGAGTTTGTTCATTGTTGCTCCTGGTGTTAGAAGCACTATCAGTTAGCATTTCAGTCATTATTCACCATTAATTCCTCAAGCACTCCATCACCATGTCAGTTATTAACCATCTGGTACATGCTTCCACTTCTGCAGTTATTTACATATGGCAGTTACCAAGTTAATGTGGCCATTTAGACAGCCAGGTTTTCACTCATTCCAAAATACAGTTACATGGTAACATGTTGTTGATATTACATGGGGGCAATTAACCCCACCTCCTCATTTTCCATTTGCCATCACCCATTTTCTGGAATGTGGCTTACTGCGCCACGGGAGAAGCCAACAAGAACATGACTTATGAAGACAATAGGCTGAAAAGTCAGACATTGCAAAGCAGAGAAAGGATTTGCTAAGTTCCTTTGAAATCTATTTGATACATTGAGGACCAAGATCTGGAGACCAGTCTAAGCACTTTTCTGGGAAGGCATGAGTTCTAGATAGAAAGGAAGGGAAAGCCACCCCTTCTACTCTGGGAATTATGGGAAGAGGAGGCAGCCAGAAATGATGGGTATGCATGGGCAGAGTGTGTTAAATGAAGGGCCTCACCACTCTTCAGGAGGAACTCTCAAGAGGAGCCACCTCAAATACCCTTCCAAGAGGCCCTCTTCTCCCCACTCAGGACATCGGATAGCATGATGGAGAGATGGGAGGGGGACAAAGTGGGAATAAAAGTGCCTGGGAATTTTTTCTATAATATTTTAATGTATTACTCATTAATCAAGTCAGACTGTCTTAAATCTTGAAAGACTTAAAAATTAATTTTGAGGAAACTGGAATATTTATTGACAACATAAACTATATATATTTTTGTATATATATATATTTGTATATATAAATATACATATGTTAATCTGCAATCTGCAACATGCAGGGGTTTTGCTCAATTAAGATTTTCTTCACTTATTTTGAATCCATATGAATTTGGGTATACAAAATCAATGCCTCTGTCTAGATACAAAACAACTTACTGTGCTCATCATATAGAGTAAGTCAAATTATAGGAGAAATATTTACCTACTTACAAGAATAAAATGATTAAACATCTTAGAAGCATGGTTTGCCTACAAAGAATGTAATTTTTGCTAAAAAAAAGTGGGTATGATATTCAGGCTATGTTTGCTATGCTAATTATGTCAGTCACCTAATATAAATTTATTATTAATGTCAGCTAACATTTACTGAGCCTTTATTATGGGCCAGTCAATGTGCTGAGCACTAAGATCAGCTCCAACCCTGTGAAGGAGGCAGTTATCTCCCTTCATGATAAAGGATCAAGACTAGAGGAAATACCTACTATATTCATTGAACTTAATGCACAGAATGTTTGCCCTTTATAGGGATGTTACTGGCTAGCAAAACTGTCAAACCCATGTAATCACAAAAAGCACATAATAGAATTCCAGAGTATGATGGTCCATTATTTGAGGAATAAAAATGACCACAGGGGCAATTTTCGGATAAACAACTTGAAAGACTATAAGACCATTCTCTCAACAGTGAAATGTCATTACCTCTGGTATGGAGAAAGATGGGTTCTTGACCCACCCATAGTGACACCAGAGTCTGATTCTTCCAGAACTTTCCATAGGCCAGGAGCACAGATGGTATTCTCACTTTTATTGACTAGTTTTTCAGTTGTCCTTCAGTAAGCAAATCCCTCTTAGTTAACTCTAGAGTCTTGATGAAAACCTTCCAGGAGGCAGCCCCATTGCAGCTCTGCCCTCACGCTGCCACTTTACCTGCCCCTAGGAAGCAATCTGCAGACCTGGAAAGGGAAAGGGACCTTTTACCCATGGCATATGCTCCTGAGAGTAGATTGGAATTTTAGTTTTGACCAAGCCGGGCTGGAGTCCCTGATTTGTCATCTTTCTCTGAGCTTTAGTCTCTGATTCACAGGATTAATGTACTAATTATGTCGAACAAATGCATGTAAAGCTCTTAGCACTGAACTAGGCACCTGGTGAATGGGGCTTAACCCTCCTTTTACTGTTACTAATCACTCAAGTAAAAACAGTTGATGCATCAAATACTTTTCTAAATGCAGGTCATGTGAGAATAATCCTGACATGATCAACTTCTCCTTGACTTTCACGCTAAAAAACTAAAGAGTAAGAAGATCCTCTTAAAAGCCCTGCATTGATGGGTGGCGGATCAATCTGTTCAAGTCTAGTGTAGAGACTTGTAGTGGAGAATGGATCTTAGCAACCAGAGGAGAAATGCGATATTGTGTCTCACCCCAGGTAAAGAGACATGAGGAAAATCTGAAAGCATCCATTGGGAGGCTTCTAGTCCAGTCGCGTCTCTGTTCAAGAACTAAGCTGGTCAAATGGTTTGGCTATCAAGAAATTATACTAACTCTACTGCTGGTTTTATAATGTTTTGGTTCCAAATTAATACATTTATTATAAGAAACCATTTTGTAAGCCATAACAAATTTTTAAGAAAAGAACTTTCATAATCCCAGGGATGCGATTGTTAAAGTTTTGGTATATGACCTAATCTTAATTCTTTCACTTCATTTCTCTACTTCCCTTTATACTAAAATTCCTCAAAAACAATTGTAATGCTGTCTCCAATTCCTTGATTTCTGTTCTTTCTTGATTTACTCCAATCAAGCTTCCACAACTACCTCCTACCAAAAGGGCTCTTGTCAAGATTGCCCATGACATCCATACTTCTCAACCTGAGGGAAGATCCTCAGCCTTCTTTTGAATGACCCTGTCCATAGCATTTGCCTTAGTTTCCCTCTCCTGCCTCCTGGAAACACTTTCTTCAATTCCATCACCCACCTCAGTTTTCTCCTTGGTCCTGTCAACTTTCTTTGTGCTTCCGTGACAGCAGTCCTCCTTTGGGAGTTGTCCATGGCAGTTAGTCTGCCTCCCCTCCCTTTGCCTGGCATTCTAAATTCTAAAGCAAGGCTGCACCAGGATGATTAAGATTGCTAAACAATCTTGTTTAGATGTACAAAACACTGCATACCTGGTAACCTTCATATAACATTAGAATTTGTAATGCCCCTCTTTCTTTATTCTTTAATTCTGTGCAACCAATATAAAACATACAAATGAGAGCCAGGCACACACCTGTAATCCTAGCCACTCAGTAGGCTAAGGCTGGTAGACTGAGTTTGAGGACAGCCTGAGCAACCTTGGTCCAAAAAAATAAAAATGTCAGTTGCAATGTTTGACTTGTAGAAAAGCAAAGCAATATTTGCATCCAGCCCCAGAAGGTCAAGTCAATCAAATTGTTCCAGCTAGAATAGGAACAAAAGAGAGACACCTCCCGAAAGACAAAGATCCCAGCAGCACAGAGACTTCCTGCCCTTTGTCTCATGAACTTCTTTTCCTCCCTATAAAACCCCTTTTCATACCTGAGTTCCCTAAGATGAGTTTTTGAAAGAGCCCATAGCTCTGCACCGCCAGCCCCCCTGCCCTTTCCAGAGCATTAGCCCTTGAATAATACTGATTTTCTTCTGACTAACTCTCATCTCCTTCTTATTGGCTTTTCTATAGAGAGCCTGATCCAGACCTCATCTCAGTCCAGAGGAGTTTATATGTGTAATCCCAAAGGAAAGTTATTGGAATTCTAGCAAGTAAATTCCAATCTGCCACTTCCAGGGCAACCCACAGTGAGAATAAAGAAACAAACACATATCTGTAGCCGTGGGGAGCCAAGGGGGTCCTAAGTCCAGTTGGAACAATGACTAACCGGAACAGAGGCCACAACCCAGGGCCGAACCCAGGTTTTTATGAATTTGTGAAGAGGGGAGTGGCTCGGGGTTGAGTGACTGTGAGAATGGCAGGAAGTATGTGAGTACTGTGGGCTGGGCTAGGTAGGAGGCACAATAGCACCTCTGCAATATGCAGGGGGAGGTATGCAGAAAGAGTAACGGATTCTGGTAGCAGGTAGCCTCTAAGTTTGGAGGAATCTGCATAACACAGTTTGAGGAAGTATCTTGTGTTTTGGTCATTTGGGGCTCTTTCTTGAGGCTCAATCCCAGCTGACAGCCTGGCGTCTTTCGGCCCCTAGCTCACGTTTAGTAGTAGGGTGCTATAGGCGGGGCATCACTGGCCTGTCACATTTCTTCAAAGGCTGCACACCAGCACCTCAGCTACACCCATTTGCATTGCTTAAAGCCAATTGAGGGGGTAGAGTATTTTGTGAGCCAGCTCTGTACATATCAATACACGGAAGTAGGGCAAGGGTTAGCCAAAATGGAGGCAAATGATCTTCTTTCAGGGGGAGCCGTCCCAGTGGTCCACATTTTCAAACAGCATGCAGACAGACATGGGTCTGGGAACAATTTTTCCTCTTCTTCCAACCTCCTGCAGTTAGAGAACCTAGGTTTCACACCTCAGCCTTCTTCTCTTAAATTCTTCAGTGCACAGACCAAAGACTCAGGCCCCAAAACTGCTCACCCACCCTCAGACACTACTTTTGAGTCCACACCACCAGACCTTCTGCCCTGGCTGTACAATTGGGTTTCCCCATGACCAGATCATTGAATTCAATTAATTTCCTAAAGCAGCTCTCAGAACTGAGGGAAACACTTAGGTTTACAAAGGATACCAATGAATACCTAATTAAAGCTTATATAGGAGGGGCTGGAGAAGGGGTGTGAGGTAGGAGATTAGGGCTGGGGCAAACCAGACAACTGGGCAAAATGTGTCAAGTGTTATAAATTGCCAGAGAACATGCACAGAACATAGGACCCAAAATGATTCCATGGCTCCTGAGTACTTTATACAGAACCAATCAGAAAACTGTATTTTCAGTCCCTCATTTAAATTTGGTGCTGTTTGCTGGACCAATCAGAAAAGTGCTATTTTCAGTCCTTCATTTACAGGTGGCAAGAAGCCAAGTGAGTCTTTCAATAAGGCAGTTTAAATCTGGTGTCAGGCCAAATGAGTTTTGGGTAAGACAACTGTCACAATGCCTTACTCGCATGAATTTTGGATACAAAAGACCCCTTTTCCCTTATCCTTGGGGCTGCTATAAGATCATCTCACTCTCACCCAGTGGAGCATACTTCTTTTCTACCTGCAATGAATGTACACTTTTGCTGCCTTTTCTGTGTGTCTTGTCCAATTCTTTGTTCAGAACACCAAGAACCTGGAAGAGAATCCCCACGAGACAAGTCCATCTATCCAATAACAGGTAAAAGCTTCCATGCCTTCTGGGCACCACCCTATCAGAACTTCCACATGTTCAGCTACCTAGAACCCTGGACCCAGTCCTTTTTGGAGTTTTCTGTATGCTTTATTATGCAAGCATGATTGATTAAATCATCAGCCATTGGCAATCAACTTAATCTTCATTCCCCTCACTCCCATCCCAAATGGGGGCTAGAATGAATGAAGTCTTCAAATTCCAGTATGTATTTGACACCCACGGCACATCTTAATTTTGACTAGCCAAAACTGGAGTGCTCAGTGGCCACAAATGGCTAGTGATGACCATAATGGACAGAGCAGCCATAGGATATTGTCAACACAACTTTCAGAAAATGTAAGTAATTAAGCCATTTCTCTACTTGACATGCCACAGTGGTTATCCATTTCCCTCTGAGTAAAAGCCAAACTCCCTACAATGGCCAATAGGAACCTCTATACTTCCTTATGCCCTCTCTCCTCCCTTTGTCCTTCTCCACCCATACCTGGGTCCCTTGGTAGTCTTTTTGTCAGATACTCTCCTGGAGTGGAGAGGACAGGGCCCATTTGGATGCTGTGTGTGTGTGTGTGTGTACCTATGTACACGCACACCCACACAACCACCCCAAGATGGAGTAGATGCCTCTATCCCAGACTCCCGCAGACCTCTGAGTGTCTATTTCTGGTGTGACACTTAACAAAAGGTACAGAAGTCAGCTGTCCACTTGCCCAGGTTGTTCACTCGACTGAACCCACCTGACAACCAAGGACTGGCTTCTTGCCCCTCTGTCTGCAGTTTTAGCACAAGGCCCAGCACCTGAGAGGAATTCTGGTTCTTAAAGCTAAGCCTCAGATGTTACTGGGCAGTTCTGCAGGGCCAAGGGAGATTAGACTTCCAGAAATGGCCCCTCCTGAGAAGGGAGGTTTCGGTCTGTCTCATCCAAAGCCTGAAAACCCACTCTCAGACCACATCATTCTTTATATCTAGGAAAGCAAAATGCTACCCTCAGGTCAGCTCCAGCCACCAGCTCAGACCACCGCTTACAGCAAGACACGCGACCAGACAATTTAGAGGAGGAGGGATGAGGAGGGGACCGAGGGCTGCTGTGTGATACATTATATATCTCTTGTGCTTTCTACTTACAGAAGAGGTTTTCAGTAAGAGCTCTGCTTATTGCACTTTTAGAAGTGGTTCTTCTAGAATGTATAAAAGAAGCCATTTATAGGGGGCCAGAATTCCCCTCAACCAACTGCAACAGAACCTTGTGCCTGTACCAGCATAGAGAGCAGCAGCTGCTGCCTCTTCCACAGCAGGCACCAGACCTTGGCTCCAGTCCAGTCAAGGCAGGATGTCTTCGCCAGAGAGGTGAGGTGGGTGGGCTCTGGAGAATCTGTTCTCCAACAAAAAAGGGACCTCATCACGCTGGCGTGCTCAGGAGAGGCCTGCGGATGCGGGAGTGCTGCGCGTGATTGCTGTTGCTCCCACTATCATGTCAGCAGCTATGTGTAACCCAGCCAAGGGGGCCCTTGCCAGAGACCACATGGATGGTTCTCCCCAGTCTTGGAATTTCACCCTCTAAGATTTTGAGCTAAATAAGCCTCTTTCCTTTAAAAGTGCACAGCCTCAGGTATTTTGTTATAGCAACAGAAAACAGATTAATATAGTACCTCCAGTGTGCCGTGAGAATTTATACAGGTAAAGTAGTTGGGACAGTACCCACAGCAAAGCATGTGCTGCATAGGGACACCTATTATTATTTCTCATACTTTCTGTGAATCTATACCCTTGTCCTTATCATTTCCCCATCTATATATTTGTGTCTTCTTCTAGAGTGACTATGCATGTATTTCAACAGGGATTATGGGGGCAGAGGTAAAAATCTTACTCATTTTATGCACAAAGAATAGATAGACTGGCAGTTCATAATCAGCTATGTTGCATATTCATATTGTTAAAATTTCATGGGAGAGGCAGGGATAAGACTCGGGATGTGGCCTAGTGGAAAAGCTCTTCCCTAGCATAAGCAGGACCCTGAGTTCCATTCCCAACACCACATTAGAAGAAAGACAGAAAGAAGAAGGAAAGAAAGAAAGAGAGAGAGAGAAAGAAAAAGAAAAGAGGAGGGGAGAGAAGGGAAGGGAAGGAAAGGAAAGGGAGAAGAGAAGAGGAGAGGATTGGAGAGGAGAGGAGAGGAGAGGAGAGGAGAGGAGAGGAGAAGAGAAGAGAGGAGAAGTGAAGGCTAGGGGAAAGCTTAAGAAATTCCTATAAGGCAATAATGAAAGGAAAGATTAAGAAGCAAAGCCCTGGGCTGCAGGATCCAAGATCTGACTTGCTTATTCTTAGAATACCCAGCCCCAAGTATTGTGCCCACAGCAAGTGCACAGCCCATAAAGAAACTCGCTTCACCCTCAAGTTATTCCTTAGAAGTCCCCATTTCCCTTTGGCTGGCTTTGTGCCATGTCCCTCTCCGCATTGCAGTCACAGAAGGGAAGAAGCGAAGGGTGATCTCTGAGAAGCAGTTTTTCAGTATCCCGTGTCCGGTGATTGCAGAGAAGTCCAGCCCATACCACCTGCCTGGCTTCTATCCACCCAGTCTCCAGCACTTGAAGGCCCATTCAGTCCTTTGGAAAACTTTAACCAGGTAAGGGGCCTACAGAGCCACCACTTCCCTTTCAGCCCCTAGCAGCACCCCCACACACAGACTCAGGCCCAGTCTCCCCTCAACCCCCAGTACTAACTACCCAGGCCGCACCACCCTGGGGGTTACCAGTCAGATACAAAATTTGAAACGTACATCCAGATGATTGATACTGGTTCAATGATTCTGCACCCCCAAATTTGAATAGAAGATAAAACCTACATCCTTAGGTAGAGAGCAAAAATAGTAGGATTTCAGACATCCTGTGTGCCAATAATGGAATTTTATTGCAGACTTTGTTATTTTTATAGTTTTATTGTTTGGAGAGGATTTCCTGGTAAGAGAGATGAATTTCTTAGGACTTTAAATCATGCGGCATAGCTAGGGTGCTGAGTTGCCTATGTACAGGACAGGCCTCAGTGACACCACTTGGCTGGAAAACTAAAATCAAAGAAAAATACCCCAAGACAAGCTTGGCATGGAGCACTCACTGGATAGATATTTGTTGATTGCATGTGTACCACATTTTCTAAACAGCTTTAGTTCTCTGAGGCATTTACCTTTAATATGGCAATGGGGGGAGAGAAGGGACTGAAAGAACCCTAGGCCATGTAAGCTGCCTAAAAGCTCCAGCCTGCGCTCAGGCTCCAGATGTGTGCCCAAGAGCCCCCATCATGAATGGGGACTCGCTGCACCCTGTGCACCCTGTGCACCCTGCTGTACCCCTGCGCAGGCCTGTGCTGAATGCCGAGCCCAGGTTGCGGCTCACAAGGCCCGCAGGCAGGACCGTGCACCACGGCCTCTCTGTAGGCCACATCCACAACTGGTCCATAGCTCAGTGGAAGCAACAAACCCTGAGAACATGCATCACTAAGGGCACAAAGCACAGGCAGGTGAGGAAGCCTTGGGAATAAGGAGATTTTTCATCTGGACCCTAGGAGCAGACAGTTAGATGTACAGTTGTAATTACAGAGAGCAGAAATCTTTATTTACACTTTCTCTTCACTCGTGTCTTTAATGAGCACCTGCTAATGGCACATGTGAATCGAAAAGGCCTTAACTGCGGCTTTCTACAGCTTGTCATTCTTATGAGCCAATTACAAGGAGCAGCTCATCGCTGAGTGCAGCAAACTTCAGGCTCATTACACCAAACAGGTGTCTCACCGGTAACAGTGATCGTTTTAATCCCCCACAGACAAGGAGGAGGAAGAGAGACAATGGAAGGACAGCTCAGCGCCTGGTAGGGACAGCTGGTGGTTGTGCGGTGGTGTGTCATCTGACAAGTCCTGCCCTCGTCCCATGCAAGTGCTCTCCTTGCTCTTTCAGCCTTCACTCACTGGTCCAGATACTGTGCTAGCTAAGGAATGCGGCATTCCAGACCCTCAAGGACCTAGAAAGAAGGAAACGACCACCATTCATTTCTCCCACTATGAGCCAGGCACTGATCTAGCTGCTTTCCACTAGTGTAATCCTCACCACAGTATGATGTGGGACTATTGCCCCATTTTACAGGCAAGAAACTGAGACTGTTGGTCTAGTGCAGTGATTCTCAAACTTTACAATATACCGGAATCACCTGGGTTTCAATAAAAGATTGTTGGCCCACACCCAGAGTTTTTGATTCAGTAGTTCTTGGGGCTGGAGTGGAACTGGGAATTTGCATTTCTACCAGTTTCCCAGAGGAGGTGCACACTGTTGGTGTGCTATGATTAGCATGTGTCCCCTGAAATTTCATTTGTTAGAAACTTAAATCTCCAAGTTTGTATGTTGACAGTATTCGGAGGTTTGGACAGTATTCGGGCTTTTGGGAGGTCATAGGGCTGGGTGAGTTTATGAGGGAAGAGCCCCTACGAAGGTTTTATAAGAAGAGGAAGAGTGACCTGAGCTTGCTCACTCCACTTCTGCGATACTTTCATCTTGTCTGATGCAGCGAGAAGGTCCTTACCGGATGCTGGCACCAGAATTAAAACAAGACTGTTCTTCATAAATGACCCAGACTTAGGGATTCTGTTAAAGAAATAGAAAATGAACTAAGTCATTGTCCTGGTTTACTTTTGGAGAACCACTGGAATAGTAGAAAAAGTATGGGCTGAGATTTGATATAGACTCAGTTCAAATATAAATCTTATGAGTTTCAGTATGATAACTGGCTGAGCCTTGACTACAACATGGAGCTGATGGCATCTGCTCCCCAGCATTGCTCAGAATATTTGCATAATGTGTGTAAAGGGCCTAAGGAAGATCCAGGTGGCAGGCGGTCAGCGTGGGATTCCTGCTGTCAGTGAGGCCAGGCATCCTGCCAGCCTTGTACCCTGAGCCATGCACAGTGAGTGTTGGAACCCAAGTTTTTCTGAAAGTTTGCTTCTTTTCCTCCTTAGGCCTTCCTGATTCCCACACACATCTCTCATCCCAAAGTCTCAGTGCACTTATAGGGTGTACCACATAGTGACACCTGCAATTCCAAGCAGTACACATTGGCCACTATTGTTTTCCTGCATGAATCTTACTCCCCAGCCAAGCATAAATTCCTGGGGAAGGGAATCAGATTTTATCTGCTTCTATATCCCCCCTACACAAAGGAACCCAGAAGTCCCTGGAAAGTCCCGGAGCAGGGAGACCTCCCCTCCAGGTCCCTCTCCACCTCAGCCTCCTTTCTAGGAATGAACCCACCCTTCTCAGTTGCACCTAAACTTGTGAAAATATTTAACACTCTGCATGGTCACTGCTTATCCTTCCAACCCCACACACACATGAGATCAGACACAAGTATCTGGTTCACCATGGTATCCCCATTTTTTCTTCAATAAACATCTGTTAGGACAAATAAAGTCCCTGGGAGACCCACATGAAAGATTTTCTTCTTTCCAGATTCACTAATAGAAAGTTCTGGAAGTGGAGAGACAGGCTAAAAGTTTCATTACTGGTACTGAATGTAAGAGGTCACTCGCAGGACACCCATACACCCCAGGTTGCTCATGATAGTCCTAGGTTTTGCTCTTATCCAGCATAACAATGCCCCATTTGGAGAATAGATTATTTGGCCACTTTAGGATTGATAGAAACAAGAGCTGGTGGCAACCAACAAAAGAGATTCAAAAGCAAGTCATTTATAATTTCAGGGTCCCAGAAAGAAGGATTCTGAGGCTACCTGCCATGAGAGAGAGGTTGGGGGAGTCACTTGCCCAAACCTCCCCAACCTCTACCCTTTGGAGCTTTAAAAGTGCAAAACACACTCTCTACCTAATCCTCTCTCATCTGCTCTCTGCAAGCCAGAAAGGCTGTTTTGTGAAATGCTAGGCTGCTTCAAACATATTGGGGTGGGTCATAGGCCAAGGTCAAAGTCTTTCCTATTATATCCCCAACACCTCAAGGCAATAAGGCATGCTCATCACTGGTTCTACTTTTCCTATCCTCTCTCCCATTGCACAAGCTATAAAGGAAAGAATGGGAAGGGGAACGAGAATAGAAAGGACAACTCTTACTTACTTAGAACAAGGTCACACCATTCTACTCGGAACAAGTCTTCCTCCAGCAAAGCTTTTTGAAGCAGCTACCCACAGAGACAGCCCACAGATTTTTTCCCCATCGCCGATACATTCCTCAGCCAATAAGTTCATCCTAAGCACTTGGGTGTGCCCAAATGGGTGGAGAGCTGGGGGAGGGAGGTGCTAGAAAATTCCACAACCTGTACTTGAGATGTCTGCTTCTAGTGTGATGATAAGATTAGCACACATACGTAGCAATGGAACCAAGTCCAGCTCCCATAGATTTTACTGGGTTAAGTGGAAATACTCTGATTTTTAAGGTGTGTCTTAGTCAACTCAGACTGCTATAACAAAATACCACAAACAGTGGCTTAAACATTATAAATTTATTTCTCATACTTCTGAAGGCTCAAAATCCAAAAGATTAAGATGCTAACAGATACATTTCCTGGTGAGTGCACTCATTTCTGAGTTGTGGATGGCTGCCTTCTCTGTGTGTCTTCACATGGCCTTTCCACTTGTATGTGCTTCAGGGGAAGGAGGGAAGGAAGGAGGGAGGGAGAGAGACAGAGAGAGAGAAAGAGCCCAGAAATGGCTGAATAACATTTGAATCATCTAATCATAAATTCATACTCCAAAGAAAAAGTCTTGCCTTTCAGATTTTTCTTATCAATATCTACACCAGATTCTAGTTAGCATAAACAGTGAGAGATGAGCGATCTCACTACTCAGCTAAGACTCACAAGAATCAAAAATCTTACCAGCATTAAGACTTACTGATAATTTCAAGGATACCAGTAATTGTGAGACACAGGTCTCAAAGAGAGGTTTGGGACCCCTCCCGAGGACCTTCATTGCTCTATTAGCATTTGAGGTCCCCAAATATGATATGTGGATATGATATGTGGATTCATGCAAAAAAGAGTTATTTAGGGCCGGTGAGATGGCTCAGCGGCATAAGCGCCTGCCTGGCAAGTGCAAGGTCCTGAGTTCGACCCCCGGTACCCACAAAAAAAAAAAAAAAAGGAGTTATTTAGCTCATAAAACATCTCCATACTCAAGTAGTTGTATAGCTTACATGAGACTTCCCAGAAAATGATGCACCGTAAGTCTATAATTTCCAAATTTCTTTACTGTTATGAACCAAATGCTTATGTCCTTCCTTAAATGTATGTGTTGCAATCCTAACGCCCAATGTGGCACTATTAGGAGGGCGGGCCTTTGGCTGGTGATGATTCATCAAGGTGGAACCTTCAAGAATGGGATCAGTAAAACTCAAAAGAAGGAGGAGGAGAAGAGGGAGAAGGAGGAAGGAGAACAGAGTGGAAGCAGTATTCTTATAAGGACAGATATGAACCTACTTCCTTTCTTTCCAGGTGAAGATACCACAAAAAATAAGCCTTCTGCAAACCAGAAAGCAGGCCTTACCAGAAGCCAAAGCTGTTTGCAGCTTGATCCTGGACCTCCCAGCTTCCAGAACTATGAGAAATAAGTGTTCGCTGTGTATGGTAATTTCTACTGTGGCAGCTTGAACAGACTAAGAAATTTACCGTAAAGCAATCCTACAGTGTCCAAGTACATTCTGCTAAAAGGCTTCCAGAAGTAAGGTGTCTCCTGTTAGCTACCGTGAATTACCACCAGTTACCTTTAGTGGCTTTTCAGGAGATCTATGATTAGCACACGTACATGAGATTGAAGCAGATTGCCTTCTTTTTTCCTATCCCAGAGGCATCCCAGAAGCCTTACCCAAAAGAAAGGGATAAATCATAGGCCTGTTGTTAACCACCCTTTCCATGGTGTTGGAATTACATCATCACTGATGAAAAGAATCATACTCAAAGAATATGGTTGGCTCAAAAGACTAACAAGTATTACTTCCCTTGCAGAAATGAGATAGAAAACATTTATCAAACCCAAAAGGCTTCTCCTGTGGAAGTGTTCCAGGTCTGGAGTGTGTTCTGTCTCCCACTGTCCTCAACTCAACATGGGGCTCTGTCGGCTGGCATGACTAGAAAGCTACCTGCTTTTTCCACCAGAATATCATTGCCTCTGCCTGCAAGCGAACCTTTCTTACAAAGTGCTTACCAAAAAACAAGAACTAGGTGTGCACTTGACCTGAACTTAGAGAAAGAGGTTTTAGAACTCTTCTTTGCTAGCTTCCAATAAATATGACTTGGTAGTAGCTGCAGTGTGTTTTCATTCTGTCACCATCTGGAATAAAAGGGAGCTCATGTTCTTACCTTCCTCAAGACATTGGACTTGTCAAGGGCTCTGGACTCTATGAGAAGGATTAATCAGCCAAGGTTATTTAACAGAGAGATTACAGACCCTGGTCCTTGTCCTATTCTGCCACTAACTAGATATATCATATTGGCCTAGTATTATGGCTTGTATTTAGATGTCCCCTCAAAGCCTCATTCACTCATAGGTGAAGCTTTTGGGGAGGTGGCTGGATCATGGGTGTGCAGTGTTGAATTAAGATGTGTGAATATGGATTAAGGGTATATGAAAACTAAATTGGTGTAATATAGTTCTGGGTGTGGGTGGCACCACCTAACAGGCTTGTAGCCTGGATGGGATAAAAGTCCAGAAGGGGGCAGCTGCTGCTGCTTTCTGCCTGCCCTCCTGTGGACTGTTTCTTCTCTGCCATGCCTCTCTGCCATGCTGCCCTGCCTTGGAGCCAACCATGGACTGAAACCTCTACAAACTATGAGCTAAAATAAATGTTAGGGAAAAAAAAAAAAAAAAAAAAAGGGAGGAACAAAGACATGAACTCACCAGCCAGGACAGGTTTATTTAGAACAAACCTCAGAGGGACTGCCCTGGCACTTAGACCAGACCAGCGACTCTCACACAGACTATGAGATATTTTATAGGGTCATGAGCATACAGGGTGGGCTGTGAGAGAAAACGTTCAAAACGGGGTTGTGAGGAGGAAAGTTCAGTGAAAAGGAGTTGTGGCTGTCTGCTAGAGACAAGGCTTGAAAAATGCAGGGTGTAGTGGTTGTCTGCCAGGAGCAAGGCTAAAGAGTACAATGGGAGTTATGGAGTGAAGGCATGGTTATTAGGCGTTATTAATCCATAATTATACATCTTTAGCAGATGTGAAAATGTAAGGGAATAGAACAGGCTTAAAGTGGCCTCTGGTCAGTCTAGGATGGCGGCAGTTGGATTCCTTCAGTAAACCTTTCCTCCTCTAACTTCTGGGTGTCAGGCATTTTGTCCCGGCAATGAAAAAGTAACAAAGATACCCAGGCAATGCCCCTCTGGCTTCAGTTTCCTCATCTGTACTAAATTCTATTCACATCTCTGTTACACAATGATTTCCTCATACACTGAGAGCTACCTGTGCTATTGAAAAGTACTGATTTTAAAAAAAAAATCTGCCAGGTAGGGAGAAAGAGACTGCAGCAATTTGCTTAAATGAAAAATGAACAATAAAAGGGGGAAAGGAATACAGCCATGTGATGGTGGGAAGAAGATCTGGATAGGATGGGAAGGAGGCTGTTCTTTAATTTCCTTCTCTTATCTTCCAGGAAGTAGAAATAAGAGACACAATGGAATCTGAATAAAATAGAAAGAAAATTAAAATGTTTATATCCAGGGTGCAAACCAGGACTCTTTGGAGAGCGATAGGGGACATTGTTGATAATTACTTCATAACAGGCACAAATAGGAGTGGTCACTTGAGTCACACCTGATACTCCTCTATATGTTGATAAACAACATTTAGTCATCCATGTAGTGGTTTCTGCCATTAGGAGAATCAGAAAGATAACAGTGGTTTCTTTCAAAGCTAGAACACTTATTTTTTAAAGAAAATAAATTAGAGAAAAAACAAGATTGGGGGTGCAAGTCAGTGGTAGAGCACCTACCTAGCATGTATGAGGCTCTGTGTTCGATCTCCAGCGCACACACACACACACACACACACACACACACACAAAATCAAGCAAAGTGTAAATAGCAAAAGTTACCTTTACCTTGCTGCTATCATTTTCTTTACTTTTAATTATTATTAAAGCTTAACTTATAGTCTTATTTTATCTTTTGTCCTTGATGGAGAACTTCTTCAACTATTGAGAGGAAAAAGTATTTTCGCTGATAGTATGCATATTTTAAATAGGTAAAGTAGAAAATATCTTTCAAGCTTCAATAAAAAGGCTACTCAACTAACCAGAGTCCTTTTATATCATGGTCAACATTAAAAATTAATCTACTAATTTCACCTTGAAAATGATATTAGGGAAGGGACTACTTTTCTTTAGGAAAATATATATATATAAGTTTGTAAAGCAAGACTGAACTAGATTAGGAAATCTAAACTAAAGTGGTTGAGAGCAAGTGCCCAACAATAAGAAATGGTTAAATAAATTCTAATACTTATATGAGAAATAATTGTGCAATCATTAAAACAGATATTTTAAAATTATATTGACAAAGATGCTTCTGATATGTTTAAAATAAATTGTATTAAGATATGTCAAATATGTTTAAATCTATGAATTCATAATAATACTAAAAATGAAACCACTTTAGTATCAACTTTTGAGGAATGCTGAAGAATCAATCCATTATTTTGAAATCTAGTTCATAAAAGAAAGAAGCATTTGTCCTTCCTTTCCTATGTGAATTATGCCTTTTGTAACCAACCAGTTGGTGAGGGTAAATTTATTTTCACAGAATTGTTCTAGCTGAACAAAAAGCAGGTGAACAAAAAGTAAATGATAGGATTAGAACATTGTGTTCTACACTTTTTAATGAATTAGTAGATTTAAGTAACATGAAAGAGACCAGATATTATGTACTCCCTGGAGAATGTATATGACACCATTTATAAAGCTGAGCTGAAAAAAATAGAACCTCAGTCTCATCAAGCTTTTAGATCTAACTAACCATTTATAGGAAGTACAAAGGACAGAGGAACATTATAAAAGATACCACACAATCAGCAAAATCCAGACCGAGGAACTCTATAGAATATACAACTGAATTTCTTCAGTAAATAAATTGTCAGGGGAAAAAGTAACAGAAATAGCCTATGGATTAAAAAACTTAAGAAACCTATTAACCAAAGGAACCAATTGCAAATATGCATCGATCCAGATTTGAGTAAACTAAAAAACAAAGACATTAGAGAAATTTTAACAGTGGATATTTGAGATATTAAGATAATGCTGTTCGTTGTAAAGATGTGAGAAGGATATTATCATATTTTAAAAGTCTTCATCTTTGATAGATACATACTGAGATACTTACTGATAAACTATCCATAATTGTAGGATTTGCTTCAGAATAATCTGACCTAGGTAAACTGCAGCACATGTAAAATATGAGTGGCCACCAGTGAAGGCTCAACATATCATTCAGGCAATTTGGCATATGTTTTTGAAATTTTTAGGGTAAAAATATTTTTATAAGTGAGGCAAGGGAAAGGGGTTAGAGTATAGCTGGTATAATCCCATCATGGAAAAATACCTCAGAAGGCACCCACGTACACACAAGCAAGTATGAGAAGAAAATAAAAAAAAAATACAGGCCTGGGTATAAGTCATGTGAAAATCCTTTGCTGCAATCCTCAGCACTACCAAAAAACAAAAAGAAAAAGGAAATCTAGAAGGTATCCCTGGATGATAGAATTATGGGAAATTATGTAATTTCTCTCTTTTTACATTCCTAATTATCTATAATTTTTAATAACTATATGTTATTTTTAGTATTGGGGAAAACATAATTCTTACATTTCTTTAAAAAAGTTTTGAATAAATTAAAGGTCTGCTACCATAGGACCTCTGGTGGGCAGAATTCTAAAGTTATGTTGATGGATAAAAGCTTATTACTCTGCTAATCCTTGTTACTGGAGTCTGAAGCTACTAAGCCACATTACCCCGTGGAGTAAGCTAACATCTGAGATAATGTCACACAAACGTTCCAATGGGAAAAATGGCATGTTTCACAGATCTGGCAGAAAAAGCATGACTGGTTTCATTAAATATATAGCACTCGAATTCCAAAGGTTACTGAATAAATAATGTTATTTAACTAGGTGAAATTGGAGTGTGAATTAACTGAAATTAGCATTCATTTCCCTTCTGGAAATTCCATCCCTTTCTCAGAGAGTGGCAAATAGGAGCATTCTACCTGCTTCCCCCTTGCAGTCTTGATCTGAGAGTCACCAATAAGTAAAGTGTCAGGACAGGCAAAGTCGTCACTTTTGCACATGCGCACCAGGGATCTTCCAGGAGACTTGGTTCAAGAACATTTGTCTAACATCTGACATACGGAAAGTCCTATGTTTGACACTGTGGTTAAAAAATGACAACAACAACTATAAGGACTAGAAGGAGAAGAATTTTTCAGTACAGGGCTTGCTTCAGAAGACTGCAATCTAGTTGGGATCACAGCACACAGCACCCACTGCTGTGCAGCACTCCCCACCCCACCCCCGCCCCACCTGGCCTGGTGCCCTTATGCACAGCCATACACAAAACAGCCCCCCACACACGTGTTCCATGGCCGGTGTCTCACCTCAGTCAGGCCTCCTTGGGTGAGGGTAGACGGAGGAAGATGGCAGTGGTGGACACAAGGATGCTTCCTATGTCCTGAACCTCCTCTTCCTCATTACCCTCCGCCACTTCCAGCCCTGGTCCCACTGGAAGGCAGTACTGCATGCTCACTACCCACTCCAGAACCTCAGCCCTCTTAAGTGTGGGATTCCTGAAACCCAAAGAGAGTGCCCACTTCAGCACTTCTGTCCTCTATCTGAGTATCATTCCCTACCAGCTGAAGAGGAAACGACTAGCATCTCCAAGGTACTTAGGAGAGAACTTCTTACGTTATCTGTTTCTTGATCATTGCTGGTAAAGAGTGTCTTTGGTGGCTGCTTGAGTGGGTAGACAGGAAAATGAGCCCAAACCCCTAGACCTCTCAGTCCATGCAGGGCCATGCAAGCAGTTCCAGGAAGAGCCACCCAGTGGTAACTTCCATTTGAAAAATGTCCCATCTAAGCTCAGACTGAAGAATCTGACCCAACACTGAATTTTTTAAATTATTGTTTGAATTGTATGATATTATTCAGAGGGCTTACTCTCATGCAGCATACAACAATGATTAAGAGGACTGGCTCCAGAGCCAGGTTGGGGGATTCATATACTGGCTCTGCCACATACAGGCGTGTGACCCTGGGAAAATTACTTATCCTCTTCTTGACTCCATTTCCTCAGCTGAAAAATGGGGACAGTCATCATATTTCCTCATTGGCTTCCTGGAAGTGTTAGATGTAATATGTAAGTTGGTTGGCACAGTGACTGATATGTAGTAAGCAATCAATAAATGTTAGCTATCATTAATCTTTAATGCCTAAGTATAAATTAGCCTTATCAGCTCTGTTCTTAGAGAATGAGAGAAATTTTTTTTTTTTTTTTTTTTTTTTTTTTTTTTTGTGGGTACCGGGGGTCGACCTCAGGACCTCGCGCGCCAGCAGGCGCCCGTGCCGCTGAGCGATATCACCGGCCCCTTTTTTGTATGTGGGTTCCGGGAGTCGAACTCGGGCCCTCGCGCTTGCAAGGCAGGCGCTTAAACCGCTGAGCCATCTCACCGGCCCCGAGAATGAGAGAAATTTTGATGTAGTTGGCTTTAAATCAACTGAGTCAGCTATCCAACTTCTTTTCTCTAATGTCACCCACTGTAGGGCCGATGTTACCCTCCCTTGCTCCAAGGTCAGCTCAATGGTCATTTCAATGTCACCATTTTCTTCCAATTCCTATATTGCTCAGGTCCCACACGGAAAGCAGAGAGGGTTTGCTATGTCCAAAGTTGAGCTGAGTGCCTGCCTTGGCCTTGACTGGAAACTGATACGTCAGTTGTTGAAAACCAAAGTCCAAGGCACTATGCTGAGGGCAAGGTGAATATAGCTGAAATCCTGTCCCTCTCCAGTGACTTTAAATTTGATTTAATCAAAAAAGCACGGGTTAAGGATTTAATGGAAGCCCATCTCCAGCTTGGAAAGAAGAAGAGTAAAAAGAGACCGGTTATTGACATTTTTACTGCCTAGCAGAAGATGCATGTCTGGCTCGAGGGAGTGAATCAGAGAATCCATCAGCATTGGAAGATGGATGAGGTCCCAATCAATCTCTCACCCATGAAAATGGTGCTGGGCAGCTTCACCCGTCAAGCTGTTCACCAGGTGAGCACCAACTGTGCTTCTGCAACTATGGCACCAACAAAGGCACAGATGGGCTGGAGTTATGGTCAGCCTTTGAGATTTGAAGCTGAGCCTCCCAATGTACAGGTGACTAGGTGCTCCTCCGAAATTATCTGGAGATAGCAGGAATTCCCCTCCCCATTCCCAAATACTTACTCTAGCGTTGGAGAGTCATTGCTTTATCTTCAAACAATCTACCTTCCTAGTCCTCTTTTTAAATTATAAATATTGTGGAAACTGATCATGAAAAAAAAATGTTATCAGGGACTAATGATGGAGGGTGAATTGGTTTTTCCAGTCTCTTACTCCATAGTGGTAAGTTAAAAACATGCTGAGGGAGAGATTTGCATGGGGTGGCAGAGATGGCAACAGAATAGCAAAGTCTATGGTCCTACCCACAGTGCCAGACTGTGGCTGAGAAGCTATCAGGGACTACATTTCCCAGCCTCCCTTACTTTGGGAGGAATTGTATGTCTTGCCAATAAATGTGGGTGGAAGTGATATACAGTACCTAGAAACTGATGTGGTAAAGTACTAAGTGCATGAGTCTGCCCTTTCCCCATCTACCAGCTGGGTGACACCAGGTCGAACTTGTAGCATAAGATAGCAAAGCCATAAGATGGAAGCAGCTTCGTCCCCTGAGTCACCAGTAGGAAAAGAACTGCCTCGAATGGGGTGGACTGTGATGGTCGATTTGTGGGTGGTGGTAGAGTAGCTAGTGTCCCTCACCTCAAGGGGGAGGTCTTGATCTGCAATGGTGTCATCACAGATACAGCCCTGGTGTGTAAGGGCAGTGAGGGTGATGGCACTTTGTGGGAAAAGAGGGAGAGTAAAAATGCACAGCAAGTTACATGTTGTGAGCAAAAATTCCCACCATAGTTGCCTGGGTTAAATTGTGAGAAGTCACTCAACAAGCATAAGGAACAGGAGTCCACTATTTCAACTAGAACTTATTTTGTCAGGAAAAAAACTCTTTTCTGTATTTGGTTGAGAGTGATTGGTTGGTTTAAATTTTTGTTTTGGTTTTGACTTACTTTTCACTAGGCCTGAAAAAGCCATTCCAATTAAGATCCAGCTTATTCCTAAAGTTCCCTGTATACTTGCATACAACTCCAAGAAACAGCTCGCCTAAATCCACATACATTCTAGTGCACTTGTTTCAGCAGTTTTTGAAACTCCAAACACAGATTTGGATCATGTAATAAAGTGAGGTTACTGATTGTCTTACTCTCCTGTCACTGGGACAAATACCCAATACCCACATTTAAAGAAGAGAGGTTGATTTTGGCTCATGGTTTCAGACCATTGTCAGCTAACTCCAAGCAGAAACAGGATGGCAGAGGGGCGTGGCAGCGGAAAAGGTGCCAAATCCATGGTGCTCAGGACAGAGGGAGAGTGAAGAGAGGAGCCTGGGACAAGAATACATCCTTCCGGGTCACACTCCCAGTGACCCATCTGCACCCAGGCCCCAGCTCCTAACAGCACATTCGGCTACCGAACTCATCAATGGAGGAATCACTGGTAAGTACAGCACCGCCATGATCCAATCCCCTGTCATACACATGAGAATTTGGGGTTCGCTTTAGATCTAAACCATATCACTGATGGTACTTTATCCTTCAGTCTTTTGTTCCTCCTGTTATGGTATACTTACCTTGTGCCAGGCTATTCTAGGAACTTGTGGGTATGTATCTGTTGAATAAATAAATGAAATGTTATTCAAGTTACTCATTTTTTCTGTTAACCACTGAGTCTACCTTTTGATTGACTTTCATGCAAGCATGATTCTCCCAGACCTCCTCTTTGTAAATACTGAGCAAGAGACAGGGTATAAAAAATGGAAACCATCTCAAACAAAATTTTCCTAAATCATAGTTCAGATTAAGGGATAGTCCAGATCTGAACCAGCCCATTCATCTGACCAAAAATCTCTGGCCAAGCCTTTTCAGGATGATGCCTACAGTTGAATTAACTTGTTTATTTCTCCAGTTAAGGTTTCTGAAAGTCCTCACTGTTCATTCTCAAATACCTTAAGTTAGATACACACACACGCACACACACGTTGTATTATATTGAACATTCCAACCATCTGTGTTCTGAGAAGCAAACAACTCTAGTTAACTTAAGCAGAAAAAAAATTTATTTGTAGTGCATTGACCTCTCACAAAATCAATGGAAGTTTTCAGCACAGGTTCAAAAGGAAGAAGAGAGCTAGGGGAAACAAGGCACTGAGAAGACTGGACCACGAGAACAGTCCTCATAGGATGCCATCACTGACGCCATTGACCCTGGACGGCAACAGAGAACGATCTCTATATATCTTGTACAACTCTATCACTCAAAGTCCAAGGCAAAATCATAAGAGTCACTGCCAGGAAAAGTGACGACTCTTTCCCCTTCCTTTTCTGGAGTAGGTCATTTGGAGATTCAGCAGCCAAAAGTAACGTACCTGTTGCAGTTCATCCCTTTGTCTCCACACATTTCCTCATATTGTTCTTCCCATATTTAAGTTTTGTAACTGTTCCTAACATAACTCAACTATTCTTCAAAATACTGAAAGTATTTTGGTACTCTGAACCCTACCCAAGGTGAGACGCTCATATTATATCAGTTACTCTATCTGGCTCAAAATCTAGGCTTTTTAGGCTGTATCCATTCAAATTCTAATTCTGTTGCCATCCTGTTTTGATATTCTGTACTGTATATAACAAAGTATAAAATAACCATCAACACTATAGGCAATAATGAATGACAGGGATAAGAAAAGAAATTCATTAAAATATACAAATGTACCCATCAAAAGACAAGAAAATAACTGAGTAGACGATGCAGTCCATGCTTCTGAAAGCATGGTAGCTTTGTCTCCCAATCTTTGTTGCTATTTCATGTTCTCTTTCAGAGTCCCTTTCACCTGCTATGCAGCTATTAACCTGGAAAATACCTTTACCTCTACTTCAATAAATAGAGGAAAGCAAAATTAAACAAAGTTTTAAAACCCAGGATAGCTTGTTTTCATTTGATAGAGAAAACAACACAACTTCACGGTTCTTCTTTGAAGATATGTATTAGAATCAACTCCGTGCCTTGCTTTAGTCCCCAGGACGTTTCTATATCACCATCATACAGGATATTACATCCAGCCGCATCATGCTGTTGGAATGCAAAAATCAGAAAGCTTCAAGAATACTAGATAATTTGGTGAGGACAAAAAGGGTCAGAGATAAATACCATGAAAATATTTGGACATGTCATCTCAGTAAAGTTTCCTTTGCCCGGTGGTATAAACATTGACTTCCATCCTTGTGAGTCTAGGATGTGCCGGTTTTGAAGACTTAGTAGGCAAAGGAGGAACGACTTAGCACAGAACAAGATGATAACTCCACTGAATTGTAACCGAGGCTCCTACCTGGCCTCGTCAGCACCACGTGCATAAAACGGAAGCTATAATGTTAGCTGGGGTGATTAATCCTCCTAAGGGGAATTGATGCTCCTCTGCATAATAAGAGCAAGAAGGAATATGGTATAAACCACACTGAGCTGTTGGGGAGTTTCCTGGTGTTTCCCTGTGTGTTAGCCAGGATGACAGCCCCACCGTGTTGTACTTCCTGGAAACTATGAATATGTTAGATTACACAGCAAAGAAAACTAAGATTGCTAACTAGATGGCCTTAAAGTAGGGAGATTATCCTGCTATAGCCAATTAGAATCATATTAATAACTTTCCAATAATTTCATTTTTATTTCAAGTCCTATTTACATTGTGCACCAGTAAAACTTAATAGATATCAATACTTGGATGATGGCACTAATCTTTGAAATTCCTCTAGAACATAGTATTGCTTTGTTTGACTGTTTTAGAAGTGTGGGATAGTTAGAGGGGAATTTCCTCCCATAATATTCTTAACTTCATGGGTCAGAGAGGCAACCTAGGGATTCTAGCAACTACTGCATGTACATGTTCCAAATTTATACTCACAAATTGGAGAAATAACCTCAGGATGTGGCTCACTGTAAAGCAGACTCAGGCCAAAATCCAAAACCCTGACCTCCTTAAACTCCCACAGAACCCTGGTCTACAACAACTTTCTATTCCCACAGAAACTAGACTTATCTCAGAACTAGTTTTCAGCAAGCCCCAAAAGGACTCAGTTTTCCCTGCTTCCTTCAGTAAACAGATACAGCCCCTTTGCGAAAGATTGGAAGGAGTTAGCACAGGTATATTTGACAATACTGCAGAATCCTTCCTCGAGGGCACCTGTCTTCCCTTTGATTTGAAGAACTCTGGGTTTGGCAGCTGACTTAGGTTCACATATTAGAGAAGGATCATGAACTGATCACCACATTTTTAGGGGATTTTTATTTTGTTCATTTACAAATCAAGTAGAATCCTAGTGGGCTATCTACCTGTTTGGATTCTAGGGTTTAAAATTACCTAGTCCCTATAATGTGATCACGAAGTTCAAAAAACTTTCTAATTACTGCTCTAGATACACACTGATCATAATTTGGTAACCATTTTGGGTCTTCTCACTGTGGCCTCTCATCCTCTGCCATTCCAGAATTCCCTCACCCGACTGAAGTCAGGAAGCCCATTTCTACTATGATGACCCAATAGAAGAGGCCCAGGGTGGTACCTCTCAAAGATGCTGGCTCTTCCTCCCACCAGTGCATTCCTTAATAACCTAAGTAAGAGTAATGTCTGAGCCTCTTGAGAGGCATATTCAGTGCCACCCTAGATCCAGCAAGGAATGCAATCTCTTCTAATGATGAGCTTTCCAACAATCAAGCAGTCAGTGAGGAAAGATTGAGGGACAGGAGAAGCTTTTGAGCCTAATCTAACCCCTCATAACCAAAGCTCGCTGTTCAGCCAAGCTCCTGGGCTTTGCAGCTGACATGACATGACTGCTCGGGCCTCCGGAGAGGTGGGGGCAGGGAGCAGAGCCCAGGCCTCTGCCACTCAGTGCTGCCCAGATGCATCTCACATTCCACTTAGCTTACAATAGCAGATATGAAAATTTCATCAGGTTTTCTGCTTTACTCTTGTGAAATATTAAACATTAATAAATTATTAAGTCTGATGTAAAATACTACAAGTGTTCTTAGATTTCATTAAGTGATACTTGGGCAGCACACTTGTTACAGGGCTATTTTGGGCAAGACAAAGCTGCTCTACAATGGGTATCTTGTTTCTTCTCCCATCACCCATGATCTCTAGTAGGGAAATGTCTGGTGTCGGACTTGGGGGCTACAGACAAGACATACAGAAGCAGGAGTCCAGCACAGGGAGCTGCTTTACGTCCTCAGGGCTGAATGTGGCAGGACCCAGAATCTGCGCGTGGGAGGAAGGGAACAGAGACACAGAGCAGTGGTCCAAACTTTGGGAAAACTGAAACTGTCTTGAATGTCCTCAAAGTGACCTTTTCTCTTGATCGTGGGAGCTTAGGCCTGGACTGTAGTGATGGGGTATCTGATGGCCTAGGACTGGATATTTGGGGGCCTGACAAGAAGTTGCTAAGTCTGGCCTGTTTCACGATGAAGCTGAGGAGATTCCCAAGAGACAATCAGGTTGGATGTGAACCCAGCTGTCTTAGTCACTTTCCCGTTACTGAGGCAAAATATCTGATACCCTCAATGTAAAGGAAGAGAAGTTTATTTTGGCTCATAGTTTCAGTGGTTTCAGTCCATGGTCTGCTGGCTCCAAGACAGAAATTCATGGTGGAAATGCCTGGCAGCGAACATCTGCGCATGTCTTGGCAGGCAAAAGCAGAGAGAGGAGGGAGTGAGGGAGGAGGCTGGGACAAGAATACAATCTTCCAAGTCACACCCTCGGTGGCCCACCTCCTCCTGCTAGGCCCTACTTCCCAACAGCACATTCGGGTACAAATTCATCAGTGGGAGTTTAGCATCCCCATGATCCAAACACATGAGGCTTTGGGGGAACGATTTAGATCTAAACCATAACACCAGCTCATCCACCAGGTAGACAGAGTGGCACAGTGCAAGACCCCTGTTTGCTACTCTCCCTGGAGAAAGCTCCCCCTAAAAAAGACAGGCTAAATTCTCAACTTTGGTTGGAAGAAGTTCTGAACCCAGCACTAGACATATTTCATTGACCCTCCCACAGCCCAGCCTCACAGCTGTACACCTGGGTTAGGAAGAGAGAGACAGCTCCAAGATAAACCTGAGCTAGAAGCCTGTACCAGACAGTGCTGCACTTTGGCGCACAGCACAACCTAAGGGTAGGGGCTTTTCAATGCAGAATATCCTGAAAAAGATAAGTAGACATCCCCAGCATTGTTGCAGATTGCCACTCAGCTCATCACCAGGGGACAGTCATCTAGAGGAGGAAACTCTAGACACAGGACACTGTGGAATGACAGCAAGCCTTTTGGGCACAGCTGTTCCTGGGACAGCAGCATTAGGCAGGTGACACTGACAGTGCAGAACAAGCTGTGGGGCAGAGACAACAGTGCATTGCAGAGATCCTGGACAATGCTGCCTGCAATCTGCCTCCCTTGGGCCCAGGGACACACCTCTCCTCCTGCCCCACCAGAAAGCTGTGAACCTCACACACTCCTTCACCCCACACTCCCCCTTGTCCTCTGTCTCTCTTTCTCTAACTCTGTCTCTCTGTATGTGTGTGTACTTATTTATATAATTTATTTCCTAAATCAACTTAGCATCCCTCTCAACAAGAAAGGTGTAACCATTAGGAATGACTTTGTCTACAGATAGTAAAAACCTAAATATATATTTTAACACACAAGGACTGTCCTTGTTCCCATCACACCAGTCCAGTGGCAATGGATTCAAGGTCAGTCCTGGATCATCAAGGACCCAGATTCCTTTTATCTTCAGCACTTTCTATATTTCTTAGTGTGTTTGGTTTTTTCTTCATGTGATCATTTTATGCTATTGCTCTAGGTATCATGTATCATGGTCCCACACCACGTGATATCAAGTATAAAAAACCTAACTCTATTGGTTCCCATGAGTTGGGTCCATTTTGCTCACACAAGAGGTCCAGGGGTATGCAATTGCCAGCAATTTCCTGTATTGGTCTAGCTGCTCAGCAGTGCTGGTACCCTCTATCATTCTCCTCTGCCATCCTCAATGGGCTGGCTTCTGCACTGCTCAGCAGTTCATGGTAACAAGGTGGGTGTTGCAGTCCCACACATCACATCTGGCCCCTGAGTGGGAGAGGAAAAAAGAAGCAGAGCCAGCTACTGCTGCATGTATCCTATTATATCAAAATAGCAAGAGATAGGATCCAGGGATAGGGGCTCTGCCTATAGCCTCTACTAATTGGGAAGATGAAGCAGAAGAATCACTTAAGGCTAGCAGTTTGAGACCAGCCTAGCCAACATAGCAAGACCCTTTAAAAATAAAAATCAAGAGGTATATTCACTGATTGTGTTAATCCACTTTCTGTCACTGTGACAAAATACCTGAGATAATGAACTTATAAGGAGGAAGGGCCAATTTGGGCTCATGGTTTCAGGGATCAGTCCATGGTCACAAGCCCTGTTGCTTTGGGTCTGTGGCAGCAAAGCACATCATGGCAGGGCCATTTGACAGAGGATGTCAACGCCCCTCAAGGGAGAGGAAGGGGCTGAGGTCACAGCAGCACCTTTGAGGCCACACCCCCAATGACCTCACTTACTCCCACTAGGCCCTGCCTCCTAAAGATTCCACCACCTCCCAGTAATATCACCCTGAGGACCAACCCTTCAACACTTGCCTTTGGACACTCACTCAAACTACAGTTTCCCTGAACATTACTTGCCATCTAACTTTTAGAATAACACTCACTGAACACCCCACAGAGTTACCATTACGATCAAACTAAACAACACAAAAGTGCTGAAAATTGGAATATATGGCATTAGCATTTCCTCAAGTGTATCCCAAGAATAACAGAAACAACAATGTCTGTTTGTGGCTTGTCCTCTTACCCTCCTCTCTTTCTGAATTTGTCTTTGTGTCCTCAGCTCACTGGCCCTCATGGTTCTAGAGGCTAGACATCCAAAATCAAGATAGCCACCTTCTAACAGATGAATGGATAAAGAAAAGGGGATATTTTACACAGAGAAGTACTACTCTGCCATAAAGAAGGATGAACTTGAGTCATTTGTAGGAAAATGGGTGTACCTTGAGATTATAATCTAAAGTGACATAACCCAGACACACAAGCTTAAATATCACATAGGTTCACTTATATGAGAAAACTAAAATATAAATAGAGTAAAATAAAAGGTAATAGGAAATAGGTAGCTAGATCTTTGCAAAGGGGAAAAGGACCAAGAGATGGTTGGAGGGAGGAAGGAGGGGAGAGGGAGGAGTTCTGAAAAGAATTAAGATGTGTTATGTGTGTGTGCCAACTCCCCACAAGGAATGTAATCATTGTGTACTGCAAACATGTACTAAAAAAAAAAATTAAAATAAAACAAGAGATAGCCACCTTCACCCTGTGTCTTCACACAGTCATCTGTGTGAGCCGGGTCTTAATCACCTCTCCCTAAAATGACACAGTCATATTGTATTAGAGCCCCCCACATGTACACACCCCAAATACACTCATTTTACCTCTATCACCTCTTTAAAGGTATAAACTTCCTAAGACCTTGGGGTCAGGACCTCAAGGTGAGGAACTGTGGGAAGAGGCAGGTGGGAGATGGAATGGCTCTGGGGGAAACCCAGTCATTCCACCTGTTTCATGCTATGGTTCAGACCTGAGCTATCCCCCAATGGCCCATAAGTTGAAAGCTTGGTCCTCAGGCCTGGTCTTCCTTTCTCTCATTGTTTGTTTCCTAGGTGAGCAGCTTTGCCTTAACACAGGTGCAAAGAAAATGGAGTCAGTCAACTGTGAACTGAAACCCTGAACCAAAATTAGTATGTCTTCCTTTGAAGCTGTTTGCCTTGGGTATTTTGTCACAGTGACGCAAAGCCGGCCAGCACACTTCCTCTCATCATATTCTGTGGTCACGAAGAGATGCCTGTCTGTCTCCATTTTCCAACAGGCTCACAGGCAGAAAAAGGGCTGCAACAGAAGAGAGTTGTCATGGTGGGGATACAGCAGCGTGCAGAACAGGGAGTTTTTGAAGGCTAAGCCCAACTCCCACCGAGCCTGGAGGGTAGGTAGAAGGCAGCTGACCATCTGCTCCACAAGGCAGGGCAGGGCTTCTAGCTCAGGAAGAAACCCCTGGTCACCGTCATTCTGCACTAGGAGGACACCGCAAGACTAGCTTCTGGAGAAATTAAGGTGTTCACTCGTGTACAGTGTTCGGACAATCTCTTTAAGAAACGTAGGCTGCGGTAAAGTGAAAGCAGGCTCGATGCTGGAGCTCCCCATCTCTCCTGTGGGGCTTTCGCCTTGCCCACCCTGGGAGTGTGTTTTGAGGGTTGGTTTGTTTTCTCAGTCATATGTGTCTCAGGATTCATATTCCTCCAAAAACCATTTGGAAATTACAGCGTCCCAATGCCACAAGAGAGAACAACAGCATTCTCCCTTCAGGCCCAACTTTAAGACCTACGGACTCAGCGTTGAACACCTCCATGGTGGCCCCAGGGCCCCAGCACTCACGTCTCTGTCCAGGCACTGCCAGCCACTCCATCACTCACACACTGAACCGCTCCCCTCCCCCTTGCCCAGTTCGCTCAAGGAAACCCCCACCTTATGCCACCAACTCTGCCTCCCCACCCCCACCTCTCACCCTAACTGTTTTCAGGATCTCCAACAAGCATTACTATCCCTGGTCTCCCCTTTTATTCTGTCCCTTCCTGCCTCAGGTCCTCAAGAGGAAGGCATGCCATGACTTGATTAAAAAATGGGGGAATGTCACTCTAAGGGAGACAGAAGACAGGTTCATGGGGCCAGGCCATAGGCAAGACAGGGCAGACTAAGGAGGAGCCCAGAGATAACCCATGTGGACCCCAAGCCATCTTCTTGTACCTGCCTGCCAATGGTTGGTCCAGCCCACATATCCAACATGAGGACACAGGGAACTTATGGGACACCTTTGCATAAATCCAAAAAGATTCCCCTCTTTAAGACACTTCATAACTATTAATTGGAAAACTCTGAATTTTCTGATTTTTCTTATGATGAGCTGCTTATTTCTATTTTTCAAAATTGCCAAACTAGACATACAAATGTATGGCTTCTACGATATGAAGGTACTCTCTTAAAAGTGACGTCCATGGGCAATGTCCAGCCTGCACAACCGTCCGCAGAGACCTGGCCTTCTGCTAGGGCTGAGTGCAGAAATCTGGTCCCATCCCTCAACTTCTAGTCATTGACCGAAAGACCACACACACACATACACACCACACACGATTTATGAGTGGACAGCCGCCTGAGTGCCAGAACTGCCCGTCACCTGGAATGTCTTTCTTGCCAAGTTCAAGCCTCAGAGGCACTCTGGCCTGTAGGCTGGCCTTGTAGTTTCATGATTATGCCAAGCCCTGCAGAGCTGGCCCTGGATAGACGGCCTGTCTGGCAAGGATAATCTTTGCCTCATTGCGCACCTACTTGCAGTGCACGGTGAGCCCAGCACTGCCGAAGCAGAGTGAAGAGAGCAGGCTTTATCTCTTCACATCCAAACAGGGTACAGAAATGGTGTCCCGGGGACCGCCTTCAATGCAGCGATGTTTACAGATAACCAACTTTGCTTGTAATGCAACAGGACGCTGTTTTGGGTCTCCTACTGACCTCCTCCCAGGAAACAGGTCCTCCGGGGCTCTTAGCACCCTCCTGACAGCCAGGCTTCCCCGTGTGTTCTGACTTTCATATTCCTCTTGGCTTCATCTCCACAAAGGACACAGGAAGGCATCCTTGCTTCCCCAGGGAGTAGAAGCTAATGGATACCTAATTCAGTAGCTCTCACGTTGTAAAGCGCTGGTTAATAAAAAGCATTTATAGAAAATTCAGTGGAGAACTTTATGTCTGCACTCCCCCAATAAAAACTCGATCAGCTCCAAATGTTACACGCTCACGTGGTCAAAGCAACGGGCTGGGCCCTGCTCCAACCTCATACCCAGAGCATCCAACCGCAGTCAGAGGCTGTTTCTCTCTTGCAAGGCCCTCGGGTTTGGGCCACATGCTGTACCCTCATTCCGGGCTCTGTGCAGAAAGCACCCACTCTCCTCCAGCCCAGGGTCAGCCATGCTGCCCGTACTCTGGGCTGGCCCGTGCTAAGCATCTGATGCACCTTAGCTTGCTATCTGCTCAGGCTGTGAGGTGACCCCCTTCACCCCCATTTTCTGGAACAGAAAGCTGACAGAGAGCTAAAGCAACGGCCTAAAGTCCCACAGAGTCTATTCTGAAGTCCCTACCCTTAAGACTGTGAGTTTAGCCACTTAGGAAATTGGCTCAGCTTGGTCTAACATTTCAGGTGATTTGCCTCAACCCTGCCTCCTCCAGTATGGTCCTCTCCCCACCCTCCTGCTGGGTCCTGCAGAGACAAAGGAGGATAGCAGAGCTCAGAACCTAAAATTGAAGCATCTCAAAGTGGGACCAGATTGCCCCAGGGATAACCTTGGGCTGCATGCCCTTCAGAGAGCCTGGCAGCCTTCAGCCACTGCAGGATCAGGAGGGTGTCACACGCCAGCATGTCAGGCTGCTTACCAGATGCACCCAGAGGTAGGATAGGCCATTGTCCCACTCCCTGCACCCAAGTCTCCATTCGTACCCTGACGCCCACGGTGGAAGTTGATCATCTAGCCTTGGTTGCTGGATGGGGCCAGCACTGAGGGGACAGGAGGGCTGGAGGAAGGGTGAAAGGACAGAATAAGGAAACTGAGGTACAAAGTGTTGTTTTGTATTTTCCCAAAGTCTCAAAATTTCTTAGAAGCCCAGTCGGGGTTGAAAGCCCTGCGGGCAGATTCCCAGCCAATCTTCATGAATTCTGTGTCCCTTGCATACCCACCAGCTGGAGGAGAGGGGAGCTGCTCAGAGCCTGCCCTGCCCCTGCCCGGGCTCCCTGTGCACTCTGCTTCCAACCACCTCCTCCTCCAGGAAGCCATCCCCACTGTCCCCAGGGACCAAGAGGAAGGACAGGCTGGGACTGTGCCATGGTGCGACAGGGTCAGGCCTCAGGAGGATGGACAAGAGAAAGAAAGGTGACACTGCTCATCCACCACAAGGAACAAGATCTTTGGGCCAGGCCAGGAGCCACCCCAGTACTGGGGGTAAGCTCTAGGGAGGCTGGTGTACTTGTCATAAGAAGGAACATTCCAGAAATTAGAACTTTCCAACAGGGGAAAGGCTCACCTCTGGAGATGTCAGCTCTCTGAGAGCTGTCCCCATTCTGTCTGCAGAATCTCAGTGACACCTGCTGAATGAATGGTGGTGGGAGATAGAGCAGAAAGAGTGACCACCCTCAAAAGACACCTGTGGGACATCTGTGCTAACCGAGGGCCTAGGCGTGGCAGTGCTGAGTCAGTGATGTTGAATGGGTGCCCTCCAGTGGGCAGTGCCCATCCAGGACAACATGACCATGCTGGTGAGGTGGGGATCAAGGCCCCATTAGTGATCCTGGTCCTCTCCTTTGTGTGGCCTGTGAGGCCTAGCCCCATGCCAGCCACAGCAAGCGTCCCACAGTGCTTGGTGCCTGTCATTTCAGGTCCCACCCAGCTGAGCCAATTAGGTCTAGTAAGGCTTGCTTTTGAGAAGATCCTGTGTCTGTCTTGAAGGCAGTCAAATTATATTATATCTCTAGTGGGTTTCGTGATCAAGCCTGAGGTTTAAAAACAGTATAAGAAAGAAGGGTTTGATTTATGATATTGTCTTATTAGAATCAAACCTTATAGCAATTCCCACCCTATAAACCCTATTTCCCAGGGCTGAGATTCTGATGTTTCAGCCAATCCTAAATTTGCAATCTTTAAATCTCTAATGGTATAAAGTGTGCTGATAGTTTTACTAAACAGCCAGGGAACCCTTCCTGGCACTCAGCAAGCCCTTGTTACTTCTTAGCTGGTGAATGAATGGATGCATGAAAACACACATTCCTGTCACCCCCTGAGACCCACTGCTACGGTCTGAATGATTGTGTCCTCCCAAAAACGCATCTGTTGAGACTTAACCCTCAATGTGATGGCATTAGGGAATGGGGCTTCCAGGAGGTGTTTGGAGCAAGCATGGACTTAGTACTTGTTAAGGCTTGTATCTAGATGTCCCCCTCAAAGCCTCATGCAGTCATAGGTGGGGAGTTTTGAAAATGGTTGGATTAGGGTGTGTGAATGTGGATTAAGTGCTAGGATTAAAGGTATGGATAATAGAAGCCCCACCCTGGGTATGGGTAGCACCAATCAATAGGCTTGTAGCCTGGATGGAATATAAAGGAACAGAAAAAAGGCAGGCTTGCTGCTGCTCCTTGCTTTGGTTTCTTGCTGCCTTCTGCCTGCCATGCCATGAGCCGTTTCTCCTTCATAATGCCCCTCTGCCTTGCCACCCTGCCTTGGAGCATTCCGACTATGGACTGCAACCTCTAAAACTGTGAGCCGAAATAAACCTTTCCTCCTTTAACTTTGGGTGTCAGGTACTTTGTCCCAGCAGTGAGAAAAGTAACTAAGACAGTACCATTATAAAAGAGGCCCTGAAGCAGGGGACCAAGAGATGAAAGGAGCAGTGAGGGAGGGGAAGAGGATGAAAAAAGAATTAAGCTGTGCTACGTCCATGTACTAACTCCCCACGATACATGTAATCATTACGTACCACAAACACGCTCTAATAACAACAGAGACCTCGGAGAGCTGCGTAGCCCCTTCTGTCAAGTGAGGACCCTGCGTGATCCACAAAGCAGAGGTCAGCGCTCACCAGACACCAAACCTGCCAGCATCTCCATCTTCAACTTTGCAGCCTCCAGAAATAATCTGCTATTACCCAGGCTAAAATATTTTATTACTGGGCCGGTGAGATGGCTCAGCAGCTTAAGCGCCTGCCCGGCAAGCGCGAGGGCCCGAGTTCGACTCCCGGAACCCACATACGAAAAAGGGGCCGGTGATATCGCTCAGCAGCACGGGCGCCTGCTGGCGCGCGAGGCCCTGAGGTCGACCCCCCGGTACCCAAAAAAAAAAAAAAAAAAAAAAATATTTTATTACTGCATCACAAACAGATTAAGACATTTATTTATTACATGAGAGGCAAAACCAAGAGGAATATGCAGACAGCTGCTCCCCTAGAGGCTCGTGTGTTGGGGACTTCGAACCCAACTTGGTGGAACCTTTGAAAGGCAGGGTCTAACCGGAGGCCTTTGGTCAGCGAAGGTGAGATCTCTGCCGTGAGGTGAGTTCTCACCGTGATGTGCTGCCTGGCCACAGCCCAAAAGCACCAGGACCAACCCATGCACTGAAACCTCTACACCTGTGAGCCAAATAACCCTTTTCTCTTTGTTGCTTATGTCGGGGTTTTTTGTAGTATCCAATGCAACCCACAAAGAACACCAGGGAGCCTGTGGCTGGAAAGACAGCCGCTCCCAGAGCACATGCTGGTGCCATCATGTACGAGATGTATAACTTTGTTCAATTACTTCCTTTTTTTTTTTCAAACCTCAAGTTCTCTATCTGTGGATGGGCATAATTCCTGCTTCATGGGGTAGAGGTGAGGATGTAGTGATTCAGCTTAAATATCCCTCCTCGAGTAGGAACTTCGTCAGTGGTGGTTATCATTTTCTGTATGAGATGCTGACCCTACATCAGAACCACTATAGCACAGTCATCGGCCATCTGTCTTACTCACTTCTTCATTGTTAGGACAAAGTACCTGACATACCCGACCTAAAGGAGGAAAGGTTTTTTCTGACTCATGATTTCAGAGGTTTCAGTCCATGGTCAGTGGCTCAAAGGCGGAAACATCATGGCGGAGGAGATAGGCAGGGAAAAGCTGCCCAACTCATGGAAGCCAGAAGCAGAGAGCAAGTGGAGGAGCCAGAGCAAGAGATACCTCCTCCACAGGCACGCCCCCACTGACCTGCCTCCTGTACCCAGGCTCCCCCTCCTAACAGTACATCCAGCTATGAATGCATCAACGGATTCATCACTGATGGATATAGCACCCCATGATCCTATCACCTTCCAAAAGTCCCACCTCTGAACACATGGGACTTTGGGGGGACATTTTAGATCTAAACCATAACACTATCTCCTGTTCAGGTGCAGGCCAGAGGCCCCCACTTTCTCTCAAGGAGTGATAGCAACTCCAAGGCAGCCCTCTACTCCTATTCTCTCTTCTTCCTCTAGGAAACCAGAGAGGCATCATTCTGACCTCACAGAGCTCACAGTGCTACAGAAAAAGCCTCAGAAGTGAAGGCCTTGATGAGGTGTGATTTCTGATTAGGTGAACCCAGTGGGATGAAGAGAAATTCTAGCTCTTCTAAAAAGCCCCTTCACAGGTGTTCGCTTCATCAGGCCAACCACGACTAAGTAACTTACTTTTTTTAATCCATGTTGGAAAAGCACTGTCTAAATCAGTGCCTTCCCCGATTGAAGACAACATTTTGTGGAGATGGCTTCCGGCGGGGCTCCCACAAGGCATATGGGATGATGACTTGGTGTGAACACAGGGTGATGGTGCTGACATTTCAATTAGTTTCTTTTTACATGGGGAATTCATACCTTTCTCTGGAATAATTACATCCTGAGCTTGTCCTCAAGTCTCTGGCCTTTAAAAGTAGCTCTCCAATTTTAGCTCCTCCTCCAGAAAGCCCTGCCTGGTGCCCTTGCCCTGCAACTCAGAGACCCTCTCCCTGCTGACTCCGTAGGACACTCCCTCTTAATGCCACTCTGTGGGCCCCTGATTACAGTTGCTCACATGACCTCCAGGACAAGCCAGCTGTCATTTCATGCATTCATTCACACAGGGCCCTGTATTGTAGATAGTTGAAACTCCTATCTGCAGAGTCTGCAGAGAAAAGTCACAGTGACCGCCAAGGCCTACAAACCCTCAGTTCCTAAGGGACCTCTCCATGAGCAGACACCAGAGGGAGACCTTCTCCCCCAGTTGCAGCTCCCAGAGCTCAAAGGCAGGGAGGCCAGGGCTGGAGAGGCAAGAGGAGGATCAGGGAGTGGAGTGAGACTTTGCCCCTGCCAGTTACCAATTGTGAGCAAAGGTCCTGGAGCCAGACTGCCAGCGTTCAAACTCCACCTTCCTCTTGCTCTCTGTGAGGCCTTGGATAAGTAGATCGCTTCACCCCTCTTAGAACCAGAATAGCATGACCCCATCAGAGCCTCATCTTAAGCCTGATTTCTAAGAATCCCGAGCCCTTTTGACAGTTCAAGTAGTTTGCTATATTTTCCCTTGAAATAAAAGGGAAGTGAATGACATTCACAGCAGCATTAATGCAACATTAAGAAAAAATAAATTATTCATAAGCATGAAAATAATGTTAAGGTGCTTCCAGTATTTTAATCACAGCCAGTAATGCTCCCTTTTGCAACAGTAGAAATTATGTACAGGTGTTTAAAACGCCATAAAACTCAGCAAGGAAAGGAAGCCACTGCAGCCAGGTACAGCCCCTACAGGCTGCAATCACCAGAGCAAGGATGACCCCAGCCTCTGGGGTCAAGAAGCGTCTAGCTTGCATGCAGCTCATGAAGGAAAACCAGCCATAAGGGATTTCCGCCTTGGTTGCACATTAGAGTCTCCTGAGAATTTTAATACCAATGCCCAAACTCCAGCCCCAGAGGTTCTGTTTTCATTGGTGTAATTCACTGCCCTCTCCCCTTTGCCCATGGCCCCTGTTAACCGCTGTCCTCCTAGCTGGCCAGCTCACTCTGCCCTGTCCTTTCACTATCAAGTAGCTGCCTTTAACTATGATAGGAGACACAGGAAATAGACAAAGGGAACAACACGATTAGGGGAAAGAGGGACCTCCTTGTGGCTGCACAAACTGGAGGAAACAGAAGCTACTGAGAGGAAGGAAAGGTCTCAGTGAAGATGTCTGGTTATTCAGCAGTCAGAGCCACCTACACTAGGCAGATTCTGTGCCAGACATACAGAGATAGAGACAGAGGTGGTCTCTTGCCAGGGGAGAAGACCAGCACACCCGCACACGTAGCTATGCATGTGACCACTGCCCTCAAGAGGGTCCCAGGGCTGTGCCCTGAGACCTCACTCTGCAAAGCCTTAGGAGCCTGAAAGGCGGGTCTTAAAGATGCCCAAGTGGATCAGGACACCAAAGCTTGCCGAAGTCTGCGATACCGGCAACCAAGGTCACACAGGTGCCAAGAAGATTGAGACAGATGAGGCAAGAGGGTTTTGAGGATCACTGGTCCCCAGAAGTAGCTCCATTTTTCCCATGCTGACCACACACTGTCACCTCCACCCACCCTGATCATATCAACGACAGACCCTTCTTTTAGCCACAGAAACTATGAGAGGTGTGAGACATCTTCACAGACCCAACTTCTGGGCCACAGACATTAAACGCATCCTTCAAGGACATGCCCTGCTCTCAGGCCCTCCTGAAGGTGGTAATCAGGGTAGATTCCTACCACTCTGGAGGGGCATGGGCCCAGCAGCTCTTGGCAGAAAGTCAACCATGTCATCAGGAGGCACATTTTTCTCATTTGGACAGGAGAGGGACAGGAGAGGAAGCCACCTGCACCCTCAGCCAAGTCTCTGTCCGATGGCAGTGACAGGTCCTAATTTGTCTCCTAGTTCTCCCAGCCAGTTTCAGGTAAAAACCTCGGGCTGTATTGTATAGGTGCAAAATTGCCCACCTTTGCCAGATCTTCAAACTTATTTGCTGTTGGGTAATATTTTGAAATATTTATGTATGGACTTTCCCTCCTTCCCCCTTCATTTTCTCCTTTCCCTTCCCACACCAGAGCAAGCAGCTGATTCAACCTTTCAATGCCTTAGGGAAGGCAACTCACAGGAAAGAGAACAGGAAAAGCACCAAATTTTCCTGCATTTTGTGTCCCAACAGTCTAAGCTCTTAATAAAGTGGTCCTCAGACCCCACAGCATATCAGAATCACACAGAAGTCTGGTTCAAACATAGCTGGCTGCCCCCCTCATCATCCCCAGCCCAGAGTCTCTGTTTCCTGGGTGCTGTTGTTTGAATATGTTTTAGCCCCTCTGAAATTTGTCATTGTGGTGGTGGGAGAGAGCCCTTACGAGGTTATTATATCATGGTGGCACTGCCCTCAACAATGGATTAATGTAGTTCTCAAGGGATGTCTTGGTTACTTTTCTCTCATTACTGGGACAAAATACCCAATGCCCAAGGTTAGGGAAGGAATGATTTATTTACCTCACAGTATGTGGAGGTTTCAGTCCATAATCAGCTGGCTCCAAGGCAGGGAGGCATGGTGAGAGGCAACAGTTCAAGGTGGCAGGAGACAGCTAAAGCAACAAGAGCAAAAGGCAGGGGGTGGGAGACACACGCCTCTTTTCTGCCCTTATAGTGCACGCAGGCTACCCACCCTAGGGTGGGTGTAGCACTCACACCATCTCCATGCCCTCCTCTTGCACAGGCTCAGGATGTTTACAAAGTGAGGACTCTGGTCCCCTGCTGAGTCACTTAGTTAAACTTCTAAACTTCTCAAGTTGACACAATGAACAACATCCTAGAGAGGTAAGGGCATGTCCTCTACACCCTAGGATGTAGAACTGCTGCGTTACTTCCTTAAGCTTCTAAACTTCTCAAGTTGACACAATGTATCAACCATTACAAGGGACTTGGTCAGTTCTCATGAAAGCAGGTTGTTATAAAGCAGTCAGCCCCTCTGTCCCCTCCTCCCTCCTGTATGCACCTGTTTGCCCTTCCATTTTCAGCCTTGAATTGAATCAGCATGAGATCCTCACCAGCCCTGCTCTTGAACATTCCAGCCTCCAGAACCATGAGCCAAAAGAAACTCCTTTTCTTTAAAGTTACCAAGTCTCAGGGTGAAAAACTATGATACCAGTTCTGGTCTGGGACCTGAGAAATTGGATCTCTAACAAGTTCCTGGATGATGCTGATGCTGTTCCTCCAAGGGCCACACCCAGAATCTCTGCCCTTCATCAGCGCTGAATATTAAAGGAGGTGGAGCAGCTTTCCTAAACCCTGAACCTGGCACACGCCCAGGGATTCTGCTCTCGCTGCCCCAGCCTGGGCATTGGAAGGTTTTACAGCTCCCTGGTGATCCTAGGGTGTAGGCAGGTTTGGGGGTGGCCCTGGTCCCCTGTCTGGCCTCTGCTATGCCCACACAGGCCAGCCCCCCACACCCACCCACTGCTACAACCACACCAGTTTCTGCCCCATGTTCTCTCCCTGAAGCTCTGCCCTGAGCTCCTCCATCTCCCTGAGGACCCCCTCAAGCACTTGTGTCTCTGAGACACTGCTCCCAAGCCCAAAACACCCCCAGGCTGATCCCCATGGTTCGCTGCACACACTCTTTCCACACTTGTTTTAGTGAGCACCACACATCTTGCTCTGCCTGCAGCCCCAGTCTGTGATCAGGGGCCGTTTCTCACACTTGTTTCTGTGCTCCTGGCATCTGGAGCAGTGCACAGTTACATCAGTTACGTACTCACTGTTTGAATGAGTCCTGAAGTAGTAATCTTTCTGGTATAGTTTAGATCTAAAATGGCCCCAAGGTCCCATGTGTTTGGAAGATGATCGATTGTGGGAGATTATAGCTGACTTGCTGTTAGAAGATGGGGTCTGGTCAGAAGAGGCCAGTCACTGTGGGTGCGACCCAAAAGGATTTGTCTTCCTTCCTAGCTCCTCACTTGACTTCTCTGCTTCCTGGCTGCCATGGACATGAACAGCTTTTTCTCCCCATCCCCTTCTGCCTTGGAGCCAGCAGACTATGGACTAAAATCATGAACCAAAATAAACCACTCCTTCTTTAAGTTGTGGGTGTTGGGAATTGTGTTTCAGCAACAGAAAAAGTGGCTCTAACTTCATCAGTGGATTAGTTCATTGATGAGATCACAATCTGATGGCATTACTGAGAGATCATGGAAATGGGGTGGAACCTAGGTGAAGGGAGTGGATTGGGGGGCACAACCCTGGTATATATTGGTCCCTGGTCCTTCCTCCCTGGTGCACCCACCTCCCCCTATCCGGGCTGTCAGGAGGTAGGCACCTTTCCTCTGCCACTCCCTGCTACCATGCTGCTTCTGCCTCACCATGGGCCTAAAATCAATGAAGCCAGTTGACCATGGACTGTAAACTGAAACTGTGAGCGAAAATAAACATCTCTTTCTTAAAATTGATTTATGCCAGGTAATTTGTCACAGTAACGAAAAGTTGACTAACCCAAGGACAATAGTAAAGAAAAAATGACATTTTTGGCATTGCTCCAGGGTGCCATCAGGTGGGAGGTATAGGGGAGGCCATGAGCAGGCAGAATCTAGGTCAAGTCAGGAGCATGTTGTTCCCAAAGTCCTTAGCGCTCCCAGAGCAGGGCACTTCATAGAGTGCTACTTCCACCATGGATGCTGCAGAGGAATCCTGAGACATCAGGCCAGGAGCAGCCTCTACTTCCCTGACCTAGAGAATCCACCGCTCCATGGCGATGCTCCTTCCCAACAGCACCCAGGAGCAGATGGAGAGGCAGTGAGGGTCGGGCATGAGACACCTGGGTCTGCTGAACTGACCTGTCCAGAGCCATCCACCACCGGCGGGCGACCTGTGCAAGAAGGCTTTGGCTGGGTGTAATGTTCATCTTTGCCATGTTAAAATTCCTAGTTTTTGAACAAGAGTGCCACTGTTTTGGTTTGCACTAGGTCCTACAAACCCTGAGGCCTGGGTCTATCCCATTTGCTATCTGGGAGTGGAATGGTATTCCAAAGTAAGATAACCTATGGAGGTAACTGGAGTCTTAGCACATCACAGAGCCATTCAAAACCTTAAATAAGGAAATGGGGCAAAATATCTTTGGAAAAATTAGTCATGCTTATGAGAAGGTGCCCAAGTATTTTCCGTGGGTCTTGTGTTTATGACGATGGATTGATAAGCTTCCCAAAAATCATTCTAGTAACAGCCAGTGTTGTTTCCGCATCTCCTCCGTGCTAAGCTCACTGTTTTTGTTGAATCCTCACAAGACCAAATGAGAGATGTGATTCTACAGATGAGACAAATGAGGCTCCAAGAATCGAAGTGACTTACCTAAAATGCCACACCTTGCCAGTGGCAGAGCCAGGAGTAAAACTGGACTCCGCTTGAACCCAAGTCCAGGCCTTTTCCTTTGCATTCCTCTGCTTGAGTCTGATTCTGCTCAAAACGTTTCACTTTCAAGTTGCCTTGGACCAAAGAAATCCAGGGAAAGTGAAGCACTGATATTTGGTTCAAGGCCAGCTCTCCCAGGCCAGGCCCCTCAGCTGCCTCTCTGTGACAGTCCAGCTAATGACACTGAGAACCGGCTCTAATGGCCGGCCCTGCTGGCAGAAGTTCTCTTCCTCACTCTGCCCCTTAAAGATTCTAATAGATTCTCTACAGCTGCAGGCAGAGGCAACCTCTGCTAGTCTGAAATAATATAGAAGTCTCAAAAAGACTCTTAATGGGAATTCTCTATTTCTTTTCCTTATTTTTCCTTCCAGTGGAAAAAAGAGAAAACATATGACCTAAACTTGTCAGCCACCTTTGAAAACAAGGAATGCCCAGGAGGAACCCATTACCAATCCACACAGCTTATTTAATTATTATGAAAATACCAAATCTGATAAAAAGCTAGAAACACTTTGAATAAGAAGTTGGTGATTACAGTTCCCATTGTATTTGCTCCCAAACATTTATCGTAGTTTCACACCCCCCCAAAAAAAAGATTTCTAGATGTAAATCTACAGAGGGCTCTACAGAGCCCCTAGATCACTCTGAGCCAGTGAGTCTGCTGCGAAGATACACTTCCAAATCACACTTTGTGGCACCCCCAAAAGCATCCTTGAGAATTGCAAGTTGTCACCATAGAGCTGTAGACACACCCATCTTTCGCTCTTTAAGGAGTGTGGCTCTGTCCACCTCTAAACGTACACTTGAGTTCTAGAATGTGACTGGGTTTACCAGTTACCAAACCTTGTGCTTGGCTGAACTGATTGCTCAAATCACATGGGCATAAAAAAATTTTTTAAATGCTTTTTTAAAAAAAGGATTTCTGGGGGCTGGTGAGATGGCTCAGCGGCTTAAGCGCCTGCCCGGCAAGCACAAGGGCCTGAGTTCAACTCCCAGATCCCACATACGAAAAAGGGGCCGGTGATATCGCTCAGCGGCACAGGCACCTGCTGGCGCGCGAGGTCCTTAGGTCGACCCCCCGGTACCCACAAAAAGAAAAAAAAAAAAAAAAAAAAAAGGATTTCTGTTGATTCAGGTAACTCAGTACAGGGCAAAAGGTCAATGGCCTGCCTCTCGGAGTTTTCTACCTACGCATCTGCTCACGATAGCTGTTAAATCATTGCTCTTCGCACAAATACGTGCCCAACACACAGTCTAAGGAGTTTGCTAAAAATAACGCCATTTAATTTACTTAATATTTGACAGGGGCCGGTGAGATGGCTCAGTGGCATAAGCACCTGCCTGGCAAGCGCGAGGGCCCAAGTTCGACTCCCGGAACCCACATACGAAAAAAGGGCCAGTGATATCGCTCAGCGGCACAGGCGCCTGCTGGCGCGCGAGGTCCTGAGGTCGACCCCCGGTACCCACCAAAAAAAAAATTGACAAAGCCCAAGTACCTAGTGCTGGGCTACATAGGAAGTCGTGTCCTTCAACCCCAACAGCCTTCTTAATTCACACCTGTACAGATCTTTTCTTGCTCCGGCTGATCCAAGCCCCATGTCCCATTCACCTGGTTACAGCGAGAGCTTTATTCATACTATGTGACTCTACCCTCACTGATCACAGGTGACCAAGCCACAGTTGGACGTGTGACCCAAACTAAGCCAATCAGAATCCCTCTCTTACCCAGGGTGTGTCCTGGGAAGCAGAGCAAGTCATCCCCAGGGGGAGGGAGAGAGGAAGCCGTACAGACGGTCTTTATGGTGTTGGAGTCTCCTGGTTCTAGGCCAAGTTGGGGCCCCCTGTGTTCTCCCCAGCTTTTGAAACCTCTCTCTACCCTGTAATAAATTCTCCCTTTGTGCTTAAATTAGCTCCAGTGGGTTTCAGTTACTACCCACCGAATTGGAGTTTATCTCTAGTTGACAGCACAAAAACATTAGGATAAGTGAGAAAACAGCATCTCTATTTTTTACTCCTAAGAATGTAATTATCAGGTACACAGGCCAGACAGAGGGAAGGAGATGCTATCTTTCTCTCCTTTTCATGCATTTAAACCAAATTCGATTAATGTCACAAAAAAATAAATAAATACCAGTTTCGCTTTTCCTGCCACCAACATTTAAGGCTGCGACCCTCCAAATGTGGTCCCCAAGTCAGCAGCTTCAGCATCATCTGAGAACTTATCGGAACTGCCAATTCCACTCTGGACGAAGGATATGGAAACTGAAGGTGAGGCCCAGTTTTTGACAACCTGTGTTTCCGATGCTTCTAACCACCCTCCAGGTATTTCTGGGGCACAGTAAAGTTTAGGGACCCCTGGCTTACTGGTTACTAGATGCTTTCACATCCACTACCCCAGCAGCTTCTTGAAACAACTTCATTAATAACCTCATCCCTGTTCCACATGAACGGAAGCTGAAGCTCAGGAAGGTGAGCTGCTTGATGCCACAGGACCGGGAGATACACAGGTGAGCCTCCCTTGGAAGACATCCCAACTCAGCCTGTGCGCTCCCCTACTCCAGCATTCAGCTCTCCCTGACCCTTGCTCCTCCCATCCACACCACCCCATCCAAGGAGGCTCAGTCACTTCTGGGTTCAGCTCAGGCCAGTAGGCATTGTCTCTTTGCTGCCAGGCAGATCCCACAGGCTTATCCGACCCACCACGCCCTGTCATTCAAGTTCACTGACTCACACCAATGGCTCCTCTTAGACCTCTGGAGATTGCACCATAAGGACAGAGACTATCTGCGTTTTTTTGTGTGTGGGGGGGTACTGGGGGGTCGACCTCAGGACCTCACGCGCCAGCAGGTGCCCATGCCGCTGAGCGATATCACCGGCCCCTTTTTCGTATGTGGGTTCCGGGAGTCGAACTCGGGCCCTCGCGCTTGCCGGGCAGGCGCTTAAGCCACTGAGCCATCTCACCGGCCCAATCTGCTTTTTTGATACTCGGGTTTTCCAATGGGTCCCAGCACTTCACAGCATCCTGACAATCTCTTTCTAACTCCGGCATGCCCACAGTTTCACCATTAGGAATCCCACTGACACGTAGTCATCCCATGGGTCTAAAGTCATTCCAAAGTAAGCAAATTTTGCCTACTTAGCACTAAATTTTGATAGCAATGAAGCTTCCTCTGAAGGATTTCACACCCAAGCCATCACTGATCATTGAGTTCCAAGTGTGATGTGGACTTGAGAATTAGTCAGAAAACTCTTGGTGGGTTTAGAAAGGCCAGTAGCGAGGGCACATTGACCCTGCTGAGCAGGAAGAGGATGAAAGAGGAAGAGAAAAGTGTGTGCTCCTTCTCCAGAGCCTGATCTTGTCCCAAGAGGACAGAAGCAAGACAGGAGGATGCCAAGAACTGGGGTGAATGGGAAAAGACTGAACCTCAAGGAAAATTGCACGAGCAATCCCAGCCACTTTACATTATCACCAGCACCCCCAGCAAGGTTCTGCTGACAGCCTATGTTTCTGATGTTCCCTGAGAGCCTGGTTCAGGCCATCACCCTTGCACTAGAACAGGGGTCTATGAGCCTGAGCAGATGGAGCGGGGATCTCGGGGTGGGAGGGAAGCATGGGTGACAAATGCCAGATCTGCAGAGCTTCTCTTGGAGAGACTTTCTGGGCCACCACCTCCCACTGGGTGACTCGGAGAGCAGACTTACAACTGAGCTAGGGACGACAGTGTCTGGAGTGACTGCTGTGGTGGATTAATGGTCAAGTTAAGTGGGAACATCCAGCTGAACTGAGTCAGTGTGGTTCTGGGCATGGAAGGCCCACCTGAGGATTGCTGCCAATGGCATAAAAGGAGAACTGAAGGGGAAGACTGAATGCTGTTGATTTTTCTGGAGAAGCTGGTTGTCCTGATACAAACTCAGCTGCTCTCATTGGAGGAGGAGCTTGGGTCCTAGCTGTCACCAGGATCGGCTGCAGTTCTCTTTGGAGGAGATTTGGTCTTCACCTTGAGCATCGTTTTCTGGCTCCAGTGCCTTCTGACACAGATCCTTCGCCCCGGCAGCACAAACTTCCCAGCTTCTACTACTGACCTTTGGGCCTTCCCAGAGCAGATCCTTGATGCAGACTTGCATGAGACATTGCTGCACACTCTAGGCCTCCAGCTGGACTCGTGCAGGACATTGCCGTGGGATCCAGGCCCTCAGCTGGATTCTTCAGGTCTCTTGCACACAGACAGATCTCCTGCACTCTTCTGCATTTGACTTTTTAGGTAAATATTATAAAATATCCTATAAATTAATCCTATAAATTATGTGTCCTGTATTAAATTTATTCCCTTGCAAACCCTGACTATAATAACTGCTATCTTACACTGCCTCTATCTAAGATGGCCCATTTTTCATCCTGGGGGATTTCTATATATACGTTAAGGTCCACTGGACCAAAGCAAAGGAAATGGGTCCCTCCAAACGTCGAAGGCCCAAGCCTCTGATGAGCCTGGCCCATGAGCAGGTCTAATCACCCGCCACCCTGAGACCGAGGACAAGGGTCTGCTTATCCCAAAGAGTTCTAGAGTTTGAGCAGGGGGAAAGAAAAGGAATCTCTCTTGGGTAAAGGAGGTTTGAGGTTGTGTCCTCATTCCAGAAACTGATGAGAAGAGGATTAGGGGAATACTGAAGGAAACCACCATATGTTCAAAAAATAATAGACCACAAGTAAGTAATAATAATCATAATAGACCTATGTGTAAGAATTAAATGAGAAAATAATAATATTTATAAACACCTACTATGTGCCAGGCCTTGTGCTAGACAACTTCCATACAAGGTCCTGTTTAATACTCACAGTGTTCTACAGGATGGAAATCATTACTCCCACTTTGCAGATGAGAAAATAGAGGCTCAGCGAGTTATCTCACATAACCTCATCTTAGCACATATTTTGGTATCGGTTTTACCAAACTGATGATAGGTCCAATTTTACCAAAACATATTGTCTTTCTGTACCTGGTAAAAGTCAGGATGACAGGGACAGGAAAGAAAAACCAGAAGTACTAAAAAGAAATGAATTTTGGAAAACTGGACTAAATTAGTGTCAATAAGCATGAACACCTCCTTATGTACCTCTCAGTCGTAAGCACCGTGAGGTCTGTGCTTTCTGCCTTTCACCTCATCACGTCACACTGTCCTCCACAAGTCTCTGTGTTATTTCAGTCCTCCCAGCTACACTGCAAGCCCCCTGAGGAGAGGAATGGTGACCCGGATCCTCATGGCTGTCCTCTCAACCCCAGCTTAGTCTAAGTTCCCCACTGGACCATCCTGTCCCGCCCACATTCATCTTAAGTCCTTTTCATTGAACTGCTCTGACATGCCCCCACAAACAGGTCCTAGAAGAATTTAACCCTGTGAGTCACCCCCGAGAAGCTCCAGCTGGGAGAAGGATTCCAGGGACCAGCCACTGTCTAATGGTGCCCAGCTTTCTCTTACCTCCCAGAGGGGCCAAGGCCTCCGCCTCCTCGGAGCAGGAATGTCAGCTCTTGATGACTCCATAGTGATCCCAAAGGTACTTTCTTATCTCTGAGCAGCCAAGGATGTACACAGAATAAATTTTTCTTTCAGGTGCTCCACTTGGAACAGCTGATTCAGATGATAAATACCGGACCTCTGTCTGCAAATGTAAGCTGGCTTTGTGGATGAGTTAGGGGAAGTGATTTTTCTGCTGTGTGTGAATAGAGACTTCAGCTGCCAGGATCTCCCTGATTCCCACAATGTTTGCACTCTGCACTCTCAATTATATTCAATCTGGCACTGTCATGAGCCAAATTTCCCCAAAATATTTACTGCTTTTTAGCCGGTGAGTGAGTGGGGCTGGAAACAAGAGAATAACTGGAACATTCTCAGAGCAGAACCTTCCTGCATTTGCAGCTGCTTTGTTCACCCCTGCAGAAGTGGGCACCTGTTGGGTAGGCAGGCACACACTTTGCTTTTGCAGGGACCACGTGTCACTGCCAACCTGTCCCATCATCACTGTCTCACCTCTCTAAAGCCCAGGGGAGGGCACCAGCTTCGCCATTTGAGGCAGGAGCAAGGACAGTTCAGATATCCCGGTCTGCATCTTCCTGTGTACCTATTCTAAGTGAGAGAACAAAATAAAAAATATCTAAATTTGGAAATCACCCAAATTAGCAGATTATTAGCATTACAAAATATTTACTTTTTGAAGCATTTTCTTAAATAAGAAACACTTCATATGCTTCTTTAGTTGCCTGTTTCCAAAATATTATTTACTTGTCAAAATAAAAGCCAGAAAGGTAGAGAAACTGAAAATTAAATGAATACATTAAGACAGTAAATATTTAAAGCGGAAAACAGCAGTATACTAAAACAGTAGTAAACACGTGCTAAACATACTAAAAGGAGGGAAAGCTCAGAGGAACAGAACTCAGAAAAGAAAAAAATGAGAATATGTCACTAAAACGCTACATACTAAACAAGCGCATACGGTTAATCTGTACTGTCTGAAACTGATACAAAGGGACAAAAATCACAAAGAATTCCAGCAGGGTAGAAAGAGTAACCGCAATTAATAAACACTAGGAATATTCCCCTGGGAATCAGATGCATGTAAATTCAAACAATAGAAGAAAACATGCATATGTTCAGCTTTAGCCGTGGGAGTTTGTGAATCTTTCCTGATTATACATTATCAAAAAATTATTCTTGACACTTTTTAAAGATAATTAAGTAGACTTTATTCACTGCAGTGAGGTTCTGCACTGGAGAAGAGAGACCCCAAATATAAGGACAAGTGGGGATTTATCGGCAAAAAGCAGGGCTGGGGCTGGAGGTGGGGAGATTCCCAAGAGGAAGGCTCAGGCAGCGCAGGGCTGCCAGCTGAACTGACCTGGCAGAGCGCCTGCCTGGGCAGCAACCCCGCTCCTTCCTGACTTGCAGCGCACGGTGGCCCAGCTTTAAATCAGCACATGGGACGCCTCCCCCCCCCCCCCGCCACCTCGGAGAGACTCCTGAGCGCTGGCGCCCCGAACCTTGCTGGCGCTCTCCCGCCCACTGCCCTTTTCTGAAAGCGCTGTACACGCTTAGCCCTGCAGCGGGGCAACCGGTCACCCTAGCTACCCGGACGCCTCCATTTTTGATCAGTTTTCTCCCCTCTCCCCGTCTCCTCGCTGGGCAACTGTCCTTGGAGAGTACTCCGGAGGGCCCCGAAGTGTGCCCCATTCTGGCTCGCCAGCTCCTCAAGACCGGGGCAAGTCATTCAGCAGCGCGAGCTTCACGATCCTCCCTGCAAAGGGCGAAGCCACCCCGGCGCCCGCGGAACCGCCCCGAGGGCCTGACTCGTCGCGGCCTCGGGAGCTCCGAAGGCTGCTGGCTACCACCGGAGCGGAGCTCCCGCCCCGTCTCGCTTGCATCCCTCGCAACCTTCACGTTTCCTACTCAGTACTCCAACTTACCTGTTTGTTTTCCGTGTGTGTGTGTGTGTGTGTGTGTGTGTGTGTGTGTGTAAATGTTTTTTTTTTCCTGCAATGCCAACTTCTTTTGTTTTCTAGTGGTTTTACCGAGGTAGTGTTTATTATTTTAAAGTCACTCATGAAGTGCTCTAGCGGTCCCCACAGCATGCTGACAGCTTGGCACGCTTCCTTTGCAGTCTTTATCCACAAATACACAAACCCGAAATGCACATGTCTGTGCTGTAGAGTTATTTTGTACAAGAGTGAGGTGATACCAAATAATTTTATGCATTTTTGGTTTCCCTTTTTTATGCCAAAAATTGCTTTTAAGGAACTTGCAGTTTCTACGCCAACATATAAAGAACAAGGAAGTTATCACTTTTTCCCTTACAACATGAAGAAAGTTGAACAAACTGAAAGATCGATGATCCTTCGTGGCCTTTTCCCTCGTTCTTTATCAGGGAATTGAGTTCGCAGGGCGGATGAGCAGCCTCTCATCTGGAGAGGTGGATGAGCCCGGAGTCGCCGCTGAGATCAGCAGCGGAGCAGAAGCTGCGGTGCCCTGAGCCGAAGGGCCCCTCAGGGGGATTCCAGAAGTCACTGGAGGCGGGGTGTTGACACGAGGGTGGGAGTAGCATCGCGGGTCTGCAGTCGTGGGGCTCACACTTTCGTGGGCTTGCGTACTTCGAGGACCCTCACAAGTTTCTCGGCGTGAAGAGCTGTGAAAGACCTCTTTGACAGGGCGAGGAGGGAGGAAACCGTGCTTAAATAGTCCTGAGCGTTCTCCATAACAGAGGCTCACTCCCCAGGAGGAAGGACCGGAGTTGGCCCAACTCCAGCCCCCTCGTGCTGCTTTGTCACCTGAGGAGGGGGCAGAAAGCTGAGAACTAAGCGCGAGTTACAGAGCACTCGCCCTCCTCACCCCTTACCACGAGGCCACGGGTGCCAGTGAGGTAACAGTGGTGCAACCAGAAGAGCTGCAAGGCAGAGTCTCCGGAAGAAGGAGTCTATGGGGAAATCTACAGGCAGAAGGGAGAGAAAAGCAAGGAAACTGGAGGAATTCGAAGCCTCTTGCTCCTACAACGACAGAAATCATTAAATACACCCAATTCCTACAAATATTAACATAAAACCTCGCACTGAAATCCTGTTTTCCTCAGTTCCTGTGCCCCAGTGCATAACGTCTGGCTTTCAAAAAAACAGAAAGGGATGCTGAAAGGCAAAGAAAAAATTCAGCCTGAGTTCACAAAACGAGAATCAGAACCAGACCCAAATATGACATATATTTTGGAATTATTGAAAAAGAATCTAAAGTGAACATGGTGGCACACACCCTTAATCCCAGCACCCGGGGGGCTAAAGCAGAAGTACCCAAGTTCAAGGCCAGCCTGGCCACACAGCAAGACTTCGCCTCAAAAAACAAAGAAAAGAAAAGCAAAGAAATTGAAATAACTATGATTAATGTGTTAAGGGCTCTAGTAGAAAAAATAAATAACTTGCAAAAGAAATGGGTAATGTAGGAAGAACAATGGAGACTGCAACAAAGAATCAAAAGGAAATCCTAGTCATTAAAATAGTACAGAAATGAAGAATGTCTTTGCTGGTTAATTTTGGTTGTCAATTGGACTGGGTTGAGGAATACTTGGAAAATTGGTAAAACACACTTCTGAGTGTGTCGGTGAGAGGGTTCTGAGAGAAGACTGGTGTGCGGGTCAGCAAACTGAGTGGGCAAGACCCACCCCAAGTGTGGACAGCACCGTCCAACAGGCTGGGAGCCAGAGGGAATGGAAAAGTGGGAGGAGGAAACTTGAACACATTCAGGCTTGACAGCTCTTAAGGGAATATACTTTTCGCTGCTGCCTTTGCCCATGGATACGAGACTCTTAAGCTTTGGAACGCAAGCTTGCACCAGTGGCTCTCCATGGGGCCTGCAGGTCCTTAGGCTTATACTGGGGCTGATTCTCATTCTCTCTCTTTCTCCCCCTCCCCCTCTCCCTCCCTCTCCCTCTCTCTCACATTCTAAGGCTTCCTGCTTCTTGAATTGAGTAGCTACCTGTTTCCCCAGCTCTCCAGCCTGCACATAGCCATCATGGGACTATCGGGCCTCTGATCATGCAAGCAATATAATAAATCCCCTCTTAAATTTTCATATATACATATAGAATATACACATTTGTTTGGTTCCGGTTCTCTGGAGTCCCCTAATTCATAGGGTTCATCAGTAGACTAACACAGCTTCAGGAAAACCAGCAACCCTGAATACACATCCACGGGAACTTCCTACGCTGAAATCCAAAGAGAAAAAAATCATTTAAAAACATAAAAACAGTATCCACAAAAATGTGGGACAATTCAAAAATGTGTAACAAGTGCCTAATTGAAATAACAGCTAAAGAAGAATAAGAGATCAGACCAAAAGAAATATTTGACATAACAATGGCCAAGAACTTTCCAAAAAAAAAATTTTTTTTTTTTTTGGTGCCAGTAATTGAACTTAGGACCTTGTGCTTGCCAGGCAGGCACTTGTGCCGCTGAGCTATATCCCTGGCCAAACTTTCCAAAATTAATGATAGATATGAAACCACAAATTAAAGAAGCTCCAAGAACACCAAAAAGGATAAATACCAAAATCCTACCACACATGCATCATAATCAAGCTGTAAAAAAACAAACAAATCTTGAAAGAAGCCAGAGGGGTGGGAGTGGAGGACACTTTTCCTAAAAGGGGCATGTATAAGAAATACATAAATACATACACAATACATACATAAATGTAAAATGAAAAAAAAAATTTTTTTAATGTGTGGGTACCGGGAGTCAAACTCAAGACCTCGCGCTTGCCAGGCAGGCGCTTATGCCACTGAGCAATATCACCGGCCACATATTTTATTTTTATTATTCTTAGTTAACTGGGTAATTCTTTGCTCAAAGTAATAATAGTCATAATTTTCAAGTAAATCATCACAATGGTAACAACAATAGTAATAATAACAAAATAATATAAATATCAAGAGTAACAAATATCAATAGTATATTTTACAACAGTAATCACTATAATAGCAATTATAATTTGTGGGTAAGTGGAATAATATTATAAGCAATGGGAGGGTAAATTGGAAATGCTTTGTTATAAAGAACATGCGCTATATGCAAAGTAGAATGGTATTTGAATGTATATTTAGATTAGTTGTAAATATGCATTGCAAAGTCTACGGCAACCATTAAATAAATTGTTGAAGTACCCTTGATAAACTAAGAGAAGAGAGAAAATGGAATCACATAAAATGTTACACTTAGACTTCAGCTTGTACTGACTGCCCAGTGTACACACTTTCACTGAAAGGTTTAAAGCTTCTGGTTTCTTAGAGGTATAATATAACTAAGGTGTTAGTATAAATTTTAAATTTCCCAAGAACCATAATGTTTCTTCACCTAGCAAAATGGTGACACATAGTGTCCCACTGTAACAGAAAATGGCCCCCCAGCCAGTATACTTCAGTTTCTTAGTCGCCCAGGTAATAGTTCCTGTTCCAGTTCCAGTTGTTTCTGTCTCTTAGAAACGGCTGGTCACTGTGATGCATAGCTGGTCACTATGATGCACATTGTATAAACCAACCCCAATTGACAAGCCATTCTGCCTTTGCACTTCCTGCTTGCTTATCTCATATAAGCCCTAAATCACCAGAGATCAGGGCCTGACATTTTGAGGAACAATTGATTCCTAGTCAGTGCCTGTCCGACGTTAAATAAATCTGCCTCCAAATCCTGGGTGTCATTTTGGTGTTTCTGCTTGCCATTGCTCCATGAGAGCCTGTGAATTTGACTACAGAAGTCAGGCTGTCCCTTGCTGACCCCAGGCTAGGAGCTCTCTGGCTAGGATGAATGGTCACTGGTCCCTGTGAGCATAACACTCAGGGTTAGAGTGGTTGTATAATTCTTTTTCTTTGAAAATTTCAATTTTTTAAATTAACACATAAAAGTTGCTCATATTTAGAAAGTTCTGTGTAGTTTTTTAATAGATGTGTAGATTATGTAGTGTTCATATCACATCAGTAAGCACATCTGTCTCCTCAAGCACTCATTTCAGTGTGGTGAAAACACCCCATATGCGCTCTTCTAGCTTTCCCAAAACACGCGGCGCACCTTGTCATCTTTAGTCACCTCCTGTGCGCCAGGAGACCAGAACCTACTTCTCCTAACTGCAAACTTGTGCCTGTTGATCCACCTCTCCCCTCCCCACCTCCCACGCTCCTCCCCCCACCTCTTCCAACCGTTATTTGACTCTCAATTTCCACCCTATCAGTGTTTAGATTCCACACATGGGTGAGGTCACTGCCCGATTCTTCTTTTACATAATCTGATTATCTTCCTGATGCCAAGGCAGGGGTGAGACAGCTGGATTAAAGAGATAAAAACTGCCAAAAGAACCAAAGAGCTGGAGACAGAGTAGAATCTATTCATGATTTTCCTGAGTAGGCAAAGAAAAGGAGAAACCACTTCCAGCTACCAAATCCCTGACTGAATTGTCCCTATGAACACACCCTCCTCGGGCCTGCATGGGGCCTCCACTTGCTTCCCGATGAAGTAACTTTCATACTTACGTGGGAGGGTGTTGACATCGACAGAACATGTTCAGAGAGAACATACCCCCAAAAGCCCCATGTGATGAAATTAAATAAATAAAAAGGCAAGAAATATAGGTAAATGGACCACAAATATAAAACAAGACTTGGCACTCCACTGCGCTGGAATCTGCCAGAGGCACTTTGTTAGCTGCAGTCCACAAAGACAGAGCGAGACCCTGTGCGTATTCACTGACACATGGCTCAGCCTCCCCTTCCAAGCCCAGGCAGAGCGCTGACGCACCCCTGGCAGCATGATAGGCCACACTCTGCCTCCACCGATAAAATATCAGTATTTAAGAGTCCGTGTGTTTCTCCATCGTTCCTCCCCCAGCTCTAGTGAACAGAGATGTTGTCATTGGTGAACCCCGGGCCCCTGAGTAAAGAGGAGCCAGCCAGCCCCCTCCCACCCACCGCGGACCTGCAGCCTGAGCAGGAAATAATACTGTGTTGTTTACGGTGCCCAGGATTCTTTTTCACAGTTACCTTGGCTCTGTGAATAAATCACCAAGCCACTGAGGATATACAACCAACAAGGAGCTGCTCAGTATATACGCCAATGATTTAAATTAACACACAGAGCGTGAGGTCATTTCATAGCTTAAGCTAGCAAATTCAATTTCCCCTAACCAACATATTTTATAACTTAAATGAACAAATACCAATTTTCTGTAACAAACACGGCTTCCAAGCCCATGGAACTAAAGCATTACATTTACCAGCTTCGCTTCCTCTCATTAACTGGGAGTGACATGGGAAGGTCCTTGTCACTAAAGAGCCGGCACTCACCCATCTCTTCATTTCCCACACTTCGACGGGAACCGCAGTGTGACTGTCCCCCATCTTGCTGAGAACAACTATGACACAGTGGCAGAGGTCCACAAAGCTCCTCACTAAATATAATCAGAGTTTACTTTTGATAACCAAAGTCCACCTATGAAAATAAAGCCTGCAATATCCAGTTTTTTAAAAACTTTTATACATTAAAAATGGAAGCACAGAAAGGAAATATGTGCAATTGTAGACAGTTGTCACTGAGTGGTAGGACTATGAACGATTTTATTGCTCTAATTTCTCCTATTCTGCATTTCCAAACTTCTATAAAAAGAACATATTACTTTTATAATGAGGAAATACATACCTATAATGGTCTCAATTATAAAATGGATACATTTATCTAAAAAAATATCTTCTACTAATTTACACAGTTTTGTATTATGTTACAATCTGTCCTGGGGGGGGGTGGTTACCAGATGTAAAATTGGGCTTTGGAAATGCTAATACCATAAAAGACTGACAAAATCAATGCACCATAGAAATGAGAATTAAAAGGAGAAAAAATAAAGCCAGTTAAAAACGCAAGACTATAGCACTCAAATTATCAAAGATAACATACAACAATTACTGAAGAGCAGGGGATATAGCTCAGCGGCACAGCACCTGCCTGGCATGTACAAGGTCGTGAGTTCGATTTCTGGTAAAAAAAACAATTACTAAGGAGCTGAGTGAAGTTTAGATTCTTAGGTCCAATGGCCAGAGATTTTGACTCAGTGGGTCTGGAATGAGGTCCAGGGAGCTGCATGTTGGTCCAGCCTCTGCATGAGTCTACAGCTGCTTAGAGAAAGGCCTCGAAGCACACTTGGAGAAATACGCCTCTCAGAAAGCACAACAGTTTGAGCCAATGAAGAAAGTGAAGGGTGGGCCAGGATGGATATTATTTCAGTGGTTCTCATCCCTCGGTACATATTGGAATCCTTGGGGTGGCTTTTTAAAAATAGCCATGTCCAAAAATACTAATGGATTTGAATCTCTAGGCAAGTGTAGATTTTGAAAGCATCCCAGATAATTCTGATGCACAGCAAGGTTGAGTCCCAATAAAGCTGACCACAAAGGCTCCACACCTTTCAAACAGCATCACAGAGGTGGCCGCCTGCCCTGTCCATGCCTGGCTGCTCGCTCCGGCTGTCCATCACAATGCCCGGTGTCTGGACAGAAAACAATTTGGCTGGAAGCAAGCTGGCCAGAATGCAAGTTTTAAATCCTTCAGATGGTGGACAAAACTGAAAGCGTGGCCAAAGCAGCAGAGCAGACATAATTGGCTTTAAATTAATTCAAAACTTTAAGACAAGGAAATCTAAGTCCTGAAAAGTTCCACGTAATTTTCTTTTGCAATTTCTCTTGCTGATTGGGTTTCTTCTTGTGTTGTTTTTGGTTTTCCTTTTAAAAATGCAACCCATTCCTATGAAACAAATGGGAAAATGCTGACAAGCAAAAAGAAAAAGATAAAGAATATCCATAATTCTACCCACTCCAAGACAATCAATAAAGCACCATAGAGTCTGTTCTTCCAGATCTTTTCTTACACAGGGATATGCATCCATTCTCAACTTATAGATTTTTCCAACTAATCCTATTAGGCATTTACGGTGATCTAAATTGCCCCTGTTATAAAGAGCACAGAAGAGGGAATAAATGAAGAAAACTTAACAATATATAGGGAAAAATATAAGCAAAGTAAAATTCTAGGGAAAAAAAAACTAAGATTCTCAAGGTCAGGTAAATTGTTTTAAAACTACCCTAATTATGTTCAAATGCTACCAAAAATTGAAACAAAAAAAAAAAAAAAAAAACACTTTCTCAACAAAATCATCATTACTGCCAAACCATTGTGAAGGGCAACTCACGCAAAGCCAAATTGCTTTCTGTCCAGTGGTCCATTCCCATCCATCACCATCCTTTTCATAGGCTTGACACACTCATTCCACCCATTCCAAGATCACTCATGCCATCCTCCTCTTCCCTGCTTTTTTTTCTTTTTTTTTTTTTTGTGGGTACCGGGGGTTGAACTCAGGACTTCGCATGCCAGCAGGCACCCGTGCCACTAAGCAAAATCACCGGCCCTTTTTTCTTTTTGTATGTGGGTACCGGGAGTCGAACTCAGGACCTTGCGCTTGCCAGGCAGGCGCTTATGCCGCTGAGCCATATCACTGGCCCTCCTCTTCCCTGCTTGAAGGCCCTTCCTCCTCAACAGTTTATCCAAACCCTTCCTGTCATTCAAGACTCAGTGTGAATCTAATCCCCTCCATCCAGGCCACCCTGGTCCCCTCAAACCTACCCTGCTTTGTTTCTCTGACCCCCTCAGTGTTTATTGGACTTTGCCTGTGGCTCTGAGTCAATCCGTCTACACACCTCAGTGTCCCCTGTGCACTCGCCTCATGCCCCCACTGAAAGAATCACCTCACTTTGGGCTGAATGCAGCTTCTTCTCCTTTGTGTCTCCACAGCATGGGACACTGAGTTGGGCACACAATAGGCAGCTGATAAATATTGAATGAAGTGCAGGGAATTTGTGGGTGGAATTTTTATAAAGCAGACATTCTATTCATCAGTGAATAATTAAGTCAGTGTTTCTGCACTTAATGAAGAAGAAGGGCACCAGGAGAGCCCCTGGTGGTGTTGGAGAGAACCAAGTCTGATGTAGGCAAAAGGGCAGACCTTGTTCCAGCAGGCAGCTGCCATAGGCAGGGCAGAGGGAGAGAAACAAAGCCCTCCCTGTGGGAGCCTCCCGGGCCAGACCATCCTGCAGAGGCTTTACCAGCATAGACCTCCAAACTGCTCAGTGTCAGACAGGGCCGGCTGGGGGACCCAGACAAGTTGCTGTGAAGAAGCCCAGCATGGATCATTCTGCTTCTGGCTGCAAAGACCATACTGATAAAGACAGAAGAACACACGAGGGGCAAGGCTGCCTAATTCCCACTGGCAAGAAAGAGCAGGCTATGAAGTCCAAGCAGTGACAGGCTTGAGAAGAAGTGACAATGTCGTGCTGGAGATGCTGATAGGGGAGGACGGGAAAGCCAATCAAAGATGGCTTCCACCCCAGATGTCAAGGAAAGAGATGTTCTTATTCTGTAAAGAGATCAATGTGATCACATGGCTCAGGACACATGGGAAGCTAAAAGAAATGAAATTCTCACCATAAAATTCCAAGCCTCCCATGAAAACGGAGAGGATGCTATCTTACAAACACAAAGGGTTCGCAGGAAAGGCGTGTGCACTCCAGAGGCCAGGAGGTGAGTGACCCCAGGGAGTGTCCCTAAAAAAAATCTCATCAGGAAAGCTAACACCCAGGCTAATACGCAACCTGCCAAAGAGAAAATAAGGGCAATAAAGCTAGCTGTTTAAGAAGTAGATACAAATTGCATTCACAGGATTTCTTAATGGGGATTGCACTGTACTTGTTCAGAAAAAATTCCTTAATAAGCCACTTAGGATAGAAGCCGTGAGCTGTAGTAAATTTGCCAAAAGCCAGTTCAGAGAAAATTAATTCTCCAAAACACAAATTGCTGAATGTTTAATTCACTGACTGGCAAGTTTACCTTAAATTGTCAGATAGATAACCATAAAACTGATCCTCTGCAGCTGGCCACAGCTGTTTCCCTGAATCCTACCAAAGTTAGGTATATAAAGCAGCTTTTTCCACAGTTTCAGTTTCTGACGTTTTGAAATAAGAATTTCTTGTGTGCTCAGCTTGCAGGTGTTGTGCAATACCTCCTTTACCCATGGGACAAGAGTTCTGTCCTCTGGCTTATTTTCACTCAATCTACCGCCTTCTTTCTATCACTTAAAGAGGTATTAAGCGGCTACCTCAATGCATATTTTAAGCACAGCTCATACCACAGGTAGGTGATTGTTAGAACTGTTTAATACTCTGGACATGAAAGGTTGGCTTTGCTGTTTTAACATTTGACACTGGTTCAGGTTTTCCGTGTCTTATGGATGGTGTTTTCCACCTACCACACAAAAGCGGGAATGTTATGTAACCATAGACATAGAGTCCACTCGTCCGACTAAGGCATAAGTATGCAAGCAGAAGAAAAAGGACCTACTTTGAATGGTAAACCATCTGGATCAGTCTCCTTTCTGCTGCTATAACAAAATATCTGAGGCTGTATACTTTGTGTGTGTGTGTGTGTGTGTGTGTGTGTGTGTGTGTGTGTGTGTACCAGGGGTCAACCTCAGGACCTCGCACGCCAGCAGGTGCCCGTGCCACTGAGTGATATCACCGGCCCTTTTTTCATATGTGGGTACCGGCAGTCGAACTCAGGACCTCACGCTTGCCAGGCAGGCGCTTATGCTGCTGAGCCATCTCACCGGCCCGGATACTTTATTTTTAAAAGGAGGTTTATTTAGTTCACAATTATGGAAGCTTAAAGTCCAAGATCAGGTAGTCGCTTGGGAGGGCCTTATGACAGGTGGCATCGTGGTGGCAGCACATGCACAAGAGATCACTTGAGAGACAGGAAGCCAGAGAGTGGGGCCAGCCTTGTTCTTTTTATAAAACTAGTTCTTGCAAGAACTCATTCTGCAAGACCAGGATTAATCCTTTCTGAGAGCAATGCCTAACCACCTTCCTCTCAGTCCCACCCCTTAAAAGTTCTGCTGCCTCTTAATATCACCACTGTGTGGGGACCAACTTCTAACTCAAAAACCATTATGAAATGGCATTCAAACAGTATCCAAGACTTAGCACTACTCCACTCATACATGACCTGTTGGTCACTAGAATTGAGCTCAGCCTCTGGAGTGTGAGATGCCTATACCACGGTGACACCAAACAGAGCTGCACAGATACCAGAGCAAAACCACCACCATGCCACTTTCTAACTCTGGCATCAGATCACTTAGGGAATGGACTTTGGGGTAATTACTATGCATCTAAAAAGAGACCTCCTGTATTGGCTACAACAATCATGCATAAGACAAATAGATATCTTGGTTACAAAGGGACAATTGAGAGGACCAAAGAAGAGAAAAGGGGAGAAAGTGGGTAAGACAAGTAAAACAGGGAAGACTGCCAAGAGATGACTCTTCCTTGTGACCCCCCAAATTCCCAGGGGATGGCCACAGAAGATAATGAGCGGCTTGAAGCAAATGGCCCTCTTGGAGAGAAAAAGATATGTTAGACACAAGATTGCCAAAACAGAGGGAAATCATGGAATCTGCAGATGGCAAGAAGGAGCAATCTGGATTGTCTCATGTCAAAGAAGTTGGGTTCAGTCAACAGCATCTCCAAGAGTCGGGAGGCTCAGGTGACGTCTGGACTGGATGACAAAGGAGGAGAATATACTGGCCCATTTATCATGGACTAAGAGACACTGTATACATCAGTCATTTCCATGTTCAGAGCAAAGAGACGGACAATGAAAGTCACACTGCCTAGTGATGCTCTGAGTTCATTACATGGAAGAGCAGATTGTCGCACATCTGGTCTGGCTTTCGTTTACCCTCTGGGAAGATTCAGCAAGGTTTTTTTTGTTTTTGTTTTTGTTTTTGTTTTTGTTTTCAGTACTGGTGACTGAACCCGGGGCTTTTGGACTGAGCTACATCCCTAGCCTACTTTATTTATTTATCGAGACAGGGTCTCGCTAAACTGCCCAGGCTGTACTCAAATTTATAATCCTCCTGCTGGGATTACAGGTTTGCTCCAACTACACCCAGCTAAGTCAGCAAGCTTAAAATTTGGTTTCATGTGGAAAGTGCAAGGCGTGAGAGGTAGGCAAAGTGACAGTCCTCCAAAGTCTAAAGCAACACGGTGTTAGGAGCCAAAGGGAACCGCAGGCAACTTCCCAAGCAAAGTAAGCCTAGAAATGTCTGAATGATGATCGGGCACCAAACTAGCTGTGGATGGATGGAAGTGAGATGGCACCTGTGCCTTGGAGCAGAAAGAGGAGGCAAGGACTGAAAAAGAGACCATTTGCATATAAAAGGGGGTGCTTTCAGGAGCCCTGTATCTTGTTTGAGAGTGGAAAGGGAAGGCCCAACTCAGTCCAGCTCTAGGTCCCATCTTTTTGTTTTTTTATTTTTTTTCCCATTGCTGGGGATGGAACCCAGGGCTTTGTACATACTAGACAAGCACATGCTCTACCACTGAGATACGGTTCCAGCCCTACGTTCCATCTTACTTAGCTTAGACCATGTCATCCAGCCTCGCACACAGAACACACTCATTCAACAGACATTGTTGAGCTGTAGCTGGTGCAAGGCACTGCTCTAGAAGTTGGGTGTGCGCAGTGAGCAAACCGATTGCAGCCCCCGCTCTCGGGGCTTATATTCTATAAGGATGAGACTACCACACAAGAAATGAACCAAGGAAACCTTAATGAGAACTGCTAAATGAAGATTAAAACACGTGATGTGGCAGAGATGGGGCTAGGGGAAAGAGGTGTGTAGCTCACATCAAGATGCCAAGACCAAAAGGCCTTTCTGCGGAAGTGACTTCAGTTGTGGCCCGAATGACAAAGATCGAGGCACATGACAATCTAGGGCAAAGTAAACCGTACAGAAGGAAGAGCAGGGGTAAATCTTGGAACCAGCACGGTGTCCTAGGACAGAAAGCAAGGCAGCATGGCTGAGTTTAATAAATAAGAAGACAGGAGATGACAGCAAGCAAGACACAGAGGGGACTGTTACGGGATGGAGGGTCCCACAGGGCTTCTTTCCAGATTCTTGGTGTCTTGAACAAAGAATTGGATGAGACACACATAAAAGGCAGTGAAAAGGCTCACAGGGGGTGCCCCCAGGGATGGGGGAAGGGGTCTTTTGTATCCCAAATCCCCAGGTTATCTGTCTTTCACGTAAATAAGGCATTGAGAAAGCCATGCTACCAAACACACACTTGCCATCATGCCATGTGTACACAGCCCTATCAAAACACTCATTTGGCTTTCTGTTACCTGTAAATGAAGGATCTTTCGATTGGTTGTACCCACATGCAAATGAAGGATTGAAAGAGCGTCTTCTGATTGGTCCTGTGAACAGCACCAGAGTCAAATGAAGGGTTGAAAATAGCGAGAGTCGGGCCGGTGAGACGGCTCAGCGGCTTAAGCGCCTGCCTTGCAAGCGCGAAGGCCCGAGTTCGACTCCCGGAACCCACATACGAAAAAGGGGCCGGTGATATCGCTCAGCGGCACGGGTGCCTGTTGGTGCGCGAGGTCCTGAGGTCGTCCCCCCGGTACCCACAAAAAAAAAAAAAAAAAAAAAAAAAAAAAAAGAAAATAGCGAGAGTCTGATGGTCCAAAATAGCACTTTTCTGATTGGTTCTCAGTACAGTGATGATGGTACCACTGTATCAGGAGTGTCTCTCACCCTACTGCCCTGTCTTCTGACCAAAACACACAGAAGCGAATGACCATGTGTTCATTAGCCAACAGTGCAGAGAAAAATGGGAGGAAGCGAGAAAACCTGGTGGGCAGCGAGCAAACAGGACCCCTTCCTGCCCTCTCAGATGTTTATGCACTGTTCTGCTGCGGTGCCTTGGGCTCTCCTCCACTGGGGAGCAGAGATGGAGCCACAAGTGCAGGCCTCTCTGGAATGTTTAGGGGGTCATTTGCAAGGTGGTTTTTTGTTCCATTCCAGGGCTCACCATCCCCTTCATATTTCTATTTCCCAAGTTGTCCTGCTTCTGCTGTAATTTAGCAGAGCCAAAGGAGATTAATTGCCAAGTGGAAAAAGCAGAATCTCTGTTTCCACGGGCTGTGCAGGGTTTTCCCTCATCCTGTCTTTTCTCTGCAGTGAGCTTTGCTCAAGGCCCAGGCCGAGCCGTGCTGGGGAGATGTGATAAATGAGCCCATTCTCTTCGGAGACATTGTGTTTTCTAATCGGTTAAGAGCAAAATTTCAAGATGTTATTGGTGTAGCTGGCGGCCAGTTCTGCCCCTTTTAATCACATTATCTTGAGGGCCAAAAGGGCAAGAGAGTTCGGGGCTGGTCTTTTGTTTTTTCGTTTTTCTTCAGTTGGAACTCATACAGACAAAGGGAAACAGGAATTAAGCAAATGTGTAAAGGCAGAAAAGAAAATGGCAAGCCACCCTCAAAACCTTCACTTTTCCCTCCACCTCCCCATTGCCTAGAGTCTAATGCTCACTGGGAAACCAACATCTTTTTGGCAAACTCTAGCCGGAAAAGCTGCAGCAAGCCTCAGACCAAATCATCAAGCAGGTGGTCACTTCCAGAGAAATAGCAGCCCAGAGAGCAATGTGGTGCACAGCTTTCCCACAGAGCCTGGAGAATGGGAAACTCGTTTATTAGGAAGCATGGTTTGTATCAGGAGGATTGTTGTTCTAATTTCCTCATAGTTGAGGCCAACTCCAGGGCATAAAGGGAAAATCAATTCTGTGGGCAGCTGAGAAGCTCTAGATTGTTCACCAAGCGGCCATCTGCCCATCTGACTTAAAAGATTTTTGTTTACTTTTAGAAGTGTAAGCTACTCAGGAAGAGACCTGCTAGGAACCTTTTAAGTTTAGTTGGAATATGTTGTTCAGGATCTCCTTGACGATGTGTCTGTTACTTTCAGCTCATAGCTTTAATACCCAACACGATTAAAAATCATCTTAATTTTTTAAATACTTATTTCAAAAGATAACTTTGTAATTGTAGGTCTGAAACTCTCTGGCTACTGGCACTTTTTACCACTGAAGCAATTATTTTTAAATGAAGTAGGTCTGTGACCTATTTTACAGGTTTAAGAAAAAATGAAGAATGTTTGAAAAGTACATAGTCGACACTGAGGGAATGTTGGCTCTCTTCCTTCCACATACCCCTGGTCTCTATTGAGAGTGTGAAATTATCATAAAGACATTTAAAAAAAAAAAAAAAAACAGTATTTTAGTAAAACTTCAAGGTTTGGTGAGTAAAATGCAGACCTCAGGGCCAACCAGATCTGCTAACGTCTTGGCCTTTGCCCTTATTCGCAACAGGACTTTGAGCCTTTAAAGTACTCTACCTTGTCAAATCTCAGTCTGCTCGCATGTAAAATGGGAGAAGTATTTATGTCTTGAATTTGGTTCCGACAAGGTAAAACGCATAAGTTTATCAGACCCAGCCCAAGGAAGCCACCTGTCGAGTGACAGCCCTTCTTACCCATCAGTTCCCGGGGGCGAACAGAGCAGAGGGCGAATTCTAACACAGTGCCCTGCCCTCCGGAGACAGAGGTTCTGGTGAGCTCTAGGGCACCGTTATTTTCTAGTTTTCTAGAAGAGAATTTTCCATTTTATGATTTTTGGAGCCCTATCCTGAGCCAAAAATAAGCTTTCTCTTCTAAAAGCAAATGCATGCACTCCGGATTTATAGTGGAAAATTTGATGCTGTCATTCATAGGGTCACTGGGCATGAGGCCATAACTGTGATTTATATCCAAGGCCCAGTGGAGAGCCTTGCTGGTAATACATTTCATCCCCACAGGCAGGCAGTGGCGGCCCCTCCTCCAGAAGTGTCCCCTTGCCTTTCAGAACCCAGAAGTCAACAGTGGACCTCCAGAGAATTGTAAACTTCCAGTTACACAGGAGGGAGACTGAAAGGTCTTGACGTCTACTGTCATCTGTGTGATCTCCAACAAGCAACCTGCCCTCTGAGCCTCAGCTTCCACCTCGGTAAACTGACCGCATCCTGGTGATTCTGCTTAAGGAATAGTTACGATATATGCGGCAGAGAGTAAGCATTAAAGAACAGAGCGGGTGACAGATGGCAGGACAAGGGAAGATGAGAAAGAAGAGGAGGAAGAAGAGATGCTAATATCACTTCAGGACTAATTCCTACCAAAACTGGAGGAGACAGTTGGTCTCAGTCCTCAGAACCCCATGACACCCCCCCCACCCTTCCCCGGCAGAGTCCCCAGCTCTGTCCTTCATGGTGAATAGCAGGCTCTGTCCCTTCCTCTCTCTCACGTGTGAGATTGGCCACCCTTGTGAGAACACAGGGGCATTCTGGGAGTGTACTTTGCAGGAACAGCCACCGTACATGGGGGGAAGAACTTCAAGACAAGCCTCTTAGGGACGAGGGAGCTCCTTCAGCTCTCCCCCTTGCCAGTGCTGCCTCCTCCTGGCCCAGGCACTCTTCCCGCCTCTCATTTATTCAGTCACTCACTGCGCCATGCCAAGTAGGCAACATGTGCCCACGGGAACCTCACACCCCATCCAGCAGGACAGGCATCAGGCAGGCAGACAGAGATGTGCAGTGTCCTTCACGCCCTAGGGCTAAGCATGAGTCTCCAAGTCAGACAGATGTGGACGTAAACCATGACTCTGTTCATGAGAACTCTTGAGCTGTCTCTGCGCCTGTTTTCCACGTAATCCTACGTGTTAGGCCCTAACTCTCAGAGTTGCTGTGCGATTTCTCTGCATTCTGGTTTATTCTACAGCCCCTACCCTACCTCCCATCATCCATCCTCAGGCACAATTCTTAAGTCCCTAAGCCAAGCAGCACAGGTGGCCAGTACCCAACAAGGACAAGTTCCATCCGATGCTGGCATCCTGGTCATGGCTCTTCCTCCTTGGGCAGTCCGATGCTGTGCCTTCCAATCTCTTTTCTGAATGTCCTTAGCCCATGACCCTCACTGATCTCTTAGGAGCAGGCCAAGGATTCCTTTCACAGGTGAGGTGTGACAGGTCCCTCCCTTTCTCTCCTCTTGGGACTCAGGACATCGTGGGACAATGTCTGCTCGCTGTGACTATGGGATCCTCTAACATGAGCGTTTGGGGCCTGGTCCACTACATCCCTGAAGCCCACGAGGGCCTCCAAGTTCTGTGCTGAGCCTGGGAGTGGGCCCCGCTCTTCCAAGCATGTGTTTCCCCCAAGCAAGGCAGAGCAGAGTCTTATGTGTCTCGCAGGCTGTCAGCAAGCAGGACAGAGTAATTTCAGGGGCGGAGTAGTTTGCACACCCCAAAATTCCTCCCTTTCTTGCTCACTGGTGCCTGAAATTACTTCAGTGGAAAACAACATGCTTTATTCCACAATTAGAAGCAAACCTTTAAGTGTAGATCTCTCCGTTGGGGAAAACAGAGTGATTACACTCATGCTGAATTATAAATCAACAATTCTCAAAGAAATGGAGAAGCGGGCCATAACCTCCGCGGGCAGGACTGAGGACATTCTTTACAGAGCTCATTCACTAGCATAATCCAGGCTCAGACCTTCAAGGAGGACAATTTGGTAGCACACATTAAAATAAGAATATACTTTGACCCAAAAATTCCTCTTCTGAGCCTCTCCTTGGAGAAACCCTGCGCATGCGCAGAAAGAGGCACATACCAGAATGTTCTCTGAATCACAGTGTCCAACAATAAAAAATAAGAGTCCATTGTCACGCCATTAAAAGGGATTTGACTTAATTATCTGTGGTGTTTCTATACTGTGGAATGTTGTGTAGCAATCAAAATAAAATGAGGTAAACCTACCTATACTGACATGAAAGATGGTGAAGAAAACCAAACTTTAAAACAGTGCGGGAGGAATAATCGCATTCAGGAAAAAAGAAAGTTCTTGTTTCCATAGGCAGTCATCTTAGTATATGAGTACAAAAAACAATGTGGAAAGACACAGATCAGAAGCAGTGGTTACCTCTTAGGGGGTCTTGGAATTAGAGGTGATATTTTAGAGAGCCATTAACTTTGTCTGAATGTTCTTTACATAGTCATTAAATACTTGCATAATTGAAAATATTTTAGTAGTATTAAATAATATTATGTTTGGGGGAAACTTCATCATCATAATACAAACCAAAATATTAAAGCTCAACAAAAATCTTTTTAGACAGTGGGTCATGGGCTAAAAATATGGACAAGCATTAAAATGATAGCAAACAGAAATAATATTTTGAAAAGCATTGCTTTCCCCTTTGCCTTGCTGATTATATTATCTCCATCCTACTCAGCCTGATGCATTCATTCATTCAGGACTCGTATCCGTTATAGAAAGAATGGAAAGGAAAAGAAGGAGGAAATTAATAGCACGTGAAATATGACTGTGCAGCGGGGTAATACGCTTGGATTTGAAAACATGGGATTCATTAAGAAGCAGAAGGCTTCCAGTTCCTTTAGCTCTGGCTTAGTATCCCAAAAAGCCTGAGATCTCATCACATGGAGTCCCCCTGCAACCCCACAAGGAGGGAAGACAGTCCTGCAGCCCACTCCATGGGGGAAGGAGCAGGATTAAATTTCACCTGTTTCCAAACTGAATGGTTGCAATAGAGGAGAAAGGATGAGACAAACCTGCAGGGAGTCTTCCACAACTTTTCTCTCCAGGACGAGGTGTTCAGCCAGCATGGGAGACCCTGGGTATTGAAAGAGTTCTATACAACTCTCACCAGTGGCTCCATACACTGCCCTGTAATAGTCAGAAGCTTCAAGATCCGGAGAACACCTTTCCCAGGACTCCTTGAGTCCCTGCGATGAAAGTCCCCTCCAGCTCCCCCCATTCCGCAGCTGTCCTAGCAAATCCAAGCTTCTGTAACAAAATACCATAAACCGTGTGGTTTATAAACAACAGAAATTCATTTCTCCCAGTCTGGGAGCTGGGGGCTGGGGAGTCCAACATCAAGGCAGATCCAGTGTCTCGCAAGGACCTGTTTCCTCATAGACAGCTCTTTCTAAATGTGTCCTCAGGGGGTAGGAGGGGCAAGAGAGGGAGCACTCCGCAGCCTCCTCACTGACAAGGATACCAATCCCATTCTTGAGGGCCCCACCCTCATGATCTAATCACTCCCCAGAGGATGGGTCTCCTAATACCAGCATGTTGGGGGTGAGGACTCTAACATATGAATTTGAGGGAGATGTAAACATTCAGACCATAACAATGGACACCTTGGAGAGGAGAAAAATGTCCAGAGAAATCTGAGACACGAGGAATTGTATTGAAGGCGATGAAGCAAAGAGACACACAGTGACATGCGTTAGTGAGGGTGTGGAGAAGTTGGAACCTTCATACACTGCTGGGAAAGAGTCACTGCTCTGGAAAACAGTTTGGCAGTTTCTCAATTATTAACATATGACAAAACAATTCTATTCCTAGAGAGAGAGGAAAACTCAAGCATAAATGTTTACAGAAGCATTATTCATAATGGACAAAAAGTGAAAACCACCCAAATGTCCATCCACCGATTAATGCATAAATAAAATGTGACACCTACATCCATACATGGAATATTATACAGCCATAGAAAGGAGTCAGGTCCTGGTACATACCACAACATGGATACAGCCCAAAAACATGATGCTAAGTGGAAAGAACCAGTCCCAAAAAGCCACATATTGTATAAGTCATTTTCATGAAATGTCAGAAGAGGCAAATCTAGACAGAAAGTTTATTTATAGCTGCCTAGGGCTGGGGGGTGATGGGATAGAAAATGAGGAGTGACTGCTGAAGGGTACAGTGTTTCTTAATTAATGATGATTACACAATTGGGTAAAGATCCTGTAAGGCATTGAACTGTTTATTCTAAATGAGGGAATTGTATATTATGTGAGTTATGGCTCCACAAAAGAGTTGAAAACTAAAAAAGAAGAATAGGAAGGGAGAATGAAGAATCCTACTATTAGGGGACTATTTTTGGAGCGAGTTAGCTGAGGCAAGCTTTGAAAGACATGCGATAGACCCTTCTGCCCTCACAGTTTTGTTATTCACCAGGTCCCTTTGTCATGTTCCTGAGACACAAATTGGAATATCTCGTCCTCAAGGATGCCTGCAAGGAGGGAGAGGCAAGCAACTTCCCTGAAAGGTTGGGTTCTTCCTCCTTAACTGTAATGTGCACCACAATTGTTCATTCTATGGCCAGATGATGAAAGCTTTGTCTCTGGGAAGAAAGTGACACTCCCAAAATATAAAACTGCAGGTACTGGTGAAGACAGTAAAGAGAGAATAAAAAAGTAAAATAAAAAATTATGTATTTTATACTCATAAGTGAAATAAACTGGATGCACATGTGTAAGCATCGTATTGTCTTTCTAGTATGAGAAACTGAAAGAGTAAATAAGATCCAAAATGTACAATAGACATGGTGAATCAAAAAGAAACTGGTCAAAAGGAAAGAGAGACTGGGATAGGGGAATAGGGAAAAGAAAGAAGGGAAAAGAAAAAAAAATTGTATTTATATATAAGATGGTTAAGATAGATATACTACTAATTTTACTTAGTTCATTGAAGAGTAAGGTTTGTGCCAGTAATGTTTGGACAATTGAATGCTAATATCTGGTACCCTGAATAACTAATTTAAAGATAACAATACGTAATGTATTAACGATTGTTACCCTCCTATTATGTTGTTTTGAAATTTTGTTCTTTTTTGATTTGTTTTGTTTTGTTTTCTTCTCTTTAAAATAAAAAGAAAAATTATGTATTTTAGCAGTAGTTCTTCTATAAAGAATGGTAAAGATCTTGGAAAATGGACTTCCAAAATGACAAAGATCCACTTTAATGGAAATAGACAAATTGAGAGAAGCAGAAACTGGGAGATCAGGAGCACATAAACATAGCAAAATGACAATTAAGAAAATCATGTTTCCCAGTAGTCCTCCTCAATGCCTGTCCTTAGCACCATTCAGCGCACTGCATAATACACAGAAATCCAGGTCATCCTGACAGCCAGGCACTTGTAACATAAAATGTAACAAAAGACTCAAACGTTTGAATATTTAAGTGGGAATGCAAGAGAGAAATAGGACTCCGGGAGAGCATTAGAAGAGATGCCACATACAGGACATGATTAATTGCCAAGGAGTTGAGTGGCTGCAAGAGCTCAGAGGCAGAAGAGGTCATTTCAGGGTAGGCTGAAGGCTGCACAGACAGAAGAGGCAATTTGAGCAAGATAAATGCAGGAGCTTTTAGAAGACTGGCCTGGAAACACTTTGCCCTTTGATACTTTTTAATTGAGCTTCTGCCCTTCACAGTTCCTTCTCCTGGACCCTGAGGTCCATTTTGCAGGCTGGACTCCCTAGTTCTCTATGAGCTGATCACTTCTTGAAAGGTAAGGGAACAACTGGCGGGGGGGTATTAGTCCCATCACGTGTCTCCATCGAAGATCGCTGCTGCCTCCCCATCACTGTCCCTCACGTCCTTGCTGAAATGGCCAAGCTAACATCCCTTTAACATCCTGCTGCCCTCCCCAAAGTTCCTAGGACTTGAATTAAAACAACTTGTGATACTATGAGTCTTCATGAAACCAGTAAAACCTAGCCTCAGTGCATGATCCCTTCTGGCAAAGGCAATATGAATGGCAAAGTGGCCTTAGGGAAGACAGGACAGTTGTCTCAGTCCTTGGCTGAGCAGCCAGATCAGCAATCATGGAACAAGGCCACCTCCACAAGAAGGAGCCTGTGGCTTGCTTTGAGGTAGCCTGCTGTAGAAACATGCAGAGAAGCAGAGAGAAAGGAATCATCTATGTTCCAGCTACTTCTAGACCCTTCATGCACTCTTCTAATCTTCACAACAAACCCTCAAATTAGATAAAATTATCCACATTTTACAGCTGCTAAAACAGGTTTAGAGTGATTAAATAGCTTGCACAAAATCACACAACTGAGTATTTGTTGAGCTAGATTATGACCTCAGGTTTGTCTGATCTTCAAAATTATCTTCTTACTATTTTATTACACTGCTCTGCTCTGACTTCCCATCAAACTTCATCTTCTGACTCTCCTGAAGAAATCAATAAAAATGAATATTACTATAACATCAGTTAATATCGTTCCAGGCCAGGTGCTGTGCCAAGGATTCACTTGTATTATTGTTAAACTTCAAAAGAGAAACCTGTCAGGGAATGATTGTTTTTCCTGTTTTACCGCTATGGGAGCTGAAGATGTTATTAGGGAGGTAGGACAAGGCTCTGTTGCAGTAACATATAATGCCCTCATCTCTCCTAAAAGTAGCTGCACAAAATCAGTGTTTACATCTCACTCATGTCCAAAGTGGGCCACGGAGGCGTTGGTCACCACTCACTATAGAGCCAGGTTAATGGAGGCTTTGCCATCTTGCAAGTTCGCGATCTGGAACCCTGACTTCCCCATCGTCAAGGCAGCACAGTTTCCACCTAAATGCAAGAAAGTAGACCGGAACATGTACAGGAGCACATGTGTAATGATCAGCTTCCCCACTGCTGGGAGAAAAACATCCCTGATATATACAACTTAAAGGGAGAAATGGTTCATTTGGCTCATAGTTTCAGAGGTTTCAGTCCATGACCAGCTGGCTCTGGGCAGGAACATCATGGAGGAAAGATGTGGAGCAAAGCTGCTCACCTGATGGTAGCAAGGAAGCAGTACAAAGTGGAAAAGCTCCTGGGAGAGAGAGAAAGGGATGGAGGGAAGGATGGAGAGTGAGAGAGAGAGACTCAGAGAGACAGAGAGAGAGAGACAAACAGAGACAGAAACAGACAGAGATATAGAAATGATTAACATAAAACTCCAAAGGTCTGACCCACCTCCAACTGCCCCCAAACACACATACAGCTATGAACCTCAGTGGATTATTCCATGAAGAGTACAGTACCCCATGATCCAATCACCTTCCCTAGGAGTCTCTTAATCCAGTTAAGTCGACAGCTAAGATGAAGTGGCATAGCATAGGTATTGATGAGAAATAAATGTCTGTCACAATTCTGAATTAGGTTAATAGCAGTGGGCTAAACCACAGGGTTGAGACTCGAAACTGGTCTACATCTCCGATTCCTGTCTCATTGTGGGGTGTAGAACAGGGACTTTGCTAAATCCATCAGAATCACCATGTGGAGTTAGTCTGTGGTTCAGCCTGTTTTGGATGTGGTGTCTAGAAGGAATATCCAGGCTTATGAGAAAGTACAAATGTTCTCACTAACTGCTGTCGTAGAATGTCACAATAACCCAGAGACTGCCTCTCAAATCTCCACCTGACGCTCTCGCCTTTGTAGGTTCATCCCCCCTTCTGTGGACTTCCATTCATTCCTGGCTTGCATTGCCTCTACAGTCAAAAAGTTTTATGTTAAGGGCCGGGGATATAGCTCAGTAGCACAGCGCCTGCCTGGCAAGCGCAAGGTCATGAGTTCGATTCCCAGTACAAAACAAACAAACAAAAAAAAGTTTTATGTTAATTGTCACTTCTAACAATGAATTGCTGCAGCATAAAAAAAATGTGTAGAAAATAAATTTGAAAAATATGGAAAAATTAAGTCAAAAATGATATCATACAAAATGTATACTGTGGGGTTCTGTGCAGTTTTTTTGGACAACTCAAACATGTTTTCTGAGATTCCAAGCAGCCAATGAGAGAGTGAAACAGATACTACATAACCTATCCGTATAGGCAAAAAATAAAAATTCAGTTAAATATTTAGAGAAGGCCCACCCACTCTGGGTGCTCACACCTAATAGAAATCGTTCCATGGATCTATGAGAGGAGACATCATAAGAAGGGGGGAGGGAGGACAAAAACTTTGAAGGCAATTCCAGAAAATGAAAGACGCATCTAAGCTCTTAATGAAATTCTGAAGAGTACTGGGGAACTCAGAACATGGTTTGGTTGGAGTTAGAAAGCCTCCTCTGCAGCAGGAAGGAATCATTTCCACCAGAAAAGGGAAGCATCTACCAAAACGATGTTAGTGAAGAAAAAAGGAAACAGTGGACATCTCATGCAAAGTTCAATAATTTCTGCTTCCTTTGATGGAATAGAATTGAGCATAGCTACATGAAAAACTAAATTCAGAAATAAAAGGCAAACAGTATGGTAGCCAGAAACTTCTTTATAGATCTCAGAGTCCAAAATGGCAGAAATAAAATTGCCCCATGAAGACTGAGAACAAGTACCAGGAAAGTTTAGAGCCATACTGTCATACTCAAATACAGAAGTCAGCTGACCACGTTATGAACAGATAGATTCCCTTTAACAAAGGGATCCTTGCACACTTCATCTATTGCACACCAAATACATGTTGCCTTCTCTTGATGAAGTCTATTAATGAAATTCTGTGAAAACCCTGATCCTAAATGTGATTTTCTCAAGAAATAGCAAAAAAGAACAGGTCACAGAAAGCCTAACTGGAGGATTAGGAAAGTTATATATATTATCTTTGATCCATATCCAAACCCAAATAGTATTACTTTCCAGTGACTTAGACTGCAATGATTACAAAGGACTGTACTTGGGCTAAGAAATAAAATGAACAATATTATACAGCTCCTAAGCGGGGTACCAAGAATTCTAACTTACCACTGGGTAACACATTAATAATACACATTAATAATATACACATTAATACACATTAATAATATAATACTGCCTCTTGACACCCAGGTAACTTGAAGAAATGAAGATTGATATAAAAGATGCATTGAGGGCCGGTGAGATGGCTCAGCGGCATAAGCGCCTGCCTGGCAAGCGCGAGGGCCCGAGTTCGACTCCCGGATCCCACATACGAAAAAGGGGCCAGTGATATCGCTCAGCGTCACGGGTGCCTGTTGGCGCGCGAGGTCCTGAGGTCGACCCCCCGGTACCCACCAAAAAAAAAAAAAAAGATGCATTGAAATCCCAATGTGAAAAGCTGAACACGTACTTTTGCTTTCCTTTAAATCTCCCTAAAATAGTAAAAAGTGAATTTTTGAAGATGTAAACCTATGAAGTCAGAGAGAACAGAAGACACAACCACTGGCTCAAATGAGTGGTAACTGGTGTAGAAAATTCAAGAATACTGAATCTTTAGCTTGCAGAAGTAGCAGGGAGATCCAGAAAACACCTCAATTACCAGCATAAGTCCTAAAAGATTCAGGAGTTAGAGATGTCTAACACCTCTGGAAGTTGGTAGAAATTAATAAAAGCCTACATTAAACAAAATTAAAAGTCTACATAAAAGCAAATAATCTGATCCCCTCCCCAGCTGTACCCAACCTGGACAGTTGCCTCCTCAGGCAGAAGCCCAGAGATTTGTTCTCCAGAAGGAATAAAACAAAGGGTCCCTGCACCACGGGGACTGGGCGGAGTCCCAGGTGCAGAAACTCCTCTCTTAATCACTGATAAAGTAGACTTTTTGTTATGGTTTGTGTCTAGATGTCCCCACAAAGCCTCACGCATTTTTTTTTTTTTTTTTTTTAATGTGGGTACCGGGAGTCGACCTCAGGACCTCACGCTTGCCATCAAGCGCTTGTGTCACTGAGCGATATCACCGGCCCTTTTTTTCCTTTATGTGGATACCGGGAGTCAAACTCAGGACCTCGCACTTACCAGGCAGGCGCTTATGCCACTGAGCCATCTCACCGGCCCCCTCATGCACTTTTAAATGGGGCTTTTTCAGGGGTAGCTGAATCTAGAGTTTGTGATTGATTCATAGTTCAATGCTGGGATTAAGGGTGGGTGATTGCTGGATCAGTCCACTGATTGGATTGGCACTGCTCTAATTCCAGCAGTCTGGATAAGATAAAAGGGGCAGAAAGAGGCTTGTCTCCCCCTTTTGCTCTTGCTGCTTTCAGTATCTTCTGCCATCATGAACGGTTGTCCCTCTGCCACTCCGCCCTGCTTTAGAAAGCAGCCAATTATAGACTGAAACCTCTACAAACTATGAGCTAAATAAACCTTTCCTCCTTTAACCTTGGATGTTGGGTATTTTGTCTCAGCGGTGAGTTAAATATAACTAAGACTCTTTGGCAAATAGAATTCTGCAGTTCAAAAAATAATAGAGTACTTGCACCTGTCAGCTAGGTGCAAATACTCTAAGCCAGAAAGGAGGGAAGGAAAGAAGGTCTGCTCTGTGGAAAACACCCAAAGATACTGACATCAGAGGTTCCCTGCTGGAATGGCCCAGCCACAGCAGCCTAGTTCCAATCCCACTCACAGCGTGCAAATTGCCTGTCAGTCTTCTGGTCCCCACTACTGATGGTGAATAAATGGTGAAGGTCACCAGGCTTTTGGGGAAGGCATCCAGTATAGACACCAGACAGCACACAGTGAAACAAACTGGAAAGATCAAGGACTGTGTGAGAGGATGAACAAGAACCAACTTTCATTAAATCCTCAGACAAGTAAGATATTACATCTATGAAATAAAAATAGGATTTTTCAAAGTTATAATTCAGGAAATTTAAACAAGACCCCTTGGAAATTAAAGATAGGAAAGCATATATGAGAAATATAATGGACATTTTGTAAAGTAAAATTAAAGAAATATCCCACGGTAGAACTGGAAAATAGACAGTAAGAGATGTAAAAAGTTAGCATGCTAAAATGACCACATATCAAAGATTTTATTTAATTTATCTATGAGGGAATTAGCCATGTTACAGGTGGTTCCATGGAGAAATCAAAGAACAGGCAAATAAATACAATAGGAAACAAATGCGTCAATAGATGCACGACCAGTTGTTTGGGGAAAGGAAGAAATCAATTTTCATCTGCAAAATTTATTTGCATCTCTATGGAAAAGAATCATTTATATTACTGTCAGTTTTCTGAAAGTTAGAGTTGTAAAACAACTCAAACACAATGAAAGGTGGAAGCCTTATAGAATCAGATAATGCAGCCAGGTGTGGTAGCACACACCTACAATCCCAGCACTCTTGGGAGGCTCAGGCAGGAGGATTGTAAATTTGAGCCCAGCCTGGAAAATTTAGCAACTTAGCAAGACCGTATTAAAAATAAAAAAGGACGGGGATACAGATCAAAGCAAAAGCCCTGGGTTCAGTACCCAATACCACACACACACACATACACATACACACACAAATCAGATAGTCCCCTAAACTACACAAAACTCTTTTTCCTGACAGAAATAAAAGATAAGAAAACTAGGGCCGGTGAGATCGCTCAGTGGCTTAAGCGCCTGCCCGGCAAGCGCGAGGGCCTGAGTTCGACTCCTGGAGCCCACATACGAAAAAGGGGCCGGTGATATCGCTCAGCGGCACGGGCGCCTGTTGGCGCGCGAGGTCCTGAGGTCGACCCCCCGGTACCCACAAAAAAAAAAAAAAAAATGATAAGAAAACTAGAAGATCATTCCAGGAATTTCCAAAGACTGATAAGGAGAGAGGGAAAGAGAGTGCAGGGGTTTATGGCTACTCTTCCTAGCTGGCAGAGCTAAAGGTCATGCCGAAGGGAACGTTGAGGAAGTATTTTTGCATCATCCTTTGGAGTTAGAATACTTTAAGGATCAGCTAATAGCAACGGGTTATCTACCAGGTAATAGACTCCACGCACACCCCTCCAGATATGGAGATAAAACATTGCCCTCAGGTGGAATATTCAAGAAGTATAGCAGAATGCCCACTCCTCTGTTAAGTGTGATTACAGCGGGGCAGAAGGTTGGGGACTGGTGCTGGCAGACAGACCAAGGGAAGAATGTGAAGGGACATTTTCACTCTTCACTCTATGCTTGTGCTGTTTTGATGTTCATAGAAAACATGTGACCACATACTGACAATGTAATTTTATTGCATGGTAAATTTGAATCAATAAATTGGACCCAGCAGGGTCTTTGCATGGTTCCTCTTTGGCCTCTAGGGACTGAGCTTTTCCAGCCCTTCCAACAGTGCATGTCTGGGAGAGTCACACTTTGCAGTAACTAGAGCATCACGGTACAGTGTCTATGCCAGAGAACGTTTGTGCTGGACACCCCTGCAGAGAAGGAGCACAAAGCAGAGGCACTGAACCATGCCACTTTGAATTCAGCTCTGTCAGTACACCTAGCTCCCCTTTCAGAATTACACAACATCAAAGAAAACTACAGAAAAGCCAAATCCCCTCCTCACTCTGGAAAGAGACCTGCTCCTGGGAAAGAACACTTTCAAGCCCTGGAGTTTTCACAATCAGTGAGGAAATGCGGAACTGAAAGTCCTTCCCTGATGAGGACACCACTCTGCCTTCCCATTAATTTGAGTTCCTTACATCTGGTTGTGAATTAATTCCACAGCACTGAGTGCTACCACCGAGTGGCAGGCCATTCAGCCTCTTTTATTAAATTCCATTCAAAAAGTCCTGTATCTAAGAGGAACCATATAGACTGCTCTAAATTATATTAATTTTATAGAATTGTGTATTTAGTACAGAGTAGAATTTAAAGACCTTCCAAGTTATAAGAGATCATTAGAGTGGTGCACCCACTTTGAAAAGCTGTCTGACAGCTCCAGTGAAGATTAAACATACAGGGCTGGTGAGATGGCTCAGCGGCTTAAGCGCCTGCCCGGCAAGCGCGAGGGCCCGAGTTCGACTCCCGGAACCCACATACGAAAAAGGGACCGGTGATATCGCTCAGCGGCACGGGCGCGCAGGCGCCCAAGGTCCTGAGGTCGACCCCCCGGTACCCACAAAAAAAAAAAAAAAAAAAAAGATTAAACATACAATCACTCCAGGCCCCAGCAATTCCACCCCTACATATGCATCCAAAGGAAATGAAAACAAGTATTCACACAAAAACTTGTAACTAAATGCTCATAGCAGCGTTATTCATATTGGCCAAAATGTGGAAACAACCCGAATGCCCACCCACTGATACTTGGATAAATAAAATATGGTATTGTGTATCCATACAACAGAATATTTTTCAACCACACTGAACATGTGCTACAATATGATGAGACTTAAAAACAGTATCCCAAGTGAAAAGAGCTAGATACAAAAGGTCATGTATTATATGTCATTATATAGCATTATAAATAAAGGTCATGTCATTATATGTCATTATATGTCATTTATATGAATTGTCTCTGGATTAGGCAAATTCATAGGCATAGAAAGTAGATTTATGATTACCTAGGGATGGGAGATGAGGAGAGGATTGAAGGATTATATTAGTCTGCCTTTCTGTTGCTAGGACTCAATACCCAACACCCACAACTTAAAGGAGAAAAAGTTTATTTTAGCTCACGTTTCAGAGGATTCAGTCCATGATCAGCTGGCTCCAATGCAAAAACATCATGGTGGAAGGGCATGCCGGTGCAAAGTTGCTTAGTGCACGGCAGCAAGGAAGCAGAGCAGGGGAACAGAGCCAGAGAGGATCCAGTGAGGGTCCACTTATAGTACCCAAGGCCATGCCTCCAAGACCCACACAGACGAACCCAGGGGCGTGGTTTAACTGTCATAGGAATGATGTTCTGAAATTGACTATGGTGATGATTGCATAAATCTGTGAATATTCTAAAGACCACTGAATTGCACACTTTGCACAAATTATAAGGAGAAAGAGACAGAGGGAGATTTCTAAAACCTTCCAATGGCAAATCACCACTAACAGTGGCTGAAAACAGCACAAATACATATCCTTACATTTCTGAAAGCAGAAGTACAAAATGGCTCTTCCAGTGCCAATGTCAAGGTGTTGGCAAGGCTGTGTTTCTTCTGGAAGATCTAGAAGAAAATGTGTTGTTTCCTTGGCTTTTGCAGTTTCTTTGTCCAGACCATAGAAAGCAGTCACCTCTCCCCTTGGCTGGGAAAGAACACATTTCATGAAAATGGAAATGGTAAAAATAATAATGGTGGTGACAAGGACAATGATGATGGTGCCAGTGGCAATGGGTGCAATGGCGGTGGTGGTCTCCGTGATGATGGTGGTGGTGTTGGGAGTGATGAATCTGATGATGGTGATGATGATAATGGTAATAGTGACAATAATGTACCATGTATCTTGTATTTAATAATTATTAAGCATTTTATGCCTTAACTCTAATTTTTATAATCCCCATTTTTGAAATAACATAACTGAAGTCAAGAGATTTAAAAACCTTCATGAATTTACATCATCCTCCAAATGACCCTAGTGGTTGGTGCTATTCAGAGCCCACGGTAGAATTGTGGAGCACTAGAATTCCTCTCCGAGTGGCTCACTAGTGTCTGGACAATGGGGCACTGGGGAAAGGAAAGAAAAAGCAGTAGATGGCAGTGGTGGATGTGGCACACTGGCTGTTATCAGAAGAGGAGTGACTGCAGAGAAAAGTCTTCTCAGAACTCATGTACTGCTTTTACCTTAAAAGTTGGTATGGGCAGAAAAGGTAAATCTACAGAGACAGAAATTTGATGTGAGGTTGTCAAGGATGAAAATAAGGACTAACTGTAAACAGGGATGAGGGACCTTATCGGGAGAAATGAACAAGTTCTAAAACTGGATTATGGTAATGATTGCACAACTCAGTAACTTTACTAAAACTTACCGAATTTTACACTTAAAAATAGTGAAGTTTGGGCCAGTGAGATGGCTCAGTGGCATAAGCACCTGCCTGGCAAGCACGAGGTCCTGAATTCGACTCCCGGTACCCACATAAAAAAAAAAAAAGAGTGAATTTTATGGCATTTGAGTTATATCTTAATGAAATTGGTTTATAAGAAAAAGTTGCACGGAATGAAGAGCAAAATTGGGGGCAAGTAGCAATAGTTTTAAAACATGGCTGAAAATTCTTTAACAATCCTTCAACTGAGAGGTGTCAATCCAAAAAATATCAGAAAGAGTGACAATTAACCTAGATGGTCAATTTGACAGGCTTGAGAGCTACCCAGGGAATTAATAAAACACACTCCTGGGTGGGACCTGGAGCACTGACTTTGGCTACTATTTCTGGTCTCTGGCCTCTTCCTCTCTAGCACTGTTCCCCTGCACTGCTTCCCTGTCTCCATGAGGTGAGTAGCCTTCCTCTGCCAAGCCCTTCTACCATGATGTTCTAGCCTTACAGCCAGCTCACCATGAACTGAATCCTCTGAAACTATGAGCCAAATTAAACCACTCCTTCTTTTAAGTTGTGGGCGTCAAGTATTGTCAACAGTGATGAAAAGCTGACTAATACAGAGAATCTCCAAGGAATGATGATATTTATTTGCGAGTAGCAGAGCATTGCAATTAGTATATACATACTATAGTAAACTATAGGTGTATTCAAAGAGGTTGAGCAAGGGGAAGTTTTTAAAGACAAGATGTTACCGTTTATATCTAGATGTCCCCCCAAAGCCTCATGCATGCATGGGGGGGTTGGGGGAGGTGACTGAGTCATGAGTGTGTGATACTCATCACTGGATTAGTCCACTGATGAGTTTAAAGCTGGGTATAAGGTTGGGAGGTGAAGCCTGGTGGAAGGAGGAGGGTCACTGTGGGCATGGCCCGGAAGGGTACATATCCCTTCTCCTTCCTTGATTCCTCTCTACTTCCTGCCTGCCATGCCATGAACTGTTTCTCCTCTGCCATGCCACCCTGCCTTGGATCCAGCTGACTATGGACTGAAATCTCTGCAAACTGTGAGCCAAAATTAAACTTTTCTCCTTTAAGCTATGGATGTTGGGCATTGTGTCTCAGTGATGAGATAGTAACTAAGACCCAAGAATTAGGAAGACTATCTCAGATATTTTGAAACAATAATCTTTGGTCAGAAAGATTAATAATAAGAGTGGTACCATTTTGAGGTTGAACAGAAAGTTGCTGGGCAAATGTCCTTCCAGAAATACTTTGCATGTGTGGTCGTGGTGACCTCTGTAAAGCTTGTGGTTCTGGCACAGGCTTGTACTATTTACTATGAGGCAACTGTGCATAAGAACCCTTCCTTCAGAACATCCCATCTTTATTTACTTGTTTTGTTAGGGTTGACACAAATGAGTCCATTTTGATCCTGATGACTTTCAAGTTTCTTTCACAGAGGTGAAATTTATCTGTTTCTGGGCAGATTTACAGATGCATCAACCAACAGAAGATAGTGGAAGGACACTTTGTGACCTGCGTCTTGTTCGTGTGAACAACCTGAGGGTAACTTTATGCCTGGATTTGACCGGGATATGGGGCACCCATGTTAAACATCTGCATGACATGAGAGGCTGAGTAGGTGAAGTCAGTAAAGCCGAGCACCTTCCCCAATGTGGTTGCACGTGACACAGTCCTCTGGAGGTCCTAGGAGAGCAAAAGGTGGAAGAAGGAGAAATCCATCCTTTTTTTGCCTCACTGATGAGCTGGGACACCTCATGTCATCTTCTCTGACCATGAAACCAGGATTTATACCACCCACTCTCCTAGTTCTCTTTGGACATGGAATGAATTAGAACACCAGCTCCCTGGGTCTCTAGTTTACCAACTAGATCATGGGACTGCTTAGCTTCCATAGTCCCATCGTTATTATTGTATATAAGTAAGTTATTAATTTATCATAGTATATTCATATCCACATTTATTCTATCCTCACTAATACCCCTTTACCCCCATAAAAAGACCAACCACCCTGATGCACTGAGGAAGCAGAGCCGCTCAGAGTCCACAAGCAAGTGCCATAGGCAAGAAGCCAGCTGAGCAGTCATCTCAGTCCAGGCTCCAAGTGAAGAAGCTTCCAGATGGCTCTAAACCCATTATGTGAGTCCTGCCAGCTGAGGGCCACCGCATCACAGGGCAGAGACAAGCTGTCCTTGCAATGCCCTCTTCCTATTCCTGGCCTGCAAATCCAAAAGCACAATATGATGTTGACTGCTTTCCACCATGACATCTGGGGTGTTTGTTCCACAGCAACACTCTTGGGAGCAACCATGACTTGCTATAGGCTCTCCTGTGTGGCATAAGATTGTTAATCATGTGCAAGAGCAGAACCGTAGGGGCACCTTCCAAGGCCCTCGAGGCTAGGCGGTAGATCCCAGGCCATCAGGACAGTCTAGGGCAGAGCCTGCCCGTCCCAGTGCGCAGCCTGTCCCCCCGGCAGCACCGATACCTCCTATCAGAGGAGGCTGCATATACACCTGCCTTTGTTTAGGAAGCCTTTGATGACACTGTCATTCCCTGCAAACTGAGCACCACTTCCTTCCCTACTGAAGTCTCTTTTGACAGAAACCTGAATGAAACAGCCAGCCATACCACAAGAGTCCTCTTTGTCACCATTTCCCAGCATCTCTGTAGACCAGAGACTGGGACAGAGAGATGAATAAGAAATGGTGGCTCTTACCTTCTTCTCCTTCAGTCCATGGGATTGAACCCAGGGCCCTCGTATAAGCTACATCCCCTCCACCCCCACCCCCACCCCTTTTTTTGAGACAGAGTCTCCCTAAGCCACTAAGTTCCCCGGTACTGAACCCCTGCATCAGATCGCCAGAGCTGGGGTTACAGGCGCACACCACCACACCCAGGAGGCCCTCGCCTCTGAAGAGCTCACTGCCTAGTGCAAAAGCCATGTAGATCATCGTCACACTTATTTAGCTAATTTCATCATTATTTTAATATGTCTTCCCCACTGGACTGTAACCTCCTTAAGAAAGTGGGTCTGTTTTACCATTATTCCCAGTAAGCACTTGATAAATATGTACCAAGTGATTGACCTAAAATGCTGAGTGGTAGCCTCTCTAACACAGGTCCAAGCAGGACCCACCACATTCTGTGGGTTATGTTACTTTCCATAGCAAGCCAGGCCAATAGGAAGGTGCTCAGAGGGGAAATTAAACACCTAGAGAGGGTGGAAGATGCAATGACTCCCTCCCAGGACCAGCGTGTCACTCACCTGCTCTACGTCCACTCTGGTTTAGATCTGCTACAAGTTACCTGGGCTCTGCTTCGTCCTCTTCTCAGCTTTTGGACACAGAGGAAGAGATGAGACCCCCCTGGACACAGGTAGTACTAAAAATAATTGGTGCTTGTTTACACCAGGCTCAGGAACAGAGCTCAAAAACCAGGAATAATCTCTCCTACCTATGTTTTTTTCATAACAAATCCCTGGATTTCTTATCGAGTCTATGAAGAACATTCTTGTTCTCATTCTAAAATCCCAGCTGTTTCAAGCTGGATGGGGACCTGCTCCCACGGGTGCCCCAGGTCTGGTTAGCAAACTCCTTCACGAGTTTGTGAGCCTCACTCCTCTCCACAACGTCCTAAGCCTGGAGCAGCATCATGCTGACAATCTGAACTCAGACGATAGCCTTGTCGGCTTCCTTCCATCATTTTCATCTCTGTGCTGGATTTTACAGACTTTGTACGTATCAGAAATGAGGGAAGCAGCCTGAGACGCGCCGGGGAGAGATGCGCACTCGTGGTCCTGTGAGGCTGCAAAGAAGCTCCTGGGGTAGCCAAGGTGAGAAGAGCCCTGCATTTGAAGCGGAGTCTGGAGTCAATTCTAACCAGGTCTTCCGTAAACCCCAAAGGTAAAGATAACAAACACTGCCAGCACTCGACGCTTGGGCAGGCTTCGTGCCTTTTCCTTTGGTCTGGTGTTCAGTATATCTTCTGCTATAATTAGATCACTGGAGACTTGGCCAATGAAAATGAGATTTATTCTGGCCTCCTCTCCCTCACTAGCTGCTCCTGGGGACTCAGGTTTGGCTGCTTAATCCCCGCAATCAGGTCTCCTATCTGGGCTCGAAGTGAGAAAGTAAGGCCAGGAGATATTTTCTTCTAAGAAGGATTCTCTCCTTCTACTTACAAAAAGGTGTCTTCTGGATCCAGAGGGAAACTTTCTTCCTATTTTGATTGTTAAAAAAAATTGTTTTAAATGTTTTAAAATTGCTCTCTTAAAGGTATTTTTAAGCAGAAATTTTGGAAAGTTCAGGAAAAGTTAAAGGCTTATGAATTCTATAATCATGTATTAGACTTTCTTTTAGTTCCTTTTGTCTCTCTGGTTTGCAGACTGAGTCATCAACTGGCTTTGTTAATCCCAGTAGGCCTGACTTCCTTCACCCATACTGCCCCTGCCCAGAGGGGCAGGAGCCTGGGCAGGGACAGGGAGGGCTTTGTGGCAGACTAAACTGGCTCACTAAACCAGCTGACTTGCCCTTTCTGAGCCTTGGTTTCCCCATCAGAAGTTACCAGGTTCAGAAATGTGAGGACAAAGCTGTTTCCACTGTGACGCTGAAATCATCTGCACCAAGTGTGGTGCACGCACCTGTAACTTCAGCTACTTGGAGGCTGAGGCAGGATGATCACAAGTTCAAGGCCACCCTGGGCAACTTAACAAGATTGTCTCAAAACAAAAAAATAAAAAGTAATTGTTTTTAAAACTCCATCTGCATTTTTCACTCTGCCTCACAAGCATACAGGGAAGTTGGATACGTGACATCTCAGCAGAATGTATGTGAAGGTAGAGATAAGAATCCAGCTGTCCTCTATGAAGTCTGACATTAAAAGAGTTTTGAAAATGGGTTTATAGCTATTTTCCAGTGAATTTGTTTACATATCTCAATTTTAAATTCTAAAATCAGTAAATACCAAAAACTATAATCCATTAAACAAAATTTCTTTGGGGCCTCAATACTTTTTTAAGGTGTAAAGAGCTCCTGAGGACCACCATCTTAAGGGAACAAAGAAAACAAAAGAAATTCCTCATGAAGACACGAAGTTTTGCCACATGTCATGACACATGCCTGTAATCCCAGCACTCTGGGAGACTGAGGCAGGAGGATTGCAAGTTCGAGCCTTGTCTCACAATAAAAAATGAAAAAGTTTGAGGCTGTAACTCAGTGCAAAAGCTCTGAGTTCAATCCTGTGTGCCACACCAAAAAAAAAAAAAAAAAAAAACACGAAGTTTTATCACTGGACCACCCAAAAACAGTAGCCCCCTTAGGACCCAGAACTGAGAAGCAGCGGGACCCCAGGCAGCCTTGTCTGGGCTTTCTCCCCTTCCTCCCCGTAGCCTGAGCTCTATGTTCTGCTGTACAGCACATGACAGGAATGGCCACCCATGTCTTCCATTGTTCATCATCACAGAAACTACTCCGATGCCCCATCCTGGCGTTGGCCCTATGCATAGGAGAAAGCACTTCTCAGAGAAGCAGTCTGGGTAAGCTGAAGAAACTCTGAGAGCTGCATATTTCAATCATTCTGTGGTGGATTAACTAATGGTCAACTGGGAACGCCCAACTGAACTGAACCAGCGTGGTTCTGGGTGTGGAAGGCCCACCTGAGGATTGTTGCCAACAGCATAAAAGGAGAACTGGAGGGGAAGATGGTGTGCTGTTGATTCTCCTGGAGAAGCTTGTCACGCTGAATTTCCTGATATGAACTCAGCTGTTCTCATTGTCGGAGGAGCTCAGGTCCTCGCCCTCACTGAGGATGGCTGCGGTTCTCTTTGGGGGAGCTCCGGTCCTTACCTTGAGCATCGCTTCCTGGCTCCAGTGCAGATCCCTCAGCCTACTGGCACAGATCTTCATCCCGCTGGCACAGACTTTCTAGCTTCCACCATGGACCTTTGGGCCTTCCCAGTGCAGATCCTTGACACTTTGGGCTCTAGGCCTCCAGCTGGGCTCATGCAGGACATCGCCGTGGGATGCAGGCCCTCAGCTGGATTCTTTGGGTGTCTAGTGCGTGGACAGATCTCTTGTGCTCTTCTGCATTTGTCTCTTTGGGTGAATATTATAAAATAATCCTATAAATTATGCGTCCTGTATTAAATCTATTCCCTCGAAAACCCTGACTACTATACATTCCATTCACCGGGGGCCTTGCAGACCGGCCCAAGTGTTCGTCAAATACTCAAAGGGACTCTTCATGTGGAAATCCCAGCCTTTAAGGCTCCCCACTGGATCACCCTCATATCAGATCCCTTATCCTTCATCCCAGAGTCTGCTCTCCAGCCACAGAGCACAGCAAACTCTGAAGTTCCTCCCAGCACTGTCTCAGGTCGGTGAGCCCATGGGGCGCCAGCAGGTGAGGCGCACACAGCAGCATGGGGGCTCTGTGCCACCTCCTGCCCCGTGCGGCTCTTCTGTGTAGCTGTTTCCGAGTTGCATCCCGTATAAGCAATCACTAAAGTACATGGCTGTGTGTCACTGAACAACAAGGATGAGTTCGGAAAGACACCTCGTGAAGGGTTGTGCCGTCGCGTGGCCGTCAGAGTGGACTTACACACACCCGGACGCTAGAGCCTACGCCACACCAAGGTCATGCTTAACCTCAGGGCACCACAGTCACGTATGCAGTCCACCACTGGACACAGTGTCGCTGTGTGGCTGTGAAGTGTTTTCCTGAATCCTGTGAGCTCTTCTAGGAAATTATCATGCCTCAGGTGGGGGCCAGGGGAACTGCAGAACGGGTAGCAGCTGGTCAGAACGGTGAGTGGACCTGGGTCTTGTGGCTGCCGTCTCAAGTGGGGTCAGTCTTGTGGGTTTGGTACAAACTCCAGCAGGTAGTGTCAGAACCAGTTTGCACCACGGCCACCCCACCGTGCTGTAGAACAGTAGGACTTTCTACTTGTGTCTGTGCTTTGGTACTTGTTACCCAACCTCCTTCTGTAACCTATTATACATTTTACAAATGACTAGAAGGGAGGAGCTCAAACTCTCCAAACACAAAATAACATAAGGAGAGAAAACATTCGTTATCCTAATTTGATCAGTACATATGATATATACATATTTGAAAGTCACACTGGCCAGGTGTGGTGGTGCACACCTACAATCCCAGCACTCAGGAGGCTGAGGCAGGAGGACTGCCATGAATTCGAGGCTACATAGTGAGTTAAAGGACCAGCCTGAACTACATAGCAAGACCCTATCTAAAAAAACAAAACAAAACAAAATAAAATCACACTGTACTCCATATGTATGTACGATTATTACATATTGATTTAAAATTTTTTAAAGTAAATATTTAAAGAGATGGGAAAGTTAATTAGCATGATTTGATCATTATACATGTATTGAATTACCACACTCTACCCTATAACAGTATACAATTAAAAACTGTTTTAAGAAGAACTAAACTGTGGAGATTGCTTGGTACTGCAGAATTCCTCAATTGGTGTGAAAAAAACACTTCCCTTTGTGTGACCCAGGAAATACCCTGAGGCCTCCCTATCTTGGGGTCCCCAACACATGTGCGGTGGAGTGGGGAGATATGGAGAGGAGCCAGTGCTAGTGTGGTAGCCATTGGGGCGCAGGTGCCAAGCCTGGTCCAACAGTGCCAGGCCTCATAATACCAGGGAAGGCTCCTTGCCTCTGGGCTTCATGTGTACAATGAAGAATGAGACCCAGAATCCCAAACCCCTTTCATATCTAAAATGACTTAGCTCTAGACTGTGTGATTGTTATGGAGCTTTGGAACCCAGGTCATTGTTAATAACACTCCTTTCCAGTGTTGTGTTTGATGTGTTTGTCTACTCACACTGACAGGAAAGAGGGGAAATGACATTCAACTGATCATTGGTCAAAATCAATTTCTGAAAAGAAATTACTAACAGTTTTTAAAATTGCACCAACTCTTTAAAGAACTGAATCCAACTGAGGGAAGTTTTTTTCTCCTAAATAAGCATAGAGTCAGTCATTAAATCTCTACCAGGTTTTCCCAGTCCCAGGGAAAGTTCCTCTTCCTTGCTGCCCGCATATTTTCAGCTCTCTAATTTGAGTATTCATTTGCCAGTCCTCCCCACTGCGGCTCCCAGCCAGAATCATTTGTGGCTTTCATGAAGGCACTGTTAGTTTCTCTGTCCTGGAGCATTAATAATGTGGCTTAGGGATGCCGGGGTCCTGCAGGTGCCCCCAGCATGACAGATGACTGTTGATTTTCACCCATTTTCTCCACTCCTCTAAGTTCCTAAATCATACAATCGTTTTCCTCATAACAAAGCCCGTGGAAACCATCATTTTTCAGGCAGCTCCCAGGGAACACTTGCCTTCCAGCAGCATCCGTCCCTTCTCCCCCCACCCCACCACATCTGTTTCACCAGACCTCCGATCACTCATCTCCAGTTTCCCACATCTTCCTGTCTCTCTAACTTCTAATTATGAAGCTGGAGCTGCTAACTGACCCCTTCGGAGAAATCCAAGTGCGGTTTTTCCGTGATGCCCCATGTTATTCTCCCTTCCTTGTCTGCTGGTAAAATCCACACTCCACAAGCCCCAGAGCTCTCAAAGTGATTAAAGTGGCAGCATCGACCAGAGACGGCCGCTCCCTGAGTTCACACAGGGGGCGGAGCAGACACAGGACTGAGTGTGAGGCTAGGCAGGGACAGTGCTATAGCACAAGAAGCTTACACCAGTCACATCTTCATGCCACAAGCTCGCAGGGTTTGGAAAATATCGTATCAAAGGTGTCAGGCTATGAGGTGCTCACAGAGGGGCCCTTCTCAGGCAGAGCCCAGAGCCTTCACCTGCCCAGAGTAAGCTCCTGCCAGACATTCTTGGGGAGATTGACCTGAATAAGCCTTCCACACCCCAACCATGTCATCCTAAAACTCCAGAGCAGTTACACTGGGTAGTTGCAAAGCTGCCAACAGCAAGTTTCTAATACCCAAGTTTTGGGGAGCATCATGTACTCACCACCAGCCCCTCTTGTGGCTCAGACTATAAACTAATAACTGGGTACTGCACATACCCAGCCACACTGCACCTGGAGTTTGCACAAACCATGACTTTAATTTCAGGGCTTAGGGAAATCTGAGCACAGAAAGTCTAGCCATGGCCAACAGCCAACAGGAGAGGAGAGGTGGAGAAGGGGGAGAGGGCAGCCCCATGTTCAAGGAGACTGGGCCCCCTGGAAACACAGGTACACACACACGCGCGCGCGCACGCATTCACACACACAGAGGCTGGGCCTCTACACTCCCACAGCATCAATTATCCAGTTCCCTTGTCTCACCCCAGTCACTGCAGCCCCTGGAGGGCAGAGATATGTTCCCCAGCTGGATCCCCAGCTGTCCACGCTGCCTGGCTCAAACAGGAATCCTGAATGATGCTGACTTGAACTACAGCATCAAGGAGGCAGTGCCTCCCAGCCTTTCCTGCTCTCAATCCCATGAATGTTTCCCCTGCAGAAGCACAAATCCCAGCTGGGCTTCCTGCACAGTACAGAGCTGGGCTCTCGTTCTTCCATGGATTCAGCTGCATGGGCAGCAGCATCCTGGAGGAAGCAACATCCTGGAAAGGGCAGTTGGAGCTTTGAAAGCACACACAGCTGGCTCAATCCCCAATATAAGTTGCTTTTGCTGATCCTCTGAGCCTCAGCTTTCCTAGGTAAAAAATAGGGATAGGTAGTTACTGCCTGTCTTGCAAGGTTCTCAGGAGGATACTAGGTCCAGCAGTGCCCCAAGCGGTTCCTGCTCATAGTAAATTCTCTATGAGCAATATTTAAGAGTTGTTAGCTTAATTTCCTCCAGGAACACCTCTCCTGCAACCTCCTGTTCAAGCACCCAGCCCGCCACACAATTCCATCCTCGTGTCTCTGACCGATGACTTGAGGAACAAAGTGACCTTCTAGATGTTCTGAAAGTATGTGAAGCTCAGGGCTGCCACATTTATCAATAAAAATACAGGATGCCCGGTTCCATCCGAAGTTGCATGGGACATGCTTATATGAAGAAACTTCTCATTGTCTATCTGAAATTCGGGTGGAAAAGTGCATCCTATATTTATCTGGCAACCTAGGTGGAGCTCTCATTTGATGACATCTGGTCTTGGTCAGGTCAGTTTTTCTGAAGGCTCCAACTGGGTTCTCATGGCAAGAGCATCCTGAAGCTATGGTGTGAGGTTCCCCTACATCTCTGTAATTGGCTTCAAGAGGAAGCTCAGTGCACTGAGTATAAACAAAAAGCTTTCATTTACCCAGGACCTGCCACCCCAACCCGGCAGGCTCACTCACAGCTCCACCCGCATTTCCCACTGGGCAGCGGCTCCATTAGTGACATCACAGTTGGATCCATAATTTTGTGGTTATTTTCAGTTAATTAAAGCAATTTCATCCTAGCTTTAAAGGCTCAATCCTATTCATTTCAGAATTTCAACCTAATTTTCGATTTGAAGCCCAACTCACTCCCAGCATAGGCCAAGTTCATGAGCCTTAGCACTGGGGGTGAGGGGAGTGCTAACCTCCCCTTCTTCTTCCCTATACCTGGCCACCTGGGATGGGGTGGGGAAGAGAAGAACAACTGCCCCCTGTAAAACCACCCTGAAGAGCTACAGTCCTCTCCTGGCCTCATACTGCTCCAGTTAAGAATGGGGCCTCTCATGAAAGCACATCTTCCACCTAAAACCCAACTATGCCCCCCCAATTCCTGTGATGACAACACTCCAGCTCATTCCCACACTGAGGTTCTGGCCAGACAAACCTGTCCCATCTGTTCCCCTGGGGCCTACAGACACGAGCAGCACCCAGCCCCTGCCTCTCAGGACCCAGAGAGGGGATGTTGGCCCTATTAACCAGCTGCCCCCCCAATCTCCCAGCTCAACAGTCCACCAGCATCAGGCACCATCATGGGTCAGGTCCCCAGAAACAGACTCTGAGACAAGGTGAACACGTGGCCAGTGAAGGAAATGCCACTATTAGCAGGGGATCCAGGAAGGGGAGGAATCAGCCAGAAATGGCCCCATCCCATCCTGTGGAAGGAAGGACCCATGGAGCAGGGGTCAGGAAATTAAGGCCGTGGGAGGCAAGGCCAGTCCACTGTCTGTTTTTGTATGATCCATGAGCTAAGGGTAATTTTTGGATCTTTTAAATATAAAATGTAAAAATCTTCAGGCTCTTTTGATTTTATCTCTTGATCTACAAAACCAAAAATAGTTCTTCCTGTCCCTTTACAGAGTCCTGGGCAAGTGCTTATTTAGATCCTGATTTGAACAATATATTTTTGGGAAAATATATATTTTGGGAAAATGTTGCACTGGTAGTGATATTAGAGAATGTGTTAGTATGGTTAATTACTTAGGGTTGAAATGTCGTGATGATTGTAATTTACTCTAACTACTTCAATAAAGCAGTAAGGCAAATGTTAATGATCATTAACTCCATGTGATGGATTTCCTTACACCATTCTCATTACTGTACGTTTGAAATTTTTACAATTAAAAATTACAAAATTCATATCCATCTTTCACTTTTTCACCTTCTGTATCTAATCCATCACCTAAGTCACGTCAGTCTTTCTCTCTAAACTGTTCCCAAACGTCTGCCTCTTTTTCATTCCTGCTGCCATAGTTTCTTTGTCCCAGCCCTCATCAAAGGCCGCATAGCCATACGTATCATTTCCTATGGTGGTAAAACAACCGACATGATCCTGCCTTTCAACAAATATTCACGAAGTGCCTGTGGGCACAGCGATGAGACAGCAGACCCCAAACCCCAGAAACCTCCTTCTAGACATGCAAGCCCCACCATGCGGCTCATGGTGACGACCCTGAGCTACTGAGAGAGGGTTACACCACAGCCTGGTGCATCCAGTACAGAAACATGTGGGTTTGTGCCATCCACTCCAAAAAGACTTCCAGGAAACAGTTTTCATATCTTCTGTAACGGTGGCTACTAAAGGTGGTGCCCTCTCTCCTGCCCCAAGAGTCCCAGCACCCGCCCTAATGCTACAGCTGTCCTGCTGGGGATGACCCAGAATGGGTCTGGGTTCTGACTGAGCCTTTTTCTACCAGCCAGAGCAGAGTCAGCCCTCGAGTTGACACTGCCACGAAACTGTAGACCCCAGAAGATGACCACAGGCTTGAAATAAAGAAATTTCTTTTTTTTTCTCCTTGCTTTTGTTTGTTGTTGTTGTTGTTGTTGTTAATTTTTGTTCATTTGGGTTTTTTTTAAATTGTTTGATTTGGATTTTGGGGAGTGTGATCCTTGTTTTTAGGTCTTTTGTTTTCGGTTTTTCTCCTTTCCTTCCCTCCTGTCTTCTTAACCAGTTTCCTGAAGCTAGGATAATCTTCCTTTGTCCTGCAGCCTTGCTTCTAAATCTCTTTCTCTTCTTTCATTTCTCTATTTTTTTCTTCTCCTCTTTCAATTTTCTCCCCTTAATTACTTTTCTCTTATTTCTACTCTCAGTATAATTTTTCTCTTTTTTTCTCCTTTTTTTCTTTGATCTTCTATTTCTTGTCAGTTTTTTGTCCTACCTTTACCCAATTCTGTAGCCATCCAGACTCCTCAGTAAGCACCTTTGTACCATTTCTCTCTCCTCTTCCTGCCATAGAGTTCAAGGTTTCAAAGTTTTCCTTATGCATCCCCATTCCTAAAACCTAAATCTTTAAAGGTGTAACCATAAAGCCTTGTTAATTTTTTGATAGTTAACTCTCTGAAATTACTGTTGAATTATTTTCTGGCATTAGCAGAGATATAGCTGTTGCATTTAGTACATATTAGCTGTAAGTCAATACTGGGTTGCCTTGATGTTTACATGATAAATGATGGTTTCTTCTCTAGGAATAAGGGTAGTACATAAATGGTTTTTGGTTTTGGGTTTTGGTTTCTTGAGACAGGGTCTCCCTATGTAATTCAGGCTAGCCTTGAACTCACTACAAGCCTATGCTAGCCTCAAACTCATGGCAATCCTCCTGCCTCAGCCTCCAAAGTGCTGGGATTACAGGTATGTGCCACCACACTCAGCTACATAACTGGTTCTTATGGTATGTTAATATCTAATTTGTCTCGGGCAATACTATGGTAGCTGTTTCACTTAGTATTAACAGGGTCACATAATTGTCACTATTTTTCTGTAACCAACACTCAGATTGCCTTTGTGACATTAACAATACTAGAGTGCATTCCCAAAGAACTTGGTTGCTGGGCTAACTACACTGCATCCTCCTTTCCCAAAATAACCAAGGTAGTTGAATCTTGGGGCTATGGCAAAGGATTCTAGTTAGCCAAGCCCAAAATACATGAGTGAAAAGCAATGAAAGAGATCTCTATACTAGCAACAAAGACTCTAAGCATCCACAAACCTCAGCACAAAACAAAACAAATGAATAAAAACCATAGAAACATGGGAAGAAAAGGCAACAAAATACCTCCCAAAATCCTCAACTCCCCTGAAGCCAGTGCAGAGGCACCAAGAGGCAGAATGAAGGCAATGAAGCCACACACCCTAATTCCTCGAATGCATAGCAAAGGAGGTTAGAAAACAGCTCAGTGAGATACTCAGCCAGATTAGAGAAGATAGAACTAAACATATAATGCAAGTAATAACCAAAGATACAGAAGCTCTCAGAAAACATTAACGGAAAGCAAGATGAGCCAAACAAAGTGATACAAAATATGAATGACCAGTTTACCAAAGAATTAGAGTGCTTGAAAAGGTTTCAGTCAGAAATCCAGGAGATTAAAAATCATATTGAAAGTATGGGCAGCAGGACAGACCAATGTGACGGCAGAATTTCAGAACTAGAAGGCAGTGATGCCTTCAAAAACCAACTACTCAAAGACACCTTAAGAACAGCATAAAAAAAATTAAAAACTGATCCAACAACTGCTAGATGATGCAAAGAAGACAGACCTAAGAATAATTAGAGTAAGTGAAAAACTAGAAGACAACACAAATGACATTAAAAACCTGTTCACAGAAATAATGGCAAAAAATTTATCAAATGTAGGGAAAGAAAGAAACATACATATAAATGAGGAATACAGAACACCAAATAGCCATGATCAGAAGAGAAGCTCTCCACTCCATATTATACTCAAAATTCCAGAAGTCCATTACAGGGACAAAAATTTTAATAGCTATTAGAGACAGGCAACAAATCACAAACAAAGTTAAACCCATTAGAATCACAGCAAGCTTTTCTACACAAACCTCTCAGGCCAGGAGGGGTTGGAGTGAAGTGTTTTAAGCCCAAAAAGATAACAAATTCTAGCCCTTACTTATGTATCCTGCAAAACTTTCCTTTAAAATTCATGGAGAAATAAGTATTTGCATGACAAGGAGTACCTCAAGAAATTCATGACCACCAAACCAGCACTACAAAAAATTCTCAAGGATACCCTACAGGAGACAATGAAGCCCACAATATCAATAAATCAAAAAGAACGAACACACCTGATGGGATGAGAAGCTAAGCAAAAAGGAGAAAAAATGAGGAAATTGAAAACAGAAAAATAATGCAATGACAGGAATAAGATAACACCTCTCAGCAGTAGCTCTCGATGTGTCTCAATTCCCCAATCAAAAGACACGGACTGGAAGAATGGATCTAGAAAGAAAACCCAAAGATATGCAGCATACAAGAAATTCATTTAATTCAAAAAGATACTCACAGATTAAAAATCAAAGGATGGAAAACAATATTTCATGCAATGGAAACTCAGAAAAAAAAAGTAGGAGTTGCTATCCTAATTTCAAAATGGATTTTAAGCTCAGACTGATTGGAAGAGATGAAGAAGGTCACTACAGATAAGTTAAAGGAACAATTCAACAGGAAAAGTTAACAATTATAAACATATACTAACCAAATACCAGCACACTCAACTTTATAAAATAAACACTAATGAACATGAAAAATCACGTAAACACAAATACAATAATAAGGGGGTACCTCAATACCCCACTGTCACAAATAGACAAATCAACCAGATGAAAGATCAACAAAGAAATATCAGAACTAAACCAAACCATCAAACAAATAGTTAGATATCTACAGAGTGTTCCACTCCAAAACAACAGAATACACATTCTTCTCAGCAGCATGTAGAACTTTCTCCAAAATAGAACACATACTAGCCAATAAAGCAAGCTTAAGTAAATACAAAAGAATTGAAATTAACCCATGCATATTATCAGATCATAGCACAATGAAACTAGCAATCAATAGCAAAAGAAACCACATAAACTATTCAAACACATGGAAATTAAACAATTCCCTCCTGAATAATCAATGAATCACAGATGAAATTAAAGTTTCTACAATCAAACAATAATGCCAGTGTGACATACCAGGACCTATGGGATGCAATGAAAGCAGTCCTAGGAGGGGATTTCATAGCAGTGAATTCCCACATCAGAAAAACAGAATGAGCTCAAATAAATAACCAGTGATGCACCTTAAGGTCCTAGAAAAACAAGAACAATCCAAACCCAAAGTTAATATGAGGAAGGAAATTATAAAGATCAAGGCAGAAATTAATGAAATTGGGACTAAAAAACATACAAAGAATCAATGACTTGAACAATGGGTTCTTTGAAAGATAAAACAGAAATACAAAAACCCTTAGCTAATCTTACCAAAATAAGAAAAGAAGAGACCCAAACCCATGAAATTAAAAATGCAAAAGGTAAAGTTACAATGGATTCTTCTGAAATCCAGAAAATTATCAGTAACTACTTTGAGAAACTTTATTCTAATAAAATGGAAAATTCAGAGGAAATGGATAATTTCCTAGATATATATGAACTATCAAAGCTGATATAAAAATCCTAAATAATCCAAAAATCAGTCAGTGAAATTGAATAAGTTAAAAAAAAAAAAAAACACCTACCAACAAAGAAAACGCCAGGTCCCTATGGACTCACTGCTGAATTCTACAAGATCTTTAGAGAAGATCGAATTCCAGGACTACACAAACTCTTGTATTCTCAAAAAGGAGATTGAAAAGGATATCAGAAAATGGAAAGAGATCCCCTGTTCTTTGATAGGCAGAACCAATAGCCCTAACCCTGTTACATATGTTTAACACAATCCCAATCAAAATACCAATAATGTTCCTTACAGAACCAGAGAAAGCAATCCTAAAATTCATATGGAATTAGAAGAGACCTAGAACAGCAAAAAGCAATTCTAGGCAACACGGGCAAGGCAGAAGCATCACAAGCCTGGACTTCAAGTTATACTACAAAACTACAGTGATAAAAACAGCATGGTATTGGCAAAAAAGAAAAGACTTGTAGATCAGTGGAACAGAATAGAAGATACAGAAACAACTCCGGGCACACTCAACAATGTTATTTTTGACATGGGGCTGAATTCTTTCACTGGAGGAAAGATAGCCTCTTTTTAAAATATGGTGCTGGAAAACTGTCTATCTGCATGCCAAAGATTGAACTTAGACTCATATCTCTCACCATGTACTAAACTAAAACCAAAATGGATTAAAGATCTAAACATTAGAACAGAGACAATCTGCTGGAAGACAAAATAGGTAAAATTCTTGAAGACATAGGTGTAGGCAAACACTTTCTGAACAAAACCCTAGTTGCACAAGAAATAATACCAAGAATCAACAAATGGTATCACATCAAATTAAAAAGTTTCTGCACAACAAAGGCAACCATTAACAGAGTGAAGAAACAACCTACAGAATGGGAAAAATTTTTTACCAGCTACCCCTCAAACAAAGGACTAATATCTAGAATATATAAAGAACTAAAAAAATCAGACTCCCCCCAAATCAAAGAACCAGTCCAAAAATGGGCATCTGAAATGAATAGACAATTCTCAGATGAAGAAATACAAATGGCTGATAAATACATGAAAACATGTTCAACATCGCTAGCCATTCCAAAATTGCAAATTAAAACAACACTGAGATTACATCTCACTCCAGAAAGAATGCCTACCATCAAGAAATCAACCAATTGAGCAACCCATTTGGGACCCCTCCTGTCTCTCAGGAGCTATTCCTATTTCCCATGCTTTTTCTCCAATAAATTTTCCTGCTCTTAAAAAAAAAAATCAGGGCCGATGAGATAGCTCAGCAGCATAAGTGCCTGCCTGGCAAGCGCAAGGTTCTGAGTTTGACTCCCGATACCCACATAAAGGAAAAAAGGGGCCAGTGATATCACTCAGCAACATAAGTGCTTGCTGGCAAGCACAAGGTCCTGAGGTCGACTCCCAGTATCCACATTAAAAAAAAAAAGAAATCAACCAATAGCAAATGCTGGAAGGAGAGAGGAACACTTCTCCATTGTTGCTGGGAGTGTAAACTGATACAACCACTATGGAAATCAGTATGGAGATTCCTCAAAATACTAAGAGTAGAAATTCCATTTGACCCAGGAACCAGAAATTCCATTTCCCCTTCTAGGTATCTTCTCAAAAGTGTTAAAGACATCATATTACAGTGACATATGCATACCCATATTTATAGTAGCACAATTCATAATAGCTAAATGTTGGAAACAGCTTGTATGTCCATCAACAGATGAATGGATTTTGTAAATGTGGTATTTATACACAATGGAATACTATTCTGCCATAAAGAAGGATAAACTTGAGTCATTCATAGGAAAATGGCTGCACCTTGAGACCATAATGTTAAGTGAAAAAATAGACACACAAGCTTAAATATTGCATGGTTCTCTTATATGAAAAATTCAATATATATAGTACAAAATAAAAGACAGATAACAGGAAAAAAGACAAAGAAAAAAGATATTGTAATCTAGCATGGACAATGGATCTGAAAGCATACCTTGACTTAGTACAATTGTCTTTCATATTTTATATGTTCTTTGGTCTACTAGTCTGGTTTTCAATCTGTACATATGATAATTAACTTTATAAAGTCTTCTAAATAAACGAATCTGATGCTGGAAAGATAAAAGGGGTGGAAAGAGGAGGGAAAAAGAAGGGAACTGAAATGTGTTATGTACATTTACTAATCCCCTACAGTGAATGTAATCATTATATACTGCAAACATGTACAAATAAATGTCAAAAAAGTTAAATAAAACATAGGATAAATCTTAAAAGATATGAAAAAAGAGGGGCCAGTGAGATGGCTCAGCGGCGTAAGCGCCTGCCTTGCACACGCGAGGGCCCGAGTTCGACTCCCGGAACCCACATACGAAAAAGGGGCCGGTGATATCGCTCAGCGGCACAGGCGCCTGCTGGCGCGCGAGGTCCTGAGGTCGACCCCCGGTACCCACAAAAAAAAAAAAAAGATATGAAAAAAGAATGAATTGGATCCTGTATGATAGGTGCAGGGGCCCCACAAGGAGCAGCTAGGGTGACACCAGGAGAAAGCGGCTACAGCAGTTCTGCCATAATGTGCTCCAGAAACAGCTCCACTTCTGCAAAATAGCACACTAAAAACTTTTTTAAACCAATTTTATGAAAAAAAAAAAAAAAAAAAAAAAAAGGAGTAGGATCAGACAGACCACTCAAAACCTAGAAGTCCTCATAGCTAGAGAACTAATAAAAACAATGACGATGTAATAAGTAGAAACAGAGTTAAATCCCAGCGTCACTTGGGATCCATCTCTCATATCCGTCAGCTCTAGGGCCGGAGTTTCTTCCTCCAAGAAGTAGGTCTTAGGCTGTGGCTCAGTGTTGGAGCACTTACCTCGCATGTGTGGGGCCCTGGGTTTAATCCCAGCACTACCCAAAACACCAAAGTAGGTCTTCGAGAGCATTTCCTGCCAGTATGGGTCAGTGAAATCAGAATTTAAAAGCTGATCCAAAAATAAAGCACTGATCTAGGGTGTCACTTACTTTGTCTATCCTACTGGGTTTTTTTTTGTTTGTTTTTTGGGTTTTTTTTTGTGGGTACTGGGGATCGACCTCAGGACCTCACGCGCCAGCAGGCGCCCGTGCCGCTGAGCGATATCACCGGCCCTTTTTTCGTATGTGGGTACGGGGAGTCGAACTTGGGCCCTCACGCTTGCCAGGCAGGTGCTTATGCCACTGAGCCATCTCACCGGCCCTATCCTATTGTTTTTAACATAGGAAAAGTGTGCTCAGCTTTGACACAGCTCTACATGGCTCAGGGAATAGTTTTGCACAGAAATTGTAGGTTCTTTGAGTCACCAAAACACCCATTATAAACCCCAAGTTGAAGCCCTCCAAAATTTTCAGCTCACTGTCTCTCTCTCTCTCTCTCTCTCTCTCTCTCTCTCTCTCTCTCTCTCTCTCGGTTTTCTTACATTGCTGAGGCTCTCCTCTCAAGGTAAGAAAGCTCATCTCCCCTTATTTCCACAAGTCTTCAAACCTTGACCTCCAGAGAAAGAGCAAGTGTGAGGCCCACATCTCAGTGACTTTGGTCTCCATTTCAAGCTCTGCATCAATTCGTATCACAGAAACAGACATTGGGGGAAGGCTTGCTTCAGGTATGCCTTAGGCATAGTTAAGCAGAATGAAAATCACGTCCCTTCTCCCCAAAAGCTCTATGATTCTACAGGGCCTCCACGGGGGAAGGCTGAGGTCAGAAACTGTGGAATCAGAAACAGAGCCTTCTTTACCTAGCAAGATTCATCCCTCATTAAGCAAACTTATATTTAGCGCTGCACATTCTTCAGGGTAAACACCTGCTCTGCACCTGCTTGGCATAAAGAAAGAAATGAACCATTGGTGCCATTTACCTATTCAGATACCTACACACACTACTCTTCCAAAGCCTCACTTCTTCACCTGACAAGGAAAGTCCGGTGCATTGTAGGATATGAAACAGCAACCTGGCCTCTACCCACTAGAAGCCAAAGGCACCAGCCCCAGGATATAATCACCAATAAATATCTCCAGATAGTGCCAACATCCCCCAGACAACACCACCCCCAGAGAGAGTCACCACTCCAGATCTTACTCCTACCCTGACACTGGCACAGAAATTTGGTCAGAGGCACTGCTGTGGGAAAGGTGAACTGAGACTTTCTTATCCGAAAGCCAAGACATCCAGGGCTTTCCAAGCAGCCCATAGCCCCATGAAGCTCAGTGACCACTACTCTGGGTGTATGTAATGGGAAATTGACCATCTCATCAATATCAAGGGAAGGCAACAGGCAAAAGGAGCTGAAAGAACCTGCCCACCCACCCTTGCCTGAGGACCTGCAGGTAGCCCAACCGCAGAAGGCCAGTGGAGTGGGGAAGCTGCTGGGCAGTTCTGAGATGGGCTAGACTTAGGCTGGAGGTATAGTCCAGGTCTCCTCAGCAGCCTTTGCCCTCTGATTAGTGACATTTATGGTGCTGAGCAATGGCATGTCCTTCAGGAGTGCCCTAAGGAGAAACCTCTTCATTACATCAGAGGCACCTCCACACCTCTCACAGAGTAACTAAGGGTCCTTTCATACTGCCTAGAGGGCACAGCTCCTGGCCAAGCAACTGGAAGATGTGATGTGTGTGGCTCTAGAAAAGGAGTCAGTGGCCCTTTGCTGACAGCTGGGAGAGGGAACAGAGGCCTGGAGATGAGCCAGCTTGTGCCCTTGGGACAGAATCCTGAACCAAACTTTGGAATAGCCAGATTCCAAGTTCCTATTTCTGGAAAGATCAAGTCTGAATCCCTCAGCTGGGTCCCTAGGGTCCTGTGTCTCTCTAAGCTGTCTCTCATCTCACCCCATCACAACCCAAGAGTGAACAACACCATCACACATCTGCTCCCGCTCTGCCCAACACTGAAACACCCTTCCCACCTGTGCCTCTCCTGCTGGCAAACACAGCATAGTTCAAGACTCCTCTCAGAGGCCAAACCCCTTTTAGTGGCCCACAGGTAAAAGTGCCCCATCCCAGTACTCCCCTGGAGGTTGCTGCCAGCTGCCACATCTTTCTTTGTCTGCTCATCTGCTCGTCCATCTGTCCTGCTCCAGAATAGACCGTGAGCCCCAAGGGGGCAGTGACCCTGCCACCCTCCTCCTCTGACTGCAGTGAAGGCACAAGCTGGGAACAGAGCAGGCACTTGTATTTGTGGAATATATGACATCACTCCTTGTCCTCTCACTAGGCCTCCTAAAGCAAGAGAGGTAACATGTCTGTGAGTGACTCTTCCTATCTAAGGTGTGACAGGCTATCGTTAAGCATGGCCTACCTCAGGTAACTGAGACATCACAGGGGACTTACGCACCTTTGTGCAAAGAAGGTGCCAGATGTGTGCGTGGAGTGTGGGGTTCTCTGGACTGACACTGTGAGACGGCTGGCTGTGACTTACTCCTTCCACCCTGCTACAGGGATGAATGGCTGCTTCCTGCAGCAGATGAGGCTGGGACAGACATTAATAGCCTGGGGAGAAAAATGCAGGGGTCTTCTCTGGGATCTGGAGTGGGGATAAACTCAGCAACTGTTCAGTGATAAATGTTGGGAGCTCGCTGTGGGGGTGCATGGCAGGCTATAAAAAGACAAGGACAATACTGTAAATGATCAGCTCCAAGGAAAGGTGTGACCTGTCCTCAGGTAACTGACAAGATGGCAGGGCACCTTGGAAGGATTTTCAGTGAGAAGCACAACCAGGTGACAGACAATGTGGAGGTGGAGCAGTTCATGCTGTGGGTTTTTTTGGTTTGGTTGGTTTGGTTGTTTGTTTGTTTGTTTTGAGATAGGGCCTCGCTGTGAAGTCCAGGCTGACCAGAACTCACTATGTAGCTCAGAGTGGCCACAAATTCACAAACCTCCTGCCTCAGGTTTGGCAAAGAAACCTGGCTTTGATATCCAGTAAAGCTCCTCATTTTCCACACCTGACATCTACAGTCGTGTTTCTCTTAGTAGTTCTCCATCCAGCCCCTCACCTTGCCCATGAGCTCAAGTCTCCTCTTGTCCATGCTGTATTCAGAGTTGAATTCCATCTCTTTCCCCTACTGCAATAGACTTCCATCTTCTTCCACACTGTTTTCAACAAGTGTCAGAATAATTTCTCTTGCTCACGCTGTCTTTACACACCACTAGACAGTGCCAGACACAGAGCAGGGCTTCCTTGTACCTGTCCCTTAAAGTAATTCATAAATGCTATGTAAGTATCTACAAATTTCATTTGTAAGTGAAGCATTTTTTGGCTGTGGGCAATAGGGGGCAGTGGAATAGATGTTGTAAATAGAATGGCACCAGTGGTTCAATTTACAATGAAATGTCCTGTGGGGGAAAAAAGCCCCATGGTTTCTTTGACCTGGAGACTATTTCCTGCTTAGTAGCTTTGGATCTAGTCAGATCTTGGAGTGTTAAGGAGTACCTGCCTGATGTCCAGACCTCCAGGTCAGAACAAAGGACAAATTTCAGGTAAGCAGAGAATAAAAGACTATCCCAAATTGAAAATGAGGCCTATCTCTGTGTTTATATTATTACCACACAAGGGAAACAACTTCTCTGAAATTCTAATCAGAGAACATTTTCTTCAAGCATAAACACCAAGAAATCCTGAATAAATGCGACAAGCACTATTTTAAAACATGACAAAACCCCTGAGGATGAAAATGGAAATCCCCAGAGGCCAAAAGAGGACATCAGCTGCTGCTGGGACAACATTGTCAAGAAGATGAGAGATGAAGCAGGTAGGAGCTATTGAAGCACAGGGAGATCAGTTGCCAACTCCAGTTGATGATTTTTTTAAATCTTAGCTTAGACTTAAGGTAGAAAATAAATAAGTAGAAAGATAAATAGATATTTCCCAAGGAATTTATAACCACAAATCTGTCCTTCACATAGATTTTTGGGCTCAAATTTGCATAATCTAAGTTGATCTAGGAACCCCAAGCTTAAAAAAGCAGCATACAACTTGATTTTCAGCTAATGATGCCCCAGGGGACTTGACAAAAACAAACACTCTGGGTCAGATATATGATTAGAAGACCTAATATTATAAACATATCCGTTCACTCCAAATGGATTCATAGATTCAATAGTCTTAGTCAAAATCCCAGCAAGTATTTTTTATAGAAATCAATAAGCTGATACTACAATGTATATTTGAATGTAAAAGACCAAAAAAATAACCAGAGGAGAACAAAGATTTAAAATGGTGAAGTAAAGACTAACAGCAAAACACAGACTCTCTGGGACCTGGAATTCAGACACCTGAAAAACAACAACTTAGTGAAGAAAAAGAAAAAAACTACATCTCCAGAAACAAGAAAGAGTCAACAAGAAAACTAGAAACTACAGAGAAACCAGAAAAACTCAACACAATGAAGAGAAAGAATGAAGAAGCCTGGAAAGCTGAGTCCAGCTCCCAGAGAGGGGGACCTGTTTCCACTAACAAAAGGTAAGCCCAAGAGAGTTGGCAGATCCAGGGAGAAACAATGGACCAGGCCAGTGGTGCTAGCCCCAAGAAAAACCCACAGTTAATTGTAAACTGAAAAAACAGCATGGGTTTTACTCAGAAAGTAACTCCTTCCACATGGCAGGCTAGAGGTGGAGAAGAAATCCAGGGCAGCAACAACCATATTTCAGAGTGATTAATCAAGACCCATTTTGTAAAGGAGTTAAGACGGAGCTGCATACAGAAAAACTACACCTCAGGGTTTCTGAGGTCACCCTACTACTGGGACTAGGTGGGAGCCAGCCACAAGAAGTAGTCAAGGAGATGGAGTGGGCTAGACATAGACCCCTCCCCGAGAAGTTAAATCTCAGGCTTGGAAGGACACAGGAGTCCAGCCTTCCATAGTGAGATGCTGGCTCATAGTGTGTGCTTTTCAGAAGGTGCTGGGTCTAAAAATCCTGGCAGTAAGTCCAGCAGACTGCTTGACACCACCACCACCACCCTCGCTGTTCTGCTACCACATCCAGCACAGAATTCAATGGTCTGTTTGCTTTTCTCATCTGCCAGCATGATCAGGGATACACCTCAGATAGGACAGTTGTCATAGCCTTAGGTATACGGACAGAGGAACCTCTGGAATGGGGGGCCACCTCACAAACCAACAGGCTGAAAAGCTAGGTAGAGAAAACAGTGAACTGGGGCACACAGAGGGACACAGAAACTGGGAGCACTTGGAATGAATATAGCCATAAGGTAAATGCCATCGACCACCCACACCTAGCAGGAAAGGTGAGGCAAGACTCAAAGTTCACATACAAAAATATGAGTGGAAAAAAACAGTACTTAATAGTGACTCACTATCCCTATCCTATACGTGATGTATTCTAAAATCGGAGATCCTGAAAAAACAAACAAAAAACATTCTTTCAAAAACATGGAGGAATTCTTTGAACTCATTTCTCTTTTTCTTCTTTTCTCTTCTCATTTCTCTTTCTTGGTTTTGGAGGGGTTAGTTTTCTTTTTCTTTTTCTTTTTTTCTTCCTTACATGTTTTTAATTTTTCTTTTCTTCCTCTTTTTCTTTCTTTTTTTCTTTTTTTGGTTACTTCTATTGAATACTATTAATTTAATTTTACCCCTTAATAGGATCCTTTGTCTCACTTTTTTCACTTCCAGTTCATCTTCCCTTTCTTTATTTTTCAAATTTTACTTCTTTTATTTTCTTCTTCCCCAACTTGTCCATTTTTATTAGTATTACTATTAAGCTTTATTAATCATCAGATATTTAGTTGATTCTGTTACTCTGGTTGAATTCCATTCTATTGTGAATGTCAGGATAGCTGTTGATTTAGTAGGTATTTAACCTATGTCAATATTTAGTTTGCCTTAGAGCCAATGTTACTATGGCAGATCTCTTTTCTATTGTTAAGAGCATTACAGTGGTGACTTTTATCATTCCTTATGGTATGTCAATACCCAGCTTATCTTTGTTGCTAATTTTACTGCTATTTCCCGGGTGACACAGTTCTTGCTATTAACTGGTTTGTACTGTATGTAACTATCTGCATTGTCTTTGTGTTATCAACAATACGGTGGTTCATTTTCAGAGAACAGGGTGCTCAGCCAATTACTCTGCATCCTCCCCTCCCGAAGTTAACGGAGCTGGTTCAGTGTTAGGACAGAGCAAAGCCCTGTAGTTAGCCATGCCCAAAGAGCATCATGGGAAAGCAGACACCAGCTAAAGAGATCTCCATAGCCAATAAACTATTTCACTATAATCAACCCTCAACCCTCAGGACAAAAAAAAAGAGAGAAAAACAATAAAAATACAGAGAAAACAAGTCAATAAATGACTCCAGGGCCGGTGAGATGGCTCAGCGGCGTAAGCGCCTGCCTTGCAAGCGCAAGGGCCCGAGTTCGACTCCCGGATCCCACATACGAAAAAGGGGCCAGTGATATCGCTCAGTGGCACGGGTGCCTGTTGGCGCACGAGGTCCTGAGGTCGACCCCCCGGTACCCACACAAAAAAAAAAATAAATAAATAAATAAATAAATGACTCCAAAAACTCCCAACTCTGCCAAAGCTAATCCACAGGCCATAAATGGGGAGAAAATCAAAAACCAAAAGCCTGAATTAAGTGATAAAAGGAGAGACAAAAAAATGGATCAATATGTTCCTCAGCAAACTCACAGCTGATTTAACGCAAGAAATTTAGAGAAGAGCTAATGCTACTACTCCTCAAATTCTAATGAAATTGAGAGGAAAGCAATACTCCTAAACTCATTCCTGGAAGCAAGCATTACCCTGACACCAAAACCAGTGAAGGATCCAAAAAAAAAGGAGAACTACAGGCCAATCTCCCTAAAGAGCACAGACGCAAAAATCCTCAATAAGATACTGGCAAACAGACTGCAGCAACTCATCAAGAAGATTATATGCCCTGACCAAGTAGGATTCATCTGAAGGATGCAGGAATGGTTCAACATTCACAAATCAATAAATGTAATACACCATATTAACACAAAGACAAAAACCACATGATCATCTCAATAGATGTAGAAAGAGCATTTGACAAAGTCCAACACTCATTCATGATAAAAACCCTACAGAAAATTGGAATAGATTGTCTTTATCTCAAGCTGATAAAAGCCATCAATGATAAACCAACAGCCAACATCATACTGAATGGTCAAAAACTGAAAGCTTTCACTCTAAAATGAGGACTGAGACAAGGATGTCCACTATCACCACTCCTATTCAGTATAGTTCTGGAAACACTAGCCAGAGCAATTAGACAAAAGAGAGAAATAAAAGGAATAAGGATAGGAAAGGAAGAAGTTAAATTATCATTATTCACAGATGACATGATACTCTACATAGAAGACCCCAAAAACTCCACCAAAAGACTTCTAGATTTAATAAGCAAATTCAGTAACATAGCTGGATACAAAGTCAACACTCAGAAATCAATAGCAGGGGCCAGTGAGATAGCTCAGTGGCATAAGCGCCTGCCTGGCAAGCGCGAGGTCCTGAATTTGACTCCCAGTACCCACATAAAGGAAAAAAAGGGCCAGTGATATTGCTCAGCGGCACAAGCACTCGCTGGCAAGCACAAGGTCCTGAGGTCGACTCCTGGTACCCACATTAAAAAAAAAAATCAGTAGCATTCCTGTACACAAAAAAACTCATTGAGAGAGAAATTAGGGAAACAACACCCTTCATAATAGCATCCAAAAAATGAAATACTTAGGAATCGATCTAACAAAGGAAGTAAAAGATCTATACATTGAAAATTACAATACTCTGAAAAAGGAGATTAAAGAAGATATCAGAAAATGGAAAGATATCCCTTGCTCATGGATAAGAAGAACCAAAATTGTGAAAATGGCCATACTCCCAAAACTGTCATATAGATTTCATGCAATCGCAATCAAAATACCATTAGCATACCTCTCAGATCTAGAGAAAACATTCCTAAAATTCATTCAGAAACAGAAGAGGTCTAGAATAGCAAAGGCAATCTTGGGCAACAAAGGCAAGGCAGGATGTATCACAATCCCTGACTTAAAATTTTACTACAGGGCCGGTGAGATGGCTCAGCGGCATAAGCGCCTGCCTGGCAAGTGCGAGGGCCCGAGTTCGACTCCCGGATCCCACATACGAAAAAAGGGCCAGAGAGATATCGTTCAGCAGCACGGGCACCTGCTGCCACGCAAGGTCCTGAGGTCGACCCCCGGTACCCACAAAAAAAAAAAAATTTTACTACAAAGCTACTGTGATAAAATCAGCATGGTACTGGCAGAAAAACAGACCTGAGGATCAGTGGAACAGATTAAAAGATACAGACACGACTACAAACCCACTTGGCTACCTTTTCTTAGACAAAGGGGCCAAACATGTTCACTGGAAGAAAGATAGCCTCTTTAATAAATGGTGCTGGAAAAACTGGCTCTCTACATGCCAAAGACCAAAACTAGACCCATGTCTATCACCATGCACTAAACTAAAGTGAAAATGGATCAAAGATCTAAACATTAAAATAGAAACACTAAATCTACTGAAAGACAAAGTAGGTAGAAATCTTGAAGACATAGGGGTAGGCAGAGAGTTCATGAACAAAATCCAAACTGCACGGGAAATACTTCAAAGAATCAACAACTGGGATCTCATCTTATTATAAAGCTTTTGCACAGCAAAAGAAATCACCAACAGAGTGAAAAGACAACCCACAGAGTGGGAAAGAATTATAGCCAGTTGTCCTTCAGACAAAGGACTTCTATCTAGAACATATAAAGAATTGAAAAATATCAGACCCCCCAAATTCAAAGACACAATCCAAAAATGGGCATCTGAGATGAACACACACTTCTCACATGAAGAAATACAAATGGCAAATAAATATATGAAAAAATGTTTAACATCACTGGTAATTCAAGAAATGCAAATTAAAACAACACTGAGATTCCATCTCACCCCAGAAAGAATGGCTTATCATCAAGAAATCAAGGAATAACAAATGCTGGTGGGGCTGTGGGGAAAAAGGAAGACTATCCACTGTTGGTGGGAGTGTAGACTGGTACAACCACTGTGGAAACCTTTAAAAAGTAGGATTAGAGGTCCCATTCCACCCAGCTATTCCCCTTCTGGGTATTTTCCCAGAAGAATTAAAAACATCATACCACAACAATATATGTGCACCTATGTTTATAGCAGCACAATTTATAATAGCTAAATCTTGGAAACAACCCAAATGCCCATCAACTGAGGAATGGATAAAAAAAGATGTGGCATTTTTCTACAATGGAGTACTATTCAGCTATAAAGAAGGATAAATTCGAGGCTTTTATAGGTAAATGGATGCAATTTGTGACCATACTCATAAGTGAAATAAACCAGATGCACATGTGTAAACATCATATTGTCTCCGTAGTGTGAGAAGCTGAAAGATTAAATAAGATCCAAAATGTACAATAGATATTGTGAAAGAGGAAGAAACTGCTCAAAAGGAAAGAACAACTGGGATAGGGGAAAGGAGAAAAGAAGGAAGGGAAAAGAAAATATATGCACAAGATAGCTAAGATAATTATATTACTAATTTCTATTAGTTCATTGAAAAGAACGGTTTGTGCTTATATTGTTTGACCAATTTTTCATGCCTATATCTTGTAATCTGAGCAATTACTTTGAAGATAACAATATGCAATATATTAACCATTGTTAATCTTCTATTATCTTATTTTGAAATTTTATATTATTGTTTTTATTGTTTTTTCTCTTTAAAATAAAAAAAAGAAAAATCAATCTAATAAAGGAGGTAAAAGATCTGTACAGTGAAAATTACAGTACCCTAAAAAAGGAGATCGAGCTGAGGATATGGCTCAGTGGCACAGCACCTGCCTGGCAAGTGCAAGATTGTGAGTTCAATTCTTGGTACCAAAAAAAAAAAAAAAAAAGGCAGATTGGAGAAGATATCAGAAAATGGAAAGATATCCCTTGCTCATGGATGGGAAGAACCAACACAGTGAAAATGGCCATACTCCCAAAATTGTTTTACAGATTTAATGTAACCCCAATCAAAATACCATTTGCATACCTCACAGATCTAGAGAAAACAATCCTAAAATTCATTTGGAACCAGAAGAGACCTAGAATAGCAAAAGCAATCCTGTGCAACAAAGGCAAGGCAGGGGGCATCACAATCCCAGAAATTATACTACAAAGCTACTGTGATAAAAATCAGCATGGTATTGGAAAATAAAACAGGCCTGAGGATCAGTGAAACAGAATAGAAGATGCAGACACAACTACAAACACACTCAGCCACCTTATCTTTGACAAAGGAGCCAAACATGTCACTGGAGGAAAGACAGCCTCTTTAATAAATGGCACTGGAAAAACTGGCTCTGCACGTGCTGAAGTCTAAAACTAGACCCATGTCTATCACCATGCACCAAACTAAAGTTGAAATGGATCAAAGATCTAAATATTAAAATAGAAACACTAAATCTACAGGAAGAGAAAAATAGGTAAAAATCTTGAAGACAGGTGTAGGCAGAGACTTCATGAACAAAATCCAGACAGCAAGGGAAATACTAAAAAGAACCAACAAATAGGATCTCATCTTATTAAAAAAACTCTTGCACAACAAAAGAAATCACAGAGTGAAAAGACAACCCACAGAGTGGGAAAAAATTATAGGCAGTCGTCCCTCTAGATATAAAGGACTTCTATCTAGAACATATAAAGAATTGAAAAATATCAGACCCCCCAAATTCAAAGATCCAATCCAAAATGGGCATCTGAGATGAACACACACTTCTCACATGAAGAAATACAAATGGCAAATAAATATATGAAAAAACGTTCCACATCACTTGTCATTCGAGAGATGCAAATTAAAACAACACTGAGATTCCATCTCACCCCAGTAAGAATGGCTCTCATCAAGAAATCAGCCAGTACACTGGGGGAGGAGCCTCAAGATGGCGGATGAGTAAGAAGCAGGCAACGAAACTCTCTCTAAAAGTTACCATTGGAACACGAGAATATAGCGACCCGGAAAGCGCAGGAGGGGGGGAGATGCCTCCCCGAAACCCAGAGAAGTTCTGAAGCGCAATCTGGGACCCCCGGCACCAGTGACGGGTGACTTCCAACAAAGAAGACGGAAAGAAGGAGCAGACCGCGCGCGCGCACCTTCTAATATCCCGGGAGTTGGAGCGCCGGCGGAGGCTCAATTCTACGGACACACAGTGGCAGCTGGCGCCCAGGGAGCCCCCACGGAGGATCCTGAGACAGCGGCGGGGCAGGGGAGCGGCGGAGAACGGCGCTGACCGGCGGTGAGTGTCTCTCAGCCACAGCTGCCCCGCGCCAGAGAGCAACCGGCCGGGCGCCATTGTGGGGGGTGTGGCGAAACTCAGAGCGGCTCGGAAACTGCTCTGGGAACTTGTGCTCCAGACAGGGCAGCACAGGGCCTCTCAATTGAGCCCACGAAAGTGTGCTGAGGTCAGCAGGTGAACGAGACTGGACTCACAGCCACACCTGTCCCGCGCCAGAGAGCGACCGGCCGGGCGCCATTGTGGGGGGTGTGGCGAAACTCAGAGCGGCTCGGAAACTGCTCTGGGAACTTGTGCTCCGGACAGGGCAGCACAGGGCCTCTCAATTGAGCCCACGAAAGTGTGCTGAGGTCAGCAGGCGAACGAGACTGGACTCACAGCCACACCTGTCCCGCGCCAGAGAGCGACTGGCCCGGCGCCATTGTGGGGGGCGTGGCGAAAAACCAGAGCGGCGGGAACCAGTGCAGGGAATCCGCGCTCGGACAGCGCGCTGAGCCTCTCAGGCCCAGGGATCGTGAAAGGGCGCTGAGAGCGGAGGCGAGCTAGACTGGTCTCTACCTGAAAGTACGCGCCTCTGCTCACCTCCTGCCAGAGGGCGCTCCTGGCTTACTGGGACGGACCTGCACAGAACAGGTACCTGCCTACAACAAAGTCAACACCTGGAACTGATTCTTTTTAATTTTTTTTTTCTTATTTTTATTTTTTTTATTATTATTATTTTTTTTCTCTCACTGATTTGTTTTTTGTTCTGGCGAAGGGTTTTTTTTGTTTTTGTTTTGTTTAGGTTTGTTTTTTGGTGGGGTTTTATTTTTGATCTGTCTGTTTTATTGCTTTTATCTTCGTTATTGTTTCTGTATGTGTATTTGCTCTTTCCTTCATTATTCTCTCTGATTTTTTATATGAGTGTAAACAGCGCCTCTAACTTCTTTGTGCTTGTGGTCGTGATCTGTTCTTCCTTTTATCCCTTCCTTCTCTTTTTACCACCTGTTCTCTGCACTAGTGTCCCAATTTTAGTGGGATCCCTCTTGGTCCTCTAACCTTACATCTAATTCCTTCCTCTTCTCCCAATACTCTATTTCCTCCTTAACTCATTTTAAATTTAAACTCCTCAGGGAAAAATTGACATACATAGGACTTGTATACTGCATATAATTTTTCTGGTGTGTTTTAGATTTTGTTATATAACCGCAACTCTATACAGCTAAAAGTGGTAAATAACTGGTTAGCTCAGTCTGTCATTTTCTAGGCTGTGTTTGATGCTTTAGTTAACATTATAGCCAAATGTGAAATAATTGTTCTAAACATCTTTCCTTCCTGATATTTCATGATTGAGATTGACTAAGGGACACAGAAAATACAGTGGCACAGTACCAAAGAATCAAGGACTGGGCCAAACAGGTAGCAACTTCGCATACCCAACGAATTGAAGAGGTAGGATCTGGCAGAAAGCTCAAAACACAAAAGCAAGCTCCACTTGGAAGATACTGCAGAGAAGTAGTCATCTTCTAAAGATCTTAAACACTAGCAATAAAGTAACCTACTATAGGTAATTTGCAAACATCACCCCAGGAATTAAAGAAAGAAAACATGAGACGACACTTAAACAAGATGCAACCCCACACATCCAATTCACCAAAGGCAAACCTAGGGAGCAACGAGGTGGGACAATCCGAAAGCCACCCACCTGGCCTATCTGAAGTGGTAACAACAAAGCAACTGAATGAGGTTCTGGAAAAAATTAAAACAGAAATAATCTCACAGATAACTGCAGAGATAATGTCTACAACGAAGACCATGCTTAAGGACACTATAGCTGATACAGACAAAAAAATAGATGAACTTAAGAAAACTATAGAAACCATGAATGCTCAGCATAGGAAAGAAATGGAATCCATAAGGCAGATTCAAGCAGATATCCAAGAGATAAAAAATTCCATTGAAAGTATTTGTAGCAGAATAAGCCAATGCGAGGACAGGATCTCAGATATAGAAGATAGGCTTGCAATTAGTGATCATGAAATGGAAAAATTCTTAAAAATAGCAAGGGACCATGAAAAATCAATTCAACAGCTGCTAGATGACTCAAAGATAAACAACTTAAGAATAATTGGAATAAATGAAAAAGCAGGAGATAACATCAACGACATTAAAACCTTGTTCAAAGACATAATCAGGGAGAACTTTCCTGGAAGAGAAAAGGAATTTGACACCTCTATAAGTGAAGCTTTCAGAACACCAACTAGACATGATCAAAAAAAAACTTCAGCCAGACATATTATAGTCAAGATCCCAGAAATTCAACAGAAGGGCAGAATCTTAAAAGCTGTTAGGGAGAAGAGACAAATCACCTATGAAGGAAAACCCATCAGAATCACAGCTGACTTTTCAGCACAAACCCTCAATTCAAGAAGAGCTTGGAATGATGTATTGCAAGCTCTAAAGGAAAATAATTTTCAGCCCAGATTGATGTACCCTGCAAAACTATCTTTCAAAATTGATGGAGAAATAAAATACTTTCATGACAAAGAACATCTGAGAAAATTTATGACCACCAAACCAGCACTCCAAAACGTTCTGAAGGACATTCTAGAAAGAGATAGGAACCCCAACAGAAGGAATCCACCAGGCAGGGCAAATAATTAAATAGCCGGAAAGCGGAAAAACAAAGAGTGGGAACCAACAACAGGAAAATATCATGACAAGTCAATACATATCAGTTTTAACCATCAATGTTAACGGTCTCAATTCACCAATCAAAAGGCACAGACTGGCGAAATGGATCAAGAAGCAAGATCCAACAATATGCTGTATACAAGAAACACATTTAATTCAGAAAGAAATTCATAGACTGAAAGTCAAAGGATGGAAAACAATACTCCATGCCACAGGAACCCAGAAAAAAGCAGGGGTAGCTATTCTTTTTGCAGACAAAGTGAACTTCAAGCCAAGAAGGATTCAGAGAGATAAAGACGGTCATTACATCCTTGTAAAGGGAACAATCCAAGAGGAAGAGATAACGATCATAAATATATATGCGTCAAATACCAATGCACCCAGCTATATAAAACAAGTACTAAAGGACATGAAAAATCAAATAAGCACTAATACAATTATATTGGGAGATCTCAATACTCCACTGTCACAAAAAGATAGATCAACTGGACAGAAAATCAATAATGAAATAGTAGAACTGAACCAAACTTTTGAACAAATGGACTTAGTAGATGTCTACAGAGTGTTCCATCCCACAACATCAGAATACACATTTTTCTCAGCTGCACATGGGACGTTCTCCAAAATAGACCACATACTAGCTCATAAAACCTGCTTAAGTAAATGCAAAGGAATTGAAATTATCCCATGCATATTATCAGACCATAGTGCAATGAAATTGGAAATCAATGGCAAAAGATCCCACAAAAACTCCCTAAACACATGGAAATTAAACAGCATCCTCCTGAACAACCAATGGGTCACAGATGAAATTAAAGAAGAAATTAGTCACTTTCTACAACTGAATGATAATGACAGTACAACATACCGGAACTTATGGGATACAATGAAAGCAGTCCTAAGAGGGAAATTTATAGCATTAAACACTTATATCAGGAAAATAGAGCAAGCGCAAATAAACAACTTAAGGGTGAACCTCGAGCTTCTAGAAAAAGAAGAGCAGGTTAAGCCAAAAGCCCGTACAAGGGAGGAAATTATAAAGATCAGAGCAGAAATTAACGTATTGGAGAATAAAAAAACAATACAAAGAATCAATGAAGCAAAAAGTTGGTTCTTTGAAAGAATAAATAAGATTGACAAACCCTTATCCAACCTTATTAAAAAAAGAAAAGAAAAGACTCAAATCCATGCAATTGAAAATGAAAAGGGTGATATCACGACGGACCCTGCAGAAATCCAGAAGATCATCTATACCTATTTTGAAAATTTATATTCTACTAAGATGGAAAATGCAGAAGAAATGGACAGATTCCTAGATTCGTATGAATTACCAAAGCTAAATCAAGAAGATTTAAAAATCCTAAATAAACCAATATCAGCCAATGAAATTGAAGATGTAATTAAAAACCTCCCAACAAAGAAAAGCCCAGGCCCTGATGGATTCACTGCCGAATTCTACAAGAAATTTAGAGAAGACCTAACGCCCCTACTTCTCAAACTTTTCAATGAAATTGAAAGGGAAGCAATACTCCCAAATTCATTCCTGGAAGCAAGCATTACCCTGATACCAAAATCAGAGAAGGACCCAACTAAGAAAGAGAACTACAGGCCAATCTCCCTAATGAACATAGATGCAAAAATCCTCAATAAGATACTGGCAAACAGAATCCAACAAATTATCAAGAAGATTATACACCATGACCAAGTTGGATTCATCCCAGGGATGCAGGGATGGTTCAACATACGTAAATCAATAAATGTAATACACCATATTAACAGAACCAAAGACAAAAATCACATGATCATCTCAATAGATGCAGAAAAAGCTTTTGACAAAGTCCAGCACCTTTTCATGATAAAAACCCTACAGAAAATTGGAATAGAGGGTCTTTATCTCAATCTGGTAAAAGCTATCTATGACAAACCAACAGCCAATATCATACTAAATGGCCAAAAACTGAAAGCCTTCCCTCTAAAATCAGGAACAAGACAAGGATGTCCACTGTCCCCACTCTTATTCAACATAGTTCTGGAAACTTTAGCCAGAGCGATTAGACAAGAGAAAGAAATAAAAGGAATAATGATCGGAAAGGAAGAAGTTAAATTATCATTATTTGCAGATGACATGATACTCTACACAGAAGACCCCAAAAATTCCACTAAAAAACTGCTAGATTTAATAAGCAAATTCAGTAGTGTAGCTGGATACAAAGTCAATACTCAAAAGTCAATAGCCTTCCTGTACACAAATAACAAACTTACTGAAAGAGAAATTAGGGAAACAATACCTTTCACAATAACATCCAAAAAAATGAAATACCTAGGAATCAACCTCACGAAGGATGTAAAAGACCTCTATACTGAAAACTACAGTACTCTGAAAAAGGAGATTGAAGAGGATATCAGAAAATGGAAAGATATCCCTTGCTCCTGGATAGGAAGAACCAATATAGTGAAAATGGCCATACTTCCAAAATTGTTATACAGATTTAATGCAATTCCAATCAAAATTCCAACAGCATATCTCACAGAATTAGAGAAAACAATCCTAAAATTCATTTGGAATCAGAAGAGACCTAGAATAGCAAAGGCAATTCTGGGCAACAAAGGCAAGGCAGGGGGCATCACAATCCCCGACTTGAAATTATACTATAAAGCTACTGTGATAAAAACAGTGTGGGTACTGGCAAAAAAACAGACCTGAAGATCAATGGAACAGATTAGAAGATGCTGAAACAACCCCAGACATACTAAGCCACCTTATCTTTGACAAAGGTGCCAAACACATTCGCTGGAAGAAAGATAGCCTCTTTAATAAATGGTGCTGGAAAAACTGGCTCTACACATGCCGAAGATTAAAACTAGACCCATATCTTTCACCATGCACTAAACTAAATTCAAAATGGATCAGAGATCTAAATATTAAAACAGAAACATTAAATCTGCTGGAAGGTAGGATAGGTAAAACCCTTGGAGACATTGGTGTAGGCAAAGACTTTATGAATAAAAACTCAACCGCACGGGAACTATCCCAAAGAATCAATAACTGGGATCTCATCTTATTAAAAAGCTTTTGCACAGCAAGAGAAACCACCAACAGAGTGAAGAGACAACCCACAATGTGGGAAAAAATGTTTGCCAGCTGTTCCTCAGACAAAGGATTACTATCGAGAACATATAAAGAACTCAAAAAAATCAGACCTCCCAAATTTAAAGACCCACTCCAAAAATGGGCATCTGAGATGAATACACATTTCTCAGATGAAGAAATACTAATGGCAAATAAATATACAAAAAAATGTGCAACATCACTAGTCATTCGAGAGATGCAAATTAAAACAACACTGAGATACCATCTCACCCCAGAAAGAATGGCTACTATAAAGAAATCAACTAATAACAAATGCTGGAGGGGCTGTGGGGAAAAAGGAACCCTTCTCCACTGTTGGTGGGAGTGTCGACTGGTACAGCCACTGTGGAAGTCAGTGTGGAGATTCCTCAAAAAGCTAGGGTTGGAGGTCCCATTTGACCCAGCTATTCCCCTTCTGGGCATCTTCCCAGAAGAATTAAAAACATCATACCACAGCGATATATGTGCACCCATGTTTATAGCAGCACAATTTGTAATAGCCAGATCTTGGAAACAACCCAAATGCCCATCAACTGAGGAATGGATAAGAAAGATGTGGTATTTTTATACAATGGAGTACTATTCAGCCATTAAGAAGGATAAACTGGAGACTTTTATAGGTAAATGGATGCAACTCGAGAAAATACTCATAAGTGAAATAAACCAGAAGCACATGTGTAAGCATCGTATTGTCTCTCTAGTATGAGAAACTGAAAGAGTAAATAAGATCCAAAATGTACAATAGACATGGTGAATCAAAAAGAAACTGGTCAAAAGGAAAGAGAGACTGGAATAGGGAAAAGAAAGAAGGGAAAGGGAAAAAAATTGTATATATATATATAAGATGGTTAAGATAGATACACTACGATTTTTACTTAGTTCATTGAAGAGTAAGGTTTGTGCCAATAATGTTTGGATAATTAAATGCTAATGTCTGGTGTCCTGAATAACTAACTTAAAGATAGTAATACGCAATGTATTAACCATTCTTACCCTCCTATTATGTTGTTTTGAAAATTTGTTCTTCTTTTGATTTGTTTTGTTTTTTCTTCTCTTTAAAATAAAATTAAAAAAAAAAAAAAAAAAAAAAAAAAAAAGAAATCAGCCAGTAACAAATGTTGGAGGGGCTGTGGGGAAAAAGGAACTCTTCTCCACTCTAGGTGGGAGTGCAGACTGGTGCAACCACTGTGGAAATCAGTGTGGAGCTTCCTTTAAAAACTAGGATTGGAGGTCCCATTTCACCCCGCTATTCCCCTTCTGGGTATTTTCCCAGAAGAATTAAAAACATCATACCACAGCAATACATGTGCATCCATGTTAATAGCAGCACAATTTATAATAGCTAAATCTTGGAAACCCAGATGCCCACGAACCGAGAAATGGATAAAAAAAGATGCGTTTTTGTTTTTTTTTTTCTTTAATGGAGTACTACTCAGGAATAGGAAGGATAAACTTGAGACTTTTATAGGTAAATGGATGCAACTTGAGACCATACTCATTAGTGAAATAAATTAGACCCATATGCGTAAACATCGTATTGTCTCCCTAGTGTGAGAAACTAAACAAGTAATATACAAAATGTACAACAGATATTATAAATTGGGAAGAAACCATTCAAAAGTAAAGACAAACTGTAATGGGAGAAAGGGGAAAATACAAAAATATATTTATACATAAGATAGTTAAGTTAATTATACAGCTAGTTTCTCTTAGTTCATTGAGAAGAAAGGTTTGTGCTAATATTGTTTGGACAAGATATCATGCCTATATCTTGTACTCTAAATAACTACCACAAAGACAACAATACACAATGTATTAATTATTGTAACTCTCCTACTAACCTGTTTTGAAACTCTTTTTTACTGTTTGTTTTGTTTTGTTTCTCTCTTTAAAATAAAATAAAAAAAAGAAAGTTGTTCTTTTCTTAATTGTGGAATAACGGGGCTTACAGGTGCTGCTGGGACCAGCATGAAGGTCAGAGGGGTCAATCTGAGAGTGGGTGTGAAACAGACCAATAATCGCTTGTGTGCTGGATCCCAAGAGGCTGTGAACAATATTTTTCAAAAATGTTTCACTATGACACTACATATCAATTTTCTGCCTGATGGATAGCTTGTTTTTCCACTTGGGTCCCTGTCAGCAGTGCATCCTTCCAGCCAGCTGGAAAACAACATAATCCCTCTCAGTGTGGCACCATATTGAACATAAACCACGCCCAGGAACAGAGCTGGTAGATACAGGGCGGCATATGGCACCACAGAGCCGTGGAAAAGACTGGAAGCCATTTCCTGGTTAGTAAAAGAAATGAATCCTACCTCTGTGAACCCTCCCTGACCACCCATGGCTATGCAGTTCCCTCTCTCCTGGGATTCCTCTGCCCCAAAGGAACTCCTTCTAACTGACCAGATGGGAAGAGCTAGCTGGAGCGTGTCCCATGATCATGAATTTCTCCATCCCTGAATTCCAGTACCCAAAACAGCAGGTGGAGAATGTGGATTTGGAGTCAAATGGATCAAAGTTTAGACCCAGCTTCATCCCTTATGCTCTGCAGCTCCTGGCAAGTTACCTCACCTTGCCAAGCCCCAGATCTTTAAGGGTAGAATGAGAATCATACTGGTGCTGCCTCACAGGCAAAGTTAAACAAGGTTGCACAATTATCCTTCAGTGTCCAAAGAAGACTGGTTCCAAGACCCCATCAGATACCAAAGTCCGCAAATGCTCAAGTCCCTTGTGTAAAATAGCCTGGTATTTGTATGTAACCTACACATATTCACATATATACCTTAAACCATTCTAGATGACTTATAATGTTTAATACAGTGGAAATGTTATGTAAATACTTGTTATAGTAAATTGTTAAGGGAATAATGACAAGAAAAAAGTCTGTACACAGTACAGTTTTTTAAATGATTTCAATCCATAGTTAGTTGATCTACAAAGACAGAGGGCCAACTGTATTTTAAAAGCATCCAGAATAATGTCTGGTCCAGAGCAAGCATTCAGTGAATGTTAGCAATTATTAAGAGGAGTTATTAGTTCAATAAATGTTTGTTATTTTTGCTGCACTGCTATTACCAAATAGGAGCAATTTACAGAGCATATCTGAAGGAACAAACCTCCACAGGAATCAATAAAGATCACACTTAAAGAAATATTTCAGCAGCCCCAATAGTACACCAAATGGGGACTTGGCACAAATTAGAAAAAAGGTTCCCACAAGACACATTACTACAATTTGCCAAAAACTTGTTATAGCAGTTCCCCAGGTCGACAAGGCCGGCAGTTTCTGGCACAGCCCCTGAGGTGTTAATAAAGGAAGTGGGCTGTGAATAGCCACAGAAGAGCATCCAGAGTCAGGAAGCAGAGGCCTGGTGTCCCTTGGGAGCACAGCCACAGCCCAGCCCCCACAGCAAACAAGGACCACGTAGCACGTCCGCCGAGCTGGAACCACAGGAAACAAAGAGTCAAGGCGGGCCGCTTAGCCTTCTCTAAGGGTCTGTCCACTTCACCAAAGATTTTATCTTTTTCTGTTAGGATTCTGTGAATTGAGCATTTTCTTACCAAATAGTTTATGTAGTCCTCTCCTTAGGACTACATAGAAAACAACAAGAGAATTTCAGGTTCTAGCAAAATGACAAAATAAGTGCACGTAAATCCTTCCGCCTCAAATATAGTGTTATGGCTTGTATATAGATGTCCTCTCAAAACCTCATGTACTCATACATGGGGCTTTTGGGAGGTGGCTAGATCTAGGGTGTGTGAATGTGGATAAAGGGTGTGCGAATATGAACTAAGGTGTGATAACTGGATTAGTCCACTGATTGGTTTAGCATTGTGCGGGGTGTGGGAGAGGAAAAGCCCCACCCTGGTGTGAGTGGCACCACCCAAAAGGCTTGTAGCCTGGATGGGATAAAAGGGAAAGATGAAAGGCAGACTGCTGCTACCCACTGCTTACTGCTGCTGCTTCCTGCCTGCCTTGCCATGGACTGTTTCTCATCTGCCATGTCCCTCTGCCATGCTGCCCGGCCTTGAAGCCAGCTGACTATGGACTGAAACTTCTACAAACTAAGCTGAAATAAACATTTCCTCCTTTAACTTTGAGTGCTAGTTATTTTGTCCCAGCAATGAGAGAAGTAACTAAGACGTACAGTCATGGGTTGTTTATAATTGTCATCTACCCTGAAAAACATGTCCTTAGGTGATTTTATCAACGTGGGAATATCAGAGTGTGTACTTACACAAGTAGGACAGGTATGATATCACCAGGTGATTTAGCCTTACAAGATCACGGTCATATATATAATCAGTCCTTGACCAAATTGTTGCTATACCATACATAACTGTACATAAAGATTCTACATAAATCCATACCAAAAATATATTTTAATCAATTACTTTTTAAAATTTCCTATAATTCAGATAAATAGTCATTAGAAACCCCATTCCCAAATGCTACTTAGGAGGAAATACACCAAGGGAAAATAAGTACCACCCCAAAGGAGCGGGACCAGGACAACTATGTCTTGATCTAATGAGCAGCAAGGTGAAAACCTCCACCACGTGAGCAGCAGCAGGTAGTCTGTGTCCCTCTCCTTTTTGCCACAAGAGCCACACAGCACGGCTTCTTTTTTTTATGCACCAGGTGTAAACAGAACCCGATTTGGGAGAGGAAGGGAGACTGGTCTCTACAAATGTCCCAAGCTGGTCCTGTAAGCATCATGTAAACTGCTCACCCTCCCAGTGGACTGTGGCATTAATGAACATTTGTCAAAAGCAGAACAGGGAGCCACTCACGAAGTGCCATTTAAAGGCTTCCCTGCCCAAAAATACTTTCACCACTACATAGTGGTAGCCTCAGATTTCACCATCAAGGTTCATTATATGAGGTTAAGCATTTAAAAGGCAAAAGGAGAACAGGGATGGTGGGGGTCTGGCCGCCTCTGGGTTCTATAGGAGCAGAAGGAGGGAAGAGGCTGTGAGAGGTGGCAGGTGGCTGCTGAAAGCCAGCTCTGCAGGATGTGGCTCGTTTGGGGCCTAAGGTGCAACACGTTGGAAATGCTTGAAACTGAGCCCCAGAGAGAGCGTGTGAAGTCAAGGCCCAGAGTAAATCAGAAGAGAGAAAATGAAGGGGATCAATAAAAGAGTTTAATGAAACATAAACAGGTTCAGGGAGGGCTCAGATAAATTCACAGCCAATCCATAGTAGGGAGTTAAGGAGCAGCTCCGCCTCTTGGAGGTTGATGTTGTGGAAAACAACTGTACTTCCTCCCGTCATCACCAGGGATGGTGCCAGATACTGAATTCCTGGCTGGAGGAGCCCAGGACTGACCTGCAGAGGGGGAGGGGGAAGAAGTTCTTGGTAATGTGTAATCATGGGGTCAGAATGGGAGCTGGGCAGCTGTCCCCAAAACACTGGCAAGCAACACTTGCTGCACAGCAAGACACTGATCTGGAAAGAGTGAAACTAGAAAGCTGGTCTGGCTAACCTGTGATTTACGAGTCAGCTGCAGCCCTGGAGGCAGAGAGCAAGCAGGATGCATTTCCACTGCTCCCACTGGGCTGCCCCTGCCATGGGATCCAGGGCCAGGGGTCACTGCCAAGCCATATGGGAGCCAGGGCAACCCAGGCATGCCAACTCAGACCCTCTTCCCCCACATCATCATACCCTGATGCAGACACCCCGGTGGTGCTGGAAAGGGTGCCCCACCCTCACACCGGGAAGGACAGCAAAGCCCTAAGGGATGCTGCCTTCATGCTCCCCAAAGTCCCGAGGACACTGCTGGGGGTGGAAGGACCAAGTCCCCCACTCTGCTAGCTGCTTTCCTCCCTCTGTGATTTTTCTCCAGGGGCAAGAAAAAGGCTCCTGCCTCACTGAAGCTCTTCTGCCATCGAATGCTCCATCCTCCCTATAGGAGTAAACAAACCTCACTGCACACCTGTCCTAGAGAGAGGCCTTCTCTCTTCACCAGGGAGGAAATCCTGTGATCTGAGGTCACAGCCAAGAAACTACCAAAAACAAGAACCACCAGGTTACATTTTCCCCTAACGAGCTGTGCCACCCACAAAGGCCACAAGTTTCTCCAGATGCCTCCTGCTTCCAAGTGGTGGGTGGGGGGAGTTGGCCCAAACAGCACATTTCTGACCCAGTTCTCCAGGGTAGGCTAGGTTAATCCAGGTACTAGGCAAAGGCTCCACCTTCCAGCACAGCAGACCACGATGCAGCCCCAGAAGCTCGCTTTCCATCTAGGTCCCAACTAACACCACCCACCTCTACCAGGGAACTCACCCAGGTCTGAACAAAATGTCCCTGGCCTTAGGGAAGCCCCTGGGGGTCTCACATCACAAGACAGGAGGCCATGTCAAGGGCTACTACCAGGTAAGAGGACCCAGCCTCCATCTCCCACCCTGTCCTCTTCCCCTGAACCAGTGCCTGACCTTGCCCTGGACTTCCTAGGTCAGGGGACACATAGACATCTCAGGCTCGCACCACTGAGTCGCACATGAACAGTCGCACATGACCATTATTTCTGACCAGTCCTGGAGACCCAGACGCTCCTCCAAACATGTCTCTCGAGCCTGAGTCTCCGTTTCTGCAGCCAGGTTGGCCTCTCCCAGTTAAAGTTGCCTTTAAAGCATCCCCAGCCTGATAAGGGTCTTTCGGTAACTTTTCTTGCTCTTCTTTCTTTCCCTCCAGAGACTCCCAGGGACCTGCCTCGTCCCTCCTGTCTTCTCCAGGCCCCATCCCTGACCTCTCCCATTCCAGTCTAGGGTTGTCAGCCACCCACGGTACACACCAACACCATAGAAGCTTCTAGGAAGTCCTAATAGGATCCCCAAATACGGTGGGTATGCTTTGAGCAGTCTGAGCTCAGCCTTGTGCAAACCTATAGCTTTTCATTTATACTGACCAATGATAATTTCACTTTCTACACCTCCCATCTCCTCAGCGGTCACAGATGGGGTGCCTATGAGGAGAGGACAGAGAAGTGAAGAAAGTTTGCTCTTCCCAGACCAATTTGGCTTTTCTGGTAGTTTCTCAGCCACTCCTGGTTCCAACAGTGCCATTTTGGGTAAATGGCTCCCAGACAGCCCAGTGGTTGTGAGTTCAAAGCCACATCCCAGAACTGAGCAACAGGCCGCACTGGGGTGAAAGCACAGGCTGCCCTCTCTTTCCTGCCCTTCTGTGGGGCGCTAGCTGAGCCAAGTCGCCCATCTCTCAGCCAAAGTTTGATTCCCCATCTTCCTTCAGTTATAAACTTCCAGTGTAGCTGGAACAACACCGGCGACACAGAATGTGTTAAGAGCGGAATCGGAGACAATACAACTTTTCTGACTTTCTTTTCTAAAACTTAAAAGCCTGGTTTTCTCAGGCTCCTTAGGCCTACTTGTTGGAGCAGAAGCACCCTGATACCATTGCACTCATGCCCCAGGCCTGCGTGCCAGTGTGGAATCCTCCAGCAAGCAATAAAGCCGCACAGAGTCTCCTCTGTAAACAGGGATGGCACTAGAACCTAGCGCCCGGGGCTGATGAGTGCTCTCGGTGAGGAGATGAATATACAACACTCAGCACAGAAACTGGCATCTGCCAAGTGGACGGTAAGTGACTGTCACCAATTTAGAGGAGAAGGACAAAGAGCTCCACCCATTTCCCTGTCTCTCTGCAAGTCTGCATGTGACAGGGACAGGCAGGCCAGCGGCAGAAGGTGGAATGAGAAGCTGGACTGTTTTCTCATCTTTTGGTTAATATTCCAGGCATCTGCAAAAGTAAGAAAAGGATTGCTTTATAGGTCAGCTCTGCCCTTTCCTGCCCCTTCCTTTCCCCCAAGGAAATTTCCGGCCTTTGAAAGCCTGGCTTCGTGCATTTCTCCAATTCATCTCCTCAGTGATTTGCCAGCCCTAGAGTCGGCCCCCCAAATATCTAAAGATTTCCATTTTCTTTATTGCTTTGCTCTCCTTCTCTGGACTTCATATTCCTCTCCTCCTTTCATGTCTAGCTAAAGTGAAGACTTGAGGCTTATTAACACTGCCGGTGCTTCGACTTCTGCACTGAACACCGGGGCGCCGGAACATCATAACCAGGATGTCAGTCAAACCTTCTCCCTGCATCAGGTGTCACTCCTGAGATACAAGCAGAGTTGGAAGCAATCCGGACTGATTAATCCATGAGGGAACGTGCAGCAGGGATGTGTGAGGTCATGAGGACCTGCCTCACCAGCGTGGAAGAAGTCACAGCCCACACTGGGCTCCCACAAACTCCTCCATGCCCCTGACGCCTGTCCACACCTAGCTTCGGACTAAGTGCAGTATTTTCCACTGGTGCCCATGCCCTGGGTCAGTTCTTTTCAGCCAAGAAGCGCCCCCCACAACCCCTGGCTTCTGTAGAGGCAGCCCTCGGCTAACAGGTGTGGAGAAGTCACGTCCAGACACGGCCCCACCCGACCCCTCCACTGAAGAGCAGCAACCTCCCACCGATGGATCCGCCATGCTCTGCAGGAGAGAGGATGGGAGAAAGCGAAGAAAGGAAGCAAAGGAAGAACCAAAGAGTGACTCCCAGACGCTGGCACCAAAGCTCTGCAGGGACAGGCACACGAGCGACACTCTGCCAGCACAGAGGGGCAGATCCGCCTCTACTCACACCTGCTGTCCGGGGACCTTCTGCAGCTGCTTTGCCCCCTCCAACTGATTCACAGGTCAGGCACAAACCATAGGCGCCATGACAGTCACAACCATGCTGTCCCCATCACTGCCACTGTCATGGTGGGGGTGGGCGGGGAGTCTGGCCAGTGACAGGGTTCCCAGCCTCACTTGTCAGGAATTCCCTTGGAGGAGCCAGATCTGCCTGGGTGGCTGAGGGTCCATGGGAAGATAAGAGAGGTGTTCAGGAATAGGTTAAGGGCGGCAAACAGCTGCGCCAGTGAGGACCAGGCTGCTGGGGAGAGGTCCAAGAGGTGCCAGGCCAGACCCACGGCAGGCGTGGGGGCCCTTACCAAGCTCCCTCCCGGGCCAAGACTGCAGAGCCTCGGGTAGGAGATTCGGCATGAAAACCTCTGCCACCAGCACCTACCCCCCGCCTGCAGAAGAGCCCTCTAGACCGAGCCACCCGCCACAAGTCCGCCAGCCCTCCACCACCGCAGAACCGTTTGGCTTCTGTGCCCCGTATTGTTGTTTGTTGGCTTGCTTTCACTCTTTCCTTTCCTGGTTTTGGCGCCCTCATTAACATCATATTCTACTAAGGATTTTATGATTCCGAGGCTCAGTGAAGGGGGCGCAAGCCGAATCTGGGTTTCCAGGCGCTGTGGAAAGCACGGCCGCCTCGAAGCCGGTTGAAATTGTTTGTGTCTAGTGTCCTCTTTTGGCCATTTTGGGGAACTGCAGCTACCGCCGCTGAGGCATCGTGCCCGCTGGCCTTACAGGCAGAAAAAAGCCTCTTCTGATTTAAGGGAAAGGCTTAACTTGGCCAAAAGTCTGAGCTGGAGATCATTTCTGAATGAGTTGACGTGGTAGAGTTTTCCAGAGCCAGGGGGCAGAGCCGGAGCTTGGCCTGCTCTTGTTGAAAACTCTGGAAAGTTTCTTGATGGTAAGACTCAGGAAGTAGCTCAATCCTGTTTTAAGGCAGTACCCAGATAAACTCAGTTTTTTCCCTGCCCTGAGGAAAAGCCCAGTGGAGCGCTGTTCCGGGCCACAGCGCTGGCCTTCCAGCGCTTCCTGCCTGGCTCCCAGGCATTCTCTCTGAGATTCTCTCTGAGATGCTGCAGCTCGTCCAGGTGACCTACAGCCCCTGGGCGGTTAGTGCCCACAAGGGATTTCTCCTGAAAAAGCCTCATCTCCCATGAGAATCCTGAATTTAGACTGCCAGACCCAACTGTGCCACTTCTGGGGTACATTCTTCAGAGAAATACACACATGTAGTGGCACTAAGATAAAGTTATTTGTGATGCTATTGCTTTCAATAGCAAAATATCAGCAATCCCTGAATGGCTCTCAACAAGCTAATATGAAATAAACCTTGGTGTAATGATGCATCACAAAAACAAGCAAAAAAATTACACTGGGATATCAGGTAGCTATAAAAAAGAGTAACATGCGAAGATCCCCAGGTCCTACTGTTACGGAGAAAAGTGCCCGTGGTAGGCTGGCATACACACACACATAGATCATGTATGCATATGGGTGTATGACTCCCTTCTCTGTACTTCATGTTCCTCTTTTCTCCCCTAGCTAGAGTGAAGATTTGAGCTGTATTAACATTGCTGACCTTCATCTTCTCCACACCGCACCTGGGTGTCAGATACATACCATGTGTAGACAGAATTATAGAAAGATACAGATGTTGATATAGATGCAGATACAGATGCTTGCAAATGCAAGCAAACATTGCTAGAGCAGCAGTATCACTGAACCCTTCGGGGAGGAGACCAGATAGCCTTGAAACTTTTCATTTTAAATAAGGATACAATCAACCCTCCTTTACCACAGGTTCTAAATCCATGAATTCAACCAACTACAAACTAAAAATATTAAAAAATTTGTACAGACTTCCATTATCATTTTTGTCTCAAACAATACATTATAAGACCTGTTTATGTAACATTTATACTGCTAAGTATTACAAGTAATCATCATAGGATTGAAGATATGTGGAGGGGGTACATAGGTTATATACAAATCTGCCCCAGTTTCTATAAGGGATTTGAGCATCTGTGGGTTTTGTATTCACGAGGTGTCCTGAGACCAATCTCCCGTGGATGCCAAGGGGTGAATGTATTTACTTTTTCCAAAATATACAAAGAAAGATAATGGCCTCTGTCACAGAGAGGCTGGTGAAGAGCCTGGAATGAAAGCATCCCACTGTGGAGCGTAGCAGAAAATAAGCGAGATGCCTTTTGTAGATAGATTACCACACTGCATGCACTTCCTGTACAGAGTCCCTGGCTTACCATGAGTCCTCACAATACTCATCAGAGTATTAATGTAAGTTCAGCTCCTGCGTATTTTCAGATAATGACGGGTTTATCACGTGGTAATCACAGTGTAAGTGGAGGCGCCTCTGCATCCACTTTTCTCGTGATTCCAGGACCTTCAGGAAAGCACTGTTTGTGTGTCAGCACTCACAGTACCAAGCGCTAAGAGGAGGGTCCTGCCATCAAGGAGCTCCTGTTTCTTGAGGTCAGCAGACTTGCATACAGCCTTGCAGTTGGTGAGTTTGTGTACCTGTTGCTATACAACAAAACACCACAAAACGTAGTGGTTTAAAACAAAACTTTATCATTACCCCCTCCGTTCTGTGGGTTAATGGGGACATGCCAAGAGGCTGTTATTCAGGACCTGTCCATGTGGCTGTCGTCTGAAGGTGGCTGGAGTTGAAGCCGTCTGAAAGCCCGAGTGGGCTGGGCCCTGAAGATGGTGTCTTCACTCATGTATCTGGTCCCTCAGGCAGGCTGCCCTGTGGCTCACTCCACACAGCCTCCCCACAAGGCTGGTTTGGCTTCCTCACCACACAGCTGCCATGGACAGCAGATGGCTCCTCACAGGAGCTGCAAGGCTCTCAGTGACCTAACCTAACTCACGCAGTCTCTTCCGACCCCTCCTATTGGTCAAAACTGAGTCACAGATCTAGGCCTGCTGCAGGGGGAGGGGCCATACAAGGGCATGAATACTGATGGCACAGGTGATTAGGGGGCCATCTCCACGGACTAAGATAAGAGCAAATCCAGGATGCAAAGAAGCTCAGAACTTGATCCTGACCGGCCACTGCCAACTTGTTTCAAACAACCTCTGAAGGATTTGGGCCAAAATGCCTTTGAAAAAAAGGGTTTGGGGAGGTTAATATTCATGACTTAATTTCCTTTTCTTTTTGCAAGGATGGGGTGGAAAGGGCCTCACTATGTAGCACAGGCTGGCCTCAAACTCACAGCAGCCCTCCTGCCTCAGCCTCCCAAATTCTGGGATTATAGGCATGCACTACCTATATGATGTTATTCTTTTTTGGGGAGGCGGGGGGTGGCTGGGGATTGAATCAAGGCCCTGTGCACGCTGAACATGCACTCTACCACAGAGCTACCCCTCAGCCCCAACTTCAAACTGTAAGCCGAGGAAAACAATCAGAAAGATTGTAAATTTTATTTCTTTCTTACTATACTAGAAAGACAACTGGCCACAAGACACACCCTAGACCAGCTTTATGTAACTCGAAACTGAGGAACTTAGCAGGGTCAAGTAAGGGAGCAGGGACCAAGTAAGTGAGACCTTGTCTCAAAACAAAAGAACAACAAAAAATGAAGAAAACAAAAAAACTATATACACAGGAGGTCGTCAGTAGGTTACATGCAAATACTATGCCACTTGATACAAAGACTTCAGCACCCTTAGATTGGTGGCCACAGCGTCCTGGAGCTGATCCCCTACAGACACTAAGGGATAACTGATTTGAATTTCATTCCTTCTAATCCTTTCAGGTGACTCTTTCCTGGCCTTAAATATTTTACAATGGTTTGTAATAGCCAAAAGTCACTTGAAAAGTGATAATAAAATTTGGAAGATTTATTTTAAAAAACTGAGGAACTTGGGGAATGTTAAGGTGAAATCAAAGAAGTCACCTAGATGACATATAGGGGACTTCTGGGTATCAAGGCCACTACCTCTTCTCTCCACAAAGCCTACATACACACACACACACACGCCACAAATACACACATGCCACACACATCTTACGGAGTAAGACTGACTTTCTCACATTCTCCGTCTTGCTCTTACTGAAACAAAAATCCTGTTGGGCTCTTGCTTTCCCCAAAAAACGGACCTAAACACAAGAAAGTTATAATAAATATTTAAAATACTCTTGAATTCATCCTTACATTCCTTTATCTAGCCATAAAGAAAGTGGAATAGAAATGGACTGACTCATAGAACTAATAAAAAGTCTAGGTTTTGAGCAAGATATAATGGCATAAGAAAGTGATCACAGTCAAAGTTAACAGCAAAAAGAGAAGGCACGAAACTGTCCACAGTATTTATACACACCAAAACAAAGACTAGCTGTAAATACTCACAGTGATTCTGTCTGGTGGTAAGATTATGGGAGACTTTTATCATTTTTCAGTAATACATTTCTGTATTTTGTACCATGAACACACAGCCCTTTTATGATCAGACAATAGCTCTATATATGCATTGGACCTGCTTTGGTGTCTTCTCTCAACATCTTCTTTCCCACCTCCCAAGCCAGACCTCTCCTTGACTCCAGTATGAGCTGACAGCTGAACCCCATGCTGCCGGGACAGCAAATGGGGTGCCAGAAGGCCTCCCTGATCTTTGCAGGGATGCCAGTGGAATTTGAGTGGATTCACATGTCTTACTCATTGACATTGGAAAGAAGGGACTGGTTAGAAGCCTGAGCCATTGTGAACAGGTGTGCAGAGCAGGGCTGAGGGGTGATGTGGTGCGGAGAGCTGTTAAGTAGGCAGCTGGAACAAAAACATCTAACTGCTGAGAACAAAAGAAACTGGACGCCTCTGTTTTCATCAGGAGCCAGTTGTTTCTGCAAGGGGAAAGCACAGTTGAGTTGTAAACATACACAAAACCATATGTCATGTCCTCAGGCTTCCCTAGCAAGTCATGGAGGTTCTACCATTTTTGAAAGGGCAAATAGGCTCTCATTAATTCCATTCCATCACTTGGCATTTCTGATGGCTCTGACATTCTAAAAACAACTGTATTGGTACCTCAAAATATGTATTACTTGGAAGGCTGCCCAGTGAGATGGAAGAAGAGGAGAACGGGATTGGAAGTCATCTGAATTCCAGCCAGGCTCCAAATCAGAACCTAGTATGACCAAAAGTGGCCCCTCCCCTTTGGGGGCCTCAGTTTCTTTAGCATTTAAATGATGGCAGTCAGGTTCTCCCAAATTCTAATACTAGATCATCTGTTGATTCCTCTCTTCTGAAATTTCTTCCTCTTTCCACTGTGTTTTGTCTTTCCACCAGAACATCAGCAAGTCCAGCTTTTGTCCTTCCCTCAAGGGGACTCCTTAATTTTAAATCACCTATTGTCTCTAATTTTTGCAATGAGCTTAGCTGCTTGGACTAGATAGTGGAGCAACCATGGACAGTATCTTTGTTCTAGCTCTGTAATTCACTAGCGGTGTGACCTTGGACAAATTACTTAATCTCCCTATTTCCCCAACTCTAAAATACAGCTCATTCGTGGTCGCAGTGTAGCATCAGGTGGGTGGTCATTGAAGGTCTTTGAGGACCCTCAGGTGTTTCTGGGTCTCTCACCTCCACTCTGGCGAGGGATGGAGGAGTGAAGCGAGACTGCCTCAGAACTGAAGACCCCTGGCAGAGAATGAGGATATCAGGCCCGAGAAGAATGAAGAAGTCAGAAATGAAAGTACTGGGAAGCAGAGGTTTATTTATAGTATTGCAAAGGCAGAGGCAAAGCTGCCATGTGGCAGGCCACAAGGCAAGGAGAGCTCAAATGAGCTTCTAAACCTGGTGTGTTTGCTCTGCCCATACTTATAGGGGTAAACTGGTCCCTAAAAATAACTGTTTTACTGATTGGTTTAGTTTAGGCTAATCAGGGTCTTAGCTTTTGTTTCTGGAGTGAGTCAAGGGTCATGAGGTCTAGGGACGCACAGTAAATGCATGCAAGCTAGGCCCTAAAAATAGTTGTTTCACACCTGCAAAGGTTTCACAAAGGCCAACTTCCTCAAGTAAGCAGGTGGTCATTTCTATAACCATCTGCCACATCAGCCATGCCATGTCAATCACTTTATGCCCTGCATCCCTGCCTATCTCCCCTTCTAATGGTCCCCACAACAGGAATACTGTGAGACTCAAAGAAGATGATTCATGCAAAGGACTTAGAATAGTCCCTCCCGTGCAGCATGTGCTCCATAAACACTGACAATAGCCACTAATATTATTTTTATTAGTGGCCATTGTTCTTGTTGCCAGTCCTTCTTTGGTGGATCTCCTAGATCCTATCTGTTGGTGATTTTAATAAAGACATTGTTATGGCTTGTATCTACATGTCCCTCCAAAGCCTCATGCAGTCATAGGTGGGGCTTTTTGGAGGAGGCTGGATCTAGAGTGTGTGATGCTGGGATTAAGGATGTGAAGCTGGGATTGATTCATGGTGGGATGCTAGGATTAAGGGTGCCCTACCCTGGGGGTGAGTGTTACCTGCCCTAAAGGTGGGTAGCCTGGATATAATATAAGGGACACAAAGAGGGCTGCTGCCATCACTTGCTGCTTCTTCACTACTTCACCGCTTTGCTGCCTTCTGCCTGCCATGAACTCTTTCTCCTCTGCAATACCCCTCTGCCAAGCCACCCTGCCTTGGAGCCAGCCAACTATGAATGGAAACCTCTACAAACAGTGAGCTACAAATAAACCTTTCTTCCTTTAATTTTGGGTTGGATATTTTGTCTCAACAATGAGAAATGTAACTAAAACAGCCACTTTGAAAAGTCCATCTGCTATGGTTTGGATGAGTGTCCCTGTGAGTCAAAGGAATGGTCCCCAAGGTGGCAGTATGGGAAGGTGGTGAAATCTTGAGGAGGAAGAGCCTAGTGGGAAGTCCTGAGGTCCTTGAGAGAGTGGGATTCCTCTTCCTGTCTCACTCTGCTTCCTGGGTCATGATACAAGTAATTTGTGCCACCACATGCTCCCACCATGGCATGCTATTCTTACAGAGGCTCAAAGCAATAAGGCCAATTTTGGACTACAACCTCCAAAACTATGAGCCAAAAGAAACCTTTCTTTTCATGAGTTAATTGTCTCGGGTATTTTTTTTATTGATGGGAAACTGACTGTCCCTATAAGGAAAGAACCAAGAAGAAAAAGGAGGGAGGGAGATGAGGAAAGAGGGAAAAATTTCAAATACTATCCCCAGATACCCCAACAACAAAAGGACTTAATGATAAGGAAAGGAAAACACCATTAAAAGCTATAATTCTTGGCTTCCAAGAAATTATCAACATTTGAAAAAGAGTGTTGAATTCATACTTTCTTAGGAGAAAAATAAACGTATTTCTGGAAAGTTAAAAATGATCTTATGTAAAATTTAGTTTGTTAATTGAATAAAATGATTATAACATTTAATTTCATCCTACAAATACGTCAATAACTGGTCTGGAAGATTTTCACTCAACTTGCTGAAGATGAATTTGGCTATAGGTGAAATGGGCAGGAAAAAGCCCAGGGCCCTGATGGCTTCTCACTGGCAGCCAATTAAGCAGCAGAATGATGTCACCCAACTCAAGGTGATGGGGACATGCCTCAGACCCCTGCTTTACTACCTTACACCTGCAGATACACACACAGGGACTGTCGCAAATACTTTCATCCCTCACAGAGAAAAAAAATGACCCAATCTACACTGAAGTGTTGCCTCTCCAGAAGTATATATACTTTTATGACCTTTTGTTCCATTTTAAAGCTAAAACATATTTACTATAAACAGTTTAATAATATAAGAATAAAAATAATTTTATCTTAATCACTTGCCTTCTCCAATTCAATTCCATGAACCAAAGAAAATTAAAGTGATTCTTTCAGAATTAGCAAGATAGCTCTTTAACATACCAAAAACTATGTCTGCTATAGTTTGGAGTCTGGAGAAGCCCATGTGTTAAAGATTTGAGGCTCAGCTTATGGTGCTATTGGGAGGTGGCAGAACCATTAGGACAGGGACCAAGTGGGAGAAAGAAATGTCACTGGGAGTGTGCCCTTGAAGAGGATATAGGACCTCAGGTGCTCGCTCTCTCGCACTCTCTCTCTCTCTCCCTCTCATATGTGCATGTGCTTTCTTTCCAGCTATCAAGAGGTAAGCACACCATATCCTCTTGCCATGATGTGCTGCCTCATCACAGGCCCAGAGTAACAGAGCCAAGTCACCTTGGACTGAAACCTCTGAAGCCATGAGCCAAAATAAATCTTTTCCCTTATTAAGTTGGTTGTCTCAGGTATTTGCTACAATGATGCAAAGCTGACTAACAATATCTATTTCAACCCAACTATTCACATCATACATCACAAACTCAAAGACAGCATTTCACCGATTGTGCCCCGGACAACTGACACATGAGAGGCTTTACAAAATAAAGGAAGGAGAGGAAGGGGCCTTGTCTGCCACCCCACCTCCTGGAGATGCACAGTGGCCATCGTCCTACCTAAGAATCAGAAGCTGTATGGTTTAAATTTTTTTATTTTATTAAATAAAGAATCAGGAGCACAATGCTGAGAGCCACCCCAGACAGACAGAATGCCTTGCTTTAGGATATTTACTGGCTTCAGGCTGTATGGCAAGGACCCGGGGAAACCCTCCAGCTACACAATGATCTTACATCTTTAGGAGACTTCTGGGAAGATGGCAGAGTGGTGAGCAGCAGGGAAAGAGCCTCTCTGAGATTTGGTGTCCAGACACTGAAATATAGCGAGGAAGAAGAGAAGGACAGAAGTGGGTCCACAGGACCCAGGAACGATCTGACTTGACAATTGAAGCCCACGGGGAAAGCGAAGAGAGAAACTTCAATTAAGGAGGAGGGAGGTGGCGCTTCCTTTCGGAGCCTGGACTCACTGCATGGGAGGGGTAGCTTGAACTTGCAGATGCACAGTGACTGCTGGCAACCCCAGGGGCCACCACAGAGAAGCACACCAGTGGAGCAGAGCGGTGGATGCAGCAGAATGCAGTGGCTGGTGAGTTGTTCCAGTTAGTCGTCCTACAGGAGAAGGCAACTGGCTGGGAGGCATCCTGTCAAGAGGCCAACTGAGCCTGGGACTAGCAGCAGCTGCTGGCTCCACCTACAAGCTCCCAGCTGAGTTCAAACCCACAGGTGACGTATGGACTGCTTCAGACTAGGTGGGTCTGGTTCCAGCCTCACAGCTGGAGGTCAGCCAGAACTACAGTGGAAATAGGGGTTCAGGCTCACTGGGATTATCCACTACCCTGCCATGGACCTGCTGCCGGCATGCTGGGATTGACTGATGTGGACCTGGACTGTCAGCCCATACTGACTACCACTGGCAGCAGAGACACACCTTGAAGTGGACATTGTATTTTCTCTTATGCTCTTTTATTTTCTTTTTTCTTTATTTTCTTTCTCTATTGTTTGTTTGTTCATTCTTATTTTATATGAATGTGGACATGGTTTCTAGTTTTTTGTTGTTCTTGTTCTGTTCTGTTCTTGTTTTTATTTCTTCCTTTGCTCTTTTCCTCCTGTCTTCTGCCCCAGTTTCCCAAAGTTTGCATGATCTTCCTTTGTCCTCTAGCCTTGCTTCCAATCTCTTCCCTTTCTATTTCATTTTTCCACTAATCCCCTTTAAATTTTCTCCCCTGAGGATAAAATTGCCATAATGAGGGCTAATTTACTCCATACAATTTTCTAGTTCATGTTAGATTTTGTTATATAACTATAAATCTAGTTCATATGATTAAAGATGGCAAATTAATAGTTACCTTAGTTTGTCATTTTCTAGGCTGTTTGATGATATTGTTATCACTGATTGTACTTTAGCCACAGTGATACAGTTGTTCTAACCAGTTGTTTTTCCTCGTATTCCAAGACTGAGATTGACTAAGGGTCATAAACAATAATATATTCCAGTGCCAAAGAACCAGGGGCTGGGCCAAGTAGGCAGCAACTTCTCATCCTCAATAAATTGAAGAAGTAGGATCTTGCAAAAGACTCAAAAGCCAGCTACATCTGGAAGACACATCTGAGAAGTAGTCATTTCCTATAGATTCTAAATACCAACAATAAAGCTACTCACCATAAGAAATTAACAAACTTCGACCCAGGAATTAAACTTAAAACACACACACACAAAATGAGGAGACACTTAAACAAGATGCAACCCCAGATGTCCAGCTCACCAAAGGCAAATCCAGGGGGAAATGAAATGGAACAATCTGAAAGCCACCAAAATGGACCCTCTGAAGTGGAAAGAGTGAAAGTAACAAAGCAAATGAATAAGGCTCTAGAAAAAAATCAAATCAGAACTAATTTCTCAGATAACTAGAGATGGTGACCATAATGAAAGACATAATTAGTGACTCTAGAGCAGATACAGATTAAAAAACAATAGAGGAGCTTAGGAAAATAATGGAAACCATGAACAACCAATATAGGAAAGAAGTGGAATCCATAAAACAGATTCAAACTGATATCCAGGAAATTAAAAATTCCATTGAAAGTATACACAGCGGAATGAGTCAATGTGAGAACAGAATCTCGGATACAGAAGACAGGATTACTGTTAGTGGTCATGAAAAGAATGATTTCTTTAAAATAGCAAGAGACTGTGAGAAATCAATCCAGCAGATGCTAGATGATGCAAATAAGAATCACATAAGATTGATTGGAGTCAATGAAAAAGCAGCATATAGCATAAATGACATAAAAAACCTGTTCACAGACATCATGACAGAAAATTTCCCTATCAGGGAAAAACAATTTGACATATGGATAAGTGAGGTATATAGAACTCCAATTAGCCATGATCAAAAAAAACCTACACCAAGGCATATAATAGTCAAGATTCCAGAAATTCAACACAAGAACAGAATATTAAAAGCTTTTAGAGAAAAGAAATAAATCGCCTATAAAGGAAAGACCATCAGAATCACAGCAGATTTCTCAACACAAACCCTCAAGTCAAGGAGAGCTTGAAATATTTCAAGCCCTAAAAGAAAAAAGCCTTCAACCCAAATTGATGTACCCCACAAAACTATCTTTCAAAATTGATGGAGAAATAAGATACTTTCAGAACAAAGAACAACTAGGGAAATGCTTGAATGCCAAACCAGCACTCCAAAATGTTCTCAAGGATATTTTAGAAAGAGATAACAAGGATTACAACTCCATGAGCCACAACAGAATGAACCCACCAGGTAAGTCAAGCAATTAAACACAGAGGGGAAAGGGAGCCAACAACAGGAAAATAACATGACAAGAATAAGTCAAAATATATCAGTTATAACCATCAACGTTAATGGTCTCAATTCACCAATCAAAAGAAATATACTGGCAGAATGGATCAAGAAGCAAGATCCAACAATATGCTGCATACAAGAAACACATTTAATTTGAAAGGACATTCATAGACTGAGAGTCAAAGGATGAAATACAATACTCCATGTGACAGAAACCCAGAAAAAAGCAGGAGAAGCTACTCTATTTGCAGACAAAATGGATTTCAAGCCAAGACTGATTAAGAGAGATATAGAAGGTCACTATATCCTTGTAAAGGGAACAATCCAAGAGGAAGAGATAACGATCATAAATATATATGCAACAAATACCAGCACACCCAACTATATAAAACAAATATTAACAGACATACAAAATCAAATAAGCAAGTGTAATGGGGGATCACAATACCCCACTCTCACAAATAGATTTACTAGACAAAAAATAATGAAATATAAGAACTGAGCCAAACTTTTGAACAAATGGACCTTGGTAGATGTCTATAGAGTGTTCCACCCCACAACATCAGAATACACATTCTTCTCAGCTGCACATAGGACATTCTCCAAAATAGACCAGATACTAGCTCATAGAACATGCTTAAGTAAATGCAAAGGAATTGAAATTATGCCATGCATATTATCAGAACATAGTGCAACGAAGTTGGAAATAAATGGCAAAAGAGAGGTGGGAGCAGTGACCCAACAGGACCAGCACAGGCACACACGCTGGCCCAGCCCAGGCAGACCAGTGACACAACAGGCCACTGTGCAGATGCACAGGCTGGTGCAGGAAGGCAGGACCAGTGTAGTAGAAAAGTCCGAAGCAACAGTGAGAATACAAGCCAGCAGTTGGTAAGTCAGGTGAACCAGCGTTGTGCTTCGGCACACAGACACATGGAAGAGAAGCAGGTGGGTGTGGCTGCCACTTTATACCAAAAGGCTCGAGAACTCCAGCAACAGAAGATCACTCCCAGCCCCCACATTCAGAGGCCAAGATCAGCCCCATATCCAGCACAAATCCCACTGCAAACTTGGCTGGAGGACACAACACATTTCTGGGATCCGATTTGGACCTATCACAGAACTATAGACACCAGAGGAATTTTACTACTTTTATTTTCCACTGTTTGTTTGATTGGTTTTCATTTTTCTGTCCAGTTGTGGGTTTTTTGTTTGGTTGTGTCTTGTTTTTGTGGTTAGTTTTGTTTTTTGTTTTTTTCTCTCTTCTCTCCTTTTTCTTTCTTTTTTCCTTTCTCTTTCTTTCACAATTTAGATTTCTTACCTTTCTTGTTGTTTTATTCTACTCATCTTCCTTCTCTCTCTCAACTATTTCACTTGACTTTATGATATTTTCATGTAAGTAAACATTGTCTGTTCTCTTTCTGGTTCCCTTCAATAATCCTTTGCTCTCTCTTCCACTCTTTCCTGCCTGTGTCCTATAGTTTCACAAAACTTGGGTAATCATCCTTTGCTTTCTAGCCTTGCTCCTACTATATTTGACCTCATTCATCTATCTATTTTGTCCCCTATCCCTCTTAATCCCACCTGGCAACAGGGTAAAATCACTCCACTAAGGGGAAAATCATTGCATACAAGTTCCTGGTATATGTTGGGTTTTGTTATACAACTGTAGAACTTGTTCCTGTGATTAAAGGTATCAGGTTAATAGTTACCACAGTGTTTCAGTAGCCAGGCTGTGCTTGAGACTATTGTTATTGCTAACTGTACTACTTTAGGCAGGATACCATACCTGTTATAATCAGTTTTTCTCCCCTGTATGACAACACTCTGATTGTATGCAATCATAACCATCACTGTAGTCCAGTACCAAGGGACTGGGTGCTGAGCCAAACAGATAGCAACTTCTCATCCTTAATACACTGGAAAGGTAGGTTCTTGGGATAGACACAAAGACCAAGAACCACCTACATCTAGAAGACATCCTTGAGGGACAGACATTTCCTAGGGAAGTCTCAATACTAGGGATAAAGCTATCTACCATAAGAAATCTACAAATATCAACACAAAACAAAAACAAAATAAAATCAAAAATAGAAAATGACAAGATGCAGAAGCAAAATGCAACCCCAGATCACCAGCCCACCCAGGACAACTCTAGAGCACAATGACATAGAGGAAATTGGAGGCCAACCACTGGAACTTTCTGAAATGATAGCAACAGAAGTGAAAAAACAAATGGAAGAGGCTACAGAAAAATAATAATCTCTAAGGTGCAAAAAGAAATGATGATCAAAATGAAAGACATTAAAGAAGACACAGATTTTTTAAAAAATAGAGGAGCTTAGGAAAACAATAGAAACCATGAATGCCCAATATAGAAAAGAAATGGAATCCATGAAACAGATCCAAACAGATATAGAGGAGATTAAACACTCCATTGAAAGTATGCAACAGATTGAATGAAGATGAGGATAGAATATCAGATCTAGAAGACAGGATTGTGGCTAGCAACCATGAAAAGAAGGATATCTTAAAAATAGCAAGAGACCGGGCCGGTGAGATGGATCAACGGCTTAAGCACCTGCCCGGCAAGCGTGAGGGCCCGAGTTCGACTCCCGGAACCCACATACGAAAAGGGGGCCGGTGATATCGCTCAGTGGCACGGGCGCCTGCTGGCGCGCGAGGTCCTGAGGTCGACCCCCCGGTACCCACAAAAAAAAAAAAAAAAAAAAAAATAGCAAGAGACCATGAAAAATCAATACAACAACTACAACATAGAGCAAAGAGGAACAACATAAGTTTGAGTGGAGTCAGTGAGAAAGCTGGAGACAGCCCAAAAGCCATAAAAAACCTCTTCCCAGAAATAATGGCAGGAATGTGGACAAAAAAGTTGACGTACAAATAAATGAAGCCTAAAGAACTCCAAATAGTCACAACCAAAATCTACACCAAGGCATATAATAATCAAGATTCCAAAATTCAGCACAAGAACAGAATAATAAAACCAGCTAAAGAAAAGAAACAGGTCACCTATAAAGGAAAGCTCATAAGAATCACATCAGATATCTCAACACAAACCCTCAAGTCAAGGAGAGTTTGGAGTGAGGTATTTCAAGCCCTAAAAGAAAACAACCTTAAACCCTGATTGTTTTACCCTGCAAAACTATCTTTCAAAATTGATGGAGAAATAAGATACTTCCATGACAAAGAAAAACTGAAGAAATTCATGACCACCAAACCATCTCTTCAGAATGCTCTGAAGGATATATTAGAAATAGAAAATGACCACAAGCACAAGCGTGCCAATAAAAAGAAGCCACAATGCAGGGCAAAAAATTAAGCAGAGGGGAAAGACAGAAAAATAACATGAAAAAGATAAGCCAATACATAACAGTTATAACCATCAATGTAAATTGTCTCAATTCACCAATCAAAAGAAACAGACTGGCAGAATGGATCAAGAAGCAAGATTGAACAATATGCTGCATACAAGAAACACATTTAACTCAAAAAGAAATTCATAGACTAAAAGTGAAAGGATGGAAGATAATACTCTATGCCACAGGAATCCAGAAAAAAAGCAGGGGTAGCTGTTCTATTTTCAGACAATGTGAACTTCAAGCCAAGACTGATCAAAAGAGACAAAGAAGGTCATTACATACTTGTTAAGGGAAAACTCCAAGAATAAGAGATAACAATCACATATGCACCAAATACTGGTACACCCAACTACACAAAACAAATATTAACAGACATGAAAAATCAAATAAGCACTAACACAATTGTAATGGGGGACCTTAATATCCCACTCTCACGGACAGATAAACTAGACAAAAAATCAACAATGAAATATCAGAATTAAACCAAACCTGTCTACAGAGTATTCCACCCCACAACATCAAAATACATATTCTTATCAGCTGCACATGGGATGTTCTATAAAATAGACCACATATTAGCCCATAAAACATGCTTAAGTAAATGCAGATGAATTGAAATTATCCCATGCATATTATCTGACCATAGTGCAACGAAATTGGAAATCAATGGCAAAAGAAACCACCAAAACTACATAATCACATGGAACTTAAGCAATACCCTCCTGAATAACCAATGGGTCACAGAGGAAATTAAAGAAGAAATTAAACAGTATCTAAAATTAAATGAAAATGCTGATACAACATACCAGAACTTATGGGACACAATGAAAGCAGTCCTACGAGGGAAATTTATAGTGATGAATGCTCACATCAGGAAAATAGAAGGAGCTCAAATAAACAACCTAATGTTGAACCTCAAACTTCTAGAAAAAAGAAGAACAAATCAAACCCAAAGCTCATATGAGGGAGGAAATTATAAAGATAAGAGCAGAAATTAATGCAATTGAGACTAAGAAAACAATAGAAAGAATCAATGAATCCAAGAGTTGGCTCTTTGAAAGATAAAATTGAAAAACCTTTAGCCAACCTCAACAAAGAGAGGAAAGAAAAGATTCATTCAAGCAATTAGGAATGAAAAGGGGGAAATCACAATAGATCCTGCAGAAATCCAGATCATCAATACCTCTTCAAGAACCTGTGCTCTAATAAGATGGAAAACACAGAAGAAAAGGAAAGATTCCTAGACACACATGAATTGCCAAAACCGAATCAAGAAGATATAAAAGTTCTAAATAAACCAATATCAGTTAATGAAATTGAAAATGTAATTAAAAACTTGGCAACATGGGCCGGTGAGATAGCTCAGCGGCATAAGCACCTGCCTGGCAAGCGCAAGGTCCTGAGTTTGACTCCCAGTACCCACATACGAAAAAAGGGCCGGTGATATCGCTCAGCGGCACGGGCACCTGCTGGCGTGCAAGGTCCTGAGGTCGACACAAAAAAAAAAAAAAAAAAAAACCTTACCAACGAAGAAAAGCCCAGGTGCTCATGGATTCACTGTTGAATTCTACAAGAAATTTAGAGAAGAACTAGTGCCACTAATGCTGAAACTCTTTAATGAAATTGAAAGGGAAGCAGTACTTCCAAAGTCATTCCTGGAAGCAAGCATTACCCTGATATAAAAACCAGAGAAAGACCCAACCAAAAAAGAGATCTACAGGCCAATCTCCCTAATGAACGTAGATGCAAAAATCCTCAATAAGATACTGGCAAACAGAATGCACCAAATCAAGAAGATTATATACCATGACCAAGTGGGATTCATTCCAGGAATGCAAGGATGATTCAACATATGCAAATGAATAAACACAATACACCATATCAACAGAGCCAAACACAAAAAACACATGATCATCTCAATAGATGCAGAAAAAGCTTTTGATAAAGTCCAACACTCATTCATGATAAAAACTCTACAGAAAATCAGAATAGATGGTCTTTATCTCAATCTGATAAAAGCCATCTACGACAAACCAACAGCTAACATCATACTAAATGGTAAAAATTGAAAGCTTTCACTCTAAAATCAGGAACAAGACAAGGATGTCTACTTTCACCACTCTTATTCAATATAGTTCTGGAAACATTAGCCTGAGCAATTAGACAAGAGAAAAAAAAAAGGAATAAGGATAGGAAAGGATAAAGTTAAATTATCCTCATTTGTGGGTGACATGGAAATCCACATAGAAGACCCCAAAAGTTCCACCAAAGGACTCCTAGATTTAATAAACAAATTCAGTTGTGTAGCTGGATACAAAGTCAACACTCAAAAATCAATAGCCTTCCTGTACACAAGCAACAAACTCACTGAGAGAGAAATTAGAGAAACCACACCCTTCATCATAGCATCCAAAAATAAAGAAATACTTAGGCATCAATCCCACAAAGTAAAAGATCTATACATTGAAAATTACAATACTCTGAAAAAGGAGATCAAAGAGGATATCAGAAAATGGAAAGGTATCCCTTGCTCATGGATAGGAAGAACCAACATCATGAAAATGGCCATACTGCCAAAATTGTTATACAGATTTAATGTAACCCCAATCAAAATACCATTAGCATACCTCACAGAACTAGAGAAAACAATCCTAAAATTCATTTGGAAACAGAAGAGACCTAGAATAGCAAAAACAATTCTGAGCAACAAAGGCTAGGCAGGAGGCATCACAATTCCTGACTTGAAATCATACTACAAAGCTACTGTGATAAAATCAGCATGGTACTGGCAAAAAAATAAAAATAAAAAAATAAAAAAATAGACCTGAGGATGAGTGGTACAGGTTAGAAGATGCAGACACAACTCCAAACACACTCAGCCACTTTGTCTTTGACAAATGAGCCAAACATGTTTATTGGAAGAAAGAGAGCCTCTTTAATAAATGGTGCTGGAAAAACTGGCTTTCCGCATGCCAAAGACTAAAACTAGTCTATCCATGTCTATGTCCATGTCTATCACCATGCACTACACTAAAATCAAAACGGATCAAAGATCTAAATATTAAAATAGAAACACTAAATCTGCTGGAAGAGAGAATAGGTAGAATTCTTAAAGACATAGGAGTAGGCAAAGAGTTCATGAACAAAACCCCGGTCACATGGAAAATACAACAAAGAATCAACAACTGAGATTTCATCCTATTAAAAAGCTTTTGCACAGCAAAAGAAATTACCAATAGAATGAAAAGATAACCCACAGACTGTGAAAAAATGTTAGCCAGTTGTCCCTCGAAGGACTAATATCTAGAACATATAAAGAATTGAAAAAAATTAGACACCCCTAAATTTAAAGACCCAATCCAAAAATGGGCATCTGAGATGAATACACACTTCTCAGAGGAAGAAATACAAATGGCAAATAAATATACAAAAAAATGTTCAACATCACTGGTCATTTGAGAGATGCAAATTAAAACAACGCTCAGATTCCATTTCTCTCCAGAAAGAATGGCTATTATCAAGAAATCAACTAATAATAAATGCTGGAGGGGCTATGGGGAAAAAGGAACACTTCTTCATTGCTGGTGGGAGTGTAGACTGGTGAAACCACTGTGGAAATCAGTGTGGAGATTCCTCAAAAAACTAGTACTGGGCCGGTGAGATGGCTCAGCGGCTTAAGTGCCTGCCCGGCAAGCGCGAGGGCCCGAGTTCGACTCCCAGAACCCACATACGAAAAAGGGGCCGGTGATATCGCTCAGCGGCACGGGCTCCTGCTGACGCGCGAGGTCCTGAGGTCGACCCCCCGGTACCCACAAAAAAAAAACTAGTACTAAGGTCAGGCATGGTGGTGCATGCCTATAATTGGGAGGCTGAGGCAGGAGGATCACTGCAAGTTCGAGGCCAGCCTGGGCTACAAAGTGATTTCAAGGCCAGCCTGGACTGCATAGTGAAACCCTGTCTCAAAAAGACAAAAAAAAAAAAAAAAACTAGGACTAAAGGTTCCATTTGACCCAGCTATTCCCCTTCTTGGTATCTTCCTGAAAGAATTAAAAGCATCATATCACAGTGATATATGCACATCCATGTTCATAGCAGCACAGTTTGTAATAGCTAAATATTGGAAACAACACAAATGCCCATAAGTTGATGAATGGATAAAGAAAATGTGTTTTTTTATACAATGGAGTACTCTCAGCCATAAAGAAGGATAAATTTGAGACATTTATAGGTAAATGGATGCACCTTAAGACCATACTCTTAAGTGAAATAAATCAGACACACGTGTAAATACCACATTGTTTCTCTGGTGTGAGAAACCGAAAGTGTAAATAAGGACCAAAATGTATAACAGGTATTGTGAAATAGGAAGAAAACATTCAAATGGGAAGGGCCACAAGGCAGGGGGGGGAGGAAGGAGGGAAAAGAAAAAAAAAAATGATGCCTGGCAAGCACGAGGGCCCGAGTTCAATTCCCGGAACCCACATAGAAAAAAAGGCTGGTGATATCACTCAGCGGCACGGGTGCCTGCTGGTGCACGAGGTCCTGAGGTCGACCCCCGGTACCCACAAAAAAAAAAAAAAAAAAAATGAGAAAAGAAAGATAAAATGGGAACAAAGCTTTTGTGAATAAGAAGGGAAGAAGGCAGACAGGAGCGGGAGGGGAATGGGGAAAAAAATAAGAATTGGGGTCTATCACATACAAGTTCCATACGATGAATGTGATCACTATGTATATCTAAACTGCACCATGGGGGCCGGTGAGATGGCTCAGCGGCATAAGCGCCTGCCTTGCAAGCGCGAGGGCCCGAGTTCGACTCCCGGATCCCACATACGAAAAAAGGGCTGGTGATATCGCTCAGCGGCACGGGTGCCTGTTGGCGCGCGAGGTCCTGAGGTTGACCCCCCAGTACCCACAAAAAAAAATAAAAAAATAAAAATAAACTGCACCAATAAAATTAATTAATGATTTTTTAAAAAGCAGACCCATGTTCTCCCTGGACGACTATGTGCATACCACCCATCCCACCTGCACCTTGATTTTCTGACTAGTAAGGAGCCGCTGGTCCCTCATCTGACCAAAGGTGGAAACTGGATAGGAAAACCTTTTAAAATTCCCTTCCACACCTGTGAGTCTGTGGCTTACACTATCACACAAAACCACTTTCCATTACAAATGCTTTTAACATATTCTTTGAAGTTGAGGACTAAAGAATTTGAGAAATCTGTCTCTCTTTTATCACCAGGCCTTAAATTTTAAACTATATTTAGTGATCTTTTAATTCTACAGCAATATTGGAGCTATCAGACTTGGCTCAATTTGTTCCTTAAATCTCTCTTGGCACATATTTCTCCACCCTAAAGAAAAAAAGCAAAATCTGCACCAAGAGTAAAATATGAAAATCCTTTTTCAGAATTTCTGCAAGAAAACATGAAACTGACATATGAGAAGGAAAATTACATTAGCCCAAATTAAAGAGATCACCACAGGATTGTCCAACCAAGCAGACATGAGCTACAGGAGACAGGGAGGGGATCCAAGTCACTCAAAAATTAGGTCACTGTTTGCAAGATACTCCTGTATCAGCCCAACTGAGCAGCAACAACAACAAAAAAATTACATTTCAAAAAAAGAAAATTCTAAAAAAAAAAAAAAAAGAAAATTCTAAAGGTGTTATAAATACAAGTTGTTTTTATGAGATTCTGATTTTGTTTGGATGGTTGGTTTTAGGCTTTGGTTTGGTTTGGTTTGGTTTAGTTTGGTTTTTCGAAACAAAGTCTCACTATGTTCCAGGCTGGCCCTGAACTTGCTATGTACACTTGTAGCCCAGGGGCTCGAACTTGTGATCCTCCAGCTTCAGCCACCCCAGCACTGGGATTACAAACACCCACCACCACACCCAGAGAAAATTTAATTTTAATGAATAAATGTGTCCATATAGTTAACCAAAATCTCCCTGAAAATTCTAATTTCTTGCCATAAATCACTGGTCTTGTGCTTCTCTGTACCACAGCACGAGATTTTTTCCCCCTTGCTTTATCTTCACATAAAATATCGTCAAAACATCTCGTAAATTTGATTTGCAAATTCAACATGTCCAATGCCCACAATGCTGCCCCTCTGCATACCAGAATCTCAACCAATGGCTCCAAATACATCTCTAGAACAATGCCTGGAAGACCTCATTAGCACAGCAGTGTAGGAAAGCAACATAAAAACAAGTTATGAATAACTGATCACACTATAACATGGAACCACATGAACCTGAGATTCGGTGTATACAAACTAAACATATAGCAAAATCTTGATATTAATTTTCAATCTTTCCACCTAAGGAAGCTGTAAAAACCCTGAATGACCACCCCATTCTGTTCTTTTTCCCCATCTTCTACACAAGGACACAGTTTCCATTACAATTACAGCCACTATTGTTACTTGCAGGAAATATCTGCTGTAATACAAAAACACATCTTACATACTGAGTATTTTATGTGACTGCAATGCTAAGGGTCACCTCCTCCAGGAAGACCTGCTCTCGGGCTTTACATTTCCTTGGGAACTGGTTTCCCACCCTCTTCTGTTGCTTCACAGTTATGTCCTGCTAACACAAAACAAAGAGAGGAGTTTTAAGTTTTGTCTGTTTTGCTAGCTGGTCAAAGGTGACCTCCACGTTGGAATCCAAGGTAAAGATGTCCCCTTCCTCCTTTTAAGCTGACTTTTTCACTATCTTTTAACCACTGTCCCTGTCTCCAAGGCTGCCATGACACTTCTACGGAGCAGCCCTGACCTGCTCCTCACATGTGGCTGCTCAGGACCTCACGGAACATATTTACAGCTGATGTCACATGTGCTACACATGCACTGAAAGTCTGAATCACAGAGTTTTCTTAGAGCTGACAGAAGCTCTAGAGATCAATTCCATCCCCCTCAACAGAAATAAGGAAATTGAGATCCAGGGGAAAAACGTAATCCATCCATGTTTGCACAGACAAAGAACAGAACTCAACTTTTCTAACTCCTTAATGTGTCCACACAGCCCATTTTGGATTCCAAACTAGCCACAGAGACTTGGCAGGAAATGAGGATCCTTCTGCTCTGCTGCTCCCCTCTCAGCCCCAAACCTGCCATCTGTCCTTGCCTTTTAAGTGCCCTTTGCATCCCTTCCCCAAGCATGGCCTACATGTATCTGTGGAAACGTCCACAGCCAGGACCAGCTTCACTGGAGTGTGACCTGGACTGACGACAAGGCCCAGCACCTAGGAGGGCCCTGCGCTTGGCTCAAAGTTTCACCGCCGCCATTTTGAAATTCTTAGAAGGCTTTAAACGTGGATTCTTACATTTTTGGAATGTAAGTCTTGAAAACTACACAGCCAGCCTTGTCCACAGTGCATACCATGTGAAATACTCAATAGTCATTTGGCTGGCCAGGAAGAAACACAAAGCTTAAACCTCTCCCTCTGATCCTGAGCATGAGAGGAACATAGAGTGATTACCATGCTATGGAGGCCTCTCCCTGCATTTCTCTTCCAAGGAGAGTTAGAAGAATGAGAAAGAAGATTGGTAAGAGCTGGGCATGGTGGCTCACACTTAGTCTCAGCACTCTGGGGAGGCTGAGGCTGGAGGATTCCAAGTCCGGGCCCAGCCTGGACAATTTAGTAACTTAGCAAGAACCTGTGATAAAATTAAAAATAAAAACAGGCTGGGGAGTGGGTTCAATCCCCAATGCCACCAAAAAAGAAGAGGAGAAGGAGAAAGAGAGGAAAAGGAAGAAGAAAGAGGAGGAGGTGGAAGAAGAGAATCATTGCTGAGCACCCACTCCCTGGGCTGCAGGCTCTGGAAAAATGAGCCTTGTTTCTGAGCCCCAGTACACCTATATGTGAATATACTGTAAGTACCACCTTAGGCTAATTAACTCACCTCCCTAGCCCCCATTCTTTCTTTTCTCCAATTATAAAAGTAATAAATATTCATTACAGAAAAACTGAAAAGTGCAAAAACAAGAAAGAAAGATTACTTATAACCTCAAGGTCTACATCTCATTACTGGTATGCTTCTTAGCTTTTCTCCTTTCTATGCCAAAGCTTCCCTTCTTCCCATGGGTAAGGAAAGACCACCTCTCATACCTCTTAGAAAGAGCACTGGTCATCTTGGGAGCTTCTCCTGCTGGTGGCTGAGGAAGCCAGTTGAAGGAGCAAAACTAGTGGCTGACTGCAAAGATGGCAAAAGAAGGTGGGCACTTCCCATCCACAGTGGCTCTCTGGGGCTGGCTCTCTCTGGGTCAAGGAAGGGCTAAGGAAAATGCAGGCAAGTAACCCAGTCCTGGCATGTGACATAGATCCTATCCATCCCAAAAGCACCTTTCTCTACCAGTTCCTAGCAAAGTCAAGACATCCTAGTGATGGGAAGAAAACAGGAAAGAGAAATCCTCAGACTTACAGGCTAAAACCTCAAGGGGCTGAGTAGACATGGGCTGGTGGGTCAAATCTTCAGAACTTAGCCTTCCTAGATTAACGGTAGGAGTGGCCAACTCTACCTCCACCCTTTTAGGGTCCTGGCTATGCCTGAGAACTAAATCTATATAGATAAATTACAGGAGAAAAGTATACAAATTTATTGAACACAAGTTTTACATGGCAAAGGAGCCCTCATAAGCAAATGAAGAAGAAAAGACAAAGATGGAGCCAGTCACTTATATACTAAACTGGACAAAGAACAGAGCACTGAGGAGAAGCAACTAAATTCTTTGGCAGCTTAAAAGATTAGAGTTACTTTAACAAGATCTGCAGAGTCTGCTTGGCCTCACCTTCTCATCCTTGAAGATAAAGGTGTCATTCCTTCTAGTACAGGGAGGACATTTGTCAGATGGGGATTTCATCTGCTTTCAAGAAACAGCATGAGCCAGGTATGGTGGCATACACCTGCAATTCCACACTCTGGAAGGTTAAGGCAGGTGGATCACAAGTTCAAGCCCAGTGTGGGCAAATTAGTGGCTTAGTGAGCTGAAACAAGTCCTCTTGTCTAGAAACATGCACTTTGGAGAACTTGGTTCTTGACCTCTCTGACCACATCCAGGAATGACCACAAAAACACCACGAGGATGGAGACCCTGTCTCAATATTTTAAAAAATAATAGTAATAAATGGGCTAGGGGTGTAGCTCACTGCAAAGGTCCTGGGTCAATTCCCAGTACTGCCAAGAAAAAAAAAAAAATCAATTGTCCCATAGTTTAAATTTTTTCATAATAAAATGTTTTCTTAAATTACACCTGAAGAAAAAGTCAGGAAGAATATAATCAAGTTAATACCAGCAGTTATTTCTGGAAGGCAATATTAGAAGGACTTTCTGTAAATGGCCACACCCAGCCTTTGCCCTGCTGTGCTCTGCACTGCACTGCTCTTGGGTCGAGGAGGGGCTGGGGAAAATGCAGACAATCAGCCCAGTCTTGGCACGTGACATAGATCTTATCCATCGCAAAAGCACCTTTCTCCACCAGTTCCTAGCAAAGTCAAGACATCCAAGTGGTGTCTACTGCTTTGCACTGCGGAAAAGCCCTGGACAACTGAGTGTGTGCAAAAGCCCCGCACTGTGTTCCTCTAACAAAGGTGGCAACAGGAAGGGCCTGGTCCCGTTAGCCTGCAGTTCCTCTCTGGTGGCCCACAGAGGCCTTTCTGCCACACCTGCTGTTTTAGCTAGCACAGCATTTTAATTCAAATTAGTTGCCAACACTTAAAACTTGACAGCTGCTCTCAAAAAATCAAGAGACTTGGCAGCCAGGGGCCCACTTGCCAAACAGCATAGCCATCCAGAGTGCAGCACTTTCAGCAGGGCATCTATACAACAGCACTCCTGGGGCCTCCTGGAGCTGAGGCTGAGGCCTGGCCCCATGGCCACCACATCCTTCAGCTCCATCTTCTGCTGTGGGGAGAGACACCAGGCTAAAGTGTGGGTGCACCAGAGGCCCCAAACTAGATCAGTGCCTTTCTGCACTTACATGTTTTGTAATCTACTAATTTTCACTTTCCTATCATCGTGAAAACAATAAAGGAAATGAAGGAAAAGCAACCCCCCAAAAAATCAGCACTGTCACAGTGGAAGATTTAGCCATGACCAGAAACTGAAATTATGTTTAGCCAAGCTGTGTTCACTACATCTTCTTGCCTACAGCAACAAAGCGAGGTTCCTGCAGCAACTGCAGTGTGGAGCATGGGGCACGAAGCATAGAGTTGCTGATAATGGTGTTGACCACTCAGCATGGAGAAGGGGGAAGAGGGTGGAGAAACAAACCACTGAGCAAATGTAGGCTGCAGATGTGGAAATCTTACTGTTTTCAGGAGCTCTCTTTTGTGGCCAGCCTTATGTTTGGCAGAGTGGGCTGTTGTTCTGAATTGTGACCTCAAATTTGGGGCATGGGAAAAGCTCACTAATCCAAAAACATTAATCCCGTACTTTGCCTTCATTGTGTATGGGAACAGGCCTTTCTGTGCTGTTTGGCGTCATTCTCTACACTCACAAAACATTCATTTATTCTATAAGAATTCACTGAGCATCTATTATGCAAACAAACGAGATATAATTCCTGCCCTCGTGGAGGAAAAACCACCACAGGAAAACAATTGTAGAAACGGTGACGACTGCTCTGAGGGAAAATGCAGGTGGCTACGAGAGGTATAAAGGTGAGCTTCGCTTACAATGGAAGGGCTTAGAAGTGATCTCTATAGAAGGGCCATTTACCCCGAGATCACGGAATGAATAGGATGCGACTGGACAGTGACTACTGCAAGCAGAAGAGAGGGTACAAAGGCTTTACTGTGGGTAAAACGTGACACATTCTAGATCCTAAACAGCCATGGCAAAGCTCAGTAAACCAGGGGTTCGGTGGCCCACACCGAGGTTGGAGAGAGGCAGTGGTCAGTTTGCATGTAGTTCACAGCCTTGACGATGACTTTATCCTAGGACAATGGAAGCACTGTAAGAATTTCAAAGTTGCATCATGGACAAGAGATTAGACAAAAAGACCACAGCAGATTCAACTAAGTAGTAGCATACAAAGTGAAGAGAAAGGGACGATTTGAAATCCTTATTTAGTGCAAAGCTGACAAGTCTCTGCCGGGAGCAGAGGAACAGGAAAAGAGCAGTCACGGCCGACTCATTGTAATCAATAGGAAAAAAGTGTCAATAACCCTTAAATATACACAAAGCTCAACCAATTTCACAATAAGGAAAAGGCAAATTTAAACCACGGGGAGACACCATTTATCATTTGCCAAGTAAAAATTTATAAACTTAAAACACACTAATAAGAAATTCTTATATCATGGATGGGAATGCAAAATGGTGTGATCCTGCTGGAGGGGAATTTGGAAATATCTAACAAAATTACACATGCATTTATCCCTTAAACTGGGTAGCCTACTTTTATCCCTAACAAACACCAACAAAAAAAAATTTTTAAATTCTACAAAGCTACTCATCATAGTACTATTTTATTACCAAAAACCAAAACCCCCAAATAGCCATCAATGAAGAATTGATTGGATCAAGTATGAGACACACATTGGAGTACCATGCAAGTAGAAAAAGGAATGAGGACAATCTCTAATACCAATATTGAGTAATTATAAAAATGTTGTTAAGAAAAAAAGAGCAGGTGCCCGGGCAGCAAGACAGGAGAGCAGCTGCTCCCAGCCAACTCCGTGCCCATGGATTCTGCGCACTGGCCATGTCAAACCACCAACTCCCAGCTGGCTCTGCATTTTCATTCCCTCCACCCAGGGCCACAGAGGTGCCAATTAACCAAGCAACTTGATTATGGACAAGGCCAAAGCCACAGGAGAGAAAGTAAGCTCCAGAGTCAGCAACTCCATGGAGAAATAAAGGACCTGGCCATCAATCAGTGCTAGCCCCAAGAAAAGCCCACAGCTGCTGTAAACTGTAAAAACAGCATGAGGTTTTACCACAAGAGTGACTCTTTCGTGGAAAAAATAGGATTTGCAGAAAATACCAGGTACAGCACCTCCCATATCGCCAGACAGAGTTTAATCGGGGGCCATTTTGGGAAGGGGTTGGCTGTATGGGAGTGAGCCGCAGAACAACTACACTAAAGCCTCACTCCAGGACTTTGAGTGTTACCCTAACACAGTGACTGGGTGAGAGGGCCATAGGAGACAGACACAGAGAGGGTGAGGTCTGGAAATAGCTCCCCTGAGAAGTTCAAGCCCAGGCCAGCCCACTCTGTGGGGAAGGTCAGGCCTGGTGGGTGTGGCATTCAGAGGTGACTGGCTCTGAAGGTGATGTCACTGAGTCCAGTAGTCTGCTTGAGCCCCCACTAGCCAGCTACACCATGTCTGCAGTAGTCTGATTGCTTTCCTGTTTACCAACATAAATGGGATGTGCCTCAGCTCAGAGCTGCCACAGTCAGGGGTTTCCAGCGAAGTGGCCTCTGGAGCTGGGGTGGGGGTGCCCCACAAATGCACAAGCCATAAAGCTGGGCAGAGAAGACAGTGGCTTGCTGGATTACAAGACTGCAGATCCTGGCGGGGGAGCCACTCATTTGGAAATACAAGGAATTTTTTGAGCCATTTTTTTCATGTGTGTGTGTGTGTGTGTGTGTGTGTGTGTGTGTGTGTGTGTGTTCAGGGATTTTCCCCCTTTCTTCTATTTTTTTTTTATTTTTATTTTAGTGGTACATTTTAGATAATGATAACATTCATCATAGGGAGTTTGTTCCTGTATATGATATATCTTGCTTCTTCCCCCCTTTTTTTCTTTTCCTTTCTTTTCTGAATTCTCTGTCTCTCTCTCTCTCTCTCTCAATTTTTTCCCTTAGTATTTTTTTCTTTAGTTTCTTTTTTTCTTCTTTTTCCTATTTGTACTTTTTCTGTTACTTTCATCTACTACTATTAATTTCCTTTTACTCTTTATTTCACAAATATTTCTCAACAACTGCTCATCTTCAATTGCTTACTTTTTAAATTTACTTTTCCCATGCTCTAATTTTACTTTTCTCATGTTTTTTTTTTTTTTATAAAGGAAAACTCATTAGGATAACAACAGACTTCTCAACACAAACTTTTAAGCCAGAAGAGTTTGGGGTGAAGTGTTTCAAGCCCTAAAATAAAACAACTTCCAATGCAGAGAAAAATATCCTTCAAAACTGTCTTGTAAAACTGATGGAGAAATAAGATATTCCCATGATAAAGAGTACCCAAAGAAATTTATAACCACCAAACCAGAACTCCAAAAACTTCTCAAGGATATCCTAGAAAGAAATAAAGATAACAATGCTAAAAGATCCAGTACAATGAATATACCAGATAGGGTAAGCACCTAAGTAGAAGAGAAAGAAAGGAAATCAGCAACAGGAAAATAATACAACAGAAATAAGTCAATACCTTTCATAATAACTCTCAATGTGAATGGTATTGATTCCTCAATCAAAAGACACAGATTGGCAGAATGGATCAAGAAGCATAATTTGGGGCCAGGGATATAGCTCAGTGGCCCAGCGCCTTTCTGGCAAGTACAAGGTTGTGAGTTCGATTCCTGGTACACAAAAAAAAAAAGAAGAAGAAGAAGCATAATTCAACAGTATGCTGTATACAAGAAACACATTTAACCCAAAAAGAAAGCCATAGGCTAAATATCAAAGGATGGAAAACAATATTGCATGCAACAGGAAGCCTAAAACAAGGAGTAGTAGCTATCCTATTTTCAGACAAAGTGGATTTCATGATAAAACTGATCAAAAGAGGCAAAGGTCAGTATGTATTGGTGAAGGGAACAACTGAAAAGGAAAATATAACCATTATAAACATATATGCACCAAACAACACCATGCCCAACTTCATAAAACAAACACTACTGGACATGAAATATCAGAAAACATCATGTAATCTGCTGGAAGATAGGATAGGTAAAACTGAAGACATAGGTGTAGGCAAAGATGTTATATATTACAAAGAATGAACAACTGGGATCACAACATATTAAAAAGCTTTTGCATAGCAAAAGAAACCAACAGAGTGAAGAGATGACCCACAGAATGGGGAAAAAAAAATTTTTACCAGCTATTCCTCAGACAAAGAGCTAATATCTAGAATATATAAAGAACTCAAAAAAATCAGACCCCCCCAAAGAACCAATCCAAAAATGGGAATCTGAAATGAAGACACTTCTCAGATGAAGAAGTACAAACAGCAAATAAATACATGAAAAAATGTTCAACATCACTGATCATTTGACAGCTACAAATTAAAACAAAGCTGAGATTCCATCTCACCCCAGAAAGAATGGCTATTATCAAGAAATCAACCAATAACAAATGCTGGTGAGGCTGTGAGGAAAAAGGAACCCTTCTCCACTGCTGGTGGGAATATAGACTGGTGCAACCACTGTGGAAATAAGTGTGGAGATTCCTCAAAAAGCTAAAACTAGAGGTTCCATTTGACCCAGATAACCCCCTTCTTGGTATCTTCCTGAAAGAGTTAAAAGAATCATACCACAGCGATATATGCACACCCATGTTTATAGCAGCACAATTTGCAATTGCTAAATCTTGAAAACAGCCCATATGCCCATTAACAGATGAATGTATAAAGAAAATGTGGTTTTTATATACAATGGAGAATCCCAGCACTCTGGAGGCTGAGGCAGGAGGATCACCATGAGTTTGAGGCTGGCCTGGGCTACATAGTGAGGTTAAGGACAGCCTGAACTACATAGTGAGACCCTGTCCCAAAAAAAAAAAAAAAAAAAAAAAAAAAAGAAAGAAAGAAAGAAAACAAGAAAGGACTTCTGGGAAGATAGTGGAGTAGTAAGCAACAGAGAAAGAGCCTCTTTGAAATGTGCTATCCAGACACTGGAATATAGCAATACAAGGAAGAGAAGGAGGAGGGAAGTGGGTCCCCTGGAACCAGGAAGGATCTGAAGCAAGAGTTGAAGCCCAAGGGGAGAGTGAAGAGAGAAACTTCAACAAAGAAGAAGGAGATAGCAGGTGGTGCTTATCCCTGAGCCTGGACTCACTGCATGGCCAAAGTGGTTCAAACCTGCGGACACATGGTGACTGCTGGCAACCCCAGAGGCCTCCACAGAGAGATGCAGCAGTGCAACAGAGGAGTGGACACTGTGGACTGCACTGGTTGGTGAGTGGACTTGATTTTGCCATCCTGAGGGAGAGGGTAATTGGCTAGAAGCCATCTCAGAAGGGGCCAACTGAGCTCGGAACTCAGAACAAATGCTGGTGCCATCTAGCAGCTTGCAGCTGAGTTCAAGTCCGCAGAAGGTGTGCTGACTGCTGCAGGCTGAACAGGTCTGGTTCCAGCCTTAGTCAAAAACCAGCCTGAGCTTCAGAGGAAATAAAGGTGCAGGCTCACTGAGATTATCCACTACCCCACCATAAAGCTACTGTTGGTTTGCCGGGATAAATCAACAGATCTGGACTCTGTCTCCGCACGTTGTCTACCAGTGACAGCAGAGACAAACCTGGAAGTGGACCTTTTTTTTTCCCCCTCTCACACTTTTCTTGTTTTCTTTTTTTTCTCTTCATTGTTTGATCTTGTTTTTATGAGTGTGTACGTGGTTTCTAGTTTTTTTGTGGTTGTTCTGTTCTGTACTTCCCTTTATTTCTTCCTACTCTTTCCCTCTTGTCTTCTGCACCAGTTTCCCAAAGTTTGCGTGATCCTCTTTTGTCCTCCAGCCTTGCTTCTAATCTCTTCCTCTTCTTCTATTTCTCTATTTTTTCCCCTAACCCCTTTAGATTTTCTCCCCTGAGGGTAAAATTGGCATATTGAGAACTTACTTACTGTATACAATTTTCTAGTTTGTTTCAGATTTTGTTATATAACCACAAATCTAGCTCATATGGTTAAAGGTGGCAAATTAATGGTCACCTCTGTTTGTCATTTTCTAGGCTGTGTTTGATGCTGTTGTTGCTGATTGTACCACTTCAGCCAAAATGACATAATAGTTCTAACCAGCTGTTTTTCCTGGTATTCCAGGACTGAGATTCCCTAAGGGCCATAGAAAATACTGTGGTCCAGTGCCAAAGAACCAGGGGCTGGGTTAAGCAGGCAGCAACTTCTCATCCCCAATAAACTGAAAAGATAGGATCTTAGAACAGACTCAAAACCCAAAAACCAGCTACACTTGGAAGATCTCCAAAATAGTCATTTCCTAAGGGTTCTAAATACTAGCAATTAAGCTACTCACCATAGGAAATTGACAAGCATCAACCCAGGAATTAAACTAAAAAAAAAAAAAAAGAAAGAAAATGAGAAGACACTTCAACAAGATGCAACCCCAGACATCCAGTTCAAAGGCAAACCCAGGGAGCAAAGAAGTGGGACAATCCTAAAGCCACCCACCTGGTCTCTTAGAAGTGGTAACAACAAAACAAATGAACGAGGCTCTATATACAATGGAGTACCACTCTGCCATAAAGAAGAATAAACCTGAAAATGTTTTTGGTAAATGGATGCACCTTGAGAACATAATTTTAAGTGAAATAAATCAGACACACATATTTAAATATCACATTGTTTCTCTTGTGCAAGAAACCCAGAGGGTAAATAAGGACCAAATGAATGATAGATATTGGGAAGTAGGAAGAAAATATTCAAATATGAAAGGGAACAAGAGAGGTTGGAAGGGGAAAGGAAGGAAGGGAATAGAAATTAAAAAACTAGGGCCGGTGAGATGGCTCAGCGGCGTAAGCGCCTGCCTTGCAAGCGCGAGGGCCCGAGTTCGACTCCCGGATCCCACATACGAAAAAGGGGCTGGTGATATCACTCAGCGGCACGGGTGCCTGTTGGCGCATGAGGTCCTGAGGTCGACCCCCTGGTACCCACAAAAAAAAAAAAAAAAAAAAAAGAATGAGAGGAAAACAATAGAAACTAAGTTTTTTAAATGGAGAGAGGGGAAGAAAGATTGAAGGGAACAGAGGAATGGGAAAAAAAGAGTATTAAGATATATTATGGACAGGTGCAAATTCCTTATGATGAATGTGATCATTGTGTATGTCAAAAGTATACCAATAAAATTAATTTTTTTAAAGACCACAATGACATACCACTTTACCTTATAATGGCTACAATCAAAAAGTTAGATAGGGCCGGTGAGATAGTTCAGCGGCATAAGTGCCTGCCTGGCAAGCGCAAAGTCCTGAGTTCGACTCCCAGTACCCGTATATTAAAAAAAAAAAAGTTAGATAATAACAAGTATTGGCAAGATGTGCACAAATAATAATCCTCATACTTTGCTAATAGTGTACCCACTTTGGAAAATAGATCATTCCTCAAAAAGTGATACATTGAGTTACATTTGACCCCACAATTCCACAAGAGAAATGAAAATGTATATCCACCCAAAAACTTGTGCACAAGGTTCATAGAAGTCTTATTCTTAATAGTAAAAAGGCAGCAACATCCCAAATGGCTATCAACTAATAAATAGATAAACAAAGGTAGTACACGCTGGTACCAATGTATGATGGTGAGATAGGAGATTAGGGCATGACAAAAGCTGGCTAGGGAAGTAAGCATGACCTGTTAATTACAAGATCCTGGACACACGCACAGACAGTTCTCAAAGCCCCGCATGTGGGCTTCTCAAAAGAATTCAAGCAGGATTTCAACAGGATGGCCTAGACCTGACATCAGCCGGAGGTGTGGAATCCCAGCACTGCCTCTCAGGACCCATATGTAGAAGTTTTCTCGGGTTTCTTCAAGATTTAGACAGCATAAAAGGACACATCGACACCATGAAAGCTTTGCTCTCATACTTTTCCATGATAGCCCACTCTGTGTTTCCCAGACACAGCATGTACTTTAATCTTTGCTCTTACCCTCTTTTTCTATTTATTCAGTACAAGCTTGCTCTACAGAGCCAGTTTCTCTCCCACTCTTCATTTTTGCTTTCTTGAATAAACTTTGCCACTGCTTTTTGCTCATTTTGTTCAATTCTTTGTTTGAGGTGAGAAGAACCTGGAATCCAACTCCAGAAGGAGAGGTGAGCTATCCAGAACCTGGTAACATTTAGTTGGCGAGCCACTTTTTAGAAACAAGCTACCCAATAACAATGGAATATCACTTAGCCATAAAAAGGAAGTGAAGTAGTGGGACATGGTGACACATGCCTGTAATCCCAGCTACTTGGGAGCCTGAGGCAGGAGGATCGCAAGTTCAAGACCAGGCCAGGTATAGCGGCTGTCTTAGTTACTTTTTCTCATTGCTGAGACAAAATACCCAACATGCAAAGTTAAGAGAGGAAAGGTTTATTTGGCTCACAGTTCGTAAAAGTTTCAGTCCTTAGTTGGCCAGCTCCAAGGCAGAACAGCATGGCAGAAGGGCATCAGAGAGGAGAAACAGTTCATGGCAGACAGAAGACAGCCAAAACAGCAAGCAATGGACCCAAGAAGAGCCTCTTTCTGTCCCTTATATCTTATCCAGGCTACCCACCAGCATTCACACCTTTAATCCTAGTGCCCTTAATCCCAGCACTGCACCATGAATCAATCCCACCCACCTCTGAAAAGCCTCAGCTATGACCAAATGAGGCTTTGGGGAGACATCTAGACACAAGCCATAACAATGGCACGTACCTATAATCCCAGCACTTGAGAGACTGCGGCAGGAGTATCACCGCAAGTTTGAGGCCAGCCTGGGCAAAATAATGAGTTCAAGACCAGCCTGAACTACATAGACGCTGTCTAAAAACACCAGATAGGTAGGTAGGTAGGTAGGTAGGTAGGTAGGTAGGTAGGTAGGTAGGTAGATAGATAGATAGATAGATAGATAGATAGATGAAAGAAAGAAAGAAAGAAAGAAAGAAAGAAAGAAAGAAAGAAAGAAAGAAAGAAAGAAAGAAAGAAAGAAAGAAAGAAAAGAGACGAGAAGAGAAAAGAAGAGAAGAGAGGAGGAGAGAAGGGAAGGGAAGAGAAGAGAAGAGAAAAAAGAAAAGAAAAAAACAAGTTCAAGGCCAGCTTGGGAAACAGGGAGATCCTGTCTCAAAAAATTTTAAAAAGAGCTAAGGATATAGCTCAGTTTGAAGGCCCTGGGTTCAATCTCAGCACCACAATAAAAAATAAATAAATAAATAAAAATAAAGAGAGAGGGAGAGAGAGAGAGAAAGGCACATACCTGTAACCCCAGCACTCTGGTAGCCTCAGGTAGGAGGATCACAAGTTCAAGTTCACCCTGGGCAAGGTAACAACTTAGCAAGATCCTGCCTCAAATAAGAGGGTGGCTGTAGTGCAAAGGCCCCGGGTTCAATCCCCAGTATTGGAAATAAGTCCCCAGACTCAAATTGTCAGTGCAGATAATAAAGCACTTCGACATCAAGAAATCTTGACCAAGCATTTTACTTCCACAGAAGGGCGTAAGCATAAGGTAGCAGGCACGCAGGACAAAAAGGGTAGCCCCTTTTATCCCTAAGGCAGGAAGAACAGCTGACCTCTTTCCCCTTGGCTGGTTTGGAGGTTCACAATCTATCTTGATTGGCTGACTCAGATGGTGCAAGGGGAATCTGAGGGATTCCCAGGGAATCTGCTCAGGGAAAGGGAGAGCAGAGTGGAGGGGATATGGAGACCAGAAAATCCGTGGCCCGTGATAAGCTATCTTTGATTTGTAGCTGTGTTCCCAGGATTGGAACTGAGCAGGCATTTTCTGTAACTTAATGTGTTCAGGATGGGGTAGAGTCCAAGATGGAGACATTCCTGTTTGATAGAAAAGACAGAACTTACTGTTTCCCACACCATTGCCACTGAAAAAAAGGAAAAAACAAACAACAAAAAACAGTGAAGTCCTAAGTTTTACAATGCTCATTTTACTACTGATGTATTTTTTTAACTACTGAAAATTTTTAAACAATAAAGTTGATACAAAAGAAATATAAGAAAACAGATTCATAATATGTTTCTAAATTTAAAAGAGGCAAGTTACAAAGAAAATGCAGACTATGACCTCATTTTTTGTAAAATTTAGAACCACAAAAAACTTAATAGTGGATATTTTTAGATGTTGGTAATTAAGGAAAAGACAAAGAATAAAATGGTAAAAAGATCCACTAGGCCAGGTGCAGTGGCACTTGCCTGCAATCCTAGCTACTCAGGAGGCTGAGGTGGGAGAATTGTGAATTCAAGGCCAACCTGAGCAACTTAGCAAGACCCCTGTGTCAGAAAAGAAGAGGAGGAGGGGGAAGCCAGACATGGTGGCAAAATCCAACAGTCAGGAGGCTGAAACAGTATCATGAGTTAATGGCCAACCTAGGCTACACAGCAAGACTTTCTCGTTAAAAAAAAAAAAAAAAAAAAAAAAAAAAAGCAAAGCACCTTAGCACCCTGATCTTGGACTTTCCACACTTCCCAGCCTCCGGAACTGTGAGAAATAAATTTCCTATTGTTTCTGGTACCCAATGTATGGTATACTGGTAGAGCAAACTGAGCTAATACATCTTTAATCTAAAACTAGGAGTTCCAGCAATCTATCAGGAAGAAATGACCTGAACTAAAGATGTTCATTAACACTAGTCTTTTTAATAATAAAAAGCTGGAGATGTTGTCAACACAACTCTTGTTTTGTTTGTTTGCCGTGGTACTGGAGATTGAACCTTTGTACATGCTAGCGAGTGCTCTACCACTGAGCTACATCTGTAGTCCTTATTTTTTATTTTGAAATGGTCTCACTAAGTTGCCAGGCTGGCAACCCCATGACTTCAGCTTCCTGAGTTGTTGGGATTACAGGTATGCACCACCATGCCCAGCTAATGCAACACTTTATAGTGACATAGAAAAAACTGGAAAAATATAGTCCAAATCTTTAATAGTTTTCTCTGGGAAATAAAATTTTTAATTTTTTTATAAATCATTACTTTTTTTTGATTCACTAATGACCTCTTACTGCTTTTAAATTTTGTGGGGAACAAAGCTTTTTCTAAAAACAACAGAGACAAGCCAGTTTCCTCCCACTCCACCCTCTGGGAAAACACCTATTCATGACCCTGGACTTGACCACCAGCTCTGAGCACAGGCATATAACAAGAGAAAAGCATCTGCACCTTGCTCATGTAGACAACATTTGGCTGGCTTAACCAGAATGCATTCCTCTTGCTGGGGACAGCTCGCGGGCGTGGCTGTGGGGGATTCTCTCCCATCGGACGGTCAGTGGGTTGCATTGTGGCAGTCAATGAGGTGCACCTTTGTTATCAGCCGGTGCCCTTAGCCAGTACCAGGGAGCATTTTGATGTTGCCCTCTAGGTCAAACTCCAAGGGGCACAGCAGAGGGGAGGAAAGTGGTGCTTAGACCCCAAGGTTGTGTCTTCCAGCCCCCCGCCTCAAAGGAGCAGCTCAGTGCAACTCCAGAAGTCTCCTGGAATCCAGCTCCAACTTCTTGGTACACACAGGGCCTGGGCTAACCTTCTCAGAGAGCCAGTTCTCTCCCACAACAAAAAAGAGAGACAGAAACATTCTAGAATGAGGCTACAAAAAGACTTGGAAAGCTGGAACGTGGTGATGCATGCCTGTAATCCCAGAATTCAGAAAGGTGAGTCAGGAGGATCACCATGAGTTCAAGCACAGCCTGGGCTACACAGTAAGTTCAAGGCCAGCCTGAACCATATAGCAGGTCCCTGTCCCAAAAAAAAAAAAAAAAAAAAAGGAGCTAGAGAAGATTTGGAGTTAGAAGTTGGTGACAGTCACTGCTCCTAGTCCCCCCAAAGTGACCTCCAAGGATCACAGATCCAAGGAGGACGACAGAAGCCCAACGCAGACAGAAATCTGGTGGAGAGGACTTTGAGCCTGCTCGCTGTCAGGCCTTTGGGGCAGCAGCTGCCTTGTAGCACACCTTGTGGCATGGAACCAGGTCTGCAGAGCAGCAGTCAAAGTGCTGGAGCAGCCCTGCACAGTTCCAGCAGGCCCCATGTAGGATTAAGTCAAATTCCTATGCCACCCAGTAGGGTGGAAAAGCCAGTGGAGAGAGCTGGTACTGCAGTACCAGGTTGAGGACAAGGGGAAGTCACAGGGTCAAGCATAGGCCACAGGGCTGGGGTGAGGCACAGTGAGGAAAATACAGGCTTACCCCTCCAAGGCAGCCAGCCCAAGGCCGAGTGTGACCACAGACCAGCCACACACACACACACACACACACACACATTCACTACCTTGCCACAGAACTGAGATTCAAAGTGACAGGGGCAAGGGAAAAAGAAATCCTGAATTAGACTCTCATGCAAAATCATTGGAAACACCCTTAAGTAACAGGAAAACAAACTGGCACTGTTTGCTAGTATCAGAGAGAAGAAATTCAAGATGGAAATCAGGTTCAGTGATAGAAAAATTAAGTTACTTTTTTGCATAACCTAAGTTCATAGCACGTGAAAATCATCATCGTTACAAGTCTTCTCCACAGTGTAGTCCAATACACTATGCCAAAAGGTACAAACAACAAACAAAAAAGGAACAAGTCAAACATCCACGAGTAACTGTGGTGTATACACGCACTGAAATGGTACTCGGCCTGGAAAAGGAGGAGCACTCTGCTGAAAGCCACAGCGTGGTGAACCTGGAGGCTTTATGCCAAGTGAAATAAGCCTCTCCTGCATTGGACAATTCCACTGGTGGGAGGTGTTAGGTAAACAGTGATGATCCAGTAGAGGACACAGTGCCAGCCTGAACTGGGGGCTCTGGGCAGGACCTCATGGAGCAACTCCGAAGGAGAGTCGAGCCAAATTTACTGAGTTGGGTCTTAGGTGGGTTGAGGCGAAGGTCCGTCACGAGACTGGGGAGCAAGAATGGCTAAGTGTGTGTCCTAGCAGAGTAGGCACTGTTCCCCAGGCTCAGGGGGTTGGGAATCAGCCATCCCAGGTACTCAGGTGGCAGGGAGTGGGGGAGGGGATAGATATATCATTTCCTGAATGTTAAGGATAAGAGAAAAAAACAAGGTAAGGGGTTGGGTATGGAGGCATAGGTCCTCATCAAGCTGCTTCAGGTTGAGGGGAGCAAAGTTGTGGGGCCAATGGGGCAACTGGTGAGAAACAAGGCAGTGGTCACTTGAGAACCAAACCAAGACATCTGTGTTTGGATGAAACTAGACAGCATCTGAAAGAGACAGGGACAAATGTGATTAGGGGGAGTATTGAAACAATGGGCCCAAGAAGGGGTATGAGCCAGGAGCTCCAGGAAGTAGTCAACCAGCCAGGAAAGGTCCAGAACGAGGCCTGGTTTTGTAGGGCAGTGGCTTGATCACGCAGCCTTTTGACACCATCTCGTACACGTGTGCACTGTTGGTGAGGAAACAGCAGGTCTCCTGGAGAAAAGCACAAAGCCCACATTTTTTGGTGAGCAAGTTTAGACCTCAGTGGTTTTGGAGCACAACAGCAACCAGCAAGTCAATTTAACCTTGCAGGTTAGTGAGTTCAACAGAAAGAGGGTAGACAAATGGTGATGGGGAGGGGAAGTTTCATCAGGCAAGGTGGACAGTAGGGCAGTTGTGGGGGATCGAGTTCTGGGCAGTAGCAGGTAACTCTGACTTTGTGTACCAGAGCAGTGAATTTTATTTGCTCTCAGCTGGGAACTGAGGTTGTCAGCATGGGCAGCTGCTGGGCAGGGGGCTGGGGCTGGGGCTTTTAGTTTGGCTGGCCGGGTGCCAACACTGGTGGCTATTTTGATTTTTGTCAGGAGGGTAACTAACTGAACAGTCCAAGAAAATCACTGTTTGTTATGGGTGATATGGTAGCTGGATGAACAGAAAGTGGAGGCGGAAGGTGAAGAAGCTGATCTGGGTTGGAATGAACTCGATGAAGGTGTCCTGGAGCCAGCGTGCAGTGATTATTTCAGGGAGCAAAGGTGAGGCATACGAGGGAAAGGGTAAAGCAAGCAAGTTCCAGGAGCGAGACAGTCCTGAGAACACAGGCAGCTTCCTGAGATAAACCTGTGGGGAGGAGGCACAGAATAAATAGTCTGCCATTCTTGGCTCTGAAGGTAGTAATAAGGACAGGGTGGGAAGCGCAGCAGGAATGGAGGCGGTCAGGAGGACCGTGTAGCGTCTCTTTTATGTCAGTTCAAGAGTGGCCTTTTGTTGGCCAAGGGGAAGTGGGGAAGGGAATGATGAATGTGAAGGCAGGGGAAATCAGCATGTTTGTAGGAGGGCTCGAATGGCCTGAAGTGAGGGGGAGTAGGAAATGAGTGGGGAAAATGGGTGATCACGTATTAGCTGGAAAGGACTCAGGCCTGTGGGCTGTTGGGGCAGGGCTCGTGTATGGAGGGCCAGGGGAAATGAGCCTGGCCAGGGACAGTGGAGTTTAATGGTTGATATCTGGGAACAAGGGAAGAAGAAAAGCAAGGCGATCGGAGTATTTTGGAGTTTGGGTGAGAGCGAGAAAGCTGGGTGGAAGCTAGGGTAAGTGTCTGGGCTGTGAGTTTAGTCTGTTGTGAGGTGGTTTGGGGGAAGTGACTGGGATCCTGAGCTGGGGAGGCCATGAGGGTATAGGTATTTTGGGAGACATTATGAAGGGGTCTGGCTATGAGGCTGAAGCTGGGGACCCAGAGGTGGAGAAAGCCAGCTAGGCTGAGGAATGAGTTTTTGCAAAGAGGGGAATTGATGGGATGAGAGCTCTGTGATCCACTGTGATGGCCCACGAGGTGGGTTAGGTGGAGCCCCAGGCAGTGAACAGTGGTCTGGACTAACTGTGCCTTGGAAGGCGAAGCGCAGTATCTATAGGAGAGGAGAGAGGTGTCTGGGTGACCGTCTTGAGAAAGGGGCTGTAGTGAAGACATCATCAACATACTGGAGGACTTTACTGTTGAGAGGTGGAGTCCAGTCAGGATTGTAGCTGAGCGCCTGGCTGAGTAAGGGGAGACTGTCCCTAAATCCTTGAGGGAGCATGGCCCGAGGCAGAGTCAGTCTACATGAAGGTGAAAAGGCTTGGGGAACTGGAATGGAGGTGAGTGATCAGAAGAAGGAATAAGGAGGATAGAATGTGTGGAGAGGAAGGGAGGATTTTGGAAGATGACCACTGTCTGGAGCTTGAGAAGGAGGTTTTGTCCCAAGTGGGAAACAGGGTACTGGGGAATCACCAGGAATAATTATTTTAAAATTTTTTGTAAAATGTACATAAAATTTACCATTTAAGCCATTTTTAAACAAATAGTTGTCTAAGTGACAGTCGAGAAAGGGGCTGTGTTGGTCTGTTGGTTGGTTGGTGCTGGGGGTGGAGGACTTCACACATACTAGGCAAGCGTTCTACCACTGAGTTCAGTTTTCTGTTCTCTTCAGTATATCCCTAGGAGTGGAATGGCTGCCACAGAGAAACTTGTGTTTCAACTCTGAACACTACCGTTTCCACACCAACACAGGATCAGTTTTGGGTTGTTTTTGCAATGCTAGGGATTGAACCCAGGGCCCATGCATGCTAGGCAAGTGCTTAATCACTGAGTAACACCCTCAGCCCTTTGTAATTTTGAGACAGAGTCTGGCTAAGCTTCCTAGTGAGACCAGGAGATAGAGGAACAAAGGGCAAGGGACTGAATAAACTGAAGGCCAGGACCTGGATAAACTGAGATAAGCTTAGGATACTGGAGCACAAGCGACAAAGGTCTAATTGGAGCACAAAAGACTAATAGAATCTGTTGATCTTGGCAACTTCATACCTTCATTTCTGCACATCTTTCTGCCCCTTTCTTGAGCCAAAAGCTACATATAAGCCTCTAGGTTTGACGCTTCTTTGGTGTCCACAGAACCCACTCTCAACTAGCGAGAGCTTTCTTTTCATTCTAATAAACCATAGCCAGTGCCATTCCCCCGCTGTCCTGACAGTATCATTCTTCCCTTGCCCTAAGGAAAAGAGCCCACAAGGAGAAAACTGGCTACACTAGCCTGCACTTGAACTTGAAATCCTCCTGCTTCAGCCTCCTCAGTAGCTGGGATTACAGGTATGTGCCACTATCTTCAGCCCAGTATCAGTTTTGAACTCCTGGCTCTGAAGACTCCAAGAAGTGATCAGAATTCAATGATAGGGTACTGGGCGTGGTGGCACATGCCTGCAATCCCAGCATTTGGAAGGCTAAGGCAGGAGGACTGCCCTGCGTTCGAGGCTGGGAAACGCTGATCAGCATGAGCATGTGACAGCAGAGGAGAGGAGGGGCTGACTGAGGAAGAAGTGAAATCGCTGGGCACCTTCTCCAAACATCTGGTGGTCACACAGAATGGGTCACACAGAACAGGTGAAAGTGCAGCTTCAAGAGTTAAAACACCATGATAAATGCGAAAATGCTTTCACAAATCAGAAAGAAGCATGTATTTTCTGTTCTCATAGGAATATCCAACTGTGTGTTTACTTCAATAATGCCAGTCTACATAAGGGGAAGGGTACCTGTGCTGCTAAGGGGCAGACACGCTTGACTACAGAACTGAGTGTCTCCGAGGAGCTTACTGGAAACTGGAGACCAATGTATCCCCTTCACCTTAGCAGATCTTCAAAGAAAAGAGGCATTCACATTAGCAGCCCACTAGATGAAAATATTCTGATCAAGAAGAACACTATCTGCAAGTATCTCAAAAACTTTTTAAAATCAGTATTATATTTACATAACAATGCCAAAGAGGCATCTTTACTATAATTTCCCAATTTTCTGATTCAGTAATTTTTTTTTTCTTTTTTCTTTTTTTTGTGAGTACCGGGGGTCGACCTCAGGACCTCACACGCCAGCAGGCGCCCGTGCCGCTGAGCAATATCACCGGCCCTTTTTTTGTATGTGGGTACCAGGAGTCGAACTCAGGACCTTGTGCTTGCCAGGCAGGCACTTATGCCGCTGAGCTATCTCACCAGCCCCGATTCAATAATTTTTAATAAAACACTTGTCAAAAAAAGGATAATCTACCATAAAACAATGATATATACATTTAAATATCCTCCAAAAAGTGTCTCTAGGGCCGGTGATATCGCTCAGCAGTATAAACGCCTGCTGGCAAGCGCAAGGTCCTGAGTTCGACTCCCTGTACACACATTAAAAAAAAAAAAAAAGTGTCTCTACCACCCCTACCACTCCTTTGACAGAATACCGGGCAGTATCCATTATTCCCTCCCTTCTTCCAAAGTATACTTTAGAACTGGGGATTGAAATCAAAGTTATGCTCTTGGAGTCAGCTCAAAAATGCTTGTGCCAACTGTTTTGTTTCTCCTCAGTGAAGGTATCTGGGGAAATATTCCCACAGTGTTCAGTTTAAGGAAAGATTGGGCTGCTTGATGACACAAGGCAGGCTGCCAAGAACCCAAGCACCCATTTGGCCGCTTCTGTTAAAATGATAGAAAGCTATGTCCTTATCCTTGGAGGGGGCACTGCACATAAGACAGGGAACAGCACCTTCAGCCACACAACCCTTCTCCTGGGCAGCACTCCTGCTGGCTCCCTGCTGCTGTCCACACCAGCACTCGTCCCAGGAACACAGACGGCTGAAGGCACAAAGGAAGAGAACCTCAACCCATCCCTGCTGATTTCAGAGTTAACTTGGGGTACAAGTAAAGCCAAAAGGATCACTCTTTTTAACAAAGATTGACGATGAGTCTCTTAGTTGTATTGATCTGGGTCTAACAGTTTATCAGGCAAAAGGGCCCAATGCATTGAGTATGCTCCCAAAACAACCCGCTCAGTGAATTACAACAATCTTGCAGGCTTCTTCTAGAAATACCCTGCCCTTTGCTTTTCCCAATTGTGAAAAATACTCAGGCTTCACTTCCATTGTCAGGGTGAGCAAAGGCTTCATCACTGAAAGGTCTGACAGGGACGTGGCAGAGGAAGCTGAAAGGGGGGGTCCCATCAACTTCTGACTGCTCTGGCTGGCAGATCCCACCAGTACGTGGCGACAAGGCCAGCATTCTGTCACAGAACACAGCAGCCATGGATGAACACAGAACTCTAGCCAGAGCAGACGGCAGTGGGTAAATGTTCATTAGTATTAAATGACACCAGGTGAGCTCGAGTAACTGATGCCAGGGTCAGGGTAAAATAATACTTCTTTTGTATATTCTTAGGAGCCCCTTTCTTGTTTGGGGACTCTACATTTTCATAGATCTGTTTTCCTTCCATCAAAACCTTACAGTAAGGAAAAGATTTCCAGTGCAAGAGAACAAACTACCATGCATATGTCGCACTTGGGTCCTAGTTCCTGCATTAGCAGACCTGGACACAGGCCTCTGGCTCCTCTCCCACCTTCTTGATGTCTTCAATCATATCCAGGGACTCCTTGCATTGATTACTAGCACACACCCCTCTACTTCTGGCCCACAGTTCCCTCCTTCGCAATCACAGGTTCATATATCCACTCTACCTAAAGGACTCCCTCAGCTCCAGGCTCCTAAAATTCTACACCAGAAAGTACAATGGCCTGAGTCACGGTCCCACTATCTCAGCTAACTCAACACCAGCAAAACTGGACTTCTCTTAACCCACAAACTAGTTCCGATTTCCCTACATTTATTCTTTCAGAAGTCTGGATACCTCTGACTCCCCCAAATCCTCCTCCATCTATCCCCAACCCCACTGGTCAGCAGGCTGATTCAAATTTTTCTCCAAAGTTTACTTTATCTGCACCTTACCCTGTCATGCCCATCACCAGCTATACAACCCGACACTTGTTACCCAAGAAAAAGTTAATTCTGCTGTATGAAACAGCACAGTATCTCAACACGGTCAGCTCAAATACTTCCCCAATCAACTGAAGTCCCTCACCAAGGCAGACCACACAAATGTCACCTGCACTTTATAATAAAATGCTCTACAGTGGCTGGCATCTTTTGGTTGGACCGACTATTACACAACAACATGTGCTTATTATTCTTGGGTTTTCAGCCTCAAAAAAAAGTCAAAATTTATCCTCCACACAGAAAAGTTCTCACAGTGGCACACTAAGTTACAAAGACCAAAAAAAAAAAAGGATTTAATCACTTTACAAGCCAGCAATGAACACAACTGAATAATTATAAACATGATGCTTCTAAATTTTCAAATGGAGCTGAAGACCAGAATGCGTTCCACTTAGAAGTGGGTTAAAACTGAAATTTCGAGAGCCAGGCAAGGTGGCACGCCTCTGTAGTCCCAGCTGCTCAGAAGGCTGAGACAGGAGGTGGCTTAAGCCCAGGAATTCAAGAACAGCCTGGACAATATAGCAAGACCCCATTCTACCAATCCTCCCCTCCCCCAAAATCCACAACTTCCAGCAAGAATTTTACTCCCTGTAGCTGATCATGAAAACATCCTTTTATGCTCAATCCAGGCAATGCCATTACTGCACATTTTAAGCAACTACTCTAAGCATTTTTAACAACCTAACATCTTGTGTTTCTACAAACTCCACAAAAAGAACTGTCAAAAAAATTATTCTAAAGCCCAGAAGGGCAGAACTACTCATGCCTTGTTTCCACTTCTTTCCTCATGACAAAAAAATGCACTCAGCCCTTAACTTGGTGTGGTAAAAGTTATGAAAGCAATGCCAAATATCCCACTGCACAAACAGGAAGCCCAAACTGGTATTAGGCAACAAACGATCATATTTTTAAATACTTCATATTATTCTGGAAACACTAGCAACTTCCTTTCAGAGTGCCAAACGACTGTGATTAAGTCACCATAGTGTGTGTGTGTTTGTGTGTGTGTGTGTGCGCACGCATGCTCAAGAGTGGAGCTTGAACTCAGAGCCTTGGGCATGCTATGCAAGTGCTCTACCACCACGCTACAAACCAGCCTAAGTCACCACTTTAAGAATTTCAACTCAACAGCAAGAATTACATGGCAAGGACTCATTATTATCTGAAAGTGGGGAGGAAATGGGGGCACCAGCAAAAATTTTTTAAGCTGATGTTTTATCTTTCTTCAAGACCAAGCATAATATTTTTCTTTAAGAATATCCTCATTGGGCCGGTGAGATGGCTCAGCGGCTTAAGCGCCTGCCCGGCAAGCGCGAGGGCCCGAGTTCGACTCCCGGAACCCACATACGAAAAAGGGGCCGGTGATATCGCTCAGCGGCACGGGCACCTGCTGGCGCACGAGGTCCTGAGGTCGACCCCCCGGTACCCACAAAAAAAAAAAAGAATATCCTCATTGGGCCAGTGATATAGCTCAGCGGCACAAGCGCCTGCCTGGCAAGCACGCGGTCCTGAGTTCGACTCCCGGTACCCGCATATTGAAAAAAAAAAAAAAGAATATCCTCATTGAGGTATTGCTAATTAACACATGTGGATAGCTTTATAGTCCCAGACCAAATGTTCTATCTGGCTGCTAGGAAAAAGGTTTCATAGAGTAACAATACATCACATTAAGTGTCACTTCAAGATGTGTGTGAAGACTATTTTTAATTGCTGCAATAGCAGAATGTTAAGGCAACATCAGAAAGCAGAGGTGTTTTAAAACACTAAGCCCGAGTCCCCACCTGGTATAACCAAATAAGATGTTACTAAATCCCTTAATACAAAAATGTTCCAAAATAATCTGTTGGAGCTCAACTTTGCAATTTAATCTTTCATATTTTGACAGCAGTGAGAAAGAACCCAGGTCTATAATTCCCTTTGCAAAAAATTCAACATATGATTTACTCACAACGCTTAAAATATAGAAGAAAAAAGTACGTTCTCTTTGCTTGTCAGCCATCCTTTTTAATTTTTACTGTTTCCAGGCTACACCTGGGAATGGATGGCTAACTTGAGTATAGAAAATATCAAGTGTCACTTCTAGAAGAATCACAGACGACACAATAAACTTCTCAATCAGTACAGCAACAGTCAGGGTAAGCAAGAAAAGGACTTTACCAAGAGACCAACAATTACATTTTTTGACAGAACTGAAATACAACAAATTACAGAGCAAATTCACCAAAACAACAATGAAAACTCTGTCCATGTAAAGGCTAATTTTAACTCCCAAAAAAGTTTTTCAATTCTGGTACTCACAGCACACAACTGGTTAAGAAAATAAAGCACAGTGCTTAGCAACTGGGCATCCTAACTACAGAAAGAGGCACTCTGTGCTCACCCATCCCTGGCAACTGCTGGGTCAGCAAGGCCAGGAGCAGGGAGAGCCTCCTATTTTTCAACACAAGCTGCTGCCGTTTCCTTATTGAAGCCCCGGATGGAGAGATCATAAACCACCTCCTCTACTTTCTTCACATCATACTTCAAGCCATCATAGCGCTTCCTCAGAGAGTCGTTTTTCAGGTTGAGAAGGCGGAAACCGGAATCCAGCTCATTGATGAAGGTAGAGATGTGGAGGGGCCGGGAGTAGTCTCCAGCAGTCACACTGTTGACAGACAGCCTCGACTGCACAGGAAAAGAAAACGGGCATTACCAAGTGGCTCCTCCTTAGCACCTTCCCCCGAGGCACGACAACTAGAACCTCAGGCCTTGACAGCTACTCTGATGTTCTCAGCTCAGGGCAGGTGTAAGCACAGACAGAAGAGAAGCTTCTCTGAAAAGACTCCTATGTGGAAGGAGACATTTCCTGCCAAATACAGGTTTAGTACGATTAATGTCTTCTAAAATTTTTCTAACGCCTTAAACTGGCTACCACACAATAAAGTGTGTTAAATTAGCAAGTGTCAACTCATCAGCTAATGCACTGAAGAAAGAAACGACAGGGTAATCACAACAGCTCTAACTTTTCAAATCTAGGCCACATGATCACATTTCTAGAGCCCACCTGCTGAGCTGCGACTCCAGCCACCTAAAATCACTAAGACAGAGAGACAGGAAAATAAGCTAAAGTTAATTCAGTGCAACACTCTCTGGAGTGACAGTAAGACTAATTTCAAGATCCAACTCAAAATTCCCCTTCTGCATAAAATCCCCTCACTCTTCCAGGCCTCCCTGAAGTACCCATTTAATGCATTCACAGCACGTGTGGTATTAAAGACACCTCACACCGCCCACTTACACTAGTAAGGTGTTAGAGTTCAAGTTTACCAGTCAGGCGTCTCCAATGAGCCTTAGGCAAGTGGTACAGCCTGCCGGTGGGACCGAGAATCACTTCTCCGCACCTTCCTCAGTCCGCATTCCTCCAATTTTCACCGTATACACACCTGCCCCAGTACACTCCATTTCTTCCTCCCCTACCAACAAGGCACTAGAATTCTGGTGGTCACCGTTAGCAGTGCTGGAGATGGGACTCAGGGCCTTGCACACGCTAAGCAAGCACTCCATCACTCAGCTACCTCCTCGGCCTCGAGGCACTAGACTATCAAATACGAGTTGTGTGGAGAGCTTGAAACAAACACCCTTAAAGTGAGGGGTCCCCCCTTTTACCTAATTCCTCTATTACTGTCTGTAATGAAGACATAAATTATCAGAGCTACAGCAAGTTCTGGAACATGAGAAAGAACCTACAAGCTAGAAGGACACAGGGCCAAAACTCAAAGCAGCGCTATACTAGCCCTGGACTGCTTTCCTCTTGAGCGAGACTAGGCACACTGTGTAAAGAGCCAGACAGCACACACGTCCGCTTCAGCAGCTACAGTCTCACACAACTACTCAGAACTCCACTGACGGCTTTCCTTACTCTGCAGAATGATTTTTATAAAAAAATTACCCAAGAGAGATTAAGGGACTCAAGAATAAGAACAACTTATAAAGGATAACAGTATCATATACCATTACATAAATTAACTGTTCTCTAAAATCATTACATGAATTAACATAGTTACCAGGAATACATGTCTTGTCACTACATTAAGAGGAAGAGGTACTATCAACTTTTAAAACTTCACAGATTAGAGCCAGGCACAGAGGTGCATTCAGGTAATCCCAGCTACCTGGGAGACTGAAGCAGGAGGATGAATAAGTTCAAGTCTAGCTAGGGCAGCTGCTGTGGTTTAGATCTAAAATGCCCCCTGCAAGTCTCCAGTTCAGAGGTGGGGCTCTTAAAAGATGACAGGATTGTGGCGCACTACAGTCATCAGTCAGTCAGTCACTGATGAGTTCAGAGCTGACTGAGCTGTTCAAAGGAAGGACCTAAAAGGACCTGGCTCAAAGAGGATGGTCACTGGGCAGACACAGAAGGGCATATGCTCGTCCCTGGCTCCTCCCTTCTCTCTCTGCTGCCTGACTGACATGATGGGAGCAGCCTTCCTCTACCAGGTCCTTCCATCATGCCATTTCTGCTCTGGAGTGGATCAACCATGGACTGAACCCAGTGAAACTGTGAGTCAAAAGAAACCTCTCCTCCTTTAAGTTGCAAAATGAAAGCTGACTAACACAGCGACTTAGTGAAACCGTCTCAAAATTTAAAACAAATTAAAAAGGACTGGGATGTATGTAACTCCATGGTGGAACACATGCCTAGTATGTGCAAGACCCTCAGTTCAAACCCCAGTACTACAAAAATAAATAAAATTACATATTAGTAATTTTTAGTAAAATGTAATTTACTAATTACACAGCTGTCTCATATTTTTTCTTTATTAACAGACACAAGCACGACCCGTTACAGAAGTTTGTGCTTTCCAAAAAAAGCAGTTACTGAACGTGAAAAAGGAACCCAAGCAAAGAAGAAGGAATTGGGAAGAGACCACCCAAATCCCTGGGATCCATCCACAGCCCTGACCTGAATCACACCTAGGGACTCCAGCCTGGGACCTGCGTGGCAGGAGAGGGCAGGGAAGCCGAGGGACCCCAGCTGGGCCTGCTGCTTTGTTCTGGCCAGGCAGGGAGGGGTCAAGAGAAGGGTGGGGAGGGGTCCCAGGGAATCAGAGCCCACAAGCCATTTTTGTCCTGTTTTAAAATTCGTGCAAAATATTTGAAGCCCTGGACAGAGAATACGAAGTGATATTTTTCTGAGAAACACAAAACTAGGAAAAGAAGTGGGGGCACATTTTCCCACCAGAACTTCCCCCACTCCAGGCCCCAAGCAGGGTGAGGCCTCCAGCCTGGCCAGCTGAGCAGGGAGGACTAAGCCACAATGTGGAACAGGTTGGGGGTGGGGTGGAATTTGCAACAGTGTCTCAACTACCAACAAGAGGAAAACCAGTCAACTGTACAAGTCTATCATGTCTCATCATTTGAAGGGACATTTATTTCTAGTAAACCATAAGAGAGTGTAGTCAATGACTAAATGACTACCACATGACTGATAAGACAGTTTAAAAAAGAATTAAGGCTTCCTAAGTTTTAGTGCCCATTTAAAAAAACCATGAAGATTAAGAAATCAAGTAGCAAATCGCTAGGTATCTTACCAGTTCACTAGCAAGAATTAAAACTCCTGAGAGATAATCTTCTACATCCAGATGAAAACCTTTCTCCCGATCTGGTTCAACTAAAAAACATCAAAATAAAGACAAAAATCACGACGTGAATGCAATTTAAGCCTACGAATATATATACTTACATAAATTCAAATACACATGCACACACACACGTACAAATAAAAGTTCTTTCAAAGTAAGTGAAGAAAGGATAAATCTTTACTGGATTCTTAAGATGTTCACACCCTTGGCAAGCAGACCTCACTGCAGATTTTGCAAGCATTTAACCAAAATTTAATTTTTACTTCCAGTCCTTTCAAACACTAACACCAGCAAGAACAGTACCCAGTTCTGTCAGAGAACATCCTTCTTGTTAGAAGACATAAGCTAAAGCATTTACAAAAGAAGTCATGAAATCGGCACTCTTTCCAACTGGTTAGAGACACACATGCAAAGTGAGAAACTTGCCAACTGTTAACAAGTAGTGAGTCTAAGCAGCTACAAATAGGTGTTTGCTATACTATTCTTTCAACTTCTTTGTATGCTAGAATTGGGAGGGGGAGGGGCTTTGAGACAGAGTTTCACTACATAGTTGAGGCTAGCCTTGAACTCACTATGTAGCCCAGGCTAGCCTTGAACTCACTATGTAGCCCAGGCTAGCCTTGAACTTGCTGAGATCTTCCTGCCTCAGCCTCCCAAGTGCTGGGATTACAGGCGTGCACCACCACACCTGGCCTGAAATTTTTTTAATTTAAATTTAAAACAGAAAAGAAGCACCCACGTATAAATAAGCAAGCTATTATTTTAGATTTTGTGTTTCCAAGAAATAAGCTTTCTATTTAGTTCTTGTTTTAATAAAAAGTACAAGCAACAGCTCCTCCCACCAAAAACTAAGCTATCATGCCTGATTCTACAGATCCCACTAATGAAAACACTTACTGCCAAGAATTTCTGTAACTGCTTCTCGGGTCACTAGTGTTTCTGTTTCCAAATATACAACAAATGCTGCCAAGAAGACCAAGCGTTGCAACACAAACCTCCAGTGCTCGTGAAACCTGCAGGACAGTAAGCGCATTCACATTGTGAGGTTTGGGACCTTCGAAGACAGGTTTAATACAGTCTTATCTAAACAGCTTCGAAAAGGGGTACTTTCAAATAAAACTATGTGAAATCCTACTACATAAAACATGTAAGAGCAACAAGATATTCAAATATATCAAATGGAGTAGGTATAAAACTTTACAAGTTCAAACTGATAACATTTACTTATCAGTAATAATGAGCAGCATGATCCAATTTCGATGATTATGAAAATTTACCACTAAAGATTATGAATGACAGGGTGATGTGCTTAGGAAGTTTAATCTGTAAGAATAACAATACTGCTCTGAGAAAAATAAACTCTGCAAGTGAAGACTGACACCAGCTGTAACTGTATATAAGCCTCAACATCTAACATATCCCTGTACTTTGAGTTTAGAGTATCAAGAAAATCTTAACAGAATTATTCTTTGCAATCACTAAACAGAGGACTTTAAAACCTAGAGCACTGCTTGTCAGTGAGGTGAGTGGTTACAATCTCAGCACTCGGCAGGTTGAGGCAGAAGATTCACTTAAGCCTAGAGGTTCGAGACCAGTCTGGGCAACACAGCAACACCCCATTAAAGAAAAAAACACCTCAGATCTCTGATCTCCGAGCTAGAAGCCTGACAAAAGGAACAGGAATTCTATACTATGCCTCCTGATTTCAATGTGGCAATAAACTCAAAATAATTTCTCAATACATTAAAGGTCAAACTAAGTTTTCTGAGAGTGAATCCAGCCAGAGGCCAACCTGTATGCGACCTCCAGAAGATGGTCTCTAAAGACCTCACCGGTTCAACCATCCTGCTTTTCTGGATCCAGTCATTATTTTACAGGAAGGGCCAGCAAACTTTTTCTGTAAAGGGCAAGCAGCAAACACTTCAGACTTTTGCAGGCCACTTTCACTCTCTGTCACATATTCTTACTTGTTTTTTCTTTACAACCATTTGAAATGTGAAAGCAATCCTTAGCTCTCAGAGGCAGTGGGCTACCAGTGGTTTGCCAACCCCAGTCCTAAAGCATTTTCTTGTAAAATTATATTATCTACCGAATACACATCTTACATTAAGCATATACATATCTTAAACGAACATCTTTTTTTAGTAAGAAAATGAAAGTAGAAATTCTTTAGTCTAACTTATCATAGTTCATTAGTACTCAGTTTTCCTTAGTTTAACATCTATAAAATCCAGATATATTTTACAATCTACATTTCATAATTATGACTAGCAACATTTTTATTTCCTACTGGTATATAAAGTAATGGTATAAACTTAAAATTAATGGTGCTACTGATTCAATGATACAACATAAAACATTATCTAAACACTGTATGCTCCTTGGCAGCAAAATTCCATCTTTGAAGTAAACCTCAACTAGATAGCCAGGCACAGTACATGCCTATAATCCTATCTACTCAGCACAAAGTAGGAGGATGGACGTTCAAGTCCAGCCTGGGCAACTTAGCGAGACACTGACTCAAAATGAAAGTTAAAAAATGGCTGGGGATGTAGGTCAATGGTAGAACACCTGCTTAAGACGTAAAGGCCCTAGGTTTAATCACCAGTGCACAAATACAGACAAACACACACACACGTACACAAAAACCCAACCTCAACTCTATATGTATATATACTGCCGCCTAATCTCATAAACTTTATAGCAGCAGGGGCAAACCTATGACACACATGCCACAACAGGCTGTCGGTTATCATAGAAAGCTCTAAAAGGCTCACCATCACTGCTTTACAGCATAAGCATAGTGCACTCAATTGCACAGAGAACTTTAGAGTAGAGTAAAAACATATTCTAAATTTTGATCTTCAAACAGCAGCTGCTATCTCAATAGACAAAGAAAAAGGTTTTTACAAGGTCCAACACCCTTTCATGGTAAAAACCCTACAGAAAATTGGAACAGATGGTCTTTATCTCAATCTGATAAAAGTCATCTATGACAAACCAACAGCCAACATCATACTAAATAATCAAAAACAAAGTTTTCACTCTAAAATCAGGAACAAGACAAGGATGTCCACTAGCACCACTCGCATTCAATATAGTTCCGGAAACATTAGCCAGGGCAATTAGACAAGAGAAAGAAATAAAACGAATAATGATGGGAAAGGAAGAAATTAAACTATCAGTATTTGCAGATAACATAATACTCTAAATAGAAGACCCCAAAAACTCCACAAGAGGACTGCTAGATTTAATAACCAAATTCAGTTGTGTACCTGGATACAAGATCAACACCAAAAATCAACACTATTCCTGAACACAAACAACAAACTCACTGAGAAAGAAATTAGGGAAACCACACCTTTCACAAAAGCATCAAAAAAAAAAAAAAGAAATACTTCGGAATCAATCTAACGAAGAAAGTAAAATATCTTTACACTGAAAACTATGGTACTCAGAAAAAAGAAATTGAAGAGGATATCAGAAAATGGAGTAGGAAAATGCTCTTGAGTAGGAAGAACCAAATTGTTATACAGATTTAATGTAATCCTAATCAAAATACCATTAGCATACCTCACAGAATTAGAGAAAACAATCCTAAAATTCATTTGTAACCAGAAGAGACTTAGAATAGCAAAAACAATTCTGGGCCACAAAAGCAAAACAGAGGGCATCACAATCTCTGACTTAAAATCATACTACGAAGCTACTGTGATAAAAACAGCACGGTACTGTCAGGAAAAAAAAAAAAAAAACAAGGCTCAGTGGAACAGATTAGAAGATGCAGAAAAACTCCAAAAACACACTCAGCCACCTTATCTTTGACAAAGTGGCCAAACACCTTCACTGGAAGAAAGATAGCCTCTTTAATAAAAGGTGCTGGACAGTTTGTAATAGCTAAATCTTGGAAACTACCAAAATGCCTATCAACCAAGGAATGGGTAAAAGACATGGTTTTTTTATTCAGTGAAATACCACTCAGCCATAAAGAAGGATAAACTTGAGACATTTCTAGGTAAATGGATGCACATTGAGACCATACTTTTAAGTGAAATAAATCGGACACACATGTTTAAATATCACACTGTTTCTCTGGTGGGAGAAACTGAAAGGGTAAATGAAGACCAAAATGTGTAACAGATACTGGGAAATAGGAACAAAATATTCAAATGGGAAGGGGAACAAGGGATGGGGGAGAGGGAAAGGAAGGGGAAAAAAGGAATAGAAGGAAGAAAATGGAAACAAAGCTTTTATAAATAAGGAGGGGAAGAGGAGTTGAAGGGAGGAGAGGAGACTGAGGAAAAAAGAACCAAGAAATAATCATGCCGGTGAGATGGCTCAGCGGCATAAGTGCCTGCCTGGCAAGCACGAGGTCCTGAGTTTAACTCCCAGAACCCACATACGAAAAAAAGGGCCGGTGATATCACTCAGAGGCACAGGCGCCTGCTGGCGCGTGAGGTCCTGAGGTTGACCCCCGGTACCCACATAAAAAAAAAAAAAAAAAAAAGAAATAATCATGCACAGGTACAAACTTCCTCTAATGAATGTGACTATTATGTATACCTAAGTTGTACCAATAAAATTGATCAAAAAAAAAAAAAAAAAAAAAGCGTGCTGGAAAAAATGGCTTTCAACATGCCAAAGAAAAAAATTAGACCCATGTCTCTCACCACGGACTAAACTAAAATCAAAATGGATCAAAGATCTAAGTATCAAAAACAAGCCAGACGTGACGGTGCATACCTTTAATCCCAGCACTTGGGAGGCAGAGGCAGGAGGATCACCGCAAATTTGAGGCCAGCCTGGCCTACATATCAAGTTCAAGGCCAGCCTGGAGTACATAGCAAGACCCTGCCTCAAAAAACCAAAAAAAATCAAGACAGAAACGCTCATTCTGCTGGAAGATGGAATAGGTAGAACTCTTAAAGACACCACTATAGGCAAAGACTTTATGAATGAAACCCAGATCACAAGGGAAATATTACAAAGAATCAACAACTGGGATCTCATCTTATTAAAAAGCTTTTACACAGCAAAAGAAATCATCAACAGAAGAAACAATCCACTGAGTGGTAAAAATTTTTGCCAGCTGCTCCTCAGACAAGGGACTAATATCTAGAACATATAAAGAACTCAAAAAAATTAGACCCCCCCAAATTTAAAGACCCAATCCAAAAACAGGCATCTGAAATGAAGACACTTCTCAGATGAAGTAGAAACGGCAAATAAATATATGAAAAAAAGGTTCAACATCACTGGTCATTCTAGAGATGCAAATTAAAACAACACTGAGGGTGGGGGATAGGGCTCAGCGGCACAGTGCCTGCCTGGCAAGCACGAGGTCGTGAGTTTGATTCCCAGTGCCAAAAAATAAATAAATAAATAAATAAATAAAATAAAACAACACTGAGATTCCATCTTCAAAAACAATGGCTATTATCAAGAAGTTAACCAATAACAAATGCTGGAGGGGATGTGAGGAAAAAGGAACTCTTCTCCACTGCTGGTGGGAGTGTAGACTGGTGCAACCACTGTGGAAATCGGTGTGGAGATTCCTCAAAAAACTAGGACTATACCTTCCATGTGACTGAGCTATTCCCTTCTTGGTATCTTCCCAAAAGAATTAAAAGAATCATACCACAGCAATGTATGCATGCCCATATTTATAGCAGCATAGTTTGTAATAGCTAAATCTTGGAAACAACCCAAATGCCCATCAACCAAGGAATGGATAAAGAAGATGTAGGGCTTTTTTTAAATACAATGGAGTACTACTCAGCCATGAAGGATAAACATGAGACATTTATAGGTAAATGGATAGACCTTGAGACCATACTCTAAAGTGAAATAAATCAAATACATGTGTAAATACTGCATTATTTCACTGGTGTGAGAAACCCAAAGTGTAAAGAAGGACCAGAATGCATACTAGATATTATAAAATAGGAAATAAATGCTCAATTGGGAAGGGGAACAAGGGAGAGGGAAGGGGGAAAGGAAAAGAGGGAAAAATAGAAACAAAGCTTTTGTAAATCAGGAGGGGAAGAGGGATTGAAGGGAGGACAAGAGAATAGGGAAAAAAAAGAGGAATTGAGATAAGTCATGTATAGGTACAAAGTCCCTGTGATGAAAAGTGGTCATTATTATTTAAAATGTACCAATAAACTTAATAAAAAAAATCATTTTATGTCAAAAAAAAAGAAAAAGCTATTTTCTTAATCACTTTTTCATTGCAAAGTAATGTATGTTCCTTAAAATTTTTTTCAAAGTAAAATGGAAGAAAAAATAATCAATTTTGTCAGCATGATTCTTTTTATCATTTCTTCTACACACAGAGATTTTTACCTAGTGATAAGCAATCATTCAGTACCCATAATCTTTCTTCAGATGTTTTTAACCTAACATTACAAAATAATGCTATTTTTCTTACAAACCTGTAATACTGCTCAGCAGGGAACTTGGTCTTCAATGATGTTAGATGTGTTTTTACTGTGCCAAAATGTTCTCGAGCTTTCAAACACCTCTTTGGAACTGATCACAAAAGGTAATCAAAAGTAATAATTAAAAACTTAGCAAATTTCAAATACAGTTCTTGCTAAATCTTGTAGTTCACCTAGAAACCAACTTTTTTCTTTTAAACCTCACAACCACACACACATATCTTGGCTGTCGAAATACTACACCTAATTTCCCTACTGATTAACCGTACCGAAAAATAAAAACTTGCTGAAAGGGTGTGTGTTAATAAAGACATTGGTAATTTGGAAGGTGTCATAAATAACGCCATCTTAAAGGGGCTGTACATCAGCTGCTGTTCTTATTCAGTCCTCAGATATCTAAAATTGGACTCCTTCTAGCTCTCACATTTGGTCAAAAAGCGCTTTTACCCATTATTCTCTATCGAGTCAACCATCTCCATATCACTAAGTAAATGACTTGCTTCTGACGCCTGTCAGCTACATTACTATATTCCTCTCCATCTGAAAATAATTTCAGTTCTTTTAGCTATGCTCATATATCTTACAACATAGGTTTCATGTCTAAACTTGACATATAACTCGCATTCAAGGGGCTGAGTAAAATCATCAGACGACATTTTATACTGGCCTCCTCATACCTACACATGCATGTAACAGTTATTCAATCACCAGAAGGTTGGATTCAAACACACAAGCTGAGTGCAGTGGCATGCACCCAACTACCTGGAAAGCTGCGGTGGGAAAATCACTTGAGCCCAGGAGTTCGAGACCAGTCTGAACAACACAGCCAGACACCATTTCAAACACACGCAAAATACACACATGCACACATACACACAAACACCAAATAAAGTTGCTAGATATGCAAAAGTTATTAAACAACTAATTAATGTCAATAGAATTCCATCACAATACAAAACATCCCTATTGAAATTACACCATGCAAAACTGGAAAATCAAAACAAAGAATATTATAAAACTATAAAATGATTAAACCACTACTTCTCCAATTTTTACTCACTATAAACATAATGAGGGGCCGGTGAGATGGCTCAGCGGCTTAAGCGCCTGCCCGGCAAGCGCGAGGGCCCGAGTTCAACTCCCGGAACCCACATACGAAAAAGGGGCCAGTGATATCACTCAGCGGCACGGGCGCCTCCTGGCGCGCGAGGTCCTGAGGTCGACCCCCCGGTACCCACAGGGAAAAAAAAAAAAAAAAGTATATATATATATAATGAACATTTATCACAATAAAATGACTCAAACTAGGTATATCTTCTGGATGGAACTAAAATAAGAGATGGATAAATTGGATAAAAGTCTTCAAACTCAAAGAACTTACTGTCCTGAAACCCAGCACCCTGATGGACCCCTTGCAGTAGAGTTAGAATCTCTCGAGCTGTTTGTTCTAAACTCTGTACAACTTTTCGGATTTCCTAGAAAGAATTAAAATTTAAGATCAGATAAATTCAACATAATCATTATCACAGACTCATACCAATAGCACTGGATAGTCTATTTCATCTGCCACTTTCATATACATTCAAAACACTAATGATCTTCACAAGGACTGAACCTGTATTTAAAAAAAAAAAAAGGTTTAAATCCTGATTTTTCCACTTATTTCCTCTGTGAGACCTTCAGGAAGTCACTAAAAAGCCTTAGATTCTTCTCCTAGCTTTCGAAGGATACTAGCCACTCGCTCATCCCAATTATCCAGCTAGAACACTACAATGACTAGAATACATAACCATGTGAATGCACCCTATGTTACGAAGAATTAAATGCAATACAAAGGCCGAATATTTTTCATTAACTCATTTTACAAATAATCAGTATATTTATGTGCTCGGCACTGTATAAATCCTGGGGAACCAAATAGTTCCTTTCCTCTGGCATCTTAGCAAATAATGGGGGAGACAGACACTTAAGAAAAAATGTCAAATTTCTTGAAAAGTTAACACGGCCAAAACAAAAATAAAAACACAAAAGTTAACGTGCTACTAAAAAACATAAGAAGCCACTTCAATTGTGAGGTCAAGGAGACAAATATGAGATGAGGAAAAGAACAGGAAAGAAGCAAATTCCAAAAAGTGGACAGTGCGTGCAAGAGTCCTGAGACAGGAAACTATTTGGGGCACTACAGGAACAAAAAGGAGGTGAAGGGCTCAATGAGAAAACATAAACACATTCCTTTGTACACATACATATCCAAGAGAAAAACGAGATTTGAGCGAAATCTTGTGCACTACGCTACTGTCTGTATTTTCATCTCATTTGAGATGGAAAGCCAAGGGAGAGTTTTAAAGAGGGGAGTCATATGTGCTTTTAAGACAGCAACAACAAACACAGGAGCTGTGCATTGGCCGAGTCCCACGCACTATCCGAATCTTCGACAAATGCAAGTGCTGAAAAGGAGGAAAACTGACACTCAAATGAGGCAAGTGATGCTGAGAAGCCGAGACCCGGACACAGAATCAGCACAGAAAAGCAGAACTGGGGGCGGGAGCGGGGGCGGAGAGGTGCCCTAACCTGCAACTAGAGAGGAAGCAAACCACCCTCGGAGGCGTCCCCACCGCCCGAGACTGAGCGACGGAGGAGGGCCGGGCGTTGTGGCCCGGCTAAGAAAGGAAAGGGGAAGGGAAAGGGGATGGGAGGGAGGAGGCTCGCCTCTCGGATGTCCTGTTCGGCAGCCAAAAAGCCCTGCAGCTCTACGAAGATTTCGCTCACAGACATGGCGCCAGGTACACAGTAATCAGCCACTGTGGCAAGGGCGACCACAAAAATGCGTTCCGCAGGCAACCGGCGCAGTCAATCCCTATCCCCGCCGCCGCCGCCGCCGCCGCGTCCACCCGGCTCTACGCCACAGCTGTCGCTGGGGTCCTCCGAGGCCCCCGGCGCGCTGGAGGCCGGGCTGTCCGGCGCACTGCCTGAGGCGCCGCGCGAGGAGTCCTGCGCAGAAGCTGGCGTCCAGAGGCCCGCGAGAGGAGAGTGGCGGGGCTTCGGGCTGGTTCTTCCAAATAGGCATCACCGGAAACAGCCCCGAAGGGGACCTTGAGAGCACGTGGGCCCGAGGGAGGCGTGGCGAGCGGTTGTATCTGCTGATGCGTTTGTGTTTAGCTTCGGTGCCACAGCAGGTGGGGAGAGGTTGTTTCGTAGCAGGAGTATGCATGAAAAGCTGGGTGCAGAAGAATGTAGAAAGAACGCAATCTTCGTGTAGAAGTAGGGGATCGATGCATTCCTACTTGCAAAAAATACTCAGGGAAATAAAACTACGTGTAGAACTGTGTGAGTAGGGGGTGGATTGGGAGCGAAATTTCTATGTGCATCTCGTTAATTTTAATGTCTCTGTATGATTCTGGTTTTTAGTTAAATTGATTTTTAAACGTGTGACGATAGGAATTTTTTCTTCTATTTATCTAATACCCAATTCCCCTTCCCTGAGGCCAGCACTGTAAAAGTGCCTTGTTTGTCCTTTAGGAGTTATTGCATACAACTATCTGCAAATGTGTGTGATGCACTTTCCAAATAAATTAGGATGACTTATCAACCAAATGATAGTGCATTGATTGTGCCATCCATATATTATCCTGAACTCTGCGTGAAAGATGTTTAATTCTCGTAGTCTTGTCAAGTTATCTGATAAATGAAATAACTGGTAGCTGAGATTGACTTGTTTGAGGTCCTGTGTAGGTAGCTAGGTGTTAAAGCTGGGAACCAAATGTTTCGTCTTATCCTCTCCCACAATTTAACAGTAATAGTTATTAGCGGCTTTTAAATACCTTATCTAACTTGATCCGCACAAGCCTAGGTGGCGACAAACCCGTTTTAGCAACTTCTCCTAAGAGGCGAGTTTTTGTTTATTTGTTGTTTGTTTTGGGATTTTTGCCTGCATACCCCAACCATATGTGCCATTTTGTGTTCCAAAAACTTAGGCAGTAGAATCTCGTGATACACGAAAGATGGTGATAGCAGTGGGAACTATTAGAGTTTGTTTGTTCTTGGGTTTTTTTTGTTTTTGTTTTTGGTTTTGGTTTTGGTTTTCTGTAGGAACTATTATTTATTGAGACTTAGTTCCTGCTATACATTTTTAGCACTCTTTGCTTTGTTTTTTGTTTGTTTGCAATACTAGGGATTGAACCCAATGCTTTTGCACAGAGCTACAGCCCAGTTTTCATTCTTAATTTTGAAGCAGGGTTTTGCTAAATTACCCACACTGGGTTTGAATTTGTGATCCTCCTGACTCAGCCTCCCAGAGTGCTTCGATTTGGCTTCTTCCTATGTATTAACTAACTTCATACAAATCCAAATTGATTTTTCAAATTCTGCAACATGTCTCCAGGTCAACTCAAACACTGACTTTCCAAATTGTAGGAGAAATAAGAAATCTGCCAAGTAATTTTTCCCCTGAAAATCTAAGGTATTTTTTTAAACAAGAAAAAGAATAGCAACATGTATTGCATGCTTAAGGCATGGGATTATTAGATTCCTATTGTATTTTCTTAAGCAATTCCTAAGGGTATCTCTTCTGTCCAATCAGAATTATTAATACCTATCTATAAAAGGTAGGAGGACTGGGGCAAGGTGGCACCCACCTGTAGGCTTAGCTGCTAAGGAGGCTAAGGACAGGAGGATAACTTGAGCTCAGGAATTTGAGACCAGCCTGGACAACATGGAGAGACTCCATTGGGGTTGGGGGCAGTTATAAAAAATGTATGCCAAAAACTATTTTCTGTCCCTATGAATCTACCATTCTAAGGACCTCATATAAGTGGAATCTTTTTGTGCTGGCTTATTCCAGGTAGCATAATGTCTTCAAGGTTCATTCATGTTGTAGTGTGTGTCAGAATTTAATTCTTTGTAAGGCTGAGTAATATCACATTCCAGTGGTTATATCTCCCATGGCTTCTCTCTGGGGCCAGCTCTGCTCCCTCCTTGTAATTTTCCTCAGACGATCCATGTTCCTGGCTTCGCCAAACCTCCGCGGTCTCCTGTGCACCTTTGGCTTCCCACTCACAGCTTCTTTACACACTGCCCTCTCAGGGGCACACTGCCTGGCCTCCCAGGCCTTCTTCTAAAAGCTGGATGGAAGCCTTCTAAACCCCACAACTCCTGCATTCTGTATGCACCTAAAACCAGCACTAGGTGGATGATGCCAAGGGGAATGCCAGGAGGAGAAGTAGCCAGGCTTCCCTCTCTTGTCAGTAGGGGTTGAGTGCCTAGATCGCTGAGCACTCTGAATCCATTTCTGAGGAACAAATTCTCTAGGCTGCTGACATTCTGGAACGTGGTGCTCTGGGGCTTTCTTCTCAAAGCAAAGTCTTTCACTTTTGTAATTTTGCGGCTGCAAAGGGTAGAGTCCTGCTACTTCTCGTGATGCTCTCAGGCCATCTTTTTCTATTTTCCTGTTCCTTCTTAGCAATCAAGATCTCCTCTGCTCTATCTTTGCAGTCCACAGCTGTACTGGAGCTTCCTTTCTGGCCAAACTCACAATGTTTTAAATCATTCTGCTGGGCTCTTTGCTCTTGATTTTCAACATAAATCTGGCTTAAAGCCCCCAACAGTAGCCATGCCACTGCCTCAACATTAGACTGCCTTGAAACTTCTGCCAGATTAATTAGCCCACTGCACTTAATCTCAGTCTCAGGTGAAGTCTCTGGACACAAGCAAAATGCAGACAGACTTTCTGCCAAGCCGTAACACACATTGTCTGGAGTCCAGCAGCCCATGCAGTCCTTCAAAGCAGAAACTTCCGGAACCTGGTCTTTACCAGCAGGATTTCTATCAGCATTCTGGTCTTCTGAGCTCTGACCAGAATCTCCCATACGGTGCAGCCTAAGGTATTCCAGCTCTTACTTGTTCAGCCAGCATCTCCAAAGCTTTCCAAATGCTTCCCACAAGCCATTCCCCAAGGTTCCTGAATCATATGGTTAGTCATAGTCACAGTAACAACCCCACTTCTCTGGTACCAAATTCTGTCTTGCTTTTCTTGTTGCTAAGACAAAATACCCGACACCCAAAGTTAAAGAGAAAAAGGTTTATTTGGCTCACAGGTTGTAGAGGTTTCAGTCCATAATCAACTGACTCCAAGGCAGGGCGGTATGGCAGACAGGCCGCACAGAGGAGAAACATTCATGGCAGGCAGAAGGTAGCAAAGCAACAAGGGAAGGAGAGAAGAGACAAACCTCTTTCTGTCGCTTATAGTGTATGCAGGCTACCTGCCCTAGGGTGGGTGTAGCAGTCACACCCATAATCCCGGCATTGGACCATGAATCAATCGCAAACTCTAGATTCAGCCACCTTTGACTGTCCCCCATGACTGTATGAAGCTTTTTGGGGAGCATCTAGACACAAACTATAACAAGTCTCTAGTACCAAAAAAAAAAAAAAAACCTCCATTTTTTAAATATCTCTTATGGGGCCGGTGGGATGGCTCAGCGGCGTAAGCACCTGCCTGGCAAGTGCGAGGTCCTGAGTTCGACTCCCGGTGCCCACATACGAAAAAGGCCAGTGATATTGCTCAGCGCCGTGGGCGCCTGCTGGCGCGTGAGGTCCTGAGTTCAACCCCCAGTACCCACAAAAAATAAATAAATAAATAAATAAATAAATAAATATCTCCTATGTTATTGCCAAGACTTTGTTTTTTGTTGAGGTTTATTATTCTGTTTATTTCAAGTATGTTCATAATTGTTCACTGAAGAAGTTTTATCATAGTTGCTTTTAAATCTTTGTGAGATAGTTCTGACATCTGTTATCTTCATATTGCACCTTCTGAGTCCAATTTGGGCTTCTGTTACAAAACACCAAAAACTGAATTGCTTATAAACAATGGAAATTCATTTCTCAGGTGTTAGAAGGTGGGAAGTCTAAGGTGCAGGCACCATCAGATTCAGTGTGTGGTGAGGACCGACTTCCTGGTGCATACAAGGATATCTGTGCCCAATGGAAGGGGCTAGAGAGCTCTTGGGCCTCTTTTACAAGAGCTCCATTCATGAGGGCTCTGACCCTATGACCTAATCACCTCCCAAAGGCCCCTCTCCCAATGCCATTGCCTTGAGGGCTAAGATTTTAACATGCTAATTTGGGCAGGGACAAGAAATATTCAGACCACAACAGCATCTGTTGATTATCTTTCTTCATTCAATTTGGAAAATCCCTGCTTCTTGGTATGACAAGTGATTTTCTATTGACACTGAATATTTTTATATGAGACTCTGGATCTTATTTAATCCTTCTGTTTTAAATGGCTTTTTCTGCTACTGCTATAGTAAGGATTGGAGGGCACTGCCAAGGCTGCCAAGTGGAGGTGTAAGATGAAGTTCCTCATTTGGCCTCCATTATCACCTGGATAGGGATGGAAATCCAGTCTCTTCACATGGTCTCCCTTGACACCACCATTCCCAGGAACTGACATCATCAGCCAGCAGGAATGAGAAGTCCTAGTGTCTTTCTTAGCCTTTTCTGACACCATCATGGCAGGAGTTGGGGTACCTCCTTAAACCTTATGAGGTTGGAAATTTAGGCTCCCCACTCAGATTTTGCTGGCAGGGAGAGTACAGAGCATGGGCTTTTTCTATTGTGTTCAGCTGGAGTAGAGACAGTGTCGAAAGTTTTGTCTTCCTAGGCTGTCACTTTCTTGGGCCTTTGGCTAAAGAGAACAGACTTCAGAGAGAACTGTTTTTCATCTACACCTGTGGGTGTGTCTGGGTTGCTGGCTTCTTCGGTTCCAACTTTGAGGTACATAAGACAAACGTAAACCAGTAGAACATACCACCATGTCATGTCTTAGGCCCTAAGGCCCCTAGCCGGTACACCTTCTCTCCACCTTTCCGAGTCATTTTATTTTTGGGTTTTTGTTTTGTGTTTGTTTGTTTTGTTTTTGAAGTGCTAGGGATTTAGCATTCTACCGCTGAGCTACATCCCAACCCCTTTTATTTTTTATTTTGAGTCAGGGTCTCACTAAGTTGCCCAGGCTGGCTTCAAAATTGCAATCTTTCTGCTTCAGCATCCCAAGTAGTTGGGATTCCTGGAGTGTCTCACCACATCCAGCTTATTTTGTTTTATATGTGTAATGTCTAATGTTTATAGTTGCATTTATTGGGAGGAATAGGGAAACCTGCCTCTTCGACATCTTACCAGAGTAGAATTCTTCCTGGAGACTTGTTTTTTGGCAGAAATTGACAAGTATGTAGAATTCTGAAAACCAGGCTCTGCTCCAGGAAGGGTCACTGTGGGCATTTAAGAAAGACCTTGATGTGCCAGATGTGGTGCAGGCCTGTAATCCCCACATTTAGGAGACTGAGGCAGGAGGATCAGTGAGAGTTTGAGGCCAGCCTCAGCAACATTGTGCATTCAAGGCCAGCCTGACTGCATAGTGAGACCCTGTCTCAAAAACAAACAAAGAAGGACCATGATGAAATCAAAGGGTACTAACAGAGCTCAGCCCTCCATTCAGAAGCCACTAAACACACAAAGTGGCAACTTAGAGTTCTTACTTTTCAAGAGTTAATCTGCTATCCACTGGCATCCCTATGTTTAATGGACAGCTTTATGAACTGAGGAAGACCTTGAGGCACCCCTCCTTCTCAGGGCAGTAGCACCTGGGAAATTTGATGAATAATCTGAGACATTGCTGTTCAGAATGAGGATATTTGTGGGTATTACATGCTTATAGCAGCAAGACTGTTGGGCTCCCTGGGCTCCTTCACAAGGCCTGGTCCCTAGACCATGGGGCACAGTGGCCTTTTCCAGCTCAACAAACACCCTGAGGTTGTTGACATAGAGTTTGTGGACCAGTTGGGCTTTAGCTGATCTTGACTGAAGGGGCTGACTCCTGTAATTGAGTGAAGTTGCTTTCTGTAAGAGGAGGGTAATGAGAGGATCTTGCCATACAGCTAGCCTGGCCTTGAACTTATTATATAGCCCAGGCTGGCCTCAAACTTACAATACTCCATCAGCCGTAACCTCCTGAGTGCTAGGATTACAGGTATATACCACCATGCCCAGCAAGCAAAGTTGCTTTTGTGACTATTAGCTTTGCATCACTATAACAAACATCTGAGATTATAGAGAAAAGATTTATTTTGTCTCAGTTTTGGAAGTTAAAGTCCATGGTTACTCCCATCTTTTGGGCCTGTGGCAAGACAGTACATCCTGGTTGAAGCGCATGACAGAGTGAAGCTGCTCACTTCATGGCTAGAATGTGAGACAGAGATAAGGGGAGGAAGAGTCTGGAGTCGCACAGTTCTCAAGGATACAACCCAGTGACCAGAGATGTTTTACTGCACCCCATCTCCTACGCGTTCCACCACCTTGCATTAGTACCACGGGCTAGAGACCGAGCCTTTAATACCCAGGTCTTTGGGGAACATTACAGGTTCAAATTATAGCAGTGACTCAGGTTCACTCGGGTATGGGTCAAGTAGGCCTTTCCCTGCTGACATTTGACTCTATACAGTGTCTCTTCCTCAACATGGGAACAGCAAGAAAGCCCAACAGCACATTCCCCAGGGAATGACAGAGGCGCAGTTAAGCCAACAGAGCAGTTATCCAATTTACCATATAGAAAGTAAGTTGGACAGGCAAAAGTGGGTGGGGACAGATCAGTTAGTGGGCCACTGCTGCACATTCAAGGAAAAATGAGAGTGTATTCAAGTAGGACAGGGACAGTACACAAGTGTGAGTACTCCCCAAGATTGTGTCTGACCAGCCTTTGAGCTGCTGGAGGCCATGAATGAAAGGATATGAATTAGGGAAAGGCACTCACGCCCTGAGGGCAACACATTCTCTCTAGCACCAGACCACTAAGGTGGCTTTTACACTCCTGTGTCCCCTGGGCAAAGGCTTTCTGCAGTGTACAGCCATGACAAGCATTTGCAGCTTCCTGGTTCCCAGTCCAGCCCAACAATGAGGGTCCCCAGAAACCAATACTCAGGATGCATTTGGATGTTATGGCAAAGTTCTTGGTGTGTTCAAGGACCAGAATTCACATGAAGATCATGGTTAAAAGTCACAGAGGCAACATCTCCAGTAAACATCATCAAGAAAAAGATATTTTGCCTGAATATCCAATTTAGAAAAAAACTTCCCTTGAAAAGAGAGAAGAACATTTCCAGAGGAGATTAAAAATACATATATCAGCCATGTACATAAGATCTGGACAAGATAAAATTCCCACATAAAAATTTGAGTAAATCACTATTATCAAATCCAGCTTTTTTCCTACAACAGAAAATCTCATGATAGTACATTAAGAATTGTTTTGGCTGAAAGAAACTTTGATTAAGAAAGAAAATGCATATATCACACCAAAAAAATAGGAAGAATGTAAATGTTTCAAAAAATATCCTTATGTCCCATATAATCTAAATGTGACATTTGTCAGAAGATGCTCTGATGGGGGCCAGTGAGATGGTTCAGCGGTGTACATGCCTGCCTGGCAAGCGTGAGGGCCCGAGTTCTACTCCTGGAACCCACATACGAAAAAAGGACCAGTGATATCACTCAGCGGCACAGGCACCTGCTGGTGCACAAGGTCCTGAGGTCAACCCCCGGTATCCACAAAAAAAAAAAAAAAAAAAAAAAAGGAAGATGCTCTGAGAATCCCCTGGATGATCAAGTGCCTGAAGATGAAAAATTCACAAGTGCTAGTGGCACAAGTTTCTAGGTACCGATGGCCTCCATGTACCAGACACCAACTAAGCAAGTTTAGGACACCAGCAACAAAGTCCCTCCATAGGCCACCTCCATACTGACATAGACCCTCCACAAAAGCAAGGCCAAACATGTCCTGGTGTTTTTGTGCTAGGCAATGCCATATGCCCTAGATTAGGATCCTCAAAATTCTGTCAGAGGACAAGTGTTATCAAGATGTTCCAGGGAGCAGTTCTATAAAAAAGGACACTCTACCCTACCCCACCCCCAAAAAAGTGAGACAGAACCTCCCCAGCAATCCTCTCCACCGAGTCTTAACTGGACCATCACTTTCTCGATTACAAGAATAAGTGTGTGTTGTTGGAACTAGATTCCATCTTCTGTCTACACAACCTGGTAAAAGAAGTGAGTCACATTCCTAGTTCACTCCGACATTGTACTGATCCCACTTCTGAAGATTCAGAACCACAGGAAGGAGATGTAAAATGGTGGAGTAAAGACTGACAGCAAAATACAGCCTTGAATCAGGAACAAGACAAGGATGTCCATGATCACTACTTTTATTCAATATAGTTCTGGAAACATTAGCCAGAGTAATTAGACAAGAGAGAGAAATAAAGGAATAAGGATAGGAAAGAAAAAACTTAAATTATTATTTGCAGGTGACATGATACTCTACATAGAAGATACCAAAAACTCCACCAAAAGACTTCTAGATTTAATAACCAAATTCAGTAGTAGTATAGCTGGATACAAAGTCAACACTCAAAAATCATAGCATTCCTGTACACAAATAACACTGAGATCAAAAATGGGGAAACAACACCTTTCACAATAGCATTCAGAATGGATCAAAAAGCAAGGTCCAACAATATGCTGCATACAAGAAACACATTTAATTCAAAAATAAATTCATAAACTGAAAGTCGAAGGATGAAAACCAATACTCCATACAACAGGAACCTGGAAAAAACCAGGAGTAGCTATTCTATTTGCAGACAAAGTGGATTTCAAGCCAAGAATGATTAAGAGAGACAAAGAAGATCACTACATCCTTGTAATGAGAACAATCCAAGAGGCAGAGATAATAATCATATATGCACCAAATACCACTGCACCCAACTATATAAAACAAATATTAACAGACATGAAAAATCAAATAAGCACTAATACAATTGTAATGCAAGACCACAATATCCTGCTGTCAAAAATAGACAGATCAACTGAACAAAAAATCAACAAAGAAATATTAGAACTGCAGGCCGGTGAGACAGCTCAGCGGCATAAATGCCTGCCTGGCAAGCACGAGGTCCTGAGTTTGACTCCCGGTACCCACATAAAGGAAAAAAAAAAAAGGGCCGGTGATATCGCTCAGTGGCACAAGCACTTGCTGGCAAGCACAAGGTCCTGAGGTCGACTCCCAGTACCCACATTAAAAAAAAAAAAAAAAAGAAATATTAGAACTGAGTGAAAGCTATGAACAAATGGACTTAGTACATGTCTACAGGGTTTTCAAACCCAAACATCAGAATACACATTCTTCTGCACATGGCATGTTCTCCAAAATAGACCACATACTAGTTCATACAACATGCTTAAATAAATGTAAAGGAATTGAAATTATCCCAGGCATATTATCATAGTGCAATGAAATTGGATATCAATGGCAAAAGAAACCACAAAAACTACATAAACACATGGAAATTAAATAACACCCTACTGAGCAACCAATGGGTCACAGATGAAATTAAACAAGAAACTAGACAGTTTCTACAACGGAACAATATGCCAGTACAACGTACCAGAACTTATAAGACATAATGAAAGCAGTCCTAATAGGGAAATTTATAGCTGTGAATACCCGTATCAGAAAAACATAGTGAGCTCAAATAAACAACAAATGTTGAACCTCAACTCTAGAAAAAGAAGAACAAGTCAAGCCCAAAGCTCATATGAGGGAGGAAATTATAAAGATCAGAGCAGAAATTAATGCAATGAAGACTAAGAATACAAAGAATCAATGAATTGAAGAGTTTGTTCTTTGAATAATTAAATAAAATTGACAAACTCTTAGCCAACCTTATCAAAAAAAAAAAGGAAAGAAAAAAATGAAATCTCTGCAATTTGGAATGGAAAAGGGTGAAATCACAACAGATCCTGCAAAAACCCAGAAGATCATCAATCTTTACTTTGAAAACTCATATTCTTTTTTTTTTTTTTTTTTTTTGTGGGTACCAGGGGTCAACCTCAGGACCTCACGTGCCAGCAGGCACCCATGCCCCTAAGCGATATCACTGGCCCTTTTTTCGTATGTGGGTTCCAGGAGTCGAACTCGGGCCCTCGCGCTTGTCAGGCAGGCGCTTATGCCGCTGAGCCATCTCACCGGCCCAAGAACTCATATTCTAATAAGATGGAAAACACAGAAGAAATGCAAAGATTCCTACATACATATGAATTACCAAAGCTGAATCAAAGAGATATGAAAATTCTAAGTAAACTAATATCAGTCAATGAAATCGAAGATGTAATTAAAAACCTACCAACAAAGAAAAGCCTAGGCCCTGATAGATTCACTGCTGAATCCTGCAAGAAATTTAGAGAAGACCTAATGCCGCTACTTGTCAAACTCTTTAATGAAATTAAATGGGAAGCAATACTCCCAAATTCATTCCTGGAAACAAGCATTACCCTGATACCAAAACCAGAGAAGGATCCAGCCAAAAAAGAGAACTACAGGCCAGTCTCCCTAATGAACATAGATACAAAAATCCTCAATAAGATACTGGTAAACAGAATGCGGCAAATCATCAAGAAGATTATACACCATGACCAAGTAGGATTCATCCCAGGAATATAGGGATGGTTCAATATATGCAAATCAATAAATGTAATACACCATATCAACAGAGCCAAAGACAAAAACCATGTGATCATCTCAATAGATGCAGAAAAAGTGTTTGACAAAATCCAACACTCATTCATGATAAAAACCCTACAGGAAATTGGAATAGATGATCTTTATCTCAAACTGATAAAAGCCATCTATGACAAACCAACAGCCAACATCATACTAAATGAACAAAAACTGAAAACTTTCATTGTAAAATCAGGAACAAGGATGTCCACTCTCTCCACTCTTATTCAATATAGTTTTGGAAATGTTAAGCAGAGTAATTAGACAAGAGAAAGAAACAAAAGAAATAAGGATAGGAAAGGAAGAACTTAAATTATCATTATTTGCAGATGACATGATACTCTACATAGAAGATGCCAAAAACTCCACCAAAAGACTTTTAGATTTAATAACCAAATTCAGTAGCATAGCTGGATACAAAGTCAACACTCAAAAATCAATAGCCTTCCTGTACATGAATAACAAACTCACTGAGAGAGAAATTAGGGAAACAACACCTTTCATAATAGTATCCAAAAAAAAAATGAAATACCTAAGAATTAGTCTAATGAAGAAAGTAAAAGACCTCTACATGGACAACCACGGTACTCTGATAAAGGATATTGCAGAAAATGAAAAAGTATCTCTAGGCTTGGGTAGGAAGAACCAATGTAGTAAAAATAGCTATACTTTCAAAATTGTTATACAGATTGAATGTAATCCCAATTTTAAAAATTCCAACAGCATATCTTGCAAAATTAGAGAAAACAATCCTAAAATTCATTTGGAACCAGAAGAGACCTAAAATAGCAAAAGAATTCTGGGCAACAAAGGCAAGGCAGCAGGCATCACAATTCCTGACTTGAAACTATACTACAAAGCTACAGTGACAAAAACAGCATGGTACTAGCAAAAAACAAACCCAAGGATCAATGGAACAGATTAGAAGATGTAGAAACAACTCCAAACACCCTCAGCCACCCTTATCTTTGACAAAGAGGCCAAACACCTTCACTGGAAGAAAAATAGCATCTTTAATAAATGGTGCTCAAAACACTGGCATCCCACATGCCGAAGATTAAAACTAGACCCATCTCTCTCACCATGGACTAAACTAAAATCAAAATAGATCAATGATCTAAATATTAAAACAGAAACACTAAATCTGCTAGAAGAAAGAATATGAAGAATCCTTGAAGACATTGGTGTAGGCAAAGGCTTTATGAACAAAACCCCAACTGCACAGGAAATATTACAAAGAATCAACAACTGGGATCTCATCTTATTAAAATGCTTTTGCACAGCAAAAAAGAAACCACCAACAGAGTGAAGAGACAACCCACGTGTAGGAAAAAATTTCACCAGCTGTTCTTCAGACAAAGTACTAATATCTAGAATACATAACTCAAAAATATTAGAGCCCCCCCAAATTTAAAGACCCAACCCAAAAATGGGCATCTGAAATGAATAGACACTTCTTAGATTAAGAAGTACAAACAGGGCCGGTGAGATGGCTCAGCGGCTTAAGTGCCTGCCCGGCAAGCGCGAGGGCCCGAGTTCGACTCCCGGAACCCACATACGAAAAAGGGGCCGGTGATATCGCTCAGCGGCACGGGCGCCTGCTGGCGCGCGAGGTCCTGAGGTCGACCCCCCGGTACCCACAAAAAAAAAAAAAGTACAAACAGCAAATAAATATATGAAAAAGTGTTCTGCGTCTCTGGTCATTTGACAAATGTGAAGTAAAACGACACTGAAATTCCATTTCCAGAAATAATGGCTATTATCAAGAAATCAACAAATAACTAATGCTGGCAGGGTTATGGGGGAAAAAGAACCCTTCTCCACTGTTGGTGAGAGTGTAGACTGGTGCAACCACTGTGGAAAACAGTGTGGAGATTCCTCAAAAAACTAGGACCAGAAGTTCCATTTCACTAAGCTATTCCCCTTCTTGGTATCTTCCCCAAAGAATTAAAAGCATCACACCACAGCGATATATACATACCCATGTTTATAGCGGCATAGTTTGCAATAGCTAAATTTTGGAAACAACCCAAATACCCAATAACGAATGGATAAAGAAGATGTGTTTTTTTTTATACAATGGGGTACTACTCTGCCACAAAGAAGGATAAGCTTGAGACATTTCTAGGTAAATGGATGCATCTTGAGACCATAGTCTTAAGTGAAATAAATCAGACACACATGTATATATACCACATGGTTTCTCTGGTGTGAGAAACTGAAAGTGTAACTAAGGATGAAAATCTATATTAGATATTGGGAAATGGGAAGAAAATATTCAAATAGAAGGGAAACAAGGGAGGAGGGAGGGGAAAGGAAGGAAGGGACAAGAAAAAAAAGAATAGAAGGAAAAATGGATACAAGGCTTTTGTAAATAAAGAGGGGAAGAGGAGTCGGAGGGAGGGGAAGGGTATGGGAAAAAAGAAGATAATCATGTACAGGTACAAATTCCTTTTGATGAATGTTATCATTATGTATAGCTAAAATTTACCAATAAAAAAGGAGAATGGTTAAGAAAATAAATTTGAGCTGAAGTCAAAGTTCAAGGGTAGAGACTTTACCTAGAATGTGTGAGGCCCTGGGTTTGATCCTCGGGCTCAACAAAAAATGTTTTAGTAAAAGCTTGCTGAGGATAACAAAACGACACAAAACATGAATGACCAGTTTAGCAAAGAATTCGAGTTCATGAAAATGTACCAAAGAGAAATCCAGGAGATTGAAAAATGTTTGATTGCAAATTATGGACAGCAGAAATGAGCAATGAGAGGAGAGTGTCAGAACTAGAAGGTAGGAGTGATGAAGGTGAACATATACTCAGAAATACCTTAAAAGGAGATCATAAAAATGGAACCAACAACTGCTAAATGATGCAAAGAACACTAATCTAAGATTCATTGGAATTAGTGAAAAATTAGAAGATAGAACAAATGGCATAAAATCCCTCTTTATGGAAATAATAGCAGAAAATTTTCCAACTAAATGGAAAGAATTTAAATACAGAGAAGTGAGTCATATAAAACAGCAAGAGCCACAGTCAGAAAAGTTCTCAACAACACATAATTGTCAAAATCCCAGAAGTTCAACACAAAGACAGAACCTTAAAAACTGTTAGAGAAAAGCAACAAATTACTTGTCAATTAAGCCCATTAGAATTACTGCAGAATCCTCAACACAATTCTTAAAGGCCAGGAGAGATTGGACATTAGCCAGAGCAATCAGGCAAGAGAAATAAATAAAAGGGATAACATAAAGAGAATGCATAAAGGAAGAAGTCAAACTATCGTTATTCACAGATGATATGATCCTTTACATAGAAGACCCAGAAAAATTTCCCCATAAGACTTAAAGTGAATTTTAAAAATTCTGATGTTAGCAGGATACAAAATCACCACATAAAAATTAATAGTGTTCTTATACAACAATGATGAACCCACTGAAAAAGAAACTAGGAAAATAATCCCATTGACAATATCATCAAGAAAAATGAAATATTTAGGAATTAACCTAGCAAAGGAAGTGAAAGACCTCTATAATGAAAACTGTAGTACTCTGAAAAAGAGATTGAAGAGGACATCAGAAAATGGAAAGATGTCCTTGGTCCTGGATAGTCAAAACCAACATTGTCTGTTGGGGACCCTGCCAAAGACCCAGAACTCCTGTTTGTTGCTACAACGCAAGGTTGCAAAGAAAAACTCAGAGACAAGGTAAAAGTGAAACGGGGAACTGGGATGTTCAGTGCTGAGCGGGCAAAGACCCCGAACCAGCCAGATCTGCAGTATTTATTGGTTGTACAATCTATAGAACGTGGCGAGGAGGCCACGTGTGGTTGCTGGGGAGAAGACACTGACACGAGCAGGGCTTGTAAAGGAGGGAACAAAACATTCTTGCATCAAGAGCAGAAGAGACCAGGATAAGTCATGGTTAATGACTAAGCCATTTTTCAAGTAAAATAAGCTACAGTTCTGGGACAGGAACTTGGGAAGAGTCACGTGTCCTCAGCTGCCGTGTTAGCTCATGCCAGAGCCCCACAGCTTCATGGACCATCTCTGGGCTCTGCTGTGGCTGTTGAGCGGGGAGTGCTAATCTGAGCGCTATCCGCTTTGCTCTTATGCGTCAAGTGGGCTTCGGCCTGATTTACTGCTTAAGAGAAGCCAGTTCTGAGGTTAACTCTTTCCAGCCCTCCCTGCTTACAGCCTATTCTGGACATAATCAACAGTGCGGTCTCCCACAATTATCAAAATGGCCATACTTTCTAAGACTGATTTAATGCAATTCCAACTAAAATACTAACAACATTCCTCACAGAACAAGGCAAAGACCCTAAAGTTTATGTAGAACCAAAAGCAATTCTGTATATAAGATCAAAGCAGGAGGCATCACAATCCCAGATTTCAAGTTATATTACAAAGGTGCAGTGATAAAAACAGCCTGGTACTGGCACGGTAACAGACATGGGGATCAGTGGAACAGAATGGAGGATGCAGAAACAAGCCCAGGCACATTCGGCCGTCTGATCTTTAATACAAGGGCCAAAAACATGCATTGGAGGAAAGACAGCTTCCTTAACAACTGGCGCTGGGAAATTTTGCTATCCACATGCAGAAGACTGAATCTAGACCCATATCTCTCATCATCTAACCTAAAACTGAAATGGATCAAAGATCTAAATGCTAAAACAGAAGCACTTAATCTGCTGGAAGATAAAATAGGTAATACTCTTAAAGACATAGGCATAGTTAAGGACTTTCTGAACAGAACCACAATTGCACAAGAAATAACATCAAGGGCCCGTGAGATGGCCCAGCGGCATAAGCGCCTGCCTGGCAAGTGCGAGGTCCTGAGTTCAACTCCTGGTACCCACATATGAAAAAAGGGCCGCTGATATAGCTCAGTGGCATGGGCGCCTGCTGGCGCGAGAGGTCCTGAGTTCAACCCCCGCTACTCACCAAAAAAAAAATTAAAATTTTTTTTAAAAAATTAAAAATTCAGGGGCCAGTGAGATAGCTCAGCGGCATAAGTGCCTGCCTGGCAAGCGCAAGGTCCTGAGTTCAACTCCCGGTACCCACATATGAAAAAAGGGCCGGTGATATCACTCAGCAGCATGGGTGCCTGCTGGCGTGCGAGGTCCTGAGCTCGACCCCTGGTACCCACAAAAAAAAAAAAAAAAGAAGGAAATAACATCAAGAATCAACAAATGGGATGATGTTATTATAGGCAGCTAATTTAGATAAAATTAATATACAGTCAGAGGGGGGCCGGTGAGATGGCTCAGCGGCTTAAGCGCCTGCCCGGCAAGCGCGAGGGCCCGAGTTCGACTCCCGGAACCCACATACGAAAAAGGGGCCGGTGATATCGCTCAGAGGCACGGGTGCCTGTTGGCGCGCGAGGTTCTGAGGTCGACCCCCCGGTACCCACCAAAAAAAAAAAAATATATATATATACAGTCAGAGAGGGATTAGGCCTCAAGGAAATCAGCACAAAAAAATAAAATCAGAATTTTGGCTGGAGACAAATCTGAAGAGAATCAGGGCTCAGGATGGAAAAGCAATAGCCAGGGCTGCATATCTTCCTAGAGATAAATGGCAACTTGAGATTACCCTGTAATTAGCACCACTTGCTCTGGTGGACCCAGCTAGGCATCAGACTCATAGGTTGGAGACCAGAACATCTGGATTCGTACTCCTCTTCCTTCCCCAAAATGCCTTTGTTCTTTCTATGTACACTTGCCTCATAACTTGTTTCCTTTTTGGATCAATATTAACTAAGCAGCTCTACTTATAATCCTATAGGTTGATTATAGTCTGACTCACATTGTAATTTTGCTGTATAAATTGCCCTTGGCAAAGGCATTTGGGACCCCTCCTGGAAATCCAGGGGCTATTCTTCTTCCCTTTATTTCCAATTAAACTCTCCTAACTTCCTCCTTTGGTTCAAGACTTCATTTCTTGATGTTATGAGACCACAAACTCAGCACACTGTACATCTAACAGGTCAGGAGTTATATTTTTCCTATGTCATTATCAAATTAAAAAGATTCTGCACAGCAAAGGAAACAATCAACAGAGTGAAGAGACAACCTACAGAATGAGAAAAAAAATTTTGCCAGCTATTCCTTGGACAGAGGACTACCATCTAGAATATATAAAGAGCCCAAAAAATTAGACTCCCCAAAAGACCCAATCAAGAAATGGGCAACTGAAATGAATAGATATTTCTCAGAAGAAGTACGAATGGCCAATATATACAAGAAAAAATATTCAACATCTCTGGTTATTAGATAAATGCAAATTAAAACAACATTAATATTCCATCTTATGCCGGAAAGAATGGCTATCATCAAGAAAACAAATGATAACTAATGCTGGTAAGGCTACAGGGAAATGTAGCCTTCTATATTGTTGGTGGGAGTGTAAATTAGTACAACCACTATGTAAATCAGTACAGACATTCCTCAAAAATCTAAAAATAGAAATTCCACTCAACCCAGCTGTTCCCCTTGTATCTTCCTGAAAGAATTAAAGATGTCATATTACAGTCACACATGTGCGCCTATGTTTATAGCAGCACAACTCATAATAGCTAAATCTTGGAAGCAGCCTACATGTCCCTCAGCAGGTGAATGGATAAAGAAAATATGATATTTATAAACAATGGAGTACTACTCAGTCATAAAGATGAATAAGTGATTCATTTGTAGGAAAATGGATATACCTTGTGACCATGTTAAGTGAAATAAATCAGAGACATGAACTTAAATATCACATGGTTTCTCTTATATGAGAAACCCAAATTATAAATAAATTAAAGAACAAAATTAAAGCCAGGTAGTAGAAAACAGATAGATGAATCTTTCGCAAAAGGGAACAGATCAAGAGCAGAGGTAGAGGAGGAAAGGGGGATGAAAAAAGAATTATGATTTGTTACGTACATGTATCAACTCCCCACAGGGAATGTAATCATTATATACTGCAAACTTGTACTAATAAAAACATAAAAATCAAATTTAAAAAGTCCCTTACCAAGAGGGATTCTCCCTAAAGTTACAACAACAGCAAAATACTACCTCAACAACATACTTTTCTTCTACTAGAATGATTCTGACTTTTCTCTTTTAGTTTTGGTACTGTTCAGTGATTATACAATAGCTCACATGGAAGTGTGATAAAATTATAATTTGTAGGCTATTTTACAACCATAGATTGTTTATATGTGAACCTCACAAGTTCACTGTTTTATCATCATATAATCACGCAATCAATCAAGTAATTGTAGTATTTTTGGAGTTGTTAACGTTTCACTAAGATAATCCAGAAACCGCATTAATTTTCTGTCTTCTGAAATATTTTTTCTCCTTTAGCTTGCTTTTAAGTGTTTATACAACAGCTTACATAGAAATGTAAGATTATAATTCTTAGGATAATGTTTTATAAATGTACATTATAGAATTATTAATCATGTAATAAACTTCCTATCTTCTTTGATTCCTACATAGTGAAGACATGTTACTTTTATTGGTAGTTAAGAAAGTCTTTGTGTTGATCCAGAAGTCCAGCACAGGGGCCAGTGAGATGGCTCAGCGGTGTAAGCACCTGCCTGGCAAGCGCGAGGGCCTGAGTTCGACTCCCAGAACCCACATACCAAAAAAGGGCCGGTGATATCGCTCAGCGGCACGGGCGCCTGCTGGTGCGCGAGGTCCTGAGGTCGACCCCCGCTACCCACAAAAAAAAAAAAAAATAGAAAGAAATACAGCAGTTTTTGGTCTTCTAAAATAAATTTGAGCCAGACATGGTGGTGCATGCCTGTAATCCCAGCACTAGGTCAGCTGAGGCAGGAGGATCACCACAAATTCAAGGCCTGCCTGGGCTACGTAATGAGTTCAAGCCCAACCTGAACTACATAGCGAGGCCCTGTCTCAAAAAATAATAAAATAGGGGCCGGTGAGATGGCTCAGCGGCTTAAGCGCCTGCCCGGCAGGCACGAGGGCCCAAGTTCAACTCCCGGAACCCACATACGAAGAAAAAAAAAGGGGCCGGTGATATCGCTCAGTGGCACGGGTGCCCGCTGGCGCGCGAGGTCCTGAGGTCGACCCCCCGGTACCCACAAAAAAAAAATAATAATAATAAAATAAAATAATTCGGAATTTTTTTTTTGAGGTGCTGGATATGTTTATTTCTTGGAATAATCTACTTAAGTAAAAATAATTGTCATTAGGACTGGGAAGAGGGGATGTTTTTCCATACCTTTCTCCTTCTACACATTTGCCTGTTAAGGAAAGAGTGGTTGCATTTAATTATCAACTTTTTTCATTCTAAAACCTGCCCTCTTCATCTCTTATGCTTGCAGGTAAAATGCAGTAAGGCAAACATTCAACTGAATCAATCCACAAGTTAATGAATTCCACAGATTTCTCCGTGCTGGGTTTGCGGCTGCACAGCACAGCTGGGTGCGCTCTCTTCGAGGCATTTGCGGTTCAGAGCACATGGAGCAAATCCGAGCAGGCTCGGCATAGTTGCTGTGTCCCTGGTTCATGGTGCAGGGTGCTCCCCTGTGCGGCTCTTCAGAGGTGGGTGATATGGGGCTTTGGGGGAGTTACTCATCATCACGCATCCCGAACATTACAATTCTCAGCTAACCAGCAGAACCCTCACATTTTACTTCCCTGTAAAAACTCTCTGATTTCTTAACCCATTTTGAACATTTAATTGGAGACACACTATCATCAGCCCCCCCCCACTTTTTTGAAGAGTTTTTTAAAATTGTATTAGTACATGTTTGTAGTTCATGCAATTTACAATCATACTGGGGAGCGATTACATGTACATAGTACAACTTGTTTCTTTTTTTTATTTTAAAGAGAAGAAAAAAAGCACAAAATTTCAAAACAACATAATAGGAGGGTAACAATGATTAATACATTACGTATTGTTATCTTTAAATAGTTACTCAGGGTACAAGATATCAGCATTCAAATAATTGGGAATTTTATCACATTTAGTTCCACTGCTGCACTTAAGGGCTTATATAATTGTTCAAACAGAAGCTAAGAAAAATTGTGATTCTTAAGATTATATTTTCTAAGATGTGGTATTTTTATACAATGGAGTACTATTCAGCCATAAAGAAGGATAAACTGGAGACTTTTATAGGTAAATGGATGCAACTCGAGAAAATACTCATAAGTGAAATAAACCGAACGCACATGTGTAAGCATCGTATTGTCTCTCTAGTATGAGAAACTGAAAGAGTAAACAAGATCCAAAATGTACAATAGACACGGTGAATCAAAAAGAAACTGGTCAAAAGGAAAGAGAGACTGGATTAGGGAAAAGAAAGAAGGGAAAGGGGAAAAAAATTGTATATATATATAAGATGGTTAAGATAGATACACTACCAATTTTACTTAGTTTATTGAAGAGTAAGGTTTGTGCCAATAATGTTTGGACAATTGAATGCTAATGTCTGGTATCCTGAATAACTAACTTAAAGATAATAATACGTAATGCATTAACCATTATTACCCTCATATTATGGTGTTTTGAATATTTGTTCTTTTTTTGATGTTTTGTTTTTTCTTCTTTTTTTTTTTTTGGTGGGTACCGGGGGAACGACCTCAGGACCTCGCGCGCCAGCAGGCGCCCATGCCGCTGAGCGATATCACCGGCCCCTTTTTCGTATGTGGGTTCTGGGAGTCGAACTCAGGCCCTCGCGCTTGCCGGGCAGGCGCTTAAGCCGCTGAGCCATCTCACCGGCCCTTTCTTCTTTTTAAAATAAAAAAAGATTGTATTTCCTACATTCAGTCTACTTGTATCTTGTAAACTCAGTTTACATTCAGTTTAATTTCTTGAGTCAATTTTCTTTTTCTTTCCTACAATTTCTGGTCAGCTTAGGGTAATATTTCAGTTTTTGCTGTTTTCCAAGACCCCATGACACGAATAGAAATTCATGTTTCAGATGAACAACCCTGCCCCTGGAGACATTTTGTAGGGGAAACAAAGTTTTACCTCTGTCCTCCTAGTGTTTTGATTTTTTTTCAATTGCGTCTGAAATTACACTGACATAAGAAAGATCATCAGGAGAAAAACATACGAATTTACTTAGTACAAGCTGTATGTTGCACAGGACCCAAAGACAGAGGCAAACATATATGCCAGCTTAGAGCAGTAAATTGTGAAAATACAACACAGAGGGACTTGGATTAGGGTAGTTAATGGGGTGAAGGGGCGAGGTGGTTTAACAAGATTTGTTTGTACAGATTTCCTTCTGCGCCGTTGTTCTATCTTTAAGGAATGATAAGGAAGATCAGAGAGATCTTGCCCTTGCAGTTTTTCATGCGCCCGTAACTCAAAATCAGCGTGCTGATCAGTAGTCAGAATGCCACGTTCTTTCTTTCTTAACTCCTTCAGTTGAAACCCACGGTCCATTTCTATAGAACACGAGCTGAACTGACTATAACGATGCGGCTAATATGTTTACAAAATAAATTTTGCTTTAAAAAAAGAAAAGTCAAAATAAAATAAAATCAAGCGTGGTAGCAGCTGTCTGTAGTCTCTACCACTGGGTAGGTGGAGGCAGGGAGTCTCCTGGAGTCTACGAGTTCGTTGGAGATCAGCTAGGGCAGCATAGTGAGACCCCCGTCTCAAAAAGAAAACGCACAGACTGGGAGCAGTGGCGCACGCCTGTAATCCCAGCTACCTGGAAGCTGAAGCGAGAAGGTCGCAAGTTTCAGGTCTGACTTAGCAACTTGCAGAGTCTGTCTCCAAAAAAAAAGAAAAAAGAGGGCCGGTGAGATGGCTCAGCGGCTTAAGCGCCTGCCTGGCAAGCGCGAGGGCCCGAGTTCGACTCCCGGATCCCACATACGAAAAAGGGGCCGGTGATATCGCTCAGCGGCACGGGCGCCTGCTGGCGCGCGAGGTCCTGAGGTCGACCCCCCGGTACCCACAAAAAAAAAAAAAAAAAAAAAAAGAAAAAAGAAAGAGAAAAAAGGTGAGTGAGAAAAGTAAATACTATACAAATGAAAGAATGAATAACAAGATATCAGGGGCACAAGTATTGTTTCGGAGTTTATTTTTAAACTCGTTTTGAAATGCAACTGTTTTGGACATTACATCTTGACAAACGGAGTAGGCGAGAGCGCGGCAAAGAGGCGCCTGACCAGCAGGGGACGCGCAAGCTCGCCGCGCGCTAGGTCCCCGCGGCTCTCCGTACTTTCTGCCACGCCCCCGAGCCTCGCCACGCCCCTCTCCCGCCTCTGCTTCCGCTTCCCAGGAGCGCGAGCGTTTCCGGGAGCGCCGCGTGGAGTTGGGCTGCTGGGGTACTTTCACCATGGCGGTGTTTTCCGGCCCCGCCGCGCCAATTCTGTCTCTGAACCCGCAGGAAGATGCCCAGTTTCAGAAAGAGGTGGCCCAGGTTCGGCATCGCGTGACCCAGGTGAGGCCTGGAAGGTAGCGGACCGGTGTCTCCCCGAACGCGCAGTCCGGGCAGATGGACGCCTTGCTTTCTCCACGGCCGCCCACGGTGTCGGGCGACTGAGTGTGGCCCCGGCCTCGTGAGCGTGGGAACAACGTATTTTCTAGAGGCCCTGTACGCCGGTCGGTGGTGTTTGGCCATCTTGGCTTTAAGATCTTCGTGTGGAAAACGAGAGGGAGGGGTGGGCTGTTGCAGTTGGCGAAAAAGGAACCGGCTAGGGGCAGGGAGGGTGGCAGCCCGGACCACAGGTTAGTACCATATTAGAGCCGTCACACTTCTGCTGTGCCCCTAAATAAGGGTTTAAGACCTAGCATTGGGCAGGCTTGTATCCCCCGTACTTGTCAAGCTCTTAAAAGACGTTATATGTTAAGTTTCATTTGCTTACCATCACGTTTATGTTTTGTTTGGTGTTTATTATAAAATACACTGGAAAACAAGTTCTTACTACAAAAGGTGAGTGATAACATCGTGAAGGTTATTAACAAGCTTCTGGAAATTTTTTCGATTGGGTGTAAACCGTGATCTTCCTTAAGAGTGCAAGGGCACGTGTATGTGGAATTCTCCAGGCAGAAGATTTAGTGCCATCCTAAGATTTATTTGCTCACCCATCGACGACTAAACGTACAGTTCTTGAGAACATGCACGGTGCTGATGATGGGATGGGAGGCTGAGAAGATGATTAATTGGTGATTGTCCTTGTGGGGAGATAGATACCAAACAACTAATTCTAAAATTATGCAGTGATAAGTAGACATACTGGTATGTTCTTGGACCAAGAGCTAGGGATTTTGAAAGTTCTGCTTCAGTGTGATTGCTGTATTTTAAAAATGTTCGTTAATCTGGTCTTTTATGTTGTCAGCAAAAAAAGCGAGAAGAACTTACGCCTGGAGTAATCTTTGTGGGCCACCTACCTCCAGTACTTTTTGAATCCAAGATCAAAGCATATTTCTCCCAATTTGGCAATATTACAAGATTCAGACTGTCTAGAAGTAAAAGGGTAAGATTTTTGTAAGCCAAACTTGATCATTTTGTTTTTCAAATGTATAAGTGACAGATGACATGGAATATGTTCACATACTATGGATTATCAGTCTTAGTGTGGGAAAGGAGTGGGGTAAGGTTTAGAATCTGAAAGAGCATTGAGAGCAAAACCTGTACTTTATTTTTTCCTAAAAGAATTTACTCAGACCCCCAAATTAAATTGACACTCCTAGTAAATGAATCACATTTATCCTGCGTCTACCTAGCCTCGGGGTAAATGAACTTCAGTTGGAGCTCCAGGTCTGTAGTCATCTTGTACAGGAGTATCCCTGTAAGAGCAGACATTCGTGTAGTGACAGTTAAGGACTCTGGAGCAAGACTGCCTACATTGAGGCCTGGCTGTATAGCTACTAGTCATGTGACTGGATAAATTTATGTGACCTCTCCATGTTTCCATTTCAAAATCTGTAAAGTATGAGTAAAATTCACAGCACCAATTTTCTGGGAATATTTAGTCAAGGATTGAATTAGGTAATAAGCTTAAGGTTCTTAAAACATTGCCTGCCACACAGTAAAGACTATATGAATGTTAGTGTTTTATAGTACCTACCTCCAAATGAATAAAAAGGTTTATGTGACTTATTTCAGGAATAGATGCGTGGCTCACTTTATTTAATTCCCCTGTGCATTGATTGGCTATACCCATAGATACCTCATTGTTTGAATCTTGTTTTTCTGCTGAAATTTACCTACTTATAGTAAAGTTAAATTTTTTGTGTTTAATTTAAATATGAGGGGATGGAGTATGCCTCTGTCATTGGCTACTTGTCTTAAAACCACAGATTTTAGCCAGGCGTGGTGGTGCACACCTATAATCCTAGCATTCTGGAGGCAGAGGCAGGAGGAACACCCCAAGTTTGAGGCCAGCCTGAACTACATCAGTTGAGACCCTGTCTCCCCCCACCCCCCAAAAAAAACACAGGTTTTAAGTGGTAGGTTCTCTAACATCTATTGAAGGTCATTTCAAATTTAAAATGTTGTTATTTCTTCCATTCTAACCAAAATAACCAAAATGGTATGCTTTCTCTGTATTTCCCTCCTCCCTTTCCCCATTTACCTACTTGTAGTGGTTACTTCTGAAGATGAGAGAGAGAGTAAAGGTAGAATTGGGGACCCTTTTGTACTGTTCCCCAGTCATCTTCACCTCCCTTGCCCAGTTCAGTGTTTAACTGCTGCGTATGTTTTTAACTCTTTACTAAACATTTATATGTCTATATTTGTTTCAGAGCTGTATCATATCATGTGTAACTTACCTTTTTCATTCAGTAATCTGTTTTGAACTTTATCCATGTAACTGGTGCATTCATTGTCATTGTTGTGTTCCTTTGCTTAAAGTTTATCCGCCCTCCTATTGAATATTATTAAGATTTTTTACAATTTTTTTATTCTAGGCTGCTACAGACATTCTGTGTATAGTTGTAGACAAACTTTTCTAGAGTAGTATGTTTCAGACCTTGTTCTGCAGTAAGGAATAAGTTTCATAGCATAAGCTAGCATATACTTGTTTAATGATTTTGATTTTGTGTGCTATGCAGTTTTTAAAAAATGTTTCTCTGACTTACTAAATTGATTTTATTATCCCAAAAGGTACTCTCGAGTTTGAAAAATGATGCTCTGAGGCATATCCTCAGGGTCACTGAGTCTAGAATAAGCTGTGCTGTTTCTATGCGTTACTCTTAATGAAGTTGAATATCATATGCAAAGTTGCTGTTGGAATTCCCTCTCCTATGAATCACCTGTTCAAATCTTTTTCCCTTCCTGTCTTTGACAAAAACTTTTCTGCCTTTGTTCGGACCCTATTTTGTAAATGTTATAAATCTCATAAGAACAAGGATATTGTCCAACATAACAACAATATAAAGTATATAATGTATGGTCTTTACATTGCTTTGGTCTCGGAACTGTCTTTAGCTGGTTTTTTTTTTTTGTTGTTTTTTTGTTTTTTTTTTTGTGGGTACCGGGGGTTGACCTCAGGACCTCGCGCGCCAGCAGGCACCCGTGCTGCTGAGCGATATCACCGGGCCTTTTTTCGTATGTGGGTTCCGGGAGTCGAACTCGGGCCCTCGCGCTTGCCAGGCAGGCGCTTACGCCGCTGAGCCATCTCACTGGCCCCCTTCTTTTTTCTTTTTTCTTTTGGAGTCTCGCTATGTAGTGCAGGCTGACCTTGAACTCAATGTGTAGCCCAGGCTGGCCTCCAACTCCCAGTGATCCTCCTGCCTCAGCCTCCCGAGTGCTAGGATCACAGGTGTGTGCCACTGTGCCCGGCTCTGGGATCTGTTTAAGGGCATGCATTGCACTTAGTTGTTACGGCTCTTCAGCCCATTTGTGGCAGTCTCCTTGCCCTTTTCTTCCTAATCGTTTAATGTTTCTTGACATTGACTCTGGAGCCTTCAGACCAGCTATAGTACAGAAGCTCGTTCATTGAGGAGATGCACTGACATTTAACATTTCCAGCGTTGTTGTGTAGTAAAGCCTTCCCTGCTCCAACTTGAACTATTAGCTTGGTCTTTCCAACATTCTAGGACTACAGGGTACTGGTTAGTTGGAGGAGTTGTTTTTGACGTGGCCTGTGTTTTCGAATCACTTTTCCAAAGATTTATATTAGTTTATTAGTGGTGGGACATTGAGTTGGCTGTCACATGTTTCTTCCACAGCATCTTTTCTCTCCCTTTTGAGAGTTGGGGTTATAAATGGATTTTGGGGCGTCCTAATTTTTACCAAAATCCTCCTGTTTTAGGTAGCTACACTGAGACTCAGAGTTGTGGAATTGTCTAAGTTGGTCATTAGCAGCACAGACGGTGCTGGAAATGAGCTGCTCGACTCTGAAACCATGTGACTTTAAGATGGTTTCTTGTCTCCAAAGTCACAGCACAATTTCTATCCCTACCCAAAGATGTCGACTTATGAACTCTTCGTATGTGTGTTGCAACCCCATGAGAGTGGTTATCATGCCATATGATGGAATAAAAACAGGCTTATCCATTACTTACCCATGTATCTAAGCATGTGTGAGAGCCAGGATCCAAACCTAGACGTTTGAGCTCCCTAATCCGTACGTGTATCAGGAAGCCGGGTGAGAAAGTACCCACTGTGTTGTTGCACTGTTCCTTTGCCCTGAGCTGCGAAGTAGCCTGAGGTAACATGAAAACATCACAGCTTCTGTGCACCTTTTTGTTTGTTGTTTGTTGTGGTGGTTTGAAGTAGGGTCTCACATGTGTAGCCCAGGCTGGCCTTGAGCTCACTATGTAGCCCAGGCTGAGCTCGAACTCCTGGCGATCCTTCTACCTCAACCTTCCAGGTGCTGGGATTACAGTCATGTGCCACCGTCCCTGGCTTCTTTTTACTTCTTACACATAAAATTGGGGTTATACTAACTTGCATTTTTGTGGTGCAGCATACTATACCCTGGTATTATGAATGTATGAGCAGTGGAACTGCCGGTGAAATCAGCAAAGGTTTTCTTTATTTGATGAAACATTGCTATCCAGTAAATTCCAGTCATAGTAATCATATACTTATTGTATATGTAACCAAAAATCCCACGAGTACCTGAAAACTGGCTGCACATTCAGCTCTTTGGGGGCTTTTTCTCTTCCCATAAGGCTCTGGAAAAATGAGTTGAAGTTGTATTTAGAGATACCATAAAGGGCCGGTGATATAGCTCAGTGGCATAAGTGCCTACCTGGTAAGTGCGAGGTCCTGAGTTCGACTCCCGGTACCCGCATATTAAAATAAATAAATAAATAAAAATAAAGATACCATAAAATTCCCAGGCGTGGTGGCACATGCCTGTAATCCCAGCACTAGTGAGGCTGCGGCAGGAGGATCTCTGTGAGTTTGAGGCCAACCTGGGCTACATAAGTGAGTCTAAGGCCAGCCTGCACTGCATAGCAAGACCCTGTCTCAAAAAAAAAAAAAAAAAAAAAGATACCATAAAATTAATTGATAAGGGGCTAACGTGCATTATTTAAAATAATGGCATTTTAGGGGTTTGATGACTTGTTAGAATTTAATTGTCAACTTTTCGTGGTGAATTTTCCATTGCAGACAGGAAATAGCAGAGGCTATGCCTTTGTGGAGTTTCAGTCTGAGGAGGTTGCCAAGATAGTGGCTGAAACGATGCACAACTACCTCTTCGGCGAAAGACTCCTGGTTTGTAAGTGCCCTTATCACACCAGTGGGGGAGCGTGGGTGCCCCATCTGATGGGCTGCTTCGCTGCTGGACACTGCTTTGTCCTGGGTGGCCCTCTTCAGGAACACGGCAAGAATGGAAGTGTGTTATTCAGGCAGACTCTAATCGGAATTTTGGTTTGGTTCCACAGTCCTGGCTGGTCCAGCCTAGGCTGGCTTCAAACTGCTCGAGCTGGCAGTCCTCCCGCCTTGGCCTTTTTTGTGTGCGTGTGAGACAGGATCACTACATAGTTCAGGCTGGTGTCGATCCTCCTGCCTCGGCCGCCTCAGTGCTAGTACTGCAGGCATGTGCTACCATGCCCAGCTCAATCTAATTGAAATTTTGAAATCTTCCAGTACAAGACCTGTATTTACACTGACTGCAGTTGGACAAGTTGCTTTGGAGGTGTGTGGGAATCCTTAGTGGGCTTTGGAGAGCTTCCCCGAGGGAGAATCATTTCCATAGAAACGTGAAGATGCCATAGGAGTGAGCCAGGTAGAAGGGGTGGGAGTGAGGATTGAGATGGCTGTGGCTGAGGGGACAGCACATGCCAGACCAGAGGTGACTGTCCGGGTGTGGAGGAATGTGAGGAGCTGTAGCAGAGTAAAGAAGCGGATCGGATTATTGGAGGACTCAAATGAGGGAATTTAGAATTTATCCTGGAGGCGAGCTGGGTGTGGTGGCAGATGCCTGTAATCCCAGCACTTGGGAGGCTGAGGCAGAAGGGTCACTTCGAAGCTCAAGGCCAGCCTGAACTAAGTAGCAAGATTCTGTCTCAAAAAAACAAAAGAAAATAGAATTTATCCTGGAGGCAGAGGAGAACGCATTAATGGGTTCTAGACAGGGTAGCATCAAAGGTAAGGACTCACATTTCAGAGTCGGTCTGAGCGATGCTGGCTGCAGCTTTTCTGCACAGCAGGAGTGAGTGAGTATAGGACCATCATCAGAGCAGAAATCAGCAAGTGGAGCCACTGACTTTGGCCTGCCAGAATATCTATCTCTGGCTTTTCGCTGCCCTCTAGAGTTCCAGGGCCCAATTTCACAGACTGACAGGGCTGCCAGCGCCCGCCATCTCTACCCCACTCCCATTGCTGTGGGAAAGACCGCCCGTGAGTTCCTCCTCACGTTGAAGTCACAACTGTTAGCATGGCACAGCAATACATGCCTGTAATCCAGCTACTCAGCAGGCTGAGGCAGGAGGATCAAAAGTTCAGGACCATGCTGGGTGATATTTAGTGAGACCCTGTCTCAAAAAGAAAACATCTTTTAAAGGGCAGAGGATGTAGCAAAGTGGTGGAATACTTAGTATGCCAAGCCCCTGCGTTCAATCCCCTTTACAGAAAAACAAAACAAAACAAAAGACATGGCTCTTGTCAGGAGGAAGAGCTGGGCAAGGTGACCTGAAAGGTGTCCACCCACACAAGCCAGATTGGTGCTGGACCCTGTCTGACTTGAGAATAACTGAAGGTTCTGAACTCAGGGATTCATTGCTTCTCAAGTATGAACTAGTAGCTTCGTTAGGATAGAATTGTCTTATCTGTTGCTCTAATATGAGATAAACTGCATCATTTTGATTATGATGTGAGAAATGGCACCAGGGAAATCTAAAGTTACCATTAAAAATCTTTTCTTACCCTTTGGTTAAAAGCTTTTTTACTTCTTAAAAACAGGTCGTTTTATGCCACCAGAAAAAGTACATAAAGATCTTTTTAAAGGCTGGCAAGTTCCATTTCATCATCCAGTATACCCCGCAGTGAAACGGTATAATCATAATCGGACACTTCTACAAAAGTTACGCATGGAAGATCGATTTAAGAAGAAAGAAAAATTACTCAGGAAGAAATTAATTGCAAAAGGAATTGATTATAATTTTCCTTCATTGGTAAATATTTCATCATGAAATTTTGGAGTGGTTTTTCTTACATGTGGGCTTTCTACCTCACTAGTTAAAACACGTATCTGTGTTTTTGTGATTGTTTGTAAAGTAGCCCATACTTATCAATACTTGGTCTACAGTGGGGCTTTGCAGTGCTGAAGACCAAGCCCAGGGCCTCTTGCGTGCTGAGCACATGCTTTACCGCCAGCTGCACCCCCAGCCCTAAATACGAGGTTTTGATGAAGTTTTTGAAACATTGCTCCGCGGCATAAGCGCCTGCCTGGCAAGCGTGAGGTCCTGAGTTCGACTCCCGGTACCCACATATGAAAAAAGAGGCCGGTGATATCGCTCACCAGCATGGGGGCCTGCTGGCGCACGAGGTCCTGAGGTCGACCCCTGGTACCCACACACAAAAAAAAGTTAAAACCTGAAACATTGTTTTGGGGGTTCTGCCTAAAAACTTAAGAGATAATGCTGTCATTTCCATTATAAAGAAGAAATTAACTTTTATTATCTATTTTTAAGTTGCTGAAGTTAAGCCACTGTTTAACCAAAAGGTAAAATGCTCTTAGATTGCAATTTAAAGGTGACATTACCAGAATTAAATAATGTTTGGTTTACTGTGTGCTATCAGTAAATATCAGGACTATAAATTGATCCTTTTTATGGTCCTCTAGTTATGTGTTTTTACTATAATACATGAGTGCAGATCTTTCAGGATATTAGCATAGGAAAAGGTTTTATTTCTTAACTAAATCTTGAGATTGTTTTTGGACTTCATTGAACCTGTAAGCTTATTTCCAAAAAGCTAATTAGTTGGTAAGGGATGAGCTTTTTAACCCTATCCAGAAATTAGATGACTGAGTTAACCTCCTTTGGCCCACTTCCTGGTTGTTAACCCTTTAACCAAACACAACCACAATCATTAATTGTACTGGACCGCTATACTGACATTTGCAAACTGGGACATTGAACCCTGAAAGTAAGCATACAGGTACTTTTCCTGTACTCGGTTTGTTGCTTAGTACAAAAGCAGGCTGAATGCCAGGATTTTGAACTTAGCCAGAATGGGCCTGCAGGCTTAGCCTTTATTACTTTTTGTTTATTTGAGATTTTACCCAAGGGGGGGGCGGGGCTCCAAACACTAACCTTCAGAAATCTACAAATTGCCAGGTAAAATTTTTATTTATGTAGGTGCCAGATAAGAGGAAGGACTGGGGACGTTGCTCAGTGGTAAAGTACTTGCCTGACGTGGATGACGCCTGGGTTTCATCACCAGCACTGAGAAAGGGGGAGGAGGAATATAATCAAGACTACTGTAATTACTGAATATGGAAATTATTAAAGTCTTAAATTTATTTCAAGGTTTTATCTACTAAGAAAAAAGTTTTGGACAAAAAAGAGGTTTCCACCAAAAAGAAAAAGGCTTCGGGCATACCTAAGAAGAAGAGGAGAAGGGTTTCAAAAGGCTCTGTTGTCACTCCCGATAAGACTGTGGATAGCCAGGTAAAATTGTCTCAATACTCTGGGCACTGGGTGTTGTAGAAATAATTTAAAGCAAGAAAAGCACTTGGTGCTATTGTCATTTTGTTAAGATCTCAAATTCAATATCATGACATTTTTGGTTGTCCTCAACTGGTAATTCAGCAGTTTTCTACCTAAAACTTGTAATTGAACATATTCCAATTAATGAATTTCCGTACTAAATTTGGTAAATATCTAGGCTGATTATTTATCTGGAATTGTGTCACCAGAAGACTGAAGTGGGCCTAAAATAACATGAGACAACTTGTAAAAACAGAAAGGAGGTGATACTTTGGTGTAAAGTCATTCCTAATATCATACCACATTTGCGCATTGTAATCTTCTGCTGGTTGGTTCCAGAGCACCACACCGGTTTGTACACCCACATTTTTGGAGAAACGAAAATCTGAAGTGTCTGAAATGAATGATGATAAAGATGATGAAATAGTTTTCAAAAAGCCTGTGTCCAGCATAAAAGAGATGCAAGAGACTGCAACACCCACTCGTTCAGGGAGAAAAAGACAAAGACGGAGGAAAAGCAAACAGTGATTCTGAATGTATTGTGTGAAGCATATCTCACCCAAAAATGTGATTGGTTGTGAGGGCTGACTGCTGTGTTATATTGGATACAACCAAATCAACCCATAACGAGACCATTGAGGAAAAATGTACTGGTTGTTCAAGGTTGGTAAGGAAAGCAGTTGGTGATCTTGGCTTGTCTGCCCTTGCTGAGACATCGGGGTACATCGCAGCCTGCAGTGGTTGGGCTCACAGTGCCTTTGTCCTGGCCTCCCGCTTTTCTGTTCGTACTCTTCTTTAGCTCCCCTTGGTTTACCCTGCCTAAACATCACTGTTAACTGCAGGTTTAAGTATTCAAGTGTTGTGGCCTTTTGCCACCAGCAAATAAAGATCACCAGTCTTGCTTGGCCATCTTCATGGTTGTGCATACTTAACCCCAACAGGTACTTTTGACTTCTGGTGGCTGAAGTCCTATAGGCCAGTGAGAAGGCAATCAAGTGTTAATGCAGATTCAGAAATGGCGCCTTTTACCAACATCACATTAGTTTCTGGTGGGTTAGAATGGATGTGCAGTTACCATTTTCCATCACTGTCGTCATGTGGGATTGCATTCAAAGATTCCAATAATCAACAAGTGAACTTTTTCTACAATGATTTGTATGCAGGGAGGATTTAGAAGCCTTGGGAAAAAAATAGATTTCCTTCTCCCGTGAAAATTTCTCATACCCTGAAATATGCTTTGTATTAGCTAATCCAGATTTGTCAAAAGATACCCATCACCGTCACGCATTTTTTCATCAGTGTTTGTTAAATCTGTGATACGATAAGGTGCTGGAGGAGGTGTTCTGGTGCATAATATAAAAACTAATGTAAATGAGTTTTTGAGTGTATACAAAGAGTAGATACACCTAGAATAGAATCATTCTGGACACAGGATTTCAGTTTTTATTTGAATGAACGGAAAACAACAACTTCCCTTTTTATACTGTCACAGCTTCAGGAAAAAACACCAAAGTAGCATAGATGTGACTTTCAGGTTCAGTAGGAGAAAGGCTGCCATCTGGAGTAGAAGCCACTGAGCCAATAAAATATTTCTGAAGAGTTTTCAGTAAGCAGACTGTGACCAGAGCTACACAAAAATGCTTTTGGTTTTGGTCTGCAGTGGGTAGAACCCAGGGCCTTGCACATGCCGGGCAAGCATCCTACCACAGAACAACACGCCCAGCCTTAAAATGTATCTTTTTTTTTTTTTTTTTTTTTTTTTTTGTGGGTACCGGGGGGACGACCTCAGGACCTCGCGCGCCAACAGGCACCCGTGCCGCTGAGCGATATCACCGGCCCCTTTTTCCTATGTGGGTTCCGGGAGTCGAACTCGGGCCTTCGCGCTTGCAAGGCAGGCGCTTATGCCGCTGAGCCATCTCACCGGCCCAAAATGTATCTTTTTTTAATGGAAAGAGGTCCATAAAAATACTAATGCTATGGAATGATAGGTTACTTTTCCTGTTCCTGATTTTTAAAAATTAATACAGGTACGTATTGACCAAAAACTAGAGGACAAAAACGGGAATCCACTGACCAGGTTTGGCTGGAGCCAGATGTTTAAGGTGGAGTGGAAGATGATTGGATAAACTGTAGAAGTTTGCTTAAGTGTCTGAGCCGGGCATGCTGGCACACACACCTGTAATCCCAGCACTTTGGGAAGCTGAGGCAGGAAGATTGTAAGTTAAGAGCCCAACCTGGGCAACTTAAAAATACCCTGCCTCAATAATAAAGACAGCTGGGGATATAGCCCAGTTTGAAGGTCCAGGGTTCAATTTCCAGTACCACGAAAAAACAAGTGAATGAATTTGTGTAAGTAGATGAATAAACTCAACAGATTTAAGGTGGGGTTTTCTGTTGCTTATATTATTTGGTATAGAGTGGCCATGTACAATTGTTTACTGTGACTGGAAATTGTAGGGAAGCATGAAAAATTAGGATAGTATAAGTTCCCAAACCTCATTTTAATAATCAAAGGCTGTTCTTCAGGACAGGCAGCAGGCTTCCATGTGATGGCCGTGCTGTGAACTGCTGCTGTCCTTGCTCCACCGTTGGGTCACTTCCTGTAGGCAGAAGTCATCACATGGCCAAAAGCTACCTAACTTACAGGTCCTCCTGTAGGCCATGTGATTAGAAAGTGTGTGGCCCATGGGCCAAGTCCAGCCAGCTACTGGTTTTGTTTCCCCCATAGAAAATGATATGCCCCAGCTTTTAGTGTGCACACGTCAGGGTTTACTGGCCTGCTGCCACCCACCTGCTTACACCGTCTGTGTCTGCCTTGTGCTGTAAGAGCTCAGCTGTCACGGACCAGATTGTGTGTGGTTCTTCCTGCTTAGCACTGCTACCGAGTACACTACACACTGCTGTGTTGGCGTCTTAACACACTTGTGTGACATATGTCGTGTGTTGGTCAGCTTTCCTGTTGCTGGAATGAAATACCCAGCACAAAGAAGAGGTTTGCTTTTGCTCACAGTCTGAAAAGTTTCAGTCAGTTCAGCTGCCTCCGAGGCAGAAACCATGGTAGAAGGATGTGGCCGCACAGAGCTGTTCAGCTCATGGTGTCCAAGAGGCGGAGCACACAGAGGAGAGGGCTGGGACCAGCTGCACACCCGTGTGGCCACCCAGATGCGCACAAAGTGTGCTTCACTAATGGGGTGCGCTCGATCCAGTCACAGTCATCAACTGTCACGTCATGGAACTATGAGTACAATGTATTTTATTACCAAACTAGGTAAAGCATTGTGTTTATTTTGCAGTGACTCCACCTGTGCTAGAAGAATGACACACCAGTCCATTCATCCCTAACTCCCAGCCCACAAGAAAGCAGCAGAAGAGTTAGCTGCTTAACATGGGATATCTCAGTACCTAGTTTCTTCTTGTTCTGGTTTTTTTTTTTTTTTTTTTGGTGTTTTGTGTTTTATTTTTTGTTTTTTTGTTTTTTGTTTTTTGTGTGTGTGTGGGTATCCGGGGGGTCGACCTCAGGACCTCGCGCGCCAGCAGGCGCCCGTGCCGCTGAGCGATATCACTGGCCCTTTTTTCGTATGTGGGATCCGGGAGTCAAGCTCGGGCCCTCATGCTTGCCAGGCAGGCGCTTATGCCACTGAGCCATCTCACCGGCCCTTATTTTTTGTTTTGAGACAAGCTCTCACTATATAATTCAGGCTGGCCTCCAACTCCCAGTGATCCTCCTGCCTCATCCTCCCTGAGTTGCACCCTAGGATTACAGGTGTGCACACCGCACCTGACTACCGTAGTACCCAGTTGCTTGAGTTGTAAGTAAAAGTAAGCTTAGGAGTGGCTTGCTGGCCAAGCAAGGAATGCCATTCACCACAACCAATTGTGTTTGATCGTAACAGCCAGAGAAATGCATCCTGAGAAAAACTTAAAAGAGCATTAGCCTTAAAGGTACACAGGTGAAGAGTTGAGACTGCATCAGTAGCCAAACTAAAATACGGCAAAGGATTGAAAATGTTTTTCCTTGGTTCTGAAGGAGTTAACCGGTGTTGACCAACACTCTCAGTTGAAATTACTCAAAAGTCAATGCCAGCCCAGTGACCAGCTCGTCCCAGTTGGCTGGAACTTCTCTGGTTTTAAAACTCGAAGTCAGGGGCCAGTGAGATGGCTCAGCAGCGTAAGCGCCTGCCCGGCAAGCACGAGGGCCCAAGTTCGACTCCCAGAACCCACATACGAAAAAAGGGGCTGGTGATATCGCTCAGTGGCATGGGCGCCTGCTGGCGTGTGAGGTCCTGAGGTCGACCCCCGGTACCCACAAAAAAAAAAAAAAAAAAACTCGAAGTCAAACATTCTGGGAACTTCCTCAGGCTCAGATCGAGACAGTCTGTCACCCTAGAAGTGACCGAAGAGTTTGCCTCTATCAGTAATCTATGAGGAGCAGCTATGATCAGAAGTGTTTTCAGGGTTGAAAAGAAATAACTACAGTCTGAACTGGAATCTGCCAAGTGCCTCAACTTGCCCATAAAGACACGTGTTTAGCAGCAAAGTCCACTGCACGGGTGGCTTGTAAAAGTGCAAGGTGTTTGGCGGTGGGGTAGTTTAGCAGTCTCAAGGTTTTATTGAAACTTTCTGAGTTTAACGGGCCAAGATTTACAGTTTCTCAATGAGAAGCATCCTCTTTGATTACCTTCTGAAAGCGGAATGGCTTCAGGAATTAACTTGTGCTGCAGACTTAATGTTTCTAATAAATGTAGCTTTATAAGTCACCGCCAGTCAGAGTTGAAACTCAAGTCTTTCTTTTTTTCTTTCCTTGTACTAGGGATTGAACCCAGAGCATTCACACTGAGCTACATCCGCTGGCGCGCATGTGTGCATGCATGGGGTGGGGGCAGGATCTTGCTAAATTGCCCAGCCGGGGCTTGAATTTTTGCTTCTGCTTCAGCCTCCCAGTGCTGGGATTACAGAAGCCCAGCTTGTAAAGTCATTTTTGATGACCAATATTTGAATTACAGGCAATGCAGGCTGCTTTTATATATTTCTTGTGCTGTCAGAAGTTACAGTAAAGTGAAGCCAGATGTGCACACCTGTAATCCAGTGCTGAGGAGGCTGAGGTAGAAGAATCACAAGTTCAAGGCTAGCCTGAAATACATAGAACAAACCTTATCGCTAAAAAAAAAAAAAAGATCCTCAAAATTTGCCAGGTATGGTGGGGCACACCTGTAATCCCAGCGTTTGGGAGGCTGAGGCAGGAGGATCGCTATGAGTTCGAGGGCACCCTGGGCTACATAGTTCAAGGGCAGCCTGAACTACATAGTGAGACTCTGTCTCAAAAAAAAAAAAAAAAAAAAACAAAAAAAGAGATCCACAGCAGAGTTGCAGCAGATCCTGTCCAAACTATAGTTTCAGTAATTTTCAAGCCTCAGTAACAATTACAAAGAAATTTTTCCTATTTTGAAGTCCATGTAACTATGGAATTGCAAAATTTCTGCCTGTCTTTTAGCTGAAGGTGACCAATGTAATGGTATGCTCGGAAATGGCAAGAGAAGAAGGCAGTAGAATTCTACAAATGCCTTCTGAGTGAAGAATATACTCAGCTATGCTTGGAAATACCAGTAATGTGTATGAAGACATTTTAGAAAATAAAATACATAAAATCACTGCAGACCAGCATCAACAGGCAAACATTTTGCCAGTGATTTTGATAAGAATTCATCTACAAAAATTAAAAGATGAATCTTCATGACCTGCGGTTAGCTGAAGAGTTCTTAGACGTGATACCAAAAGCCGGATCCCTTTTAAAGATCGATCCGTTTACTTATTGTGTGATCGCTGGATAGGTAGCTTCTGTGGTAATGCACACACTCAAAACTGGGTTCCATCCCAGCACAAAAATAAAAGTTGCCTGAGGAAAGACACGCTTTAAGATGAAAAGTCACAGACTGGGTGAAAATCCTGCGAAGGACTTTTCATCTAGAACGGACCCCTTGGTCGGCCCACGTTATCACAGGGAACCCAACTGCCTTCCGCCTGCGTGATGAAAAGTAACACAGCACTTCGAGCACTTGTGTTCCCTTTTAAGGACTTGGCATGGAATGAGCTACGTGCTAATACGCAGCACTGAATACGTTTGCATGTGTCAGACACTGTTGTGAGCATCTTAAGTCTATTAACACGTACTGACAACGACTCTGAAGTAGATATTACAATTCCCATCCAAAAGGAGGAAGTGAAAGCCCTGTGAGCTTAGGTAACTTAGTATGGTGAGCTACTTACACTCACTCAGGTGCTTAAACAGGATGAGCATGCATGCCGGACGGTTGGCGATGGAGAGGCGGGAGCCTCGGTCTGGAGGAGACCTGAGGTTCTCTGGAGCGTGCGCGGGAGCGGGGCTCGGAGCGCAGGCGGCGCGGGCGCGGGAGGAGGCCAGCGTCTCCCCCGGAAGAGCTGCGCTGTGGAGTAACTGCGAGCTGTGCAACGCTAGGCGGCGGTGGATCCAAGCATTGACACCCGGTCAGTGGCGCGCTTGCAGGTTGGCAGAACTTCAAAACTGTTGGAGGGATTTATACGGGAATGTAAATATATTTTTTAAAATGATGTTCTCGCAAGTATTTTGTACACACACAAAAACCACACCAATTTCCGGGTAAGTAGAGGGCGGAAACTACCATAATCAAACGACTCTTAAGTAATTGGATACTTTAAAAGCGCCTTTTTAATAATTATTGAAAATATGTGCCATGGGCGTTTAGTACAAATGCTGCTAACTCCAACCATGAAAATTTTTAGTTTATGAAATCATGAATAGGGGCTGGTGAGATGGCTCAGCGGCATAAGCGCGAGGTCCTGAGTTCAACTCCCGGAACCCACATACGAAAAAACAAATAAATAAATGAAATCATGAATAGACACGAATCCATATAGCTTTAATTGTAAAATATGGAAAAATCATTTTATAATTTTATTTTCCCAGTGTATTAGAATAATGGCTTTATGTATTTACTTATTTATTAATTTTTTCCAGTACTGGGCATAGAACCCAGACCTTTAAGTATGCAAGGCCTGCACTGCTACCGAGGTGCGCCCTGCCCAGTCTCTAGTTGCAAGGAAAATTTCACACAAAAGAACATTTTACTACCATAATCACTAAACACAATCTTTAGTCCATGGTATTTCTGGTCCTTTTTTTTTGTTTTTTGTTTTTGGTTTTCTTTTTTTTTCCTGTACTAGAGATTGAACCCAGGACCTTCACCCCGAGCTACATCCGTGGCCTTTTTTCATTTTAGGACGGGGTCTGTTAAGTCACTGACTTGCCCAGGCTGAGCTCAAATTTGTGGTCCTCCTGCCTCAGACTCCCAGAGTGCTGGGCACCTGGCTCAAGTTTTTCGTATTTTACACTCACGGTGCTCAATTTGCTTTTATTTATGAAGCCTGAATTAGAAGCTCAAAGTAAACACTGGAATTAGTATTTGTGTCATTTTTCTACACCATTAAATCTCAATATTTTGGGATTTTTTCAATTTTTTTTCAAATTATATTTTTTTCAAATTATATATTTCTGACCTTGATTCTCTCAAAAGCAAATTTTTAAAACACTGTCCCAGTAACCAATCTGTTTTATTATGAAATTGCTTACCAAGTATCTCTGGCCTGTGCCACTTCTATTTGTGCTAACAGAAGGAAGTGAATTTACAGCAGTGTCATAGATACGACTTTTCTGTGTTGATAGTGACCAATTTTAGAATCACTCTGGTTATAAATAAGTGCTGTCAGCTACGATGGCCAGGAAAAGAATTCAGACACTCGATACTTGCCAAACATAGTTTCCGTAGCAAATGTGTGTGAACAGTGCTTTATGTCCCTGCGGCTCCATTCACGGGCTCTGTAGTTTGGTTGTGAAGAAGGGGTTTGGTGCCTGATAAGGTTGTTTGGGGGAAAGCAGGACTTTTGCAAGAAGAACTAAGGAATATATCCTAACTTTCCATCCCAGAAGACAAACTGTGCAGTGATACAGGTTAGTCGTTGGCAGTTTTTTTCTCCTGAAGAAGTATGTCAATTTCTTTCTTCTGTTTGTGCTTTAAAACATGGCTAGATGGTAAGTACTGTGGCCTTTTAATAACTACCTTTATTTCTTTCTTTGTGGTGTTGGAGATGGAGCCCAGGACCTTGCACATGCTAAGCAAGTGTTCTACTACTGAGCTACATACCCAAGCCCTTTAATTAGCCTTTTAAAAAAATTCACTGCTGGCTGGGTGTGGTGGTGCACGCCCATAATCCCAGCACTCAGGAGGCTGAGGCAAGAGAATCACAGTGAGTTCAAGGCCAGTTTAGGCTACATAGTAAGTTCAAGGACAGCCTGACTGCATAGCAAGACCGTGTCTCAAACAAACAAACAAAATTCATTGTGATTACATTCCTAATATTAAAACAAAAAATACACCCAGTAACTGCAAACCGTATCACTATTTCTACCTTGCGAAGCATACTTAGCCAGCTATCTGATTTGATGTAGAACCAGCCTCCTTATAGGCTTAAGTTATTCAATTGGCTCATTATTTCCTGGTGACTTTATCCCTACTGTTTTTCAATTTAGTTTACCACCTGAATAGGTGATGCCTTCAAATGCCACCGCAGTTCATGCAGTTCCAAAGGTGTCAGGTGAATGGCCAGTCTCTGTCCCATGCAGTCTCCACAGTGCCAGCTTCCTTCCCACTGTTGCTTCTGCCCCAGCACGGGCTTCCCCAGCTGCTGCTCCCCTGGGGTGGGGAAGTGCTACCCAACCATGTGGCTAGAGACCTGCAGCTCCCACTTCGCTACCATGTTTGTTTTCTTACTAGGTTCTCTCTCCCAATCTGTTATGATTTGGATATGTGTTGAGTGCGTCCCCCAAAAGTTCATATGCTAGAAGGTTGGTGCCCAGTGGTGGTGTGGAGGTGGTAGGAGCTTTACATGGGGGGGAGGCACACTAGTGGCAGGTAAGGAGGTGATTGGGGTGCGGCCTTGGAACAGAGAGATGTGGGTCCTTATGCATGTAGCTGGCCCCCTTCACTGTCGTGACACAGTCAAGGGGACCTCCACCAAAGGCCAAACAGACGGAGCCTTTCAATCTAGGACTTTCACCCTAAAACTGAATTAAATAAACCTCTTTTCTTTGGAAGTCCTTAGCTTCAGGTATTTTATTATAGGATCAATAAACTGACTACACGACTCCTCCTCCCAAACACACACATTTCCTAAGGATGAGAGCTCTGTCTGGGTGGCAGTCATATTCCCATTGGTAGCTGGCATGTCATATCTGGATTAATCCATTCAAAACATATCTGTGAGTGCCTACAATGTGTCAGGCACTGGGGATTAGCAGTAAACAAACCCCAAAAATGTCCCTGTCCTCATGGAACTTATATTCAGTATTATGAGAAGCAATTACCAAATGAAGTAAAATAAATATTCTACAGCACAATGTGGTGTAAGTGCTACAGAGAACAATAAAACAAAAATAGGTGTTAGGACTCTGGAGATTGTCATGGAATTGCCTTTCTAAGAGAGTGACCAGACTTCCCTCGGAAGCTGACATTTGAGTGAGCACCCCTTACAAAGTGGAGGGAAAGAGCCCTGCACAGACCTTGAAAGGAAAGTCCAAGTGGAGGGGACAACAAATACAAAGCCCAGAGGAAGGAGCAGGATGGCTTATTCTCAGAACAGCAGAGAGATCATTGTAGCTGGAGCAGAGTGGCCCGGTAGGGAAGTGTTGGGAGCTGAGGTCTTCAGGAGAGAGGGAAAGTAAGCAGGCACCAGACAGCCAGGACCACAGGCCTCAACCCTGAGTGGGGCGGGGAGCGTGCGCAGAAACATTCAACAGGTACTGAAATATCACATTCATAAATATGTGAGACAGTGTGTCAATGAAAATATTCAGAAGATTGTTTTAGGTTAAAAAAATAGGATCAATACTCAATATTGTGGTACTGAGAGTGGACTACAAGAACACGGGAGGAAGGGGAGACTATTAGTAAGTTAGAGGAGTGGGTTGGGCCAGCGTGGTAGCCAAGGTGGAGGTGAGGAGCACTCACTTTCCAGCAGTGTCTAAAAGGCAGCTCACAGGATTTGCTGATGATTTCAGTGTGGGTGCGAGAGGGGAGAGTCACGTTTGACACTGAGGATTTTGACTTGGGCAGCTGCAAGCAGGGAGCTGCATTGGCTGAGATGAGGGAGAGTGTGGGAAGCAGATGTTTGGAGGGCGGGTGGTGAAGGGGTCAGATTTTAGAAATGCAACAGCAAAGGTGCCTGTTAGCTCCCCAGTGTGGCTGGAGAGCCAGGTCTGAAGCTCGGAGGAGGGTTCTGAGCTGGAGACCAGTTCAGGACGTGGCCTGGACAGTAAATGAGCTCCCAAGCAGTGAGTGTCCTGGAGCACTCTGGTGTTTTGAGGGCAGGGCCATGAGCAGGAACCAGCAAATGATACTGAGAAACAGAAATCGTGAGGCAGGAGGAAAGCCAGGGTGCAGCATTACTGGAAATCAAGTGAAGACAGTGTTTCCAAGAGGACAGAATGGCCATGGAGTCCCCATGCTGCTGGGCAGGTTAAGTAAGATGAAGTCTGGGAACGGACGGTTGTATTTAGCAGTGTGGCCATTGCACTAGGATAGCTTAGCTTGTTTCCAGACCTGAAGTTATGCAACTACCCTATTAGCTTCTTTGGGTCAGATATTTCAGATGAAACAGATAATGAAGGAAGCGCCGAATGCAGCTAAGATGACCCCTGATCAGATGGAGCATGGAGCCCAGCAGCAGTTCTTGAGGCTGTCACTGCACTCAGCATCTTTCCTTGGGGCATGAATTCCGCCTGGGTCCCTGGCTTCGAGATTGTAGTCAGGGTTCAAACCCTAGCCAGCCTGCTCCAGGGTCTCTGTGCCTTTCTCCTCCATATATTTTTATTTCTCTTTAGAGTGTGATGTTTTCAGCACCAAAATTTCTAGAAATTACAAATCAGTTTCCTTCATCATTGACTCTGCTTTAGAAAGTTGTAAAATTGTACTGTAGGGAACTTGGGTTTTTTCTTTTTTTTTCCTTCAAACATTTTTGTGCTGCTGATTGATCTCAAAAACATTATTCTTATCATCCATGATTACATAATGGAGACATTCACAGACAGATTAAAAATGAGAGGATCCTATTGCAGGGAACAAGGCAACAAGGATCTGGGCTCATGAGAGTACAGCATTTGTTGTCTTTTATTAGGAGCCTGCTATGGTGTTTCAATGTCCCCTCCAAAACTCATAAGGAAATTTTTTTTCATGTTGAAATTTAATTGTCAGTGTAGCAGTATTGAGAGGTGGGGCCTTTTAAAATGTGACCAGGTCATGAGGGCTCTGATCATATGGATGAATGAATCCTGCTATCCCAGAAGTGGGTTAGTTATAAAGGGAATGGAAGCTTGGATCCCTTTTCTTCCCTTTTTCACTTTCTCACCATGTGATACAGCACAAAGGCCCTCACAGCCCTCAGTCTAGGACTTCCCAACCTCTAGAACTGTGAGCCAAATAAACGTCTATGGTTTATAATTTACCCTGTCTGTAGTATTCTATTATAGTAGCAGAAAGCAGACTAAGACAGAGCCTGTCTCAAACGCCCCCGGTGATGTCTAGCATCAGACTCATGTAACATGAATGATTCTTCTGTTTGAGTCCTTGACCTTCCCTTAACTATGTGTGACAGTAAAGCTTAATTGTCAACTTGAGTGGTTTGGGAGCTGCCTAGGGGATTAGTAAAGCACACTTCTATGGGGGGTAGTCATGGAGGCATGAAATTGGGGTCTGTATCTGGTTCCTGGCCTCTTCCTCTCTGGCACTGTTCCTCTGCTCCACTTCCTGGCCACCATAAACTGAGCAACTTTGCTCCACCATATCCTTCCACCATGTTTCAGCCCTATAGCCAGCCTGCCATGGACTGAATCCTCAGAAACCATGAACCAAATATACTGTAGAGCATTTCCTCCTTTAAGTTATGGATGTTGGATATTGTACATTCTTGATCTGTTCTGAGCATGGCCCTTGTTCTCCTTACTCTCCCTTGGCAGTGTTGGAGACCAGGGAGTCCATGCCATAGATCTGGCCACAGAAATTAATCAATGACATGCCAAAGTATAATTGGAAAAATTGGAACTTTCTTTCTTCATGGTACATAAGACAATGGAGTGTTGATACTAATCACACAAAATACCCCTATTTAGGCTGCTGCAAATGCCCCTTCTGTGTGCCACCAGCACCTGACGAATATTAGCTGCTCATCACTTTCTTATTTCCCTCATCTTTACAATGGAACTATTTCCCAGTAACCCATCCTCCTCTTTTGGAAATAGCTTTCTGTACACAAAAGTTATTGCCTTTCATTTCTTCTCTCACTCAATCCGCCCCCACCCCAAAAATGGGACCAACCCACATTACATTTAGCCAGGGTCCAGTGTGGAGGGGGCCAAGAAAGAAACATGGGGAGGGAGTGGGGGCCCGGATCCTCTTCTGACCATGTGAGAACTCTCTGGGTCACTGTGGTGCAGTCTGAGCGTTTGCATTGGGGAGAGAAGGCACAGAACTAATCCGTCCCTGAGGTCCTCTTATGATGAATTCCAGAGTGCTCACCTGAGCCCACCACAAACCCTCACTGGAAAAGATGTCTCCCCGCAAGCCCGGCCTGCTCTGTGGACAGGGAGCTCCGAGACTGCGCTGGCCCCGCAGTCAGTGCCTCCTCCCTGGAGCACAGCATGCAGGGTAGGCCGTACCTCCTGCCACACTCCCCGCTGCATCCCAGGAGCTGGCATCACAGGAAGGGGACATGACTGTAGCTGGCTGCCTGTCTGCCTCCCTCTGACCATCTCATCCAGCCTTGTGCCCGTCCCACTGCCCCCATGTGCCACACAATCTAGAGACCCGGGAAGTGCCCACAGGTGAAGAGGGCACGGTGGGTGGCTAATTCCAGCACATGTGAGAGACATGCCCACTGCGCTCATTGGAAGGAGGAATCTATCAATGCTACTGCAGGCCAGGGGACACCTGTGATTCAGAACACCACCTGGGAAAATGCGAAGGCATGGGAAGAGCAGGGGACAGACAGCTGCAGGTGCCAGCCTCCTTTCCTGTGTGCTAGTCCCCCAGTTTTCCTTGGGTTTATTTCCTCTCCCTGCCATTGACTCACATGATTTGGATGAAGCAACCCAGCAGGAGGTCTTGAAAGAGGCTGGAAGCCCCAGACTCACGGATAGCATGCATTGGAGTTTGAGCAAACAGCCCCCACCTAGGAACTCGCTAGTAGATTGTGAACAGGCACTCTTCCCAGGGCCTCCGAACTGCATTCTACCCTTTCATCACCACAGGGAGCTCCAGCCCGAGCACAGAGTCAACCCAAAGCAATCAGAGCCAAGAGACTGAAGGAGCTGGATTCTGACACCCTTGTGTGAGTTCCTTGATCCAGCCATGCCTGACATCCCCTTGACTTTTCAGTAAAGGGTGCCAAAGTTTTCCCTTTGTTTCTCTTTTTCTTTGTGCTTTAAAACATTGTGCATTTACTACTTCAAAAGTTCTCTGGGTCAGGATTCTGGGCTTAGGTCTGCTCAGGGTCTCACAAAGCTGTAATCAGGCAGCACACGGGGCTGCTTGAGGCTGGACAGGAGAAGGATTCACTTTTTTGGGCAGAATTTGCAGGGCTGAGGATTTCTGTTTCTTGCTGCCTGTCAGCTGGAGGTGCCCTTGGCTTCTGGGAGCTGCTTTAGACTCCTTACAGTGTGAGCCCCACAACACAGACAGCCCACAACAGTAGCTGAATTCTTCAAGGGCAGCAAGGTACAGACTGGGCAAGAGGAATGCTATGCTCTTGCTTAACATGATTACATGCACGTAATCACATGCATCCCTCTGCCTCCGCCGTATTCTGTTGGCTCCACCCATACTGGGGGGTCACCAAGGTGACATGCTCTTTTAGCCAACTGTACAATCAGTGGAAGATGTTTCACAGAGACCACCCTTACTTCTGACACCAATTGCAATTTCATGGGATTCCCCAAACCACCCTCTGGGTTTGATACCTGGCTAGAGAGACTCAGAGGACTCACCGATAACCATTATATCCCTAATTGTAGTTTGTCATAGGGTAAGGATACAGGTTTAACTCAGCCAAGGGAAAAAGCGCAGAGGGCAGAGTTCAGGAGGGCACCAAAGACAAAGCTCCTGTCGTCTTCTCCCTCCTAGGGGCCAATGCTGCTCTTCAACATAAAATATTAGTAAAACTTCAGAGTCCTTCTTTGAGGTCTTCCCATTCTCTTTTCCATTTCTCTTTTCAGTTTATTTCCGCTGTATCTCTCAGCCATTGGGACAGTTTCGTCTGGAATACTCTGATTTGCCATTTCCAGAGTCATACTCAGTTCAGTGGCAACTCTCTCACTGCTTCTTGTGACAAGGATAAGTGACATGCCAGTCTTCCCTGTTCGTCCAGTGCATCCTACTCTATGTATATGTTCTTCAGTGTTCCGTGGAAAATCGTTAATTACAGACATGTATAATATCGTGGGCATCAAGGTCTTGAGATGCCAAGTCTATAGCAATTAGTATTCTCACTTTACTATTTTAAAAGTTCTTTAATACTCTCTCCTAATCACTCTGTTCTCTTTTGCCATCTAGAGAATCTGCCAATATTTGTAGAAGAATCAGGTCACTTGATAAGTGATCAGCATTTGTTGTAGTAGTCTGCCTGTCTGGGCACACATCTAACAAAATCTTCATTATCTGAGGTTCACACCCCATCTCCAGCATCTTGTCTGCTTTGTCGAAAACCAAGTAGGTTACACTTTTCAGGGAGACAAACTTACTCATCTACAGGTCATTCAGTCTTCCATGAATTGCAGTGATGAGGTCTACACCATTTGTAACATCTTGTATTTGTCCACCTTTCTGCACCACCATATATATATATGTATGTATATATATACACTATGTATGTATATATATATATACATACCACCATATATATATATATATATATATATATATATATATACCAAGACCTTTATGTGAATATTTAGAGCATTCGGCTTCCTCCTTGAAGAGCCAGCTCCCGAATGTGTGTAAGGACTAAAGTGCTTGGTGAATCTTTTTTTCTCTAGCTCCTGGTAGGGGTTTAGATGAGTAAGTCAGGCATTAAGAAGGACGCGGTCCTCCTTGTTCTGGTTTGTGCTACTCTAATAAGATGCACCCCCTGTGGAACTATTTGTGATCCTGTAACTCCAGTTGTCCACTTGCACTCTGACATCATGCTTGTTGTTCCCGGCTCTACCTAAAAGTTTTCCCTTAACTGGAGGTAAATTTTCCCACTCTTGTTTCCCATTTCAAAGCACCCTCTCAAGTTTTATCCCAATTTCTCAATGGCTGATCTTCTGTAACATAACCACTTACATGACCTCTCTTCCATCAGAAGGTTGGAAGGCAATAACAACAACTTCGCATTCTGGATTGTAATTTTCTTGCATGTGTGTGTATGTGTGTGTGTGTTTTGTTTAATTTTTTTGAGACAGATCTCACTATGTATTCCAAGCTGGCCTTGAACTCACTGCTATCCTCCTGCCTCAGCCTCCTTTGTGCTAGGATTACAGGCATGTGTCATCATGCCAGGCTTTTTTTTCAGTGCTGAGGACCAAATCCAGGGCCCCCTGTTTGCCAGGCAAACACTCTACCATTTAGCTATATTCCCTAGCCCTGGATTTCTCTTATTTTTGACCCACCACGGCCTCTTCCATTTGGCCCCTCCGTCAGCCTCCTCTCCTAGCTCTGGAACACTGTCTGGCTTTGACAGGAAGCAACCACCCAAGGAGAAGCCTTGGCTCTTCGATGTGATTCTGTGAAGAGTCCATAGGTTCTTCCCAGCTCACGCCAGGCTCTGGCAATGCCTGCGAGCCCAGGTAGAACTCTGTTGCCCTTTTTATCCTCATGAAACCAGTTTGAATTCAATTTATGTCATAGACAGCCACAAATGTCCTAATACAAGCAACAGATTTTTAAAAACTGGCAGATTTGAGCTGGGTGTGGTGTAATCCCAGCACTCTGGAAGGCTGAGGCAGGAGGATCACAGATTCAAGCCCAGCCTGGGCAATTTAGTGACTTAGCAAGAATCTGGAGCCAGGGAGGGTGGTGCATGCCTGTTATCCCAGCACTAAGGCTGAGGCCAGAGGATCACCATGAGCTCAAGGCCAGCCTGGGCTACACAGTGAGTTCAAGGTCAGTTTGAACTAGGTAGTGAGACCTTGTCTCAAAAATAGCAACAACAGGGCCGGTGAGATGGCTCAGCGGCTTAAGCGCCTGCCCGGCAAGCGCGAGGGCCCGAGTTCGACTCCCGGAACCCACATACGAAAAAGGGGCCGGTGATATCGCTCAGCGGCACGGGCGCCTGCTGGCGCGCGAGGTCCTGAGGTCGACCCCCCGGTACCCACAAAAAAAAAAAAAAAAAATAGCAACAACAGGGGCCGGTGAGATGGCTCAGCGGCCTAAGCGCCTGCCCGGCAAGCGCGAGGGTCCGAGTTCGACTCCCGGATCCCACATACGAGAAAAGGGCCGGTGATATCGCTCAGCGGCACGGGCACCTGCTGGTGCGCAAGGCCCTGAGGTCGACCCCCGGTGCCCACAAAAAAAAAAAAAAAAAAAAAAAAATAGCAACAACAAAGAAAGAAAGAAGGAAAAAAGAAAGACAACAAAAAAGAATCTGCCTCAAAATAAAAAATAAAAAGGGCTATAGCACAATATGAAAGTCCTAGGTTTAATCTCCATTACTGCAGCAAAATAAAATAAAACACTGGCAGATTTACAATTTCAGGCTTAAGAAAATAAAGTCTGTTAATAACACATACTGGGGCCGGTGAGACGGCTCAGCGGCGTAAGCGCCTGCCTTGCAAGCGCGAAGGCCCGAGTTCGACTCCCGGAACCCACATACGAAAAAGGGGCCGGTGATATCGCTCAGCGGCACGGGTGCCTGTTGGCGCGTGAGGTCCTGAGGTCGTCCCCCCGGTACCCACAAAAAAAAAAAAAAAAAAAAAAAAAAAAAAAAAAAAATAACACATACTGTATTCCCTGAAGATAAGACCTAACCAGAAAATAAGCCCTAGCATGATTTTTTCAGGGTGTTTGTAAAATAAGCCCTACCCCATAAATAAGCCCCAGTTAGATGGTCAGCCACACCGACACATTTAGTATGTCTGTTGCAACACACGACAGACATATTAAATTATAAAATAATAGGATTAATATATAATTAAATATAAATAAATAAATATTGACAATACTTACATAATAATATAAATTATAGTTAAGTACAGTGGTGCCTCAGTTCATGAATTTAATTCTTTCCACAATTTTGATTGCAGAATTCATTCCAATTTGGTTGCAACCAGAATCATGGAACAAATTCTGTGACCAGAATCATGGAAAGAACTAAGTTTGTGAACCGAGGCACCGCTGTACTTGTAAATACCCAAGCAGATGCCTTTGGATGAGATGTAAATGCTACATGAACAGATGAACTCGAGACTTACTGCCGAATGACCAATCAGAGACACAAGGTACAAATAATGAACGGATGTGGTTGTGTCTAATAGGAATCTTCGTAATTCAGTACATCGTGTGTTGTAAGGATGCGCTAGGAGCAGGCTGCATGGACAGGAGGTGCTCGTTTAAGGAGAGCTCTATCGCTGGATGGGACAGGCTGGGGCCAAAGGTTCTATAGGAAATGGAGTGGAACGAAATTCAGGCGAGAATTTGGGGTTTGGAGAGTTATGACGATGTTCCAGAAGAAGGTGACATGACTGTATTCGAATGAATGTAGATATTTGTACATGAATAAATGTAGATTGTTGTGCATTAAAAAATAAGACATCCCTTGAAAATAAGCCCTACTATGTCTTTTGGAGCAAAAATTAATATAAGACCAGTCTTATTTTGGGGAAATACATAGCGTTGGAAATTATACTGCCTGAGATGAGCTCCAGAGCAAAGAAGCAAAATGCCAAACCAGCCTCCGTCTGTGGGGCTGATGCAGTCAGAGAACAGGAGCGTTAGGGGCTCGAGAACATTGCTGCCATCCCAGCTGACACAGGAAGTGGAAACCTCACTGCGTCTTCCTGTTAGCAGGTGCTGCCGCCCTCCGCAGAGCTTTTGAGTCTTAGCGAGCAGAGAACAAGGGTGTCAGAAACCCGTAGGGGTGTGTGGCACCTGCTTTGCTAGTAAAACGGAAGGAGGCCAGGCGTACCCTTGCCACCCCCGTGACGGGGGGACCCCCTCCCCACATTGTAAACATGTCTTGCATAATTCAGCCTTGGTTAAGCATTACCCACAGCTGCCTGCTAGATGGAAAAATGGCCAACAAATCACCAAGCAGGTATATGTCAGAGTAGAATTTCTCACTAACCAGCAGGGATGTTGACCTTCATTTTAACCAGCTGGGGGTGGGTGGCCATAAAAGCCACTTGTGCAGCGGGGATAGGGTTGCAATTGCTCCACCCGAAGCTACAGGTGTCAGGAAGCAGGGCTTTCTCGGATGTTAAAACAATTGGATGTTTACTCAGCCGCCACATCTCCAAGCAGGCAGTACAAGCCCAGTGACAAGGGTTTTCTTTATTTTTTTCTTTCCAAAAGGCATGTTTTTAGGCACGAAAAGTTTATTCTGTTTTCCAGTGCACTGAAGTGCCCCGTGGATTGCTCAGAAACAAAACAGACTTTAATATCACTTCATGCTTGGAATTTGCTGCTGGGGAGGATTACGTTACTTAACCCACATACCAGGTCCTGGGAGAATCTCTTAATATGCTTATTGCGTATGTGGACCCGTAACTCTGCTGCGTGCGGGGCGGGGCAGGGAGCTCAGCGGGAGAGCGCGTGCTTAGCATGCTAGAGGCTTGGCTTGGATCCTGGGCACCCCTTCACAAAATGATGTGCGATTATGAGTCTTATTTTTAATGCCGAAGTATCATACAGACAAACAAACTGAGGCTGACTCCAGACAGACCCAGCCAGTTTCAAGGTTGCAGAGCTGGTTTGTAGGGACAGAGCACTCCCTGAGCCTGCCGCACCAAAACTGTCCATCGTGCCCATTTTTGCCACCTCCTCCCACTAAGTTGAAGGAACGGGAAGATTTTAAATTTAAGTAGGAAACAAAATTGTAAACTGACTTCCGCCTTCTCCAGATACAAAATATTTCCACCACCCCAAAGTTTCATTAGAACCCACCGCAGCTAACTCCTTCCCCGGCTTGCAGCAACCACTAGTCTCATTTCTGACTCTGTAGTTGCCTTTTCATAATTTCATATGATTGGAATCATATAGAATGCACCCATTTTTGTCTGTTTCTTTCATGACGCACAGTGCTTTTGAGATTATCCAGGTATCTTTAGCTTGTGCTTTCTATTGCTGGGCCGTTTCCTGTGCTGTGAAGGAAGCATAGTTGACCCCTCCCCAGCTGAAGGACATTTGAATAGCTTCCCGTTTACACTCTTGTAATCAAGCACTTATTATAACAAGCATGTACAAGGCTTCGAATGAACACTGGCTTTCATTTCTCCTGCATAAATCCCTAGGAATGGCATCTCTGGTTACATAATCCATGTATCCTGACTTTATAGGAACCCACCTAACTACCACGCATGCGATGCCTGAAGCCCAGTTGTTCAACATCTTTGCCAGCACTTGCTACAGTCAGAGGCTTTGGTTTTTGGCACTCTGGGTGTTGGTGTAGTTTTAATCTCTGCCTTCATTTTGACAGAGACTCATAGGCAGAAGGGCCAGAGGGTTGGACTCTGTACCCTAATCTTGTGGAAGGCCACAGCTGAAGGGTGACAATTCCATGGACTCAAGTACATGGAAAAAACACAACCTTTTGGAGGAGGAACGCACACTGAATTTGTTTCAAAGCTTGGGTAAATACTCAGGAATGAATCCTAGAGTCCTGGGTATGTTTACTTCTATGAGAGAATACCAAACTCTTCTCCAATATGACTGGGCCATTTTTGCACTCTCACCAAAGATGTATGAGAGTTCCAATTCCTCCTCATCCACACCAACCCTTGCTATATTGGTCTTTAATTTTACCCTTTTCAGATTGCGTTTTAATAAGATCACTCTTCCCAGAGAAAGGGAAATAAGTAGAAAGGGCCAAGAGACGAGTTAGACAGCTTTTATACCAACCTAGGTGGGAAGCTTTGAGAGAGGTGAAAAACCTCCAGCCAATTTTTACATCCACAGACATAGGGCTGCTGGAAGAGGAATAGTACAAAATGATATATCTTTGAATGTTCAGACTACACAGAGGAAATGTGAACTGGACCTGGATTGGGCTGTGTGATTTACAGAGCCTGGCAGAGCCCTGCTCCTGAACCTGCTTGGGGACCAAGGACTGCAACAGTGGGAGCAGGGAGGGAGCAGAGGAAGGAGACATTTCTCTTCTTCTTCTCTAATAAATCCTCCCAGGAATGGAGTTAGTAGTAGTGATTAGTCATCTTTTGAAATAATACCATGTTGTAGGACATGGTGGCACATGCCTGTAATCCTAGCACCCAGGAGGCTGAGGCAGGAGGGTCCCCGTGAGTTTGAGGCCAGTGTGGAGGTACCTAGTGAGTTCAAGTTCAGCTTGAAGTCAAGACCCTGTCTCAAAAAAACTGATAAATGAATAAAACTGTGTCACGAGGGCACTCAGTTAATTTAGTGTTAGTTAACAGAGCTGCTGTTCTTGTCAGGCACTGCATCAGGTCTGGGGGCAGAGCTGTGGGCAGAGCTATCTCCCCCCAAGATGCCCATAATTTAGTAAATGACTCACAGGAACTGGTCATCATTTCAAGCATAGTTTCCACAGGGAACTGTGTTTCCCTGACACTCTCACCTCTCTAACCTATTTATTTGTAGCCTCTTACTGAATGGGCCGCAGCCATGCCAACGGGCAGCCACACAGCCAACACGATCGTGGCCCTGTTGGACCAGGTGAAGCTCACTGCACGGACTTCGCAAGGATGACTGGGCGTAGCATCCGTCTTCTGGAATCCCACAGGACATGGGGCTAAGGTCTCAGGCTCAGAATGTGCTCTGTCTTCTGCTGTTTCCAGAAGCCACACAAGCAACTGTCCTTACCCCTACTCAGAGCAGACGGGGGTGACCCAAAGAAACTACGCTGTGAAGGGAATGTGGTTTGGAAAATACAACCATCCACCACGTGGCTCCCAGCTCACCAGATTTGTCAGAAGGCAAATCAGCTCTCAGCATCTCCACAGAGAAAAATACTCATTTATTGGGAGAATAGAAAGTAGAGCTTTGGCTGAAACCACTTTGCCTTCAACAGCAACTTTTTAATCCCTTTGTCTGTTGCATGAAATCAGTTCCCAGAATACAGAGGTTATTAATAACTGTAGGACCTCTTCCCAGTCTTCAGATCAATTGGCAGGAGCCTCTGGTTATTTCCTTCTGGATGTTTCTGTTATGTTTCCTCCTTAAAACCCAGCCTAAAAATTATGCAGCAGCCCATGCAGCCCCCAACCCACCAAACAATTCACGAGTTGGCCTCAGCCCCTCTTGACCCTCCTTGCACTTGGCTGTCTGAGCGCTGCCTGGTGACCTTGCTTCCGCTGCGATGCTACTGCTGTCTCCAGAGGAGTCTGGTGTCTACCTCTTGTCCCACTGCCTCCTCACTGCCAAGTGCAGTCCAGAGTGTTGATGGATCCAGGGAGCCAGCCCAATTTAGAAAGAGGTCACTTTGAGCTGGCTCCTCTGCTTGTGCTTGGTGGAGGCCCCAGAGTCAGCTGTGGGCAGGTGGGGAGCAAGGTCAAGTTCTTAACTGAGGGAACTTGGGGTGGACACTTCTCCTGCTGCAATCAGCAGCTCCTGAGGCACAAGAGTGTCACCAAAGCCTGTCCCTTCTCTGTTTGGGGGCCAGCCCATGCCCATGGCTTTACCAGACTCTGATGCAGGAAACTGCAAGCTGTTGTGTTCTCATCTGCTTCCTAAGCTCCAGATACCTACCTGCCCACTGGCCATATCACAAGCGATTGTCCCCAAGCACCTTAAACCCAGCTGTGCACAGTGGGATGGACAGGCCTGTGGTCCACTGCTGGCCACAGGCTGTCAGCACACCCAGGAAGTGAAAGCAAGAGCACTCACTTTGGGAGGCCAAGTGACAGGTGGAGCACCTCCAGTACAGTAGGCACAGACGAGGACACTTGGATTAAGAGCAGCATCGCAAGCTGCCAGAGCCAACTGCGTCTTTCCCCACAGACCTGCTGCTCCTCCCCATCTGCTTCTATCTCAGCAGGCTGCAGCATTGTGCCTTTCAGTCCTCACGCTGGACAACGCAGCGCTATTTCTTTTTCTTTTTTTTTTTTTTAATTTCCCCCATGGGAGTGCACGTTTTTGGAGGCATTACAATACCAGGTCGATGCACACAGTGGACAGAGCAAGCTCCTATTCCACCTCCCAGCCAAAACCCATTTAATATGTTGTCCTCGGATAGAGGACGTATCAGATATTAAGGTGATAAGAACAGATACTCCATCTTAGCCAAAAGGCCAAGAAGCAGTGCAGCACTATTTCTGCATATCTTTTTTCGCTGACCCAGTGTTTTTTAATTATGATAAAGTGTAACTACGATGTACCATTTTAAGCCACTTTAAGTTCAATGGCATTGAGTACACTCACACTGCTGTGCAACTGTCACCACCTCATCCAGCCATAGAACTCTAAACTCTGTACCCATCAACCAGCAACCTCCCACTCCCCCGGCCCCAGGCCCTGGTGACCACCACTGTGCTTTCTACTTCTGTGAACTTGATGATTCTAAGTACCTGTACACATGGAGTCCATATATATTTTTCTTTTTGTGACTTGCTTATTTCATTTAGCACAATGAGCTCAAGGTTCATTCTCGATGTAGGATGTATTAGAATTTCCTTCCTTTTTTAAGTTGAGTACTATTTCATTGTATGTTTACACACATTTTGCTTATCCACGGGTTTTTTTTTTTTTTTTTTTTTTGAAGAGTGTTGGTGTCTAGAGGTATCACCCAGTGGTTCTTCCCCTGAGGCCCATAGTTCCACCCTCTGCACTGCAAGAAAAAAAATAAATAAATAAATGGAGAAGGGAGGGGAGGGGTATTTGGATAGGAAATTAACACACAGAGGTATTGTGTTTTTGTTGTGCTGGGGATGGAACCTATGGCCGCACGTACGCTGGGCAAGTTCTCTACCACCGAACTACAAAGATCTGATCACAAAATAAGGTGAATATTTAAATTTTAAAAATTATTACAGTCGAGGACACATTGCCATCAATCCCCCTGAAAACATTCTCCCTTGCTTTGAACACACTTATCTTGTTCTTATCACTTTCTGAAGCAGTTCTGGAAGTCCTCTTCTGTGACTGTCTTCAGTTGCCTGCCGTAGCTGCCTCAATGTCCTGAATCAATTCAAATGTTTCTCTCTCATAGTTGTTTTGACTTTTGGAAAGAGCCAGAAGTCATACCGTGCCAGATCCGGTGAATAACATGGATGAGGACATGCTGTAATGTTTTTATTTGACAGAAATTGCTATAAACATTTTCAATCAATTGAGGACATAGAGGTAGCCACAAAAAGATACAACGAGAGGACTTTCAGAACTGCTCCAGAAAGTGGCAAGAACGACGGAATCAGTGTATTTGAAGTAAGAGGGAGTATTTTTTTTTTTTGTGGGTACCGGGGGTCAACCTCAGGACTTCGCGTGCCAGCAGGCGCCCATGCCTCTGAGCGATATCACCGGCCCTTTTTTGGTATGTGGGTTCCGGGAGTTGAACTCGGGCCCTCGCACTTGCCAGGCAGGCGCTTACACTGCTGAGCCATCTCACCGGCCAGAGGGAGTATTTTGAGTAGGGAGCTAATGTCAATGTATCTTTTACTGTAATACATTTTGAATTTTTTAATTTAAATAATCACCATTTTTTTTTATCAAAACACATCTACTTCTCAGCCCTTTTAATTTTTTTTATTTTGAGACAGGGTTTCACTAAATTACTCAGGATGGTCTTGAACTTGTGATCCTTTTGCCTTGGCTTCCTGAGTAGCTGGGTTACAGGTGTGCACAAATATTGAGTTTGTTGAAGACTTGTGCACTATATTCATAAAGGGTACTGGTCTAGATGGGCTTGATGGTGCTTGACTATAATTCCAGAATTTAGGGAAGCTGAAGCAAAGAGAATCCCAAGTTTGGTTCTGCCTGGGCTACTTAGTAAGACCCTATCTTCAAAAAAAATTTTTTAAGGGCTAGGGATGTAGCTCAGTGGTAGAACACTTTCAGGTCCCACCCCCAGTACTGCAAGAAAAAAAAAGTGATGTCTATTCTTGTTATTGGGGTAACACTGGCCACATAAAATGAGTTGGGTGGCATCCTCTTGCAGAAGAGGACACAGGGAAATCTTCCTGGCCTAGCTGAGGGCATGACCCCTCTGGGCCTCCCTGCCCTCCCTGACTCCCCTCAGAGCTCCACTGGCTGCTGCCCCCTCGGCACTGCCCTCTGCATTTGCCTTCCTCACCGTTCCCACTGCTTGCCCTCTTGTCTGCCCAATACATTCATGTTCTCAGGGTTCTCAGCCCTGGACTCTGCCTTCTGGAAGCCAGCCCATGAGTGCGCCTGGCCTGCTGCATTTCCAAGGTGCCCGGAAAGGCACAGGGCTCCGCCTATCTTATCTGAGCTGGCGCAAACGTCCCCTTCCTTAGAAAGGGCCCTGGACACCCTGCACCCTCCTGAACACCTACCCCTGCCCCCATGCTCCGACGCAGGGCCCTGACTTGACTGACTGGGCAACAGTGGTCACTCTCCGATCCCTGCCAAAGAAGTGAATTCCTGGAAGGAAGAAAAGGAGCCCATCCTCTTGGTGTGTCTCCAGGGAGAGCCTAGAGGAAGCCGCAGTCTGCAATGGGAGTCAGAAGAGAAAACTGGCCGAATCTGGCTGGGTCCTGCAGGCCGACTCTGGCCTGAGGCTGACCTGCCTTCTCAGGGCCTCCATTCCCAGGAGGATGGGAAATGGTTTACCTCACACGCTGACTGAGCAGACACAGTGTAAATGGAGGACGGTTAGTGTTTAACAAATGAGGGGTCCCCTAGGCGGGCGCGGGACTGGCTATTAAGGTCTGTGAAACTCCCACGCTGGGACAAGAGGCCTGGGGTCCAGTGCTTGTCTTGAAGTACTGAAGGACAAGAAGCCATGGCATGGGGTCAGGAGCCCCCTTCTTGCAGCAGGGAAGGGACAGGGGCGGTTAAATTGCCACGGTGCCCGGGGGCGCCACCGATGCTCAAGGACACGGTGCAATGGGGCTCAGACCCACCAAACCCACCCTTGCTCCCTTCCCTCCTGTGGCTCCCTCCACCCACTTTCCCAGGCATCTCCTAGGCCCCTCCTGTCGGGTCCTGTGCAGGCGAAGGCAGCTCACTCAGGACAGCACAAGTGCATTTAGCCCCTTGACCCCAGCTCCATCATGCTTGCTTCTCCAGTGGCCCTGGTGGCTGAGGGACACAGACTCGGAGCCTCCACGTGGAAACGCTTTTCTGTGCTTTCTCACTAGTCAGGGCAACCAGAGGCCTCGGTTCAAAAAGGAAGGCTGCTCCTTTACCCACTAGCCCATTCGTTAGCAAATATTTGTTAAATACCCGTGGGGTTGCATCAGGCACTCTTCTGTGGGGTATAACCTGATTTTTAAAAATATATTTAGTTTTGAAGTTTTAATCGACACAGTAATTGGACGTGTTTATGGGAACAGTATGGCATTTCAATGCACGCATAATGATCGTATTAGGATAATTGGCATGGCTGTCACTTCAGACATTTTATAACTTGATTTTGTACAGACTTATGGCCAATTCTCTTGTTGCCACCATCTGAACCGCCCCTTGCCCAGTCCTCCTATTCCCAAATGCACCTTCAGGACTCCCCACCTCCCAAGCCGGGTTTTCAGCTTTCTCTAGGGAATGCTAAGTCTTAGTTCGTTTTCTGTCACTATGAAAAAATACTGGAAGCTGGGTAATTTTTAAAGTAAAGAGGTTTATTTGGCTCTTGATTCTAGTGGCAGAAGGGTCCAAATACCCTGGAGAAGGCTCCTTGGCTGAGTCACAGCAGGGAAGAGAAGCAGAAAGGGAGACAGTTGCATACGCTAGAGGTAGGTGGTTTTGTTTTGTAACAACTCGTTTTTGTGAGAACTAATTCCCTGACACCAGCATTAATTGTTTGAAGCTGTCAGCACATGACCTAGTCACCTTCACTAGGCTCTTTTCTTTCCTTTTTTTTTGGGGGGGGGGCACCACTGGGGATTGAACACAGGGCCTTTGCACCGAACTATATCTCCAGGCCTTTTTTTATTTTTTATTTTTGAGAGTCACTAAGTGGCACAGGCTGGGCTTGAATTTGCGATCCTCTTTCTTCAGGCTCCCCAAGTGCTGGGATTACAGGTGTGTGCCACCACACCTGACTTCCCACCTCTTTCACATTCTACCACCTCGGTGCCACCACACCCGCACCACGCCTTCAGCCCATGCCTCTGGGGAGTACACTCAGACCATCTGCAAGCCGGTAACTGGTTATCGAGCCTTTCCTTTTCCGGCTTCCTAATTTTCATGGATAACTCTGATTGATTGCCAACTCCCCCACCCCTGCCTCGTGTCTTTCTTTTTCTGGACCAGTGGTCTCAGGCCATACTTTTCCCCATTTGTTTGTCTTCTGGATTTATGCCTCATTTCATCCTCTTGGCAGCTTTGATTGATATTTCATACAGAAAATAGAGGTAAATTCTGGTGTTCAATATGTTGCGTTTAACTAGAATTTCCTTCTGATTTAATTTTCTCTTAAAGTATTTTAATTAACAATGATTTATGGAGTTTGGATAGTTTCAGTTATAAAGTAGTATTCATGTATTTTAGAAACTGGGAAATAATATGAAAGTGTAAAGGGAAATATGAAGGTCACACATCATTTCAGAACTCAAGAAATAGCTACTCTTGACATTTTTGCCCTGTGTCTCTATGGGGCCAGTGGAAGATGACTGGGATGCCACCTCGCAGGGACCAATGCTGGTCTCAGAGTGCGAAGTAGGTTGTCGTGAAGCCAGGCCACCCACATGGCCCCATCTGCATGCAGCCGGCTCACTTTGTTTCTTTTGCCTTATGTGTGTCACATCACACAGATGTCCTTGTTAGTAAAGGAAAGGCAGTAGCCTCTTTCCTGCTTTCTCACGATTGATGCTAGCCCTGGATGCTGCTAACTCAGCTGGAGGCTGCTGTTGCTGGGGGCGCTTGGCAGCGTGGCCTGGGCACTGAGCATTCCTTGCTATGCTGATAGTAGTGTCTCTCATCTTCCCTCCTGTCTGCTCCCTGTAGCTGCCATTTCTCTGGGTCTGCACTGGTGATATTCATCCTGAAGCCATTTACAAGTGAAGCCACAGGTCTCTTGTGCAAAGCCCAAGTGAGAGTGTCACGGAAATGTGGGCATTCCTGCCCGGATGTATCATCCATCACCAGGGATGTCCCCCCAGGTCGTGAGGGACCAGGAGAAGGCAGTCTGTAGTGACCTCACCTCACGGCACCCAGGCTGCTCCCAGGGCCTCTCCTTGTTTTTTGTCCCTTGGTGTCCACAATGGGGAGCTGCGAGCTGGGGAAGAGGTGATTTGTCCCTTTTAAGCCACCACACAAACTGACATGATTTGATACCCCAGTCTTAGCCCATGTTGAGGTTTTAGATTCAGACTAGATTTGAAATGAGGAAAATGTTCACACCAACAATAAAAAATGCAAACCAGAAAAACAATGAGATGTATTCTCCTCTCAGCCTTCCACCCCCAGTAAATTGCAGATGTTGTCAAAAGAATCAACAGTGAACAGGGGCTCAGCCATTGCTGTACGCTGAGTGTACGCTGGCGAGAGCTTCTGGAAAGTAAGTTTGTGGTAAGACCAGAACCTTTGAAAAGTGTTGGTACCTTTTGGTCTAGTAGTTTTAATTCTGGGACTCCAGCTGAAGGAAAGAATTCTAAACATAATGGAATTTTTCTGCATTGAATTATCAACTGCAATATTAGTAATAAGGTCAAATATGGTAATGAAAGCTAGGCATGTTGGCAAACACCTGTAATCCCAGCACTCGGGAGGCTGAGGCAGGAGGATTGCCACAAGTTCAAGGCCAGCCTGGGCTACACAGTGAGACCCTGTCTCAAAAAAAAAAAAAAAATAAAAGAAAATGGTAATGAAGCTAGGTACAGTGGTATACACCTGTAATCCTATCTGTTCAGGAGGCTGAGGCAGTAGGATCGCAGGTTTAAGGCCAGCCTGGACAACTTTGTAAGACCCTGTCTCAAAATGAAAAATAACTTAGCTAGGCATGGTGGTACATGCCTATAATCCCAGTGCTCTGAGAGGCTGAGGCAGGAGGATTGCAAGTTTGAACCTAGCCTGGGCCACTTAGTGAGACTGTATATAAAATATCTATCTATCTATCTATCTATCTATCTATCTATCTATCTATCTATCATCTATCTTTCATCTCCAGGACCACAAGAAAAAAAAAAAGGCAATAACCTAAACACCAACTACAGGAGAGTAATTCTGTGAACTATATTCATGAAAAATTTATCATAACATGGCCAAGTGATTATCACCAAGATAAAAGAAAACAACTAAACCCAATGTTTAATATAGGGTTTGATGATGACTGTGTCAAAATGAAAGTAATGTATACATTGGGAAAGGAAGGAAATACCTGGCATTTTAATATTATTTATCTTTGGATGGTAGGACAGAGGTTATATTTATTTATTTTTCTCTCTACTTTGTTGTTCACAAATTTTCTACTAACCTGTCTCACTATTATAATCAGAAAAAACAAGAATAAACCTACTTTTAAAGAAAATCAGGAGCAGGCCCCACACGCGGTGGGACACTGTTTCCTGAGAGGCCCCACAGAACCAGCATTGGAGACTGAGACCTGCCCTGGACTGCGAGAGTCTTGTGCAGTCGGAGGCAGCAGTGAGAACCCGAGACTCTTTACCGAGCGGCCCACCCCACGGTCATCAGCTGGTGAGTGAACCAGAGTGGCGGTGCCTGCACCCGGTTGCACAGAGTAGCAGCTGGAGAGCAGGACTGCCGTTTTATCTCCGCGTGCTCCGGGGCTCAAATTCCAGCAGTGGAACAGCCCCAGGGTCGCTTCAGTGCCGATGTCTGGGAGTGGAAGGAGTGAAGGGCTGGCCACGCACAGTACACAGCTGGCAGTTGGACAACAGACTGGGGGGAACCCAGATGAGAAGTAGATGATGGAACCCAGACTCCAGTCTGGTGAATGCCAAAAGCCAACCCTTAACCCTAGCTGCAAAGGACTAGAAGCACCCCCTGGCCTGTGGCTGGACAAGGGCATCGCTCCCCTGGCCTTGATCCAAAGGCACAAGCAGGCAAGGGGCCTTGGCTGGTGATGGGACAAGGGGACCCCCTGCCCGCTGCCTCATGACCTGAGGTGCAAACAGGCAAGCAGCCTTGGGCTGGACGAGGGCACCACAACCGGCCCTGCAACCAACTGGCAAGCAGCCTTGGCTGGCTGCGGACGAGGGCCTCCCCTCGATCTACCACCGTCTTGTGTAAGAGGAGTCAGCGCGGTGGCCCAGATCAGCCCTGCACTCAGCAGGAATCCTCCCGCAGACTTGGCGGGATTATTCAGTACAGATTCCGGATTTGCGTAGGGAACTAACATCGAACTGGAGGCACCAGAGGAATTTTTTAAATAATTTTTTCTCTATTTTTACTTTTCTTATTTTTATTTTTATTTGGGGGATGTTGTATAGGTTTTGACTTTTATTGTTTGGTTTGTTTTCTCTGTCCTGCCCCTCTCTTTCCTCACTGGTCTTTCAATATTCTCTGAGATTTACAGGTAAATGAACACTGTCTCTAGTTTTCCTGTTTTGCCTCCAAATTCTTTTGCTTTCTCCTCCATTCTTTCCCTCCTGCCCTCTTCTCCAGCTTCCTAAAATTTGGGTGATCATCCTTAGTCCTTCAGCCTTGCCTCTACTATATTTGTCTTCAGCTATCACTCTGTTTTGTCCCCTATCCCTCTTAAATTTCCCTTCCACACAGGATAAAATCACTCTACCAATGGGAAACCCACTGCATACATATTCCTGGTTGATGTTGGAGGTTGTAATATAACTATAGATCTTGCTCCAATGGTTAGAGATACCAAATTAGCAGTCACCACAGATTATCAGTCTCTAGGCTTTGTTTGATGGTATTGTTATTACTACCTGTACTACTTTAGTCAAGATGCTATACTTGTTGTAATCAGTTGTTCACCCTTGTGTGATAACACTGTGATAATCTGGGGTCACAATAATTCCCATAGTCCAGTACCAAAGCACTGGGTGCTGAGCCAAATAGATAGCAACACATCATCCCTAATAAAGTGGGAAGATAGGATCCTGGGTCAGACCAACAGTCACCTAGAAGACATCTCAGAGGAATAGACATTTCCCAGGGAAGCTTCGATACCAGTGATAAACCTACCTAACATAAGAAAAATACGAACAACACAGAAAACAAATTAAAATAAAAAACCAGAAAATGACAAGACACAGAAGCAAATGCAATCCCAGACTTCCAGCCCACCAAGGACAACTCCAGGGGGCAACAAGATAGAGGAAAACAGAAGCTATCCACCCGAATTCACTGGAATGACATTAGAAGAAATAAAATATATATGCATGAGGCTATAGAGGGTATCAAAACAGAAGTAATCTCATGTGTTAAAAAAAGAGATGACAAACATAATGAAGGACTTGCTTGGCAAATCTAGAGTAGACATAGATTAGAAAAATAGAGGCACATACAAAAATAATGGAAACCACAAATGCCCAACACAGGCAAGAAATGGAATCCGTGAAACAGATTCAAATATATATATCCAGGAAATTAAAAATTCCATTGAAAGTTTGCAAAACCATATGAAAGAAAATGAAGATAGAATATCAGACCTAGAAGACAGGGTTGTGGTTAGTGATCACAAAAAGAAACATCTCCTAAAAGTAGCAAGGGGTTAGTTCTTTGAAAAGAACAGTTTGTGATTATATTGTTTGATCAGTTTTGCATGCCTGTATCTTGTAATCTGAGCAACTACTTTGCAGATAACAATATGCGATATGTCAATAATTGTTAATCTCCTATAACCTTGTTTTGAAATTCTGTATCATTGTTTTTATTGTTTTTTTCCTCTTTAAAATTAAAAAAAAAAAAGTAGCAAGGGACCATGAGAAAAACAATCCAACAACTGCAAGAGGATGCAAAGAAGAACAACGCAAGACTGACCCGAGTCAGTGAAAATGCAGGAGTCAGCACAAATGACATACAAAACATGTTCAGAGAAATAATAGCAGAAAACTTCCAAAGCATGGAAAAAGAATTTGACATACAAATAAGTGAGGCATCAGAACTCCAATTAGCCATGACCAAAATAAATCCACACCAAGGCATATAATAATCAAGATTCCAGAAATTCAGCACAAGAACAGAATATTAAAAGCTGCTAGAGAAAAGAAACAAATCACCTACAAAAGAAAGCCCATCAGAATCACAGCAGACTTCTCAACACAAATCCTTAAGGAAGGAGAGCTTGGAGTGAAGTATTTCAACTCCTGAAAGAACACAACTCCCAACAGATGGATGTATTCTGCAAAATTATCTTTCAAAATTAATGAGAAATGGGCCGGTGAGATGGCTCAGCGGCTTAAGCGCCTGCCCGGCAAGCGCGAGGGCCCGAGTTCGACTCCCGGATCCCACATACGAAAAAGGGGCCGGTGATATCGCTCAGCGGCACGGGCGCCTGCTGGTGCTTGAGGTCGACCCCCCGGTACCCACCAAAAAAAAAAAAAAAAAAAAAAAATTAATGAGAAATAAAATTCTTCCATGAAAAAGAACAACTGAATAAATTCATGATAACCAAACCAGCCCTACAAAGAGCTCTAAAAGATATTCTACAAAGAGAAAACAAAGTCCACAATTCCAAGAGTACCAATAGAAAGAAGCCACCAGGCAGGGCAAGCAATTAAACATAGGGGAGAGACAGGGGACCATCAACAGGAAAATTATATGACAAAGACAAGCCAGTACATATCAATTATAACCATCAATGTAAATGGTCTCAATTCACCAATCAAAAGAAATAGACTGGCAGAATGGATCAAGAAACAAGATCCAACCATATTTTGCATTCAAGAAACACATTTAACTCAAAAAGAAATTCATAGATTGAAAGTCAAAGGATGGAAAACAGTACTCCATGCCATAGGAACCCAGAAAAAAGCAGGAGTAGCTATCCTATTTGCAGATAATGTGAACTTCAACAAGGACTGATCAAAAGAATTAAAGAAGGACACTACATACTTGTCAAGGAAAAACTCCAAGAAGAAGAGCTAACAATCATAAAATATATACACCAAATACAGGGGCACCCACCTGTATAAAACAAATATTAACAGACATGAAAAGTGAAATAAGCAAGACAGCACCTGCCTGGCAAGTGCAAGGCCCTGAGTTCAATTCCTGGTACTAAAAAAAAAAAAAAATCAAATAAGCACTAAGACAATACCCCATTGTCACAAATAGATAAAAAATCAACAAAGAAATATCAGAACTGAACCAAACCTGTGAACAAATGGACTTAGTAGATGTCTACAGAGTGTTCCAAATCACATTAGAATACACACTCTTTACAGCTGAACACAGGATGTTCTCCAAAATAGAATACATACTAGGTCATAGAACATGCTTTAGTAAATGCAAAGGAATTAAAATTGTCTCATGTATATTATTTGATGATAGTATAATTACATTGGAAATCAATGGCAAAAGAAACCCCCAAAACTCCATAAACAAATGAAATTAAATAACATACTACTGAACAACAAATGGGTCACAGAGGAAATTAAAGAAGAAATTAATGGGGCCGGTGAGATGGCTCAGCGGCATAAGCGCCTGCCTTGCAAGCGCGAGGGCCCGAGTTCGACTCCCGGATCCCACATACGAAAAAGGGGCCGGTGATATCGCTCAGCGGCACAGGTGCCTGTTGGCGTGTGAGGTCCTGAGGTCGACCCCCCGGTACCCACAAAAAAAAAAAAAAAAAAGAAATTAAACAGTATGTACAATTAAATGAGAACGCTGATACAACATACAAGAACTTATGGGACACAATAAAAGCAGTACTACAAGGGCAATTTATAGTGGTACACTCTCACATCAGGAAAACAGAGCAAGCTCAAATAAACAACCTAATGCTGAACCTCAAACTTCTAGAAAAAGAACAAATCAAGCCTAAAGCTTGTACAAGAAAAGAAATTATAAAGATCAGAGCAAGAAATTAATGCAACTGAGACTAAGAAAACAAGACAAAGAATCAATGAATCAAAGAGTTGGTTCTTTGAAAGACTAAATAAAATGGATAAACCCTTAGCCAACCTGATCAACAAAAGGAAAGCAAAGACTCAAATACATGCAATTAGAAATGAAAAGGGTGGGGCCGGTGAGATGGCTTAGCGGTGTAAGTGCCTACCCGGCAAGCGCGAGAGCCCGAGTTCGATTCCTGGAACCCACATACGAAAAAAGGGCCGGTGATATCGCTCAGTGGCATGGGCACCTGCTGGCATGTGAGCTCCTGAGGTCGACCCCTGGTACCCACAAAAAAAAAAAAAAAAAAAAAATGAAAAGGGTGAAATCACAACAGATCCTGCAGAAATCCAGCAGATCATCAATACCAACTTTGAGAACCTTTAATAAAATGGAAAACACAGAAGAAATGGTAAGATTCCTAGATACATATGATTACCACAGCTGAATCAAGACGATATAAAAAATTGTTAATAAACCAATATCAGTCAATGAAATCAAAGATGTAATTAAAAACCTACCAACAAAGAAAAGCCCAGGTCCCGATAGATTCATTGCTGAATTCTGCGAGAAATTTAGAGATCTAATGCCATTACTCTTCAACTTTTTAATAAAATTAAAAGGGAAGCAATACTCCCAAAGTCATTCATGGAAGCAAGTATTACCCTGACACCAAAACCACAAAAGGACCCAACCAAAAAAGAGAACTACAGGCCAATCTCCCTAATGAACATAGATGCAAAAATCCTCAATAAGATACTGGCTAACAGAATGCAGCAAATCATCAAGAAGATTACACACACACACACACACACACACACACACACACAAAAAAAAAAAAAAAAAAGAAGATTAGACACCATGACCAAGTGGGATCCATTCCAGGAATGCAGGGATGGTTTA